>OX387276.1:1577447-2837394 GCA_947562075.1 Orthosia gracilis
AAATCATATGAGTACTCGTTATTTCATTCACCAAGTTAGTCATTGAGATATCTGTAAAAGTATTTATGAACTTGTAAAGGTACTGTAGAATTTTGTCCTAACAAAATGCACGGGCTTCTGATGTTTTTACAATTGCAATAATAATATATAGTGTATTATTGATCACAATCTTGAAGTTGCTACAAACAGTTATTATAATATTCATGACCAATTCGGTTGGAATTATCAAGCAGATGTCCATCGTAGCATTCGTAGCCTTAAAGATTAGTGAGAAATTTTGCAAACTCACCTGACTTTAGTGTAATTCCCTTTTCATAAATGACATCTCGACTCGCGTTTGATTACTACCTCACCTAATGGCAAGCGAATATGTGGTCGACGATAGAGCACGCTCGCACTGGACAGAAGTAACCTATTAATTCTTGACTTAGTCTCCCAGAGTTTATCAAAGCTTAGAAGACGTTTTACGCCCTGCATAATTGTCGGACCCTTTTTGTTCTTATTTATTTACTAGCTGTCCCCCGCGGCTTCGCTCCCTTTAGCTGGCTACCTACCTACCTACCCTACCCTATCTAGCTACCTACACTACCTACCCTACTTACCCTACCCTACCCAGCTACCTACACTACCGTACCTACCATACCCTGCCTACCCTACCCTGTCCTACCTACCCTACCCTATCCTACCTACCCTACCCTACCCTACCCTACCCTACCCTACCCTACCGACCCTACCCTATCTACTTTACCTCCTTTTTTTTGACCTAATGTTCTTTCCCAGGATACCATCTATCTCCTTGCCAAATTTCATTGAAATCCGTTCAGTGGTTTAGGCGCGAAAAGTTAACAGACAGACAGACAGCCCGAGTTACTTTCGAATTTATAATATTAGTATGGATAGAACAAACGTTCATAAAAAAAACAAGTGTACAATTGGCGGTCTTATCGCGCAGAGAGGTCTCCTACAGACATAATTTGGATGGACTGGACGAAAGGAGATGGATTGGGACCTTACAATTTAATATGCCAATAGCAAACATCCAGATACTGGATTTTAGAGGTCAGATAAGTAATCGCTCCATATAAAATAATGATATCTAGTTGGATCCGGTCAGGAAGCGCACGGGCAGATTTCTTACTGATAGCCAGATAGCTACCACTTGCCATCGCGTTACGTAGCGGGCTCCCCCGGGTAGCTTCGCATCTTCGCATGTTACAAAGTTGGTACGATAAAGTTTTCAAGTCGGTGGGCCCTGTGCAACATGATAGCTCTTGCATTTTTCATTATATTACCTCATATTCACGACACTTGCAGAGCACAGCAGAGGAGTGGTGATAAAAACACAGTTTGTGAATCTTATACTTGGCTAGCTTCTAACCCACCGTTATTATCAGTAAAAGAATTTTCATAATCGCATCTTTTCTTTCAGAGACTACCTTTTACAAAAAATATAAACAGACGATTTTTACTATGTGTTCAAAATGATTGGTTGCTCTGAATTTCTGACTTCTTAATGGTTTGGCGGTATGGTTATGGTGGCCCTTGTCTCTAGCTAGTATAATTTTTGTGACACTGTCTTACTCCTAAGACAAACTCAGGCGTATGTAACAGAAGATGTTGTGTGAAAATTTGTATTATCAATCTTGTCTATACGATCGTAATGATGCCTGTTGTGGTTGTTGTAAGAGTTTTGAATATAAATTTGGATGTTAGGAGAGGAAGAAGAAGGCCAAAGAAAAGATGGAGATGTTTGACAGGTCGGCATGGAAGTAGAAAACGTGTTGCGCCGACCTGAAGTAGCATGAGACAAGGGTTGGAAAGCGATGATGGATGTTCTCTATATCCTGGTTATCTTGCTAGGCTATATTTTTAATTCGTAATGTGTTTGTTCTGAAGTTGTCTGTTTCTGCTCTTCCCTTCTATTCTATATTTTTTATTAATTGGTAGGCACGCGCTTGACCACTATCTCACCTGATGGTAAGCGATGATGTGGTCGACGGTGAAGCACGTTTGCCTAGAAGTAACCTATTCACTAGAGACTTAAAGACCCTGAAGTTGTACCTATCGGGCAACAGATTCCGGCAGGGAATTCCACTCCTTAGCTGTACGCATAATGAAAGTATTTCCAAAACGTTTAGTGCGTATGGGTGAGATGTCCACCATGTACCGATGGTGCATCGCCGTACGTCTTGTAATCCGATGATGAAACTGGCTAGGCGGAATTAGTTCATGCAATTTCGTCCCACAATCCCCAAAATGGATCCAATAAAAACCGAAGTCTTTGAATTTATAAGTAGAGCATTAAAAGCATCCTTGGTAGTACCTATGAGCTTTAGCGGTTCTTAACTGAACTGTTAAACGTGCTAAGAGAAGACATCTTAGTCCAACAAAACTGTCTCAACCTCTTTATTTTGGTGTATATCTAAGTGTTCCAACACGATATCGGACAGTGCTTCGACTCTTACAAAGTAATTACACATTACTCAATGTGACGTCACTATAACCTTATCAATGTAATCCCTGAGAAACAATAATGTAAACAAAATATATCGAAGAATATTTTCATAATTATCACGTTTTCCTATCCTACGTCCACTTACGACACATCGAAATAATCCACCATACAAATACAAAACTTTTTTCTTACATTATCCTGGTAATCGTAAAGCTCCCTTACTCCTTGCATCTATCCCTCTCTAATATCCCCATCTCTGTCTACAAAGCGGGGGGAGAGGTCTGGCAACGTCGCTTCATGACTCAAGCGAGTGAAACCTGATAAAGTTCAAAAGTCAGTCAGTCGTTGGACGGCGTACACGTTTGAGCGACTCTGTAATTTGTTCGCGTTATCTTTTATATAGACAATGGACGTGTAATGGCTAATAATCCACTTAGAACAATTTTATATTGTAAACAGTTTAGCTGGACGAGATTCTTTTGTAAGCACCGTTGGGTACGTGTCTGTTGTGGTTCGGTTTGGTCTTTTTTATAGGTGGGCGGGTTTATGTTGGACTGTAAACATACACATTGTTTTGGTTCAAAACGGCATCATTTTAGCCTGTAAAAATCCATGGGAGTCTTCTTATTAGTATGAGAAGATCATCGTCCTCTTGCACTTTACCCGAGCTACATGTCTTGTGCCATTCTTTATTCGCCGGGCTTTGTAGTCGCTGATTCGTCGTCATCTCAATAGGGACTCCCGTTGTAGACGAGACATCTTTGGTCACCAGATCTTTGTCGTAGTTTCGTTTTAAAGATTCTTCAATGACGTTAGGGTCTCCTGCGGTATCCTTATAGTTAGCTACCATATTATCGATTAGCGTTCACCGAGGCTTCGCTCTTGCGTCCTATCTTATAGGAACCGTAATTTTTTTCGGGATAAAGAAGCTACATCACTCAGTTTTAGTGTAGCATTCTGTCAGAGAACCAATTTACCTAATCAGATAACTCCTACAAACAATTTTACTTCTTACTAATATTATAAATGCGAATGTTTGGGTGGATGTTTGTTACTCAATAACGCTAAAACGGCTGAACGTATCTGGATTAAATTTGGCACAGAGATAGATTATAGTCTGAAATAGCACAAAGGCTACTTTTCATCCCGGTATAATGTTCTCTTGGGATAAGATAACATATATCACGCGGGCGAAGCCGCTGGCGTAAGGTAGTATTACATAAAATTAATTTAGATGAAGTTGAGAGAAGACCAAATTTAGCCAACAAGACTTGTTAATTCATTAGTAATGAAACGTACAGGACTACGTCAAAAGAATAGGAAGCAGCGTCCTCGTATGTTCGCATAACAACATTATATTATTACGATCTTCGTCCATCTGCCAAGACTGCTGATAATGGAAATATCTTATTTGACTGTGAGAGAAAAAGATGACTAAAAATCCTATTAATATTATAAATGAGAAAGTTTGGATGGATGTTTATTCAGATCATCATCATAACGGCTGAAAGGACCTGGATGAAATTTGGCACAGAGTTACAACTACCGAATATCACGGGCTGAAGCCGCTAGCAGTAGCTAGTGAACAAAAAAAAAAGGGGTTTCGCCACAAATGAACTGAGATATGGGCAAGAGTATATATGAAAAGGAGGGATGACACGCATGTTTCGAAAAGAGTTTTAAATGTAAATGAGGATGAATTGTGGAAGTTATAGTGTTGCAGTTGACAGAACGGAATTGAATAAGAAAACTTGTCGCGCCGACCTCAAGTAACATGGGACAAGGGCAGGAAGATGACAATGACGATGAGGATCATCATCTTCCTGTCCTTGTTTGAGGGCGGCGAAGCTTTCTTCTTCCATACCATCGTGTCCACCGTCACCCTCTCACTGACGCCCATTTCTTTCATGTCACTCCTCACACATTCCATCCATCTTTTCTTTGGCCTTCCCCTCCCTCTCCATCCACATTTATATTCATAACTCTTTTACTAACATGTGTTTCATCCCTCCTCATCACATGACGATACCAGGACAAACGATTTCCTTTCAACATTTCTGTCACTGGCGCCACGTACAACCTTCCTTTAATACACTAATTTCTAACTTTATCCATTCTTGTTACTCCGCACATCCATCTCAACATTCTCGAGGATGATGATGCAAAAAGGAGCATCATATACCTTAGAAACGTCACCGTTCGATTCTATAGTTTCCTTACACGGGTGAATGCAAGCTAATCTTAGCTTATTTTTATACGATAAGACTTGTTGCGACAGCTCTTATCGAATAAAAATAAAATCCGCCATCCGCGCTACAACAGTGTTGACGAAACTATGAACACTGATAGCTTATCAACTAATACGAATAATTAGAAATAACTGCATGATAGCTGTGATGATGTCATCCGTATAATCTGCTCCGATAGCGAATTTGTTTTATTTAATTTTGTTATTTTACTTATCAAGAGGAACAGGATTTTGCATAAAATTAAATGTTTTATTAGGATTTGACAGAGTTGAAGTTTTTTGTAGGTCAATTGGAATGTGGGATAATTTTTGGGATGTTACAGTTGAGTGATTGTATGAATGTAGAGTTTGAATGATTATGTTTGTAACTATTCTAATAGGGAGAATAAGCTTTTATTCTGTATTCTGATATACCGTTGCGTGTTGGTGATTATTATTTCTTTGTGTTTCTCGGGACCCTATGATCCCGGACCTTTGAAAGGCGTACCAGGGGCCGAAACCAACTCGCAGAGGCCTTGCTAGACATGAAGGATAAAATGAGACACCAACCAATTATCCCTGGTTCCACTAGAAATAATAGTTACGGTGAAAAGGTCACCGTATAATTACTTACTTACAAACTCGACAGTCACAAAAATCTAGCTTAACAATAAAATAAAAGAGTAATACATATTTACATTAACTCCCGTCTATGACATGCTATTGACAGATATAGGTGTCCCTTCGTCAGGAGTGTCAGGGCATGTCTGTCAATGACGTGGGACGTGTCGTGACGTAACGTTCTAGAGTTAATCTCGAAAAGGTAGCGGCACACTGAGGTGTAACAGGTGTTAGAAGTAGAAAAGTGTGAGAAGGTTGATGTGAAAGGGAATAAGAGAACTGTCGGTCTAGTCTGTAAATCACTTACTTAGGTCAACTTACACTTAGGTCACACTTCGGGCTTACACTTCAACAAAGGTCGATTAAGCAAAAAGTGAAATGTCATTCCACCATGATTGAACGGATTGGAGCTCATTTCATGTCCACTTCACCTTAGTTCTCACGGTGATTGATTTACATAGCACTACTGATCATCTTGCTGAGGTAGATAACAAGCAAGCAAGATATTCTTTATTTATTTATTTATTTAAAGATCACCAACGAGTGTTACAAAACAATAAATTTACACAAAATACAAAAATTGGTACACATCAACATTATCCTATAAAGCACTCTCAATTACAGGCAACCACATGTTTTACATAGTCGAGCATACACAGCTTAATATAATTGAATAAAAATATGAAAGTATGTAATAAAAATGTCAAATAATAATATTAACAGTAATGTCAATAATTAAAATTAAAATAACATGTCAATATTTAAAACTAAAATTATACTGGAATTGAAATAAAATAAAATAATAAAAAACAGAGATCATACATAAAATGTCCACAAAATAAAATCTATGTTAAATTATATCAAAGTAAATCATATTAAAGTAATTTTTTGATGTAAAAGTCATGAAAGTTATAAATTTATCTATTAATAACAACTTACAGATATTTTTCTTTTGACTTTTCATTGTCTTTGGGAAATTTGGATGTAGTTGAATCAAGAGAATTAAATAAACAAGTAAATATAACCTCACCACGACTTATCCAGTATAAACTTACCTCGCACTGTAACGGATTTTTTTACAATAAGAAGTCGGCTAGAAGCTAGCGGTAGCCGCTGCCGTCGTTCATACTAGAATCTCTATAGATGGCCTTAAATTAAATAAATGACTAAAACGAAATTATTTACGAATATCAATTAATTACAAGTATGTATCACAATATTGATTTCATACGGGAATCCCAAAACGCCCCCAGTAAGTAATACGGAATAAGATGCTTCACCTCTGTGTAATTTTAATCATTACAACCAGAATTGAAATGCCGCCATTTAGGTAATCAATGTTTGCATTTTTGTGGGTTAAGGAGGTCATTTAGGACGTGAAATACTTACCGGTATTTTACATGGAGTCACTGGCAGCAGCGAGCTTTGAAGAGGGCTTTGCTTGGAGTCTCTCTGTGGGTTCGAATCCGAAACGAGGTGATCCGGCAGAGAACCAATATTGTCGACATAGCTCAGAGAATAAGCAAGCTGAAGTGGCAATGGGCCGGCCATATTAGCCGTAGAAGAGATGACCGTTAAGAAGAAATGTGAGCAGAGGGCTCCGACTGAATTTCCTAATTACAAAGTCATAATTCGAGGTTTGGCTCTCGCCTATTTCCTTCCCCAATATTGGACCAATTTAAAAGATATTCCATATACTGAAAAAGAAAGATATATACTATTTTTGAGCATTTTGTGAGGGTTCTAGTGCTTCTAAAGATAATTTATCATTGACAGCACTTCCTCTTAAGGTAGACAGATTCTTGATAGGAGACCACGAACTAGTAAACGTAAGGTAGGACGCTCTCAGGCTAGGTGGAGCGACGCTCTTCACAGGGTGGTTGGTAGCAGCTGGATGAGAATTGCCGAAAATCGAAGCAAATGGCGTGCAATTGGAGAGGACTGCTATAAGCTGATGATAATAATAAACCGTCTTAACTTAAGCTTCATCTAATTATACTGCAAGCTTATGGCACAACAGAAAAGAAAAGCAGGCTAAGTAAATAATGATGATATAATTCGTAGTTTTAATCAAAAACTGTTACACTGTAGTGAACGACCACGTTTTCCTCACTGACCATCTAGGATTCTATACGGAGTTTCACGCATAACTCACAAATGTTACATGTAAACAATATTTAATAATAATCGGGGTATAGTAAGGAATCTAGATACCGCGAAATATTGCTTCAGCAATGAATTGGTATGAGGAAAAATGTATCTAAAACTTATTGCATTGCATCACGACAGCCATATGGACTTTGAAAGTTGATTTAAAACAGCAATGAAATACAGTTAAGGAAAAAAAAAAAGAATTACAAGCTCTGAGGTCGCCAAGGAGTTTGAATGTATCAAATGTGCATTGATAAAACGCGGTAATCAGAGCTTGTTCTTTCTCTTTATGAAAAGGGTCATTAGCTCCGCATTTTGAAAAGAGTTAGGTACTAGTCCCTGTATTTTTAAAGAACGTCGCAATCTGTCAAAAACCATCCAACCATATCTATATATATCATTTTCGCTGAGATGATATTGCGATATTTGCAACTTGAATCAAAACGTTTTTAAAATACGTGAATTGTCTGGGTGCGCCAAAGTTCACCTAAATTTTCGACTCCGATAATTGGAAATCCGAAAATGTTCTTCCTAACATTTTTCATCCTAACTTCACAATTCCTACCTTCTCTGTCTCTAATGTTCATAATTCCGAAGCATTCAACTTCATAATGTCAGTAGCAATAAACATCTATTATACTTTTATTTGTTTTCCTATATTTTCTCATTATAACCATCTTTTACACTATTATTCAAAGTCATATCTTTTTTATTTAGATTTCTTTTTATTCATAATAATCAGTATTATATACATTAATTTTGCATAACTTTATTTTCACATAACATGTATAACATATAAGAAAAATAGCACCATGGTACAAGTAGTTAAATACATGTTTTCATACACACATTTCAATTAAATTATTTTAATATAGCGGTGTGTACCTGCAAAGATATCCATAGGTTAGGTTAGGTTAGAACTGTGACCAGCTACCTCGAAATTGGTCTAGTATTTTTTCATAGTGCCCCCAAGACGACACTCTGACCTGAATTTCATTCATTTAAGACAAAAATTGGTGAAACGACCTTTAACCATTCTAAACAGTTGATTTTTTAGACATAATTATCTCATGTATAGTTATAGTATTAATTATGTAACAACAATAACCAAAAATAAAATGGCTAAATGTAAAAATGTGAACAGTTGTTTTGTAATCACAAGAAATAGTTTAAAAACAAACCTTTTCCTTCAAAGCATCTTGTTCATGATTATGTTCTTGGTGCGGTCCTTCCAGTAATTTATACTTATTGACTTCCTTATCGAAGTGCTGATTAATCTCGCCTTACACTTATACTTTTTGTTGTAAGTAAAGCATACCCAAATAATAATAATACCCTCAAGTTAAAACTATAAATATCATCTTCTACCCACAACATATATTTTTTATTACACTTGGTAAATGTTTCTTTCTGAGTATGAATGAAAATATTATGGAATAATTTAGGGATAAAAGCGTTATGATAAAAAACAGTAGTAGTTTAAATATATTTACAATAATGATATTATTAATTACAATTTTCGGAAACATGACTGTTATGAACATCGCCGGTAGCACTACAAATAGTATGAATGAAAACTTTAGGATGAAAAATTTTAGGAAGAGTGATCATTCGGATTACAAATCATTAGGAAGAACAATTTCGGGTAAAAAACTTTAGGTGAGCCAATATGTACCCGAATTGTCTTTCAGATGAAAAATTGTTTATCATTCTTCCTGTTGAAAAAAACTCCAAGACTGAAACTACCGCTACTTTAGTTTATTAAAACGAAAACCAAAGCCTCAGAGGGGTCGGTTTCTGAATTGAGGATTTGCAATTAAGAACGTGTCAAACCCTACTTAAATGTCGAAGTTTGACAGGTTCTATTTCTCAGACTCCTGAAAGAGTCTGAGAAATAGAACCTAAATTCTTAATTCCAGAAATCGAAGGTTAAAAACAAAAGTTAATACTTACTGGAAAAGTACTCAAAGACAAAATGAGTTTGTTTATTTATCGTCTGGATACCAGAAAGCAGATTAAACGAGTATCTAATTCCATCAGGTTTTATTGTCTATGGAACGACTATAAACTTAGATTATTTATGTTTGATGACCTAGTGAAGTAGATCCACTTCTACTGGAAAACTTTTTAGTATTGATTTTATTTTCTCTTTGAAATGAAATTGTTTTGAGTTGTATATGCTTTAAAAGCATATTCAATTATTTAGCTGTCGGATCAAAATCCATAATGCATATTTACATGTATTTCGTATAGCTGTTATGGCTTGGTAACGGGTCTTCTTTTATATAAGCTACCATTGGGGTGTCTTCTATATGATGGCAGCAAGATATTCTTTATCTGTTTATTACAACTTATAGATATTTTTCTTTTGACTTTTCATTGTCATTGGGAAATTTGAGTTCAGTAAAGGATATGTTCTATGTCTTAGTAATGCCAGATTTCTCTACTTTAAGGTTTATGTATTGTATAGAGTATATCGTTCTAAACCATATTTGGAGATATAAAGCACTAATGGATCAATCTTATTATTGGGTCTTTACCTATACATATAATAATAATAATTCTAAATTCAAATATTTAAGGTATATTATATGGTGTACGGTATAACCACCATATTTAAAATGCAAAAGTACTTATTCTTGGCTAACTTCCTCGTCTAACCAATCTGCAAGCCTGGCTTCAATCTTAAAAGGTTTTGTTAGATATAGGTACACATCTATATATCGCATATTTATCGATGCAAACACCAATCTCCAACATGCTTAGCAAAAAATCATTGTCATATCATAAAATTCTAGGTTCTGAAAGCAACCTTGACCATTAACATGACCTAACAATGATTCCAATGAATCAATAGAATTTGTTGATAGGCAAATCATAAGACTTCCTTATCTTGTAAATTATTCCTATCTAACAGTGTCGATGATTTTATTTATCGAATTGTTTTTAGTGAGGACTTGGCAACTGTTATCTGGAAGCGTAATGCTGTAGATAGCTTTAATCCTATTGCAATTTCCAGACTGATTGAAGAACTTGTCATCAATGGTTTTATTTATTAATTGATTATTTTCAAAGAGTAAGTAAGGGCTAATCTACGTTTGTCTTGCGTTGTTATTTTCTTTTCCTACGACTTGCTTCAGGTCTGTTTCCTCTTTCCCAGCCGTAGGATCATTGTTGGCTCCTCATGCTTACGCGTATTTATCTTGCTAAGAAATTAATGCAAACAACTATATTGGCAGAATTTCATGAATTTTCTTTTTCATTTTTCTCTCTAGGAGTCTTGGCAATTAAACTTTGTGACAATTCAAGTTAAAGAAATTGCTTTCGCAGAATCTGGCTTAATGAAGCTAATATTGTTAATGGTTTGGTAATCTTGTCATTATCCTAAACTACCACAATTTGTAGAGCAGTCGTTTTTCCAGCCTTTGATTCAAACTTCTGCAATGGTCTCTTCTCACACAACTAAAGAATGAACAGTGATCTGTAATGACTCGATAACAACTCTTAAGTTGGACTCATACGATACCAATACACTTAGAAAGTTATAGGGTAACAATATTCAATAGGTCTAGATACTACAAAACGATATGACCTATCAAGTTTAAAACTAAACTACTAAACTCATTGTTCCAACCACTTTCGTATACAACTTACGAAATAGTACTAACTTATTCAAACAAGACTGTTTCTGACTTTGAAACTTCAACCATAACTTTCGAACAACTTAAAAAAAAAGAAAAAAGCAAAACAAATTTTTAATGAACGAAACCGTTTTTCGAGTTCGAAATTCGAAAAAAAGTACTCCTTGTAAAGTTGTGCTCGGAAACTTTAACCTCATTTATTGTTACGTTGGTGCTGCCCCGCGCCCCCCTGGAGAATTGGCAACGTCGCTTTTTGTGTTGGGTTGCCAGAGCAATGGGAGCTTTCGTTAGTACGATTTAGGGAGACTTTGCTAACTTTTGGCTGCAAGATTCTTGAGATTTGATAGGAAGAATTTGAATACTTGGCGACCTTAAATATGTGTTGGATGTGATTTCTTGGTGGAATACATAGATTTGTAAATGATTCGGTAACATAGCAACTATAAGCCGAGTAAAGTTTTTAGAAGACAGATTTTAGTAAAGGATTTGTGCTTGGATACATGCAAGTACTTAGAACACAAGACATTCAAACTTTTTACCTCGATAATTTCTCGATGCAGTCGGAAAATGCATGTTATCTTTTTTCAATCTAATTCTTCACACATTTTGTGTCTTTGATTGGTTTTATCATAAAGCCTTCTTATTCACACTACATAGACATTCTACAACCCAAAACCGCGCTTCGAGAACATAAAAAAAACATCCATATACGCCAAAAATCTTCGTTCAAAAAGTTTTCTCCGAACAAAATCATCGCTATATCCGGGAAATTAAAGCCTAATCGATGGCAACACCGGCCACTAAGTGAGCGGCAGGCGGCCATGGCTATTCAGTAGTAGCCCCGCCGCCTCGCCGCCCGGACGTATGGCGCCCCGCGACGAAACACGTACAAAGTTTTTGTGATGTAACAAAGTGGCTGTGTTATCTAGTGTTGACGATATTGCTAGCATTGTCTCATGTGTTTACGTTTTCATATGATTGTTCTGCCCTCGGTAAGAGCGCGATAGTGCTATTTTTTCTTCTTCTACAGTTTCCTCTCAGTTTTTCGTCGTGGCGTGCGGATCTAAGATTGAAAATTGAATTGTGTTATGTTTTTTTTTTAATAGTGCTGTATCGTTTGGGTGTTGCGAATTTCGGAATTAATCGGTGACAAAAGCGTTTTATTTTTTGTTCGATTTTTGAAAGTCTTGCAAAGAGGATGGTTCTTTTTGTTATTATTTTTTTCTGTGAGACGTTTTGTATGCCGAAGATGTGTAAAAGTGTATCTGAATGGATTTGTTTAAATGATGAATTACAAACGGAGTTTTGAAGTCGGTAAAGTTTTATTAATTCTAATTTATTTTGACGATATGATTGCTGTTTCTGAAAGAACTTTTCTGTATAGTTTAAAAGCCAGTCTAAGTTCAGAATAGTAAAGTTTAAGTTTATTGTGTTGTTCAACGAGTCTGGCTTATTCATCTGAGGCAGACTCTTGAAAATTCAAATCTTATCTTTTATTTAGTAAAATATGTAGATTATTTTATTAAAACGGGTTACTAAATTGAGTGAAAATAATTCTTATGGACACTTTTCGTTTGGGAAAGGTCTCGTGGTGGGCACTCAACCCATACACGGTTTTTGTAACCATGACTTATCTCATGGTTACATGGTTAATAAATGGGGGAACTTCTAGATCACCGCAGAAACATGTTGGGGTGCAATAGCAAATAAAATTTAGGAATAAAGTAAATATCTCAATGGAAGAGTTTCTCATTTTTGACGAAGCATAGACCGTCGGTCTTTCTAAGTCGTTAATACACCAGAATTAAAAAAAATGATATTTATAAAACAGGTAAAACTAATTCTTCATACCATTACATCTCATAGTGGCAGGAAAAAAATGTAGCTTCTTCGACCATGTGGTTCTTTGTTCCGCGCAAGAGTCATTTTTTGGTCCATTGAAGCCTACCGTTTCTATACATAAATAGGTTAAGCATAAGAAATCTTCAAGTTCCTGCTCCTATCTGATGTTATTTGGGATCGGCACAACACATTTTCTTCCTCCAGGGTCCCTGTCAAGTCAAACATCACGACATTTTTCGCTCTTGTCTTTGAATTCACTCCTCACACAATTATATCCATGAAGCATTAGAAAGATTTAGCAAAATTAAGTTACCTATTATGCTTGCATAAGAATCATCATCTTCCTGCCCTTGTCCCATGTTACTTGGGATCGGTGCAACACGTTTTATTCTCCCCTGTCTACCGTGACGCTGTCATATTTCTTTCTTTTCTTTTATAATTATATCATTCTACTCACAATCATGTAATTCAAGCATTAGAAAGATTTAGAGAAATGAGGTTTACCCATCCAAGTCCAAACCTTGCACGCCACGCTTAACCCTGGCGATGCACGCGCGACCTTCCATCCGTATGACTAACGGTTAAAACAATAACAATTATGTCATTTTGTATAACATATGCCTTTTTACCTTACTCTAGTTATTCTAAAGATGGCATTTCTGCGTCTTTCATAAGTGCATAATTGTTTTCAACTCTTAGCGGATCATTTTCTACGGATCTCGCTTTACAGGTTTGCCATTGTCTTTATTACTTTCGCCAAATTCTTCTAGGTCTCTTCTGAATAACCCCTTCGAATTCGCAATTCCAAAATCCGCAGGTTATTAAAAATAGCCCAATTATGATTATGGCATTTTGGCTTTGTTCTGGTGGTAATCGAAATACGTAAGCTCGCCATTTTTTAACAGCACATTATATTGCTGTAAACACCTCTGTATTGTTTTCAACATTACGATAATATGCAACAGTTACAAAGAAAATTACATCCTCACTCACCATTACAGTAGGGTGTGCCCGCTACAAAGGTTGCAAAACCTACAATTCTGCACAGCCCTAATAACCCGTATAATACTAGGAAATTACTAGCCAGTGGCAAGTGTCCAGGGCTGTCCCACTCAAAGAACACCACGTCATCCATACCGTAGAATATTAGATACGGTGCCGCGCACAGACATACATCTAACTAGATGACACGAATGTATTCCTGATTTTTTTTTGCACAACAAAAATATTATTCAATACAGTGTGAAAATAAAGTATATACGAAGACGGGCTTAACTTAATGTTGAGTTGTCTTAAAACAAACCCTAGAATCAGAGTGAAAGATGGCAAACGAGGTTTACAATTTAAATGGGATGATTAAAAATAGGGTGTAAAAGAGATATGATTATCGCCACCGGAAATCAACTGAAATCTATAAATACCTAATTGTGCCGTATTGAGCTGTAAAAGTTCTATAAAAAAAGTTGAACGAGGCAATAGAAATAGTTCCTTTCATCTTTCTGCCATAGTCTGTCTTTCCTGATACTTACAATCTAAGGGTATTTAAGTCAAGAGTGAATAGGTTAGTTCTAGGCAAGCGTGCTTCACCGACCACGTCATCACTTAACATCAGGTGAGATAGTGGTCAAACGCAAGCCCATCGTTAAAAAAAATGTTCTTTAATTGTATGTGAAAAAGTGGCACGCTTGGTTTTCATGCAGATGGACTTGCGATATCTAGTTAGATTTATATCTTTGGCTGTCGCGAATAAAATCGATGTCTAATACAGTTATAGCATAATTAGAGGATGGTGTCGCTAACATGCATTTTTTATGAGATAAGTATAGGCCGGGTTGGAACGAGGTCGTAGGTGAAGCAATAGACGCTCTTATTATGTCTTTAATGAATACTGGCACGAGTATAGGCGGAAAACTCGGCCTTTTCTACATATGACGCTGACTCGCGATTTGTTTTCTGTAGGCAAACTTGTAGATCTGCTTTGGTTTTTCCTATATTGAGCTGTCTTCATCATTTCAGCTGATAGACATGTCCACTGCTGGACAAAAGTATCCCCCAAGTGTCGTTAAATAGTCCTTCTTTATTGAGTTAAGCTGAAACCTGACTCGATGCAAACTAGTCAGAACTCCACGAGATACGATTCTGACTCCTATCAAAATTGCTAAGATGTGCAAATATTCTAAAGTTGAACTGATTGTCTTCTTATATCAGCCGCCAGCTGTCCATAACATCTGTTAAATGTGTTCGTATGAAAAATAAACAAAGTTGCGTGTTACGTGCGGCACGCATGGGCTTAGATTTGTAAACATCAGACAGCATAATTAACCTAGGCTCACAAGATTTCGGATCTATGGAAAGTTTCTCTTGCTCTCTAAATAGTCGCCACGCTGTTTTTTTTACTTTTCGGACCAAATTGTAAGACCTCACTCATCATCACTGCAAGACATAGGACTCTCCAATTGCACGCCATTTGATGTTCGGCAACACTCAACTTTTCCTAACCACTCTGCGAAGATCGTCACTCCACCTTGCGCGAGGGCGTCCTTATTTACGTTCACCAATTAAAGAAAGTCTTCTTTACAAACTTTTGTTCCAAGATCTCACTGTAACTGTATTATCGTCCTTGTCGCAAAAACTGCAGCTACAATAACACTTCCTCATGTCCCCTCAGGGCCTCCCTGTATCTAAGCAGACTAGAGTGTACCAAATACAATTCGAGTCACAAACGAAATCATAAATATTCAACACGCGTCCTAACTTCCGTGCTAAGTCGATCATATAAGAGCATCTAATAAAAATATTGATAGAATGCTCTATGGCTTATCTGTGAGCTTGTTGATGACACAAGAGGTGCAAGAGATAGATAATTATATTTTATTGTACACTAACTTCTGTCCACAGTCTTGTGCCGTAGCCCTAACCCGCAGGAACCGCGTATTTTCCGAGTTAAAAAGTAGCCGGTGATAGGGAAGATTAGTGACAGCTTTTTAGAAATCGGATGAATTTTTTGCCTACATCTAAACTTAAACGCTTTACCCCTTTATACTATTTGTTATTCAGACAGATATAGCGGTTATAGGCCTTAAACCGCTTTAGTGCCGTAAAACAGTTACATTTTAAAGCATACTCTTTAGTAACCGCTAGGTTAAAAGATTTGAAAAAAAATGTATTTATTATTGATTCATTTACATTATTTGTGAAACGTGTTTTTTCGTTTATCTAATAGCTTTGCTTTACTTCTGGATACTCCACCAAAACTATGTTTAAACTTGTATGTTCAAACATATTTTTACACAGAACATTTGATGGCTAGAATTTCTTCATAACTGAAATAGCATATGTAAATCAAAGAATATTTTGCAAACAAATCTGTACAAAAGGAGGTTTAATATTTATATTCTGGCTCCGAGCGGGTGCACGGCGAGTACTGCGTTAACATTGGGGAATATATACGCCTTAACAAGAAGAAACACATACTAGCCAAAATCATAGAAACGACGGAGAATATGCCACAATTAATCTACATTTTAAGGTTTTAAAGATCCAGGGTTTTAAGTTCAAGCTTTCAAAATTACCAACTTCTACGCATTTAAAAGAAAATTACGGATTTGTTCGCCTGAACTTCTAGATAATACGGGTGCTTTTTTTAATCGATGGATGGACTTGAGAGGGGAGATCTCCTTTCAGGAAATAATCTTCCAGGGAAGCATTGTTATACCCTGATCGAAAAGTTACGGCTAAAATAACAGACTCATGAGGCTTTTTTGTCTGTGGATGATGCACAATGCAATATCACTAAGAACCGTTTCTTGGTGATCGAGGCATTGCATCGATGTAAGTCAAAGCCACCCCTTTCAAATATAATATACAGGTAGACTACCTGTCTGTATTGTCACACCCCTATAAAATTCAGCGTGGGATAAACTCAACCTTTGTCCCTAATTTTGACCTGTCTCGATATCCTTCAAAGTCGTAAGTTTACCATTTATTCTCACACGTTCTTAACAATTATCCTAACAAAAAATATATTCGAAGATCGCTACAATATCTATAAAGTTCAACCGGATGTGAAAGCTAACGGAAGTAGTTCCCGGGAACGGTGTCGCGTTACGACCCGGGAGTCGAACCTGACACTTTGGAGAGTGCTAACTCACGCTATTGATGGTGGTGTGTAGAGCAAATATTGGGTGGATCCACCTAGGAAAAAATACATTTTTGGTCGTGCCTTGAGTTGGCTCAATGATTATGTCAAGAAAATTGACAGTTCATTTGGATCTTTCTATGCTCTTTCTAATCCGTCTGCAGGATTTGAAGATCTTTCGGCAATGTCTTGTGCACCCAAATTGTGTCTGCGGTTGTTTTTTTTTAACCTAGTGTAATTTCACAGGATGAAGTCATGAACCGGTCTTCGTGAGATTTCCTTTGGTTGATATGTTACATTAAATTAGAAAGCCAACTCTAGTTTTTCGAAAAAAGCTAGACAAATAGAGAAAATTGTTTTCAAGCAAGGCCCAATTTAAATATCTATTTGCCCACTGCATCATCAAACACCTGATTGAACTGACGAGTCCTACCAACAATACATTACTGGAACACGCATATATTTTTACTTAAAACTTTCGATACCTCACTAAATTAGTATCAAAACATCAAATAGCCCTCTTCTCAATGCATCACCTATAACCAGATTGAACTGACAACTTCTACCAACAATCGAAGGTACTATCACGCATCTATCAGCATACATTACTGGCACATCCGACTACGTCACCAGTGCGGCGGCGCGCGGTCTGCGCCCGCGCATACCAGCCGAACGCGTGATTTTATGCGCACTACTTCTGATAAGGAAAACATATGTAGATAGTAATAATGTCAAGTGATTCTGTGATGCGTAGTGAGTAGGTAAGGGACTGGTCCACTTGGCTGGGTTCTGCAGTCTAAGTCCGGCTTCAGAATTAAGAATTTGAAGTTTGTTAAACCGTAGGGTTAGGTTTTATTCTGAAAAATTTTCAAACTTTGATATTCGAGTAGGGTTTATCGAAATGCTATAAATTCTGATTTCTCAATTCAGAAACGTGTCTGTTGCCTTTTTAGGAAAGATTCTGTGTACTACACTAAATTATACTGAATCAGTCTACACATCAAAGTGTAACAGAGACAAATGTATTGATGTTTCTTCTATACAACTATCTTTTGCCAGCATCAAATCTGCTCAACTTACTAATATTATAAATGCGAAAGTTTGGATTGATGGATGAATGTACGTTTTTTACTCAAGCACGGCAGAACGGATCTGGATGAATTTGGCACAGAAGTAGATTATAGTCTGGAATAGCACACAGGCTACTTTTTATCCCGGTATAATTTGCCCTTGGGTTGATAAAATACATTTCACGCTGGCAAAGCCGCTGGCAGAAGCTTTCCAAATTGTCTTTCAAATCAGTTTAACCGTGAAACTGTTATCAAAATATTTGAATTAAGGCAAAGAGCCTAATTAGCTAAATACTATTTATTCCACTTGTCTGAATCCAATATCGTAGCTATTTAGACGACATCTAGACAAGTGGAATGTCCACCTAAGGTCGAGATGGTATCGGCTATCAGCAGTGTATGCTTAATTAATCATTAGTATTTAATCTAAGGTTGAAAGGTGTCTTGTCATGAGTAATAGTAATTATAATTTCATGATTAGTTCTCATACAAAATGCGCTCATACAAATTGATGGAATGCCTTGACTAAGCTTTCATTGTTATCATAATTTAACTGATTTTACCAAGTTTGACAAATTTATTCTTCATTATAGTTCATTTTATGTATGTAAGTGCCTCCTGCATAATCACCTTTTATGGTAAATATTGTCTCTTCATCTAAAACTAAAGGAAGTGGTAAAGGCGCTTTTGGGTGACTGTCTTTTTGTAGAATTTGACGTTCCCTTCTGCACAATCACCTTTTACGGTAAATATTGGCCTCTTCATCTAAAACAATAGGAAGTGGAAACGGACAGGCGTTTTAGGTGACTGTCTTTTTGTAGAATTTGACGTTTTAAACGTGCTGGCTTTCAGTTAAATTTGAATAAATGACATGTGATTTTAACAAGAAACGCCGAAATTCAAAACTGAAATATGTATTACTTAACAAAATGGCATTTTTATCACCAAAAATGTTGCCCAAAATAGAAATGCACCAACCTAAATGTATTTCAAGCCTGCACACTGCAATCCAAACCCAAAACTACACACATCGAATTTTAGAAAAGCTACAAAAAATATTCGGTAAGCGGGTCAGAATAATCGTAACGTTAGGTGCGCCGCGACCGGTCTGCCCAATGGCAGGTGTTGCTCGGGCTGTGCTCGGGCGCATGTAACGGTGGTCACACAGTTGCTTTAGGAGACCGTATAAGAAAGAAATCGTAAAATAATGAACCTCACATAACATAAGTTTAGAATGAGTCTGCCATGTCATCTCCCCATCACCCTTGGTTGACTGGTAGAGAATGCCTAAGGCATACGATGTTTTATGTTGAATATACGAGGGTCTTTTGATAAGTCCGTGACTTGTTTATTTTCTCGCGTAGTAATTTTTATGGCAACACTACTTCTGTCAACTATCATCTTTTAATAGGCTACTGTGAAAATATGAGCAAGCTAAGTTATTGGGTTTGTGTTAGCCAGCCATTTAAAGCAGGCAACCGCGGCAATTTTCACGAAAATGGGAACATGTAAATTTCGTGTGCTGATTCAGCATTATTTTTTAGGAAAAACCCATCATCGAACCAAAGAAACGCTTGATAAATATTACGGACCACCGTCAATTCCACTAGTTAAAAAGTGGTTTACTTAGTTCCGTTGAGGTCGTACCAGCACAAATGTCGCCGATCATCCAGGTCGCCCAAAAGAGGCCGTCACACCAGAAATCTTCGATAAAATCCATGGAATGATATTGGACTATTGGAGAATGAAAGTGCGTGAGGTGGCTGAGGCTGCAGGCATTTCAACTGAGCGGTTACATCACATTTTACGTGAATATTTGGACATGAAAAAGTTAACCGCAAAATCGGTGCCGCAATTGTCCACACTCGACCATAAGCGCTACCGTGTGACAACTTCGAAGGAGTGTTTGGTGATGTTTACCCGTAATTTGAACGAGTTTTTGCGCCGTTTCATCCACATTGCCACAGTTTTCTGAGATGCACGCGGTGCGATTCATATCAACTCCCTCTAAAAGGGTAAAACAATCACCAGCGAATATTAGCCTTTGGACAGATTCGATATTGATTAGAAGCAAAAAAATCGCATTTGGTGAAGAAAAAGTGCTGTTCCATCAAGACAATGCACGGGTGCATACGTGTGTAGTCACCATGGCAAACATTCTACTAACTGCTACCTCGTGCAGCATTTTTACCAGATTAGGCCCCCTGTAACTGTTTCCAAACCTGAAGAAATAGTTGGGTGGAAGATGATTTGGCTCTAATGAATAGGTCATCACTGTAATAAACGCCTATTTTGAAGGCCTTTATAAAACCTATTATTTTAAAGGGTATATATATTTTTTTAAATGGCGGATTAAATTAATTGAGCTAAAAGAAGACTGTGTTGGGAAACAAAATGTTTTTTGCCGAAACCAATTTTTTTTTTTCAAAAAGTCACGGACTTATCAAACTGCCGTCGTAGTTTTAATAAACAAGAAACCTACATATAGGCTGATTGTCGCGGGCCGCCACAAATCTATGTACCAAATGCAAAAAAAAAACTTTCTACAGCATCTCATTTGTTGCTCGGAGTGTGCTGGGACACATGTAACGGTTGTGCTGTGGCTTTGGCGAAATAATTGGTTAAGAAAGGAATCATATGGTTATAGTAGGAGGTGAATTATACACCAGAGGCTATTTAGCCTATACCAGACGCTTTTAAACGATACGATTGTTTTTCATAAGATGTGCTTACAAGGGCAATTAATTGCGAAAATATAGGTAAATTTGGAAGAATAGCCCATTGCAGTTCAGTGCATTCAGTTGGCCGTGAAAGCGCATCTTAAGACTTCTGAAAGTATGAATATATAATAGATATTTTCGGTAGTCTATGTCAGTCAATTTTTAATTTCCAACATCTTTATCGCTGATAGTTTGCATTTTGTCTACGCCCGCAGTTTCCTTAGTCAAAACCTAAGCAATAAGATATTCGACTTGGTTGCAGATGGGAACGTTAAGAGGGTCTTTCTCTCAGGATCCACGCTTAATCAGTCATTGGAGTGGTTATATTTCGGATCGTGTTTTTGTGTGCAACTTGCTGGAGGCCACAAACTCGAAAAACATTCCTTTAATCCTCTGCTACGGTATTTTGACTCACCTATTTCTGATAAGACAACAAGCAAAAAGCCAAATGAATAGATTTTCAAGCAATCCCGTTCCCCCTTTCAAAAACTGGACCCCAATTTCAAAATGAGGGCAGTAACTCCTTTCAAAACGCACGTTCCTTTCTACAATTAGTAAGGAAAGAAATAAACCGGTCATCTTGAAGAAATCGTTCCTTTTGAACGAAGGCAACAGGTGTGTTTTCAATGTATACTTAATAAGTGGATAATTATTGCGTTAAGTATGTATTTGGGCATTCAGAGCTTTTAACTTAAATATAGGTAAGCGTAAACAATGGAGTAAGTTTTGGAGCTACACTTTCACTTGACAATTTTTTATATTTTTTTTATTTTATTCACTTTTTTTCGCCATTATCCCAATTAACTTGGAATCTGCACATTTGTCTTCTTCTGTAATTGTATTTTGTTGTTTGCCGTTTGCGAGTCGCAAATAAACATTTTGTCTTTCTTTAACTCTCTATCAATCGTCATCTCAATATTTGACGTCAATAGATATTCGGATGAAGACCTAACCGTTGACAATATTCAGTATATTTATTTATTTATTATATACTTTATTGTACACCATAAGTTACATTTTTATAGGAAACTTAAAACTAAAAACACATACAATGGGCGGCCTTATCGCAATCCGCGATCTCTTCCAGGCAACATATTCAAGGCAGTATATTCAACGGTTAGGTCGTTTATAAGGGACTAGCTGTCTCACGAGGCTTCTCGCCCGTCAAATGGCTACCTACCTACCCTACATACATGAATGTTGCGTAATTTTAACCACTTACACAGCGCACACAACGAATGCCCTCAAAAAGAAATAATTTTTCCAACATTTTTCATTTATGCTTCGCTCCTATTGGCCGTAGCGTGATGTTATATAGCCTGTAACCTTCCTTGATAAATGGACTATCCAACACAAAAAGATTTTTATATTCCAAACAGTAGCTCCTGAGACTAGCCCGTTCAAACAAACAAACAAACTCTTCAGCTTTATAATATTAGTATAGATTTAAATCGTATCAATAAACCGTTAGTACATTTTGGATCAACTGATGTGCCACGCACACCTTACTTGATTTTCAACTCTAGCTCAGTCTCTTGATAGACAAATAGCTCTTCCAATTGTAGCATTCAGTTTTCTAGTCATCGGCATCCTTGAGATATCCATCAGGGTTCAGAAGTATACACCTAAATGCAACATACTCTTAACATGCTAATTTAAGCCGTAGGACCATCTTTCGAAACGCCCTATCCAATGGGACGGAACGTGTCAAATGTGGGTGTCAAATACTTCACGTATTTGAGGAATAAAAGGTGTTAGCCAGTATCTCAATTTTCAATAAATCATCCCTTTCAATATTTACCTACAAGACACGTCAGTGTTAGCGTGGCCATCGAGGAATCAACACGTCATACCAACCAGCCTGTGTTTAACTGTGTTCGTTTGGAAACACCCTGTTGCTAGTGGAATAATAAAATTATGGGGTGTCGTCAAAAACGTTTCTTTTTATTTTCTTTGCATATTAGATTTGTAGGGTTATTTTATGTGATTCGGTGGGTGGATTACTAGTTAATATATTATCAGTTTTAATTTGGGTATATGGGTGTTTTTTGTTTTCTGTATTACAAAGAAGTTTTCGATGTGTCCTGGGTAGATTTGTATAAGTAACCTAAACTCAGCAAAGCTTGGCAAATTTTTCCTGTCATACTTTTGTTTTATTTATGGCTTGTTGGTCTTGCTGTCGCGAGCGTTACTTCTGAACATGAAGATCTGGCTTCTATGTCTGCATTTGTGCCCATTTGGCGGCAATAGGCTTACATTAGAACCCCATAGGACGTATGTTCGTAAAAGCTTTTGGTAAAATTGGCAGCTAATTTTGTTCAAATATATGTCACTAGATGGTGCGATTGCATTGATTTGTTATTGAATTGTGTGTAAAATTAAGTTTTTCTAGATTCGATCATATACATTGTATGTTCTTGGTTATCCATTTAATTTAATTCGACCACATCATCGCTTACCATCAGGTGAAGTAGAATAGTGGTCAAGCACGAGCCTATCAATAATAAAAAAATCAACACTCCAGCACAACATTATAGAAAATTGGGCTCTTAATTCACATTTCAAGGATTATTTGTACGGATCATTTAACATTGTTTCGGATAGATGGCGTAGTTTTAAATTTCTGATTAATGCCAATGGGTTTAATAAATTTGTATTGTTACACATTTTGGTACAATGAAACTGTAAAAACGTGCAAAAAGATACTATAGAACAACACGTCACTGTATATAGAGAAAAAAATAGTCACGAACCGAGAAAACTCTTTTAGGTACAAGTCGCTGCTAACACCATCTATATCCGTGGAATGGAACGCAATCGATGTTACTTTTAGTAAATAGTCCGTCGAAAAACGCTACGTCGGCACAGTTTCTTTGTATGGAATGAGGCATCTGTATGCTAGTATTATATTATCTGTGGTAGGGGATAATCTCAGGAACTATCCTATTTCTGAACCATTCTTTTTATTTCGGAAAAATGCACGTTAAGTGTGAGATAGACCACGGAAACTAAGTCGCGGGAAAAAGCTAGCGAGTAATATTTCCTGAAACATTTGCCAGCTGCTTCCAAGTTTGTTTTGCCGCCAAACGGGCACCGTACCATAGTACGAGTATTTATAGTAAAAGACTGGTATGTGCGTGGCAGCACATCGGCACCATATGACAGGTGGTGGTTCAGCAGATGTGTCGGGTCAAGGTCGCGGGTTCGGTGCCCGGCTCGTACGGTTTTTATTGCATTTTTTGAAATACTAATGTCTGTGAAATACTAATGTGTGTTACTGGCGTTTTGTTTTGAGTGGTGGAATTTTTGCTAGAGCGTGTTTCATGCGATTCGATGACCTTTTAGTGCCTGATTACTCCCATATTGTTATGCTGTTGCGCTTGTTCTTTGTGTACGCTCTTTATGTGTTAGTATGCAAACTGGCCTACGTGCCGTTTTAAATTCTGATAACAAAATTTAAATTTAACTCATTTTGGTACCTTTCTTTGGTTTATTTCAAACTGCAGGTTCTCTAGCATGCCTAAGTTGGCAGAGTTATTGCAACAAATTCCTTCAAATGTCTACAGACATCTCTTTACATTTAAATGTGAAAAAGCATGTTTAAATTGCTATGCCTTAAAAATAACTTTCAAGTTCCGCCTTTCAAATAAAATTATTATTGAAACTGAAACAACAAACCACCAATTTTTCCTGTAGCGCTTCACAGGCTTCATCTCAATCCATTTACTCACCAGTTCCACATCTTACGCAAGCCCATTCATTCATAGAAACTCTAGGAATAAACACAAACTCTTTTCAATACTACCCAAGTCATCTTGAAGGGGTTGAGTGACGTAACACCTACTTACGCTTGGAGGGACAGACGCAACGGCGGAGGGTTCAATGAGGAAAACTGATGAAGAAATAATTGTAGGCAACAATTGAAGGGCATTCTTTGTTAGCGCTGAGGATTTTATGGGGTAGTAACAAGTTTGGCTTTAAGTAAACTATTGATATCTTTAGAACTTTTATACAGTTACGTGACCTTAGTTAGGCAACTCCTAACTAATGTAACTGAAACGTTTTTAAAAGAAATTAAATTAAACAATCATGGGTCATCTCACTCATCTCCAGCATTGCTTAAGAATCTTCTTGTAAAATCTCTCAATAGCTCTCTTCGAGGTTAGTTGGACCTTACTGTGAGATATAAATATATATAATATATATATATATATGTTACTAAATTACCTACGACGAACTTAAGTTTCCATAAAAGCCTAGCATTTGTTTAAAAACTGAACATACTTAAACAAAGATTCCGACGGTTTGAGAACCTCTTCCTTTTTTTAAAGTCAGTTAAAAAACATGAGATTTATCCCTATTCCTTTCTTTACTTATATTGTTCATAAAATTTCAAATCAATATAAACCAATTTACACAGCACACATTACCCAGTTTTTCTTTTATGTCGCCAACATTTCTGATCACTTAAACAAATTACGATTCTAAAACCGCGAACCAAAAGACCAAATTCTTAAAACAATAGCCGTTTCAATCAACCCGTATTCGCGACAACATGCCACTTTTACAAAGGGTATACCAACCTAACCCAACACTGCATAGTGAATACGTGGGAATCAGCTGATCAACTCGGTGTCAGGTTGCCAACCGCGGTGGCGACCACCCGCGAGTGCATGCGAAGGGTTACGTGTGTAATGTAGCGGGTATGCCAGGCGATGAGTTAGGTGGCGAGATTCTTGTGCATTTGAAGGGTTTGTCACTTGCTTGCCCGGATAAAATACAAGATGAAAAGAAAAACAAGACTCAAAGTCTTCATGTTTGAAAAATATTATGATTGTTGTACAATATGTTAAACAAATGAATTAGTGCCGAATTGAGAATTAAAACCTTACTATACCAAAGTTTGAAAGGTTTGCAAGCTAGTGTTTGACAAATACTCAACTTCATATGCTTAATTTTCAGAAATCGGGGGTAAATGTCTTAATACAATAAAATTATATAGGATTGGAACATAGCCGCTGTATGAATTTGAGCTGATGCAAAAAGAACGTATTTGAGAGATGCACATAGACCTTTGTTGGTTCCTTGTTTGTTTAGGTCTTTAAACTAGTTCCTTCTTTGTGTTTATGTTAGCTGAAACTAGCTATTAATACTTGAGTACTGTAAGTAGTGTTAAATTACGCACTATTTTATTTTATTTGCTAAACAGCACAATTCATTGTGTTAGTAGTGTGGGTGGCTAAATTGTTCTGTGATTCTTGACCATTTGAATCTAGTTAATCTCATATACGGAATTCATTGTATAATTGTATTCTAGGACCAAAATCTTTAGAAACTAGGGCTCTAGACAAATTGACATTTTATCAGCGATAGCTATGGTCAGAAAGTTCAAATGTATAGGATTGAAAAGCGCTACCGAATCGTAGCATATGGCCAGTTCTGAATTTAATTTATCTAACTCTTTTTTACCCTGAATACCTGCCAGACTTTGGCATTAAAGAAAGGCTCAACATTATCTTGACTTCAAGTCGAGAAACTGTAGTTCTTGCCGTTTCCACAATCGCTACCGCTTAAAAAATAACATTTTGTCTCTGGTCCTGAGTAGCAAAAATCCTCATCTGCACATTCTCAATCGGACATACAGTTATACTGTGAATTCAGGTTCCAGAGTCTACTCGTCAAACTGCTAGAGCATATGCCTAAAGGCTAAACACTTAGAAGCCATACATCTCCAGAACTAACAAAAAAAAACTCACATCTGGTGAGCTTACACACAATCTTAAGAATCGTGAAGAAACCTTAAAATGTAACAAATCAGCTGTGTTATTGTTCACAAAAACTGTGTCATATGGCTAGCAATTATAAGAAGATTGTTCTCTGAAATTGACTGCACAATAGCAATTGAGTTTCGACGATGGGGCACGCTTGCCTAGAAAAAAAACCTATTCACTCTTGCCTTAAAGACTCCCAGGTTGTAGCTATCAGGCAATACAGACTCATTAGCTGTACGCATAATAAAAGTTTTCCCAAAACGTTTGATGAAATTATGACAAATAATAAAGTACCTAGTCAGGTGGTAGACAGAGATCTACGGCAGACATTTTTAAAGATTTTAATCTTCTTATCATTGACACCTGAGAGTTAAACCCAAGGTCAACAAAATGTCATCTTCGTTAATTAAGATAATTAGGATAATTTTATCTTCAAATCGGTTTTTAAACGGTTTGAAAATCCTCTAGATGACCTAGAACCAGCAGCAAAATTATTATGAAACGATACCTACATTATTTTCGATAGCATTATTCATGCCACAACGGCTGAACGGATCTGGATGAAATTTGGCATAGAGATAGATTATAGTCTGGAATAGCACATAGTGTGTAGCGTGTTCCCTTGGGATAAGAAAACACTTTTCACGCGGGTGAAGCCGCTGGAAAAAGCTAGTAGTCCATAATATAGCAATGCTAAATTCAGCACAGTTTTGCAATAAATCGATGATCGATGAAGTGACAATAAGCAGTCACTAACAATGACCACACCTTGCCTGCACCACTTTGATAGACCGACACATTCAATGCACTTGTCAATAAACGACAGTTGACAAACCATTTCACAAAGAGCACACAACAAAATCTTACCTGGAACTTTCACCCGATTTAAATATCACCGATCGGCCCTTTGGTATTTCGGCCTGTTCCCAAGGGATTAAACGCAAGGTGCTAAATACATTTCTATAGGATCACAGACCGTACGAAATTTTAGAAGTATTTTTTTAAATTTATTCATCAAAAGGAAATCAAATTTGGTGTTTCTTTTTTCTAGTTTGGTCTTCCTTGTCTGTGGCGGTTCTTGCGGTTAGATTGGTTCGCTAGGGTGGTCGGTTTTCAAGTGTTGCAAATTTAGTCATGTTGAAAATTAGTATTTTTTTCTTTGTTTGTAGTTTTTCTTTTAGCAATTTCGAGAGGAAGTAACTTTGAAATTGATTTTTGTGTCTGTTTCGGTTTTTGAGTGTGAAGATTATTATGATTGGATGAAATGTATGATTGTTTTTTTTGACGGGCGTAAGGTATAAGACTGAATTCTGAATTGTTTCATTTAGATGGCAGAACTTTTATTTTAGCTTTGTCCTTGATCCGCACGACATGACTTAAGACTTCGAAGCGTTACCTACCTATTGCTTGAAAACAATACTAACTTAATTTTATTCCATAGTTTCTCAAAACGAAAGCACAATTACACTATAATAAAATTATAAACCTAACCAAAAACAAAACAATAAGTGAAATTAAACCTAAACAAGTGAAAACAAAAACACAAAGTGACAAAAACAAATGAAAGTGATGCGTCCATTCAAATGTAAAAAATTCAAATTCAAATGATTCCATGACGAAGATGGCGCTCAGGCATGACGTATCAAACATGGAGTCTACATTCAGTCTCCCTGCTGAGCCCCCACCGATAGCTGAAATAATCTACGAACCTCGGACTGACTTAGCAAGCGAATACTTTAACACTTTCAATCAAATCTGTGAAAACTACCGCAGTGACTCCGACGTCAATCTTCGGCAAACCTCGGACAGTCTTCGGTTATCCTCGGAGATCTTAGACGGTGTGCGTTCGGAGTATGTTAGTACAGACTTTACCGGTAAAGAATATGAGTTGAACGCGCAGAAAGTGTTCTTGAGTGGGAAGGAGGACCATGTGTTTCAATTTGGACAGCCTGATGCTTCCGCCTTGTTGAGGCATAGGGCGAGGAGAAGATTCAATGAGGAGCATGGGCTTCAGCCTCCGCCGGCTACTAGTCAAGAGAGTGGGGTAAGTTGAAAGAATAAAAAGGTATTTATTTGTCACAGAACTGACATGCATTGTTGTTGGACTGTTCTACAGCATAGATTCTGTTTATCGACTAAGATCTCAAACAGATGGGTTGCTGGAGATTTCGTTTCGACACTTCTTCCAAGCTAAAACATTAAGACGACGACTGTCGCCAACGGCCTTGAGGGAACAAAACGCGCACTCGTGTCACACCCTGCGCGACCTAAAATTCAGTACTTTTTGTAGGTACTTTCCTTCTTATTCTAACGTCATACTTAAAAAAAAGTCTTAGATCAAAATTTATATAGTTAAATTGTTTTTGAGCTGGTGAAAATTTCATTAAAATACGCACTGCGGCTTTGGAGCGATTGTCGTTTCATGTCCGTGTTAGATATAACCTTACAAATTAACAACACTATGATATACGAATAAAGCTCAAAATATTCGTAGATCAAATTAGTAAGAAAATGGTCTAATGTAACATATATTTTTTCCAATAAAATACGATAGCTAAATATACTAGCCACTTAGACGTGATTCTTATTTTAAAATCAGGTACTGAGGGGTATCTGCGCCTTATGGTTCCCCTAATGTTTTTTTTTTAGTATTGGCTCGCGTTGACCACTATCTCACCTGATGGTAAGCAATGATGTGGGCGACGGTGAAGCACGGACTCCGGCAGGGAATTCCACTCCTTAGCTGTACGCATAATGAAAGTAGTTCCAAAACGTATATTTTTCCAAAAAATACGACTAGTCGTTTAGACGTGATTCTAAAAATCGGCTACTGAGGGGTATCTGCACCTTAAGATGTCGGAACGGGCGGGCGTTTTGGAAACTGTATTTTGTGTTGCGGTTTGCTTAAGCTGAAAGTGCTGATTCTCAGCCGAGTAAATGTCTTCTGGCTTGCTCCATGATCATTTCTTTTATAAGCATATAAGTCAAGCTTGACATTAAAATGAGCTTTGAATGATTTAATGCATTCCCTGAAGTGATCTAACGATTACATGCTTTATTTTCCCTCATACAGTTGCATCAACCAGCATGACTATTTTGTGTGTAAGGAAGATTTGTCTGAAATAATTTAGTACCAGATGCCAAAACTGGATAACCAATAAAGATTAAAAATAAATCTAATCTGACTTCTTCAAACGTACCGTAGAATATTCTACAGAATAAAATGACTACTACGACATTGTAGAAACTGTGGTGGTTTTGAAGAACATGTACCGCCATAAGATTTTAAGATTTAAAGAGTTTCTTTCGCTAGCACTTAGCTCATACTAGCACATGCTTCAAAAATCATTTTAGCTGCTGCCAGTACACTTCCTGCTTCTTGGCAATGAAAATATAACAAAAAGTTCATTTCAGCAACAATTACTCACCGAGTCATACGTATTCGACTATCCATCATCGCACACGCGCAAACGCGTACTATCTCTAGTACTCTTAGATAATCGTGCTGCGTCCCACGCGGGTTAAAATTAGTACCAGTCAATTATACAAGTCACAAACATACAAACAGAGCTGTAAATAAATTGAAATAGTATTTGTGGTGGACAGATTTTGAGGAATTGGTGCTGTACCTATTGAGAAATGTGGCGTCATCATCATTATTGGCAACGTTTTTCGGCCTATTGCTGAGTATAGCCCTCCATCCTTTCATACCATGGGACGAAAGAGGGATCAATAATATCAGGATTTAATTCTCTCCTGTAGGGCTAAGGCATCTTCCCATTCAGGAAAAAAACACTTTTTCTTGCTGCGTTTAGGAATTAATCTAAAAGCAGAAAGTTATACTTGTACATGTGAAAAAGTCTTGGATTAGGTTTTAAATCTACACTATCTTGAATCAGCTGCCTGTCTAAAATCAGACTACTTTTTTAAACTATTTTGTCCCCCTACTGGGCAAATGTCTCCGCTAGATATTTTCCAATTCCCTTAGCTTTTGCTCCATTCCGCCGCCGTTCAGGAACGAGCCAAATCCTCACACCAGCGTTTCTTAGGCCTTACAGGCATTTGACACATCTTGGGCCATTATATAAATAACATGATTTGGCACTGGTAGGCATGGTATTTACGGGGCTATCTGCTACGTAAATTATTAGAAGATAACATCATCCTAAGACAAACTTCTATTATCCAAAAATGGATTCCTGCCACCAGTATTTTTTGTTGAACATCATTCAGTAACTCTATATCCTTTAGACGCCACTTTTGACATTGCTTAATGGATTTTTGTTATGTGATACTCCAGCGCCATCTTGAATCGTCATGTATTGTACGCTGTACGCCCCTTGGGGCGGGAAATGATTTTTGAAAGTCAGAGTACAAAAAAGTTGCATTTACATCAAAAAAATTGGCATCTGCCGTATGTTGACGTGAGTTTGGAGGCATGCGGAACAGGGTGTAAAGTCCCGCAAACCTCCATAGAAAAGGGAGGATCCTCCGTCCAGACGGGAGTTGTGTCTAGTGGGCAACTGCCCAACGGTTGTTGTCAGACTTTTGCATATGTTCAAATCGCGCTGAAAACTTTGCTTGCGCGATGCAGGATTTCGTGTGACGTAAGGTCATTAGGATAGAAGCTGCCACAAACGAAACGGGGTGGCTTTGGCGGTAAGTCTGCATTTCATCAACGCCTTTGACTCCCTAGGGGCCCTGGGAAGCGATTTGGGCGGCACTAGTACATCACGGAGTGCCCCCTTACCTGCAACCCAGCTGTTGTGTCTGGTCCGGGCAGCTGCCCGACGGTTATTGTCGGACTGTTGTATGTGTTTAAATCAGGCCGAAAACTTTGCTTTCGCGATGCAGGATTTGTGTGACGTCATGTCAGTTCGTAAGTGGCTGCGTTAGTGCCGCTACATCGTTAAAGTCATTTTTGTTTTTGTTTTCTTACACTGACTTGCAAGCAAAGACACTTTTTAATATGCTAATTTACAAAAAGAAAAAGACTATCAAATATTTCCAGATTTCCACTCCATAATACCCAAATGCGCGCAGAAAATCCTTCCAGATTAGTACACTTTTGTATAAAAATATAAAACTACAGTATCCCTGATTACCATTGACTTTTTGATACCCCGTAACGATGCACACTTGTGAGTTTTGGCCACAAAAGCGAATCTGCGGGCAAATCTATTCGTTTCATAAATACCTTCAGGAATTTAAATACGATATTTATACAATATGTGTTCATTCCTAATTACATTGCACTTAGCCAGACACACAGAGCGGATTATCCGAATCCGATGATGACTCATTAAAAACATATCTAAGAGTATAAAGTCTACTCTAAATCTGTTCCCGCCTTTTAATGAAAAATGATTTCATATGAATTACGTGGGGATATTGGAATGTAAGTTATAAGCGGAAGCGATTTATAGAAATTTAGTGCCGCCCTTGATGATAACCACATTAGATTTTGTTCAGGAGCCGCACCATGACATGTCAAAAGTTCAAAACTATCATGATGCGACTGTGAAAAAGGGACAGATATATACATGTCATAAACATGTCTCTCTTACGCACTATGGAAATAACCTTGCTCTAAGAGCTTACGGTAACCCCCCAATGACCATTTGAACATTTGTGTCACTAATTCGTAATTAGACAATAGCTGTTATCAGCACAATTTTTCGTAGGTACGAGTATGTCCAGACTCTAAACGGTATCGCCTCCACTAAATTTAGCAAGTAGTCATTCATTATTACCTACTCAGTCCTACATACAGAAACGTACGCCATTTTTGCCATGGCTTAGACAAAAATTACAGTAACAGGTACACGACCAATAAGCCCGCCTAAATAAATAGGCTTTATTAAAAAAAAAACAAATTGCTTGTTTGCTTTTAAATCAACCAGTAAATCCGTAATTTTTTTCTAGTTACTCACAATGGGCCTCATCAGAAAGCCTACAGTCACCCAAATGGCAATGGAGAGGGCTATGCGCGGCATTTCCTGGCGTGATTAAATCAGAAATGTGAATCAAGGGATCGAGGGTATGACCGACATAGCCCGATGAATTACCAAACTTGTACTGACGACTCGTACATCTTTCCACAAATAAAATAAAACTTATTATTCTTCTTGGTTCGCTACTAAAATCGTAAACGCCTACAACTTACTCCACACTACCCCAGTACACATAGCAGGAAGCGGGCGACGATGTGGGAACAATGATTTAACATTGACTCATCGTCTACACTGTTAATTAATAAGTTTATTTTTACAAGTTATCTTAGTAATGCGGATGCTAAGGGATTGACTGGGCTTTGTACTGAGTGCATTGTCGCTTATGATGACTATTTAAATGGTAACTTGATGGGGTGAGATGTAAATTATGAAGCTTATGCGTTGATGATCTCACTTAGCCGTTATTTGACCACTACTCATAAATAGACTATTAATTACATTTCTGCTCTAATAAAAACAAAATGCCAATGGTCCTTGTTAATTTTGTTTACCAATTACAATTAGATACTTTGCAATTTGTCAGTCAGTTCATAATTAGAGATTTCACCGGGAATTCGAAATAGGGATATTATAAGTAATGGTTCTAGATAATAATTATAATGTCATCGTCGAATTTGATTAACTTGATCATCTTATTATAGGCCTCTGAGACTCTCACGCGGGAATAGTGCAGTCTGATACGAATTAAATTTACGATTTTAGTATGAAAGCTTAGATGTACTGCTTTCATGTGACTACCATATTCAACTTTGGCCGGAAACCTCTGAATGCACAGCGGACATGTCAGAACACCACTTAAGGTTTGGTAAATCAGTTATCCAATGTAATGCGTCAGTGTAGTTTTACCTCCGTAAAGAAACGTCCCAAACCCCACCCTCGGAGGGAATGTGAAACTACATTGTTGTCCCAAGTCCTAATGAGCGGCTAATGGCGACCGTCCAACATTCTTATTAGACCCATGCATTATTAATTACAAGAGAACAGTTAACAACGGGCCTAAGGACCATTGTCTTGAGAAAACGGTACTTTTCAGACGGAACTTGTTCCCAGTTAAACACTAGGATGTGGTGGCGGACATTTTGGGAAACTGTCTTTTGATGTTCAAAAAGTGCTGCTACAGACTAATTTAATAAATAACTTTTGATTTTATTTTTGGAAAACTTTGGCAAGGAGCGATCTTCTTTTATTAAGTTTGTTCGGGTCAAATCTTGCAACTGAATTTTAAAACATTATCCTCCACCGATTGAGATGAAATTTTGCATACACGTTTAGTTTGGGTGTCAATGCATGGTCAGCTAAATGACGTCATTCTAAATCCAAAATGGCGGACGACCCAAGATGGCGGACTAGTTGTTTTTTGTGCGCAGCCATGAAATGGGTATCAAATAAAAGGGTTTGCTGAGAAGTATACGAAAAAAGTTTGTTTTAAAAAAAGATTTTATAATGTATAATTTTTCTTCTAAATAGATGAATTGTGGGAAGGATTTTCAGAACATTTAAATGGAATGGAAGGTGACGTAAAATAAAAATTATATTGCGAGAGAATATTTAACAACGGACTCACTGTCTTTTGGATCAGTACTTTTCTCACGGTAACTTTAAGTTACCATGAGGAATTTTTTGGTAGACTGCTAAGTATAGAATACTAGATTTTTCGTGCGGCTTCGCTCCGTTGCCACACATTCTATAAGTACTCCGTCACTTGTCCCTATGGTTCATTAGTAGACCAGCGTCAGACAGGACCCGTGTGGCAACATTGCTGAAATAAACCCGTTTGATTGAGCCGTGTGGCACACTTCTTTTAAAAGATATTTTGTTTGTTTTGTGTGTGCTGTGCTAGGTCAATTAAATGTTTATGTTTATCGATAATTCAGACAATTTTAAAATGAAGACGGTAGTTTAATTATTACTCGTACTTCAAACTTCTGACCAATATAAAAATAACATCAACGTCAAGTGTACCAATGAACTCAACTGCAAATATAGTACTTATATTACGACTGCTCACAATAATCGCAATTACACACGACTAAACTTTCGACATCTCGCAACGTGACAAATATGGTCCAGCGCACACTCGCTACTATTGTTAATGTGACGATTATGGTACAGCGGACTGTTATGGAGAAGTGCTGTTAGATAGGCAACAAAGGGGTGAAACCAGGTGGTGCGCTTATGGTAAATGTTGACATCAATTGTGCATTAAGTGTGGCGATTTTAGGATGGAGTAGTTCTATGGTTGTGCGTGTATTTGAACTAGTACCAACAGTCCTATTTCTTAAGTTATCCTTGATTTGTGAAAGCTTATTCAGTGATAGCTGTCGTCGAATGCTGTCAAAATTTATTATTGATTGTCGTTATTGGTGGTCACAAGTGTTAGCAGCTGACTTGGCATGTATCAGCTAATTTACTAATCGTCGGTCAAGAATTGGTCCAGGCTTGAAACGGTACGGGCTTCTGCAGAAGCTATTTGACGAAAAGAAACGCTGAGTACAGAACACTCCAATGAGGTTATCTTCTCACATAAGTAGCTAAAATGCATCTTCTTTCGCCTATCAAACAAACCAAATCCTCTTTAAGCTCCTCAAAAAGCATCCGCAAATACTAAGATCTCCACTTCCTTACACACTACAAACGTACGACTGAACAATAATCACAATCACAAAGCTCTTTCACATGTCGCAATACTCGAAACTCACAGATATGGCGCACACTTGCGACTTATTGTCGCGCTGACTGATATGGTGTGTGCCAACTATTATATATACCGGTCTTATTTGATTTAAAAGTATGTGGTAAAGTGGTGTTGTTACACTAGTTTGGTTTGGTAATTCGTGAGATTGGTTCTATTTGTTGGACTTATTGAAGATAACTGTCACTGGCAAAGTCGAGAGTAAACGGCCTAGAGGAAGAAGTCCTATACGCTGGTCAGAAAAAATCTGAACTTGAAAGCTTTAGAAGCCGTGTATGTTGCTGAAAGTAGGAGCAAGTGGAGTAGCATATTTAAGGAGAAGGTTTTGAAACCATGATGTGGTCATGCACGTTGTGGTGGAACCCAGTATTGGGGAATCTATGCAAGTAGAAGTATTGTCCGGGTGTGTTGTTTTCGGCTTCCTTCAATAAAACGTATTTCGTTTTGGCATTTATCTTATGTTCAATCTTTTGCCACATTGCATTACTGGGCTTTGATATTTTACACAAAACAGCTAACAGATTTCATGGCCAAAAACTAAAGGATGGTGCTGACTCTGACTGATTCAAAGCATATTTCAATCAATCATTTTTGTCTTTAACAACCGCAGTAAAGAATTTTAAATATTTCCTTAATAACGAACATAACATGCCGAATATAGATCAGTTCCAATAAGTGTTATTAGTCAGTATAATCAGTGAATTATTTTGAACCGAGGTCGGTGACTAACTGGTCTGCTAAATGTTGTACCTACTAAAGTTTAAATGTATAGTGAACAATAGTGAATTGGCCTCGGGGGTTCGCTCCTAATATGTAGTGGAGATATTTAGCAATAGAATTGTAGGAATTGAGAAGGAAAATGAGACGTGAATAGTTGTGGAGTGAATGAGGTCTAATATGAGGATAACCTGTGCCGTGCTATGTGATGGTGTGAAGATTGTGAAGAGGAAGATGGTATGTCTTCCTACAATTGTTAACTCATAGTCCTCCAGACCAAATTTAAGCCATGACGGCCAAACTCAGCAGAGAGTATCCATCGACGCGGGCGATATAATATTGCACAAGTGTGTGTGCAATATAGCGCTGATACGGCGTTTTACACGCGTAACAAGGATTTGTAAAGATTCTCAGACGCCTTATTCCATCCAGTTTAAACGCGCGTAAAATGCGTAATACGGATATGTTCTCTCCATTATGCTGCATTTTGGATGTGCTAATAAGAGTTTCTGATTATTGAGTCGTGTGTCAGGAGACACAGCTACTCAAATGTTCAGTAGACATGGTTTGAAATTCTGATTGATGTCTACCTCTCAAGCTGTCAAACGGTCAAATAAATTAATATTTAAACTGCATCACATACATTTTTAACGTTACAGGTTGAATTGCCAATAGCATGTTTCATAAAGAAATACGTCCAAAACAGAATCTATTGATTACCAATGCAGGTGGTATCTTAGCGCCTATCCTCTATACAAAATGTGCAAAATAAGTGCTCCTTGTGCGTTAAACGAGGTTTTACCGCTACACATCAATATTCCCTTTTCCCGTGTAAGGCATGTCTCTACGCATTAGCGACCTAAATACCAGGCTTCAGTGTTTCGGGACAACGATTTTTTGCTTTTGTTTTAATGATTTCACAATTTATAGGCTTTCGGCTATCATAGTCAGGGCCATCCCTGTAAACAAAATCGGACCTGAACATCAAAACTAACGTCCACCTTTTCTCTCTTCCGCAGTACGGCAGCGATGAGTTCGGGCACGATTCCCCGTCACGCTACGCGTCCCCGAAGGGCGCGGGCGCCGGCGCCCCCTACCAGGAGGCGTACTACGCTGGTGGCGAGTGGGGCGCGCCCTACTACCAGCCCCCACCGGCGTACCAGCACGACCCCTATGCTACATCGCCAGGTAAGATCTGACACTCTTTAGAATATACTACCAAAGAAAAAAGAAGACAAAAGAAGCCCAGAAGACTGTGGCAGAAGGAGTAAAATACTCCTGGAAAACGTTCTAATTCCGGGAAAATAGGACTGGGCCGCGCTGCAAATGCAACTAACTAACGCCGGTTTTTTAAAGCAGAAATCACCGACGCGAGTATAAAAAAACGCCGTGTGCTTAGGCCCTAAAAACAAAAGACCCTTGTGAGATCTTGTGACACATAAACCTCTAAAAAAGTAAAATAAGGATAAGATGACCTTTCGCAAAGGCGACATAGGGGTTTCCAACCAATCTAACCCAATTGAACAAACCTCAATTTTAGCTGATCACCGCAAAGGCTTTTTGGAAAGAGATATGACATTATTAGCGTTCCATGCACAATTTGTGAAGGCTTTTAATCTATTGTACCATTACTCATCCATGTTTCGCTCGGTTTCCAGGCATAGCGGGCGCTCCGGTGGGCGAGGCGGGCGGCGGCGGCGCGGAGCTGCCCTTGCCGCCCATGTCGTCATTCCGGGCCGCGGCGCCACACCACTCCCCCACAGAGCCCATGCTCGTCGCAAAGCCGCCGTTACAACCTGTAAGTACACTGTCCTCCTAGATTTATAACTTTTATATAAATATTGATGGCGTTTGACCACTATCTCACCTGATAGTAAGCGATGATGTGGTCGACGGTAAAGCAAGCTTGCCTAGAAGTAACTTATTAGCTCTTGACTTAAAGACCCTCAGGTTTTGTAGCTATCAGGAAACAGCACAGACTCAGGCAGAGAATTCCAAAAATTGTGCGTATAGGTGGGATGTCCACCATCTACCGATGGCGCATCGCTGTACGTCTTGTAGTCAGATGATGGAACGGGTTATAGCTATGTAAGGTAACCCTAGACGAAGGAAGCAGATCTTCCAAAAAGTTTAGTGAGGCACATCTCCTACCTAAAAATCAATCATGCAAAAATTTTTGCTTATGCAGACGATACCGCTGTTGTCTTTACTGGAAAGTCCTGGCACAACGTTGCCAGAAGTGCTGAAGTTGGAATGACCTTAATAGCTAAATGGCTCAAAAATAACCTGCTCACACTTAACACAGCTAAAACTAATTACATGTGCTTCAGTATATCACATCGTTCACAACCGAGCTCAGACTTTAGCATTAAAGTACACACGTGTGATGACGAAAACAATTGCTCATGCCCAACACTAGATAAAGTATCACAAACCAAATATCTTGGTATAATTGTTGATCACAACTTATCGTGGTACCCCCATCTTGAACACGTCACAATCAGAATTAGAAAGCTAAGTTGGATCTTTAAAACGTTGAGGTATATTGTGCCCAAAAAAGTAGCATCCACCACCAGAAATTCACCCAGACACCTACTCAACGAAATTTATGTAGGTTTAGTACAGTCTGTCTTGGCGTACTGCATCCCTATTTGGGGGGGTGCGGCTAAGACTAAATTTTTGGACCTTGAGCGGGCTCAACGAGCTCTTATAAAAATGATGTATTTCAAAAACCTTAGACATCCTACTCAAAGCCTTTACCAAATTAGTAATTTGCTCTCGGTGCGAAAATTATACATTGTTAAAGTGGTCCTAAAAAAACACAAAACCCTCCTTTATGATCCCAGCTTAACCTTAAAAAGAAGAAGGGACATCATAGCGGAAGTTCCTAAAACTAAAACTAAGTTCGGTCAGATGCAGTACAAAAATCGTTCAGCTCAACTATACAATCGATTGAACAGAGAGATTTACGTGTATAATAAGAAACATAAAGAGTGTAAAACAATCATAATAAACTGGATTAAACCACTAACTTATGAGGACACCGAAGCCCTCTTGTAGCATACATCGTAATTCTGGCACCCACACACGCAGTCGCACACATACACTTCACACACACTCGCACACATACACTCCACACGCAATCACACAAATACAAATACACTTCACACGGACTTGCACACTTACATTCTACACGTAGATACCATGACACAATCTATTACCGTCCAACCTACCATTATGTTACTTTTAAGATTCAAAATTGATAATTTGTTGATAATCCTGTAACTTTAATTTATTTTATTTATTTTAAATTACTATTCCTGAAATTGTGAGTACCACCTAATTAAGGAAAAACAAACTTCGGAAGAGCGAAGTGTCCTAACACAGACAATCATTTGCCTAAAGGGACATTTCAAACACTAATGTATGTATTTCTCACTGTTAAAGCAAATAAATTATTATTATTAAATTAAATCTCGACACTGAGTAATTGAATGGAGGATTGGAGCTCACATTCTATCAGCGATAACTATTGTCAAAAGTCATCAAACTTTCGCTACTGAAACGTCACATGTTCAATCCCATACATTTTGCAATGTTTAACAATACTCGTAATTTTCGCAGATAAAATGGCACTTTTTCTAGAGACCTTAGGGTAAACGGGCTGGTGTCCGCAACTCCACGTCCAAGCGCGTAATTTGCTTACGGGTGGTATAAATGATCGTTCGATCTACCTCAGCTCTTCAAGGAAGCCCAGTAGCACTCTGGTGTTCTTAACTATGTCACGGGGGGTACCTGGATCACCGAAATACAAAATACTATAAGATAAGATATATTTATTTGTAAAACATGAGTACAGTATGAAGGTCTTATATTAATATGAGGTGGCTACATGTTTTGCCATTTATGGCGTACAAAATTAGTTGCACTAGACAAACAGTACAAAAAAAATACAATATCAAAATTTAAATTAAATTGATGTTACGATGTCAAAAAATAAATTCAATAAAAAAATCATTATGTCAAAATTTAATTAAATTGAAATTACAATGTCAAACTTTAAAATCAATAAAAAAAAACATTAAGTCGCAATTTAAATTCAATAAAAATCATTATGTCACAATTTAAATTCAATCAAAAATATACTATGTCAATTTTCTTATTTAATTTTAGTAAGAAAAACAGAAAAAATAAAAATCACATTCAGAATTCTATACAAGCGAAATATCGTTTAAAAATTCATCTACACTGTAATAGCACTTCTCTAGTAATATCCCCTGAAGAGACTTTTTAAATTTGTTTAGAGGCATATATTTAATATTATCAGGTATTTTATTATAAATATCTGGAGCAATACCAAAGAAACTCTTTTTCAATAAAGCAGTTTTACACTTGTATTGACATAACAAATTCTCATATTGGGCACGAATTGGGGTTCTCTTAACTGCTGCAAATTTTTGAAATAATTGTTGATTAGTTTTTACAAATAATGCAGTTTCCAATACATACAAAGATGGCAAAGTCATTTTTTTTTTTTTTTAATAAGGAACGCAACTATCCGTTGTTCTTAGACCACACATTGATCGTATACACCTTTTTTGCATCCTGAATATAAGTTCTCTATTATTTGAATGTCCCCAAAAAACAACACCATATCTCAAAATAGAAGCGACCAATCCATGATAGGCTTCTAAAAGTGTGTCGGTATTTACTTTCTTGGATAATTGGAATAATAAATATGCAGACTTACTTACACGCTTGCAGATTTCGTCTATGTGAGGTTTCCAGGTTAGTTTAATATCTATAGTTATACCCAAGAATTTTGCATTTTTAACTTCTTCTATTCTACAGTTATTATAGGCAATATCAACTAGTGGATTCTTACGGCGCTGGTGGAAATGCATAACTTTTGTTTTATTTAAATTAATCACAAGATTATTTTTGTCAAGCCAATTTATAATGTCACTCAGAGAATTATTTATGTCATTTTGGTAATTATAAGGATTAGTATATTCCACAATAGTCGTGCTGTCATCTGCAAACAGTACCATTTTATGATCTATAGTTTTTGGAAGATCATTAACGTATATTAAGAAAAGGGGTGGCCCCAGTACGTTACCTTGAGGTACACCATATTTTATATGCCTTGGTTTTGATAGATATTTTATCTCCAATTTGGTAATAGGACAAAATCTAGTGTTTTCTGTACATTGAGTTCGGTCACTCAATTCTCAAATATGATTCTAGTAGTTTCAAAATGTTTCCTCTTATGCCATACCCATGTAATTTCTGCAGCAAAATCTTATGATCCACAAAATCGAACGCTTTTGTCATATCAGTTAATATAGCACACACAGGCTTACCTTTGTCTACAGATGTCATTACACTATATCAAGCGATTACTGGGCAGCTTAGGAGCAGATGTGCTGTTGTTTCGCCTTTCTCTTCTGCAGAGTGGGCTTCATGACTCCTATCGTGTAGTGCACTTGGTGAAATTCTAAAAACGAAAGGACTGGTTCCCTCAACTTCTCTAAAATGTTTCCATCTCACTCCACAGATGTACGGTGGCTCAGCCAGCACGGCCGGCGTGGTGGCGGCCGAGGCCGGCAGCCTGTCATCGTACGGCTCGTCGCCTTCCACGCCCGTGCACTCGCCGCCGCCGCTGCACGCGCGTCTCTACCCGCCGATCAAGCACCACCACCACCATCATAACGGACAGGTAGGGGACGGAGATACTTGCTAAGAGTTGTAGCAGAAGTGGGATGGAAATAGTTGCTAAGAGTCAAATCAGAAGTGGTAATAGATAGTGGTCTACCATTGAAACTAACAGCAACTACTTCCTGTTAGTTTTGTAGCGATTTTTCATCATTTGGCTTAATATCGGCTTCCAGTGTAACCGGATGCAGTTGCACAGTATGATGTAGATGTAGAAGATGAGTCATAAACAAAATTAGAGTAGGTCCCAGCGAGGGCACAATTTTACTTAAGATCCTCTCTTAAAACCAAAAATTTTTGTCAATAAATAATATAATAATGACAAAATTTATTTCTGAAATAAGTCCAATTTTATTGTGTGTGTGTGTGGATATTCTAATGGATGGAGTTGAATTGAATTGTTCGATTTTTACTTGCTAAACCACACGTAGTTTTACAACTGCCTTTGTCCAGAGCACTGCAGGCCTTGCTCAGTTCGTCACTCTCCTCCGGCTAGAACAGCAGCCTTATTGCGCAAGTAAATTCGGCAAGGCGAAGGGTTTGACCGCCATCAATCGACAATCACGTACGAGATGAATGACGTGATGTGGATTTTCGTCTCTGTGATTGATCGATTGATGGCGGTCAAACTCTGCGTTGCCGTATTCACTTACGCAATTGGGCTGCAGAAGTCCTGAAGAACTAATCTCCTCCTTCATCGTCTATTCACAGCAATCAAACTCACTATCCTTTAGCGCTTTCGGGTTCCTCAAGGTCATCATCTAAGCCCCATTTTGTGTATGTATTCCAGCAATCAAACTGGGTATCCTCCGGAGTATCGTCGCCCCCGAGCGCGGCGACGCCGCACGCGCTGGCGGCGGCGCCCGTGCTGCCCAACGGACACCACGCGCCCATGCCGGTGCCCGTGTTCCAGAATAATAATATGGTGAGTTCAGGAGATAGCTGGAGTGTGTGTGTGTTGGGCACGTGTTGCTGTGGTGGGGATGTGATCTTTGCCTGACTTGTACATATATTTCTGGTACAGATGTAGTAATAATAATACCAGTCTGTTACTGCCCCACTGCAGGGAAAGACCCCCATACTGAGAACGCAGGACCATTTATCACAACGCTTGCTCAAGGCGGGTTGGCGATTTCAAACTTATATAAACCAGATATAAAGTCTAAGTTTCCTCACGGTATTTTCCTTCACTGATATCAGCGATGTCTAAAATAAATGTATATTTTGGTTTAAGTGAGGTCATGTAGAACATTCTTAAATATGGCTTCTACAATTATACTCTCTTTAAAATAACATTAGAAATGTTTACAACCCTTTTTTACATTCCGTTCAACCGATTTTGAGTTCTATCTCGTAAGTATAAATATAGCTTATAAAGCATAAACCTGTTACCAAAACTAACTGTTACTACAGCTACAGCAACTGTTAATACAGCTGCCCTTTATTATGTCACCAACGCAATAATAGAAGTCAAAATCGGCTGACCTGGCAGGCAAATGAGATTATTTAAATGTCTAATGTTATCCCAAATGGAGTGTAGAATCTTATGAGGCAATCCAAAGGTCTTATGAATTATAAAGATTCTACAGAAATTGCCACAGAGTTTAATCTCAAAAGCGATATTTAAAGCTCTACAAGTCTAGAAACACACTGTCTTAACAGTAGTAAAACAATTGAAATACTTAAATATTAGTATAGCTGATTAGTTAAAATTCCGTAGTAAATTATTAATAAGTAGCTGAAGATCACATCCCCGCCTCAACACCTACCATTCAAATAAACACAAGATCCAAACTAATTTGATACATTTGCTTGCCACCGTACTTTAGCCAGCATTTTATACTAGCCCCTCGAAAACTATGGAGTTGAAGGAAGTACGACAACTATTCTATCTTAGATAAAAAGCTTATAGATATTGCAATGTGTACCCTAATGCCTCGTATTTATAGTATAATAATAGTTAAGCAATATGACTTTTTTATGGCAACATTTCATACTACTTGAGAGTGAATAATGTCTCTGACAACACAAAGTTACGTTGCTACAAAAATATAAATACTCAAGAAGAAATTTTGTAAAAAGCAAAATAAATCGTTGGCTATTTTTTTACAATATTCAATTGAAAATTGCAGTGTCTATAAGCTTTCAAAGCAAATGTTGAAAATTAGTTATTTGACGAAATATTCCACCGGTTTCTGAAAGCAAAGTTTTGAGTGTCAAATCACATATAATTTTGGTAATATTCTTGTCAACCGATCACAAAAACTAACGTGTAATTTGACAAACTGATTTACTGATCATGCTTTCAGATACTGAAGAATAGTCCATATTATGAAAATATGTTCTTAGCATGTGCCCTTTTCCGCATGGATGTAACTAATTTTACAATTTTTCCAATAATTTTGATACCTATTTAAATTGTTTTCTTTTTTTTCAATGAATAATTTGACGCTTTGGATTTTCTTTTCTTTTTTTTTCTGAAATAATATTTTTTTCGAAATGTAATACGACCTTTATGGAAATGTGTCTTAAAAAAAAACAGTATTTAAACATTTTGGCATATTTATTAACGGATATATTTGCATTAATTTAAACTTAAATTATTGCCGTTTAAAACGAATATCTAACACCAATCTTAAAATCACCAGCTCAAAAAAACATAAAATAATTGCCAGCTTAAAAATATTAAAAGTTTGAGTACATAAAGTTCGTATTACATTTTCTGTGTAATTTTTTTTTTGTGTTTTATGTTGTGTTTAATAGTCAGCGAGAAGTGAGGGCTCGTGCCATAGACGTTTTTTTATGATTTTTGTACTAGTTATGTGTAGTTTGGTAGTTAATGAAAAAATAAATAGTTGCATTGGTAGATTTTTTTGTCCATTGTTGAATGAATATGTTTTGTGAAGATTTTAGAGACATCAATGCAAAACGGTTTGTAAATTCAATATCATGAGATTATTTTTTAATTCTAACAATATTCGCGAGAAATTTTGAAACTTGCCAGTTAACAACTCAATCGTTAAGTTGAAAAATAAATAACCGCATTTTTCTGTACCAGTAACGGTATCTGCCGCGTTCTCCGCCCCACATATGTCTTCCCATAATATGATAAAACACTACTTATAACTCCGTAAACAAATCTTTCCACACCGTAAACCGTCTCATCTGATGCCTTACAGCATCTCTCTACCCCATAACCGCGTATTTCCGCCCCTATAAACATCGTCTTTCAACAATTTTCAACCCTCTTATCCACATCTAAAGTTGTACCGTAAATCGGGTATTTTCACTACTTTACATCTCTCCGACTTACAACTATGTCTTTCCACCCCGTAAAGTCGTCTTGTAACAACTTTCAACGCATAAGCATCATCTTGCCGACGTACAATCGCGTCCATCCACCCCAAAAACGCGTCTTCCCGCCCCATACCCGCGTCCTCCCGCCCCATAACCGTGTATTCCCGCCCCACACCCTTGTCCACCCACGTGACATCGTCTATGGCCCGCCCCTTGCCTCGCTGTAACGCTCGCTTGGTCAGGGCGCGCCGGCCGAGCAGCGCCAGCTCGACGAGGCCATGGTGTTCCTCCGGGATCACACCGACTGCGTGAGTATACACTGCTCTCTGTGTACAGGGGTTATATGCTGTAGGTATGTGATGGTGACCAGAGTGAGGCCAGAACTTGCGTTAAGATATCTTTCAACAGTTAGGCTCACCCTAGGATTCTCTCCTATTACATGGGATTTAAACATAGCTAGCGTAATGTGGGTGTACTGTTGGTGCCACCTCTGACCAACCCTTTGGGGATACAGGCGCAAAGTTAATAGATATTGTGTTTTAATAATTTGATTAGTTTACCGACTTTTATTGATCAAATGCTTTTGTTGGGAACCATGAGTTATTTAGTCACAACACTTTTGAAATGGCATGTATAATGTCTCTAAAAATAATTCAGAAACATAACAACAATACCACTTTGTTCTAATTTAATATCTACAGCATATAAACTATTTTTTGTTTATCAAAATATTTAGTGTTATTGTCTAGAATGTAAGAAAAACATAATAAAATTTTACGATCAATCGCAAAGTGGTTCCAACTTTGTAAATCGTTTTTACTGGTACGACATAACCAGGTACTGTCGATGCCAAATAATTACCATCTGTAGTTGTCTGCAGTACAACCCTCGTATACGAGATCTCATAAAGTTGAATCTCTTCGAGACAGTAACACTAGCTATAATGTATTGTAAATATGTATGTAGTATATAGAAACTTATGTGGCATGGTTTTAAGCTGTATGTTCTTTTATATGCGTTTGTATGTGATCCTTTTGTTTTAATTTGTTTTATTTTACGCCCTAAGAAATTAAAATATTTTGATGATTTTGATAACATATTCCAATATTACCTATTTCTTAAATTTATAAAATCTTTGTAAAAATATTCACCAATTGAATAATCTTGACTGGGATCTATGAAATCTTAATTACTTAAATATCTTACCCTGCTTCAATGGTTACAAGTTTCAAGAACCAAAACTGGTAACTAAGTTCTAATCTGTTTTTGCTAATACTAGCCGGCATTTAAATGAATTCCTTAATAAGCACTGTTTGATTTTGAACACTCGGCTCAGAGCCTTGAGTTGAAAATGCAACAGTGCAACAATATTAAGGCGTTCAATTATGTATACGCTTAAAAAGTTAAGTGTTTGCCTATCAAGTGTCGATGAGTCTTAGGCCCTGTATTAGGTAGTATTGTAGGTGTTTCAACTGGTAAGCTTATTGAACATAATATGTGTGGTGCAGGGAGCCCGCATGGAGGAGAGGCTGGACGACGCCATCAATGTGCTCCGCAACCACGCAGAGGCGCCAGATCTGTACCCGCAGGATATGCACCATCCGCACCAAGCGCCGCCCGGTAACCATGTCTACTCTAAATACTTACTGTACTATCTCACCACAAACATTCCGGTATTTCTTGCACAAAATTAGGGCCGATCTCTCTGGCAGGACCTCAACTTATACAGGGTGTCTTTTACACCGACGCGAAAAGGACTATACGATAACCATAGATTCATTACATGTTTCTGGAACCTTTAGTGTTGGAATGTTTTCGTTGGCTTTTTCTGATTTTAGAAAAATTATCTTAATAATAATATCATGAATTCCCTTTTTTCACAAAAAACAGCCATGTAAATAAAACTCGGAAGCGCTATCTATCAGCTGATATCCAATTCACGATTGAGATCAACGCCGGGTTGCATACAAATAAAGTTTTGATCGAAAAGCTATGCTGATTTTTTATCAAAAATTAGAGAATAACTGACGAAAAGTTCCAACGCTAGAATCATGTACAGAATTCATGGTACTCTTTTTTGCGTCGGCGTTATATATTATTATTATTAAATTTTATGGTTTATTTTTGTAAATGAGGCCGAGGCCGACCATGAGGTACTGGTTCGATCCCCGGGTCGGACAAAGTATTATTGGATTTTTCCTTAATTATGGAGTAGCATTACGGAGTCGTAATTTATGCTCGGTTGATGGCAATAAGCTCGCCCCCATTATATAGGACTTAAATATAACTAGCGAAATGTGGACGTACTATACCACTGCCTAAACCCCTCAGGGAATACAGGTGTAGTTAGTCTCGCGCTTGACCACTATCTCACCTGATGGTAAGCGATGATGTGGTCGACGGTGGAGCACGCTTGCCTAGAAGTAACCTATTCACTCTTCTCTTACAACCTCCAGGCTGTCCGTGAACTAATAGATGTATGTATGTTGGTAGTCCCTCGGCTGGGCGGCGGCGGCGCGCTGGCAGCTCTGCACGCAGAACCGCCCATCAAGATGGAGCGGCACGTGCTGCCCAATACCAGTCAGTATCATACGCTTGGTAATGACAGACCAGTTATAGTGTATACTAGCAACCCGGCCAGGCTTCGCACGGGTAGCACACCACTAAAGCTCTCACAGTCCGCATGGTTTTTCCTCCTACAACATTCATCGGCATAATTATGTTGTGCATGCAAAAGGGCTCCAGTTCTCGGCATTTAGTGTCCGAGATATATACAGTTTTGTAAAGTTGTCTTCATACAAACACAAGTACAGTTTTAACATCAAATATCTGATAAAAAAAATCTGCGAGTTTTTTAGTCCTTATTGTCAATTGACTATGCTAGATACCAAATCTAGTCTTAACTCAATATCCCAATATTGGACCCTTTTTGATTGGACGCCCAAATAAATCAGCCAATTTACACAAAAATTCATTCAATTTACCTCACCAATTTTAAGCACGCAATGAAGTGTATTTCGCACTCGTGCGGAATAAGCCAATTCCCTTCTATACAATTGATTGCTATATTTTTGGCGCACCTAAAAAACACCATTCATTACTTGCTAGTCCTTTTTTATAAATGCAAATCTTTATCAAATAGCAACAATATAAGATATGTAGACTTATAAATCGATAATATTCAATCAATTCATTCTCTTTTCTTTGAGACCTTTTTATATTTGATACAGGGAAGTTGTAACGTACACTTGTTCTACATTAAATTGCAGTGAGCTTATTGTGAGACTTAATTTCTTCTACTAACAAGTAAAATTTAAGAAACCCTCGACACATTTATATTACAAGATAAATTATGATTTATCTAGTAGTAAACACGCTTCGATCGACAATCTATTGAACACGTAATTATGATACGATATGTTGCGAAAACACCCCGATTCAAACAGTAAATCGCCCATAATTTTTGAACGGCTGAACCGATTTTCAACAGCTAAGAACACTTTCGATAAAGTCACCTTTCAAACATAAAGAAACGAAATCAAAATCGGTTCATCCGTTTGGGAGCTATGATGCCACAGACAGATACACATATGAACAAACATAAAGGTACACACATCAAACTTATAACACTCCTCTTTTTCCATCGGAAACGACATTGTTGAATAGTTATGAAAGTGTTTGTGTTCTCCAGAGAAGCGCAAAGAGCCGCCGGACTCAGGCGTAGAGTCGAAGCCGTCGTCGTCGAGCTCGGCCGACGTGCTCGCCAACAAGCCGCCCAGCACCAAGCGCTCCAGGCGATAGTGAGTCTTATACATAACACTTTACCTTCTCTTTTACAACTAACTCGACGGTTTTTATAAGCTTATTCAACTTAGTCTTGCCAATTCATAAGATTTCTTCTTGAGCATGTGGTCCTGGCTGGGTTCGATTCCCAGGTTAGGAAAACTGGTACATGGTTTTCCAATCAGGAATTTTTCACTCGAAGCCTAAAGTCGGTGAATATAACTAAAATATAGGTGCACTCTAGGTACTGCCTCAGCCTACATTTTCGAACGACATTATCAATCACGTCAGGGTCACCAATGTTGGGTTTCTTAATATCAAGTTGGGAATGAAGAGTAAATGAAATGGGGTAGTCGATACAAGAGTCCGTCAATTAGATAACCTAAAAATATTGGACACGTATTTTTTCTTTTGCCACGTAAACAAAAATATACGACGATACAGTGAGTTGAAATAACATGTGACGTCATAGTGTGGTACACTATACTGACAAAGTGACGTCCCACTCCTGAACTTTGATGCGCTTTAGCTTTGTTAATTTTTATTTATTGGATAAAGCATCCGATATTATTTGATAATGTCATGGACAGACTAAATAGAATTATCATTTTTCTACTCAGGAAACATTCTAAAGTTCAGAAATAAAGTCTATTGACTGTTACCAAAATGAAATATCTGAAAATTGTTACATTAGTTCCGAGCACGTTTGCTTCGCTAGTATTATCGTTACATTAGTCCCTACACTTGGTATATTTTGCCTTTGAAGCATCGATATGGATTAGAAATCGCAGTATGATGTTATCGTATTTTTTTTAGTTTCCTAGGGGTCTTTTATCTTTCCTGAAGCTGTTAATTATCTGTGTATTGATTTAATTTATGATTTTTCTAACATTTGAGACTAATCAACAACAAATTCGAATTATTAGACTAGACAAATACTGGTTTATTGCAGAAAAAAACGAATTATTTTGCAATAAACTTTAGTATTTGAGCAGTCCCTCAAAAACCGGTTATGACTTAGCTCTGAAACAGTTAGTTGATAATGTTGGTATAACGTGTGATGTGCGCCCCTCAAAGCTCAGCGAACCCCGCCATGCCCAGCTGCTCGTCCGCGGACGAGGACGACCTGGACCCCGACACCAAGGCGGCGCGCGAGAGGGAGCGGCGCCAGGCCAACAATGTTAGAGAGAGGTGCGGCCACAGCCACAGCCCCATGTTGTTGTTGTCCATTTATATACGACATTTTGGGGAATTACATGTTTGCCTCTAAATTACCTGGGTGGTCATTTTTGCCTTTATGGTGATTTTGAACTGAACAATTGGGGAACAGTACATTTAGGGTTATTTTAACCCAACGATTATAAATTTTTAAACCATTAACGTAATTGCTCTAAAATAATCAAGTTTGTGTATACATATGTTTTGTTGGATATTAAAATTGCTCGTCATGTTCTTATTTATTTTTAATGAATAATGAGAATATATTAAGTATCTTTGCTTGTGTAACAAAACAGTTCAATTCCAAGATTTTAATAAGGGTAAATCTCATATGTAAATTGACAACACGTTATTTTTTCCTTTAATGCACTTTTCGGTTACCAGTTCTAGAAGAAACAATTAAAATTGATAATTTTTATAAAACCCAAAAATATAAATGATTTGTTTTGATATTATTTCTATTCTACCAATTTAATGTCTCTTCTGGAACGAATACTTCTTGATTTCGAAAGACAAATAATAGTAGCACTAGCATATAGTTTTTCATACAACTTTGCTTAAAAATAGTAAACTATTTCCACTTATCTGCACATGCTATCGTATTTGTCTTTTATTTTCTCTATTATTCACTTTCACACGTGCTCAGCTTACCATGGTAAACATCTTCCATCATAAGTTTCAGAGTATCATAACTTTTTACTATATATTCTATAGCACTGTTTTATTTGGTCATTTACTGTCTATTGTTTACCATGGTTCTTTGGAAATATCTGGGACTTTCTACAGGCAAGACATATAACCACAGATATTGACATAAAAAGAATCATTATAATTTGTCAGTAGCAGTCCAGAGTCTAAACTTGCTTCCCGTTGATGATGGCAATAAGCTAGCCCCTTACAACAACTGATTAAAACATAACTGGGAAAGTATGCGTGTAAAGGTGCACCTCTAGGGTACATATACACCTTCGAGAGAGTTTTAGACGGGATTTTTTCGAGTGTCAGCGGCTGTTATTATTATTTGCAAATTGATTCCTAGTGGATATTGTGATATAAAATTGGTGTAGTTTTGTGCCTCTGGACAATTTGTGAAATCATTGACAGACGCGATCTCGGCATAGTGGAGCGGGGAGCTTTATTGTAATATTGACTACCTCAGCAAAGCTCACTGAGAAGACTGACTCGATACGATTTGCTGCCAAATACACCAAAAAACATTAGAATCTGTGTTACATCAGCATTGTAATGCATACTTAAGAATATTAAGCCCATCTATGGTCATGAATAATAATTATTAAACTGTGTGATTGGTGGGCTGTTAATAAATTTATATATACCCTTCGGAATACAGGATTAAAGTAAGTAATTTATGGAGTAAAGTCCCCAGATATTTCCTTCAACACACACGTATCACGATAAATGTAAATTCTACATATATTATCTGTACATAAATACTAACATGTGTTATAGTTTCAGCCGCATTTCTAACAGGGTCACAGTGTGTAATGTCCTCTATTTTATACCTTATGTTCCTTTATATAAAGCTCATTTCTATGTGGTACTTCTAGGTAGGCGAAAAGGTAAGTCGTAGAACAAATTAATTGGAATGAAGTGTGATTTTTTGCAGAATTTTCTTGTCAAAATTTCCTAAGGTTTTTTTATAGGATTTGCAAGGAAAAACTACAACGAGAAATGAGAACCATTATAATAAAAATTACTACTTTTTAACTATCTAATAACTACTATTATTAAAAGTTAACCATGATTGTTAACAATACATTTACTTATAATAACATGCCTGATGTTATATTCAAATGATATTGCCCTTTGGGTAATTTTGACCTTGGGGTAAATTTTACCTGACCGATTTTGGCTTACGCGTGAACAAACAGTCATATTAAAAAATATCATATATGTATAAATGATAGTCCAGGGCTAAAAACTTCGAAACCACAGATCATTAATTCATCAAAATCACTTATTATCATCGAAAACTTGGCGTCTTATTAACAAACCATCAATATCATAATCATCATACGCTTATTAATAAACGGCTGTACGGACTCATCGGCTTGGACACTTTGATGAAGGCACTTGAGCTTTTACGTGTGAGCACTTATTTTGTATCATTCTTTGCTTTTCCACTGAAAATAAGTTGTGTTATTTGAAAACACTTAATTATGCACAATCAAATCAAATATTTTAAAGGAAATATTAACATAATTTTAGAATCAACTGACTTTTTGTTAACTGAATAAATTGCAAGAGTATATTATTATTTAAAAGTTACAATAGCATTGAGGACTATTTAGAAGACAAGTCAATAGAGTCTGTAATTGGTAAATTATATTAAGTGACATCGCTGATTGTCAATCAATACATTTGCACGCCATGTTATGGCAGGATATGCTGAAATAAATTTACTGTAACACCTTATAAAAATAAATGTTTTTGATTTTGATATAAAAAGAGTGAAAGGAACCCCTAGATAAAAAAAAATAATAACAAAAATAGATCTATAAAAAAAATAAGACCAATGAAACATGAAATATTTTAACGGATTATTTAGATAACCGATCACAATTTTCACTCGTTATATTTGAACACTTTGCTTCAAGGCTTTTAGTTGCTCCCTTTGACTTGTTCAACCAAACGCAATTAACCACATTATTATGCAGAGTTAATGATATCACTCAATCACATTAGAAAAGCTCAAGTATCTCCGTCACACTAGATATAACTAAGCTAGTTATAAGTGAACAGGGTCAGCAGCTCTCTCTCTCGCGCGCCGCCTTCGTCGAGGGGAACCATGGCAGGTTATGTTTCTTTATTTAATTACTGTTTAATTGAGGTTTGCCCCAATTTTAATTTGTAAGAAGTTAGTTGAAGACGTTGAAAATTTTTAATTTTCTGTGTATCTCACATTTTATCGCCTGCGAATGGTTTTATTACATTTTCTGTAACGTCCTACGTTCATAAGTTTCAATGACTGAAACTTGCTCTTCCAAATGTCTAATGCACCATCTATAGTGTGGTAAAGAGAAAATTAAATAACAATGATTACTTAACTTACTAGAAAATCTACTTTATTAGCTAAAGATCTGAATCAGAAAGAGTTCGATCAGATTATTGAAGTTCGAAGCGAAACATCCAATATCATCTTATTGACTGAATGCAATTCTTAAAAAAACAGTCATTTTTTCCAACATCGGTATCATTGAGGAAATTTCAAACAACCTGTCTATATTCTAAACTGCCCTATTTTCATTTTCAACGTTTCCAACCACAGTTATCTAGTTTAGTTATTACCGTACAATATCTCGCAATCTAACCCATACATTTGGGCACCAGTTGTTCGTCAGCGGACGAAGGAGACGACGAGGCAGACCCACAGCAGAAGGCGATGCGGGAGAAAGAGAGGCGGCAGGCCAACAACGCCAGGGAGAGGTAAGACAGACGTAAACATAGACGGAGATGAGAAGATACGTCATAGTAAGACACACTGGCCTATGTTCAGCGTCCCCTAGGTGTTGGCGAAAGACTAAAAAAAGACTAGAAAATAATAGAATAAAATATATTTCATTGTACCAACTTTAGGTCACCTGAGTCTGTGTCCATTATGAGCAATATTTTATTTTGTATTTATTGTTTGTGTTCATGTTACCCCCATATTAACAGCACTTCATATCAGGATATCCACTGAGGTTACTAAATTATTTCCGTTTCCATTGATTTATTGAAACTTTAAAGATCACTCCATTGTGATAACGAAAACCTGGTGGCAAACCCACTTTGAACATCATTTGATCACTCCTAATGTTTAATATCTGTAGATTTTTCAATCATGACGTAATTATACCCATTTTATTTCAGGATATTTACACACTGTGACCCAAAATTACTAAATATTCATGCTTATATAAAAAAATCTGCGCGTGCACATCGAATTGGCTATTACACGAAATGTTAACATTGAATGTTACACAAATCAAATAATTGTATATTCGTCAATTTACCTAGAGAAAAATGCCTAATTGAAATGCACGCGTTACTCTATAATGAATGATTTTAGAACAGTGTTTTTTTTTGTCTATGCAATAAGTATATTTTATTAGAATAGTTTCAGTGCCAAATTACCATAAAATATCTACTTATTGTATAGAGCAAACACACTTTCTAATAACAGTAATTAAAAAAATATCCATCTACTTTACCTAATCCTTAATTACCTATATCCACAGGATAAGAATACGAGATATAAACGAAGCGCTTAAAGAACTGGGCAGGATGTGTATGACCCACCTGAAGAGTGACAAGCCACAGACCAAGCTTGGCATCCTCAACATGGCGGTCGAGGTCATAATGACCCTAGAGCAGCAAGTCAGAGGTAGGAACTACATCTCTCTACCCTTTTTCTAACTGTGTGAAGGGTATAATGCAGATGCAACAGAATAACAATTACCCTCCACAAAACTTTTAGGGTTTTTAATACCTTTAACAGCTGTCCAAGATATTCTTTCTTTCCAAGCTAATCACTCATCTAAACTTGTAAAACTAATATTATTTTAGCTGTTGGTCTAGTGGTAAAGTCGCGGCCAAATAACAAAAAATTAAAAGTCATTGATTCGACTTGAACCAAAAAGTATAATTACTTAACTTGAAAACATGATTTTTTGTTTATGGAGATATTTTGATAATTTTGGTCTCAAATGAAAGGTATAGCGTAGAACCATTTTATCCGTTTAATCATGTAAATCGGTTCACGCGATTATGAGATACTAACACCTTACTGAATACCAACTAAAAGGGTCAAGGACGCACCTTACCGCGGTACGTTTGTTTGATCGTGTTAGCGACACTGCCTTTCATTTTTTTTCGTATCGTTTTGAAATATTGGAATACATTGGTAGAAAGGTGTTTACGACTTTTATTTTTTTGTTTTTTGGCGGTGACTTAAGAAAATTACTTCATTGGTCTAGTAGTGTAAGCGCTACTGTTGAACTTGGGCAAAGTGATATTGGGTTTTGCCACCCGGAATTTCGCAGTAGCGGCCTGGAGTCTAAATTTGTACCCAGTTGATGGCAATAGCCTCGCCCCCTATTATTTATCTATTACTTCATGCGCATAAACGTATAGAGGATTACTTAATGCCTTAGAAATTTTCTCTTCTGTCTTAACTAGCTTAATATAGGTGTTCTATAGGCGTAGGTGCAATTGTCCTTAACCCTTCGGAGGATACAAGCATAATTTGCTACGAAAGTAACTAATAAACTCGTTATTTCCTTATAGAACGCAATTTAAACCCCAAGGCGGCGTGTTTGAAACGCCGTGAAGAGGAGAAGGCGGAGGAGGCGCCCAAACTGTTGCCAGCGCCGCTACAGCACTACCAACCCATGCCGGTCAGTATTACTTCTTAGAATTGACTTGTTACACATCCATCATGTACCACCTTATATGAATTGAAAAAAAACATATTGCAACAGTCAACTTATACTTGAGGAATAAAAATGGCAGTTTGTCAATTTTGATAGAAAATATGTAAAAAAATATCTGACTATTGAAAAATTAGATTTCAAGATAGTCTAAACTTGCTTCTCCTAAAAAACGCACCCTTGTCTCACTTTGGCAGACAAATCTGCCCTGCAAAGTTTTTATATACAGTATGGCTTATTATAATTATTATAAACACTTTTGTAGTCGTTTCTAGGTACACTATTTGCTCATGCAGCAAATTGATACAGAGGCTGTGTAAGTTAGTTACTGGTTTCCCAAATTATTATTTCTTTCCGTTCCGAAATGTTGTAACTCTTTTTATCTAGATTTTTTTTTATGTATAATTAGTTATAACATTTAGTATGTATGTTCCCGCAGGGCATGGGCCAGTTACCCGGCCAGCCGCCCACAGGCCCTGCGCCGCAATAGCGACGCGCCGCTCCCTAGCTACGCACTGCGACATCACACGCGACGCTATAGTCGCCTGCCACGAGGGCGCACCTATCGCGCCACTGTCGCTGGCAACTGACAGTTGCCGCACTGTCTGTGCAAATATATTATGTTTTGTTAACGGTAATAGTGTGAATGTGAGTTTGTTGAGGAGTTCAATGTGAGTTACTAAGGATTTTTTTTAATTTTTTGGTAATTTTTGCCAAATAACGAGAAATAATGTTCTAGGCAGAAATGTGGAGTAAAATTTTTTATTTATTGTGGTTTTTTGTTAAAGAATGTTAAAAATTGAATATCTATGAAAATTGCTAATTTTTCTGCCTTTTACGCAAAAAATATACAGGATTTTATTTTTTGCCAGTGTATGGTAAAGTTACCTGATACAGTGGTTTTTAATCGCTGTAAAAAGATCTGAATCTTTCATGACATTGAATTATGCATGACAATCTAAACATTTATAAAACTATAGGAACTTTATAAATAAGGTCTTGTATATTTTTCATATTTTCCGAAATTTTTATTTTTCTACATTTTCACATTGTAATTCACTAATAAAATATTTTTTTCTCCACCGCCATTAAACTCACATACACACGCAAACCAAAATCGTTGCATTTTATTTTTACTTCTCTTATTATTTTTAAATAATACAAGCCCGTTGAACGGGAGTGGGACACTGTCTTCCCAACGGAAGAATGCCATAAGTAAAAGTTTACATTTTACTTAATCGTAAGTTTATTTTATTATAAGTACACACTTCACTAGCAGATTTTTAACGGAAATCATTTTTTTTTAAGTGCCCAGTGAATGTTGGGTTTGGTTTGAAAATTACTGATTTTTGACGATTTTTAGGCTCTCTATTTGCGATAAATAACTCTTTTCATAAAACGTTTAAATAGTTTCCTTTTTTTAAGATTTACAGATGGATGTCTCGTCTTTTCTTCTATTTCGGGTGACTTTAGATCTATTTGTATTGATGTAGATTTTTCCTTTTTCATAAAATCGCACATCTTTTTATTATTCATTTTCTTTATCACGATTTTCTAACAACAAAAAACGAATTTATAATCATGACAATTATAATTATAAAATTCTTTCAATCAATGACTTCTTTCGGCAGTGACATCACTAAACATTTTGTATCTTGACCTACCCATCGTATACTCGAGAACTTACCGAGTCCGCCTTAAACTATGGGTACTAAATACTGCCTTATGACGTCATAATCAATACGTCACTATGAGTAATTTTCTCTCCAAGCTCAATTCAAAACTCCACATCGGACAAGTTCCAAAGAATTATTTAAATAAACTAAAAAAAAATACTAAAAACGATAACCAGCAGTGCGTAGTGACTTATATTTCGGACTCTGTAGTATATAAGTGTGTATATTACTAGAATATAGAAATAGTTATATAAAACAAACGTAACATCAGACGAGAGAGGAGTTTTCTTTATGTCTTAAATCCAAAGACATAATCCATGTAAAATATTAACTTAGTATATGTATAGGTATATAATTAGGTAAGAAATGAGAAAAATGAAGATATTTTTAATTACGTAATTCTTTTCTCTATGTCGCTGCCATAGACACCACTTCACCGCTTTATGCTGAGTTTAAGAAGCTAGACAATAAAACAGTATATTTGTTTATGATCCTTTTTCATAGACAAGTGGTGTGTATCATACTTTTTTTTTGTAAACTTGTAGAATGTTGATTTTAAAAATGAAAGTAATGATTGTGCTTGAAATAATTAAATACTTATGAAAATAGTACTTATTGTAATATAATTATGATTTTAGGAGAAAAATCTACAAGTTTACAAAAAGAAATGGTAGAAAAATAAATGGCTGCTAACTTAAGAAAAGTACTTAAGTGACACTTTTGTACCAAAACTCCAGTGAATTGTATCGTTGACACTGTTTCTGTTTCTTAACACTATTTGACACTTTTTCGCGATCCGGGAGATCTACCTACGAGATCACGTAGTATTATTTTTTTATTATAAATAATAATTTTCTTTTTTAGAATATATTCGGTAGCTATTCGCCTTGAGATCGTAAAGTACTTATACAATGTTTTGTGTAAGTTTTGTTTTGTATATTTTTGTCATTTGCAATTTTTTCTTGCGAGCAAGAAGGGAATGAAAATATAGCAAATGGCATCGCTTTAATTTCGTTAAAAAGATGTATTGTTTTTAACATTTTCAGACTTGCGACTGTCGCGATTTTGTTTTGCCATTATAAAAGTCGTATATTGATCACCCCGTCTTGAATTGAGATATTGTAGCAAATTATCAAAATAGCGACATTTGAAAAATCAGCATCTGTATTTATTGTAAAATATGGAAAAATCATTATTATTTAATCAACGCGCACAATATTAAAAAAACACCATAGTCGCAAGCCTAAAAACAAAAAATCGCATAATTGATTGACAACCTGTATATATTTAATGAAAAAAATATATTTACCAATTCCGCTCAATGATTTAGATTACAATTCGATTGCCGACGATTATTATTTTGCAACTAAATTATTATTATTGTTATTATTTTTCATGACATATAATTATTATAATTTTTCGAAACAACTATGACACGTATTGTCAGAGTTACTTTTGTAATGAGTTTAGTATAGTGTCTTTAGTTGTTTCGACTATCCGAGTCGGGTTTAAGCGATTTTCTTAAAGTTATGGATTGCATGACACTCATTATGGGCCTCAGCCCATAACAAAGTGACATTAACAAAAATATTGTAAAATAGCCGTATATTCACATCAAAAGTGAACAAACGCGACCCTATCAATAATATTAAAAAGGTCAAATAAATGCCAGTCACGCTTTCAATAACCTTCAAAAAAACTCCTTTTAAAATTACGGCAAAAATATTGCATTTGATTCAATGTTAAAATTCGGGAGTTACCGTTGTATGCAAGTGCAATACTTTTGTTGAACTACCCGACTTTAATCTATCCATTTTTAGTTTATAGTCTAAATGGTACTCTGTATTATATAGGTTTAAGGTTGATTTCTCCTTGAATCATTGAAGATTATGAATCGTGTATATTTTGAGAAAGTTGTATCTGTTATAATTTTCTGAAAAATAAACTTTTTGAAATTATACTTTAAAGTATGTAATTAATGTTTTTAATTTTTTATAACATATTTATTGTTAGAAAATTATAATAAATATGACTTTTTAAATATTTGATAATTCTAAACACAATTATGCTTGAATATAATGAAATCAATCACCGACTGTATAAAGTCTCGAAAGTTTTTTAATGCTGGTCATACTAACATTCAAATGTCATATTTGACGGCAGCAAAGATTTACCATAACAGTAAAATAAATTTGTTTTTCTTGACAACACGTTATTTTTAGGCACCATTTTGTAGTCCTAAATGAATTACACGACAATGTTTCAGACTTGATCTATTTCTTACATATATTCAGTATTTTTATATAATTAATTTCTTTAATACATAACTATAAAGTGTTGTCAAGCTTGATTCAAAAAGATTTTAACAGATTAACCGGCTTTGAAATTACTCTTTAAAATATCGTCAAAATGAAATATGTTTATAAAATACTATAATATGCAATTCCTCTGTAACCAAAATTGACTCAGAAAATTGACACTGCAGATCTTACAAAGTTCAAAATATCTTTTTAGTATTCTATCTTTAGTTGTAAGACTTACTATCCCTTTTAGTTTAGTTTAGTTGATTCCTCTTCCAATTAGCGATAATTAAGTTTTTTATTATTAATTATCTATAGTTTGTTGTCTATGCGTACTCTAGGTCTATTTTAAGATTTTTTTTTAATATGTACGCATTCGCCTGTAATTTATTCAACTGATGCTCAGTACCCATGAATGGTTAAATTAGACACCGGTTATACTATCCTGGAGATTGTGTACAAAAAGAGGCTTTTTTGTTATTATTTTTTTGTTTTTGTCAATGGCAACCCCAACAGCCTATGTAACATAGAGCGTTTGTGTTTTCCTTTTCCTGTTCAAATGCATAGATTAAAATATAAACAAGAAAGGTCTAATTATAAAAATGAATAATATTAATTAAATATAAATGTGCCATTCATTTTGCTAATTTTGTGTTTTATTTTACCTATGAGACATACATACATAAACCCCATACCTTTTTCCCATCGGTTTAGGCAGAAACTTCAGAATGACATTTGCTACGATCCTTAAAGCCTGTGCTACACGGTTTAAAACGGCGGTTTCAAACAGAGGTTTAAAACAGTGTAGACAGTGGTTTTATGCCAAATTAAGAATGACCTTAAACGCCCTTGGTAGAAAGGGCGTTGCAAACCTGTGGCAGAAACGTTGGTTTAAAACTTGTTTGAAACGCGAAAGACAGTCGCGCTTCTGCAGACGGCGAGCGCAGGCGCACACTTCGCTCTGCGCACAAAATGGCTCAACAGAGTGAACTTGAAGTAATAACAGAACTTCTCGATTTATACAGACTTTGGGATTTGACATCGGAGTTATATAAAGAGTCCACTGAGAAAAAAACAGCATGGGATATTTTATCCGCAAAATTAAAAGAACTTGACCTAGCGGCAAAGGCCGAAACTGCATAAAAAAAATTGACAACCTAAGAATTTCATACATATGGGAACGTACGGTACGAGTGTTATTACGTCCAGTCTGCGCAGCGTTCCAAACATAGTGAGACATACGTAGTATCTCTTAGTGCTGTGACTTATTGGGGGTCCGGGGTAACCATATCGGGGGCGGGGTGGGGAGGATTTGGGTATATGCGGGGTGCGGCGCCTTCAGACGCAGTTGACTGGCTACAAAACTCATTGTGTTATGACGTGAGCTGGAACAGAGTCGTTTGATTGGTGAATCCCGCAACACGCGTCGAAACGTTAAACGTTAAAATTCTGTAAGGCAGGTTAGGTTACAACTGTGAATATTTTCATACAAGCCGAACTAGTAGAACACTCATACTCACAAGACTAGCGAGCTAAGAGACCGCTTCTGATACAGCGAGAATAATGAGCCCACGCTTCACATGAATGAGAAGAACTTGCTGCGAACAAAGAGGATCTACCAAGTTTGTCAAGTTACGAGTAGAAAAAGCGAGCACTAGTAACGCATTAGTAACTGGCATGCACAGAGTACATTGAATATAATAGAGAGTCTGCTGGAGTGCGTTCATTTATTTTTCTGGACCACATGCCCACAGAGAATATAACCACTACGTTTTACACATGACGACGACGCACAGAGCACTGTACTTCAGCCAGTGTTTTATGACTAGTTGCGCTAGCATCACAAATGCTAAATAACTAACAGATAATGGGTACATTTGTTTCTTTTTTTAGGGTCCAGTTTCTAAAATGGGAAAAGGAACCCTTATAGGAACACTTCGTTGTCTGTCTGTGTGTCAAGACCTTTTTGGTCTTGTGACCGCGACGTGTGAAAAGGCACTAAAGGTTCTCTGGCCTAGAGGATTTGACACATCGGTTCGACTTGACTCTGCGATAAGGACTTTTCATAAATGGAAAACAAAACGAAAAATACTTTAAAATAAGTGTATTTATTAAATTCAGCTCTATTACAAGTCATTTGAGAGAGGACAGTGATCAAAATAATGACAATATTTACTAAAGCCACACTGAAATACACGAGAATAACGTATAATCGATACAAATGTATCCTTAGCTTGCTGTCAATACTCCACAGTGGTTTCAAACTAGATATTTTTTATCATAATTTTTGCCCACAGCTGGACCAACGGTTTACAAACGTCATATTTGATCCTAACAAAATCAATATACATACTTATGTATTTATTTACATACTTTTAGTTGCGAGGCCGTGTGCAACCATTAGAAATCTTATTCGACTGTTCAAAAACAATCACGATATTATGACAAGAACCTTCTTTGAACGATAATAACAAAAAGTAGATACAAACCAAAACGTTGGATAATTGCAATATTACAATAAGGATGCCTTGCAATTTTTAATACTAACGAAAACTCACAAATATCTTTAAATATACTTTTAAATGCATCACACATGACCCTAACGTATCCACAAATTGTCCAACACACTTCATAGCTCCGACTTGCCCACTCTTGGTTAACCCAGTCCTCGTTTGCCCGACTATCGTCTGTCCGTCTTGCCCACTCCTCGCTTGCCCGAGAACAAATGTTTGGGCATCTTGGTGCCGATGAATCTGTCGGCCTCTCCCTTGAGACCCATGCGCTTGGTCTTCTTCGCGATGGCAACGTGCGCCATTTTCTTCGCTTTTTGTTGCATCTGTGAGAGGAAAATGGATTTTAGAAACACTTGATCGTTAGGATTGGTTTAAACAGAGGATAGATAGAGGTATAGTAACCCCAGATTTCGGCAGTTATGTTTAAGTCCCATGTTATAGTGGGCGATTCTATTACAAAAGTCAGCAGTCCAGGCTGCTACTGAAGGTCGCGGATAAATTTGAAGGAGAGTTACCGCGGCCCTGGCACAAGCAACAGAATGAACACGGGTGTGTTTTAGTCAATAAAAGTCTGACACGGCCTCCCGCTTCAACTAGAGCGGGAGAAGTTGGACGAAATACAAACCAAAAAAAAAATGGCTGCTACTGAGAAATTCCAGATGAAAGAACCCAATATGAAAAAATAGATTGCCCGGCCCGGGAATCGAACGCAGGACATCCTTCTCAGCTGTAACGCTCGCAACCATATAGCACAGCATAGTTAGCCTGTGCCTATTGCTGGGGCACAGGCCTTCTCTCTGTGAGAGACATGCACCATGTTATGCACCTATTCAATGGGCTACCGCGTTTGAATTTAACAAATATAGATAGGTTTGGGATTTTTACCAATTGCTTTAATAGATTTTATGTTTAGGAAAATGTTATCCTCCTTTTTTCTAAAAAAGGGGCTGCGCAGAACTGCGGAATACTCGATTGTATATTTAATCGCACTTTTATGACATTAGAAATGAATTTTATTTCAAACTTTGCTTCCGTGTACTATATAACAATGTATAACCGCTATATTTATGGATATTAGTCAACAGTGGCGCCAACTGGTGAGCAATAAAACGTTAGCCTCCATTTCAATCTACTTTGTATAATACAAAGTTTGTAGTTGTCATGGGTAATGCGCGTCAGAGCACAGAGCCTGCGCGCGACCATATGACAACACATTACTGTAGGCCGCGCTTTGACTGATGGACAATATACTATTGTACTCAGCTTCGAACGGGTCAAACTACAATCTAATAATTCTCTGGTTCATTCTACAGCTGGGTAAAGTCCATGCTCATGACTTGCAGTTTACTACTAGAATTAATATAAACCCAGTTTTCGTACCTTGGTTGATTATTACAAAACCTAATCATATTTTGAATAGTATAAAACAATCAATTACCATAAACCAAATGTTTTGTAACTTTCAGTATGTGTACAGCTAAGGATGAATTCCCTGCTGGGTTCTGTGTTTTCTGATAGCTACAATCTAGTGGTCTTTAAGTCAAGAGTGAATAAGTCTATTATATCATCGCATTATGATCAGCTGAGATTTTGATCAAACCCGACATACCAGCCCAGTCCACTGTCACAGTTGTCTTAACAACCAAGCCTGAGCAGCCGTTCCAGCCGAACTATAAGCTTAGTCTACCAACTTAATCTTCCTACAATCTTCACAGTTGTCTTACCAACCATTTCGACCTTCCTATTCTCCTAGTCTTTCAACTCTTAGCTACGACCTCCGTCACCATCCTGAGGCTCACAAAAGAGTGGATAAGACTTACGAGAGCGTTCCCGACGCCGGTGGTGTCCCTGGCAGGCCGGCTGACGGAGCGGCCCTGCTCGTCGGCGCGCGCGCGCTTGCTGGCGGGCGCCGACATGGAGCGCGAGCGCGAGCGGGACCGAGTGAAGTGAGCGCCCTTCGTCTCGGACATATCCACACCTGGGGAGACAAAATTTAATTAATATTAACTTAAAACAAGCTTTTTCAATTTATCCACAAAAAACTCTTTCATTTGATACTTTTATCAAGATGGTGAACGACTTATTTTAATGCATCCCGCATTCAATATAAAATTGATCCGTCATCATTGAGAGTCTGTCATATTGAATTTAGAAAGATGTCACTTATGTAACCATGCGTTATCATCCACATATATGCAAAATTTCAGCTCAATCGACCAGTTATACCTGTTTTAAAATTCACTTGCATGGTTTGACTCTTACATTCTACTACTATGACGATAGGGACACCCTTTTTCGCACTTAGACTCTTATTCGGCGGACCGAATGAGAATCTAAGTGCGAAAAAGAGAGTACAATGCCCACGCACAACGGATTATGCGTGAGATTCTGGCACCAGCCTAGCTCCGCCCAAAAGCACAGAAGCTTCCTGGGAGCTTCACAGGCTTTGCGGAGCGACCTCATTGTTCCAAGAATTTCTTCACGTTGAGAAGCCACGACCTCGCATTCCAGGATAACGTGGACATCCTACTACTATTCTATACGTGAAAGTTTGAGTGGATGGATGTTTGTTACTCTTCCACGCAAAAACTTCTGAACAGATTTTAATGATACTTTGTAAAAAGCTCATACATCAGAATAAGGCATAAGTTATAATTTGTAAAGATATGGTGAAAAGTACTAATAACATGAGGGCACAGCCGCGAGCGACAGCTAGTACTAACAAAAAAAGCATATTATATAAAAGCTTGTTAAATATTTATAATAATTTTGGTAGCTAAATTGTATTTGGCATGGGTAATGCGCGCTAGAATATATTAACTCTGCGCGCGACCATATGACAACACATTACTGTAGGCCGCGCTTTGACTGACGAACAATACAATATTGTACTCAGCTTCGAACGGGCCAATAATTAACGCAGCTTGTAAAATATTGCGCAAATTGACCTAAGTACATAATTAATGTTTGCACAATGCAAGTAACTAAAACTTGCTTTGTACAACCATTCTAAGCAAGACAACTTGAGCAAGTTTCGGCAAAAAAAAAAGTCAGAAAGTCAAATAATTTGGAGATTTCAGACTTATAATAATTATGTCCAAGTTTCACTATGTTTTCGTTCACCGTTGTCTGCGATGTCCAAGAGAAACTTAGAAAGTGCGTATGAATGTGAAAAAGTCATATTAGTCCATGCCGACCATACACGACCTCAAGCACGAAAGGCGAGGTCTTAGCCACTGAGCCAATGGCCAATGAAATATAAGTAAAAAATTGCAGACAATAAGCACGATGAACTCACCAAGTTTCTCCATCTCGTCCCTGAGCTTGCCGGTAGACCTGTCCTTGGCCCTGGCGCGGCTGGTGCGCGGCATGACGGGCTTCGTGGACTGCTTGACGAGGCGGGACTCGTCCTTGAGGACCGCCTTCTTGTTGCTGGAAGAGATATGTGTATGTTAGATGACGGTCCCAACTCAGTTGAGGTTAGTTTCAGAAGTCTACAAGGAAGAAATTATCTTTCTAATATAATAAAAGCGAAAGTTCGAATGTGTGTATGTTTGTTACTCAATCACGGTAAAACGGATGAACGGATCTGGATGAAATTGGACACGGATGATGACACATTTGTTTATTGACATAAAATTAAGAACTATAAGACATAAAACAAAATAATTAAAGACCAATGTTTATATTTGAACAATTATGGCAGTGCTATCGTTACAATTTTATTAGTACTATCCGTTACAATTGTTGATTTATTTACAGCTTGGAAATTAGATAATCTCAGAAAACCGTGTCTCAGGATGTAGTTTTTGGGAAACTTGATTATAATACTTTCACTTGAGGAAGACGCACTAATTTTTTATAACTCTAAAAATCTGAATTTGAAACAACTTCGAGCGAAGGCAGAACGCATTTAATTGCCGCGCGTTGTTTATTTTTAACAACTTATTTTTTTTAATTTCAGCGTGCTCGGAGTTTTTCAGCCAGTAACTTATTCAATACATTGTTCCTGCATGGTTTGTGATTCATCTCTTTGCTGATTGGAACATTTACTAACAATATCCACATTCCAAATTCAAATCATTTTTAGTCCCTATGGGATTATTTACCTTTTTTGGTCCCTGTTTACGAGGAATAAACTATCTCTTTTTGAATGACAAAAACACACTTTTCACGCGGGCGAAGACGCTGGCAGAAGCTAGTAACATCACACCTGTATTCCCCGAAGGAGTGGGGAGAGGTGCACTTATAACACCTGCCCGAGCCGGGAATCGAACCCGACCACTAGACCAACGAGGCTGCAGTTTAGGATAATTATTTGTATTTGGCATGGGTAATGCGCGCTAGAATATATTAACTCTGCGCGCGACCATATGACAAAACATTGATGTGGGCCGCGCTTTGACTGACGAACAATATAGAATTGTGCTCAGCTTCGAACGGGCCTAAATATACAAGCTGTGGGTTGATTATTTTTAAAAGACTAGTTTGTAGAATTAAAAGCAAACTAAGAAAAAAAATACTGCAGAATCTTTCCTCAAAGATAAGATTTGATAATATTTTTAAATTAGGGATTAAGCACAAAAAGCTCTAAAGGTGTGTGTCACAAAATGTTTATTGACTATGGGTTTTACCTCTCAATAAAAATGGCAAATTATACATGAGCCACTTAGAAGATACAATGTACAAACAGCTGATAGATATTTGTTTTTAGTTGATTATCTCGCGCTTGACTACTATCTCACCTGATGGTAAGCGATGATGTGGTCGACGGTGAAGCACGCTTGCCTAGAAATACCCTATTCACTCTTGACTTTAAGACCCAGAGGTTGTTTTCACCATGAAATTGTTATGTTTGTACAAAATTAAAATGACTTTACCTAAAAATCCCATCAGACTGTCATAATTTTCATTTGTAATCGTCATTTCTATGAGAAATCAATACAATATAATTTTCAAACCGTCAATAAGTAATCAAAAACAAAGATTAGTATCACCAGAGAATATATAATATTTTATGTTTTAATAATACTACGCCATTCATCCTACAGTTTTACTGAACTCCAAACAAGGTTGATTTTTTCGAATTAAGAAATCGGGTATCTATCGATATCGATAACGTAATTAGAAATGCAATGATACTTCCGTGGTCGATTAGCTGTAGATATCAACCTATGACACGAATATCAACCTTACCTCAAACGCAATAAAGTTTATAATTGCAACCACTGAGAATACCGCCATCTATGGTCGGGTAGTGGAATTTACTTTGCAATCGAATCTAGTTTGACTTTAGATTACAAAACGTCGTAAATACTTTCTGCACTAACGCAAAATGAATCCTATATATAGCGCGAGAAGATTTCTTTCCAGATGTAGTATTTGTACTTAGGCTTGTTTTGAGTAAAATTAAAAGAACAAATCAAACGATCGGCTTATTTGTAGTGCATTATATGATTATCAGTTTATTTGTGTGAGTTTGGCGACAACGGTACTCATAGTAATTAACACCCCTACTGTCTGTTGAGTGAGCTGTAAGGAGCCGTCAGTAGTTTTTTATAAACATTGTACCTTGTATAGCCATGTATAGCTAATAAGTCTCGGTGGAACCGCGCCCTTAGGGTAGATTAATTATCCATCTTGAAGACTACCAGGACTTATTGGCACGGCATCCAGGCAGTAATAAATAATAAGTGCAGCAACATACCGTATCTGGCGCGCCAGCTCTCTGATTTCCTTCATGGTGTCGTCGAGCTCTATCTTGGGCACGGCGTACATGCCGCCCTCCATGCGGAGTTCCTCTTCCTTCTCCAGCTCAGCCAGTTTCTGTACAATTAACGTGAGTTTGTGTTAGGCAAGTACTTGTATTGATATCCAAACAAAAATAAATCGCCTAGTACAGTGAAAGAAGGCAATAGTGAAGGTAAAATGTACAGTTGCGTAGCGTGGGTTTCAGCCGCCACGGGCGGAGGATTTTGCCGCCACCTTGCTTATGGATTACAATATAAAATACTAAGTTATACAGTAATTCCAAAGACCCCGTACTGTAATCTAATTTACAGGTGTTACTATACAGTCATCATCTTCCTGCCCTTATTCCATGTTACTAGTGGTCGGCGCAACACGTTTTCTTCATCCATACCATCCTGTCCGCCGTCACGCTATCACTGACTCCCTTTTCTTTAATAGCACTCTTCTTCTTTTTATCTTGATGTTGTTACAGAATACTATTATATACATGATTATTTCAATATATAATGCCTATATTTCATTTTTATATTTATAGGTTAAAAAACTTGGAATATATTATATTATCACAATGTATTGTGAAACTTTGCGGCACCCTATAAGGGCCGCCACTACGCTACGCCACTGAAAATGTATTGAATATGTAACATTTTGGTAATAACAGACTGAACGGATAAGCAGAAGTATACCTATTTTCCACCCACATATCGAAATCATCCTTATTAGGGGGTGAGACTATACGCAACTACCCGGAGAAAATTCAGAATTATTTCTTTTTATTTTTCTCTTACACATTTTAAAATGGTGCATGTAGTTGTCATGGGTAATGCGCGTCTGAGCACCGAGCCTGCGCGCGACCATATGACAACACATTACTGTAGGCCACGCTTTGACTGACGAACAATATAATATTGTACTCAGCTTCGAACGGGCCTTAATAAAACGACATAAAAACCGTAATGAGGACGGAAATAAATACATAGAAGAATATTTCCTGATGATATTAAACATAATCAACATTGTTCTCGGTGACCAGGTTCAAGTATTAAGAAAGATAGTATACTTATATGGACTGTTTCGATATTCGTTTTTCTTTTAAACCTGTTATGAATTAATATCTATCATAATAAGTACATTTGTGATCCTCTCGGCCTGCAATGTGTGTCTTAAATCTTAAAAGTAAGTTTGATGTGAAACCATTGTAATTTATAAATATCTCGAAGTATAATTTTTTTAGTTTCCGGGCATTTAAAACTATGTCCCGTTTAGGTTCAAAAGCAGACACATGATTGTCAGAAAATCTACTAAATTTTTCTTAAACCCAAAGCGCAATATCAGGTAACGGCCGGATACTGTAGTTTCATATGGCGTACTTACATCAAATATCTCAGGATCGATGTAGTCAGCGATGTTGTGTCCCTCCCAGAACTCAGGAATGGGATCATGTCGCTCATCCTCTGGTATCTCTGCGTAGTTCTTTTGTAGATCTTTTGATAAAGACATTATTGTTAGACATTTTCTAAGTTTAAGGGAATCGGCGGGTCGAAGAATCTAGGTTAAGTAAGCCTCGTCAAGGTTGGTCCGTGGATGGGACGCTATGCATAACATACCGAGACGCGTCCGTAATAATTAATTAATTCGGCAACGGTGCGGTTTCAGTGTTTAAAATTGTTTTTATGGTCAAGGTCAACCCGATACTGCAACAAAAGTGGGAAATTTCCGGAAAAAAAAGCGTTTATTTTTCTAAGTCCTCGCACCATGGCGCCCCTAAGGCCACACTCCAACCGTAAATCGACCTGAAAGTCGAGGAATTGACATTTCAAAAGGCCTGCCAATGCTTTTATGAATAGTTTGTCCCACTCACCCAGCACATAATCGTCTCCCTCCTCGACTTCGATGTCTCTCTCCAGCTTCCGCTTCCTGGCCTGCTTGTCTGCTTGCTGCTGCTTCTTCAGCGCCACGGAGGCCGGGATCACCGGCGGCCGCGGCTTGCCGTCACGCGGCTCCGGGGTGGCCACGTGCAGGCGGTTGAGGATGCCATCCACCTGCAGGTAACACACATTTATGTAACAAAACGTCATGCCTCTGCAGTTTCTTATCCATTCTTCTCCTTCACAAACTACTGATGCGAATGGACTAGAATTATTTTTTATCTATACCACAGATAATATAATACATACAGATACCTCATCCAATACAAAGAAACCGTTCCGATGTAACTAGCGTTTTTCTTCTGATTAAACTGACTATTTTTCTAAAAACATCGATCGCGTTCGGTTCCGTTCCACAGATGGTGTTAGCAGCGACTTGCAAGTAAAAGGGTTTTCTCGGTTCGTGAATACCTTTTTTTTAAATACAGCGACGATTTGTTTTATAGTATTTTTTTGCACGTTTTAAAAGTTTCATTGTACCAAAATGTGTTACAAAACAAATTTAAAAAATTAAGTGTATGCCTCAGAAATTTAAAACCCCGCCATCTATTGGAATCAATTTTATCTGATCCATTCAAACAATCTTTGATGTGAATTAAGAGCCCAAAATTCCTTAATTTTTTGCTTAGCAGAGTTAATTAAACAAGAACATTCATTTTTTATGATCGTCTCTAGAAAATCTTAATATTTCACAATACTTGCATTATAATATTTGCATTTCGAAACTTATCACGCCATGTAGTGCAATTTATTTGAACCACATTTTCTTTATTCGCGTTGGGTGCCCGTGTCTATACATTTTAACATTCAAAAGTGCCGAAGTTTAATGGTCTAATTGAAATAAATAATTTGACTTTGAAACATTGCACCACTTATGTTAAGTCTGTTATGAGGTCAAGCCTATTACCATCAACTGGGCACAAATGCAGACTGGCTGACTGACTGACTGATTTATTATTAGCATTATTTTACACCACGTTTGATTAAATTGACAGAATTTATGAATTTTTTATTCGAAATATATAGCTGGGTGAAACTTTTCACTGTTTGGTGCAAGGTTTTCATTAAAACTTAATTTTACAAATGGCTAAATAAATAGACGTCGAATGTGAAACTGTAAGGTTACAGCAACACGTTGCTTTCGAAAACACTAGGTAACATATAATAAGAAAATTTGAGCATTACCTTATGTTCAACGTAGAAATTGAGGCTGTGTCACACAAACATACTAAAACTATGTATAAAGGATTTAGATGGTACCTTCTTGGTTCTCATCTTCTCGGTGACTCTGTGTCCCAGTAGTCTCTCGCAGGCCTCTATCTTGACCTCCTGTACTCCTTCTTCTGTGACGGTAGACATGCGCATTACGGGGACCACTGATAAGTCCGAGTTGGGGTCCGCGCTGTACGTAAGAGGAATAGAACTTCATTTATTGAGGAAAATATAAATCAATGAAATCGAAATCCAATTGAAAAAGTTGATCTTCAACTTTCTAACTGACAGTTCAAAAGCTCCAGTAAAGCGCGGCAAAAGTTTTCGTTTTTTGGCGGTTATATTATACTTTTATAGTTTCGGCGGTTTTTACAATAATTATACAGGTTGAGTTTTCAAGTGGGCGTGTATGGCCAACCAAAACTAAGAGGAATAACAAAAACACTCAAAGGAGTCACAAGCCCGATTTTGATGAAAACTAAAACTGCATCATTAGATTTTTGAAAAATCAATATTCTTAGCCAGGAATCGAACCAGTTGATTTTGGAAAAATAAACACAAGCTGTATTATTACACTATCCGATAGTGTCGCCTATAAAAATAATATTCTGGGAATTAATGTCATACAGCAAAGAAAGACTTAAATTTTAACAAAATACTTTTATCTGTCTGAGGATTCTTTAATCTTCAGAATAAAAAATCGGCCAAGTACGAGTCGGACTCGCGCACGAAGGGATCCGTACCATTATCGCAAAAAACGGCAAAAAAATCACGTTTGTTTATGGGAGCCCCACTTAAATATTTATTATAATCTGTTTTTAGTATTAGTTGTTATAGCGGCAACAGAAATACATCATCTGAGAAAATTTCAACTGTCTAGCTGTCACGGTTCATGAGATACAGCCTGGTGACAGAGGGACAGAAGACTGACAGACAGTCATACGGACCGTGGAGTCTTAGTAATAGGGTCCCGTTTTTACCCTTTGGGTATGGAACCTTTAGCTTTAAACTTACTTGACCAGGTTCCCCTTGGAGCAGGTCTGCATGAGCTGTTCCACCAGCTCCTTCTTCCCGGGCGCCAGGTCTTCAGGCTTCACCACGTCCATCTTGTTCAGCACCACGATCAGCGGCTTGTTGCTGAAGAGCGGCTTTATGCTCTCAAATAACGATATCTGTGGAGGAGAATTATTGCGTTTTAAATCTGAACTAATATTATAAGGAGATAAAATTGTTGGTTTGTTTATCACAATCTCTTACTGATCTGAATCAGAAAATTCTTCAATGGACAAAATACTACTATTATTTTATCAATTGATGAATTTTCTGAAACTGTTGCATAATAAGGTTTTTAATAGTATCATATGAATGTTTTAATACCTAGTTATGTGCAGTTTCAAACACTACTTTATCTACACTCATAAATTCGGATTGAACCTATTAAATAAAAGGAAAAGTTAAAAGATTAAGAAAAATGCAGTACAGCAAAACGTATGAATGGCGCCAAAACCCAGCACATCACCGCATTAACCGCGCATGCGCGAAAGCGGGCGTTGCCACAGACAAGTAAAAAATAGAATTAAACTTTTTATAATAGGTACAATAAAAATGGCGCGCCCCGCATAAGCATAATAGCATAATATTATTTATACCATTCCCCCTCTAAAAAGCTTATTTTATTCACTGAAAACAGTGAATAAAAAGCACTTTTAATCACTGTTTTGTTGTTTGAATTTAGAACACACCAATATATATTTGACCTCCATCTCAATGTAATACAACCTACTTGCGCATAAAATACTCGATACAAACTTCTTGTGCAAACAAAGAATATTCGAATTTCAAACTCCTTCGTCGATTTAATTTTGAGTTTGTTTATATTTAGGATTTTGATAAGGATTTTATTTTGGTCTAGGATGTTTAGTGAATACTTATTTGGATTGTAATTCTAATATTAATTGCATTGGTGTTTAATTAGTTATAATAATGTAACTTAACGGTGATGGTCACTGGCCCCTGAAACACAGGTGCTGTTTAGTTAACTCAAACTCAAAGGCTCAGCTTCAATTTACAAAAAATGTGAAGCTTCTCATTTTCTGTAAATTTTGAAGGTAATAAACCGTTTATTTATTTATGATTATTCCTTGTGCTTTTGGCTTAAATCCTTCTTTTTCTCGAAGTCATGGTATAAAATATAGTATGCAACTCTTGAATAAAACGGATTTATATCGAGGGCCATGAATCACTCGCGTCGTTCAGGATTCTAACACTTGAATCACTCGCTATGCTCGTGATTCAATCATCATGAATCACTCCCTACGGTCGTGATTCAGTTGTTAGAATCCTTCACTTGTTCGTGATTCATCTATGGCCCTCGCTTTAAAACCGTCCTTTATTCACTAGTTGCATAATATACTATTTGTTATAGAAAAAGTGTTATAAAAAGATCCTATTTTTCAATTTCGGTATTTTGTTTATAAAATATGTCAATATAAACTCGTTTTGAAGTTTCTAATTCGAATATTACGATATGAGAGTAGATAGAATAATAAATATATAAGAGTCTACCAGTGGCTTCTCCTGCTTGATAGTTGACAATTATCCCAAGGGGACTACTCGCGAGATAAAAAGCGTACTATATCCTAATCCAACATGGCGTACCCCTGTGCCAAGTTTCGTCTAAATTGTTTAGAGTTGAAAATGTAACAAACAGACAGAGTTCCCTATCTCCAAAAATGATTAACATTCAAAATAACTCTTTGATCCCTTATGGATTGAATTTTCAAAAATATTTCCTTAGTTTTCTTTCTTTATAAAAAGTTCTGTAGCAAAAAATGTCATGTTTCGAAACCCAGGCATTTACGCTGTGCGTTGACATGAAGTAGATTAAATAGTAACCTGTTCCTCTATGCTGTGGCCGCACTGCTCCGAGGGGTCTATGAAGTACAAGATGGCCGCCCTGAGGTGGGCCAGCGCGGTCACTGCCTGCATTTCTATCACGTTACGCTCTTCCAGAGGGTGGTCGAGGATTCCAGGGGTATCTATGACCTGGAAAAACATTTTATTTTGAGAATTTTATCACATCATATTTCAAGAAGAAAAGAAATTTGTGATCACTTTGGCTTACCACCACTTTTTGTAACCCAATAAATATTAAAAAATCCAAAATTACCATGTTGGTATAAAAATACAAAATCTTCCTCCTTATTTCACTGCTGAGAATATATTTTTACTGGTCAAAAACAAGACCAAGGCCTTTTGACCATGGTCAAGTACAAGACCTTTTGGTGATCTTTACAGTAACACAAAAGGACATGAATTATAATTTTTACCAGTAATTTAATTAAAACCACTGTCAAGCTCTCTTGGTTGAAGAACGATTGCTAAATAATTTAGAAGTGTTGACGTAAATAAAAGTGTTTACAAACTGACCTGCCACCTGAGGTATTTGTAGTCAGTGTGTCCGACGTACAGGCTCTTGGTGGTGAACGCGTACGGCTGTACCTCCACGTCGGCGCGAGTGATCTGTTGACAAACACCACAATATAACCATAAATCATAGACAGAAGTGATAGAATTTCACCTAAAACATAGATATTATAATTAAAAGCCAATATTCTAAGTTCACATACAATCACGTATCACACGCATTTATCCCCCCAAACATTAGGCAAGGGCGACTTATAAAACGCCCGCATTCCCACGTTTCACCAGTTGTTTAAGTCCCTTGAAATATGGGTATAAGTCTAGATGCCAGGCTGCTACTGAGATATTCTAGATGGAAACCCAACAACACTTTGCCTGACGTAGGAATTGAACCCAGGACCTCATGCTCAGCTGTCGCATTTGCACCACAAGATTAGAGTCACCGCCAGATAACAAAAAAAATAAAAATCGTTAACACCTGTCTACCAATGTATTCCAATATGTCGAAACGATACGAAAATAATGTAAAGGCAGTGTCGCTATCACGATAAAAAAAACGTATCGCGGTAAGGGGCATCCTTGACACTTTCACTTGGCATTTAGTAATGAGTTAATATATTACAACTATTATCACCTTATAATAATATTTCAGCCAGCCAGGACACAGACATCCTCAAAAGAAAAAAACTGAAAGTAACGGAGAAGATAACAAACCTTGTTGATAAAGCTGGACTTGCCCACGTTAGGGAACCCGCAGATGATGATGGTGCGAGTGTAAGGGTCGATGGACGGCAGACGAGCTAAATGTTGACGGACCTAAAGCCAAAAAATACAATTATATATTATAGTACTATACATCTATATATATAAATAAAAACGAATTGCATTTTCCTTTGGTTATTGTTAGTTCGTGGTAGGTAGGTAGGGTAGGGTAGGCAATTGTAGGGAGCGATGCCGCAGGCACAGCTAGTCTATGATACATATGATGATAACATTGACATCACATGGCTAAAATGAAGAATTAGCAATCGCTTCTCTGTGGTGATACTTAAAATGTGTGCACACTTATGCAGACTCCATCCGGAGCAATCATCCATTCAGCAGTCAGCGATCTTGCTGTATAAACAGACTTCTATACACAGACCATATCTCTGTGAGATGTAGGGGGCGTAATCCACCATGCTCGGTTGGTGAATGTGACATGTATTGATTTTATTTTGTATAAGTTATGTTTTGCTATACTTTTATGTCCTTCTTTTCTCGCGAGCCGTCATCAGGGTTTGATTGCACCTGTACTGGCTATTCAAAACTTTGAGCACCGACGTCATAGATATTTTACCTGCTCTAGATATGTAAGGTTGGCAGCTTGTCTCTTCATGATGGTAGCCATGCGGCCCAGCGCCGCTCTCTTCAGCTGCTTGCATCGGTACAGGGAGTCTCCGTACTTCAGCAGACGAACGTAGTCTTTTGCTACACTGTGAATGGAATATTTTATTGTCAGTACCATAGTAAAGGAGATCATGGCTTACCAATAAAAGCCGCACGAGTCGATGTTCAAGATTAAGACGACGACAGTCGCCAACGACCCCTTCTTTCCCTCAAGGAACAAAACGCGCACTCGTTTGACACCCGCGCGACCCAAATTTCAGCTGTATTTTGTACTTTCCTTATTATTCTATGACATTAATTAAAAAAAAACCTTAGATCAACATGTACATAATTAAACTGTCTTTGAGAGGGTGAAAATTTCATTAATATACGCCCGGCGGTTTTGGTGCGATTGTTGTTTTTTTGTCCGTGTTAGACATAACTTTACAAATTACTTACACTATGTTAAACGAATAAAACTCAAAATGTCCATTGATCGAATTGTTAAGAAAATGGTCTAATGTAACATATATTTTTTCCAATAAAATACGATAGCTAAATATACTAGCCACTTAGACGTGATTCTTATTTTAAAATCAGCTACTGAGGGGTATCTGCGCCTTAAATTCAAATTCAAATTTATTTATTAGTCGAACAACTTGATTCATTTTTTGTTAGTAAGGTTAAGGTTCCCCTAGTGTTTTTTTTTTTGTTTTGTCTCTCGCTTGACCACTATCTCACCTGATGGTAAACAATTATGTGGTCGACGGTGAAGAACGCTTGCCTAGAAGTAACCTATTCACTCTTGACTTAAAGACCCCTAGATTGTAGCTATCGGGAATCACAGACTCCGGCAGGGAATTCCACTCTACGGAGTGGAACTCCCGCTGGCACTGGTCTGGCGCTGGCTGACGACGCAGCCGGGTTTTAGCAGATCGTTAATGTGAAGCAAGAATAAAGTTGCTGAGATTACCGATCCCTGAGGGACCCCGGCATTAATATCCAATTGGTCCGAAGAGCAGCCATCGATAACCACTCGAATGGACCGATCTCCCAGGAAGTCTGAAATCCAATCACACAAACCAGTGGGCAGACCGAATGAAGGAAACTTACCAATAAGGCTTTCGTGCCAGACCCTATCAAAGGCCTAGGAACCTCCTAACAATACGACAACGTTAACATCGACCCTCAATTTTAGTCGGTTTTTATCGGTTACATTTCAAGGAGTCTGCGTTAAAACAGCACAATTTGATTCCGCCTAGCCCTTTCCATCATCGGAGAACAAGACGTACGTGTGCACACCTAAGAAGTGGAATTCCCTGCTGGAATCTTTGTTTTCTGATAGCTACAGCCTTGGGGTCTCCCAAGGTTGTAGCAGAGTAAAATAGTTAAGTCAAGAGTGAATAGCTTACTTCTAGGTGAGCGTGCTTCACCGTCGATCACATCATCACTTACCATCAGGCGAGATAGTAGTCAAACGTGAACCTATAGATAAATAATTAAAAAAAAGTGGGCATTGCTCGCAGAATGGGTGGCCGATGGGGCCGAAAAATTCTGGAATGGCGACCACGAACCGGAAGACGATGCGTTGGAAGGCCTCCCACTAGGTGGACCGATGACGTCCTTAAGGTTGCGGGAATGCGCTGGATACGAGATGCAAAGGATCAGTCAATGTGGCGACGCCTGGGGGAGGCCTATGTCCAGCAGTGGACGTCTTTCGGTTGAAATGATGATGCATGATACTTACGTGTCAATAAGATGTCTAGCAGTGTTTAGCTGTCCGAGACCCAGTTTGTAATGGTCCTTGTCATACAACACGTTCATAAGATCTGCATAGAATGGGTGCACGTCATCTAGTTTGGGGAATTCCTGTTCAATAGTAAAAAAACATTCATTTATGAGTTCTATAAACATTGTAGTTTCTTCAATTCCCAGGTCTGGCAGAGTTTTATTGGATTTTCCATTAGAACTTTATCATAGCAGTCTGGGAGTTTGGATATGGGTGGAGGGCTCGAAAAGCACATGAAGTTTTTGATCCTGAGCCTGATATAAATAAGAGCGAAATAATATTTGGTTGTGACCCGCACACGAGACACAAGAAATAAACATAAACAATAGGAAAAATATTCATATATCTCTGGTTATGTTGAATTGCTGTAGGTACCATCAGAGTAAAAAGTAAATGAACAGAGAATGCAGCTGTGTTATGCACATACTTGAACGCTAAGTTATTTTGATGAATGAATTTGTGTTGTATTAGTCAAGAACTTTGAGAGTTGGTGTTCTACAGACTAAATTATATATTTTGGGTTGTTTTCAATACACATGAATGTAATATACAAAAGTTATTCAGTAATAAGTTTACAACAAGTTAGAATACCTAAAGTATTGCAATATCTTAGAGATAGTACAAAAAAGATTATAAATGAAAATAATATTGCACAACAGGTGAAATCTCGATAAAATAACATAAAACGTTAGTTGAATAAAAGTAAAAGATGTTGATTACAATATATCGCGATGGATAAATGAGCTTGTTTCATATAAATAATTTTACAATACATATTATTTTGTATTGTAATTTCTTGGTATGTGAAAGTATACCAGTTAAATGAATCACCAGACTAACGTATATTATAGTAATTACCAGACTTGTTTACAATAATTCAAAATAAAAGTCAAAGTTATTCACCTGAATAATCCTGGAAAGACGATCGTGGAAGTTCTGTTGTGTAAACTTAACTTTTCTCATGTAAAACCCACGTATCCTGGATATTTTATAATGTTTGTGTACCACTGTGGGTGTTTTCCTCTGTGTTTTAGACAAAATTATGTCTATGAAGTCCTGAAATATAAAAATTATGCGTAATATGTTAGGTTATAATCACATAATAGAAAATATCGTAAACATACGATCCAACAATATAAGTTTCGATATTTACCTTTGCTGTAGGGACTACAGCGATCTTTTTAAAGTTGTACAAACTCATTTTGGCTTATTTTATTACACTTATAAATAAAAAGGAGCTCGGCATGAGCTCTACACGTAAACACGTGTTTTTAAAAGAAAAATGAGCATGGAAGGAAATGTCAACGTCAAAATGAAACGTTTTGTTACTACTCGAGAATCAAACTGAAATCAAAATTATACCCATGGAAACATGTTTGCTTTCAACGCGTACGAAAGCCAATATAAGACCCTTGATTTAAAATTAAACAAAATATTGTTCAATCTTACAACTCTAAAATCTTTAATTTATATAAAATTATCCAAAATTTGTGTACGTAATAAATAAATACATAGCATGTTGCAAAACGTCGACATATACTTGCCAATTTAACTATTTCGATATGTCGAAAATGCACTTATGTTGAAAACTGAAAATAAGGATAAAATCTTAGCTGTTATTTCATGCCACAGTTTACCTCCCAATAGATACCGCATGCCTACTATTTTGTTTGATTCCAAATTCAACAAGCTTGCCGGAAGGCACGGGTTGCGAGGGGAGTGACAAGTGCTCCGTGATTGGCTATTTGAGGTCACGGTACCTATCGTAGTGATGGGACATGCGCATTAAATGTCGATGAAAATATCGATATTTTTAAACAGAATGGTATTTTAAGTAATATTTCTTAGGTGGAGATTTTTTAATTACTTTAATTAAAATAAAGAAAAACATCGAACTAGAAATGAATTTGGGTAAAAGTGATTTTAATGAAATAATTTATATTATAAGTCTTCGGATAGAGTCACGTAATTTGCTCAATTTTTGTTAGACATCAACGAGCGCTACTGTAAAGTGTGCTATTTTGATATACTAACCATTATAACTTGACCTTTTTTTAGATTGTTCAATATTTATTACTTTGCCTACCGGTGTAATTTTATCCCATATTTTTTGAACTTGAAGGGAAGCTTGAACATTTTCGACAACATTTTACTGCACAATTAAGAGATTCCACAGTTGATAACTATTTATTAAACAAAAAAAAAACTAGAAATCGCTTGCGTCCCTACAACTCTAATGTCTGGTCAACACTTAAGAGATCATACCGTGCACTGAGTTATATCAGCCGAAATAGGCTGATGTGTGGTGCGCGTAAGTTGTCTTCTATGCGGAATCTATTGGCAGGTAATCTGTGTTTCATGCATAGTTAATTTAATTTTACAGTTTTCTGCTTTGGTCGCTAGGCCTAACACATGGTTACCCTTAACGAGTAGGCTACAATTTATTTTAATTAATTAATCGACTAAAACCAAGGTATCAAAATATTTTTTCGAATGGTATTAGCTTGGCGAAGAAACGTCAAACTCAGTCAAAGTTTTGATAGCAAGCAAAGGGCAAAGAGGTTATGCTGGGTTAATCGAAAATAATGCCGCTGATATTCTATTGGAACTGTTACCCTAATTAGAAAACAGTACGTAACTAGAAATTATTTTGAATTCCAAACTATACAAATCCAACAACGAAACGAACGAACGAACGAATCTGTGTCCAACATAATTATTGTAAGTAAAATATTGCATCACTTTTCATTTGTTTTTCGCATTTCGTTGAAAAATATATTTATTTTGTACAACTTCTGACTAAAAATAGCTGTTTATCGCATTATTCTTTTCCTATATTTGCAATTGCATTTAAGCAAACCCCTACCCGTCCCTTAGTTATCAACTGGTAAGGGATTCATATCTTGACCTCGGTGTACAAAAATTTACTCGAAATCATCGCGACATTTTCATTACCTGATTAAATTCTTCGTAAAAATAGTGAGTGGTGTATGTGCATTGCAGGATAACTTAGAAGAAAAGAACTGAACCAAAATGTATTCAAGAATCTGCAACTTCCGGCCCAGTGTGAGACATCGTCTAGTACCATGCAGCCACATGTACAGCAGCAAGATTCTCAAAAAGAAGGAACCAAGCTCAAAAGCATTTCAGCCAGGAAACTCTGTCCATGGTTTCCTTGTAAACACAATAGAACCTATCAAAGAATACAACTTGACAGCTTACCATCTAGTACACGAAAATACCAAAGCAGAGTACCTGCATCTAGAAAGAGACGATTCCAATAATGTATTTTCTGTAGGTTTTCGTACAACACCTTTAGATTCTATGGGGACACCACACATCTTAGAACACACAGTTCTCTGTGGTTCTGAGAAGTATCCAGTCCGAGATCCGTTCTTCAAAATGTTGAACCGATCACTGGCAACGTTTATGAATGCGTTAACAGGCCCTGACTACACATTCTATCCATTTTCATCACAAAATGAGATTGACTACAGGAATCTGCAGAAGGTGTACCTAGATGCTGTGTTTAAACCCAATTTATCTAGATTAGACTTCTTACAAGAAGGCTGGAGGCTAGAACACACCAATGTGGAAGACAAATCGTCTGATATAACATTTAAAGGTGTTGTATACAATGAAATGAAAGGAGCTTTCTCGGAAACAAGTAATTTCTTTGGACAAAAATTCATTAACAGTATCTATCCAAAGGGGACGTATGGTTACGTCTCTGGTGGGGACCCATTAATCATTCCACAACTTACTCATGAGCATTTAAAGAATTTCCATGCAACTTATTATCATCCAAGTAACTCTAGAATTTATTCCTATGGTAACTTTCCTTTGGAAGCTAACCTGAAGTTTGTCAATGAGACTTATTTGAGTAAATATGAGTTTTTAGACCCAAAATACTCAACCGTAAACAGTCAGCCACGATGGACTGAACCTATGAGAAAACAAATAGCATGCAGAGTTGATCAATATGGAGTTCCAATTGAAAAACAAAACCAAATTGCTATAGGATATGCTATGGCTGACATTGCAAGCACTTATGAGACGTTTATGATGATGGCATTAAGTGAACTCATGGTTATAGGGCCAAATTCAGCTTTCTACAAAAGTTTAATTGAAAGAAACATATCAGGAGGCTACAACTCACTCACAGGATATGACAACCAGATTAAAGACACATTATTTGTTGTGGGATTAAGAGACGTGGAGAAATCAAAGTTTGAATTGGTAGAATCTATTGTTGACCAGACAATCCAAAACATTTATGACAAAGGCTTTGAAAAAGATCATATTCAGAGTGTTCTTCATGGTTTTGAGTTATCAATTAAACATCAATCGCCAAAGTTTGGGCTAAATTTACTTTTCAATCTTATGCCCCTGTGGATCCATAACGGCCCAATAATAAGCGCTTTGAAAGTAAACCAATTGCTGGATCAACTAAAAACAAACTTAATGAATCCCCAGTATGTGAAAGATGTTATTGAAAAATACTTTATTCTTAACAAACACAAGTTAATCATGACTATGGTACCTGATCTTAAATTCGACGATAAATTTAATGAAGAAGAAGCTAAATTATTAAAATTAAAGTTGAATAATCTGTCAGATACTCAGAAGGAGAAGATATATGAAGAAGGATTAGAACTCTCTAAAACACAGAAGCAAATAGAGAACTTAGATATTCTTCCTTGTCTAAAACTTGAAGATGTTACTCTGAGCAAGACTGCCCCACCATTGAAGCATACCGTTGCTGATATAATTCCCTTACAGATGTGTGAGGCCAACACTAATGGAGTCACATACTTCAAAGGAGTCGTTGGAACCGAATGTTTGAATGACCAAGAGAGGCAACTACTGCCTTTCTTTGAATATGTCATCGACAAGTTTGACACCAAAAATTACAACTATCGAGACTTTGACAAACATGTGAGCAAATCCACGTCAGGATTAGGCTTTCTAAGTCATATTACGGAACATATTGATCAGCCTGGCCAGTACGAACAAGGAATATTGATCAGCAGTCACTGTCTAGATGAAAACTTGCCGAAAATGATGGATATATGGATCGAAATCTTCAAAAAACCGAACTTTAGTAACAGCGAGAGAATGAAAATGCTCTTGACGAACTATTGCTCGGCTTTGACCAACGGTATCGTCGCCAGTGGCCACACTTACGCTATGCAGGCAGCCCGGGCCTTGATAACCTCTGTAGACCAATGCAAAGAAAACCTCGTGGGTCTCCAACACATAATGAACATGCAAGATATACAGAAAAACAACAAAATAGAAGACGTCCAATCTGTCGTTGACTCGATCGGACGCCAGGTTCTAAAAGGAAACAACTTAAGAACAGCATTCCATCACTGTAACACCAACACACAAATTCATGACAACATAGGCAAGTTTTGTACAGAGCTGTGTAAGGATGTGGAGCATAAAGAAGAGAACAGGATAAACTGGACGGACGCTAAGAAGATCACTGAAGAAAACCATGGCGTACATATTGTGATGAACATTCCGGTTAACTTCTGTGCTAAAGCATTGCCTACAGTATCTTATACCGACCCTGATTACGCTAAGCTACGATTACTGACAAGGTTCTTAACGTCCAAGTATTTGCACCCCATTGTCAGAGAGCAAAACGGGGCATACGGCGGTGGTGCCTTGTTAACCTTGGATGGAGTATTCAACTTTTACTCATACAGAGACCCCAATTCCGCAGTCACATTAAATGTCTTCGATGAAGCGGCTAAATGGATGTCTGAAAACACGAAACTCCTCGATGATCAAAATCTATTTGAGGCCAAACTGTCTATACTCCAGCAGATGGATCAGCCTATCGCAGAATACATGAAAGGCATCGACCTATTCTTATATGGATTGTCCTATGACATCTGGAAGACGCAGCGAGAAAGGGTCCTGGCTGTGAAGAAACAGGATTTGATTGAAGTGTGTGAGAAATACTTGAAAGGGGATAAATTAAGTGGCAGATGCGTCATTGGGGCAGGCTCGGCAGATCTTAAAGCCGGAAAGGAGGTTTGGGAAACCATAAGTGGACCGCAACAATAAATCTAGAAGGTTTCGTGCTGATTAGTCTTTCAAGTGACAAAAATTTGAGTAGTTCGTATTCTGGAGTCCTAATTGGTTATACTGCAGCTTGATGAAGACTTAAGGTGAATATAGACTTGAGCATTTACTTGTAACAGAGCATCGAGCATTGGCCGGTTTCGGTTCGAAGTGTGGTGCGCTTGACTGATTAAAAAAGACATTAGTCACTTGAAACAGCTGTTTTTCTATTGTGTCTGCTAATTAGGTCTCAAATGATTAAAAACGACGAATGCAATCCATGTTCAGTTACAATTAAATGGTCTAGTCTATACTCAACTTACGGCTTGAATCATAGTATGTGTGCTTCTGGAGTTTTTCTATAGAGCATCATCTGATAAGCCTATTGTCTACAAGAGTCTGTAACCTTTACAGACCAGAGATTATCCATAGGGGATATTTAAAATAGTTATAATGCTCACAAAAATGTTTGTCACGTATATCTGGAAAAGTTATTGAAACTCTGCTGAAATAAAGGACAGGTATAATTTTTCTCTGATGCTCATCAGGTAATAAAAGTTCAAGTAAAATTAATATGCGTAACTCCACAAGCTTGACGGGTCGGTACCTAATGAATCATCATCTTCCTGCCTCTTCTGTCGCCGACCATGCGCAACATATTTTCTTCCATTCCGTCCTGATAAATAAAAAAGAAAAACAAAAGTTTAAACAATCATCAGCACATCAGAGGTAGTCAGAGTCACTTGAAATAAAGAGTTGTTTCTTATGTATCTATAGGTACCCGTACCCACATGCCAGTAAGATTTTGCTAGTGTAACTTGACCCTGTATTTTACTTCTCTGTAAAAATGTTATTTCTTTAATGTTGTTGTAAAATGGTAACATTATCACACTAATATTATAAAGGCGAAGTTTTGTGAGTGTGTAAGTGCGTTTGCATGTTTGTTACTCTTTCACGGCAAAACTACTGAACGGTTCTGGATGAAATTTGGCACAGAGATAGATTATAGTCTCGAATAGCACATGGGATTTTTATCCCGGGAATATGTTCCCTTAGGATAATTTTCGACATTCACTAGTATTCAATAAATGATATGTATCCATTTTACAACAATATGCTCTGACAATAAGATGTATTAAGTAAAATTAAGACGGGCTGGTGTTCGCAACTCCACGTTCAAGCACGTATTTTGCGTACGGGTGGGATTCGTATTTGATGTATTATAAATTATTATCTTATTGTCATAGCATAATGATAATAATATTGTTTATTTATTACTGAGTATGTGATGTTGAGGCTGTTGTTAATAAATTTTATTTTTAATTCAAACTTTTTATTTTTTAATAGTGTAAACAACCGTACCTGCCCACATATTTTTATACACTCAACCAGGTTGGTCACCCACGGCGACTTTTTGCAGAGAGGCAGACTCGATACAGTCGCAAAACAAACGCCATACAGTCGCTATGCTATCGAAGGTCATAGTATGTGCGACTAACGCAATACAGCATTTATACAAACGCGATGCGCCATCGACGCTGTTGTAAGATGGACTCCGTAGAGATAAAACACGTCGACGACGACAGGAAGCGACTCTAAGGAGTTTAGGACGACGACTGTCGCCAACGACCTTGAGTAAAAAAAAACGCGCACCCTAGATTCGCACACACGCGACACAAAATTCAGTAGTTTTGTGTAAGTACTTTCCTTGTTATTCTGTCTTTAAAAAAACCCTAGTACAGAAATTTACTTTTTAATGAGATAGTGAAAATTTCATTAAAATATGCCCGGCGGTTGTGTGCCTTTCGACGGCGCGGCCACGGCAATATCTACTATCTATATAATATGTCATTACATATGAAATTAGCGTTTTGTAAGGGAGGAACATAAAGTCGTTTTTTTTTTTAATATCCTAAATTTATTTAATTAAAGTAACTGTTATGTACCATTGCTATTTATGCACTTTTGCTATCTCATAGGTAGTTCATTGATCCCTTTACTAAAAAAACCATTCGGACGGGAATCAATAAAATCTTTGAAGGCGCTTTGGACTGCCCCATCGGAGTTGAATTTTTTCCCTTGCAAAAAGTTATCCAAATTTTGAAAAAAATGGTAATCTGATGGAGCAAGGTCCGGGGAGTTCGGTGGATGTCTTAGACATTCCAATTGAAGCTCCTCTAATTTGGTAGCCATCTGTTGTGCAGTGTGTGGTCTAGCGTTGTCCTGAAGCAGCAGTGGCCTAGAGAGATTGACCATCAAGAGTGAATAGGTTACTTCTAGGCAAGCGTGCTTCACCGTCGACCACATCATCGCTTACCATCAGGTGAGATAGTGGTCAAGCGCGAGCCTATATACAATAAAAAAAAAAAAAAGCTTCGGTCTGTTTAGCAGCTCGCTTTTCCATCATGGTTTGCAGTTGCTGACAATAGACATCCGCCGTAATCGTCTGGCCAGACTTAAGAAAGCTGCAGTGAACGACACCCGGCACTAGTCCACCAAACGCTCACAAGTAATTTTTTAACCGACTTCGCAAAAAGGAGGAGGTTCTCAATTCGACTGTATTTTTTTTTTTTTTTATGTTTGTTACCTCAGAACTTTTCATTGGGTGAACCGATTTTGATGATTCTTTTTTTAATTGAAAGCTGGTGCTTGACGTGTGGTCCCATTTAATTTTCATCAAGATCTGATGAAGAACTTCGGAAAATACATCAGAACTCTTCAATAAATGACGGCAAATCACTCGGGATAGATCTAATCGCATGTCTGTTTATTGTTTACACCATTTCATAACATAACATCACACTGGTACACTCTAAAGGGGTACGCAGGTGTGAACAGTTCACCCTGGTATACTTTCATTGCACCGATTTTGTATAAGTTTCATGTCTTGGGTTAATCTATTCTGTCTTCACTTTGGGCACTATACGCGTAGGTACCTAGCCTATAGAACTGGTCTATTATGTACCACAACTAAAAAGTGGAAAATAAAAAACTTTTCTACAAAAATTACAACCGACTTCCAAACAAAAACACTACAAAGTAAAAAATAACTTCAATTTCGGAAGTCGGTGTCAAAAAACGAAGAAACGAAAACAGAAACACCGACTTCCGAAATTGAAGTTATTTTTTACTTTGTAGTGTTTTTTTGAGTCAATTTTTGCTTGGGGCAGGATTTGGCTGGATAAAACATCGAAAAAATTAGTAATACAAAAGATTCTTTAATTCTATAGAGATGAAGAGCTTGCGAAGCGTGCTCCTTCTTGATTATTCCTACATCGCCTGATTTCATAATAGAGGTTCGTTAAGATACAGCTCAAGCTGATGCTTGTAAAAGTAATTTCCAGAAATTCACTATGCTTTGATTGCTATCAAGAGCAATACTGAACAAAAACGTTATGTTGTAAGTGTAGCTAAAAGCATAAGATCGAAATTAGAACGACTAAGGGTATAATAGATTGCTTTAATGATCGTGGTTTGGGGTTCTATTTTGGTTAAATTAAAATTAAATTTAATTTATTTATTAATCGAACAACATGAATCATTATATGTTATTAGAAACACCTTAGAACTATTGTTAGTAAAAACACAAATAAACAATAATTTTAAGTAAGTTAAGTACTAGTTATAATTTATAATAGTTAATTATGTATGTGACCGCTAGAGGGGCGCTGATGAGGTGCTTGCCTAGGGCGTTCTCGACTTTTAATCCGCCTCTGGTCACACGTATGCATCGATGCAGCCGGAATGCTGAATCGATACAGTCGCGCGTTGCAAATAGGCACGACCAACGGATCAACTGCAACGGCCAAAAGTAGCGATGCAGATGTGCACTCAAAGACGCGCACGCTTGCAGATCTCGCCGTGGACGACCACCTTCAGAAGGCACGACGTGCATTGTGTTTTTTGTGTGTTGTTTTTTAATAATTAGAGCGTATTTTGCTGTAGCAACTTGGTTTCCGAACATATATTTACGGTCGATTGCACGCGGAGAACACGTTGGGATGGCGTGAACTTGAACCAATTCGTTTCAAAGAAACTGGCCCTTTTCCATCGTTATACTCTAATAAATATTGATACTACTAATTTATTATTCAATACTTTACGCACACAAACGTACAGAGGTAGTAGAGCAGTAGTGTAGGTACTTATTGTTTTATTGAAACTGTTATCTAACGATTAGGTACTCTGTTTCATACCAGGTAAAGATGTCACTACCGCAGAGTTTCGACAACCCCGAAGAATATTTCGTAGAATGCCTAAAATTCTTTCAAGAATATCAATATTTGTTCAGCTACCCCAACACAGAATTACTAATTCACAACATATTGGACAAAATCACTATAAAAGACGAGGATATTGATGTTTTTAATAAAAATGTTGACTTGAGCGCCATAAGTGATGAATTTATGAGTACTTTTTTCATGAAATTGAAAAATTTGCAAGTCTTTTACGATGATATTCAAGAAGATTTGTTGGAGAAGTATATGAATGTGCCTGTTGGTCCTAAGAAGAAACATGAGATATTACATCTGGCTAGAGAAATCAAAGAAGCGTGTGATCGTGTTGGCTGTCAAACTGTTGTAGACTTTGGATCGGGATTGGTAAGAATTTCTAGGATTTATTTAAATAAACTTTTCTTTTTCTCAGGGGAATAATCAGAAATTACAGAATGTCACATGCTAAGAACTCTACATAATCCTTTTTAACCGACTTCACAAAAGGAGGAGGTTTTCAATTCGTCGGAACCTTTTTTTTTTAAGTATATTCCCCGATTACTCAAAGACGCCTGGACCGATTTGAAAAATTCTTCTTTTGTTTGAAAGGGTGGTCACAGGTGGTCCCATGGTCATCAGGTCAGGATTTGATGATGGGATCCTAGAGAAATCGAGGGAACTCCTCAAATATTATAGGCATACATATAGCGATTTTGGTATTTTTATCAACAATGCAATCATTTGCACTCAGAAAGTATCATTTGGTGAAGTGGAACTGATGAAGAAGACCACTAATGGCCACTGGAACTCCGAAATAAAACAATGTATCCTAGTCGTGTTTGGGCTTATTGGAATCGTCATGAGATGTATATTTGACTATAAATGATTTTCATGTTAATTGTAGGTACCTATCAAAGCTAAAAGGAGAAAAATAAAAAACTTTTTAGCAAAAAATCAAACTGATTTCCAAAACAAACACTACAAAGCGAAAAATTACTTTCTTTGCCGAAGTCGGTGTCGAATAACGGAAAACAATGGGTACAAAAGACACCGACTTCGGAAAAGAAAGGGGAACTATATTTCTTGTCACCAAAATTTATATTTGTCATCAAGTTGTATCACCTAATAAATAGATCTATCGCCACGAAATATTTTCGTTCTCAGATAAAAAAAAAGTGTTCCCAGGTATGAATTATCAAATTAATGTTAATATATGTGTATAATAAGAGATGGATTACCAATAAAATTTTAGTGAATTAGATAAATATATAAACTTCGTTCTTATAGTAATAGTTTTATTACTAAAATAATAGCTTTATGCTCAGAATGGTAGATCTGTCACCAAATAAATCGATTATCGATCCCTGACTGCGACTCCTTTTTATTTGTTACATTTTATTTCGTTCAGTTATTAAAATTTTAGTATTCGTTACCAATTTAATACATCAATTTATAATTTTAATGAAAATGTCAACATTAAAATGACAATGACAATGGTCAATGAATCGGTCCAAGAGAGAGCGAAGCGAGCTCGGGAGCTTAGGGCACCCCGTTTCGGACAGGTTAGGTTCGAAGGAGATGACGGGAGCTGAAGTGAGCGAGCAAAGCGAGCGAACTCAGCTCCCGTCATCTCCTTCGTGTTAGGTTACTTTAGACCCTGCATTCAGAAACAGGAGCCTCGCGCAGCGAGGCTCCGTCGACTCTGTTGCGACACTAATCTAACTTTATGAAATTTTCTATTGACATAATATATGATTTATTGGTGATCTCTTTAAATTAGTTTGCTTAAATACTTATTGGGACAAACCTATTATAATACATACAAAAACATTTATTTGGTACTAGACCCTATATCTCCATGATTTTAGGAGATGTATTGTGGAATGAATTTTATATTGTTTGCTGACTACATTTTGGTGACAAATCTACTATTTTGCGGGCAAACTCTATTTTTTAAGAAACACAAAACTAATTAAATTGGCGATAGCTTAAATGATACCCAAAAGAAAGTTATTTTTCGCTTTGAAGTGTTTTGTTTTCATCGTTAACGTTCATTCCTGGATAAGAAACACTTGTGTATGATCTATATGTTAGTTCATGTTTCTATATAGCTAGCTTTTGCCATTACCATCCTTATCCTTATTAATCCTACTTTTACTTAATAATTTAAATATTTCTCGTGATATATTTCAGGGCTACCTGGATCAACTTTTATTTGAAATAACAAACTACAAAATATTAGGAATTGAATGCAACGAAAGTCATTATGTTGGCGCTAAAATACGACAGCGGAAGTACCATGCAAGCTCCACAGATAACGTAAAATATATTAAGCACACCGTGACAGAAAACTCCCATGAAAATATCCAAGGCTTTTTGCTCGATAAATTTGAAAATCACAGAGAATTTTGCATAACCGGCCTTCATGCTTGCGCCGATTTGACCATAGACGCGATCAACTTATTTTTAAAGATGGAAAATGCAAAGACGATGGTAATAATGCCTTGTTGTTACCACAAAATGGTCGGAAATGGCGGAGTTTTTAAAAATTTCCCTTTAAGTGACTGTTTAAAGGGCGTTTTTGGAAGGTTTAAAGGAGATGAGTATATGAGGGTGCCTTTTTTAAGACTGGCTGCTCAGCCACCGTCGGTGGACGATAAGTTGGAAGATTTGGTTTTCAATTTATTGTCAAGAGCTGTACTGCAGGCATTTGCGCTTAGACGTAAGTAATGTATTTAGTTTCTGAATAATAAGAAGGTAGGTGCTATGCTATGTAGAGCAGAACTGTAAAGTATTATGATAAAGCGGAATCGGAGATTTTTTGATGCAATAACTCATGTTCTATACCAAGAAATAACAATTAACTGATTTTTACAGACAACTGCAAATTAAAAAGAAAGAAAAGGAAAGCAGTGAAAACTAAAAACATGAATAACAATTTTGAAGTCTACATAGAAGATGCTACTACCAATGGCTTTACTTTAATCAAAAATGAATCAAGAGCACTTAATGATAATGTTGAAAATTCTACGTTCTGTTTAAAAGAACTTTTGACGTTATGGAAACAGTTAACTCAATTTACGTTTACAAAGGCGGGTATTTTTATTCTTTTGCAAAATTATTTGCAGCCAGTTATCGAGAATTTTGTTTCATTCGACAGACAGGTTTATCTCAAAGAAAAGGGCGTAAAGCATTGTGAATTCAAAAGGATACTGAACGTCAAAAAATCACCCCGTTGTTTGGCTCTGCTAGCATATAAATAAGTGTAAATAAATATATTTGTTTTATTCCATTACCTGCACTGATATCTTCAAAACCAAGATCTCGTATTGAAATAATACAAGTTAAGACATATATGATTGATCGTCTGAGGACACCTTATGCGTTTGGTCACTGACCTATAGCCGACTTAGTGCCTTTTTACACGTCCCAGTGGCGGTGGCGAAGTGTATAGTCATGTACGTTAGCTTTCACACGCACCTGGCTATACATTCGCCCCCGGTTACCCGGCACTGGCACAAACACAAATTTGTAGTACCTACAACAAGGCTCAAGAAAACAGGTGGCTCGTTTAGATGTCAATGCGGACGCTTTTATAATAAGCTGCCAAGCCACGTACAAGATCTAAGTCTTAATAAATTAAAATCATTCATTAAACGTAAATTGTGCCAGAAAGCGTTTTATACCATTAGAGATTACGTTGAGGACAAAAAGGCTTGGGATTAAGCTGCTCCAATTAATTTTGATTTTTATATTTTGCACCGTGAATTTATTTTTTTTGGTGTTCTTGCAATGACAAGAATATTGACTTTTTAAAGTATTACATTATTTTTTATTTTAATTATTGTGAATGTGAAGACTTTGTGTGTCATTACTTTTTGTTTTTTTTTTTTTTTATTTATCTAAGTTAAGACGGAACCACACTTACGTGGCGTGGCATGTCGTGGCGCCTTCCGAAGCAGTTGATTGGCTACAAAACTCGTTGCGTTATGACGTAGGCTGGAACAGAGTCGTTTGATTGGTGGATACCGCGCCACGCCACGCCACGACACGTAAGTTTGGTTCCAACTTTAGTTTTTAATCATGGTCTGGCAGTTTGAGTAGTTTATGCGGCCTACCAGAATGTCCTTTCTTTGATATTGTTCGTCGAATCGTTGAGCTCCTTAAATTCTGAGTTGAGCTGCACGGTTAATGAATGCGTGCAATGACTGGACAGGTCCACTCAATCTGACTGATTCTTTCCTCAAAAGACCATTTCAGACATCAGTCTACATAGTCTTCACACGATCTAATCAAAATTTTGTCTGGACTTTAAAAGAGACTGTGACCTTAAGAGTTTTCTTCTCAGAGTAGTCAAATAGTAAACGCCGACCTCATCAAGTTTTAAAAATATGATCGACATGTAAAAGTGTTTGTACAAACCAACTTACAAAAATAAAATCATTTATCATTTACCGGCTACCCGCTAACCGGGGCGTGTAAAAAGGCACTTATTCGACACCGCTCGTACCCGGCTAACTAAAGTTCATTGAAATGTGAGCTTCAGGACGTCCTCTGAAGACATACTTTACATTGATAACACAAATTAGCAGACAGCTCGCTGTAAGAGAGCATACCGTTACCGCCATCGTACAACTCCAGCTGACTTCTCGCTTACTGCAGGCTTACCACGCGCTACAAGCGGGTGGCCCGCGCGCTGACGCGCTGTTCGCACTCAGACTGCTCGCCTCGCTTGAAGCAAGGTTGCTTTTTGAAAAAGGTAAGGCGAAAGCGGTCGGCGCGGAGATAGCTAGTTGACTACTAGCTGTAAGCGCGTAGAGTCGTGGACCAACTCAAACCCAAGAAATCAAGACTTACTTCACACGAAGAAATTAATAAAAATATAGAAAAACTTTAAGATAATTGACTCTGGCAAATGCACAAGATGTGCGAATCCAAACTCCTCTGACGAGGATAAAAAAAAAAGTGCAACGAACTGGCAACTGTCATTACTGACAACTGTCAATGTCATCATTTACCCGAAAATCACCGAAAATGGTTGATCTTGAGTTGAGTAAACCACAATGTGTTGAAATACCGGTACGTGTTTTCTCGCTGAACGATGTCTTTTCTCGAACATTAAAGAGTTGAAGATTTTCGTGGATTCATCGTCAACATGACTAATATTATAACTGACTTATACTGTCGCCTATGCGCCGACTTGAAGCCAACCAAGAATCTCACAAACGTCGTATTAAATACAGAAAAACGCAAAGAAATCACCAATAAGTTGACGCGCTTAGATCTTAATGTGAATTTTAATACGATGTTGCCTAAAACTGTTTGTTCAGAATGTATGAACGCACTGGAACTAGCGTATGACTTCGTAAAATCAGTAGAGCTGGCACAGGAAGCATTTGAAGATTATGATAGTTCGGCAGTTGATAGTTTTGAGGTAAATAAACATGAAGTTCTAGACAACGATACTATGGACACCAGTAACAAAGATAATTCCATTATTAAAACCGAAGATACTGTGAACACCACAAAAGAAGATGATCGCAGTATTAAAACCGAAGGTACTGCCTCTGATGATCACGAAAACGATGTTGGTAAAGAATTTTTAATTGAATATGTCCCCAAAACTGAAGTAAAAGTGAAGAATGTTAAAAAAATAATAAAAAAACCAAAAGCCACAGCATTCAAGAAAGACAGACAAAGAAGAAAACCAAAAATTTCAGCTAACGTAGACTTAGATACTTGGTTTGATTATAATTGGTTATGTGGCTTCTGTGATAAGTACTTCCAGTCTCCGAGCGAGTTAAAAGTGCATTCTATGCAGTATCACAACACTTGCAACCCGTATAGGTGCTTTGACTGTAGAGCACGGGGACTGCACATGGATAAATTTGTAACGCACATATCTAGACACCGCCCAGTCCTTGCACTCATGTGCTACAAGTGCTCTCTAAAATTTGATACTGTTAAAGAATTGAAAGTACATAAAGATATCCATTTCGATACCGGTTTCATATGTACTGGATGCAACACTTCTTTTCAAAATAAAGAGGAATTAGATGAACACATGAGTAGGTTTTACAAGAACGCAGAAGCAAATGCATGGGTAGAAGATATACCAAATGAAAGCTTAACATGTGTCTTATGCGGAAAAATAACAAAATCTAAAATTACACTAAACAGACACCTGCTATTACATACTGAAAGAAAACGGGACCATGTTTGTGAAACATGTGCCAACTGTTTTTACACCAAGAAAGAATTAATTCAACACAAAGTTGTACATTCTGATGCAAGACCGTATAAATGTGAAGTCTGTCAATACTCTTTTAAGGTCAAGGCTGAACTGAAAAAGCATGCTCTTATACATTTTGGACCAAAACGATTTCCTTGTGATGAATGTGGCAAATGTTTTCGGTTATGTAAAGATTTGGTGGTTCACAGTGCAGTCCATAAGGACATTAGACCTTACAAATGTTCACAATGCACTAGCAGTTTTCGCTTCAGACACTTACTCATTCAGCATTTTCGTTTGCACACTGGAGCAAAGCCATATGCTTGTAATCATTGTGCAAGTACGTTTAGGAACTGGTCGAATTTCAACAAACATACGAAAGAGGTGCACGGCATTGACAATTCGAAGAGGAAACGTACATCTGAAGGACTTTATGCTTTAGATCCGCACACAAAAGAGGTTATTTATCCTGATAAAGTCAAAGTAATGGAATGGAAGAAGCAAATATTGAGAGATGAAAAGAAAGGCAGACCAAAGAAAGCTGCTGAGGTCAGCTGTAATACTGAAATGAAACCCATACTGGAGCTTGACAGCCAAGAGCGTTACAGTTGAAGAACTTGAAGATTGATATTGTATGGCAAATACTGTCATATTACGTGCACCAACTGTATTTATGTACACAAATTGTGTAATGGTTTAATTTTCCACAGATTACATCTATCATTTGCATTTTATAAGAAAAACTACAGTGTTCACTCATAACTTTGAAAGGCTTCAATACAGTCTGCAACTGATAATGTTTACATATAGCTTAAGTTATAATTTTTTTGTTTGTTTATAGTGCAGCTTTGTAGAGCTACAATGCTGTACTTTTAAACAATGGCTGCATAATTGCATATGTTGTAATGTTTTTTTTTTTTAGTTAATAATAATATTGATGATGAACTGATGGACTTGTTAGATTTTGTTTTTTTGTACACCATCATCATTGCTATTATTGTTGCCAATCATTATTTTAAATATTTTATTACAAAATCAGAATGTTAAGTTTTGTTTTTACTTTACTATATGATGTATTTTAAGATATTTTCATAAGGATGATAAAATCCAGTTTTACTTAATTATATTTATAATAATAAAATTGTACTATTATTTTAAAATGAATATACCCCAGATGGCTTCGATTTTTTGATAGGCGGCTGTAATAAATATAGGGAAGGTAAAAAAATAGAATGTCCATGCCAGTAAAGACTGCTAACAGGCCTAAATATTCAAATGTGGATGGAAGCCTTTTCATGTCATCATCTATATTTCACATCCAAAAAAAAATTAATAGGTAAGATTATAGTCCTACCAACTTATCTGTGAAATGGCGAAAATTGGGACTACGGCCGTCATGTTGAAATGTCTTTCGATTGTCAGTGCCTACTACATTCGGTTTCAGAAGAAACTGGTACAAAAATTCGGACACCAAGCAAGGAGAGAAAACGTAAAAGTGGATTTGTGCAACTTGTGCCTGATTTACGAGAGCCATCCATAATAGTGATGGAAAATGCTCCATATCACCGTATTTGTGTGAATAAAGTCCCAAATACGAATCCCTAAAAAAAGGTAAGTATGCAATTATGGTTGACCCAAAATAAAATTGACTAAACCTCAGCTTTTAGAAATAATTAAGAGAAACAAGCCTGAACCTGTATATGAGATTCAAAAAAAATTAGAAGACAATAGACACTACTAGGTACCACTGCTAATTATAATTAGTCAAATCTGGTGTTAAGGTTTAGGTACGATCAATAGGGTTTAGGTACGATCAATAGGGTTTAGGTACGATAAATAGGGTTTAGGTAATGTTGCAAGTCGAGCCGAGGCTGCGCTAGAGGGACAAGAGATATTTGTCGGGGCTTTCCTCGTCATAGAGGGAGCCTTCGACAAGACCACATTCGAGTCCATACGCATTGCTGCTAAGGAACATGGCATCAATGATACCACGTGCAATTGGATTGACTATATGCTGAGCAGCAGAATCAGTCAGATCGGAACTGATGGGAGACAGACTTAGCGCTAAAACAACAAGAGGTTGTCCGCAAGGCGGAGAGCTATCACCATTATTGTGGTGCTTGGTAATAGACTCGCTACTCACCAAACTCAATACCGGACCATTCTACATAGTAGGTTATGCAGATGACATAGCTATAATGGTTAATGGTAAATTCCCGAACATAGTCTCTGGATTATTACAACAGGCATTGAGGATGACAGAGGAATGGTGTACAAAGAACCACCTCTCTATCAACCCAAGCAAAGCAGTCATTATTCCATTCACGAGGCAGAGACAACTAGGAAACTTAGGACAGCCCTCCCTCAATGGAATAAAGCTGCCCTGGTCCACCGAAGTTAAATATCTTGGTGTAACGCTTGATAAAGAACTCAGGTGGAAAACTCATGTGGAAAATATTACGAAAAAATATTACAAAAAGTGTTCGGCATGTACTTATCGTTCCACCTACGGTAAAACTTAGGGGCTAAAGCCCAAAGTGATACTATGGCTGTACCGGACAATGATAATACCTATTATCACATACGGCAGTATAGTGTGGTGGCCAAGAACAAAGCTTGCCTCGTGCAAAGAGCCACTCACCAGGTTACAAAGAACAGTGTGTTTCGGCATCACGGGTGCTTTCAGGACAACACCTACGGCAGCGATTGAGAGATATCTCAATATCCGTCCGCTGCATATGATGGTTGAATTCGAGGCAAGGAAGACATTACATCGTCTTGCTGTTGCTGGACTATGGGATGCCTCTAAGCCAAAGACTAACCATATAAAGTTCGATGGAAATGAAGGCCTGGATCGGGTAACAAGCATGATATCCGATAAAATGCAAACTATGTTTGCGTTTGAAAGATCTTTCAAGGTCCAAATCCCTACAATAGAGAACTGGACGAAGGGACTAGATCCACCAGAACAAGATAGTCTGGTGTGGTATACTGATGCATCCAAAATGGAATCAGGTACAGGAGCGGGAATATTCGCAAAAGGTTACAAATGTAGCAAAAGCTTAGGGAAGATGGCAACTGTATTCCAAGCAGAAACATATGCCATAATAACCTGTGCTCAAGAGTGTAAGGTATTTGTGTCTGATTTTATAATTGACGAATGTGGGTATGCGCTTTTATGAATAAAACAGTCAGCTATACATCTCCGTGTTAAATTGACGTTCCATTTGGCGACGAGGTACCTACCTATTAAAAGTGTTTGATTTCATCGGTTATTTATGAAATAATATGTGACGAAAAATCTTATTTTAATAATTTAAATTGAATTATTAAACTATATAATAACTAAAACTCATTCGGAAGAGCAGTCCATCAATTAAAAAATATTCGAAGAATCGTTCAGTCGAAGTAGCGTTTGGCGATAAAAGGTTGTTTCGCAATAAATTCCGTTCGAACAATCGTTCAGTCGACTTTCCATGACTCTAGAAGTTAAGTTACGGACCCGATGCAGGGTCCCCGGTGGTGGTGGCGAAGTGTATAGCCATGTACGTTAGCTTTCACACGTACTTGGTTAAACATTCCCCGCCGGTTTCCCGGCACCGGCAATAACACAAATTTGTAGTACCTACATCAAGGCTCAAGAAAATAGGTGGCTCGTTTAGATGTCAATGCGGACGTTTTTATAATAAGCTTCCAAGCCACGTACAAGATCTAAGGCTTTATAAATTCAAATCATTCATTAAAAGTAGTTGTGCCAGAAAGCGTTTTATACACAACATAAATCTAACTAGATGACGCGACTGTATGTACTTCGCGTGCCAAAAAACGGACTAAAGTTACGACAAATGATCGTAATCTGAGCTTTTAATTTCGCCTTATGGAATGGAACTCACTACCTGCGTCTGTGTTTCCGAACGCATTTAACCCGAATCTCTTCAAAGTTAGAGTGAACATTAGTTTCTCTGTCTACGGAGAACAGGCTTCTTCTGGGTGGGCTCGCTCCATCGTCGACTCTGTCTCTTTCATTGACCTAGACAAAAGCAAACCCATCAAAAGTAAAAAAAAAAAAAAATCGGCACCGGAAAAGAACCACCGAAATCTAGAAAAATGCCTTTTTATGCCCTAATGAGCTGTAAGGAATGTATAGAAAAAGTTGGCCGAGGGATTGGAAATCTTTTCTTTCATTGGTAAGTAAATTTGTTTTTACATTGTTTGTGAAAAAGTGGCACGCTTGGTTTTCATACAGATGGAGGAACTGGCGTTATCTATTGAAATGTGTGTCTGTGGTTTTATACCATTAAAGATTACGTTGAAGACAAAAAGGCTTGGGATTGAGCTGCTCCAATTAATTGCTTATTTTTATATTTTGCACCGTAAACTTTTTTTTTTTGCTATTCTTGCAATGACAAGAATATTTACTTTGTGCAGTATTATGTGTTCCGTTTGACGTCCGAAGTCCATTTATGAGAGAGTACATCGTCTTTTTGCCCGCCAAATCATTAGATGATGCTACTTCCGTCACGTGAGTCAACCACAGCGCCACCCGTGGCTGCTCCTGGAACTAACTAAGCAGCACACAGCAAGCCGCCATTCCTTTGACATTGTCATTGTTGCGTTGTTCTTCGTACCGCGCACGAGTCGTTAGAGTTTAAATACAGAAAACTTAACATACCCCCATTTGTTTTAGTATCTGTAAAAATTCGGTTTAACGTTCGAGAATATAGTAGAAAGTTACTTTTTTTTCCGTTACGTAAAAAGTGCGTGTGTTTTAAAAAAATGGACAATAACGATAAAACTACCGAGCCGAGCGTTGATAATCTCGCGGACGTTTTTAGCGATCGCGATTCCGCTCGTTTTCGTAAAAGTGATAACGCACGTGGGCCGTCCAGGGAGACAAGATCATCAGCATCGAGTTCAAGTTCGTGCGAAGATGAACCGCCTCCAAAACGACGGCGCCGGACCCGATCACACGAGTCATCGCGGGAGATGGAGCAAAGGTTTGAAATTTTGTCGCAGCAGTTGGTGAGTCATGTTAATATTCTATTTTGTGCTAATTACGCTGCAATGCAGCCGACTGCTTCTTGTTCGACTGCGGAGCCTGCATTGGTGCCAGTTAATGCACCGTCAGACGATCCGTTCTTACGACTGTTAGTCGAAATAAATGACATTGCTGAACTAAACGTATCCGTTAGAGAACCTTCCGTACCTAAAGCTAATCCCGACCGTGTTGCTAAGTTAGCTTCGATGCAAAGATTTGACTCTTCAGACTGGAACTCTGTGCGATACAATGAGGTTCAAAAGAAATATGTTGCTATTCCGGCGTTTTCTGACCTGAAAGTTAACGAGGAAATGAGGCGTTTTGAGGATCCTTCTGCGCCATTTCGATGGTGTCAGGTGGAACGTGGCTTTGCTGCCTTGTCAAATGCTTTTTTAGCTCAAAATGAGTTTTTCAATGTAGCCTTGCGAAATATAATTGATTGGTCTGCAAAGCCTGATGCACGGCTTACATCAACTACGATTTACAATAAATTAAAAGAATTATTCGGAAACGAGTCTGAGTATAAAACTATTTCTGAAGACATTTTACAAATTATTTGCGGAAAACGCGCAGAGGTTATAGAGCTACGGCGCAAGGCATGCCTAAAAGATTTTAAAGGGAAATATACACCCTGAAATTTAATTGGTTGTTTTCCCGCGGCAAAACGACTTGCCTTAAGGAGTTCTTTCGAAGTATAGAGTTAAAGTAAATAAATAACGATGTTTCTGTTTTAAAATAATTAAAAAAATATTCATCAACTCGAAAAAGTGAGTAACAATAGTAACTCTAGACGTAACTTGTAGGTACTAGGTACTATTCGTGTCACCACCTACAAAGAAAACCGATGCACAAAATAATGTCAAACCAAAATAAACTCTCGCTCGTAGTGATAAGGCATAAAATGTTTGCACGGAACAATACAAAAAATCACCGCGATACCGACAAAGAAAAGACCGATTTAGAAATGTTCAAAGTAAAATTAGCTCTCGCGTGTAGTGATACGGCATAAACTATACTATTTGCGAAGGTCTCAAAAACACCGTTGTTTTCTTCGCATAAGTTACGAAGGGCGACTGCCACAAATTACATGTCTTCCTTTTGGTCTGGCCGCAGCGCCAAAAATTTTTGCATCAGTCACGAATTGGACTGCCGAAGTTTTACGCAGCAAAGGTCTTCGCCTGTTCCTTTATTTAGACGATTATTTGATAGTCCACCAAAGCAGAGAGACTTTAATAGATCATGTCCAGTTAGCATTAGAATTCCTCACGACCCTAGGTTGGAATATCAATATGGAAAAGTCTATACTGATCCCAACAAGGTGTATAGAATTCCTGGGAATTGTCTGGGACACACAATCCAACTCCAAGAGTTTACCGCCAGACAAAGTTTCCAAAATCCGTCAGTGCCTATTGACTCGCTTAGCAACCGGTGGTTGGACCCTCAAGCAGGCGCAACGCCTCTTAGGGTATCTCAACTTTGCGACCTTCATCACCCCCCGGGGAAGGTTGCATTGCCGTACGTTGCAGCGCCAGAGCAATCGTCTTCAACAAAGTTCGAGTAATTCGGCTCTGTTCACAGACGAGGTACGACTGGAACTACATTGGTGGGTAGAAAATGTCAGCCAGAAATCTTGCATTTATTTCAAAAGCTCACATGTGAATTACCTGGTCACAGACGCCTCAGATATTCAATGGGGGGGCCGTAGTGAACAACAAGACGCTAAAAGGGCCTTGGAATCACCTTCAAATGAAGTGGCACTGCAACTTAAAGGAGATGTATGCAGTGATAGCCGCAATATCTTCAGAGGCAAACACTCTAAAAAAATCTACCGTGATCCTACAAAGCGACAACAGAACCGTTGTGTCACACATAAAAAACCAGGGTGGAACGAAGTCACAAAATCTCTTAAATTTGACGAAACAGTTGCTGGCACTGACGGACAGCCTCAATTTTGTACTAGTCCCTCACCACCTTCCGAGACAGTACAACGTGGAAGCCGATCGTCTCTCTTGAAATCGAACCGGCTCCGAATGGCATCTGCTGAGCGAGGCGACCATCAAAATATTCGTCAAATGGGGAACACCAACCATAAGCCTGTTCGCCTCACAAGGCGCTCGAGTAGTGAGCAATTATGTTACTCTAGACTTGTCAGACTCGAGCGCTTGCTTTCGCGACGCTTTCAGCAGATACTGGAGTTACGACCTCGCATGGATCTTCCCTCCACCAGCCCTGCTTCCACGGGTGTTACGCCACCTCAACTCTGCAAAAGGGAGGTATATAATAGTAGCACCCAGGTGGAAGAAACCCTTTTGACGTCCAGATCTGAAGAACCGCGCTCTAGCTCGTCCTATGAAAATCAGGGACCTCAAAACATCACTGGTGGACACGACGACCGGGCGTGCCCCAGCTCAAGTTCACAACCTAAAGCTGGAAGCCTGGCTCATCTCGGGTGGGACTCTCTAACACAAAGTTGGTCTAGGGAAGAACAGCAACTTTTGTCAACATGTTGGAGAGCTTCAACACTCAAGACTTTATACGCCTATATGGAATAAATGGGTAATGTGGTGCAATCAAAATAACCTAAATTATCGCTGTCCGGAAACTACCGATGTAGCTCGATATTTAGCAAAACTTTTTGTGGAGGATCGATTAGCTTACCGTACTATTCTTGTTCACAAATCAGCTATAGCATCAGTGTGTGAAACGCTCTCTGATATTAAGATTTCGACAAATCATTTGGTTAAACATATTTTAAAAGCTGTATCTTTAGCTAGATCAATTCCACCAAAATTGCCAATATGGGACGCAAGGATAGTAATTCAATATTTAAAAAACACTAACGTAAATATGCAAAGTTTATTTGATGTTTCTAGGCGTGTTGCCACTTTATTGTTGTTGACCTCGGGTCGTAGAGTTCACGATTTGACTTTCTTATATTTGGATTCTAAACATTTTAAGGATAATGGGGATTCAATAACCTTGCATCCGGTGTTTGGCTCAAAAACTGATTCGGCGGCATACCAACAGTCAAATTGGACGTTGTTAGCTTCACCGGACAAAAATACAAATGCTCTATTTTGGTTACGAATATTAATAGATATTTCAAAAAACGTCAGAGGTCCTCTGACAAATTTATTTATCACCACAAAGGAGCCTCGTAAACCAGCTAGTTCTGTAATTATTGGTGGATGGATAAAACGTGTTCTTTTGGAAGCCGGAATAGACGCTTCTCCTGGTAGTTGTAGGTCAGCTGTTTCATCTCTGGACAGCTTAGAAAAGTACCCAATTAATGATATTCTAGCTAAAGCTAACTGGCGCCATGAACATACTTTTAGAAAATGTTACTTCAGAGAGGTAATAACTACTGGTCTCAATAACAGAACTGGATCAGAGAAGTTTTCCCTTTTCCCTTTCTCAGTTCTTTACAGTCACAAATTGAAATTATAAAGTCTACAGACTTACTGTCTGTATTACTTACAGTAATTAATCAAGCAATGTTGATTGTTTATTGGAATCTAATTTACTTATCGTGATTCCGTTTCTATGATACTATCTTACACAATTATTAAAATAATTGATCACATTGTTGCGTTTTATTAAGCAAGCCACCAGGAGATAACATACAGATCTCTCATAAATGGACTTCGGACGTCAAACGGAACACATAATATAAAAATTTTACCTTAAAATAAAATTTGTATTATGTTTCCTAAGACGTCCGAAGTCCATATAATTTCTTCCTGGTGTATGCCATCATCATTAAACTTTATGAGCCGAACAATGTCAAAGGAATGGCGGCTTGCTGTGTGCTGCTTAGTTAGTTCCAGGAGTAGCTACGGGTGGCGCTGTGGTTGACTCACGTGACGGAAGTAGCATCATCTGACGATTTTGCGGGGAAAAAGGCGATGTACTCTCTCATAAATGGACTTCGGACGTCTTAGCCCTTTTTAAGGCAGAGGTGATATTTTTACCACCAACATATTTTATTTTTCCTCCTGCAAGAACCATGGTAGGATTTCTACTTTTTTGCACATGCAACAGGAAATACTTATCTTGTCATTCATTAAAAAAAAAAACTGACGTTATCTGTCATATTTTTTCTTGGCGGCACTGGCTGTCACAAAAATTGCGCCAATTTCAAAGAAAATTTTCATCTCCGTGAAAATTTGCATTTTTATATTGGAAAAGAAGTAAGTATTTGTTTTTATTTACGTATTTGTGTTTATTATTGCAAATTATTGCAATGTTTTAGAAATCAATCGTATTTTTATTACTAAGGATAATTTTTTGGTGGGAAAATTGTTCCCACCGCCCGTGACGCGTAATGTATGTTAGTTGAATTAGTACCTACTTGTTTTAGATATCCATGAAAAATGCAGCGCAATTTGAATGAAGGCGACATAGAGAAGGCATTCGAGGATATTTTCGGCATACCGGATGATGGTTCAGAAGACGGGTTCGAGTCTGATGAGGCAGATGAATTCAATATCAACACCATACAAAGAATACTGGAATCATATGATGATGTTTTACCAAATTCTCCTGCTCATTTGAATTCCACCCCCAGTAATAGATCAGATACAGGTACATCCACAACAACGCCACCAACTTCAGTAGAAAACTCACATCAAGGAGAGCCTTTGGGAATACAATCACCACAACCACAGGAGGTAGAATTTAGTGATGAATCTGAATGTGAAGATGAGTCATGGGGAAAGCATATGTGGACTTCCAGGCCAGATCCAGATGAATTCGATAAGGTAACAATAAAACCACAGTATTTATTAAACAAAAGAGCGCGTCCAGTAGCGCACTTCGGAAAGTTTTTCAATGATGACGTCTTTGATTTGATTATCACTCAGACAAACTTGTATGCAGAACAACAGAACAAAGAATTGGCAACCCATTGATAAAAAAGAAATTAGTGCATTTTTAGGTATTCTTATTATAATGGGTTATCACATTCTTCCCCAAATAGATCTATATTGGTCATCAGATCCTGGATTTCGAGTAAATGAAGTAGCTGATGTTATGCCTGTGAAACGTTTCAAGAAAATTTTGGAAGCGATACGTCTGAATGATAATAGTCAACAACCGAACAGAGAAAGTCCCAATTTTGACAAGCTATATAAAATTCGTCCTCTCTTATCTTTACTCAGCAATTCGTTTCAAAACAATGCTTCTAACTCATCTTCTCAGAGTATCGATGAGAGCATGATCCTCTTCAAAGGAAGATCCAGCCTAAAACAGTACATGCCACTAAAACCTATCAAAAGGGGCTACAAAGTGTGGTGCTGTTGCGACAGTAGTACAGGATATCTGTATAATTATGAAATTTACACAGGCAAGACGGGACAAGGAACAGAAGAAGGATTGGGGGCTAATGTTGTAAAGAAATTATCAAGTAAATTGACAGAAGAAGAGTTCAAAGTACACGTTACTTTCGATAATTTTTTTTGTGACTATTCTCTTATGCAGTACTTATATGACAAAAATATTTATGCCACTGGAACGGTGAGAAGAAATAGAGCAATTTTACCTAATATATATAAAAAATAACACCAATAGAACTGGAAGGAACAAAAGCCTAAAGTTGAAAAAAGGTGAGTTCAAATGGCGAACGAAGCAGGACGTAGCTTTTACTGTTTGGCAGGATACTAAAGAAGTTTTGTTGCTAACTACCGCATTTCATCCTAAAATAGGAATAACATCGGTACAAAGAAAACAAAAAGATGGCACCAGTTCAGTGCCCTCAGGTTATAAAAGAGTACACGAAAAGAATGGGCGGTGTCGACCGATTCGACCAAGTAAAGGGGACATATGCCGTTGAACGAAGAAGTAAACGCTGGTGGCTGCGAATATTCTACTTCTTAGTGGACGCATGCTTGACAAACGCTTTCATTTTATATTCAATAACATCAAGAGTAGAAAAACTCACCAATTTAGAATTTCGGGTGGCTGTGGCAAGAGGACTGATCGGAGGCTACACCAGCCGAAAAAGAAAATCCAGCATCCCCACATACGTTTGCAAGAAATCACGCATAGCATGTCCAGAAAGCTATCAAAAAAGCGTAAATTCTGTGCCTGTAGAATCGCGGTTTCTAAATGTAGGTGACCATATGCCAGCAGAGTTGGAGACCTACCGACGCTGTAAGTTCTGCAGCACAAAAGCGAAAGATAAGAGAAGTAAAATTAAATGCAGTAAATGCAATGTCCCGCTTTGCATTACGCCTTGTTTCTCTAATTTTCATCATATATAACATCTGGTTCTTCGCTGGTATGCGTAGTCGTTGACGGGCAGTGGGAACATTTACCACCATATTTTCTAAGTTTTCCAAAATAGTTTTTAATGTAAGTCTATTTTTTTATATAAATAAAAACACGCCATAAAATATAAACAAAAGTTATTTCATTTCTCTGGAACCTTCTGCCTTATAAAGGGTTAGGAAACATAATACAAATTTTATTTTAAGGTAAAATTTTTATATTATAATATTTTTAATTTTAATTATTGTGAATGTTTTGACTTTGTGGGTCATTCTTTTTTTTTTGTTTTTTTTTAATTTGTCTAAGTTGATTTTTAATCATAGTCTGGCAGTTTGAGTAGTTTATGCGGCCTACCCGAATGTCCTTTCTTTGGTATTGTTCGTCGAAACGTTGAGCTCCTGAAATTCTGAATTGAGCTGCACGGTTAGTGGTAAATGCGTGCACTGACTGGACAAGTCCACTCAATCTGACTGGTTCTTTCCTCAAAAGACCATTTCAGACAACAGTCTACATGCTCTTCACGATCTAACCAAAATTTTGTCTGGACTTTAAAAGAGACTGTGCTTCTCGCTTACTGCAGGCTTACCACGCGCTACAAGCGGGTGGCCCGCGCGCTGACGCGCTGTTCGCACGCAGACTGCTCGCGTCCCAGGAAGCAAGTTGCTAGCTTTTCGAAAAACGTAAGGCGAAAGCGATTGGCGCGGTGATAGCTAGTTGATTGCTAGTTGTAAGCGCGTAGACCAATTCAAACCCGAGAGATCAAGACTTACTTCACACGAAGAAATTAATAAAAATATAGAAGAACTTGTTCAGCGGCTGTTAATATTATTTGCAAATTGATTCCATCTTGATATTGTGATATAAAATTGGTGTAGTTTTGTGTCTCAACTGTCTATGCAACTGGACAATATGAGAAATCATTGACAGAAGCGATCTCGGGATAGTGGAGCGGAGAATTTTATTGTAGTATTGACTACCTCTGCAAAGCTTACTGGGAAGGCTGATTCGATACAATTTGCTACCAAATACTCCAAAAAAGCATTAGAATCTGTTACATCCGCATTCTAATGCATACTAAAGAATTCAAGAAGAGAAAAATACTGATGACTAGGCAGCATGGTCTCAGACCTTAGCCTGTTCCGTTGGGAGAAAAAAAAAAACTGGCAACTGTCATTACTGACAACTGTCAATGTCATCATTTACCCGAAAATGGTTCATCTTGAGTTGATTACCAGTACCACAATGTGTTGAAATACCGACACGTGTTTTCTCGCTGGATTCTCAACCAAAATGTATTGACAACGAGTAGTTTTTAGGCACGCAATGTTATTTTCATGACACATTTTACAATTTACAATTTTACATGATGATTATAAATAAAAGCAAATATGTGTTTCGTTATTGGCAAAATTGTGGTGTCCCTTCCACAAATGCCATTTAATAAGAGTTGAAGTTGAAGTTTTCTCGCTGAACGATGTCTTTTCTCGAACATTAAAGAGTTGAAGATTTTCTTGGATTCATCGTCAACATGACTAATATTATAACTGACTTATACTGTCGCCTATGCGCCGACTTGAAGCCAGCCAGGGATCTCACAAACGTAGTGTTAAATACAGAAAAACGCCAAGAAATCACCAAAAAATTGACGCGCTTAGATCTTAATGTGAATTTTAATACGATGTTGCCTAAAACTGTTTGTTCAGAATGTATGAACGCACTGGAACTAGCGTATGACTTCGTAAAATCAGTAGAGCTGGCACAGGAAGCATTTGAAGATTATGATAGTTCGGCAGTTGATAGTTTTGAGGTAAATAAACATGAAGTTCAAGACAACGATACTATGGACACCAGTAACAAAGATAATTCCATTATTAAAACCGAAGATACTGTGAACACTACAAAAGAAGATGATCGCAGTATTAAAACCGAAGATATTGCCCCTGATGATCACGAAAACGATGTTGGTAAAGAATTTTTAATTGAATATGTCCCCAAAACTGATGTAAAAGTGAAGAATGTAAAAAAAATAATAAAAAAACCAAAAGCCACGCCATTAAAGAAAGACAGACAAAGAAGAAAACCAAAAATTTCAGCTAACGTAGACTTAGATACTTGGTTTGATTATAATTGGTTATGTGGCTTCTGTGATAAGTACTTCCAGTCTCCGAGTGAGCTAAAAGTGCATTCTATGCAGTATCACAACACTTGCAACCCGTATAGATGCTTTGACTGTAGAGCACGGGGACTGCACATGGATAAATTTGTAACGCACATATCTAGACACCGCCCAGTCCTTGCACTCATGTGCTACAAGTGCTCTCTAAAATTTAATACTGTTAAAGAATTGAAAGTACATAAAGATATCCATTTCGATACCGGTTTCATATGTACTGGATGCAACACTTCGTTTCAAAGTGAAGAGGAATTAGATGAACACATGAGTAGGTTTTACAAGAACGCAGAAGCAAATGCATTGGTAGAAGATATACCAAATGAAAGCTTAATATGTGTCTTATGTGGAAAAACAACAAAATCTAAAATTACGCTAAACAGACACCTGCTATTACATACTGAAAGAAAACGGGACCATGTTTGTGAAACATGTGCCGACTGTTTTTACACCAAGAAAGAATTAATTCAGCACAAAATTGTACATTCTGATGCAAGACCATATAAATGTGAAGTCTGTCAATACTCTTTTAAGATCAAGGCTGAACTGAAAAAGCATGCTCTTATTCATTTTGGACCAAAACGGTTTCCCTGTGATGAATGTGGCAAATGTTTTCGGTTATGTAAAGAATTGGTGGTCCACAGTGCAGTCCACAAGGACATTAGACCATACAAATGTTCACAATGCACTAGAAGTTTTCGCTTCAGACACTTACTCATTCAACATTTTCGTTTGCACACTGGAGCAAAGCCATATGCTTGTAATCATTGTACAAGTACGTTTAGGAACTGGTCGAATTTCAACAAACATACGAAAGAGGTGCACGGCATTGACAATTCGAAGAGGAAACGTACATCTGAAGGACTTTATGCTTTAGATCCGCACACAAAAGAGGTTATTTATCCTGATAAAGTCAAAGTAATGGAATGGAAGAAGCAAATATTGAGAGATGAAAAGAAAGGCAGACCAAAGAAAGCTGCTGAGGTCAGCTGTAATACTGAAGTGAAACCCATACTGGAGCTTGACAGCCAAGAGTGTTACAGTTGAAGAACTTGAAGATTGATAATTTATGGCAAATACTGTCATATTACGTGTACAAACTGCATGTATGTACACAAATATTGTGTAATGGTTTAATTTTCCACAGATTGCACCTATCATTTGCATTTTATAAGAAAAACTACAGTGTTCACTCATACCTTTGAAAGGCTTCAATACAGTCTGCAACTGATAATGTTTACATATAGCTTAAGTTATAATTTTTTTAATTGTTTATGGTGCAGCTTTGTAGAGCTACAATGCTGTACTTTTAAAGAATGGCTGCATAATTGCATATGCTGCAATGTTTTTTTTTTTAGTTAATAATATTATTGATGATGAACTGATGGACTTGTTAGATTTTGTTTTTTTGTACACCATCATCATTGCTATTATTGTTGCCAATCATTTTAAATATTTTATAACAAAATCAGAATGTTAAGTTTTGTTTTTACTTTACTAACTGATGTATTTTAAGATATTTTCATAAGGATGATAAAATCCAGTTTTACTGTATTATATTTATAATTATTGTACTATTATTGTAGTCGTGGGTTCGAGCCCAGGCAGGCGCTTCACTTTGTGTAAATTATTTCATCACCACTGCTCTCAAAACGGTGAAGGAAAACATCGTGAGGAAACTGGCATGTCCTAGAACCAAAAATTCGAAGACATGTGACATCCACCAAACCGCACTGGGCCCGCGTGGTGGATTACGGCCCATTCCCTCTCACAGAGAGGAGTCCTGTGTCCCAGCAGTGGGAACATTAATAGGCTGATGATGTGATGTGATGATGATGTAGTATTATTTTAAAATTAATATACCCCAGATGGTTCCGATTTTTTTATAGGCGACTAATAAATATAGGGAAGGTAAAAAAATAGGTTTTCCATGCCAGTAAAGACTGCTAACAGGCCTAAATATTCAAATGTGGATGGAAGCCTTTTCATCTTGTAACTATAAGTATATTTCATACCCAATAAAATTATAAAGGTAAGATTACACCCTGTTTTATTTGATTTCCTGTGGTGAAAACATTGATAGGACCTACTTTTTTGATGCCTTAATATGGTCAAAGACGAAGTAAACTCGCCACGCGGTTGACTATATTCGAAGGCGTACGTGTGTGCAAAACATTTTATTTTTGTTATAGGTAGGCTCGCACTTGATCACTATCTCACCTGCTGGTAAACGATGATGTGTTCGACGGTGAAGCACGCTTTTCTAGAAGTGACCTAATCACTCTTGACAAGACCCCTAGGTTGCTAGGTATCTGGGAACATACTGGGACTCCGGCAGGGAATTCCTCTCCTTAGCTGTACGCACAATAAAGTGTGGGGCTTTACACCCTATTATCCGCATACCTCCAAATTGGTGAACCTCGAACATGAAATTCAGCGCAGCCTGCGTGCTGAGCTACTTCATCGTGACGTCATCATCAAGTAAGTTCAAGCAGTGAGTCACACAGCCAGCCAGTACCCACGGATGTATCTTGACCTAATCACCAGCATGCAGCGGACGCGCATTCCTGGTCATCACCCTCAGCTTCTATCATCACCCTCAACTACATCAGCGACCCTGGAAAAGCACTACACCTTCGGCCGGTCAACAAAGCAGAGCCTTGAAGATACTCTCTTGACGCCTGCAGTCAAGTCACTACGCCGCTCCGACCCAGCCCAGTTTTGGAGCCAGCAACATCGCTCCAACGCACTGGAGCCAGCAGCACTGTCCCGACTCACTGGGACATCATCACCGCTCCGACCCACTGGAGCCAGCAGCACTATCCCGACACACTGGGGCACCACCGCATACAGTTTGGAAGTAAGCACGGGTGTTGTTTCTGGTCCGGGCAGTTAGCCGGACCCTGGTTTGAGGATCCTCCCTTTTCAATGGAAGTTTGTAGACTTTACATCCTGTTCCGCATATCTCCAAAGTATTCCCAAATGTTTTTTTTCTAAGGTTCCCTTTGTAAATGTAGTGTTTATTGTATAGTGAACGCGTATTAAGCTAACGTTTTGACCGCGGACGTAAGGCTTAGCACGCACTTTGGTTTTTATTCGCGCGATATTTTGCCGCTCATTCTGCGATGCATGAAATTGTATGAAGCTGCACGCAATTCGCGCGAATATTTTGAACTTTATGAACAGGTAAAAAGAGACAACTCGCGCGATATTTTATCCGCAGTGCATGTTAGTTAGATTCAGTACGCGGACAAAATCCGCGCAGTTAAAAATCGCAATGCGTGTTAAGCCTAACAGTACGACTGATATGAGTCGTGGCCTGTCTGAATTTAGCGCCAAGTGGTTGCGCCGTAGTAAATCTCATACAAAAACAGCAGCGTGCCAAGCCATGCACATCGCAAACCCTATGTTCGAACGGGTCACCACAATTCATCGGTCGTACTGTACCTACTATTTGAATCTATGACTTAGATGGTGTTGCTTTGTACGTCAACAGGCCGACTAAACCTATCAGAGGCCCGGGGCGGAAAACTAAATGAGGTCCCCCAGTTTAAGAAGTTGATGTAAGATCTTTGATGATGATAAGAGGATGGTTCAGATTTACAAAATGTACCCGGTAGATGGCGCTGCAATCATGTTCGGGCCACGGCAGGACGTCTGTTGGGTCTACGAGTAAATAAAAGATTTTATTGCTAATTTAAATATTTTTAAATATAAAATGTGTAGCTGTCCACGTTAAGTTGTAGCTTAATAATAAAAAACATAGGTAGGTATAATTCTCGCCAACCTTCTTGGCCGCCCTGAAGTTGCCTACAATGGCTGCGCAGTAGTAAATCTTATACAAAAACACAGCACCGATCCGTGCCTGCGCAGCGAAAGGCTAACTTCAGGGCGGCCTAGAAGTTTGGCGAGAACTTTACATACTAATTACTGCCGGTAGTTATTATAACACATGTTTTCGAATCGTGCCTTCATTTTACTGAACACCTCAATAACTTCAGTGAAATCTATTTCCTTTGAAACTGTCGCTATCACAAGTCGCTCTTGATGCATCGTAGTATCATAGATATTTTTTATTTTGGAAAATCTTTTTTCGCCGGATGCATCTGAGAAGCTAAGGCCGAGTTTCTCACCTCTAAATTATCGCAGAATTAATATGACAAATTGTCAAGAACGCGTTAACTGCTGTGATTGCACAGTGTTTTATAGACCCAAAAAAAGTGACATCGGCTTTTTATTACCTATTTCTACCTAATAGTTCATTACTTGTGCATGCACGAGTGGAACTCCCATGTGCCAATTTTGGAAAGCTGATTTTTAAAATATCGCAAAATTTTCGTGATCTTTAAGGTTAAAAGAACAAAAAAAACCCTTAGTAAAAGCAAACCATTTGTACCAGACAGAGGTTCTACTTCGAGCTAGAAAAAATAGTGATTTCGGTAAAAAAAAAAATTGTGTCTTCTGTTATCGTTTTTGATTACTTAAACGGCATAATTTTCTCCTTGACTTGCTTCATAAAACTGCAATACGAACAAAGCTCAATGTACAGTTTTTTTTACGATTTTATTTTTGGTCTTTTGTTCTTCAAGGTTACGAAAACTACGATATTTTTAAAAAATGTGTTCTACTCGTGCATTTGTAATAAACTATTAACTAGAAAAAGTCAATAAAAACCCGATGTCACTCTTTTTAGGTCTATAAAACACTGTGGATTTGTTGAATGAATTTTCTAACAGCCAATCACAGCAGATAACGCGTGCTTGACAATTTGTCACATTAATTCTGCGATATTTTAGAGGTGGGAAACTCGGCCTAAAGGTCAAGAAGTATTAGCAAAGATAGTTCTCGCCTTACTTCCAGTGTTGCCACCTTGGTGATTTTGTCACTAGATCTGGCGATTTTTCAGAGCTCTTAGCGACATTTTTTCATCGTTTAGCGACTAATAAATTTTTTAGCGAATTTTGGCGATTTTTCAATATGGAATTTAGCAACACATAATTGAGACAGAAATCTTTGAAAATACCTCATTATAATGCCGAAATTGAACGAATTTTCAGTGTAATGAGCATCGTTTAAAGCAGATTACGAAACAAAATGACCAGTCCACTACTTAACGCCATAATTTTTATTAGAAACGGATTGAAAGTTTTGAAAATTATATGCTTTACAAATTGCCTTGTGATGTCATTGAGGCTATCGGTAAAAACGCAAAGTACTCATTTAAAGATCTATCTTAACCAACAACATCTTCACCGCAAACGTCGGCGGCGCGGCGTCTGTGGATGATGAAGATTTAATGATATAATGGAAGATATCATATTTCAAAATCATGAATTTTAATCAAGTCTGTTTTTTTTTTCACTTTCGACTGTTACAAAGTTACTTTTTTTTAATTTCAGACATTTAAAGTAGTTTTAATTAAAAAAATTTAGCGAGAACTGGTGGTTTTTTTTCAATTCAGATTGCCAAAATATGGCGACATTTTACACTGGATCTAGTGACAAGATAATTTTTGAGGTGGTAACACTGCTTACTTCTTTGTCGCCCTCAAGTTTGCTACAATGGCTGCGCAGTAGTAAATCTCTTATAAAAGAAAGTTGATAAAATCAAAAAACCCGACTGCAAAGATGTAAACAAGAAGAAAATCATGTTGTACAGTCGGACGATACATATTCGCGAGCTGGCTGACCAAAACTATAAATATCCTCCGACTGCTCAACATGATTTTCTTCTTGTTTACATCTTTGCAGACGGGTTTTTTGATTTTATTAACTTTTTTTATTTACAACTTTTTAGTTATATGTATATTTTAAATCTAATGAGTTTTAAACATATAAGTTGTATATATTTTTGTAATCACCTCTAAAAACCCTTCATTATGATACCCCCTCGAAGGGATTCGAGAAAAAAATAATTGCAACCCGTAAAATATTTTATGGCGCCCAAAATCCGCAAAGTTCCTTTTTAGGGTTTCGTACCCAAAGGGTAAAAACAGAACCCTATTACTAAGACTCTGTCTATCTGTCCGACTGCCACCAGACTGTATTTCATGAACCGTGATAGCTAGGCAGTTGAAATTTTCACAGATGATGTATTTCTGTTGCCACTATAACAACAAATAAGCTAAAAAAGAATAAAATAAATATTTAAGTGGGGCTTCTATACAACAAATGTGATTTTTTTGCCATTTATTGCGATAATGGTACGGAACCCTTCGTGCGCGAGTCCGACTCGCACTTGGCCGGATTTTTTTTAACGGCACTTGTCTAAGAACACTTGGGCGGCCAAGATATATCTAACGATGTCTTAATTATAAAAATCCGTCAAGTGGTTTGAAAGATACGAAGTAATAAAGTATATTACATACATACTTACATACAAGATACGCGCGAAAAACATAACCCTTTCTTTGCAGCCGAGTAAAAACAGCACCGTTTCGTGCCTCGCGCATGCGGAAAGCCAGGGCGGCTCAGAAGTTTGGCGAGAGCTATAGGTACTTAAGATTACTATTTGTGTCTATGCGGCCTCCAACTATCTCGAAACTGCCTTTTACACTTGCTTACAATTTGATTAATTTTTCGAGAATTGGAGGGTCCCAGGACCAGAGGCTCTGGGCAGGCCATCCCGTCAGTGCACTGACTGACAAGTTTTCGATTCCGAATAAATTAAGAATTTATATCATAGATTAATCACACTGAACCAATAGATCATGTGAATTAATGAACATCAATTTTCATTGCATTCCTTACTAATGAAACTATTCTTCATCTTGTTGTTTGCTCTCTGACTTTTTTGATGTTCCATAACTTTGTTCTGCCATTCATCCATTTTGTCTAGATCTGCAGATTTATCCTCAGCGGTAACAGAGGCAGTCCGGTCATCAATGGTTTGCTGTTTTATAATCGGCTGTCTCCTCTTAGCCATCTCAATACCATGTCTACGTCTCATGTGCTTGTTACGATTGCCAATGTTTGTAAAGTCTCTTTGACAAATGTCACAGGAATATGGTTTTTCTCCAGTATGCTGTAGCATGTGTTTTTGCAAATTACTTTCTGTACGAAACTTTTTGTTGCAAACTGAGCAACTAAAAGGAAAATAGTCTGAGTGGTATTTCATGTGATTCGTAATCTGACTTTTGGTTCTAAAACATTTGCTACAGACATCACAGGTAAACGGTTTGATTCCAGAGTGAACACTAGCATGGTACCGTAGTGAATAGACAGATTTGAAGGTAGTTTTACAGATTTCACAATGATATAACTCTTTTTTAGCATGTGAATCCATATGTGTTCTTAAACCAGGGTTGCTATCAAAACATTTGCCACATCTGTCACAAATTCTATCTTTTTTCTTTTCTTTATGTGTATTTAAGTGGTTACGCAAAGCGGTCACGGTTGCACAAACCTTATTGCATGTACTACATATTAAATTATCTGCGCTGATAAATACTTTCTTTTTAAATAGAATGTTATAGTATTTGTTGGTATGTTCCTCCAATTCTGAATTACTAGTAAAAGGAGTGTTGCATCCTAAGCAAACATATTTGGAATTCTCATGGATTTTTGTCTTATGGTCTATAGTTTCCATCATTTTAGGGAATTTGTCAAAGCATTTGTAGCATGAATAATGTAAGTACTTCCTGTGGTGTCTGACATGCTTTATGAAAGCATTAAGACTTTGCTTTTTAATCTTGCACTCGGTGCATTGGTAAGTGTTACAGGCATTATGGTACATTATTGAATGTTTCTGAAGCTCTTCAATATGTGGGAAAAGTGTGCCACAGTGAGAACACTTCCATTCATAATCCATCCATGTCTTTTTTAGGCATTGCACAGGTACAGTGCTTAGTCTGTTAATTTGTTTCGTTATGTATTCTTCAGAATATACTGTAGTGTCCAATGGTTTTATTGGGATTGGTGGAGCAACAATGGGTGTCTTATGTTTACGTGGTATGCCTGCGCCCACAGTACTATGATTTAGTTTATTTATGTCATCTTCAGAATAAATAGTATTGTCACATTGCAGGATAGTTTTAGAATTGTGTTCTATATTTTTTATAATATTTTTGTTGAATCTAAAATTTGAAATATTTGTCTCAAAATCATTTTCTATAGCATTGGTATATTTCTCTAAACAGTCATTACTTAAATCAAGAGATTTATCTTTAGGATTATTTAAATTAGTGCCTTCATCACTTTCATCTTTTATATTAATCTTTTTGTCAACAAAATCATTTGATGTAATAGGTTCTTCAGTCTCGATAAGAACTTCTTCAGTGTCTCCATCAATACCAACATCATCGTGGACATCACATTCTTCACCTATGTTAGGATCATCATCATCATCATCTACATCCATTGGATCTCGCCTGCTCTCAACTTTAATATCAATAACATCTTGACCAACTTCTGATGGCTCATATAATGTGAATTCACCATAAACAACACTTTTTTCTTGTACCAGAATGAATTCTTTTAGAAATGCCTGCGCCTGTTCCACTTCAGTCACGAAAGCAAATGCTCGTTCTAAGTTATTTATACATAGTGAGCAAACAGTCTTCGGCAATATATTCTGCTGGAAATCCATTATTATATTGAATCTTGTCAGTTTGTTGACGACTTTCTGGCACGTTTCTTCGTCATTCTGCAGGTTTGCGAGTTCGTTGTGCGGTTTTAACTCTGCACAAAGACGACAGTACACATTTTTCGTATTATTCATTTTTACGGATGTTGAATGTTTATTATGTGATAATATCACAGGTTGTTGTTTTATGGACAGTCATGCCAGGTGAGTGAGCCAAGACAAGGCGGACAGACATCAAAACTATTATGTTAGATCATTAGATAATAATTTTATCAAAACCTCGATAGGAATTGCAAAACTAAAAAACTTTGTTTGTTGACACTTTGACAGTGTTGGTTGGGTGACACCTAGTATACAATATTAGTTTATGGTTAACACAATATTTTTTTTATGTTTTGGCACGTCGCTATTTGCGCAAAGCCACATACAAAAACGGGGAAATGTAGTAAACATAATTTAATTTAGGATAAGGAATTTGGATGGACATTGGACAGGATTATTAGGAACGATATAAATAAAATAACTATTAAATACGTTTATTATTAAAAGTGACAAATGAACATAAACACATGTATATTTTTATATCGTTAGATGCAAGTAAAACAGAGATAAACGTAGGAAAAGCAATGGTAGACATATAATAAAAGGATCATGATTGTGTAGAGGACAGGAAAATAAATGTGGTTTAAATCACCCAGCTCAATCACACACATTCGCACAAGTCGCTAGAAACGATCTGCAATCGTGCAAGGTGGACTCGGAAACAGTTATGACCCAACATGCGAATAAGGCAACTGCTAGCAGCCTTACCGAAGTAAAATTTCGAATACTATGATTTTTTGGGAATATATGTCTGAATACGTGAATAATAATTTCCTTTGGTAACGCTGCTATTGCTATCCGCCCACGGGTTTACCTTTAAAAGGATTTCTTTTAATGGCTTACAATGCACTTAAAGCAAAGTTAGTAAATATTACTGTTTTTCCCAATTTCATGATGTTAATATATTCTAAGGCTTTGAACAGAGCATAACATTCGCCAGTAAATACTGATGACTCAGGATGAAGTTTAATTTTTTACCCGACTGCCAAAGGAGGGTAATGTGTTTATCAGTCATTGTATGTATGTATGTATGTTTGTTCCTATGTGGCGTTCTAGAGACCAAACGCGTTGACCGATTTTGATGATTCTTACGTCAATCGATTCGTCTTAACCCTGCAAGTATCACTGACTACATTAAAAATGGAAAATAAAAAAATGGCGGAATTTGGGCGCCTTAATGTGAGTCTTTTTTTTTTCTTCCAAACCCATCCGTATGAGGTAACAAAATAAAGGGTTTTAAGAGGTGATTTCGTAAATATATGATATTTATCTTTAAATATAACTAATTCTAAAAAAAATAACTAAAAAGTTATAGTCTGGTTTTGGTCAGCCAGCTCGCGAACACATTTTTCCTCAGAATCCTTCGAGAAACCGTTTTAACTGGAAGGAACTGCAATTAGAAACCATTCGTCACCCTCCGTATTCGCCAGACCTTGATCCAACGGACCACCATTTTATTTCGCGATTTGGACGATTTTCTACGTGATAAAAAGTTTTCTTCTCAGGAGGCAGTACAAAATAATTTCACACAGTTTGTCGAATCTAGATCACCAGAGTTCTATCGCAAAGGCTTAAATGACCTTCCTATTAGATGGCAGCAATCTGTAATTATAATTAATTAAACACCAACGCAATTAATATTAGAATTACAATCCAAATAAGTATTCACTAAACATCCTAGACCAAAATAAAATCATTATCAAAATCCTAAATATAAACAAACTCAAAATTAAATCGACGAAGGAGTTTGGAATTCGAATATTCTTTGCACAAGAAGTTTGTATCGAGTATTATGCGCAAGGACGTTGTATTGCATTGAGATGGAGGTCAAATATATATTGGTGTGTTCTAGATTCAAACACCAAAACAGTGATTAAAAGTGCTTTTTATTCACTGTTTTCAGTGAATAAAATAAGCTTTTTAGAGGGGGAATGGTATAAATAAATATATACATTTATCTAGGTATAATAGGTTAGGTATTGAAGAAGCAGCGCTGGTCACAAATATATGAGGTCTGAGATGTCTTTATTTCCCCTAGGAACTTACTTCACTTACATGAGAAATGATTAACTAAATGAAGTTTTATATATATCGAGGTAAGGTAAGGTTTTAATGTGCTGACGCTTGGGGGAGGCTTATTTCCAGCCGTGGACGTCTTTCGACTGAAATGATGACGATGAAGGTAAGATTTTGAAGTCGTGGGTACAAAGCCAGGATAATAATAATGAATGACTATCAATACAATTTGATATGACTTTCCAAGTTTATTTTGGAATCACTTATTTTAGTGAAGAAAAACGTAGTGAGTAAATCAGCAGTCTAATTGTGTAAGTGAGTTCGGGAGAGCAAAGGGAAAAACTCCATGAAAGAATATGACACATTTCCTTTAAATGTTTTCAGTATTGCGTTAATAATTTAGAAAGGGTACGTCCTCTACCCTATGAGTTGAATTTTCATATCCTTACCCTTTCGAGTGTATTATGCAATACGGAAGTCGTCATTTAATTGGTGTTGTAACCCTTACCTATACGTGTTCTTTGCCGAATTCACTTACGTAATTTGGCTGCTGGATTTACAGTTATGTAAGCCCTAAATGACCGACCTGCCTAGAGGGTGATGATTAATGCTTTGTCCTGCAGTGGGACTGTAACAAGCAGAAGGACGACGCAACACACCTGCTTTGAGAACAGGCTAGGTGGATTTGTATGATGTAAAAAAAACTGAAACCAAAACGGTTCAACTTTTTCTCCAAGGTACGAAGGAGTCTTTATTCGACATAAATAGGAATTGGTCACCTATCCAAGGACTCCATGCGGCACGCACAGTTTAACTCTACCAAGCAGCAAGCTGCAAAAATTTCAGTGTTTCCTGATATGAATTTGGGGTCTGTAAGTCAAGAGTCTTGACTTACTTATTTCTTTCCACAACATTAGTTAGGTACGTGAGATAAAGATCAAACGCGAGCCTATCAAGTGATCTGTGCGATCGAGATCAAGAGCTTTTCAGCATGAAATAAAAAAACAATAGTCTAGCCCATGACGAGCCTCTCAATCTTACTTTATTATTCGATGTAAATAAGACGTAAAGGTATAGATAGATAGGTAGCCTAATGTACGAGTGGCGAGTGCACGACTTATATATAAATCACTAGATACCACAACTGCTTCGCACGGTTATGATGTCTTGAAAATACATCAGGATTATAATTGATAGGGTGATCCCTAAACTAGGCCTCATGTTCTTGAATATAATAGTCATCGACTCGAAAAAAGAATATTATAAAAAAAAACTGTTTATCTAGCTAAAAAATAAGTTAAATACGAAAATAAACAAACGATCAAAACAAACTTAACAAACACCAAACATTAATATTCCAGTTATAACCAGATAAATCTAGATGCATCAAGTGCATCAAATATAAACAGGGCTGGGCAATGTAATTTGTTAAAATTTAAATATTAATAACAAAATACTTTTTCGTGTTAGTTTCAAAAAAATTGCCGTAAGTGCCTTAATCTAGGAAGGTCTTTGCATTGAATACAAGCAATAATCACAGGCAGCGCCATAAAAGTAACAGAAATTTTTTCAAGCGTACAGTTAGCCAAACTTGGGATATTTTTTATGTGTAAAATTGTACAATTTGCCCAAACTAGATTGTTGAACATTTATTCTGAAGTATTTTTTTTTGTTTTTAGGGTTTCGTACCCGAAGGGTCCAATCGGAGCCCTATCGAATTTGATGACACTCACTTGTCCGTCTGTCTGTCCGTCGTCTGTTACACAGGTTTTACAGCCAAACCTTTAGAGCTACAGTCCAAACCATACAAAAGTCAAAAAAGATTTTTTTATGTTTTTAGGGAAAACAGAAAAAGGGAGGCCTGAAAAATAAAATTACCCTACTCCATCGAGTGACCACACATCGTTGTTTAGAGATTGTGGAGTAAATAAATACTGTAATTTTTCTTTTTTTTTTTAACAAAAGTACCCCACTCAATGGAGTAGGGTAATTTTATTTTTCAGGCCTCCCTTTTGTTTGAAAACAAAGGAACGAGAAACCACCAAAGTCAGATTTTTTTCAAAATTTTGTTCCGAAGAATTTTTAAATCCCCCTTGACCTATGTTTTTGAAATTTGGTGATAATGTTTATTATTCCTTATATTTTACCAACAAAAACCAATAGATTAATAAATCAGATTCTTCTTTCCTATAATTTATTTAATTCCTACAACCAACTTGATTTTGCGGTTTGGTAGGGAATCCTAAATGTGCGAAGTCTGACACGCACTTTGTGGGTTTTTTTTATCTAGCCAGTGCTGTCCCACTGTTGGCAAAGGCCTCCCAAAGTCCTTCCAAATTCTTTTTCTCCTCTTTCTGGGTCGGACTTGACGGCGCCTTTCATCTTCAGGAACCTACTGTGAGGAGATTCTTGACCAGCGGTCAATTTGCATACGACGAACGCGAACGTGCCTGTTAGCTTTTTTGCCCACGTCTATTCTATTATGCCCGTTTTGGAGAATTATGTTTTTGAAATACATACTCGTTTCAAAACGGGTAACTCAGCGTCTGGTATATGAATCACCAATTTCAAATTACATTTTTAAGAAGTAATTGAGTATCAAAGGACAATGGCAGAAGCCCATACATTGTTTTAGCTGAGATTAAATTCCTACGACTCTAGATGAAAAATATCTGATTTTATTCAGGGTCATGTTCTGAATTAGTTTGTGCAATAATTTTGTTCAAGAATGCCGAGAATAATAGATATTCAGTCAAGAACTTTTGTAGGTTATGTCTGAGTAACTATAAATAATGTGTTTAATAGGTAACATTATTCAATTTCATGGAAGTAAAAGGGCTATATCGCATCAGCATTTCCCTTTCCTAGTTCTTTCCGCATGAAATGTAAAATATACTCTTTGGAAAAAGCATATTTATTTATTTAAGCGACTTTGACGTGTATTATTTTTTTTATATTATTTCCTGACGGAACAGGCTAAGGTCTGAGACCATGCTGCCTAGTCATCAGTTAGTAATTTTTCTCTTCTTAAATTCTTTACTATGCATTAGAATGCGGATGTAACAAATTCTAATGCTTTTTTGGAGTATTTGGCAACAAATTATATTGAGTCAGCCTTCCCAGTAAGCTTTGCGGAGGTAGTCAATACTACAATAAATTTCTCCACTCCACTATCCCAAGATCGCTTCTGTCAATGATTTCACATATTGTGCAGTTGCATAGACAGTTGAGACACAAAACTACACCAATTTTATATCACAATATCCACTAGGAATCAATTTACAAATAATATTACCAGCCGGCCGCTGAACTACACTCAAAAAAATCCCGCCAAAAACTCTGAAGTGTATTAAAAGTCATTAAAAGGTCGTCGTCAACAACCAGGCTATATTTTTTTTAGACTTGGATACTAGTCTTTTTGCCTATCATTAATGAAAGCAAGGAATTCATTTATTTTTGGATAGGTGACCGGTTAAGCAACACTTAACAAGGTCAGTCTTTGGATGGGTGACCACCTTTTTTTTGTTCGCTTGTTTTTAGATGAGTAATCCCGCCAGGTTAAGCAACACTTACCAAGGTCAGTCTTGGGATGGGTGACTACTGTTTTTTGGATCGCTTGATTATGGCTGTGTATTTTTTTGTTTCGCTTGTTTTTGGATAGGTGACCCAGCACAGGGTAAGTAACCTTACCCAAGTAAGCCTTTGGATGGGTGACCACTCTTTTTTGGTTTGCTTGTTTTTGGATGGGTGACCCTGCCAGGGTAAGCAAAACTTACCAAGGTCAGGTGGGTGACCTTGGTAGATGTTGTTTAACCTAGCGGGGTGACTAGGATGGGTGGCCAAAATTTTTGTGGTGATGACCCATCCAAAGACTGACCTTGGTTAGTGTTGCTTACCCTAGCGGGGTCACCACCCCGGCCGCTTCAAGTTAAACTCAAACCTATCCAAAAACTGACCTTGATATGTAATAAGTACAAGGTACAGTCAACATTAATGCGTGTGAGGAAGGTTCGATTTCCAGATCAGTAACAGTTTTTGTTTTTATTTTTATTTATTTACTAGCTGACCCGGCGAATTTCGTTCCGCCTAACATTTTTTTCTAAAATAAACGTAGCCTAAGTTACTCCTTATTACATCAGCTACCTGCCAATAAAAGTCCCCTCAAAATCGGTCCAGCCATTTCAGAGATTAGCCGGAACAAACAGACAGACAGATAGACAAAAATTGTAAAAATGTTATTTTGGTTTATGTACCGTTTAAATATTCATATACATGTAGTAAAAAACGACACTCCCATTTTATTTATATGTATAGATGTATAGATTTATATACACTTTATTGTACACCAAGATAAGAACATTACCTACGGAAACCTTTAAATAAACATAAACATACAACAGGCGGCCTTATCGCATTCTGCGATCTCTTCCAGGCAACCCAGAATGGAGAGAGATAGCCTGGACATGACATGGGGTTGCACTTGGTGCAATTTTAAAATTAAATAATAAGTTACAAATATAGGAAGCACAATATATAAAATATATACATAAATACATACATACATATAAATATACAGGCAAGAAAACAATACAATACAGCTCAAACAAGAATAAGATCATAGTGACAGGTAGTGCATTTACCAGTCTTTTAAAGATCGGTAGTGATTGCGCGTTTTTTTTTTATGTACTTACATAAAAATTACTATTTTTGACGTTGTGTCAAGTTATTTATAATGTAATTAGTTTAAAAAGTTTGTAATTACCTATTTTTAAAAATCTTGATAATCAACTATAAATGATCTAATTAACATATTTTTTATAACTGCACCGATACCAAAGATTTCGCCGACCCCTAATATTTTTTTTATCGTAATATGTAAGCATTTAAAATCATAATATTAATTTTAATCTGCGAATAATCGACCAATATCCAACAACTTTAAATATGGCTCGTTGACAAGAGATTAACATGATAAAGGTGCTCAGAAATCCAAAACTGCTGTAACATATTATGGTTATTTCGAGATTTTTCTCAAAGGTGACAAATTGTCAACCGCTTGTCACTCTTGGTGTTGAGAAACTGAAAGTAGAATTAACCGGCGATTATTCTTCGATTAGGTTAACAGTCCGATAATCGAGAGCTGGAAAACCGGGTGGCAGACGCTCAAATTTATGTCAGCTAAGATTTCGCCATTGTTCTTTCAAATACTGCCTAGCCCTGTGTAAGTATAAACTAGTTTGAACCGGTAAAAACTCGTTCGAACTAAATACGAATTTCCACCGTACGTACGTATAGAAGAAAACAAGAGTGGGAGTTTTATCGATGTAGACTTCGCACCACTGACCTATACCTATGCGTTTTGGCGGTCAGTGGCTCGCATCGCTTATAACAATCTAGGGAAGTATATGATGTTCCCAAGATATATTGTCGTATGATATCATTCCGAAACTGAGACGCGCTATGGAAAGTCGCGGCGCCACGCCGGAATTACTTAAATGCATTTAAGTGCGCATAAAATATTAGATTTTGGCTACGCGATTTTAAATAATAAAGTTTTTGAAATGGAGTCTGACAATGTAAGTAATATCTAAAAAATATTTTGCTGTTTTTATTGAGTGAATTTATCTGTTTCTAGTTTAACGAACGAAAATACGTCGTAGTATTATTGCCGGCGCGATTTTCAAGGCCAACGTCAGCTGCATTTAGATAGTCTGGTTATTGACCTAGGTCGGTTCGGTCATTTGTTACGTGTGTCGACGGTATTATGTGTAATTATAAATACAGACAGCTACGAAAGCCGGATTATAGTTATTTTTAATGATAACTTAGATGAGGAGAATTGTTAGCAGTGAGACCCACAGGCCCACTGGTAAAGAGCCCAATTAACGTCGTTGCTCGTGGCTTCGAAGGCACTCTAGCTAGTGTAATTTTATTTATTCCATCACCACTGCTGTCAAAACGGTGAAAGAAAACATTTTGAGGAAATATTCTGGATTTCTAGAACTGAAAATTCGAAGAGTTGTAACGTCAACAAGCCGCAAATTCTTTCTTTTTAAAAAGTTGCCACACACTAGGAATTTCTTCCTGTACCGTGTGTGCGTTTACAAACATTTAAAATCACATACAATAGACACCCAGATCCGGAACAACTATCTGTAGGCCATACAAATATTTATTTCGTGCAGCAGCCGATCTTGAACCATTACGCCAACCGTGTCGGCACTCGCTCTATTTAGTAGATAAAAGCCTACTCACAGAGACGTGTGCTGTACTGTGTCCCAGCAGTGGGCACTTTATTGGCAGATTTTGCTACACCTAAGTAAGTCTGAGCCTAGAAAATTGTAGAAGCTTGCTTACAGAAACAACTTTATGAAGTTCAAAAATCTGTGCTTATTATAGGATCACAATTAAAATTAAATAATCTCATAGGTTACGCTAAATGGTAAAATGCAATCTATCAAATAATAACTTATCCACAAGTTTAATAGTCTTAGTAAAATCAAATTTGCAAAGTTTCGTTGCTGACCGTATCTACAAATGAAACGAAGGCTCACAACAAGCACATCTGTTATAAACAAGTTCACGGCTTCACTTCAGTCAAGTTCAATCTTAGTTAGAAAGGCGACGAGCGCGTCGCGTTATGTCGCGTTGCGCTAACTTGTCGACAATATCGCGAAAAAAAACTGGATGTTTCACGAGACAAACGGCATCGGGAAGTAGGCTGAGAGCCAGCAGTGGGTTAATTCATGGCGTAACTTCGTGGTTGGGACTTCGGAAGCCCTGATGCACAAAGGAATAACCCCGATAACCTATTTCCTTCGAAGATAATGATGAAGAAGTGGACGTTTACATGCTGAATCTTGCTCGAAAATATATTTCAAGGGGACTTAATGGGACAGGAAATTCGAAAACAAGCAAGAGATCCAACTTATGCTAATTGATCGCCGTCGCGTCATCGCGTGATAAATGATAATGGTATTCTGCCTGTCTGTTAAATCTATCAATGACCTTGAAGATCGCGCTACCCGAATGTCTAATGTTGCTAGTAGAACTTTAAAGAAAAGTGCACAATACTCCTAGAAAATGCGTGTTTATATTTCGCAAAAAAATGTCAATGATATCGCTAGGATAGGTGTATAATACGTGCAAGTTGCGATTATCCCTAATGCTTCACTGTAAGTATACGTTCACGACATTTAAAGTGATGTAGCACATTCAGGTTTCGTGTTAAAGTTTGTATAACGTTAAAATTGGTATTACATTCAGAAAGCTATGTGATTTCATCCAGAAACTGCATATTGCCAACGTTTTCCATCTCATGATTGTCCTTCGCACAAATTTCTAAAAAGTACAAATAGTATATTAATCGTATTTTTGGCAACACTTAGCGTCGAAATATGTTTCGGTTCTTTCCATTTCATAGACGTGTAACGTTCGTTTATTTGACAGAAAAGAAAACTGTCCATGTGACAGTGACAGTTCACTATACTTGACAGAATGACAGATTCAGTCTCAGCTCAGCGTGTTGTTGCAGAAAATAGCATTTTTTTAATATTTTGCTTAAAGAAATACATCACAGAAGTTTTTCATGCCTTTCCATTTGATTTCAAGATGCCTCAGCCCAGTAACAGTGGTTTTATCGTGGTTGAATGTCAGAAAGCCCCCAATAACAATAACAAGCGCGTTTGTGTACCTAAATCTTGGGTTCAATGTGAGTTAAAAGAGCAAAAGGTGGCTATAGCCTATCCTGCGGAAGATGAAACCCGTATTGCATTGAGAATTAAGAACAACGAACCGGCAAATGGAGCCTGGTCGCACTATATCGGAGAAATTAAATATGAAGCAGGTATGGTTGTTTTTATTTAGAGGAAAGAAGATTAGAATTTCTTAGGTATTCTTGCGTTAAAAATAGTAAAACTTACGACTATGGCCCAATTTTTTGATCCGTATTTATCTCAACCAGTGGTAAAATATAAATATGCTACACAAGGTTTAAAATGTTGATAAAACGCATTTATTCATTGAATTGTTAGTCTAACAAATGGTCAAATAATTAACTCTCCACCTTATTTGACCATTTGATGCTAAGAATTTATAAAAAAACGCATTTCAGCAAAATTAGAAACCATTGGTTAGCATATTTTTAACCATTGGTTTAGATAACTAATGTTCAAAATACTGTTATTACCTAAGTGTGTAAGCATTGTCTGTAAACAAAACAAAATTAACAAGATGAAATAAATTGAGTCACTGGTGCAACAACCCATGAGCACAGCAAAGAGGTTACCGTATATTTACTAAGGATGGTTTCACTACTGTGTAGTGTTATGCATATATCCAACTGTATGTGAGGTCGGGCAGTGACCTTTTTATGATTACTATAAAGTTCAGCAAAGTACACTACAACTATTTCCTTAATGTCCCTAGGCAATCATCTCATTTCCAAATACAAATGAATGCTGATTTCCATGTCCATTAATTATTAGATTTATTTTTATTATTGATAGGCTCTCGCTTGACTACTATTTCACCTGATGGTAAGTGATGATGTGGTCGACGATTTTCATTTATCGTGTATTTGTTTTGATTGCCGTGTAAAATATAGAGGTGTAAAAATAGCAGCTTTTGTCGTATTAGTTAAATAAATTACATTTTGTTAAAAGAGTATTAACAATTCTATATATTTCCAAGCTGATTGAGAGAGTCTGGTCTGCACCAAGTGCAAAAGACAACTGAATGGAACTCCTATGACTGACAAAACAAGAAGTTTTCTGAGGGACATTAAGAAAATGTTTGTACTGTAAACTTTTTATGCAGAAAACTCTCATAGAATGGAAAAAAGTCACAAAAATCTTAAACCCAAGTTATGTAACAACAGTTGTGTATGATACAAACATAATATATATACACCATTTTCCCGTATTAGGCAAACTACAGAACTCCACCACACCCTTAATGTTCTCACATCTAGTCATAGTTATACATATTGTGCAACAATTAATAAATAAACTTTATTCCTTAATTCACAAAATAATTATCAGTGAATTGAGATTTCATGAGCAACCTTAACTTATTATAAATTCAAAGACCGATTGTTTATTTTAATTATTTTTTTCAATCTATTTTCCAGAATCTTATCAAGATGCTGTTGTTGGTTTTATGGCAAAATTTAGAAATGGAGAAAATGGTAAACAAATTGAAGAGAAAAGCTTTACAAGTAAGTAGTTTAGTTAGTTAGTTTAGTTTCAACGAGCTGTTTTCGCAACTCCACGACTAAGCGCGTATTTTGCGTACGGGTGGGATTCAGTTACTTCATTCGAACCATCCCAGCTCCTTGAGGAAGGCCAGCAGCGCCCTGTTTCTGCCGGCTATCTCCTGCAGGGTACCTGGGTCACTGAAGTATTTGGCTCTGTAACTAGCGATTACAGGGCAGCTTAGGAGCAGGTGTGCTGCTGTTTCATCTTCCACCATGCATGCTCTGCAGAGTGGGCTGTCCGTGATTCCTACGACAAAATGGTGCTTATTAAAGGTCCCGTGTCCAGTCCTTACGTCGGCTGTGAATGCACGCAGCTGTGGCTTAGTTAGTCGTAGGGCCTTTTTCGTGAAACGGCCGTCGATGGAGGGTAGTGCTTCCTTGGCTTGCCTACATTCGCTATGGTCAATCTACAGCTTGCTGTGTTGATCCCTGGTACGTATTCTTAGATAAAGGCCCGATGGACTCCGGGCCCAGCTTCTGGGCCCAAAATTTATAAAGGTTCCCATCGACTCGAAAAGAAGAAGACTCTTAAATCAGCCCGGAGTTGACCGTGTGGCTGTTTAGTGCTTGCAAGACGGTCATGCTGTCCGAAAGTAACTATATTTATGTTTGTTAATCAATTATTCCTCAAAAGCTCAATGGATTCGGATAAAACTTGACACATGTGTAGACCTGGATTAGAAAATGAGATACTTGTCCTCCTGGTAATTTGTTACAGTCAAATTATTTTTGACTTTCACTGCCTCGTTGCTCTAGTGGTTACAAGTTCTACTGCTGTTTACGAGGTCCTGTGTTCAAATCCCGTGACAGGCAAAGTGTGGTGGGTTTTTTCATTTGGAATTTCTCAGTAGCAGCACATCACACTAATATTGTAAAGGTGAAAGTTTGTGAGTGTGTTTGTTACTTCTTCACGACTGATCAGCTAAACGGATCTGGATGAAATTTGGCACAGCGATAAATTATAGTCAGGAATAACACATAGGATACATTTTATCCCGGGAATATGTTCCCTCGGGATAATTTTCGACTTTCACGCGGACGAACCGCTGGCAAAAGCTATTAGTCTATAATGACACACAATGGAGTGCCGTGCCCCTGTGCAGCATATGACACACATGCTAGAGTACCCCAACTGCCCAACTGAAAGAAGCATTGTCAGTGGCGTTCGATCCTCTAAAGTGCAAACTTTAGAGGATCTAATCAACGCCACAGACCCTGCTATTGGCCTATTGGTCCCAAAATATCTAAAGAGTTTTCCATCGACTCGAAAAGCATGTAATCTAGTCTTGATCTAGTTGATGGCAATAGGCTCGCTATCTACATGGGATTAAATAGGTATAACTAGCTGAATGTAGGTGTGCTGTAGGTGCACCTACATTTAGCTAAACATAGCTTCAGAATGCTATGTTTTATGTTGGAGGTATTTTTAATGTGGTAAATCTGTATGTTTGGATGTGTCTTAATCAATACACCTCAATTCCTCCTTGCTTTAGATATATCAAATTTGAAACTGCTTGCTAAAGCTATAATTATATTGTTATAATACTCTACTATATTATATGATATCTATGTAGGTAACACTTAAATGTGGGATTTTTTACAGACGAGCCTATGGCCAAACCACAAGATTCCCTAAAACTTCGCATCGTCGTGCCCAAGATCAAACAGAAATCGGAAAAGAAGAATAAGTCTTTGAAAAAGCTTTTGAAAGGACATAGTAAAAACAAAAATCACAAATCTAAACATAAAAAGGTTGAAAAACGATCGTTAAAAGAAAATAAACCGGATGTGGTAACTAACACTAAAAATAAAACCACTCCAGTTGTGACAAAAGCAGCCAAAGAATGTTCTCCTTGTGTGCCAAAACCAAATTGTCAAAATAATGCGGGTAGTTCGCAAAAAACTCTAGAATCGAAAATTGAAGATATCATTCTTAGTTCAGTACAACAGAGCTTAAATCTAGAGAACAACAACAATAATTCGGATACATCTACAAGAACACATTCTGAAACTCTTGAACTAGCTAAAGAAATTGACGTAACAAATTCAATATTTACACCAGAAGACAAAAAAATGTTGGCAGCCATACAAAACGATCAGAAGAATACTTTAGGTTATATAAGAGGCATATTAGTGAGTGTTAAAGAATTGTACTTAAAAGTCATTGACAATAAAAAATCTCTAAATGCTATTGTGTCAAAATATGAAAATCAACCACTGCCTGTTAAAGTTCCTATCGAAGAGAAGAAACAAAATGGACATGCTTTTAAAGAAGAGAGCGTACATAATGGACACGCTTTTGAAGAAGAGAAGCGACAAAATGGACACACTTTTGAAGAAGACAACCAACAAAATGGACACACTTTTGAAGAAGAAAATTATCTGAGCGACGACATGGAAACACTTCGATTTGACGACGAAATGGAAAGCGAAGATGAAACTAAATCACATGTGAATGGCCATGATAATACAATGACTAATATTAATAAAGAAGAAAACCTCCTTGTCGAAAGAGACACTCAAATGGAACATGAAGTAAACGTCACTGATATGGACCATGACTCAGAGTTCAAAAAGTTTATCGACAATGAAGAATCAAGTCTAGATTCTTTACCATCTACACCGTCTCCACCAAAGATCAAAAGGAAAAAGAAAAATATGAAGAAGAAAGATAGCACATGGACTTTAAGGCACCCAGAACCAGGCAAAGATTTAGTGGTGATAGGTGATGCAAGGGATCCTGTCTATGTAAACGAAAAAGCCTTAGAAAAAATAAAAAAATCTTCTAATAGTATTAGGATGTTTGCGCGTCTCCTATTTAAAGAAGTCTTTACTATGGAAGCATTGCAAACTTGTTCTATGTTTGGCAAACCACCTCGAGGTAACGGGAGCAAATCTAAAATCATTCGACCCGCATTGGATTCTCATGCTAGAGATCGTGTTGTAAGTTACTCAATGAGATACGGAAAAGAAGCAGGGTGGGAAGATATAAAATTTGGTACATTGGTACAAAGTTTAAGATGTTTGTTACAAAATTCTAGAAATAAAAGGAGATAAGGTCTTACTATTAATATTTTATCTACTAGATGTCTATATGCAATAAGGGCGTTATTTATAAAAAGTAGTTCTGGCCAGTGTTTAGCAATAGAGATTATGCCTTAAAATTATTTTTAGTCCGTCAGTTAGATTATTAAAAAAAAAATATTGGATACGATTTTTTTCTTTTATATGAACAAAAAATAACGACGATATAGTGCGTTGAAATTTCGCGTGACATCAGGTTTTAGTTCACAAAGTCCCACTTCTGAACTTTGATGCGCTTTATCTTTGTAAATTTTATTGCTTTTTGATAATGTAAATGACGGACTAATTAGAATGGGGGCTAACGTTGTATTACTAACCAGTTGGCGCTACTGTTGACTAAGGTTCATAAATATAGCTGTTAAACGGTGTTATAACGCGCACGGAAGCAAAGTTTGAATTAAAACACATTTCTAATGCCGTAAAAGGGCCATCAGAAATGTGTTTTGCGCAGCCCCTTTTTTAGAAAAAATGAGGATAATATTTTCCGAAAAATAAAACTATTCAATCAGTGGTTGCTAAACGATCTATCTTTCTTAATCTGCCATATTTAGAAAATATTCACAACATTTAAAAAAAATTAAATAAACGCACGCTAAATGCCAAAAATCTATGAAATTTGACATTTTGAAGACCTCAGTCTACAACAGCGCCCCTAACTGAAAATTCAAACGCGGTAGCCCCCCCCTATTATATATTTTTAGATTCTAAATTCAAATTGAGACGCGGAATGTGGGTGTACGGTGCACTTCTACCTAACCGTTCAGGGAATCCAGTAGTGATATTTACATTCGATTAAATTGAAAAAAATTGAATTCAGAATCTTTTGCAATCGAAATCAATTGCTAAATACCGACAAGATTTTTATAAATAAGGATGTAAATCTTCTTCATCGTCTGTAGTCCATTCGCGTTAAGAAAATAGTGAGTCATCGTTGTCCGCCGGCCTAGCCCCTCCTCTCGGCCAATCGGGTCGCAACGAATTGACACTGTGAACTTAGCTTTCTAATTGCGATTCTGTCTGAAATCTGTTGCAACTCGATTGGTCGATGGGCCCCCGCCATCATTGTTGTCCGCCAGCCTAGCCCCCTAGGCCGGCGGACAACAATGATTCACTATTTTCTTAACGCGAATGGACTATAGCATTTTCTCAACTGTGTTGGGGCGTCTTCCAATCTAACCGGTTGTAGCTTACAACCAGTACTTTATTTGGAGCAACTGCCTATTTGACCTCCAAAATCCAGTAACTGGGTAACATGAATGGTAAGATTGGTTCTCAGATTTTGGGTCTTCTGATTACAATTCAAAGATCTATTAAACATTTTTAATTTTCGAAGGTAACCTTTACTACCTCAGTTAACTTTTTGATACCTTTGATATTTTACTAATTTTTGAAGAGAATAGAAAGACTAATATTATTTATTTATTAGATTATTTTGTAAGTTTTCGATAATGCATGATTATATTTTAATTAGTTTTGTTACAATATTTAAAACTTGATTTGACAGCGAGGGCCGGTATTCCACAAAACAAGCTAAATGTGCGAAATACGTGTTCCTGTAACTTACATGCCATTGCACCATAATAACATCTGATTGGTGAATGTCTATATCTTGCATGATACTCGCAATTTTTCCTGCTAGTTACAACCATTTGTATTTTCGCCCATAGACTATCAAGGCATCGGTCGAGGTTAACCCCTGATTTCTGAATTAACTGTTTGAAGTTGAGTATTTGTCAAACTCTATTTTAACTCTATTTGAAAATCTGTCAAAATTTGGCATATAACAGGGTATGACAAGTTCTTAACTCCAAATACTCAATTCTGAAACCCGCCCTAAGGCAGCTTCCTCACCTGGTCGGTGCTTTTTCGGTTTTATACCGAGGTATGCTGTACGTGTAAAAGCTCGGTAAAGAATTTGTACCGAAACGCCTTAATCAGGAAGGCGTCCGAGTCGTTTCGGTAAGGAAACGAAAACGTACTGACCCGGTCAGGAAGGCGTCTAAGACTCGAGATCTCTCGTCACTACCTATCGCCCCCTCCTCAATTCCAGGGATTTTTAGCGCGGAAAAATGTCCCTTAGACGACTCTTTTCTCCAGCTAATTTCAACCGAAAGATCCGAACCCTACGCTGCGCGCTCTTTCTAAGACGGTAATACAATGTACGACTTTATTTAATCCAAGCATGTTAGGAGCGTGGCCATTGTTCTATATCGAAGTTACGATGTACTAGCAATAGGGAACCTTATTGCCAACGTATCCCGCTAGCTGGCACACTACAACGAACAGTAAAAAAAACAACTTCTATCCCGACTAGGGTTAGGTAACTGTTTTTGAGATTATCTTGGTTTGAAATAATCATGTGTATTTTTTATCATTATAACAAATTTTTACTTTTACACGGATTAAACTATTAAAAAAACCACTGAAAATTATGAAAAATAAAAAACTGCCGCGCTTTTTCAAACCTGTTTTGTTTACACTTTATGTTCCAAAAGTTACCAAAAGTTGAAAATAATTATATAATTCACGAGTTCAACAAAACTTACACTGCCACTATTGCTTTTAAAATTGTGTCATATTAATCATTTAAGATTTAATTTTATTAATTTAAAATAAAAATAATAAGTTAATTTCTATTATCTTCTCGCAATATTGATATAATAATATATCATGTTACTTACTTAATGTTTATTTTTAAAAGACTATGTAAGTACTTATGATAACATCGAGACACTGGAATGTGAACTTTTAACCTATTGAAGTTTTTTATTGCTTTTATTTTTTATCGTTCTTAATGAGGTGAGTCGTCTAATTTAAAATTGTGCCTACAAGGCGAAGTCTAAGATCTTTAAGCAAATGAAACCCCAACTTTTGAATTATGAATTTGAAATTGACTGCTTATCAAACTCTAGGCTGAAAATCTGCCAAACTGTGGCATTAGTCATTGACACCTCCAAATTCTCAATTCAGAAATCATCACAAAGTACGGGCCCGCAAATTTAAATTAAAATACAATTTATTTTATAACTTACTGTTGTGATCATTATAGATTTGTAAATATTTTTAATTAGGGAATTCTTAATAATAATTCATAATATTTTGATAAGTTTTATCATGTTTGTTTTGAAGTTGATTACAATTGTGTTTTTATCTAGATATTTGTTTTATTTTCAACATTTCCCAATTACTTACGTTGCCGATGTAATATTTCAGTGATAAATAGATAAAATCCATACTATACATTGACATACATTCTACCGACTATACCTAAATTAGTACTACTTAATTACTTTTCCTAATTTTTGTAAATATCTCTTTAGCACTGAGGTTTGCTGTCAGAGAACCCAATTTTGGCTTAAGCTCGCCTTTGTACATAAGTTTTCCTTTTGTATTTATAATGTTTATTTTGTGTACAATAAAGAATATATGAATAAGAACATTCAAGAAAAAAAATGTTCAAATGCTGGTGAGCTAACAAGAACTAAAGTTCGCTGCAGCACTAAAATATTTATGTTGTCTAATCAAACTATTAAAACATGCAGCGCTAGATCGCTTATAGTTTAGTTTCATGGCGCTTCGCGTTTATGCGTTTCGTTCAACAGTTTAAGGTAAGGTGTACGGATTGCAGTACAGTTCAGTCGAAGAGTGTTCGGATCGCTAAACCTAGTGCGTAGTAGTAGTACACATATATCGATGATACTATACTAGTATTACTCTTTCTGTCTATTTGTAACTATTTCATGTCACAACGGTTTATGAAACATGGCAAAGGGAAAGACGGTGGCCTAGATTTAGATTAGAACAAAGAATGTTTTTTATCTCGTCCGGGAGATTCCATTAGGGTAATTTCTGACTTTCTATTGCAAAGGAGGCTTGCGTCCCAGCTGTGGGAACTATAGGCTGATTATCTGGGATCGGAATAGGTGGAGCATATTTATCTCAACTTGAGTAAAGGAAGAGTAGATGATACCTCCGCTGAAATCCCGGTACAATAATCATCATGAAAACAAGTTTTTTTTTTTATATTAAAGTACTTAGGCTCGCGCTTGAGCACTATCTCACCTGATGATAAGCGATGATGTAGTCGACGGTGAAGCACGCTTGCCTAGATATAACCTATTCACTCTTGACTTTAAAGACCCCTACATTGTAGCTATCGGGAAACAGACTAAGGGGGGACAAAAAAAACCTATCTAGAATTGAAGTAAAATGAAGTAGGATTAAGAAAAAAGGCGCCAAAATTAGGGTTTGTAGTAATAAAAGTTTGTTGAAGTTTCTGTATAATAAAGTATGGGCACGTGGCGTGCATGGTGGCGGCTGTCAGGACGCGCTTGCGGCTGTTGTTTTTCGCCGACACGTGCATGTGCTGCGCCGACACCAGCATGGGGCTGGACACAGGGGCACAGGTAAACCGACTGCTAGTAGTCTTCACAGGGAAACTTACTGAGATAGGGGTAAAATGTCTTCTTATAGCCTCGTAAGGCCCAAGCTAAAAGTTGAGATATAATATGCCCTATTTACAATGAACAATATCAACTAAAATGGATGTGGCCCAAGCATATTCAACTAGATTTATTTAGTAAAAACAATAAGGATTTTTTAAAGTGTTTTTTCATTTCATTTTTCTATTTTTTTTATTTTATTGATTTGATGCAAATGAGTCAATGTTGTTGGTAAGTTAACGTTAAACCATTCCGCTAATTCCTGGGTAATTCATTGTTATTCACCTGTGTGGGCGGTCTTCCACGTGGTTCGTTCTTCAAATCAAAATTTTCATCACGAAAGCGTTTAAACCAAAATCGCACGGTGCGTTCATTAGCAGTCCTAGCCCTCTCCAAACGCAACATTGATATTGCGAGTAGTTTCTGCCGCTTTAGTTCCGCGTCGGAACTCGTATTCATAAATCACTCGAATATTCGAAATATCCATCTTTCCTGTCCAAGCTGAATAAAAAAACAACTGAAAGTCGATAATCGAATGTTGCACATGTTTTAAAAGAAGAACTTCATAGGTACCATGTGAAAAAAGTTTCTCTCAAAAATGTCATACCAATGTCAGTTCGAAGTACCTATTACAATAAAACGGCAATTTCATACTTTAACCCCTATTACTCTCTGCTGGGGTAGAAATACTTTTTGTAGGGGTTAAATTATTCATGGCAAGGATAAAATTACAATGGATAGGGTAATTTAAATTTTTGTAGGGATATAATTACTTAGAAATAGGTTCAAAATTATTAATTAGGTAGGCTAACACGACGTAAGGTAGTAATAGGTAAGGTAGGTAGTAAGGGGGTAGTAGTCACAATAAAAGTCCGTGTTTAGGTCGGTAGGTGTACTGGTATATTGAAGAATGAAGCACGTGGCGTGCTTGGTGGGTGCGGCTTTTGTTTGTCGCGAGCACGTATACGTGCCGCGCAGACACCAGGCTGGGGCTGGACACAGACACATACAAATACCGACTGCTGCTGGCCTTCACAGAGAACTTACTGAAGCAGGGGTAAAATAACTCAGGATGGGGGCAAAATTACTCAGGATGAGAGGTAAATTTAAAATTACTCAACTAGGAGTTATATTAGTCCCGGTGAAATTACTCTTGGTAGAGTAAAAAGATGTAAGATAGATGTAGTAGTGTCAATAAAACATTTAACTGTGTTTAGGTCAGGTGTTGTACTTTTATATTAAAGCAGGCACGTGGCGTGCTTGGTGGCGGCAGTGAGTGGCTGTTGTTTGTCGCCGACACGTGCAAGTGCCGCGCCGACACCAGGCTGGGGCTGGACACAGATGCGTACATATACCGACTGCTAGTAACTACTTACTAAGGTAAGGGTACCGCTCAAAAGAGATAAAATTATATATCCTGGGGTAAAATTAAACACGGTACGGGTAAAATTTCTTATGGTTGGGGTAAAATTATCCACTGTTGGGGTAACATTACTCAGTCTGGGGTAAAATGAAACAGGGTAGTGGTAAAATTACTTGAGGGGGTACAATTAATCCCTGTAGGGGTAAAATTACTCATAGTTGGGGTGAAATTTCGCCCTGTAGGGTTAAAATAATTCAGAGTAGGGTTAAAATTACTCTGCGTAGAGTAACAGGACGTAAGCTGGGGGTAGTAGGCACAATAAAAGTCCGTGTTGTAGTCGGGTGGTGTACTGGTATATTAAAGCTTGGGGCGCATAGTGTGCTTGGTGGCGGCGGTGTCGGCGCCGGTGAGTGCGCGCGCGCGGCTGTTGTTCGTCGCCGCCACGTACACGTGCCGCGCAGACACTAGGCTGGGGCTGGACGAAGAACTGGAGACAAGGAGAAAAACTATTAAAAATCTTTATTTATTGTACACAAAATTATTATCAGACTAACACTTGCGTTTTTTGACACACTAACACCTGCGTTGTAAGGAATTAGGTAGGACCTCAAGCTAGGCTACCCTACAGATTTCAACTTTCTACAGGTACAGCGTAATTAAGTAAAACCCGGCGAGTACCATAAGGGACAATAAGGCTTAAGTTTTTGTCTGTTCTATCATGGTTTGAAGTGCAGTCTCAATTTCACGAAGCTATAGCATAGCCAACCAGTCGCACTTACGACCTTCTTCTATAGTATGGAGGGTAGAGGTAAGAAGAGAGAACGATCTCATATGGGGCGAAAGATGAAAAAGTCTCCACTTAATACACTAAATAATAGTTCAAAAACACTCCATAATGGCGCTAATGTAGGCAAATGGTGTAGTATGAATGTACCAGTTGTCAAAGATTGAAGTATGCCGAGTTAGATAAGTTTATTGACTAGTATGTAAACATAACCTTAAATTACTGTTTCAAAAATTTACCCTGGTGCTACTGTAGCGCCACCTTTACTTAGTGCATTTTTTCCTACACAGAGATCGTTCTCCTTACCTCTACCCTCCATATTCTATAGACATAATGAACCAATGAGTACGCGACATGGCCGCAACGTCATACGATTTATTAAAATCATAAATATGTGGGTAGTGGTATTTCAAATTCACCCTCATCTGTGTTGTAATATATTAAAATCGTTCACCTAAACTTTATAACATTGTGATTTTTTTGTGATTGCTAAAATCACAATAGAGGGTAGATTTCAAACACACCCACGTTTTGTTGCCAACATCGATCGCACTTACGTCCGTATATTGCTATTCATCAAGAATCAGAAAGAGCGCGGAAGATAATCGTTTAACATTAAGTTAGTTTGATTAGAATTTGGTTTTTAATTTCAATGATGTTTCGTTTGATCCACAATTTTTACCCACACTGTGTAACAAACTTGTTCTTATCTTCGTTATAATTACAGAAAATGAGGGCAGATTTGTAACAATATGAATTGCTTGTTATTAAGACGTAGTTTAGAAAGAGCGCGGTAGATTATAGTTTATCTTTGAGTTAGTTTTGTTAGAATGAAGTGTTTAATTTCAACGTCAAACGTAAGTGTCCATCTGGCCTAGCGAAAGATAACACTGCCAGTGAAATAAACCAGTATGATCCTGGTTCGTATCTCGTAACTTATATAAATATTTTTATTTTTTTTCATTGTTTTCTCACTTATCTTCTGCATTATGTGTCCACATTTTATAGATTTTGAAATCAATATATATAAAAATCAATACCACTTTTCGTTGTAATTTATAACTCAAGAACGGGCTCACCTATCCAAACCAAATGTTTAGGCTTTGTTCGGACTATTTAGTAGATGGTTTATGTGAAGTTTGCACAAAATCGGTCGACGGTTCTTCATTTATCACATTTTTTGTAACAAATGAATTCAATAAATGGCGGATCATTTTGTTAATGGGGCTAGGGTAGGTAGGGTAGGTAGTAGGGTAGGGTTGTCGGGAGCGAAGCCGCGGAGGTCAGCTTTCATAAAAATTTACTCAAAAAATTAGCTAATAATAATTATTATAATTTGTTGCCTACACTTAATTCATAAACATAAATGTCTATTGTCGCGAAAATAATTGTAAATTAAACCATTTAATTTTATTTTATTCTCAACGTCAATTACGCTGGTTGTTGAGTAAATCAAAGTTCGTAAGTTTGGGCTGTAATTGATTGAATTCTGCATTTCACGGTAAGTTTACATTATTATTTATTTTAATAAGCTATGGAAATATTAAATGTTATCACATTACATGATAAAAACTGTTCGACACATTTAGCGTACACGCCGTTCAGTGGGCAAATGTATATCAATAAAATCGGATTTGGAGGACATGGTTGATCATTGAAAATATCGTGTAATAACTGATTATTTACCAACAACGACTTCCTGTGCAGTGGTGGCCCAGTGGAAATGGCCCCGACTTACGTGTCGTATAGGTCGTGGGTTCGAACCCAGGCAGGCGCATTACATTGTGTAAATTATTTCATCACCCCTGCGTTAAAAACGGTGATGGAAAATATCGTGAGGAAACCGACATAATATCCTAGAACAAAAAATTCGAATATATGTGACATCCACTAACCCGCACTGGGCTCACGTGGTGGATTATGGTTCATTCCCTCCTCACAGAGAGGAGGCCTGTGTGCCAGCAGTGGGAATGTTAAAAGTCGGATGATCTATTATGGCCGAAGCTGACAACGCGTAGATCGAATAGATCGTGATCCCACCAGTTCTTACTCAAGAAAGTAGTGAAGTGGAAGATGCAGAAGATGACTTGGTGTCTTCAGAACTGCCACGTGATATACCAGGTACGGTCGGGTACCAGGTACGTAGTTTTAATATGGGCCTATAGGTTTGGTATGTGTTGGGGTTTTAATATCTATATATATAAAAGAAAGTCGTGTTAGTTACACTATTTATAACTCAAGAACGGCTGAACCGATTTGGCTGAAAATTGGTGGGGAGGTAGCTTAGAACCAGGAGACGGACATAGGATACTTTTTACCCTTTTTTTTTACTTTTTATCATATGTTCGTCTTTACGGTCGGCCAGATCTCTTGGTTTTATATTTCATTAATAATGGTAAAAGTAATACTTTTACCATTATTAATTAGGGTAGGTAGGGTAGGAAAGGTAGAGTTGGGTAGGTAGGGTAGGGTAGGGTAGGGTAGGTAGACAGTTGACGGGAGCGAAGCCACGGGCACAGTTAGTATCTTATAAAATTTCTGATGAAACTGGATGACGTGAAAGTAATTTTTAAAACTAGTTTTAAATTGTTTTTTATGTGTTTGTTTTTTAAAATAAATTTAATGTAGATAACGCAATGTTCTGTTAAATATAGTGCATGATTTTTCGTGTAAAGGTAAGTAAATTTTCGCTTATTTCACAATTGAAATAAGCGAAAATTTACTTACCTTTACACGATTATTAAGTTGTCTTTATTTTTTTAAGAGAAGAACTGTTGAAGTACACAACTCAGCTTTGTTATGTCGTGGTGGCCCAGTGGCTAAGACTAAGACCTCGCTTCTCGTGCCTGAAATCGTGGGTTCAAATCTGTGCAAGTACCAATGTGACTTTTTCAAATATTTATGTACTTTCCAAGTTTATCTTGGAAATGACAGACAACGGTGAAGGAGAACATCGTGAGGAAACCTGGGCTTATATAGTTAATGTAAGTCTGAAATAACCAAGTCAGAGGCATGTGGGGTTCCCAGGGGCGGCTTGGGGCTCTGCACGGCGATTTTTTTTCGCCTATTCTGCGACCTTTGGAATTTATGAAGTTGCACGCATTGCGGTAAAAAATTCGCGCGGAAATAATACCGCAAGAAAGCCGTGTTTTCCCATAGAATCCACCGCACCGCAGCGCGGATTATATTCGCACGGACATTTTGAGCTCTATGAATAGGTAGAACGATACAAAAATCGCGCGGAAGTTTATCCGCAGTGCTTGTTAGATAGATTCAGTACGCGGACAAAAATTCGCGCGAGTTAAATTCGCAACGCGTGTTAAGTCTTTTAACTCTGACACCAGCAGCCGTATTGCGTAAGTGCGCAAAGAGTTCAAACTCTATCCAACCGACCAAATCGCCCAATCAGACAAAATGGAAATGACATCGCGTCATTCATCTCGCATGTTATTGGTCGATTTGGTCGGTTGGATAGAGTTTGAACTCTTTGCGCACTTATGCAATACGGCTACAAAGGTGGCCACATCCTCACATGAAAAGGAAAGAAAGACAACTCAGGTACGACTAGTTCGATAACATTGACGAATGTAGAACTACGTTTGAACAGGCACACAGACGCCATTCGCGTGCGGCCGATTATGAACATTGAGGTGCTACAATTTTAAACCAAGACTGTACAACATGGAGCCACTGTAGGACAACTAGTTCTAAATAGATAAATCAATAAAAATAATTAGTAAGTTACCCGGCCCACACGGTAGGGGTGGTGTGTGAGGAGTCTTCCGTCAGTTTGACGGCCAGGGCGCTTCGGACCAGTTCCTCGGCAAAGCTCCGCACTGCGGACAGCATTACTGCGTGGACGGCGCTGTGGATCACATAGAACGTGCTTGACAATTATATCAATACAAACTTAGCCCACCTGTGAAACAGTTTGGGCTACAGTTTAAAAAAATACAAGCACTATACACCAGTACAAATGGATAAAATCTTTCTTGGCATTGAGGTTTGCTGTTAGATAACCCAGTTCTAGATTTAGTTAGGCTGTGTACATAAGCTGCAACCGTATTGCGTAAGTGAATACGGCAACGCAAAAGTTTGAACGCTATCCAATCGACCAATCACATGCGAGATGAATGACGCGATGTGAATTTCCGTCTGTATGATTGGTTGATTGGATAGCGGTCAAACTCTTTGCGTTGCCGTATTCACTTACACAATACGGTTGCTGTTCTATTGTAACAATGCATTTGAACTTTTTAACCGACTTCCCAAAAAGGAGGAAGGTATCAATTCGACTGTAGTTTTTTAAATATGATTGTTACCTCGGAAGTTTTTACTAAAGTCATCACAATCTAAAAAGCCCGTTGACGTCTCTCATTTTAAATGCCGCGATAACTTTCTACGTAAGAAATTGAAAAATCGAATTCATAATCCTAATTCATTAATATGTTACCCATACACTATAACAACGAGTATCATTCGCAAGCATCAAGTTTAATTATTATTTAGTATTTTTATAGCTGTCAAAACGGGCCTTTTAATTTTTGATAACTTTAGATTAACCGATTTTGATGATTATTTTTTTTATTTGAAAGCTTGACATTCGATCAGATTTAAATTACATCAAGATCTGATGAAGAACTTCGGAGATATACAACAGAACTCTTCAATAAATGACGGCAAAACTCTCGGGATTGCTGCAATCGCATGCCTGTTTATTGTTTATACCATTTCATAATATAACATAATACTAGTACGCTCTAAAGGGGTACGGAGATGTGAACAGTTCAGCCTGGTATACTCTCATTCCACCGGTTTTGTTTAATTTTCATGTTATTAGGTTAATCTATTCTGGACTCACTTTGGGCATTTTAGGTAGCCTATAGGACTGGAACTCGTACTATGTACCACAACTAAAAAGTGAAAAAAAAAAAACTTTTTTATAAAAAAATACAACCGACTTCCAAATAAAAACACTATAAATTGAAAAAAAATAACTTCAATTTCGGAAGTCGGTGTCAAAAAACGAAAAAACGAAAACAGAAACACCGACTTCCGAAATTGAAATTATTTTTCAATTTGTAGTGTTTTTATTTGGAAGTCGGTTATATTTTTTTATAAAAAGTTTTTTTTTGTTTACAATTCATACTAATAATATAAATGCGATAGTAAATCTGTAACTAGGCATATGGAAAGACCAGGTTTTGGATGTTAATGTTTCCTTAGTATAATAAAACACTTTTCACTCGGCGAAGCCAGGGATAGAAGGTATTAAATGAAAATCTTTCTGAAAATGAAGTTATTTTTCACCTTGTAGTGTTTTTATTTGAAAGTCGGTTGTATTTTTTTGTAAAATAGTTTTATTTTTCACTTTTTATTGTGGTACATAATGGGTAAGTTCTATAGTAAGGTATCTATAATTCCAGAATGGATTACCGGAATAACATGAAAATTGAACAAAGCCGGTGGAATGAGAGTGTACCAAGGTGAACTGTACACATCTGCATAAAGCGTACCGCGTTATATAATGTTATGAAATAGTGTAAACAATAAACAGACATGCGATTGCGGCTATCCCGAGAGATTTGCCGTCATTTATTAAAAAGTTCTGTTGTATTTATTCACGCTCAAACGGCTGGATGGATCTGGATGAAATTTAGCACAGAGATAGATTATAGTTGAGATAAGCACATAGGCTACTTTTCATCTTGGTATAATGTTCCCTACTGATAAGAAAACAGTTTTCACGCGGGCGAAGCCGCTGGCAGGAGCTAGTGTATGTAGCTAGCTAAGCTTAGTTATATAGCTATCAAAGTATAGTGCCTCACCTATAAGAGTACCCGTAGCCCACGTCCTCGTTCCTCAGCTCCACACCTATGTCGGCACACTTGCGCTCTATGAACACGAACCGAAGACGCGCGTCCTCATCATCCACCGGCAGGACCGTCAGCCCGCCGCTGTCGCTGCACACTTCCGTTTTCACACGCGTCCGGGACCCTGAAAATGAGATAATAATATATACATATAGTAGGTCTAGTGTTCATAAGCGTTATTGCTGAGCGAGGTCCTGACACAGATTAGAGAAGTTAATACGTAACAGATATTTCACTCTCCGAGATCAAATATACAATTTTGAGCACAATATCCGTGACGGTTGGATTGATCCGTGACGGCTCGTCTCTTGCGAGGTTCGGCTAACTAAGAATCCCGCGGCCACCAAGCCCGCACTCCAGGTACTCCAGGTACTCCAGGCACTCCAGGCACTCCACGCGCGAGCGGTGAGAACCGAGTGGCGGAGTGGTGCCGAGACCGCGCGAACTCATCGCTGTAAGTACGGTCGAATGAAGGACGCCTGCAGCCTTATCGCGTAATGAATTCGGCAAGGCAAAGAGCAGACTATGAAAAATCGACTCCATACCCAGTGCGGCGTGTACGGCGGCGCAGTAGTTCATAGAGTCCGTCCAAAAAAGTCCCGCGGAAATACATGGAACTAACAAGATTTGTTAGAGGATAGCGTACAGTCGCATAGAAACTAGCGCCGCGTCTACGGAACTTTTTTCTTTGGACGGACTCTAACGCTCGCGCTCGACCGCCCGCCATAGAGAATACGAAGAATATGAATGTAAAACTATGGACATATACAAGACTGGAATGGACATAGACAATATATATTTATTGCAGACGTAAACTCTAGTTTACGTCTGCAATAAATGAATTATATATGCAGGGTGGGCCCAAAATCGTGGATCAAACGGAACGGCGATATTTGGGGATATTTGCAGTAGGTCATAAACTGAAAATAATGATATACTATGCCCCTATGTTTTTTCTTTTTGTTAATATAACCTTATAAAACCTTTAGAAGCACTAGAACCCCCACAAAAAAACCTCAAAATTGCGCTGTCAACAGAGGCCTGCAATGTAAAAATTTGGCAACTATAAATGAAAATCGATCAAGTGCGGGTCGGACTCGCGCACGAGGGTTTCCGTACCATTATCGCAAAAGACGGCGAAAAATCACGTTTGTTGTATGGGAGCCCCACTTAAATATTTATTTTATTCTGTTTTTAGTATTTGTTATTATAGCGGCAACAGAAAGAAATCATCTGTGAAAATTCAACTGTCTAGCTATCACGTTTCATGAGATACAGCCTGGTGACAGACGGACAGTGGAGTCTTAGTATTACAGTCCCGTTTTGACCCTTTGGGTACGGAACCCTAAAAAATGAAAAACATAGAGGCATAGTACATAGAGGCATAGTATATAATATCTTTATTTTTTCAGCACATTGCCTCTTAAGAATGATTTCCGTTATAAAAACTATTCTATGTGAAGGACAGAAGGTCACAAACTACCTCAATACCAAATTTTATCTAAATTAGTACGAGTGTGTAACTTTGCGATACCATTGCGAAAGGAAATCTGTCTGTGATATTTTCACGCTTAAACCGCTGAACAGATTCAGATGAAATTTGGTATGGAGAAAGTTTGAGATCCCAGGAAGGACTTTCGACTTTTATTTATATATTTAGACTTCATGCACAAAAGGTACAAAGGCGGACTTAATGCCTTAGGCATTCTCTACCAGTCAACCTAGGGTGGTGGAGAGACAACATGGTAGGTGCATTGCGGTGACACGTGACTTTCGTGCGGGCGACGCCGCTGGAAGAAGCTAGCCTTGGTGCTGGCGGACTGGACGGTAACACGCGGGAGGTCACCAATGAGGTGGACAATAATTTGTCCACCATGTAATTTGTCAATCTGCCGTTGGAGGTCCTGTAGATGACTGTGTCAAACTTTAATCTAACCGGGCCAAATGGAGAAAGATCGTGACGCGAGTTACAATACCAGCGATTGGACAAAATTCATCGTGACCTCGACTGCTCTGTCAAGAGCAAAACTAATAAGAAGATGGGCGAAGGCGCTGGCAAAAGCTAGTATGCCATAAAGAACAACTCACCCAAAGACAATACATCGAGCTCTTCATCATCAGACAGCGGCACTTCACACACACTATCTGAGTTCGTACTCCTCTCACAGAAGCTTTCCCCATCGAAGATACTCAGGGTGCTGATGTCATCAGGATTGGGGTACAAATCCTTGATGCTTGACTCCAACCTGCGAATGTTCTCCAGGTCATTCCATGATGACCAGTCGTCGGTTTCTGTTTTAATTTGGATGGCGTCAGATCTGGGGAAGAAGGAAAGAAAGTTTTCATTTAAATGATATTTATTTTGCAAATGAATAAAATAAACATTATTAAAATAATGTGATTAATAACATCAAAATAATGTAACTAATAAATGTATATTTTTTATGATTTGTGTTTGAAGAAAATTTTAAAAATGTAAGTAATGTGTAGGAAAATAAATAAAATAATGTAAATAAAATGAAAGAAAAAGCACTTCTACATGTCAATCTTTTTGTCAATTCGGTATGTAAAGTTGTTTTTAGGTATGTTTTTAATAAAGCCGTGGTGGCCCTGTGGTAACGGCCGCGATTTACAAGTTGTAGGTAATGGGTTCGAAGCCAGGTAGGTGCATTTACTTTGTGTAAATTATTTCATCAACACTGCTCTAAAAACGGTGAAGGCATGTCCTAGAACCAAAAATTCGAAGACATGTGACATCCACCAACCCGCACCTGCGTGTTAGATTACAGGCCATTCCCTTTCACAGAGAGAAGGCCTGTGTCCCAGCAGTGCATTTTTTTATATTTTTATTTTAATGACTGCTGGATTTTAAACCAGTAATTTTAATATTTTGGTCTTCCAAATAGTATCTATTTTTTAAAGTTTTACACGTTCTGACGTCATATCATAGCTTCGATATTTATTTAAAATCAAAGCTAGTTCGAAGCAGTGTTGCCAGAATGTTTCTTATTTAATTATTTTATATTTGTAAAGGCACTTTGTAACAATGAACAAATAAAGTTTATTCATCATCATGATAATTTTAACAGAAAGACGACCACTGCTGAAAATATGCCATGTATCGCCACATCTAAAGTCACCGACAGATAACCAAAAAAATAAAAGCCCTTAACACTTGTCAACCAATGTATTTCAATATTTCAAAACGATACGAAAAAATGTAAAGGAAGTGTCGCTAACACGGTCATAACAAACATATCGCGGCAACGGGCGTCCTTGACCTTTTCATTTCCCTTTGATTCAGTAATGAGTTACTATCTCATAAACGCGTGAACCGATTTACACGATTTAAACGGATAAAATGTTTCTATGCCTTTGAGACCAAATATCTCCATAAACAAAAAACCATGTTTTCAAGTTACGTAAGGTACAAATCGGATCAATGTCTTTTGTTTTTTTGTTATCTGGTGGAGACATTAACAGTTTAATTTTATTCTTATGCTGGTAAAGACAAAAGGTTATACCTGATGGGGAAGTGACCATGGAGGCGCGAGTACGCCAGGATCTGCTTCGTCCTCCATATTGGCTCAGCGGTCAAGATGTGTTCCGTCAGGATTCTGTTTATCAGTTTTGCTCGGGACCACTGAAAAATATACAAGAGAGGAATAGTCTGTATACTTACATAAGTTATAACTTGATGATGATGAACTGACTTCAATAGAAGGAAGAGCGTTCGATGTGTTGGAATACATTGAAATAAAAAAAGCTGAGAAGCGTAGAATCCGGAACTATTACTTGTCCTCTCTTACATAGCTCAGTCTTCGTCATAGTTATTATATTTACATTTCTGTTTCATTTAAAATAATAATATAGTATTTATTATAATATGTATTAGTCTATTGTTTTAAAAAACATTTATGTATTTTATTAGTTAGATAGTTTATTAATATTCGATTTAAATAACTGTTTTTGTACTCCTACCACTGTTGTGTACTTTTTAACCCAAAGGTTGACTGGTAGAGAATGCTTTGTTCATTAAGTCCGCCTATGTATCACCATTGTACATGAAGTTTACATTTTTTATTGATCGATACTGATTTTGTGTTTAGAACTAGGTTAGGTTAGGTTAAAACGGGCTGGTTTCCGTAACTCCACGACCAAGCGTGTATTTTACGTTTTAGAACTAACTGACAGATAAAACAAAAACCTATGGAAAATTACAAGTTGAATTATGTATTAAAAATAAGATATTTCATTTTACCACAGATAATATAATACTAGCGTACAGATGCCTCATTCCATACAAAGAAACCATGCCGATGTAACTAGCGTTATTCGTCTGATTAAGGGTGCCCACACAAAACTGCGATGCGATGCGATACGACGCGATATCTATATATTTAGTATGTGCGAGCTCGCAGATATTTGCGATGCGTTGCGAATTCGCAGTTATGTGTGGGAGCCCTAAGACGGTTATTTTTCTAAGCACATTGATCGCGTTCGGTTCCGTTCCACGGATAGTAAAATGGTTTTCTCGGTTCGTGAATATTTTTATTTTATATACAGCGACGATTTGTTTTATAGTATTTTTGCAAATTTTACAGTTTCATTGTACCAAAATGTGTTACTAAACAAATTTAAAAAATCGAGTGGATTCCTCAGAAATTGGAATCAATTTTAAATGATCCATTCAAATAATCTTTGAAATGTGAATTAAGAGCCCAATATTCCATAATTTTGTGCTTAGAAGAGTTTATTAAACTAGAACATACAATTGTTATGATTAATTCTAGAAAATGTTAATTTTACACACATTTAAATAACAAATCAATGCATATCACGCCATCTAGGGATATTTATTTGAACCAAATTTTCTTTGTTAGCGTTGGGACCCCGTGATCTTACTAATATTATAAATGTGAAAATTTTGATAGATGTGTGTGTGGATGTATGTATGTTTGTTACTCAATCACGCTAGAACGGCTGAACGGATCTGGATGAAATTTGGCAAAGATATAGATTATAGTTTGGAATAGCACATAGGCTACAATTCATCCCGTTATAATGTTTCTTTGGGATAAAAAAACACCTTTCACGCGGACGACGCCGCTGGCAGAAGCTGGTATTAATATTTTACATAAGCGTCCGCTTTTTAGTAATAACGGAATTGAAAAACAAAATACTAAAAATTTCATCCATAGTTAGTCGAATTGCGTAGAATTTTCTAAAATCGAGAATCAACCGGCAAAATAAATGATAAAATCTTCCGGCTTTTTAACACTTATCAAAAAAGTAATTGGCCAAAAACTTAGTCTAAAATACAATACAAAAAAAAGCAACTCACCTCAATATTTCTTCTCTTTGCAAAATCTAATTTCCAATACTTTTCTTCAGTTTCCACAACAAAGGGAAAATGCTTGACAAAATCAGAATCCCTGGCCTGATCAGTAATCAAAGGAATCTTTTTAATCAAATAATTTACCCCACACCTGACATTGTTAAGTCTAGCAACACTAGAACACAACGTATCAAAAAGACTTTTTTCTTTCTTTATTTCCATAGTGGCAACAGTGCCTTGTTTCCTTGGTGTTGCCAAGTAACAATGATCATTCTCTATATGAGAAAAATTCGCTTGTACTTTTACACTTTCAGTATTTTTCAACATATTCTTAACTTCTGGTTTCAGTAAGGAGACTCCTTTCTTCTTTCTGAAAGATTTGAGCCCGTTTGATTTGATAGGACTTATTTTCGCTGACTTATTATTTATGACAATTTCCTGAACTTTGCTTAAATCTAATGCTCTATCCATTTCTAGATAATATATCTTTCCTGTGGTTGGATCTATGTATTTAACTATCCTTTTTTTTGGTGAAGCGGGTTGACTTAGAATCTCATTGGGTATATCGGTATCAGCCTTGTAATTTACATCCCATTCCTTCTCTGTTTTAACATTAACTTCTGAACACACTTCTTCTGGGACCTTCTCAGATATATTATTCTCTACTTCTGGCAAATTTTCGCTTTCTATAACCTCATCTGGTTCTTTTTTTATTGGTTTTATGATCATTTCATCGACATCCACTTCAGTAGGTCCTTTTGAGAAGAATTCCATCCAGTTGTCGGTATGTGTGTCACAGTTTTCGATGGGTTCTGGCACTATTTCTGTTTCCTTCTGTTCTATGACTGTTTCGGCGTGTATTTCGGTTTGGGGGTCTTCTCTGAACTCATATTCTAGCATTTCTGGGGTACTGTATAGCCATACGTCTATGAGGGTTTCGGCGCCTGAAACGAGAATGGTTTTTTTTGTGAATAGTAGGCTTCTACATATATAAATCAAATCACGCCTTTTCCATGGGGGTGGCAGAAACTACAGAACGCTACCAGCTAAAATCCTTGCATCCTATTTTTTGCTTCTATTAGCTCCTTATGCACTAGCGGTTGGCCGCCTAGGCCATACATTTGAGCGGCCAGCCGCCTGACGCGATTGGAATAGCAGCTGACCGCCATGGCGGTAAAAATGTAAAATTACCATTTCACTGGATGACACAACTCTTAAAATAAAGATTAGATTATTTCCTTCCATGTCATTATAATTAGGGTTCCGTATCTCGAAAGGAAAAAACGGAACCCTTATAGAATCACTTTGTTGTCCGTCCATCCGTCTGTCTGCCTGTCAAGACCCTTTTTCAGGAACGCGTGGAGGTATCAAGCTGAAATTTATATCAAATACTCAGGTCTACTGTCACTTAAAGACAAGTGAAAAAATCAAACTTCTAAGCCAACGCAATCAAAAGATACAGCCGTTTATGGCGCAAATTTTCGACACTCGCACGGGAATCAAAACCTACAGGGTACTTCCCGTGAACTAAGAATCTTGAAATTTGGTACGAAGCAACGTCTTATAGCACAGATAAAGGAAAAATTGCGAAAACCTTAAATTTTTAGTTACATCTTATAATAAAAACATTTTTAATAATTTTAAACTTACTACCCCTTTCCTCATGAATGCGTAGAGCTATTAAATTGAAATTCATATCAAATACTCAGGTCTATAATACCTTTAAGCTCAGGTTTGTACGGAACCATCGGTGCGCGAGTCCAACTCGCACTTGGCCGGGTTTTTTTTAATATGCTTGTGCATTTCAATATGATTTTCTGGGCATTTTTTTACAGAGCTAGGAGAGGCACTCTCTTTAAGTGCCAATAACTGATTATCCTACCCTAATGCATAGACAGTCTACTTATCTAGGTCATGGCTCTAGAAGTGGCCATGAAATTACCCACGAGATTTTATTCTAAATTGAAGGTGAGAACTAAGGAAGGATTCTTTTTTGCAAGCTTTTATTTAACTTGCAATGTATGTATGTATGCATGCAAGTGTGTTCGGGTCAAATCTTGCAACTGAATTTTAAAGCGGTTGCCCTCCACCGATTAAGACGAAATTTTGCATACACGTTTAGTTTGGATGACAGTGCATGGTTAGCTAAGTGACGTCATTCTAAATCCAATATGGCGGAAGGCCCAAGATGGCGGACTACTTTCTTTTTTGTGCACTGCCTAGATAATTATGGGTATTCAATGAAAGGTTTGCTTTATTTCAACATAAAGGGATAAAATAGGGGGAAAAAAATGTATCGTATATATGTATGTATGTTCGTAATTTTTGGAAATCCCATGGGGCTGGCAGGCTGCCTAATCTATTCCTATTCCTGACTTTTCCGTCCACGTTATTCGCTTACCCAACATCTGCATATGCTTTATATTTTCTGTCCAGTTTGATGGTGTACTCGACGCATGCTGGGCGGTTCCTCTCCGGCACAGCAAATTGTAGTTACAGAGAGCTGATCGACTACATACAACACTTACCCAACATCTGCATGCCGGTATAGTTCCTGTCCAGTTTGATGGTGTGCTCCACGCAAGCTGGGCGGTTCCTCTCCGGCAGAGCAAAGTGTAACTCTATTTTGGCAGGGAACTCGCCCCATCCTCGCCGAGATATGTGGTATGGAGGTTTACTGGAAGAGAACAATGAAAATAAAAATATTAATAATAAAATATAATTAAAATCCAAATTTTGTGTATGCCTCTAAAGGAACCTTTTCGTTTGATACCCATATCATGGGGGGTGCACAAAATTAATTGGTCCGCCATCTTTGGGAGTCCGCCATATTGAATTTAGCGTAATGACACTTAGGCCGTTTCGTGTTGGGAAGCTCTCGCACCTACAGCAGCCACTTGTGAGTGTAGTGTGCGGTGCGGTGCGGGACAAACACAAAATAACTCACTCTATATAAACAGTATGATGTGGCGCATACGAATGATGGAGCCTCACACTGACGGCGGTGACGACAGGCGAGATGTCAGGCGCGTGGGGTGGGCCTCGCACGTACAGAAGCCATTTGTGTGTCGACCGGTCTGCCCGAGATGCGGGGGGCGCATATTTTGAGGTGTTGCCTGAAAAAAAAACATAAAATATAATTAGTAAAAAAATAATTGAAGTCCAGCTTTTTCGTATTCCTCACAGCAGATGGCGTACCAATTATTATGTCATTTATTTATTTTTCTACACATCATTTACGTTTTTAAACATTTCTTCAAAAACAAATCATAAAAGAAACTTATTAAAAAAAAAATGGATATTCGCCGGTGTCGGGAGCCAGGTCCAAGCTACCGGTGATTAGGGCTTTAGACACAGGAACCTCCTCACAATGCGAGTCGTATCGAGGAGTACTGCCTTCTGTATCAGGCCCTTGATCCAACCGCGCAATCACAGCCTCGACAGATAGTCGACGAGACTCTTGGCCATCAGGCCGTAACGAAATTCGGCACAATGATCTTAGAGTCCACATTCCACATGTCGACAACCTCGTGTGCTCAGTCGAGATTGTTGATTTCTTTCAGCTTTCACGAGGTTCTCGTCAGTGGGATGGTGATTGGTGACATGGATTATCATTGTGCGAAGCAACTTATTGGCAACAATAGCCCTATCAGTGATGACCGACCGATCCCAGTACAACGTGACATGGTCGTTTTCGGAAACTTGGTCGGGCACGTACTTGTAAAACGGTACCTCAGAATTCACTAGATTGTACTTCAACGCAAGTTGCTGGTGAATAGTCCTGGCCACAATTATTATTATGCTATAACTAGCTATTGCCCGGGACTTCATCCGCGTCAAATAATTATTTCATTTTTTTTCCACACGGATCTTTGATTTTTTATCTTTGTTACTCCTTATAACATCAGCTGAAAGCACCAGTGAAAGTCCCGTCAAAATTGGTGCAGCCGTTTCGGAGATTACCCGGAACAGACAGACAAACATCTTAAAAATTGGGTATTTCTTATTAGTACCGTACATACATTCACATGTATTCAATAAAATGTTGTTATTTTGATATTACATTTCAATTTTATTTATTTGTATAGATTTATACGGATACTAGCTTCTGCCAGCGGCTTCGCCCGCGTGAATGTAGAAAATTATCCCAAGGATACATATTCCCGGGATAAAAAGTATCCCATGTGCTATTCCAGACTATAATCTACCTCTGTGCCAAGTTTCATCCAGATGCGTCCAGCCGTTTGAGCGTGAAGAAGTAACAAACATACAAACACACATACACACTCACAAAATTTCGCCTTTATAATATTAGTGTGAAGTGTGATTGGGGGAAGTATACTAAATAAACGAAGGTAGGTGGCGGGCGGCAGTTACCCAATAAAAAAAAACTTACCAATAACAATCCTATATCGATACTTCATTTTATTCCTAGTCACCTCATCCAACGTCACCACATTCGTGACCTTAGGCTCAAGATGCCTGGGGATCTTCTTCGGTCGACTGGAGCAGGGATCCTCGTTCATATCTGGTATCATCTCGTCGGGCTTCCGGTCCGGACGCAATGTCTTTGTCGTGTCCGCCGATATTGTGTAGTTACGTTTTTGTAGCATGGCCTGCGGAAATGATATTAATATGAAATCTAGCCTGTATATTTTCTGAAGGGTTAAGCAAAAGTGGCATTTCACCAGTCGACATAATATCAAGCTGCCTGATTTTTTTCCAAGTATGTTAGGGCCGGCTTCCAGTCAAACCAGGTTAAGCTGAGTCATCATCAGCCTTTCAATGTTCCCACTGCTGGGACACAGGCCTCCTCTCTGTGAGAGGGAATGGGCCGTAATCCACCACGCGGGCCCAGTGCGGTTTGGTGGATGTCACATGTCTTCGAATTTTTGGTTCTAGGACATGCCGGTTTCCTCACGATGTTTTCCTTCACCGTTTTGTAAGCTGAGTACCAGTATTTTTTTTGGGCATAGCCCGAAGAATTGACAAACTTAAGTGGCACTGGGCAGGCACATTGCCCACAGAACGGATAGCCGATGGGGCTTCTCAAGTGGCTACCGCGAACCGGAAGACGTTGCGTTGGAAGGCCTCCCACTAGGTGGACCGATGACCTGGTGAAGGTTACGGGGATCCGCTGGATGCGGGATGCACGGGAGCAGTGGACGTCTTTCGGCTGATATGATGATGATGATCAGTATTTTGCATGGTGCGACTGCTTATCTACACAATCTAGTTACTGGGTTACACCATACTCCTTGGCAAGACTGGCGTCAGATTTTAGGCTTTAGACTACCCGTAACAACTGTCACATCTACGAATGACACCCAAGACCAACAGCTTAACGTGTATTCCGAAACACGGACAAACCTTGTCAAGTGGTGCTTAACCTTGAAAATCAAACCGTGGGGCTATAATTGTTTAGTCACGAGCTTCTTCAAATATAACATCACGCCTATAAATCATCCGAAGGCAGAGGTGTACCCCACATTTTACGAGCAGTTTGCGAATCTTCGCTGCCGTGATGGGTATTTTACAACGTATAACCGAATTATTAATTAAAAAATCCTTTTTTAAAGAAGTTTTTTTCATTTTCTTCTCAGCAAACCCTTTCATTTGATACCGATATCATGGCAGTGCACAAAGAATAACTAATCCGCCATCATGGGCCGTCCACCATATTGGATTAAGAATGACGTCGCCTATACATTGTCATCCAAACTAAAAGTGTATGCAAAATTTCAACTTAATCGGTGGAACTGCTATAATATTCAGTTGCAAGATTTGACACTTACATGCATACATACATTGTAAGTTAAATAAAAGCTCATCATCGCTTACCATCAGGTGAGATAGTGGTCAAGCGCGAGCCTATCAAAGATTAAAAAAAAAGCTTGTAATAAATACAAAACCTAAAACGGGGTGACTGCACAGTCAAAGGCCTGAAGAATTCCAATGGTTCACCAACTGGTTTATTTTATAGTATAGAATAAACTAGTCGTGGACGTGGACTGTCTTCTACTAATAATTTTTGATGATTTAGCGCAACTGCAGTTGCGACCCTTGACTATACTTGTCATTATGAACAACTTTTACAATAGGACCAACCTAGGGCTCGCAATTCGAATAATCCGAATATTAGCCCCATTTCACTATTCGAATAATGATTGCGGAATTTCCAATATTTGTTTTTTTTTATTATTATAGATAGGCTCGCGCTTGACCACGATTTCACCTGATGGTAAGCGATGATGTGGTCGATGGTGTAGCACGCTTGCCTAGAAGTAACCTATTCAAAATTTTAAACGTCGTTGGTTCTTGCAAACAAACCAACCCCGAGCGCAGGAACAGAAGCGCGATAAGGCTTTCGTAAGTGGTCGGCTTTGTTCGGAAACGTTCGGGACGAACTGCCACTGACGGCATGCGTCTTGAATATTATTCAAATACTACTCCACATTACAAGAAACGAATATTCGAATATCGAACGATACCGAATATTTGCAAGCCATGCCAACCCCGAAATTGCAAAAAAAACAAGTATCCTTTACATTTATGTTTACATTACTCGACAATACCATTGTTATTGTCAAATTGCAGGCAAAACACTCAGCCTAGCCTTTGCGCAACTATATTGGGGACGGCTTCTAGTCTAACCGGATTCAGCAGGATATCAGTATTTTACATTCAGCGACTGCCTATTTGACCTGCAAAACCCAGCAACAGCGTATCTTGTTTTACTACTCCTGGGTTAGTCCCAGACGCAAACCATAAAAACAAAATAACGAAAATGTCCACTAAAATCACGGCACACTAGGACTTGTGCGATAAAAATATAAAAGGTCAAATGTCACAATTCTTATCAAATTAATTTTTATCATGTCAGAAATTAAATGTTTTTTAACCTGTTATGCAGGATGATCGATCGCATGGGTGAACCAGGTAAGACATGCATTGGACCGACCAAAACTAGTCTGCAGTAGGCGGTCCACTGCAACGTGCCACTCTGCCAAGTGTACCGAAGAAGAAGAGGAACAAAAATGTACGGTAAGTCGGCTAAGTAAAGGTCAACAAGGCAGACGTTAGTGAAAACACCAGGATGAGGGGATGCCCTAGAAAGACATAGACAGATCTTAATAACAGTCATTCATGCGACGTGAGCCAAAAAGTTTACTTACGTAACTTAAAATTATTTTTTTTTGTTTGTAAAATATTTTGATAATTTTGGTCTCAAATGAAAGGTATCAATCAAATAGTTTATTTCAAATAAACCCTAGAGGTACTTTTGAATTTTCAAACAAAAAAGAAAGATGTTTCTAGTTGCAAATTCGCAAGCGTCAGGACACTCTTTTCGACCAGTTTTAGTTAAATGTTTTTGTTACAAAAATACATATATGTGAGAACGACGTAAAAAGAAGTGCACGTAAAAGCGTCTCGAGGAACAATCAATTTAAAAAAAATACAAAAACAGGTTGAGGCAGCAAAGTAATGACCAATCCCAACTGATGGCGCCCGTTCACGAACATGACGCATGGATCGGCACCACTCATCTCAACCATCATGTAGGGAACCGAATGATCCAACACATGTGCCACCATCAGAGAGAAATTAGACAGAGCATGACACACTCAACTGCCAGGACACACAGAAGTCAACGAACGACACATAGGTACAGTGAATGGTAGATTTACAGTCTGAACGTAGTACTCAAATGTGCTGTGCAGTTATATAATACTAAAAGAAATTGAGTTTATAAAATACAAATATATCCATACAGTCTTCAGCAGGTCCAACAATACTTCAAAACTTTTCTGCCCATCAATTGTTTTTGCACCCTAGTGGCTGCGGAATAGGACCAGCATTGAGATAAGCATTTTTATGAGCGATGTAATCCCCCAACTTATAATATGCTTGCCTGCATAGTGTGCGTTTTATACAAGTTTTGCATTTTGTCTCATTCAGTTCTAGAATGTGGGGAGGATATTTTATTGTAACATTTTATACAGTTCCCCATAAAAGATGATGCTATTTTAGCCAGCCCGGAACCTGGTTGAATTAATGGTCCACGTCCGCTCCGTAGTAAAACGTCCTTTGGTAAAACCATGCTGTTTATCGTGTAGGATGTTATTCGATTAGTATAGACATAGAACCATTTTATTCGTAAAATTATTTCTTCTAATGTTATGCATATATTAAATCATGAAAATCGGTCCACGCGTTTACGAGATATTGACGCATCACTGAAAATAATTGTCAACAAAAATGTAAAGTCAAGGATGTCTCTTACATTTTCTTCGTATTTATTTATTTATGAGGTTATTGTGATTGACAGACATACATTTGCAAGTGTATCAATCACTTATAGGCTAACACCGCATGTACAACGGGTTAAATATTCAAAATAAATTATATTTATTATTATTGTGGTATCGTTTTGAAATATTGGAATAAATTGGTAGACAGGGTGTTAACGACTTTATTTTTTTTGTTATCTGGAGGAGACTTTAGTGATGTTCTTCAGAAAGTTGGGTAGACTGGGTAGTACTCATAAACGGCGTGCGTTTATGCTAAGATGTATAAAGGAAAAAAAACCAAGCAAAAGGAGTGTGTAAGGAGCATAGCTGTTTGTGCCCTGTAGTTTCCTAGAACCGCTTCAGATTTTCGCCCTCTATGTTCAACATCGTCAATCGTCATCATCAGTCTACAGCAGTGCTGGTGGACATAGACCTCTACAATCCCATGCTATTTATATCGATTCGCGGGAACACTCATCTCGCTACCAGCCTACCACAGAAGATCTTCGCTTCACCTAACCTGAGAGCATCCCACCTTATCTAGTTTATCCATTCACGGTACCCAGTCAAGAACACTTCTGTACAAGTCTGCCCCAACGGTCACTGGCCGGTCAGTCGGTCGGTCGGTTCTTAGGCTAATATGGCCGGCCCATTGCCAATTCAGCTTGCTTATTCTAGCTTTCGAGATATGGTTTCGGCAAAGTATGCTTCGAATTCCGTGGACTACATCCCGTACAAACTAGTCTATCCTTCTTTAACTCAACACCAAAGCCAGGCTCTCTACTACCTGCCTATTGCGAAGAATCCTGGAATTCTTAAGCCACATTGACGGAAAAGAAGCCATAACCTCGAGCATTTGATGATAACTGGTAAGGTCGATGGCTGGAGGCCGTGGGGACGCAACCCGATCGGATGATCTGACCAGATCCGTTTAGTACTCAATAAAAATATATGTTGCACTCCACGACGCCAAGGGCGGACACAGATGGAGGAACATCATAAAAGAAAAGTTGATCTCTCGTCGGGGAATCCCGACGACTTGCGACTTCGATACGTCGAGGATTCTGAGAGCTATGTTGACACCTATGGTTCACTCGCGAATATCTCGTTCCAGTTACGATCCACCTTGTATATAAGACATCACATTTGCGATAAGAGCGAGTAAACGACTTGTAAGTGAGTAGTATTGTGATAGGAGCCATGTCTGTCGGATATTTATCGTTATTCTGTTCGGCTGTTTTCGTGTTACACATAGCCGTCGCAGTTCTTTACGAAGATGCAGCCTATCACACTTTTGGCGTCAACATCTGCGAAGGCCCGTGTCACAACATATCAACATGGTGCAACACTATCGACCATTCTTGGGACTACTGCTCGAACTACGAAGCAAAAGAAATAGAAGTCGGTCACGCAACATCGTACCAATACTCTCCGTGTTTAAGCGAGTGTAACCCGACCACGAAAAAGTGCACCAACCTCTACGGTTCTGTAAAGTGTTACCCGGACGACGTGATATATTTTACGAAGGATTACACGTGGCAGGGTACGTATTGTGGGACTCCGTGTCTAAAGTACAAAAACTCCAAATACAGATGCTACGACTCTACAAACTCTTGGCAATCCTGTGTTCCGTTTCCCAACAAGCAGAAGAAGGTCATCGAGATCTTTCACGGTATCAACGTTTTTGGATCGTATACGGAGCAAGGCTACAGGCGATGCGGTCAATGCGAATGCTCACCAGGCGTTCACATAAAAAAATCAAACCAAGGAAACTTCGCGAAAACCTCCACAAACAACGATAGGCGGGAATACAGCGATGTTACCCACGAAGTCAACATGAACAATATAATAGCATATTATGAAGATGAATTCCCTGTGGCTGTAGTAAGACAGTTGAGTGCCGGTCATATTGTGAGTCGTACTGAAACGAACCCGATCCTGAGCTACCGAATGATGCCGATGGTGGGCGAATGGACAAACATTGGACTGGAACAAGTGTTCCTACCGCTGATGGTAACTTCCCAGATCACGAATTACACAAGACCATCAAATCCTCACGCCGGGAGTAAGTTACCTACCCGTGTAGATGCCAATTACCGAAAGATGGACCCAGGGCCGGGAGACGAGCGCAGTAACATCGTCGCGCACCGATTCAATGGACCTAGCGAAGTGTTCAACATATTCCCCGGAACCCGTTTCTTGAACAGAGGCCAAGGGTCACCGTGGACGAATTTAGAAAACGCAGTAGCTAACTTCGTGAATGAAAATGAAGGTGGTTACGTCTTACATACGGCCGTATTGAGCTACGATTTTGAAGAGTTCACTCAATGCACTAATTTGAAAGGTGCAGTGCCTAGGTTTAATATGCGACCTAACGCCATTGGTGTTAGTCTACGATACTGCAACCACCAACACGTCTTGACCGATGAATATGGACAGCCTTTGGGCGATAAACCAAATCCTTATGAGAATATGTATTTCAGCAATAACGCAGATTTTTGTTGTGCGCTTGAGTATTTGGAAGACTGAATGAAATAAATATAATCATTGTGCACCGACCTTTGTTTTGTAATCTTTTTCCGTGTGTGTGTCGTAGTGGCCCAGTGGCTAAGACCTCGCCTCTCGTGCTTGAAGTCGTGGGTTAAAATCTGTTAACTTCTCGTAGAGGGTTCTCCGTGAATGCAATCAAAACTTGAAGATCTTGTACACCGGATATATTTTAAAAGAAAACCACATACAAAATACATGAGCGCAGCCATCAGGCGATTACAATATAGCGAATTAAAAAGTAATTCTCCATTCGAAAAACTATGACAGTAGTATAGAATAGAGAACCATGAATCAAACAGTGACCGCTCAACTTTTTCGTTTCAACTTTTGTTTTATTTCTACTGTATGAGTGAAGATAAAATAGTGAAGGCAATGGCATATAATTAGGTATTAACACAAGAGGTGAAGCCGGGTGTGATAAACCCACACTCGTGTTTTAATAAACCCTATTATATAACCGTTGCATAAACTACTATTCTACAGAATGATGCAGTATGTATTCAGTGATAATTTGATGTAATATACACTTTTAAGGATTTCTTGTATTTTCTTTAACAACTGATGTTTGTCTCCAGTAAATAAAATAAAATATTAGTGATGTTTCATACGCGTGGGTCACTATAGTTCAAAGTTATCAAGTTCATGGCTAAAATGTTATCTATAGGGACTGTCATACCCATGGCTATTATAAAAATCCCTAATTAAATAAATAAAAACACAAAAAGAACTTCTAAAAGCAAAAACAAAAAAAAGAGCAAAAATTTTTTTTACAAAATTTCAAACCAACTTCCAAAACAAAACACTACAAAGCGAAAAATAACTTTCTTTTTTGAAGTCGGTGTCTTTTGTACCCATTGTTTTTAATTCGACAGGTCCTGAGTCAACACGATGAAAAGATACGGACAAATTTAGATTTTCTCAAAAACTTGTATAAGTACCAAAATTTACCTTAAATTTCAACCTTTTTATATTTCGGATATTTTCCTTTACTTGTGCTGTAAGACCTTGTTTTTAACCAAAAATGACTGGAAAGTAGAAGAAAAGAAAATGGAAGTACCCTATAGGTTTTGGGACCCTTTCCTGTTAACCTAGAATCACGAAATTTGGCAAAAAGTAAGATCTTACAGCACATATAAAGGAAAAATTACAAAAAGTACAAAAAGTTGACACTTAAAGGGTGTCTCCATACAACATAGTTGACGCCAATTAAGATAGTACTCTGAGTTGTGTGGGCGCTCATACAATTTTGAGGACTAGTTTGCGATAATGGTACGGAACCCTACGTGCGCGAGTCCGACTCGCACTGGGCGGGTTTTTTAGTTTTAGTACAGCCAGAATAATCTCCATTTATTACATATCACTTTTGCTCCATAATAAATAATGAATGTACCTACATATTATATGAATAAATATCATTGTTGTAATTTTATTTCAATATTGTAATATCATCGTTGTAATTAACCGACTTCGCAAAAAGGAGGTGGTTATCAATTCGACTGTATTTTTTTTTAAAATATTTTTTAACCTCAGAACTTTTTGTTGGGTGAACCGATTTTGATGATTCTTTTTTTATTTGAAAGCTGGTGCTTGTCATGTGGTCCCAATTTTCATCAAGATCTGATGAAGAACTTCGGAGAAATACATCTGAACTCTTCAATAAATGACGGTAAAACACTCGGGATAGATGCAATCGCATGTCTGTTTATTGTTTACACCATTTCATAACATAACATCACACTGGTACGCTCTAAAGGGGTACGCAGGTGTGAACAGTTCACCCTGGTATACTCTCATTGCACCGGTTTTGTTTAAGTTTCATGTTATTGGGTTCATCTATTCTGGCTTCACTTTGGGCACTATACGCGTAGGTACCTAGCCTATAGAACTGGTACATTATGTACTACAACTAAAAAGTGAAAAATAAAATACTTTTTACAAAAATTACAACCGACTTCCAAACAAAATCACTACAAAGTGAAAAATAACTTCAATTTCGGAAGTCGGTGTCAAAAAACCAAGAAACGTAAACAGGAACACCGACTTCCGAAATTGAAGTTATTTTCCACTTTGTAGTGTCAGTTGTTATTTTTTGTAAAAAAGATTTTTATTTTATTTCAATATTGTATGTCTCTTTGTTTAATCTGTGCGTATAATAATGTAGCGTGATTTTCCTATCATAATCTTTTTTTTGTACCTATTTGTTGAAGTTAGTAAACAAACGCCTAGGCTACAGTTCATAGCAAAATCTTATTATTTTACAAGTTTGTATACCTATTGATTCAGGAATTTCTACGGTTTTATTCACATTTATGTTTTTGATGGGAGAATAATTAATGTAACTATACCTAGTACTCGTTTTTCCCTTTTTTGTTAATAAATTTTTAGCAGTCGGGTTTTTGTTTTTATAATAATTTGTTTTTGTATCGTTCATAACATCATCACGCCTGCATTCTTTGAAGGGTAAGGCAGAGGGGCATCTATATGTATGTCAGCCCCCGATTACATGTAATTGGGGGTGAGCTTATTGCCTTCAACCGGGCACAGTATCCAGTCTCCAGGCAGCTACTGCGTAATTCCAGATGGAAAAACCCAATAACACTTTGCCCGACGCGGATATCGAAGCCGGGTCCTCATGCTCAGCACTAGCGTTTGCTGCCACTAGACCAAAGAAACGAGGCTAGGTATAAAATCAGTACCTAAGTTGGCAGCACTGACACTTGCCGAGTTGGCGAAATTGGCACACAATAGATCACTAGGGGTATCATAGATCTATGAGTCATATTCATATGATAACTAAATGTACCCCGCGGCTTCGCTCTCGTCAACTGACTACCTACCTACCCTACCTCCCTACCCTACCTACCCTTCCCTACCTACCTACCAACATTTTATTTTCATCCAAAATGTAGCATGTCCTTCCTCAGGATGCCATCTATCTTCTTGCCAATTTCATTGAATTCCGTTCAATGGTTTAGGCGTGAAAAGGTAACAAACAGGAAGACAGAGTTACTTTTGAATTAATAATATTAGTATGGCTGTAATATGAATCATATCGTCTTTTATACAAGATTTTTGACATTTGTTGTTAGATAGGATCATAGAAACAGGAGCAGGACGGAGCTATACAAGACAAATAGCTCGCTCCCTTTTTCACTGTCGCATAAGGATAGTTTTAACTCGTCATAAGGCCCCTTATTTGCGCGGAGAATAGCTCATTTATACTGCAATACCACGGGGAGATAGTGCAGTTATGTGGGACTCCAACTGACTAAACTCCACGGTGTCCTCCTGTGCTGCTTATGGCGGGAACACGGGCACGCGTTAGGACTCACCGCGAACCCGCCGCGGCTGTCCATCACCGGACCCTCCTCTGGGGAGTATCGCCCATCACCGGCACACCAGAACACACTGTACGCCGTGACCACCCCAGGGACCAAACCAGCACATGGGCGCCAGACGACCCCGTGTATGGCATCCTTGGTTCCCTTGTGACGGGTCAAGGTCAATGGTTCCGCCGCCTACCATTTTACGGCCGCAGGAGATAGGAGAAGCGGTTAATGTTATACCGACACTCCTCCTGTCCTGCGGCCCCACCGCATCCACCATCAAACGGTGGCGACCCCGTCCAAGCCCTCGAAAGGAGCGGTGCACCGCAATACCGACTCTCCTCTCCCACCACGGCCTCCAACCCTCAGCTGCGATATCGTATGGTTATGGGAGGCCCCATACGACATCGCCGCCCGCCTCAATTGTGATGTCGCCCAGGCGGCATCGCAACCTACTTGTTGGCCACTACGTCGTCGGCTTATCGGCAAAACCCCTGACGAGCGGTACCTCCTTGCGTTCCTCTTCACTTCACCGTGGGTGAGCAAGCCACGGCTACTGAGCCCCCCGCCTCGACAATGCGGGAACCCACCGGGGGGTTGTCCTAAGGCCCCTGGTTTTTACATATTGAATCTTGATATATTGAATTACCAAAGCTATTAAAACTATAAAATATAAACGTTAAAAAATAAAAATAAAAAGTCAACCAACTTAAACAAAGGAGGAGGCTCTCAATTCGTCGGAATCTATTTTTTTATGTATGTTCCCCGATTACTCAAACACGCATGGACTGATTTAGAAAGTTCTTATTTTGTTTGAAAGGGCATACTTCACATCGACTTCGGTAGAGAAATTTATTTTTCATTTTGTAGTGTTTTGTTTTGGAAGTCGGTTTGATTTTTTGTTAAAAAGTTTTTTATTTTGCTCTTTTTAATTATGGTAGGCACCTCTAATTAACATGAAAATCATTCATAGGCAAAGCACATCTCATGGCGATTCAAATAAGCCTAAACACGTCTAGGATACATTGTTTTATTTTGGAGTTCCAGTGCCTACCTTCCGGCTTTATCATCAGATCAGTTCGATGGTAGCCTTTGTAATCAGAACCATTTATTTATTAGTATATGCTTCATCATAATCTGTTAACTGTTCGAGATATCTTATACCGTGACATTATTAGCATTATTAAGGAGTTCCACGGGCCATCTGTGGTATACTTCATCAGTTGCACTTCACCAAATGATACTTTCTGACTGCAAATGATTACATTGTTGTTGAAAATACCAAAATCGCTATATGTATGCCTATAATATTTGAAGAGATCCCTTGATTTCTCTGGGATGCCATCATCACATCCTAACCTGAAATTCAGTCCAGGCGTCTTTGCGTAATCGTGGAACATACATAAAAAAAAGTCCGACGAACTGATAACCTCCTCCTTTTTTTGAAGTCGGTTAAAAACGATAAACAATGGGTACAAAATACACCGACTTCGGCAAAGAAAGTTATTTTAATCTATGTAATGTTTTGTTTTGGAAGTCGGTTTATCTGATACAATATCCGTCCATAAAATTATGTGAATTTGCCTTTTCAGTTTTGCTACTGCCATACAGAAACTAGCTTCTGGCAGCGGCTTCGCCCGCGTGATAACTTTTTTCTCATCGCAAGGGAAGATTATACCGGGATAAAAAGTACGCGCTATTCCAGACCATAATCTTTCTCTGTGCCAAATTTCATTCAGATCCGTTCAGCCGTTTTGGCGTGATTGAGTAACAAACATACATCTATCCAAACTTTCACATTTACAATATAAGTAAGAAGTAAGATTCTAAGACAATAAATAAATCATATATTGACGGTTCTATTAACGGAATAAAGTACAAAGAAATTTTGGCGTAAGTTCACAACATGGTTAGTGAATGTGAACACTGCTGTCCACACTGCCGAAGCAATAGTAGTACACACAACCAACTTGTCTTCCATTGCAACCAAGTAAGACAAAAAATAGGATCAAAGAACTATGACAATGTAATACCACGGGCACCCAACGCGAAGAAAGAAACATTTGGTTCGAATAAATTGCACTAGATGGCGTGATATGCTTCGGTTTGTTATTCAATCTTGTGAAATATTAAGATTTTCTAGAGACGATCATAAAAAAAATTATGTTCGTGTTTAATTAACTCTCCTAAGCACACAATTAAGGAATATTGGGCTGTTTATTCACATTTCAAAGAATATTGACTTTGCTCGACCTAGGAATCGAACCTAAGACCTCTTGTTCAGCAGTAGCAATTGCAACCACTAGACCAACTTCATTACATTAGTATAAATCATGAGACACACGGTGAAAGAAAACATCGTGAGGAAATCGGCATGTCTTAGACCCAAAAATTCGAAAAAATGTGACATGAAAAAACCCGCACTGAGCCCGCGTGGTGGATGATTATAGCCCACTCCCTCTCACAGAGAGAAGGCCTGAGTCCCAGCAGTGGGAACATTAAAAAGGCTGTTGATTGTGATGATACACGAGGAGCTTGTGGCTAAATAATGGCCACACTGGTCGATCTTCAAGGTTAAGCAACGCTTGCCGAGGTCGGTCCATGGATGGGTGACCATCTTTACATAGCAAGCTTCCTTTGTGCCTCGGAAAGCACGAATCAGGTTAGACTGGAAGCCTAGACAGATTGAAATCACGAGACTCACCGAGTAATCCTTCCGACTCTTATTCCGAGGTGCTCTGATTTTGAAGATCTCTTCGAGGTCCACGGTCTGCTTGCCGAGCAACTTGCGCACTGAGGGGTGCAGTCGACTCTGGCCCTCGCGGAGAATTGATGATACCTGGAGAAGAAAAATGATTTACTTATAACAATTCTTTTTATCATTCCTAGCCTATTATGTTCCTACTATTGGGACATAGGCCTCTCTGTGAGAGGGAGTGGGCTGTAATCCACCACGCGGGCCCAGTGCTGATTGGTGGATGTCACATGCCTTCAAATTTTTTGATTCTAGGACATGCCGGTTTTCTCTCGTTGTTTTCCTTCGCCGTTTTGAGAGCAGTGGTGATCAAATAATTGATTAAAAAGTAAAGTGCCTGCCTGTAAACGAACCGTCCTGTCTGGAGCTGCGTGGTATCGTAGGTTCAAATCCACGCACAGGACTTACTAGTTACTAGTTCGTCGCACCCGTTAACATTTGGCCACAGCTGCATACATTCGTCATAATCGATTTTAGCGATGTAATCCTATTTTGGACCGCATGGTTTATGATTCATCTCTTTGCTGATTGGAACATTTACTAACAATATCCACATTCCAAATTCAAATCACTTATAGTCCCTAGGGATTAATGAGCTATTTTAGTCCCTGTTTTCGAAGAATAACTAGCTCTTTATGAATAGATGTGATAAAATAACAATTGTGATCCTTGTACAAACATACTCTCTGGATAAAAAGTATCCTATGTCCTAATCCAGGTTCTGATCTATCCATATTCCAAGTTTCACCCAAATACACAAACAAATACATAAACAAGAGTAGGTAACAAACAGACCGACAGCTGGACATTTATAATATTACTAGTTTCTGTCAGCGGCTTCGCCCACATGAATGTCAAAAATTATCCTGAGGGAACATATTCTCGGGATAAAAAGTATCCTATATGCTATTCCTGACAGTAATCAAAGTCAATAATCTCTGTACTAAATTTCATCCAGATCCGTTCAGCCGATCTGGCGTGAAGAAGTAACAAACACACTCACAAACTTTCGCCTTTATAATATTAGTATGTGATAGTAGGTATGTATTATGCCCTGGGGATTTTAGTTCCTCACCTCAGCCCTTGCCCTGGGTTCATGCTGCGCAGCGATCTCATCCTGCACCTGCCCGTTAGTGAGGAGCAGCTTCTGGTCTTTATAGTAACCATTCACCAGGGCATAGCGGAGACGGTGCAGCAGACGACGAGCTGAGGCCATCCTGGAAACCAATGCATAAATAAATTATTACTTGAGCTACTAAGTTAGACATCCACACCATCATCAGGCATAATTTAATTGGAATAAATGGTTCATGGTGAACATTAATTTATGTTACTTTGCTGACCAGTCAGCAAAGTAACATAAACACTACACTGTCTTGCCATAGCTATTAACACTGTATTTTGGAAAAGGTAAAGTCATTTATGCTTTTCAAAGGGTAATTGTAGAGATGCTTGCAGGTCTTTTACCATGGTAAACAACCAATTGGTACTACGCACAAGCTTAAAGCATTTTATATGTGCCAATTTTGGCCCTATCTATACATATAAATAAAATTGGAGTGTCTGTTTGTAATATTGAAATAACCGTTTTTTACAACATGTATATGACTATATATACGGTACACCAAAATAACATTTTTTATAATTTTTGTCTGTCTGTCTGTCTGTTTGTTCCGGCTAATCTCTGATTTCCGATTTTGACGGAACTTTTATTGGCAGGTATCTGATGTAATAAGGAGTACCTTAGGCTACGTTTATTTTAGAAAAAATCTTTTATTTTAGAAATTAGTAAGGCGAACGAAGTTCACCGAGTCAGCTAGTGTGAAATAAGTTAAGTAATTTGAATTTGGTAAGAAGTAGAATTCATTTATCAAAAATAATTCTTAATACCGATAATTGCATTTGTATTTATTTTTATTCTCCTGTCCTGTTATTTCTGCTCCTCCCTCATTGAGAATGCCTAAGTTATTAAATACACCTATGTATGTATTAACAGACAAATGTGTTGCTGCTGGGGAGTTTGTTGCATCTTCTTTTCGGCTAAAACACTAGGAATTTTTGGGAGTCTTTATGTAGAACTTTGACATTCAAACAGTGATTGTTTGAAGAAAAGAAAATGGAACAAAAAAACAATGCATGCAATGCTGGCTGTTTAGAAACGTTTAAATTCACATACACAAACAGATTGAGGAGGGAGGTCGACCAGCAGCGGACATCTTTCGGCTGATATGATGCTGATGAACAATGTGCCTATTTGAAAGTGTGCAATTAAAGTGCAATATTTTATATGATTTACGATTTTTTGGTGATTAACACAAAATTATGTCTTGTGTTAAATAGATGGAAAACAAAAACTTGAAAATAATAAAAATAAATGCATTTTATAACATTAACCACCAAACAGGATCATGCATGAATATGATTTTGTCAGATAGAGGCACTCTAGCTACAGGACGGCAGTATTAAATTGCCATTTCTGACTAACCTTGCAAATGTAATTGCAGCTCTTCTTGAACTAGTGAACTACGTACTAGTTAATAGCTCTAAATGGGCCCGTACCCTAAGGTAATGAGTTTGATTCCCAGAGTTATTATTATTAGTGCTGTTATAGATATTAGTGCCTAGATGGAAATATACTAGCGCTTTATTACATGGGACTTAAATATAACGAAATGCAGGTGTACAACAGTTTCAGCTAGCCTCATGGCCTTACTTCCGCTTTTAGTAATTACTAGCTGTGTCTAATGCCTATGGCTTGGTGCTGCCGTCAACTGCCTAATCTATTTACCTTCCTACCTACCCTACTTACCTTCCTTCCTACCCTACCTACCAATTTCTTTTCAAGGTCATTCTTTAGTCGGGAATCTTAACACTGCTATTCAGAAAATGATGTCAAATGCACAACACCATCCATTAAATAAGAAGTTCAACTGTCCAAGTATCTGAATTGTGTGTGTTATAACATTTTACTTTTTGAACACTTTAATTTCATCTAACTTTTGATAGACTGAACCAATTACAAAGAAACAAAAACAATACTTCAAGTTACACACAATTTTTATGTATGAAAGCATGTAAAATTACGAAACCAATGTAGATACATTGGTTTCGTACATTTTACATGATGCGTGTACAACTAAATAGATAGACAGTCAAAAATTCCAAAAATGCTGGCAATGGGCTCTGTTGGTTATCCTTCAACACCCTGGCTATTTTTTTGGAAATATTTTCCATGTACAAAAACTACTTTTCTACTACAGTTTTTATATATGTATCGATAAGTGATGTTTAAGTTTTATATTGTGTTTCTAAAGCTGTATATTCTTTCCTATTGTAGAAGTTTGTCTCTTTGCTATAGATTACCTTACTATTGCAGTTTTCAACAATCTGAGAACTGCAAAGAGTTTTTAATATGACAGGTGTGAAAGTTAGGTTACATAGAAGCCATATAATTTCCATAGTTCCAAGTATATGAATATAAATAAAGGCTTATTATTGTGTCATAGTATATAAAAATAACCAAAACCATTTCTCAGCTTTATTATAGGTAGTCATTTGTAAAGTATAAGTGTGAAACATAAAAATGTCTTCTATGACCCAACAAAGTTTCATTAAGCCCTTATCAACTTTCTGTGTAAAATTATTCCTAAAGGTACTTTAATTTAGGGATAATAAGTATTCTTAAATTGGCTTAGCTTAATAATAAAAGATTTTGTAAAGTTCAAGTTTTGGCAAAATAATAATAATAAACAAAATGACACATTCGAGATTACAGAGAAGAACATGAACAACAAAAACACCACATGGTACAACCAAGTACGGTATTTAATTATTTCTTTCTCTCTATTTACTCACAAATTAACCTCAAAAACGTTTGATAAATAGAAACAAACTTAGGAAAACATAACAAACCGTTGATCTATCAGCATGACTTCATTTTCGCGAATTTCAAGCTCATTCAAAAATTCCCGCCTGATAATTTCTTTGATTTTATCAACTTTCTCCTCCTCTGAGAAGCTTGGGGGTTCCTCCTTGACGCACACAGGAACCTCCGGGTAGTCAGGGTCATGATACTCTTCATTTGGATCCATTTCTTGCAATTTTTACAGTTAAAAATGAGTAACGCCCTAGGAGCGTCGCCTTTTAATTACACTTTTAAACACTATTCCTATAGTCACGGCACTTTGGTTTTTGGTTGTTTATCACATTTATTCACAGCTCGATTAGGTGGGATGTTTATACTAATACTATTTAGTAAAAAACGATTGTAGTTAACCAATTTCCGCATTTGACAGTGGAAAGGTCAACAGCCGATTCATTCAAGTTTTTAACTTTTTTTTAAACGCATTCATCAAGGCAGACATAGGTTCGAGGTCGTATTGTCATAGGCAGATTTAAACATTATTTTTGTGGTGTTATTTTTATTCGGTTCGGCTTTTATTGAACATGTACGAGTTTAAAGACGTTTGAATGCGCTGAATTGATACGACAAAAGAACTAAATTGCAGAAATATTCCATTACTCAATAAAAGGTCGCACACGACCAATAAACTTGCAAAATGATCCTTAAAAAAATTCCGATTAATGTTTACTAAATTCATTAAACTGCTTTTTGCCAAAAATGGGGTATAATTGGCTGATAACGCAACAAATCAACAAAATGACTTATAATTTTCTGAACAAGTTTAATGTATTTCATTAGCACAAAAGCTAGCAACACAGATGGATCGAAAAAAAAAATCTTATTGGCAACACGGATAGCAACTGTCAAACTTGTTACGTTGACGTTTTTGCGAAAATCCTTTCTTTATTTTATTAGAATTGTAATAAAATCTAAAACGGCCTCCAGTAACGGATCGCCGTCGCGTGGACAAAGGAGCGTCGACCGTGATGTAAGGGCTCGCGGGGACGAGCACACGCCTATGTCAGACTCGCAGACTCAGGGGCCTGAGGCCATGACCGAACGACGTCCGTTCTTCTACCCCGACAGTAGTAGTGATACGGAGGAGTATAGAAGAGACGAGGAGCGTCGCAAGCGGTTATCGAAGCGTACTGGTCCGAATATCCGAACGCGTCCGACAATGCCGCCGAAGAATTTAACCGCGAATGCTCCGACACCATCGACTTCTACTGCAGCTGAGCCAACAAGAAATGGGCAGAAGACGCAGAACCAGCTCGGAGAAGACCGTATAACCCTCGTTGTGGATAACACGAGGTTCGTGGTGGACCCCGCGCAGTTTACAGCTCACCCTAACACCATGTTAGGTAGGATGTTCAGCTCTGGTAAGTTATTTTTTTTAATTGCTTTTGGTGATAGACTGTGGAATGTGGAAGTGAGTCTTTGAGGTGACACATTGCATTGGAACTCTTTTGTGTTCTAATTGGAGGAAACTGGAAAGTTATGTATTGAAAACTTTTTAAAAGCAACTTTTCTTATTGGTCTTAGTTTAATTCAGTTCACTATAGAATTGTTCTTTAAAGTATAAGGTTCTGAAAACACTATCAAATGCTAACTTAACAATTGATAAATGAAACTATTAAACTACTACACTACTTTTCAACAGCAAAAATACTTTCATTAAAACAAATTATGAAACAAACAACATTATAAAAATGCAATTTGGTAAAAGTGTCAACCATGTTTCATAATATTGTGAAGTTAAAAAACATTTCTTGTAAAAGATAAGTCTGTTGGTATTTGAACTCTACTGACCCAGTTTCTAAATCTAATAATCCAATTATGACAATATCTAACAAAGGATCTAGAAACTGTTTATCTGGTTTTTACTCAAAATTTTCTTTTTTGTAATTCAAGTAACTAAATCCTGATTAAACTTATTTATCTTATTTTTGGTGATCTTTCGTTTTCATTATTTCACTTGTGGTTTTGTCTGGAATTGTCTGAATTTAATAAAAGATTATAATAAATTTTGCAACTTTCATCCATCCTTTATGTAAAGTCATTAAGGTTAAAGTCATTGAGGCCTATATTTTTATAAACAAAGTATTTAAAAAAGGTTATTATTAACTGTAACTTACTCAATATACTTTAACTTTTCCAATAATCAAACATATGTCAAGGAAAATCTTTTTGTTTCAAAAGTTATCAACAAATAGCCTTAACCCATGGCTTCATTCTCAAGTTCTATAGCTTTCTATTAGTGAAAGAATTTCCATAATCAGATAACCTCCTGTAAACAAACTATTTAAACTTCTTTTCTTCAGATTATATTTACTTACAATAAATAATAAGAGTTTTCTAGAGATCAAAATACAAGAATGAATCTTTAACTGTATTAAAATTTATCAACAATGGCATTTCGCCTAATCATTCTTCATAATTAGAAATTATATCTTTCATTATTGGAAAGCAGGCTGGGTGATCAAGCTCTGCTCGGGTGAAAATAGAGAAATCTACGTTTTCTAAAAATGAAACCTAGCTAGATTGATTTATGGCCACCAAAACCCTGTGCATCCTAGATTTCATGAAAACGTTAGAGCAATTTCTGAGATTCAGATTATATATATATACATATATAAAAGAATTGCTTGTTTAAAGGTATTAGATTAGAAATACTGTGATAACCATTTGTAGCCCTTTGGTTAAAACAACATACTGTGTATTATAAAGGGATTTAAAGTTCCTGTAACAATGGCCTAATAGCAAATGTAACGACTATCAGCTATAAATGGCATTTGAATGGTCCTTTTAATTTCTTCAAATGGTTTTGACTGTAATAATAAAATAAAAAAAATATAATAACACATAAATTGTCCTATTGTGCAAATAATTGCCAAGATCCACTATAATTAATGCTAATTATACTAGTTAACTAATGCATGATAATTAGTTATAAATACTTGGAAGTATTAGTAGCCAATTAATTTCATTAGAAATATGCAAAGTACTTTCACTAATAATGAGTCAAGTTTTACTCAGAATTGTCTCATTGATTGAGTAGTCACAATTGGAAATGCTGTGTGTGGGTTCAATTCCAGATTTGAGCAAAAAATCAGTGGGTTTTTTTATCAGGGATTTGTTAGTAGCAATCTGGTAATAAAAAAAAAGTTTATTTCAGACGACTACATATTAGTGCAGATTTTGTTTTAAAAAAATATTATAGGATTATGTGTCCACTTTATAACAATAGGCTCACTCTGAATTACATGGGACAATTTTTTTCAAAAAACTATAAATACACATGTCAAATAAAACCTATATCTCAATCCACCTTTCAAATAAAACTGTATCATATTTAATGGAGTTAAAGTTCATATGCCCAAAACATGTTAAAAAATGAACTAATGATCAATGTTAAAAAGTTTTGAGACACATTTCTCCTTTCCAAGCAACCCTGAATCATAAAGGAAACTAAAGTTCGTATTCCCAAAGCATGTTAGTTATGGTGAAATTATGACCAATGACAAACAAACAGGCCAACCCTCCATCCTCCTTTCAAAGAAAACTGAACCATTTGTCATTGAATTAAAGTTCACATTCCCGAAACATGTCTATTGTGATGACCAATGTCAAAAACATCACAAGTCAATCCTCGTTTCAAGGAAAACTGAATCATACACCGTGGAACTAAGGATGATATTTCTAAAATAAGTTAATTGCTCAATTTCTCTTGTTACTAAGATTTGAGTAATTACTGATGACTCAGTCAGTTCTAGGTCACTTATGTTTACTATCAGGTCATTGAACATAGACATCTGTTGACTTTAAGCTGACCTAATTTGTTTAATAACATTGTTTTTGGTTCACCATAAAGAGTTTGTTTAAAATAGGAATTTGTTTAAAAAATATTCTCAAACTTTTTTTTTCTAAGTTAATATTTATGGTTTAGTAAGTGATGAGTTTTTTGACACATTTGAAAAGCAAGGAGTATTTATGACTAAAAAAATTTGTAAAGGATTTAGATGACAATGATTTATTATTCTTTATCCATCTTCGAAGATGTGGGAGGTTCTCAATGTTCGTAATCAGCTGTTATAAAGTTTCCACTGCTAAGACACAGGCCTCCTCTCTTTGAGAGGGAGAGGGCCATAGTCCACCACGTGGACCCAGTGCCGGTTAGTGGATGTCACATGTCTTCGAGATCTAAGACATGCTGGTTGCTTCACCATTTTCAGAGCAGTGGTGAGGAAATAATTTGCACAAAGTAGAGCACTTTTCTGGGTACGAAACTACGACATGTAAGTCGAGTCTGTTATCACTAGTTCACAACTGCTCTCCAATGTTAGTAAATTTTGTTTTTTCTGTTGATTGGCTCCTATTATATTTTTGCCATGATCCAACAAACATTCTATGTATTGTTTGGGAACAAAACATTATAATATTAAAATTATTAATAACTATTATGTTATTATTATTTGTAGAAGGAATGTGGATATCTATTTTCTCAATCCAAATGTCTCATGAAATACAAATATTTTGAAACACATTTCCTTGTTTATAAAAACAATATTTCAAAACAATTGTGTGAATTCACAATAAATTGGACCAGTGGACCAATGGATGATATGATATTAGGATCCCTTATCAATTGTATCTTGTGATTCAGAGTAAATATCTCAATGAACTGAGATTTTATTTCAATTAGGTTTGACCATTGCAATTTTTCTAAGGGCCGGTTTCTGTGTTGGGTGTTTGGAGTTCCTATTTTTAACCGTTAATGTGTGTTCGCGGATAACTTCGTCGTTTACAAACAATTTTGATGATTCTTTTTTATTGGAAAGGAGATATCGGTGGTACCATGATTAGGAAACCAGGATCTGATGATGGCGTCCCAGAGAAATCGAGGGAACTCCTTAAATATTATAGGCATACATATAGCGATTATTAATTTTTTTTAACAATGCAATCATTTACACTCAGAAAGTGTCATTTGGTGAAATGGAACTGATGATGAAGACCACAGATGGCCACTGGAACTCCTTAATGCTAAGTATGTCACGGGTATAAGAAATATTGAATAGCTAACCTACTATGATGAAGCAAATACTTATAAATAAATGGTACTGATGAAAATGGCAACATCGAACTGATCTGATGATGAAGCCGGAAGGTAGGCACTGGAACTCCGAAATAAAACAATGGATCCTAGTCGTTTTTGGGCGTATTGGAGTCGTCATGAGATTTACTTTGACTATAAATGATTTTCATGGTATTTGGAGGTATCTGCCAAAACTAAAAAGAGACACATTGCTCACACGTCAACGTCATTATTGACATTAGTAGTATGATTAGAGACCTAAAATCTCATAAAACGTATTTTTAGGCACACTTGAAAAAGCCCTTGAAGGTATATCGTTGATTCGACGTAGAGTTGTCCCCCCTGGTGTTTGGGACCCTAACTACCTACCATTTTTTTTCTATGGTCATTCTGCCGCGGAAAATCATAACACCGCCATTCAGAAAATGCACAACGTCATCTATCGAATATGAAGTTCAACAGTCAGAGTATCTGAACTGCGTATGTTGCGATATTTTACTTCTTGAACACTTAACTTTAAATTCATCTAACTTTTGATAGCTTGAAGTTCAACTTAGGTTTTTTATCATCACAATCGGTTCAAGCCTTGAACCGATTGTGATGATAAAAAAGCTAAGTAATACTTCAAGTTATGCACAATTTTTCTGTATAAAAGTATAGAATCCTCATTGGTTTCGTAGATTTTACGTGATGCTTGCACAAATAAACAGACAAAAAGACAAAATATCCAAATATTTTGGAAATGGTTTCTGTTGGCTCTCCTTTAAAACTATTCTTCATCACACTTGCTCGTAAAACAGTATCTAAACATACAGGTTAACTTGGCCGTAATGTTCCATATAAAACCCTCGTGCTTTCTTTTTTCATGAAACTCAATGTCGGTAAGTAATTTTTTTTTAATTAAAGGCACAGCACACGGTCATGCAAGTTCAAGCAAGGAGTTTACACGCAATTGAAAAATGGTCTTAAAATGTTATCTCAACAGGATTTCATTGCAATTTCGCTACATGTTAATTAAATACTCAACAAATATTCTTAATAATCGATTTAAATAGATTTTTGTATCAAAACGTTGAAGTTATTTTATTTTTTTTACACTCCGTCTTGGCTGTATATCTACGTAAGTATTTGCCCTTAACGTTTCTGAACGAAACATTTGTATAATCTATGGTGTGGGCAAAAGGCCCGCCATCCGCTTAAAAAAAAGTTCACGTATCTGTAATAATAGTTGTGCTGACTTGTGTATTAAAGCTGTAATTTATATTTACATTTTGTATTTGAAGACAAGTAAAAAAGTTATAAAAAATATCGTCGTCGTCCGATGAGTGTGATTTAAATGCAACACCGCCTGGATCCATGCAGCAAAAACAATTAATGAAAATCTTTTTCTGCCCTATAATTTTATTTATTTACTCGCAAATGTGATGAAAAACATTGTATGTTTCACGGGCGGTACGGGAATTACGAACCTCGACTCAGAAAGCCCTCAGTCTTCGACTTCGGGCTTCTACTAGAGCCTCGATCGTAATTCCTTACTTACCGCCCTTAATACACAATGTACTATTAAACGACTTCCCAAGAAGGAGGAGGTTCTATGTTCGACATTATGTTTTTTTATGTATGTTCACCGATATCTCCTTCAATTGTGGACCGATTTTTAAAATTCTTTTTTTGTTTGAAAGAGTATGTTACGAAATTGGTCCCATTTTAATTTGGTGAAGATCTGATGAAGATCTTCGAAGATATACAACAGCACTCTTCAATAAATGACGGCAGATCTCTCGGGATTGCTGCAATCGTATGTCTGTTTATTGTTTATACCATTTCATAACATAACATTACGCCAGTAGGCACTTAAGAGGTACACAGATCTCTCATTTCACCGGTTATGTTCATGTTTCATGATATTCGGGTAATCTATTCTGGCGTTATAGGTACCTTACTAAACAACTTGCCTATAAGGCAGGTACAACTAAAAAGCGAACAATAAAAAAACTTACAAAAAAATATTACCCACTTCCAAATAAAAAAACTACAAAGTGAATAATAACTTTATTTTTGGAAGTCGGTGTCCATAACGCAATAAATTGGTACCTATGAAAGACACCGACTTACAAAAATAAAGTTATTTTTCACTTTAGTTTTTTATTTGGAAGTCGGTAGCATTTTACTGTACAAAGTTTTTTTTTATATTTTCGATGTACAAAAAGACTTTTCTACAGATCTATACTAATATTATAAAGCTGAAGAGTTTGTTTGTTTGTTTGTTTGTTTGAACGCGCTAATCTCAGGAACTACTGGTTGGCATTGAAAAATTATTTTTGGGTTGGATAGTCCATTTATCGAGGAAGGATATAACATCAATACAACCAATAGGAGCGGAGCATAAACGAAAAATGTTGCAAAAACGGGCAAACATTATTCCTTTTTGAGAGCTTCCGTTGCGTGCGCTGCGTAAGCGGTTAAAGTTATGCTACGCTGGTAGGTAGGGTAGATGGGTAGGTAAGCAGCCAGTTGACGGGAGCGAAGCCGCGTGGGACAGCTAGTTTATTATATGCATTGATTGATGATGATGTTAACGCAGTACTGGCCGTGCGCCCGCTCGAAGCCAGAATATCAATATTGAAACTATTTTTGGACAGTTTTGTTTGCAAAATATTCTTTGATTATTTCAGTTATGCTATTTCAGTTATGAAGAAATTCTAGCCATCATTTTTTCTGTGTACAAATATGTTAATACATCCAAGTCGTTTTGGAGGAGTATGCAAAAATAGCGGCAAAATATCGTGTTGTTGTTGTTAATTATTTTTTTAAAGAAAAACTATTAATTACACGAAAAAACCATGTTCCACAAATAGTGTACAAAAATCAATAGTAAATATATTTATATTTTTTTCACTCCTAGCCGTAACTAAGGAGTATGCTTTAGAAAATAACCATTTTACGGCACTAATGCGGTGGAAGGCCCTTAATGGCAATATGCGCGTTCCTATTACTTAAACATAACTGATGAAATGTTAGTGTACCACTACCCATCCCTTCGGGGAATACGCGTGACGTTATGTTAAACATTTCGTAAGCTGCGTATATTAACTTCGAATTGCATTACAATCGGTAAAGTAATTTTACCGTGAAAACCTAACAGACCGACGGACAAACAACACATTCATAGAATGTTAACTATGACATGGATTTTTCGGAAAAAAACCCGACTGGATTCGAATTTAAGTGGAATTTATTCATTAGCTGATCATACAGTAATGTCTGAAGTGAATCAACCTGCCTAGCTGTTTTCCAGCAATGTCGGGGTCGGCTCCCAGTCTAACCGGATGCTGGATACCAGTATTGTACAAGCTTTTATTTAACTTGTATGTATGTACTAAATGTATGTAAGTGTGTTCGAGTCAAACCTTGCAACTGAATTTTAAAGCAGTTATCCTCCACCGATTAAGAGGAAATTTTGCATACACATTTAATTTGGATGACAGTGCATGGTTAGCTAAGTGACGTGATTCTAAATCCAATATGGCGGACGGCCCAAGATGGCCGACTAGTGATTTTTTGGTGCGCTGCCATGATATGGGTATCAAATGACAGGGTTTGCCGAGAAGAATACGAAAAAAACTTGTTTAAAAAAAAGATTTTTTGATGAATAATTTTGTTGCATGGAGCGACTGCACCAGTGGCGTTGTAGGTCGTGGGTTCCAACTTAGACCTGAGACCGATTTACTTTTGTGTAATTTATTTCATCACACTGTTCTCAAAATTATTTCGTCTAATCCACAGGCTTATTACGTAAGAAACAGCAATCAGCAATCGCGCGATTAAACGCTTTATGTCATAAAGCGACATTCCTAACGGTCCTATGCAATCATTTGCTAACCGCTCGCTGTTTATCAAATGCACTTATTGCTAAAACACCGCCAAAACTCTAAAACTACATTATTGAAGAGCAAAAAAAAAAAAAATACAAAAAAAAACAAAAAAAATTTTTTGTACTTATTTTTTTTTTTGCTCTTGCAAGATACGTAATAAGACTCCCGCATCGTGCCTGCGTGGTGGATTACAACCCAACCCTCCCTTTTAAATAGGTGAGGTCTGTTATCCAGCAGTTAAAACATCATATACTGGTTATATGTGACTTGGACTGCCTATCTGGACTCCACAATCCAGTAACTGGATAATACGATACGATACAGCAAAGTTGCGATTCAATCCCAATTTATTCTCGTGCGTAACCTTCATATACAAATACTAGATAAACATTAAAAAAACGTACTGTTCTTCTTTTTGACATTGTCGGTTAAAAATAGCTATCTCTGTGAGTGGGAAAATTTGTAAATGAATCGATCATTCAGTACATCGGAGTCCGCTCAATTTGGTATTTGAATGTCATATGGCCAGTCGCTTTTTGTAAAAACACTCATAACACACCCCCTGCATCCTTTTAGACTGGAATCCGACCCCAGTATGGTTGGAAAAAGTCTGGGCATATTGAAGATATGGATAAAATACTCCAGTGTAATATTGGAGTCTTATTTTTTTCCTGTCCCTGCGGGGAATTTATTTCTTTTTCTTGTGCACTGCCATGCAGAACTGCGCAATATCAGCTAAAAATAATATGAACAACATCATTATTCCACTAATACCATCTGATCGATCATCACTATCAGCTATCACCAACTCTCCAGCACTGACATAGATTTGGATATCAGCGAACACTATATTAGTGTCTTATCAATGAGGAAGACAGTAGCGTATATCCGTTTATTGCAGATATATTTGCATTATCATTTGGTTATCTTTGTGTGCTTATTTTTAATTTATGTCACACTAAGCTTCTGCCAGCGGCTTCGCCCGCGTGAAATAGTACATTACTGCAGCGGCCAGCAAAAGAGGCATTGATGGACGAACATGTAAATGTGGGCCGAGGCACACATACGTAAGTCCATCAAATCCTAGTTGTGGCCAATGCTTGTATAGTACTTTCCATATTTATACTGTGGTACTTTTCTCAAATAATGCGCGGCAATTAAAACTAAGTAGCACCTAGAGCTCATTTTGTCAAATACAATTACTTTTCGAAATCAATGACGAACAACGAACAGCAATAATTATTCCCGTGTTAGTGTTCATTTTTTTTTTCAATAAACAGCTGTCTATTTACAAGCCAGTTCGAAATTTAAATAAAACCTTTGATAAGTTACCTCCTTGGTTGCCATGTTTCGGAGTAAAAGATCGTTCCATTTTTAAATTACACGACAGATATGAGTTTACTATGTAATTTACTTGGCCGCTGCACCACGACAGATATGGATTTCCATATCACAACTTTTGCCGGCCGCTGCTCGCATGTATTTGGCCAGTACAGCAATTTAGATTCATCTTGATGAAGGTTTTCAAAATAATGCTCAAATTTCCAAGCATGTTTGAGAAAATTATGTGTTTTATCATCCCAAGAGAACATTATAACGGGATGATAAAAAGTACCATAATTGCCATTCCAGATTATAATCTAACTCTGTCCTAAATATTATCCACATCCGCTCAGCCGTTCTGGTGTGATTGAGTAACAAACTTACATTCATCCATTCAAACTTTCGCATTTATAATATTAGTAAGATTTAATTACTCAAAAGAGCCTAGCCTAGTGGTAACAGCTCTGATTAAAGTGGCGTAGGTTTGAGCCCAGACAGGCACTTTCATCATCCACAGACCGATTTCGCTACTGCTGGGCTTAAACCTCTGTTTTCTTACACCAATGCCACCCGCCAACGTTATCCAGGATATACCCGCGTTGGCAACAATGTCGTCTGCCCATCTCGCCAGCCATTTTACTTTTTGTGATTTATTTCTATTAACGTTCCCAAAACGGTGAAGGTAATGGGAATTTCGTGATGAAACTGGCAAGTCCTAGAACTAGAAATTTGACGGCACATCACACATCTCGGAATGTTACAAAAATCATTCTTTAAAGATGAAAGGAGACACTTTCTTTCAATGACGAGCAATGTGCCACTGCCTCTTCTACTGTGCTCAATCTGAGAATCAAACCTTTCACCTCCCATAGCAGTTGCATTGAAAACCATAAGGCCAAAAACTAAACAAGAAAGTAAGCTAGTTGGTCGCTTAACACAATAATTTAATCACCAAAGCGTCATTGAATCACATAACTATTTTACCGATAAGCTTAATCAAAATACGTGCACAGGCCACCTCTAACCCTGCACGAGGCATGCACATATTAATAAGACGCACTGAACGCGTGACAATGACATAAGTGTGACGCATGTCACAATGACAGCTCACTGACGCAACGAACGTCACAGTGGAAACAAACAGTGTTTAATCTGTGATAAGTCAATATTGTTTTTGATGAGATGTTATATGTTATGATGTGATTGATTTGGTCACTTTGATCATTGATTTATGTGATTTTCCAAGAACATACGGAAGAAAACTCGGTTATCAAGCTATATCGGCATTCTTACGTCGATCGATCATTTGAATAACCTACAATAAGAATGTACGTTTGTTAGAAAGAATACGTTTCATTGACAAAAATATATAATTTTTAGGGCCGGTTTATCCTCTGCACATTCTAATTGGAAAATAAATCATCTCAACATAGGACTGTAAAGGCCACACCAAGGCCCCGGCGGCGGCACAACCGCCACTGGCCTGGGCGTACGGGACGGGTTAATCTGCTGGCGCTAGCGAGTTGAGCCGTTGTCGGTGGTATTAAAATGTCTGTCGCTACCTGGGCAGTTAACACCGCATCATTTATCCAGGGTGTTTGGAACCATCTTATTCTTATATCAGCATTGAACTGTTGGGTACAGACCTCTTTCCCTTTCTGCCATACTTCTCCATTCTGTGCGTTCCTCATACAGGTGTTTCCACGACTTTGGTTATATCTTCGTTCCAATATGCTTTTGAAAGCCCTTTGATTTCTATATTTCGTTTTTAAACCAGCATAATATTAAACATTTACGCTGAAAGACTCTCCTATCTTTCAAATGAAGTGATCTTTCATTAGATAGCTGATGGCCCCATACAGACACCTATTAACCCTCAGCCAATAAAGGTGTAAGCACAGTCATTACCCCGTAGGTCATTGACGCGGCTCAGCCACAAAATAGGGAGCCCGGCCATTAGCTCTGCCATTTATAGGGCACTATCCTGGACGCAGGCGCGGTTTGGGAGCGTCTCTGGTTACAGGTGAAAATGGGATTAGAATAAAATAGTCTATGGTGTGAATTTTTGTTTTGTTTGTAATTTCGCGCTTGCTGGAAATGCCTGTGTGATTTTGGAGACTGTTATAACGACATTACGCAATGTCGAAAAAGTTACTAATTTTATATACAAGGGATTTGAAAAATGATGAACTAGGAGTGGAATTCCTTGCCGGAGTCTGTGTTTCCAGATAGCTACAACCTTGGGGTTTTTAAGTCAAGAGTGAATAGGTTACTTCTATGCAAGCGTGTTACATCGTTGACCACATCATCGCTTATCATCAGTTGAGATAGAGGTCGCGAGCCAATCTAAAAAAAAAAATGTAGTTCATTAAAAACCCCTTCAGAGTTTTAAAAATCCGTCTTTGGTGTTCACTATCGTTAAATAAAAAATCCAATGCTTGTATACTCACTGATTAATGAATTAATTAATTTAAGCTTTATCTGTACTATTATTATCAAGAGGAAAGATATTTTTTGTTTGTTGTTTGTACCGAATGAGGCTCCGAAACTACTGAACCGATTTAAAAAATTCTTTTACCAATAGAAAGCTACATTATTCCTGAGTGACATAGGCTATTTTTTATCCCGAAAATGGATCCGTCATGCCGACCGACGCTGACCGTCGGCGCTGACGGTCGCCGCGAGCTCGTCATTGGTCGATTCTGACGGCCGTCAACACTGAGCCGAGCGACTCGAGCAATCGGCGTCGGTTGGCGTGATTCTAAAACCAGCCTTAGACCGTCCAGATTCGGAGTCACAATAATCAACCCGTCTTAAACAAGCGTGGTGTTTTCTCGATCACTTTCTGTATGAGAAGATCAGACCTTTGCCCTGTAGTGGTACAATCACGAGCTGATATAATGTCATACAGGCCAAGTTTTCACGCAATTTAAAAACTTTTTTCAACATCCAAATTCACAATTCTCGCTAAATCGAGTTACGCCCAGATTCTTAGACCTTCACATCAGAACTTTTCGAAAGGTCGTTCGACTCCAGACTTTAGCTAGGCTGCATAGGATTCAATGTTAAAGTTCGCGAGTTTGTTAACTTAGGTTGTCTGGGGCGATGCAGTTGCGTTGAATTTTGTGATGTATTGTAATGTTGATATAATGTTTTACTTAGCTCTATTTTGTTCTAGACAGGAGTAATGTAACTTTTTTTAAGCGTCTGGTCCTGAAGTTGAGTAGGGTTCACAATTGAGAATTTGAAGTTGAGAACTTGTGAAATCCTTTTTAATTGCCAGTTTGACAGGTTTCAAGTTAGATGGGGGGTTTGTCTACAATTCTTGGAGAATTTTGTCGTCGTGATAGACTTATAATTTTCTGAAATCGACATGTGTGTCGTTTCGCTTTCAAATCATTGCTCGTTCTTACCTGAAAAACAGGCCGTTACCCTATATTAGTCTACGAATTTAGTTTCCCCTTGATTTCCTCCAGAGCTTAGTTAAATAGATAAACGTGATAAAAATACGTGTTAAACATCCATCCAAATTCAAAATCAAAAATCTAAATATTTTAATTCAATTAAACCATACATAGGTACTTTTGAATTGTCGAACAAAATATGAATCTAGTTGCACGTTCAGCAAGCGTCAGGAGGTCTCTATAGAGAAGAACGTGCAAGAAACTCCACGGACACTCTTTTCCATCAGTTTTAATTACAATTATTTGGTTACATCATTATTTTTGGAAAAATACATATGTGAGAACGATGTAAAAAGACTTGCATGTAAAAGCGCCTAGATTAAAACAAATCAAAAATAAAATAAGTACGTAATTAAAAGCAGGCCGAAGCAGTTAAGTTATGACCCATCCAACTGATGGCGCCCGTTCACGAAAATGTCGTATGAATTGGCACCACTCAGCTCAACCATCATGTAAGGAACCGAATGATCCAATACATGTGCCACCATCAGAGAGACATTTGAGAGAGCTTGACACACTCTCAACTGCCAGGGCACGCACAAGTCAACGAACGACACATGGGTACTATAAAACATAGTAGATTTATAATTGGTACATTCGTTTCATACGTCGCGTCCTTTCTTGGATTACTTGCAAAAATTTGGGTTGGGCATTCAACTTTAGCTGAATGGTCCGTCTGGGTGTCAGGTCAATACCCTTAGGGATAGGGCAACCCTGGGGAGCGACACCTTAGGTGAATATTGATTGCTAGACGATGAAAATGAGGAATGGGTTGAATTTCGGGCATATTTTGGACAGGTCAAGAAATTCTATTTGGAATTAATCTTTTAGCATTTTATTTTAATTTATACTAATTTTATTAGAACAGAGATTTTTTGATTCGTTTGTTTTTCTTACCATTTTTATCCGACTTCAAGAAAAGGAGGAGGATCTCAATTCGTCGCAAACCTTATTTTTTTTATTTTTAAGTTACCCGATTACTCAAAGACGCCTTCACCGATTTCTTCTTTTGTTTGAAAGGGTATACTTTCCAGAAGCCACATGATCATCAGATTAGGTTCTGATGATGGGATTCAATGGAAATCGAGAGAACTCCTCAAATATTATAGGCAAACATATAGCGATCTTGGTTTTTTTTTAATCAACATAGCAAGCATTTGCATTCGGAAAGTATCATTTAGTGAAGTGAAACTGATAAAGATTCGTACGTCAATCGATTCTTAGAAAAAAATGCGGATTTTGGGCGCCATATTGTGGGGGCCTAATTGTTTTTATTCTTCCAAACCCATCGTGTGCGGTTTCAAATTTAAGGGTTTTAAGAAGTGATTTCAAAAATATATAAATATATATAGTAAAACCTAAATCGAAACAAAAATGTTAACTGAATAAAAACAGTTAATTCAAAAAAATGAAAGAGCCCTTTTTGATTTTGTGGAGTCGGAGGTTACATCTGGTTTTGGTCAGCCAGCTCGCGAATATGTATCCTCCGACTGTACAGTATGATTTTCTTCTTGTCTACGTCTTTTTAGTACGCTTCTTAGGCAGTCGGGTTTTTTGATTTTTTGAATATTTTTTTTACTAGTTGATTTTGTCCCGACTTTTTTAGTTTTTGACGTTTGTGAAGTGGTAATTTTTATTTGTAAGGGGTAGACAATTTGGAATACAATCATTGATAGTCTTATTTTCCCATCATGAAAATGAATAAGGGTTGGATTTGTTGTAGTAAAATCAGCGAGATATTTATTATTACAAGCGCTGATGGTTTTGCAACTTGCGTACTTTAGAAAACTCCTAAAATATTTCTTCGAGGAATTCTTTTTCTTCGGGGAATCGAAAAAACTTAGCAGCGTTCATTTTTAGGGTTCCGTACCCGAAGGGTCCAAATGGAGCCCTGTTGCTGTCACTCACGTGTCCGTCTGTCTGTCCGCGTCGTCTGTCACACAGGTTTTTACAGCCAAACGATTGGAGCTTAAGTCTTCAAATTTGCACAGTATAAGCATCTTGTTGACCCAAAGCCATAAAATTGACAAAAAACTATTTTTACATGTTTTAAGGGTTTCTCCCATACAGCAAATGGAATGCGCAGAAAAAAGGGACCTACCACATACACAAGCGGGGTATCGTTGTTTAGAGCTCATGAGTAGATAAATACTGTTTTTTTGTTTAAAAAAATATTGGCAAATAAAGGAATGAAAAGCCATCAAAGTTAGCTTTTTATAAAAAAAAAATAACCCGAAGAATTTTTTAACTCCCCATTGACCTATGAACTTGACATTAGGTGATAATGTTTAATAAATACGTATACTTTATTAACAAATACCAATATATTGATAAATCAGATTTGTCTTTGAAATTCCCTCATTTTTCCTATTACAACCGATTTTGCGGTTTCGTATGGAATCCTAATTGTGCGAAATCCGACACGTACGGCCGGTTTTACAATATTTTATTTAACTTGCAATGTATGTATGTAAGTGTGTTCGGGTCAAATCTTGCAACTGAATTTTAAAGCAGTTATCCTCCACCGATTGAGATTAAATTTTGCATACACGGTTAGTTTGGATGACAACGCATGGTTAGCTAAGTGACGTAATTCTAAATCCAATATGGCGAACAGTCCAACATCGCGCACTAGTTATTTTTTGTGCACTGCCATGATATGGGTATATGGTCGATATGGTTTTAATGGATTTATGTCACAAATCCATCTCCGAAGATCAGAATCAAAATCAAAATAGTTTATTTCAAATAAACCTTAAAGGTACTTTTGAATTGTCAAACAAAAAAAAATATGACTAGTTGCAAATTCGCAAACGTCAGTAGATCTCAATGGAGAAGAATTTGCAAGAAACTCCACGGACACTCTTTTCCATCAGTTTAAATTACAAGTTTTTGGTTACATCATTCTTGTTAAAAAATAAATACATATATGTGAGAACGATGCAAAAAGACGTGCACGTAAAAGCGTCTACAGTAACAAACAATTTCAACATAAAAATGCAATAACTGGCCGAGGCAGCTAAGTTATGACCAATCCCAACTGATGGCGCCCGTTCACGAACATGACGCATGGATCGGCACCAGTCAGCTCAACCATTATGGAGGGAACCGAATGATCCAACACATGTGCCACCATCAGAGAGAAATTAGAGAGAGCATGACACACTCAAATGCCAGGGCACACAGAAGTCAACCAACGACACATAGGTAGATTTACAGTCGGAACAAAGTACTCACACATGTGCTGTGCAGTTATATAATACTAAAAGAAATTGAGTTTATACAATACAAATATATTCATACAGTCTTCAGCAGCTCCAACAATAGTTCAAAACTTTTCTGCCCATCACTAATTGAAACAGAAACAGTACCAATAGGATACCATTATTACGATTGCGATCCGACCTTAATACATACCTTCAGCTTGCTCGCTACTTCGATCTGAGAGAAGCCCTGTAGCTAAGACTACCTTATGCAAGTCTAAGGCTAACTTCTACGTTCATCCTTCCGTAAAATCGGTTGCGGTGACCACAATTCGTTTGCTGTATTATATTGTAGATGCACAACTTAAATCTTCTTTCGATTCGAATGAACAAAACCTGTTTATAACTGTTAATTACTTGTTAATTACCTTTATTGCCGCCTTTACTACCCCGAACTATACACAGCAATCGTACATTAAGCGCGGTTACGCACTTCATCCGATCCATGTCCGTGATTTGAGTTTCGAGTTCTATCCGAATTGAAAATGTTCTGAATTTGAACGAAGATGTTCTAACGAAGTTCGGATGTAGTGCGTAACCTCCACTACACAAGAAATAAGACTACTTCGGAACCGAAATTTCGATGCAGAGGCCTTAGTGCTAGTTGTTATTCCCGCTCAATCGCGTTAACGTAAATGTCAATTTGTATTGAAACTGGATAAGCGCCATCTGGTGACAGTAAGGAAAGAAACCTGTTTTTAGGGTTCCGTCCCCGAAGGGTAAAAACGGGACCCTATAACTGAGACTCCGCGGTCCGTCTGTTTGTCTGTCTGTCTGTCCTTCTGTCACTAGGCTGTATCTAATGAACCGTGATAGCAAGAAAGTTGAAATTTTCACAGATGATGTTTTTCTGTTGCCGCTTTAACAAAAAATACTAAAACGACAAACGACAAACGTGACTTTTTTGCCGTTTTCTGCTATAATGGTTCGGAATCCATCGTGCGCACCGACTCGTACTTGGCCGGTTTCTTTTTGTATACATTTTGACATATTAAATCGTTTTTGTTATCACGAGTACGTTAAAAAACTCGGAATAAGCACACAGTTCGTAAACGCTCTAAGGGACTTTCCACATGGTTTGACGCAATTTAAATTGCGTCGATAGGCGACATCCTGCACGCAATTTCAAGTGCTAATCGGTTGAAGTACTTGCAATTTCGCTTAGTCAAAATCGCTTATCGTGTGATATAAATCGAATCGCGTCGGCTTTTTTTATTGGGAAAATCCAACCACACTATTCCCAAACAACTGCAACTCTTGAAAGCCAGAATCAGAATACATGAACTATAAGAATACAGAATACTTTCACTTTGCATGAAAATATATGTGATTGTGTCCCCTGCAACCCACGGACACGGTACGCATCAATTGACGTCATTGGTGGCGTGGCTTGCTCGAATATGGCGCTCACATAGCTCAACGCAGTCAACGCCATGCACGCTGTGCATGCGGGCGGCTTGTTCCTCAAAGACAATCCTACCGCACTATTCCCAAACCACTGCAACTCCTGAAAACCAGAATCAACAGTGGCGACCACCAAAAAAGCGCCGAGGCAATGAAGCTCGACGAAGTCCCGGAGAATGAATTTAACTGTCTTGGATCCCGCGACGAAATTAAACACTAAAACAACTATTTTCCCTGCCAGAGCCTGTGTTTCCCGATAGCTACAATCTAGGGGTCTTTAAGTCAAGACTGAATAGGTTACTTCTAGGCAAGCGTGTTTCACCGTCGACCACATCATCGCTTAGGATCAGGTGAGATAGTGGTCAAGCGCGAGCCTATTGATAATAATAAAAAAAAAATAACAGAAAAGAATAACGGAGGAGTAGGAAAAAATACAATTTTCCACTACCCTCCATATCAAGCTGGAGGCAGAACAAACAATGCTAATAGGCACTAAGGGTCGTTTACAACTGGGATAAGCCCAGTTGCCTAGCACCACGGATAAAAATTAGCATTGATATGAATGGGTCCTAACATTGTGAGCTGATATATTTGATTCCATAATAGGTATGACAAAAACGCTTGAACGCACGGAAATCTGTTTTAGTTTCCACAAGGTCCGTATTGTAAACAACAATCGCGTCGAGCTATCAGGAGCGTCGCTTACACTTAACAAATTAATGTTAATTATCGCCTTCGTGGATGCTATGGACCTGCATCTCTTTTACATTGACTATTTCACTAAGATGTTCATTATCAACAGAAATGAGAAAGGTATTTACCCTACAAGGGTACAACAGATAGACCAAGGAGCAAACCGTAACTAAAACCGATTTTCGCCCTTTTAATTTTATGTGTGCTATCTCCGTTAAACTTATGATGCAGAACAGATGCCATCTACTCGATATGACTGTCTGACTTCTGTCTAGTCTCAAACGATGTGTCGTTCAACCCATTCACTCTCGGCGTAGACGGTCAACCTCGAGAACGAACGTATGAACTGTTATTGCATAGACTGTTTGGAGATCGTCTGCTTGGAGTGCTTGCTTAAAATCCTATTTTCTACTAATTTATAAATGCGAAAGTTTGGATGGATGGATGGATGTTTGTTTCTCAATTACATCAGAACGGCTGAACGAAACTGTATGAAAGGCACAGATATAGCACAGACATAGGCTATTTTTAATCCCGGTCTAATATTTTCTCGGAATAGTGAAACCCTTTTCACGCAAATATTTTTTTATTACAGACCGAATGCAATCCCAAACCAGATTTAATCTAAGTTTTTTTCGATCTTAAAATTTTTATGAGTGCTGTCTACCTAGAACTTACCATGCAGAACAGATGCTATCTACCCGATATGACTGTCTGACTCCTGTCTAGTCTCAACTGAAGGGTCGTTCACCTTGTTCACTCTAGACGTTGAGGGTCAACCCCTAAAAGAGAATGAAAGAATGAACTTTTCTTACTGTTATTGTGCAGACTTTTCGGAGAGCGTCTGTGGCTTTTGTGCTTGCATTAAATTATATTACTTTTATTTTAATAAAGAGCTTTTTGTCAACAAGCTTGGTAGATCAATCTTCGTTTCTCATTTTGTATGAGAAGATGCCTTGCCCCTTACTTTAAATGGAGTACTCAGTATGTTAAAAACACGTCATTTGAGGATAGCATTTTGGATCAAGAGTAATATTTCGAAGTTTCATTACACTAAAATTTACCGGTCGGGCCTCTAATATTGACACAAGCTTAGACAATAAAAAAATTTTCGTTAATTTATTGTCCTTCCAGATGGATCGACGCGATTCGATTTAGACACAACTTTAAGTGATTTTCACCAAGTAAAATTGCAAGTAAAAACAATGCAACTCGACCTTTTTTTAGGGTTCCGTAGTCAACAAGGAACACTTATAGTTTCGCTATTTTCGTTTGTCCGTAGCTTAGCTAGATTTTATTTTACCTTGACCACTATCTCACCTGATGGTAAACAACTATGTGGTCGACGGTGAAGCGCGCTTGCCTAGAAGTAACCTATTCACTCTTGACTTAAGGACCGTTAGGTTGTAGCAGGTTGTGGGCAACATAGACCTATTTGCATTTGAAAATTCCTTAGAAAATACTTCGCGATATCGCCTATTACGAAGGTCCCTGAGAGTTATTACTACTATTTCACCTACTATTAAGTTTGATAAGTCATAAGACGATCAAATTTAAAACACGAAACTCATAACCCCCTTTTCTCTTTCCAGGTCTCGAATTCACCCATCCAAACGAGCGCGGCGAATACGAAGTAGCCGAGGGCATATCAGCGACGGTCTTCAGAGCTATCCTGGAGTACTACCGACTGGGAAGCATCAGATGTCCACCCACCGTGTCCGTGCAAGAGCTGAGGGAGGCCTGCGACTACCTGCTCGTGCCTTTTGACGCTAACACCGTGCGCTGTCAGGTACGACATGAGTGATACTCTTTAGTGACAGCTGTGGTGTCTCCCAGGGTCCGTACAGGAGTTGAGGGCCTGCGACTACTAAGACTTCCTTTACGCCGAAATTATTTTGGGTGGTCCAAATTTTTGTCCATCTATCTGATACGTAATAAGAATATTTGTTAGGTCAAAGGTTATTTTGTGGAATATTAATTCCGTTGTGAAAGAGACGGTGCTTTTTGGATGTATGTATAGCATGTATGTATAGCTAGCTCTTTTTCTCCCTAGTAGTATGCACACCAGTAGATATGTATACGGTAAACCAAAAATGTGAAGAACCCAATATTTTTGACAGCTAAAAAGTTCAGCCCAAAATAAGCCGTCGTCTTTTGAAAATCTAACTTATTTTGTCTTCTATTTCCAGAATCTCCGAGGCCTCCTACACGAGCTCTCAAACGAAGGAGCTCGCCGTCAATTCGAATCGTTCCTCGAGAGGCTCATCCTGCCTCTCATGGTGGAGTCAGCCCAGCGAGGAGACAGAGAGTGCCACGTGGTGGTGCTGCTGGATGACGACTCTGTGGAGTGGGATGAGCAGTACCCCCCTCAGATGGGGGACGAGTACTCGCAGACTGTGCTCTCCACACCGCTGTATAGGTTCTTCAAGTATATTGAGAACAGGTGAGTTTACCACTATCTTATTCTAGCCTGGTATATTTTTGAACGGATAAAGGAAGGTAGATCAATCTTCGCGAAAGTAAGGTGGATTATCTAAGTTGTTCTTAGCGTCCTCTCTCGTATGCTAGCCTGGTAGTTTCTTGGCAAAAGCAAGGTGAGTACTTAGGTAGCTGTAGTAAGCTCCTCTTTCATATATAGCCTTCGTACTTTTTGGTGAAAGGAAGGCAGATCGTGATATAAGTTTCACTATGATACCTTTGTGTCTTATGATAGCCTAGCACTTTTTCGGCGATAACAGTTAAGTTTATAGTTTTCTGGAAACTCTTTTGTCGAAATTTTGATTTTATGGGTTTCTGCAGTAAGCTATTCTGGCTTGTGAGATTCTAGTATTTATTTGCCAACAAAAAGCAATATTAGAGTTTGTATTTCACATCCTACCTGCATGGTGGAGTCAGTCCACGAGAGAGTGCCACGTGGTGCTGTTACTGGATGACGAATCCGTGGAGAGGGGTGAGCAGTACCCCTCTCAGCTGTGAGACGCGTACTCGCAGACTGTGCTTTCCACACCGCTGTATAGGTTCTAAAAGTATGTTGTGAACAGGTAGGTCTCTTACTGTCTTATGACAGCCTGGTATTTCCTTAGCGAAGACCAGCTGTGTATCTAGGTTATTTTCTTAAACTCCTCTGTCTTATGCTGTCCTAGAAATGTTTGGCGATGACGGGTAAGTTTTTTAGCTTTTGGGGTCCTCCATAGAAATATAAAATACATGAGAAATGGCAAGGGGGCGTGTCGGTGTCCGCGCCACGTGGTCTGACTGTGCATGTACTAGACAAATGGCCGTCTCCGCGAACTAGTGCGCTTCCGACCGTGATCGTGAAAAATTAAAAGAATGCCGTGTTGTTCAGTGATTTCTTGTAAAAACCGAAGCCTAAACAAAAACTTAAAAAATCATGGAATCACTTACCATATGAATAGAAATATTTTTCTATATTTGTCTTTAAATTCATGAAAAACAACATATCGTAAAATATTTCTTGGTTCTACTATGTTACTTTGTTTTCAAATATCACAACGACTGTACTATTTTTGCGTTAAATACATTGCTTCTTAAACACTACCTAAGTTTGTCGCTAAGTGACTGGACAAGCAATGTAAAAATCACAAAACGATACTTTATTAAGCGAACGCATCGCGTAGTACGGCCGCTGCTTCTTGCGACGAGTTAGTGATATGCTTGCGCAGATCCACTAACTTAGGCTATCGACAACAATGTCGATTATCGAATGATATATTGCTATTATAGTTTATTTTTAAAATTGTTAACCGTTTTAACCTGGTTGGAAGATCGATATGAAATAATGTTTATTACTTATTTTGATTATTTTAAAGCGTAGTAGAGAAATGCGTAACCAACTTTTTGACAAAAAATTCAACCCCAATAATATCAGTGTCAAGTGCTGCACAAATACATCCACTTTACAGGTCAGTGATTAAACACCATAGCACTAGCAGGGTTCAACAATACCTCCTGTTTCAAGCTATGAAAGCCTAAACCAAAGTAACCGGGTTTTTGATTGTTTGAATTTTTTGATTTACTTAATAATTTATATTTTTAGCTGCATATTTGTTTTAACTATAACATTTTCTGGACATACCGTTTTTTTTTATTTTCAAGTACCCAAAAAAAATTGTACTATAATAAATGCGCTAATCGATAACTTTCCGATTTAGTCAATCACTAGCGTGTATGTAAAATAAATTGCTTTTGCACAGCACAACGATAGCGCCGATGTTTTTGTGTGCGTAATTTGTACGGTGATTGGTATATACACGCTGTGCTTGAAGGGATAAGGTTTATAATTTATTGTGTAGTACGTTCTGATTTAAGAAATGCGGGTGTGTGCGCGACTGCGTATCTATTGCCTTTACTGAACTGCATGTGTAGTAGTTGCCGTGTGGTAGGGGCAAACTGGAGACACTGGTTTCCGATATATTTTCGTCTACCGGGCATATCTCCTTGTTTATTATATCTATGGGGTCCCCTTTTGGTGAAGACGGATGTTTCTGTAGAAAACTCCATCGTATGGGGTCCTCTGGTATTTAGCTAGACTGAAAACCATCACCAATTATAATTTTAACTTTTCTAACCGCGCTCTCTCCAATTACAGAGACGTAGCCAAACAAGTGATGAAGGAGCGCGGCCTCAAGAAGATCCGCCTCGGCGTCGAAGGCTATCCAACATACAAAGAGAAGGTCCGCAAACGTCCCGGTGGACGCGCCGAGGTCATATACAACTATGTTCAACGACCTTTCATTCACATGTCCTGGGAAAAGGAGGAAGCCAAATCACGTCACGTCGACTTCCAATGCTTTAAGTCGAAGTCGGTCACGAACCTCGCTGAAGCGACTGCGGATCCTGTTATAGAGTTGGACGCAAATAGAGTGAGAGATGAGGAGGTACCGGAAGTCGTGGCTGAACCGGAAGTCGAAGAAGCCGCCCAGTGATTGCGAAGCCGCTCTTCGAGAGCGGTTGTGAGGTTACTAACAGGTATTTTCTGCTGGCTTTGATTGTAGGTCTATCATCCATATTCTGAGGAGGTAATTTCCTTCACTCGAAAACGGAATATGACACTCGAGTTGAGGACGTTAACGTTAATGTAACAAGCTATGTAACTGTTGATACGATTGTGCTGAGTTGAGATTGAGTCGAGTGGAGGAAATGACTTAGAATTTGGGTATGTGTGTAGGGAGAAATGTGTCGTTGAAAAAGTGAGGTTCGAAAATGGAATTTCAGTTTGACAGCTCTCAGTTATGAAAATAGTGTCGTGATTTTTAAAAATTTGGAATTGTGGGTTTGAAATGCGATTTTGATTTTGAATTGTGCTTTTAAACCTGAGTTCGTTTCAATTGGTCATGAAATTCGATTTCGGATTGAAATGGTTGCAAAATCAGGTTTGGTAAGATTTTTTGAAATCGTTGTGTTGAGATTTCAAAATAAGATCGTGTTCAAATTCGATACAGATATGAATGGTACTAAATAGTGTCAAGTGTATAGCCCTCACACATAGACATCTTAAGAAGTGGAAAAAAATCAGAAAGTGCCAGATGAAGAACTTTTGTACTTATTATATATACTACGCACATTATGTACGGTATGCTTAGTACACTGGAGTGCATTGAAATAGGTCGCTATTGTAAACTGGCGAGCAAAAGAAATTGGTCAGTGGAATTATGAAAAAATGGCCTTAAATAATGTTGCTGTAGCAATATGGTGGATTTAGTGATCCGTTACTTACATTGTGTGTAAAAAGGAAAGTGATATAAGTCTGTTCATTTAAATTTTTTCTTTCGATATTTTTTTCTGTAGTATGTAAAATTCATTTATGTAATCGCATAGTTAACCCAAAATATTATAATATCCTTTCAAAATGAAAAGTAAAGTTGTTACTGTGATAAAAATGGTGGTGGGCCTATTTTTATGCACGCCGCTGTACTTTATATTTTGAAAAATGTTAAAAAAAAAACACATAAATGTAGTTAACCAAAATATACTTACGTGTTTAGACGTTTTTGTTTTAATAATGATATAGTTTTATCCTATGTCTTTACTCGCTGTTTGTGAACAAATGATATGAAAAGGTTGTAAAAAAATATGTAAAAATATTGCATCACTTTTGATTGCAGGAATAGTAGGTAAACGCTTTCATTGTTTTGTTTTATAATTAAGAGTCCCTTGACCTTCAAATTGTATTATTTGAATGTTTTTTTGAAGTTAAACCTTCTTTGGATTTACCTTTTTTTGGTCGCGTCCGCGACATGCTACTGGACAGCCTCACCGACATGATAATGTGACAGCGTCATCGACATGCTAATTTATGCTGTTTTAAGTTTGCGCTTCTATCGGCAGCCTTATGAGGCCATGACTGCCTATTTTTCTTTTCTGCCTTTAATACTGTGGTTTCATAATAACTCCAAAAACAACATTACTTTTATAAGTGGTGCAATATTTTTCGTCTATTTTGAGGAGTAAAAATCGTGTCTGAAACTTAAGTTTGCTAAAAAAAAAACCTGTAAAATGTCCACTAAAATTATCTTTCAATACACTGTCGTGCAAGATATTAGCTCATTATATTTTAAAATAAAATTATAACAAAACGAACTGAGACATTCCTATAGAAAAGTGGGCGAATTATTCTTCACGACAGTGTAAATTACTTTATTACACTGTTGTGAAAATTCTGGTTTATGATAATTATTTGTAATTATTTTTTTTGTACATTCGGCATAAGGAATAAGTTTGCAGGCAACTAGGGCGGCTATCATCATTTGAAGGTTAGAAACATTTCACATTTGAAATCATTTTCCATTCACTAGTTGTCTGTACACACTAAACTTTTTTGTCGATTGTACTTTTTGTTTGCCCGATATTAAATAAACTTCTGAATCTATGAAAATGCAATGTTATAATATAAAATAACGAATTGATGGTTATTCATAAGACTATTACTGTATTTAGATTTTATAAAATACTTAGAAAATAATTTGTACGGAACTTATGTTAGATTTTGTATTAAAATTATACATATCTGCTGCAATTTGTGTTTTATTTTATGACTTGCGATCCGCCCCGGCTACGCACGGGACAAATTATGTACAAAAACCTTCGTCGTTTTTCGGTCTTTCTGTTAGTGGTTACCATATAATAATCTTTATTTTCTCCTCACAAAAACATGACATTATTATTTTTTTGGGTTGGGAAATCATCCAATGACTTCTTCCGCTCTGGGTGAAGTGGGAGGGCGTATCAGACTTACTGACTAAAACCCACCCGTGATCCTTCATTTGTTTGTGCTAGAGCCGCGGTAAATCTATTTCAAATTTATCCGCGACAGATAACCATTACCCTAAGGAATAATATTTAAAAAAGCAATTTAGAGGGGAACATTTCCAAATTCGGATTGGATGGAACGGATTTGGATGAAACTTGGCACACGGGTAGACTTCGACAAAGAATGTCCTGGAATAGGACAGGATACGATTTATACAGGCAGTTTGTTACCTTGGCATAGTTTTTACGCGGACAAAGCCGCTGGCAGCTAGCGCTGGCTTTCTGTATCTGTTTGTAACGTTTTAACGCCTAAACCGCTGAGTCAATTTTGATGAATTTTGGTATAAAGATAAACAATAATTTTATCTCTGCACCACCCTAAGGTCGACTGGTAGAAAATGCCTAAGGCATTAAGTCCGCCTTTGTACTTGTGCATAAAGTATTATAAATAAATAAATTGAACCTTGAAGAAGGACATAGGAAACTGTTTATCCTAGGAGTACGTGACTTTGAGGGATACCAGCCTAAGGTCTGAAATTAAACAACCCCAGGACCAACCCTAGAATTGGGCTATTGCAACAAGCACAAGACGGACTGCGCTTTTCTCTGACGCTATAATTTAACATGTAACAAATATAATATTTTTATTTTTACATGGCAAACTGCCGCCCACAGAAACATTTAACGATTACTCAAACCGCTCCTTGTACTAAAAATCAATCTTAGTATTGATTTTTAGTACAAAAGCTTGCCTTAAGACGACGACCTTGAGGGATCAAAACGCGCACTCGTTTCACACCCGCGCGACCCAAAATTCACTATATATTTTTATATTTATAGATTATCGATGACTTAAAAGCTTACGATCAAAATGTAGATAATTAAATTGTCTTTGAGATGGTTTTATCATCTAAGGCTTTTTTTAACTCATAGAATAATAAGGAATGTACAAACACTGCTGAATATTGTGTCGCGCGGGTGTGAAACGTTTGCGCGTTTTGTTCACTCAAGGTCGTTGGCGACTGTCGTCGTCTTCATATAGTTATATTTATATAGGTGTATATTTTATAGTTACTTTGAAATGGACACGGTTTGAGCAATCGTGGTGATGTTAATGCTCGTGCCTTCTCTGTATGAGAAGAGAGGCATTTGCCCTGCGGTGGGACGGTAATAGTATTTATTATAATAAGTATTAGAAGGTTCACCCATTATTTTTAATCAATTACACATATTTTAATTTCTCTCTGTACCCAATTCTGACACACCAATGCAGACGAAGTCGCGAAGACAAGCTGGTGAAACAAAATTAAAAAAGCAATTAGGTTTGAAACACTATAATCATCATATTTTATATTTAAAAGACTACGAACATTCTACAACTTCCTTCTTTGGTTAGGGTTTCGTCTCAAATTGATGAGCGATATCCTTCCATAGTTTACCTTTGTTATATTGCTCATATATTGAGGTACATATATTGTCAAACGCTCTCTCGAAGAAAAACGTGCAAAGCGTGGCTACTAGAAAGTATGTCGATGTTTTCTTGAAAATTGCCCGGTTTATTGGCGCCCATAGCGCCATTTTTTTTGTTAGTAAACTGAGATCGCAATTGTTATTCCCAGTTTATGAAATGATCTCTGTGTTTATTTTCAATTATGAGCGCACTATAGAGAATGATGAGGCAAGTATTTTTTAATTTTGTTTTGGGTCGTTTGTCAAAAATATTGAGTCATAAACATAGATTGTGAAAGGAGTTTCCGTGAAAACAATTATGGGAACACAACTACGGTATCAGCACGGAAATGCTAAGTACTAGTGTACAGGCGCGGCGCGCGGAGAGACAACGCACATGTGTTTAGCATCACTTTGCATGAAAATATATGTGATTGTGTCCCCTGCAACCCACGGACACGGTACGCATCAATTGACGTCATTGGTGGCGTGGCTTGCTCGAATATGGCGCTCACATAGCTCAACGCAGTCAACGCCATGCACGCTGTGCATGCGGGCGGCTTGTTCCTCAAAGACAATCCTACCGCACTATTCTCAAACCACTGCAACTCCTGAAAACCAGAATCAACAGTGGCGACCACCAAAAAAGCGCCGAGGCAATGAAGCTCGACGAAGTCCCGGAGAATGAATTTAACTGTCTTGGATCCCACAACGAAATTAAACAGAAAAGTATAACGGAGGAGAAGGAAAAATACAAATTTCCACTTCCCTCCACATCAAGCAGAATACAGAACAAACAAGGCCAATAGGCACAAAGGGTCGTTACCAACTGGGATAAACCCAGTTGCCTAGCAAAACGGATAAAAATTAGCATTGATATGAATGGGTCCTAACATTGTGAACTGTTATATTTGATTCCATAATAGGCATGACAAAAACATGTATTTTGGTTTGATATCTATCTAGCATGTATGTTAGTTTCACTATCTAGCATGCAAATAAGCTTGTTGTGTAGTGTGGGTGTCATAGAACTATGTCTATGTTTGTATGTGTAAGTAGCCTAAGTCTATATATTCAATGGTTTGCTAATAAACACGAGTATTATACATCAATTCGTGTACTCAATTACACCTATCCCTACATGGCGACCCTGCCTTCGGGCAAGCCGCGCATAATGGTCGTGTCGCGTTACAACTGGCTTCATTATTAATTGGTGCGAAATTGTTAAGAAAAGCAAAATGTGTCAATCATACCAGACCAAAGAAGAGGTTTTTCTAGCTCAAAACGCAGCTGGTGCTGGCAATAGTGCGAATTTGCAAGAAATTGGGCAACATTTGAACATCCAGACTATTATGACCACAATAATTATCTGTTTCATGGGTGCAGTGCTTCTATACTTGGGATTTAAGGCATATAAAAAATGCCATACTCGTTGGATGCGTCAGGAGATCAACCACCAGGCGTTCAGGGGCATGCGATTGTCCGGACGAGGTCGCGGCCAGGCCACTCCGAAAGCAGCAGAAAGTGAATGTCAGTGTAAATCAGTGAACTAAAGTGATTGTGTACGCAAGATATTCGGGAAGAAATTAAGTTAAATGTACTGTTATGTAGAGACTGTTTAAGACAAATTCTAAAGTATGCAGTGACGTCAAAATCAAAACGATTAAAATAGTGTCTTATGGCTAAGAAATTTGATAACATATATAATGAGTTACGCAAAATACGTATATATTTAATTAAAATAGGTCCTGAGCGAAGATTAGAATCTAAGGTATGTAGTAGAAAATTAGAAGAATCGATAAATTTATTTTATTCGTTTAAAAATTATTGTAAAGAAATAGAAGCTAACGTAAAAGACTTCAAAAATGGAGGAGTTAATACTAATAAATGAGTTACGTTATAAGATAGATGAATTATTCGTAGAAATAAAACAGTTATGTGAAAAAGGAAGTAGTTACAGTAACTCAGATTTAGAAAGTTTAAGTGAGGACGAAGGAAAAATAGCTAAAATGGCCAAATTTGATCTTAAGATAGCACTGAATTTGTTGCCCGTCATGACAAGTGACGAGTTAGGTATTAAGCAGTTAATCGATGGGATCGATTATTACAGTTCTATTTTAGATAGTCAGTCGCAAGAACAATTAATTACATTCGTTTTGAAAAGTCGATTGTCTCAGGCTGCAAAATTGAAATTAGCATCAAATTATGACTCAGTTAAGGATCTATTACACGATATGCGGGTTCAATTATTGCCAACAAAGTCTGCTACGGCAATACAGAGCAAACTACATTCTTTCTGCCAAAAGCAAATGTCAATTGATGAGTACGGAAAAGCCATTACTGAGATGTTTGTGGACTTGACGATAGCGCAATCCGAAGGGAAATCCAGTAATTACCAGGTATTGAAACCGCTTAATGAGAAACAAGCCATCAAACGGTTTGCCGACGGATTGCGAAACCGTCGATTAAGCACTATCATAGCCGCAAGAAATTTTGAATCCCTCAAAGATGCAGTTCAAGCAGCAGTGGATGAAGAGACTTCCATGCCTTCGACTTCATCAGGTGAGATTATGGCTTTTAATCAAAACAATCGACATAATTACAGGCGTGCTTCTAATAATTATTTTAGAGGTCAGCATGGACGAGCGTTTAGAGGCCGCTCAAACCAGGGTCAAATGCGTTGGGGTGACCGTAATGAGACCATCCAGGACCCAGGGCGTGGTCGTGCACCACGAGGATCGTGGCGGAATTCGAGAAGATCGAATCGAGGTAGGTCTTCTTTTCATAATAACCGAAACAAGTGGACACGTAATTCGGAAGCTATGCATATTATGACCGAGGATGCACCTAAAAATGAAGAATCCAAAAATCAGTTTTTTCGTGCCTAAACATTATATTTTGTCATGTGATAATAACATGGTTGTCGAGTTTTCTGTAAATGGTAGCCCATTCCGATGGTTACTTGACTCGGGTGCGTCAATTTCAGCCATCAAATATAAACATCTTGTCGAACAAAATATTCCATGCCATTTAGAGAGTATTGAGATTAATGGACTTGGGGGCAAAGTTCAATCTTTAGGTTACGTTTATTTAGACTTAGTAACAGATTATGCAACGTTTAGGCATAAGTTTATTGTTTTTAATTCTTTGCCATGTAAGGCGCATGGAATCATCGGTGACGACTTCTTGCGAAAACATAAAGCGTTATTAGACTACAAGAATAATAGTTTATCTTTGCACACTTTAAATGGTAATCCAATCACGTTGTCTATTAAGATATCTAATAGTAAAAAAGAAATGTTTATTATACCTCCCAGATCGGAGTCAATCCACTTTATACAAACTAATATAAAAGAAGAATGTGTAGTTTGTACTTCTGAATGCAGCGAAGGTGTTTTTATAGCTAGCACCTTAGTAAAGCCCACTAGTGGAAAAATACCTGTAAGAATACTTAACACAACTGAGAATGAGTTAACTCTAGATAAAATAGACCCCATTATACACAGCGCGTCGGATTACAATATTTGCAGTTTTGATAAATGCGAAAAAAATGCGGCCCGCGTTAAAAAAATGTTTACACTGCTGAATATAAAACATTTAAATGAAGAAGAGCAGATAACAATTGAAAAAGTATGCGCCAAATATGCTGATATATTCTTTTTACCGGGGGATAAACTGACAACTACGCATATTTATCAACATTCTATTCGCGTAAAGCCTAATGCAGAGCCCGTATTTGTTAAACCATATAGGTTACCTCATTCACAGAAAGATGAGGTACATAAACAACTCCAAAATATGTTAGCCGACGGCATTATAGAGCCATGCGTAAGTGATTGGTCTAGCCCAATTTTGCTGGTACCCAAGAAATTAGACGTTAATGGACAAAAGAGGTGGAGATTAGTTATTGACTACCGCAAACTGAATAATAATATTGAAAATGATAACTTCCCTCTTCCTAACATTACAGAAATTTTAGACTCGTTATCAGGATGCATCTACTTCTCACACTTAGATCTCCATCAAGCATATTATAATGTAGGGTTAGACCCCAATAGTAGGAAATATACAGCATTTGGTTCTGGGCAATATCAAATGACTAGGATGCCCATGGGGCTTAAAACAAGTCCTAGCTCATTTTCAAGGATGATGACAATGGCAATGGCAGGTCTTAATTTTGAAAAGTGCCTCGTCTATCAAGACGATTTAATTGTGTATGGAAGTTGTCTCAGTCAACATAATAAAAATTTAATTGACGTTTTTGAAAGACTTCGGAAAGTGAATCTTAAATTGAATCCGTCCAAGTGTGTATTTTTGAAAAAGGATATGTTATATTTAGGTCATGTGGTCTCTGGCAACGGAGTTTTACCAGACCCGGACAAAATTAGTGTTATGCAAAATTATCCCATTCCAAAAACGGCAGATGAGGTAAAACGCTTCGTAGCGTTTGCCAATTACTATAGAAAGTTTATTAAAAATTTTGCAGATATAGTTCACCCCTTGAATAATTTGAGTAGGAAAAATGTAACATTTAAATGGGATAAAGACTGCCAAGTGAGCTTTGATGCATTAAAACAGCGTTTCATATCCGCCCCAGTTTTGCAATACCCATGTTTTTCTAGTGACAATATATTCAACCTACAAACAGATGCATCAGGATACGCGTTAGGCGCCGTATTGTCTAATCGGGATGGAAGGCCAATTGCTTATGCAAGCAGAAGTTTAAATAAAGCTGAAAGAAACTATCCCACTATAGAAAAAGAATTATTAGCTATAGTGTGGAGTATTAAACATTTTCGTCCATATTTGTATGGTCGCAAATTTAAGATTTTTACGAACCATAAACCTCTAATTTATTTATTCAATTTGAAGGATCCTTCTAGTAGATTATTAAAGTTTAGATTGGTTTTGGATGAGTACGATTTTGATATCGAATATGTGCCAGGTAAAAGTAATGTGGCTGCAGACGCATTATCGAGAGTATGTGTGTCATCGAAGGAACTGAAAGAAATGCATGAGTGTGTTGTAAACATTATGACTAGAGGACAAAAGCGGAAGTTATTGGAGAGCAGTTCTTCGGAAGATATGGTTAGCACAGACATTTGGCCTGATCAACCAAAAGTTGTGGAAACTCATAGTAAGCCGAAGGACTCTGTTGAGATACGATTTGTAGATAGTAATAATTGGGCTAAATTAAGAGACGAAAATAATAATGTAAGGTTAAGTAGTCAGAATACATTGTGTTATGTGCCGGCTCGGATGACATTGTTTATAAACCCAGCATCCCGATCGCAGATGACGCCAGCCGCATTTGCGAGGGAGTTCAGGGAATATTGTAATATTAATGATATAGAGGAGATATATTTCATTAAAAATGGCACAAATAATTATTTTATTGAGAAGTTGATATCCGAGGTAAAGAAAGATGCAAAATGGTCCGGACCTAGGTTATGTGTATTAAAAGACGTAGAAAGAATAGATGACAAAGATGACAGAAGAGTCATAATTAACGACTTTCATCTTTTACCCACGAGTGGCCACGCGGGTATAAGACGGATGTTAAATAATATTCGTAAATATTATTTCTGGCCTAGCATGGAACGAGATGTCCATGATTTTGTGAAGAAATGTCATAAATGCCAGATTCAAAAACATAGCATATACAATAAAGAGCCGATGGTAGTGACGACTACTGCTCATACATCCTTTCAGAAGGTATATCTAGATATAGTAGAACCCTTAGATAAGGATAGGTATAATTTTTCGTATATTTTAACCACACAATGTGAATTATCCAAATATATTATCGCTTGTCCACTTGTTTCTAAAAAGTCAGAAGAGGTTGCAAAAGCCTTTGTAGAAAATGTTATCCTAAAGTATGGTGTTCCAAACACTATAGCGACCGATCGAGGAGCAGAGTTTATCAGCGCAACAATGACGGAGGTATGTAAATTACTAGATATAAAAAAGCTTAACTCCACGGCATACCATCACGAAAGTATTGGTGCGTTGGAGAATGCTCATAAACATCTAGGAGCATTCTTGAGAATCCAGACGGATAATCATCCTGAAACATGGAGTTCATGGTTACCCTATTGGTGCTTCTCATATAACACTTCGGTGCATAGTGCAACAAACCATACTCCATTTGAATTGGTATATGGGAAAAAATGTAATTTGCCTAATAATTTATCAAAGTCAACTGAACCACTTTATAATCATGAGAGTTACCCGCTTGAATTGAAATATAGATTACAGGTGTCACAGTCTGAAGCACGAAATAACTTGATTCAACGAAAAACATTGCGCAAGCAACATTATGATTCCAATATGAGGCCTATCACTTATACACCAAATGACCAAATCCTTGTAAAAAAAGAAACTGGAAACAAATTCAGTCCCATTTATTCTGGAACCTATGTAGTTGTAAGGGACTTAGCACCAAACGTAGAAATAATAAGAAAAGGTAACATTGATGTAGTGCATAAGAATAGAACTAAGTTATATTGTACCTATTGCATGATTGCTAATAAACACGAGTATTATACATCAATTCGTGTACTCAATTACACCTATCCCTACAGTTGACTATCTAGCATATGTGTTTGTATGCTGACTATCTAACATGTGTGTTAGCATGCTGACTAACTAGCACGTGTGTTAGGTTACTGACTATCTAGCATGTGTGTTAGTTTGCTGACTAACTAGCACGTGTGTTAGGTTGCTGACTATCTAGCATGTGCGTTAGGTTGCTGACTATCTAGCATGTGTGTTAGTTTGCTGATTATCTAGCATGTGTGTTAGTTTGCTGACTATCTAGTATGTGTGTTAGTTTGTTGGCTATCTAACATGTGCGTTAGGTTGCTGAATAACTAGCATGTGTTTTAGTTTGCTGACTATCTAGCATGTGTGTTAGATTGCTGACTATCTAGCATGTGCGTTAGTTTGCTGACTATCTAGCATGAGCGTTATGTTGCTGACTATCTAGCATGTGTGTTAGGTCGCTGACTATCTAGCATGTGCGTTAGGTTGCGGACTATCTAGTATGTGTGTTTGTTGGCTATCTAACATGTGCGTTAGGTTGCTGAATAACTAGCATGTGTTTTAGTTTGCTGATTATCTAGAATGTGTGTTAGATTGCTGACTATCTAGCATGTGCGTTAGTTTGCTGACTATCTAGCATGAGCGTTGTGTTGCTGACTATCTAGCATGTGTGTTAGATTGCTGACTATCTAGCATGAGCGTTATGTTGCTGACTATCTAGCATGTGCGTTAGGTTGCGGACTATCTAGCATGTGCGTTAGGTTGCTGACTATCTAGTATGTGTGTTAGGTTGCTGACTATCTAGTATGTGTGTTAGGTTGCTGAATAACTAGCATGTGTTTTAGTTTGCTGACTATCTAGCATGTGTGTTAGATTGCTGACTATCTAGCATGAGCGTTATGTTGCTGACTATCTAGCATGTGCGTTAGGTTGCGGACTATCTAGCATGTGCGTTAGGTTGCTGACTATCTAGTATGTGTGTTAGGTTGCTGACTATCTAGTATGTGTGTTAGGTTGCTGAATAACTAGCATGTGTTTTAGTTTGCTGACTATCTAGCATGTGTGTTAGATTGCTGACTATCTAGCATGTGCGTTAGTTTGCTGACTATCTAGCATGAGCGTTATGTTGCTGACTATCTAGCATGTGAGTTAGGTCGCTGACTATCTAGCATGTGCGTTAGGTTGCGGACTATCTAGTATGTGTGTTTGTTGGCTATCTAACATGTGCGTTAGGTTGCTGAATAACTAGCATGTGTTTTAGTTTGCTGATTATCTAGAATGTGTGTTAGATTGCTGACTATCTAGCATGTGCGTTAGTTTGCTGACTATCTAGCATGAGCGTTGTGTTGCTGACTATCTAGCATGTGTGTTAGATTGCTGACTATCTAGCATGAGCGTTATGTTGCTGACTATCTAGCATGTGCGTTAGGTTGCGGACTATCTAGCATGTGCGTTAGGTTGCTGACTATCTAGTATGTGTGTTAGGTTGCTGACTATCTAGTATGTGTGTTTGTTGGCTATCTAACATGTGCGTTAGTTTGCTGATTATCTAGCATGTGTGTTAGATTGCTGAATAACTAGCATGTGTTTTAGTTTCCTGATTATCTAGCATGTGTGTTAGATTGCTGAATAACTAGCATGTGTTTTAGTTTGCTGATTATCTAGCATGTGTGTTAGATTGCTGACTATCTAGCATGTGTGTTAGATTGCTGACTATCTAGCATGAGCGTTATGTTGCTGACTATCTAGCATGTGTGTTTGTTGGCTATCTAACATGTGCGTTAGGTTGCGGAATAACTAGCATGTGTTTTAGTTTGCTGATTATCTAGCATGTGTGTTAGATTGCTGACTATCTAGCATGTGTTTTAGTTTGCTGACTATCTAGCATGTGTGTTAGATTGCTGACTATCTAGCATGTGCGTTAGTTTGCTGACTATCTAGCACGAGCGTTATGTTGCTGACTATCTAGCATGTGTGTTAGGTTGCTGACTATCTAGCATGTGCGTTAGGTTGCGGACTATCTAGTATGTGTGTTTGTTGGCTATCTAACATGTGCGTTAGGTTGCTGAATAACTAGCATGTGTTTTAGTTTGCTGATTATCTAGAATGTGTGTTAGATTGCTGACTATCTAGCATGTGCGTTAGTTTGCTGACTATCTAGCATGAGCGTTGTGTTGCTGACTATCTAGCATGTGTGTTAGTTTGCTGACTATCTAGCATGAGCGTTGTGTTGCTGACTATCTAGTATGTGTGTTTGTTGCCTATCTTTCATGTGCGTTAGGTTGCTGTATAACTAGCATGTGTTTTAGTTTGCTGATTATCTAGCATGTGTGTTAGATTGCTGACTATCTAGCATGTGCGTTAGTTTGCTGACTATCTAGCATGAGCGTTATGTTGCTGACTATCTAGCATGTGTGTTAGTTTGCTGACTATCTAGCATGTGCGTTAGTTTGCTGACTATCTAGCATGAGCGTTATGTTGCTGACTATCTAGCAAGCGTGTTAGATTGCTGACTATCTAGCATGTGCGTTAGTTTGCCGACTATCTAGCATGAGCGTTATGTTGCTGACTATTTAGCAAGTGTGTTAGATTGCTGACTATCTAGCATGTGCGTTAGTTTGCTGACTATCTAGCATGAGCGTTATGTTGCTGACTATCTAGCATGTGCGTTAGTTTGCTGACTATCTAGCATGAGCGTTATGTTGCGGACTATCTAGCATGTGCGTTAGGTTGCTGACTATCTAGTATGTGTGTTTGTTGCCTATCTATCATGTGCGTTAGGTTGCTGAATTTCTAGCATGTATTTTAGTTTGCTGATTATCTAGCATGTGTGTTAGATTGCTGACTATCTAGCATGTGTTTTAGTTTGCTGACTATCTAGCATGTGTGTTAGATTGCTGACTATCTAGCATGTGCGTTAGTTTGCTGACTATCTAGCACGAGCGTTATGTTGCTGACTATCTAGCATGTGTGTTAGGTTGCTGACTATCTAGCATGTGCGTTAGGTTGCGGACTATCTAGTATGTGTGTTTGTTGGCTATCTAACATGTGCGTTAGGTTGCTGAATAACTAGCATGTGTTTTAGTTTGCTGATTATCTAGAACGTGTGTTAGATTGCTGACTATCTAGCATGAGCGTTATGTTGCGGACTATCTAGCATGAGCGTTATGTTGCTGACTATCTAGCATGTGTGTTAGTTTGCTGACTATCTAGCATGTGCGTTAGTTTGCTGACTATCTAGCATGAGCGTTATGTTGCTGACTATCTAGCATGTGTGTTAGTTTGCTGACTATCTAGCATGTGCGTTAGTTTGCTGACTATCTAGCATGAGCGTTATGTTGCTGACTATCTAGCAAGTGTGTTAGATTGCTGACTATCTAGCATGTGCGTTAGTTTGCCGACTATCTAGCATGAGCGTTATGTTGCTGACTATTTAGCAAGTGTGTTGGATTGCTGACTATCTAGCATGTGCGTTAGTTTGCTGACTATCTAGCATGAGCGTTATGTTGCTGACTATCTAGCATGTGCGTTAGTTTGCTGACTATCTAGCATGAGCGTTATGTTGCGGACTATCTAGCATGTGTGTTAGTTTGCTGACTATCTAGCATGTGCGTTAGTTTGCTGACTATCTAGCATGAGCGTTATGTTGCTGACTATCTAGCATGTGTGTTTGTTGGCTATCTAACATGTGCGTTAGGTTGCGGAATAACTAGCATGTGTTTTAGTTTGCTGATTATCTAGCATGTGTGTTAGATTGCTGACTATCTAGCATGTGCGTTAGTTTGCTGACTATCTAGCATGAGCGTTGTGTTGCTGACTATCTAGCATGTGTGTTAGTTTGCTGACTATCTAGCATGAGCGTTGTGTTGCTGACTATCTAGCATGTGCGTTAGGTTGCTGACTATCTAGTATGTGTGTTTGTTGCCTATCTATCATGTGCGTTAGGTTGCTGAATTTCTAGCATGTATTTTAGTTTGCTGATTATCTAGCATGTGTGTTAGATTGCTGACTATCTAGTATGTGTTTTAGTTTGCTGACTATCTAGCATGTGTGTTAGATTGCTGACTATCTAGCATGTGCGTTAGTTTGCTGACTATCTAGCACGAGCGTTATGTTGCTGACTATCTAGCATGTGTGTTAGGTTGCTGACTATCTAGCATGTGCGTTAGGTTGCGGACTATCTAGCATGTGCGTTAGGTTGCTGACTATCTAACATGTGCGTTAGTTTGCTGATTATCTAGAATGTGTGTTAGATTGCTGACTATCTAGCATGTGCGTTAGTTTGCTGACTATCTAGCATGAGCGTTGTGTTGCTGACTATCTAGCATGTGTGTTAGTTTGCTGACTATCTAGCATGAGCGTTGTGTTGCTGACTATATAGTATGTGTGTTTGTTGCCTATCTATCATGTGCGTTAGGTTGCTGAATAACTAGCATGTGTTTTAGTTTGCTGATTATCTAGCATGTGTGTTAGATTGCTGACTATCTAGCATGTGCGTTAGTTTGCTGACTATCTAGCATGAGCGTTATGTTGCTGACTATCTAGCATGTGTGTTAGTTTGCTGACTATCTAGCATGTGCGTTAGTTTGCTGACTATCTAGCATGAGCGTTATGTTGCTGACTATCTAGCAAGTGTGTTAGATTGCTGACTATCTAGCATGTGCGTTAGTTTGCCGACTATCTAGCATGAGCGTTATGTTGCTGACTATTTAGCAAGTGTGTTGGATTGCTGACTATCTAGCATGTGCGTTAGTTTGCTGACTATCTAGCATGAGCGTTATGTTGCTGACTATCTAGCATGTGCGTTAGTTTGCTGACTATCTAGCATGAGCGTTATGTTGCGGACTATCTAGCATGTGTGTTAGTTTGCTGACTATCTTGCATGTGCGTTAGTTTGCTGACTATCTAGCATGAGCGTTATGTTGCGGACTATCTAGCATGAGCGTTATGTTGCTGACTATCTAGCATGTGTGTTAGATTGCTGACTATCTAGCATGTGCGTTAGTTCGCCGACTATCTAGCATGAGCGTTATGTTGCTGACTATCTAGCAAGTGTGTTAGATTGCTGACTATCTAGCATGTGCGTTAGTTTGCCGACTATCTAGCATGAGCGTTATGTTGCTGACTATTTAGCAAGTGTGTTGGATTGCTGACTATCTAGCATGTGCGTTAGTTTGCTGACTATCTAGCATGAGCGTTATGTTGCTGACTATCTAGCATGTGCGTTAGTTTGCTGACTATCTAGCATGAGCGTTATGTTGCGGACTATCTAGCATGTGTGTTAGTTTGCTGACTATCTAGCATGTGCGTTAGTTTGCTGACTATCTAGCATGAGCGTTATGTTGCGGACTATCTAGCATGAGCGTTATGTTGCTGACTATCTAGCATGTGTGTTAGTTTGCTGACTATCTAGCATGTGCGTTAGTTTGCTGACTATCTAGCATGAGCGTTATGTTGCTGACTATCTAGCATGTGTGTTAGTTTGCTGACTATCTAGCATGTGCGTTAGTTTGCTGACTATCTAGCATGAGCGTTATGTTGCTGACTATCTAGCAAGTGTGTTAGATTGCTGACTATCTAGCATGTGCGTTAGTTTGCCGACTATCTAGCATGAGCGTTATGTTGCTGACTATTTAGCAAGTGTGTTGGATTGCTGACTATCTAGCATGTGCGTTAGTTTGCTGACTATCTAGCATGAGCGTTATGTTGCTGACTATCTAGCATGTGCGTTAGTTTGCTGACTATCTAGCATGAGCGTTATGTTGCGGACTATCTAGCATGTGTGTTAGTTTGCTGACTATCTAGCATGTGCGTTAGTTTGCTGACTATCTAGCATGAGCGTTGTGTTGCTGGCTATCTAGCATGTGTGTTAGATTGCTGACTATCTAGCATGAGCGTTATGTTGCTAACTATTGTCACGTATATAGGACGTGAACAAGAAAAGAGAAGAAATGAAACTCAGTTTGAAATTATAAAAAAAAAACGGTATATTAAAAAAAAGAAAGTAAGGTTCGGCCTAGGTCGTTGCGCACTTGTCTAGCCTTCCACACTTCCCTGGCGAAGTCCCGTCCTCCAGGCGTAGTCCCGGTCAGCTCGGCCACTCCACACAGGCGATGAAGGAGACAGAATGAGAATCCGGTTAGTCAGTTGAACCGTGACGTAATTCCCAAGTTTGGGAATCACGGTCACTTAATTAATAATTACAACTGTTTTAAGTATATGGACAAAGGCAATCCACTCTTAAGTTGATATTACAGTTTAAATATTCGTAAATAACTTTACGTTCAAAATTGATATTTCGCAATGACGGTAGAACAGTGAGAAAATTAGTCAAGGCGACAGCGTCCGTGCCTCGAGAGGTTCGGCTACGGACTGCCTGTGTTAGCTACGTGCGCGCGCGACGCGCGGCCGCTGGCGGGCGGCGATTAGGAACCGGTTATTTCCGTATCTATAAAATAATGTGGTTGTCCGCATTACTTGTACACTTTGGTTTTTTATTTTTATTTTTAATAGTTACATTTCAATAATAGTTGAATATAATTGAATTGTTATTTTATAGCTTCAAGTAATAGCTTTATTTAGATTGTTTATTTTTTGTAAATAGTTTTATTTAATTGTTTATTTTTAAGTTAAGTTGTTTTTTTTTTTTAATCAGTATTAATGAACACTATGTTACATTACCCCTCTCCCCAGAAAAAGGATTTCAACTTATTGAAATCCGCAAAAAAAAAATGTTATTAACTTACTACGGGTATCTCTTAAGCTTGAGGTCCTTAATATGCCAAACGCCAAGGTCGCGACCATTCATGTCTTCTAGAACGTAAACTAATGGTGATCGTTTAACTTTTACCCGGCATTTTTGAAATTTAGGAGCTAATTTTTTACTAAAATGAGCATCTTTATCGCTCTGGAAGTAGCAACGCTTCCAAACGATATCGCCCACACTGAACTCTGCATGTTTGCGGCGCAAGTTATAATGCTGTGTATTTTTTACATGAGCTTCCCACAAAGCAACCTGAACTTTATCGAATATTGGCGATAATTGACCCAGGTTTGCAGCATAAGCATCGCGTGGTAGAAATATAAGGTCTGCTGGATCTGGATATTCGATGTAATGAGAACCACACACGACTAACTCTCTTCCGTGTACCAAGAAGGATGGAGTATAACCAGTGCTTTCGTTAACAGAATTATTAATAGCGAATTGGATTTGAGGAAGGTTGGAGTCCCAAGATCCATGATCCCCATCTACGAAACTAGAAACAGCAGTTATTATTGTTTTATTATATCTTTCCACTGTGTTGATTTGTGGAGTGTACTTTGGAGTAAAATGTATGCTAGGAATTTTGTACTTTTTGAAAAGCTTATCCAATTCTCGGCTAATAAACTGACTTCCATTATCAAGAATAATAGTTTGAGGTATTCCGTGGACGAGAAAGACGTCATCCTCAAGGTGTTTAACTATTAAATTTGAGGTAGCTCGACGAAGTGGAAAAAGAAGGCAATATTTAGAAAAGCAGCAAGTCACAACGAAAATAAACTGATTCTGTTTCCTTGAAGAAGGCAATGGACCAACCAAGTCAATTGATAGAACCTGGAAGGGACGAGAAACGTCTTTAGGCCTACCCATTTTTCCAGAGACACCTTGTGTAGAATGCTTATGAGCTAGACATGTTTCACAGTTAGAAACAAATTGAACTACGCTAGAATACATACCGGGCCAATAAAAACGAAGTGCTAAGCGCTTATATGTCTTAAACACGCCGAAATGACCAGAAATAGGTTCAGAGTGGCACTCAATTAAAATGTCTGCTTGTTGTTCTTTAGGAATAACCTTCTTCCAAGAAAATTCAACCGTAAGGTCAACCTTAGTTTTCATGTACCTATATAATTCATTATTCTCCACCTTGTAATTTGGAAAATTTATAGGATTAGCCTGGCAGCCCTGGAAGATCTTCAGATACCAAGAATCCTGAGTATCAGGGCCTGAAGCCGCGGGAACATCGCCGTTTGAAATAACCTCAACTGGAACACATCTAGAAAGGGCATCTGGGATAACATTATCCTTTCCACGGCGGTGTCTTATTTCAAAATTAAAAGAAGAAAGGCGAACTCCCCACCTTGCGAGCCGACCGGTTGGATTAGTGAGAGACATAAACCATTTAAGCGATGAATGGTCAGTGTAGACTAAAAAGGTTTTGTCAGTCTCAAGGTAACAGCGCCAGTATTCAAGGGCCGTAAGAACGGCAAGAGCCTCCCGTTCTGTTGTGCTGTAGTTCCTCTCCGGCTTACTTAAAGAACGGCTCATGTATGCGATTGGATGTTCCACACCATCAATAGTTTGGGCCAACATTGCACCGATACCAAAATTGCTAGCATCAGTGTGCACCTCAAAAGGAAGGTTAAAGTCAGGGCAAGCAAGGACAGGTGCTTGAACTAGTTTGGATTTTAATTCTAGAAAAGCCTTGTCAGCCTCAGGGTTCCATTGAAACGCAGGGGCGTTCTTTTTATTAGAAGTAAGCTTATTTAGAGGACCTGCTACGGTACTGAAATGTGGAATAAAACGCCTATACCAAGACGCTGTACCCAGAAAACGCTTAACCTCCTTCCTATTAGTAGGAGTGGGGAAGTCTAATATGGCTTTGACCTTATCTGGGTCAGTCCTTAAGCCATGAGCATCCACAATGTAGCCAAGATAACGTAATTGACTTCGGAAGAAGTGACACTTGTCCAGATTGACAGTGAGATTAGCCGAACGTAATTTTTGGAAAACCTTCTGAAGCAGTTCTACATGTTCCTCGAAAGTTCTGCTAATGATAATTACATCATCTAAATAAGCAAAGACTTTGAGCTCGAATTCAGGCCCGAATAAGAGATCAACAAGTCTCTGTTGCGTAGCAGGGGCATTGGTAAGTCCAAAAGCTGTGACTTTGAACATAAAAGTTCCTCGACCAGGAACATAAAACGCAGTCTTCTCTCTGTCCTTTTCATCGATTAATATCTGCCAAAAAGCTTTAGATAAATCAATGCTGGAAAGATAACGCGCATCCTTTAGATTATCCAATATTTCAGACACATATGGCAGCTTATATGCGTCCTTCTTTGTAACAGCATTAAGTTTACGACTGTCTAAGCAGAAGCGGGGCTTTCCATCCTTCTTGCCGACCACTAACACCGGAGAAGACCACGGGCTCTCACAAGGTTCAATAACGTCTAACGCTAACATCTCATCAACCTGTTCAGCAACAATACGTTGCTTTTCTGGTGACATGCGGTAATATCGCTGTCGAATAGGTTCAGCGTCACCGGTATCTATACGATGTTTAATGACGTGAGTACGACCTAAACCTCTCTCTGCGTACGAAATGTCCTTAAAATGACTTACGATATTGTCAGCTAACAGCTTTTCAGAAGTATTCAAAGCGTCATAGCCACACAGGTGATGAATAGATGACGAAGAAATTTCCGAGAGCCCGGGGTCAGTTAAGAATAAGTTTTCTTTCTCTGACAAATACTTAGGGCACAGGTTAAAAGTGTTCCAAAAATCGATTCCTAAGATTAAAACGGTTTCGATCGCTGGAATAACATGCGCCTTAATAATAGAAAATTTTCTTTCGAAGGTCAAGGGTAGAAGAATATAACCAAGGGATGTTATCCTTTGACCTCCTGCTGCAGTAACAGTTATTCTCTCATCGTTGCATAAAATCAGATCTAATTTTATTAAAAGTTCATGAGAGTTCTTACCCAGGATAGTGACGGCGGAACCAGAATCCAACAAACCATACAAAAACAAATCCTTATTGATTCCTACCTTCACATAAGGCCTAGGGTCATTACTCGGTTTGACATTGAAAATTGTAGAAATATGTTTTCTAGAAAAGAAGTTTTTTACAAACATGAGCCAATCATTCCAGTTCGAGCTATCTGTATGACTAACCGCATGTTTCCTACAATTTTCAGAAACTAGTTTTTTTGGTTTGCAGTTTGGACACTCTGGTGTGCGAACTTCCTTCATGCCACACTTAAAGCAAAAAATTTTACGCTCAGCAGCGCAGTCTTTCATAGAGTGCGTATTAACACGGCAACGATGACAGTAGGGAACTTTGGTGATTGCCGAAGTTTCGACTTCAGGAGCCTGAATTTCAGAGACCTTGTGTGACCCTTGATGGTGAGCACCGTCATACCTACTACGAGCGTAAAAATTACCTTGGCTACTAGTCGTCGACTTACGTTTTGAAGACTGGTAGCCAAATTCTGGAGCCAAGGTATTAGCCGAAACCGAAGGTGGTTCCTTAAAGAATTCTGAACGAACCTTTATGCGTTCATAATTCTTGCAAATTAATTTTAAGTCTTCAAGTGATTTAATATTAGGACTAGCAGCTATAATAGTAGAGTAGCAAGGACGAATATTATGCAGAATGATTTCGAGTTTAACGTCTTCCTCTAAAGGTTTACTTAGCCTAGAGAACATGCCTTGCATTATAGATAGATAAATTGTTATGTTCTCTTCCTCGCCTTGTGTACGCTGACGAATTTCTGAGGCCATGCGATAATCGTAGTCGGGGACGTCGAAATCATTCCTTAACGCAATTAGTACCTCATTCCAACTACCGATACTGCCCCTGATGTTACGGTACCAGTGAAGTGCATCACCAATGAAAACATCAGTAGCAGAACTTAGCATTTTATTTTCAGTTATATTTTTAGACGTACGGAATTCTTCAACTTTCTGTATAAAAGATCTGACACAAGATTTTCCGTCATATTTTAACTTAATCAGTTCTCCCATTAACCCGCGATCACACGAAACTGCAATATTCATCCCGGATAAATTAGGTTTATCTAAAAAATCCTCTTCAGAAGTAACTGAAGACGTGGGCTGCTTCTGGTCTTTGACTCTTGGCTTATCAAGGCTCAAAAGCATCTCATAATACCCCTCGTAAATTTTCTTTATTTTATCTAATTTCGATAAATCATCAGCCGCCTGCGGTTTTTCAATACGTTGAAGCCTATAATATAAATGATGTAGAAGAGACTTAGTTCTACTAAAAAGAGATTCATCAAAGTTAAGTTTTAAGGCATCCAGATTAGCCCTAACCTTCTCTAGCGTCTCTTGAGAGCCTTTACTATCCTCTGAAAACTGGAAAACCGAATCGATTATGTCATCAGACGAATATAATTGAGTCAATTTAGTGACTTGACGTCTTAAACCCGCTACGTTGTCAGAGGGAAGTTCTCCACGGATAGCAACTTCATACATGAGCTCAGATTTCTGAAGCTGTAAATATTTTATTGGAATTGCCATATTGTTATTTAAATTAAAAAAAAAAACAAAAAAATAAGTTAAAAAAAACTGGGTAGGTTATGCACAATTTACTAACATAAATCAAGTAAAATCCGCTCTGTTACCATTTTTATTTAAGAACAAAAACCAATCATAAAATAATAAGACAGGTGAAGTCAGGTGACATACACTAAGTTACTTTTAAACGACTAAGTTACTTTTAAGCGACTCAAAATTTTATAACTACCGTTCAACACAATAGAAATTACGGTAAACTACACAAAGTTTATGTAATTAAACCTATCATTTAAATGACAGAATTACTTAAAGTTCTAAGAAATTTAAGACAAGTAGGCAAACACTGCTAAAAAACCACCACCACATAGAACCACTAAAAAGACCAAAACCAAGTGCGAAAGACCTTAAACCACGTTTATGGGCGCCATTGTCACGTGTATAGGACGTGAACAAGAAAAGAGAAGAAATGAAACTCAGTTTGAAATTATAAAAAAAAAAACGGTATATTAAAAAAAAGAAAGTAAGGTTCGGCCTAGGTCGTTGCGCACTTGTCTAGCCTTCCACACTTCCCTGGCGAAGTCCCGTCCTCCAGGCGTAGTCCCGGTCAGCTCGGCCACTCCACACAGGCGATGAAGGAGACAGAATGAGAATCCGGTTAGTCAGTTGAACCGTGACGTAATTCCCAAGTTTGGGAATCACGGTCACTTAATTAATAATTACAACTGTTTTAAGTATATGGACAAAGGCAATCCACTCTTAAGTTGATATTACAGTTTAAATATTCGTAAATAACTTTACGTTCAAAATTGATATTTCGCAATGACGGTAGAACAGTGAGAAAATTAGTCAAGGCGACAGCGTCCGTGCCTCGAGAGGTTCGGCTACGGACTGCCTGTGTTAGCTACGTGCGCGCGCGACGCGCGGCCGCTGGCGGGCGGCGATGAGGAACCGGTTATTTCCGTATCTATAAAATAATGTGGTTGTCCGCATTACTTGTACACTTTGGTTTTTTATATTTATTTTTAATAGTTACATTTCAATAATAGTTGAATATAATTGAATTGTTATTTTATAGCTTCAAGTAATAGCTTTATTTAGATTGTTTATTTTTTGTAAATAGTTTTATTTAATTGTTTATTTTTAAGTTAAGTTGTTTTTTTTTTTTAATCAGTATTAATGAACACTATGTTACACTATCTAGCATGTGCGTTTGTTGGCTATCTAACATGTGCGTTAAGTTGCGGAATAACTAGCATGTGTTTTAGTTTGCTGATTATCTAGCATGTGTGTTACATTGCTGACTATCTAGCATGTGCGTTAGGTTGCTGACTATCTAGTATGTGTGTTTGTTGGCTATCTATCATGTGCGTTAGGTTGCTGAATAACTAGCATGTGTTTTAGTTTGCTGATTATCTAGCATGTGTGTTAGATTGCTGACTATCTAGCATGTGCGTTAGTTTGCTGACTATCTAGCATGAGCGTTGTGTTGCTGACTATCTAGCATGTGTGTTAGATTGCTGACTATCTAGCATGAGCGTTATGTTGCTAACTATCTAGCATGTGTGTTTGTTGGCTATCTAACATGTGCGTTAAGTTGCGGAATAACTAGCATGTGTTTTAGTTTGCTGATTATCTAGCATGTGTTACATTGCTGACTATCTAGCATGTGCGTTAGGTTGCTGACTATCTAGTATGTGTGTTAGTTGGCTATCTATCATGTGCGTTAGGTTGCTGAATAACTAGCATGTGTTTTAGTTTGCTGATTATCTAGCATGTGTGTTAGATTGCTGACTATCTAGCATGTGCGTTAGTTTGCTGACTATCTAGTATGAGCGTTGTGTTGCTGACTATCTAGCATGTTCGTTAGTTTGCTGACTATCTTACATGTGCGTTAGGTTGCTGAATAACTAGCATGTGTTTTAGTTTGCTGATTATCTAGCATGTGTGTTAGATTGCTGACTATCTAGCATGTGCGTTAGTTTGCAGACTATCTAGCATGAGCGTTGTGTTGCTGGCTATCTAGCATGTGTGTTAGATTGCTGACTATCTAGCATGAGCGTTATGTTGCTAACTATCTAGCATGTGTGTTTGTTGGCTATCTAACATGTGCGTTAAGTTGCGGAATAACTAGCATGTGTTTTAGTTTGCTGATTATCTAGCATTTGTGTTACATTGCTGACTATCTAGCGTGTGCGTTAGGTTGCTGACTATCTAGTATGTGTGTTTGTTGGCTATCTATCATGTGCGTTAGGTTGCTGAATAACTAGCATGTGTTTTAGTTTGCTGATTATCTAGCATGTGTGTTAGATTGCTGACTATCTAGCATGTGCGTTAGTTTGCTGACTATCTAGCATGAGCGTTGTGTTGCTGGCTATCTAGCATGAGCGTTATGTTGCTGACTATCTAGCATGTGTGTTTGTTGGCTATCTAACATGTGCGTTAAGTTGCGGAATAACTAGCATGTGTTTTAGTTTGCTGATTATCTAGCATGTGTGTTACATTGCTGACTATCTAGCATGTGCGTTAGGTTGCTGACTATCTAGCATGTGCGTTAGGTTGCGGACTATCTAGTATGTGTGTTTGTTGGCTATCTAACATGTGCGTTAGGTTGCTGAATAACTAGCATGTGTTTTAGTTTGCTGATTATCTAGAATGTGTGTTAGATTGCTGACTATCTAGCATGTGCGTTAGTTTGCTGACTATCTAGCATGAGCGTTGTGTTGCTGACTATCTAGCATGTGTGTTAGTTTGCTGACTATCTAGCATGAGCGTTGTGTTGCTGACTATCTAGTATGTGTGTTTGTTGCCTATCTATCATGTGCGTTAGGTTGCTGAATAACTAGCATGTGTTTTAGTTTGCTGATTATCTAGCATGTGTGTTAGATTGCTGACTATCTAGCATTTGCGTTAGTTTGCTGACTATCTAGCATGAGCGTTATGTTGCTGACTTTCTAGCATGTGTGTTAGTTTGCTGACTATCTAGCATGTGCGTTAGTTTGCTGACTATCTAGCATGAGCGTTATGTTGCTGACTATCTAGCAAGTGTGTTAGATTGCTGACTATCTAGCATGTGCGTTAGTTTGCCGACTATCTAGCATGAGCGTTATGTTGCTGACTATTTAGCAAGTGTGTTAGATTGCTGACTATCTAGCATGTGCGTTAGTTTGCTGACTATCTAGCATGAGCGTTATGTTGCTGACTATCTAGCATGTGCGTTAGTTTGCTGACTATCTAGCATGAGCGTTATGTTGCTGACTATCTAGCATGTGTGTTAGTTTGCTGACTATCTAGCATGTGCGTTAGTTTGCTGACTATCTAGCATGAGCGTTATGTTGCTGACTATCTAGCAAGTGTGTTAGATTGCTGACTATCTAGCATGTGCGTTAGTTTGCCGACTATCTAGCATGAGCGTTATGTTGCTGACTATTTAGCAAGTGTGTTAGATTGCTGACTATCTAGCATGTGCGTTAGTTTGCTGACTATCTAGCATGAGCGTTATGTTGCTGACTATCTAGCATGTGCGTTAGTTTGCTGACTATCTAGCATGAGCGTTATGTTGCGGACTATCTAGCATGTGCGTTAGTTTGCTGACTATCTAGCATGTGTGTTAGTTTGCTGACTATCTAGCATGTGCGTTAGTTTGCTGACTATCTAGCATGTGCGTTAAGTTGCTGACTATCTAGCATGAGCGTTATGTTGCTGACTATTTAGCATGTGTGTTAGGTCGCTGACTATCTAGCATGTGCGTTAGGTTGCGGACTATCTAGTATGTGTGTTTGTTGGCTATCTAACATGTGCGTTAGGTTGCTGAATAACTAGCATGTGTTTAAGTTTGCTGATTATCTAGAATGTGTGTTAGATTGCTGACTATCTAGCATGTGCGTTAGTTTGCTGACTATCTAGCATGAGCGTTGTGTTGCTGGCTATCTAGCATGTGCGTTAGTTTGCTGACTATCTAGCATGAGCGTTATGTTGCTGACTATCTAGCATGTGCGTTAGGTTGCGGACTATCTAGCATGTGCGTTAGGTTGCTGACTATCTAACATGTGCGTTAGTTTGCTGATTATCTAGCATGTGTGTTAGATTGCTGAATAACTAGCATGTGTTTTAGTTTCCTGATTATCTAGCATGTGTGTTAGATTGCTGAATAACTAGCATGTGTTTTAGTTTGCTGATTATCTAGCATGTGTGTTAGATTGCTGACTATCTAGCATGTGTGTTAGATTGCTGACTATCTAGCATGAGCGTTATGTTGCTGACTATCTAGCATGTGTGTTTGTTGGCTATCTAACATGTGCGTTAGGTTGCGGAATAACCAGCATGTGTTTTAGTTTGCTGATTATCTAGCATGTGTGTTAGATTGCTGACTATCTAGCATGAGCGTTGTGTTGCTGACTATCTAGCATGTGTGTTAGTTTGCTGACTATCTAGCATGAGCGTTGTGTTGCTGACTATCTAGCATGTGCGTTAGGTTGCTGACTATCTAGTATGTGTGTTTGTTGCCTATCTATCATGTGCGTTAGGTTGCTGAATTTCTAGCATGTATTTTAGTTTGCTGATTATCTAGCATGTGTGTTAGATTGCTGACTATCTAGCATGTGTTTTAGTTTGCTGACTATCTAGCATGTGCGTTAGTTTGCTGACTATCTAGCATGAGCGTTGTGTTGCTGACTATCTAGCATGTGTGTTAGTTTGCTGACTATCTAGCATGAGCGTTGTGTTGCTGACTATCTAGCATGTGCGTTAGGTTGCTGACTATCTAGTATGTGTGTTTGTTGCCTATCTATCATGTGCGTTAGGTTGCTGAATTTCTAGCATGTATTTTAGTTTGCTGATTATCTAGCATGTGTGTTAGATTGCTGACTATCTAGCATGTGTTTTAGTTTGCTGACTATCTAGCATGTGTGTTAGATTGCTGACTATCTAGCATGTGCGTTAGTTTGCTGACTATCTAGCACGAGCGTTATGTTGCTGACTATCTAGCATGTGTGTTAGGTTGCTGACTATCTAGCATGTGCGTTAGGTTGCGGACTATCTAGTATGTGTGTTTGTTGGCTATCTAACATGTGCGTTAGGTTGCTGAATAACTAGCATGTGTTTTAGTTTGCTGATTATCTAGCATGTGTGTTAGATTGCTGACTATCTAGCATGTGCGTTAGTTTGCTGACTATCTAGCATGAGCGTTGTGTTGCTGACTATCTAGCATGTGTGTTAGTTTGCTGACTATCTAGCATGAGCGTTGTGTTGCTGACTATCTAGCATGAGCGTTGTGTTGCTGACTATCTAGCATGTGCGTTAGGTTGCTGACTATCTAGTATGTGTGTTTGTTGCCTATCTATCATGTGCGTTAGGTTGCTGAATTTCTAGCATGTATTTTAGTTTGCTGATTATCTAGCATGTGTGTTAGATTGCTGACTATCTAGCATGTGTTTTAGTTTGCTGACTATCTAGCATGTGTGTTAGATTGCTGACTATCTAGCATGTGCGTTAGTTTGCTGACTATCTAGCACGAGCGTTATGTTGCTGACTATCTAGCATGTGTGTTAGGTTGCTGACTATCTAGCATGTGCGTTAGGTTGCGGACTATCTAGTATGTGTGTTTGTTGGCTATCTAACATGTGCGTTAGGTTGCTGAATAACTAGCATGTGTTTTAGTTTGCTGATTATCTAGCATGTGTGTTAGATTGCTGACTATCTAGCATGTGCGTTAGGTTGCTGACTATCTAGTATGTGTGTTTGTTGCCTATCTATCATGTGCGTTAGGTTGCTGAATTTCTAGCATGTATCTTAGTTTGCTGATTATCTAGCATGTGTGTTAGATTGCTGACTATCTAGCATGTGTTTTAGTTTGCTGACTATCTAGCATGTGTGTTAGATTGCTGACTATCTAGCATGTGCGTTAGTTTGCTGACTATCTAGCACGAGCGTTATGTTGCTGACTATCTAGCATGTGTGTTAGGTTGCTGACTATCTAGCATGTGCGTTAGGTTGCGGACTATCTAGTATGTGTGTTTGTTGGCTATCTAACATGTGCGTTAGGTTGCTGAATAACTAGCATGTGTTTTAGTTTGCTGATTATCTAGAATGTGTGTTAGATTGCTGACTATCTAGCATGTGCGTTAGTTTGCTGACTATCTAGCATGAGCGTTGTGTTGCTGACTATCTAGCATGTGTGTTAGTTTGCTGACTATCTAGCATGAGCGTTGTGTTGCTGACTATATAGTATGTGTGTTTGTTGCCTATCTATCATGTGCGTTAGGTTGCTGAATAACTAGCATGTGTTTTAGTTTGCTGATTATCTAGCATGTGTGTTAGATTGCTGACTATCTAGCATGTGCGTTAGTTTGCTGACTATCTAGCATGAGCGTTATGTTGCTGACTATCTAGCATGTGTGTTAGTTTGCTGACTATCTAGCATGTGCGTTAGTTTGCTGACTATCTAGCATGAGCGTTATGTTGCTGACTATCTAGCAAGTGTGTTAGATTGCTGACTATCTAGCATGTGCGTTAGTTTGCCGACTATCTAGCATGAGCGTTATGTTGCTGACTATTTAGCAAGTGTGTTAGATTGCTGACTATCTAGCATGTGCGTTAGTTTGCTGACCATCTAGCATGAGCGTTATGTTGCTGACTATCTAGCATGTGCGTTAGTTTGCTGACTATCTAGCATGAGCGTTATGTTGCGGACTATCTAGCATGTGTGTTAGTTTGCTGACTATCTAGTATGAGCGTTATGTTGCTGACTATTTAGCAAGTGTGTTAGATTGCTGACTATCTAGCATGTGCGTTAGTTTGCTGACTATCTAGCATGAGCATTGTGTTGCTGACTATCTAGCATGTGTGTTAGATTGCTGACTATCTAGCATGAGCGTTATGTTGCTAACTATCTAGCATGTGTGTTTGTTGGCTATCTAACATGTGCGTTAAGTTGCGGAATAACTAGCATGTGTTTTAGTTTGCTGATTATCTAGCATGTGTTACATTGCTGACTATCTAGCATGTGCGTTAGGTTGCTGACTATCTAGTATGTGTGTTAGTTGGCTATCTATCATGTGCTTTAGGTTGCTGAATAACTAGCATGTGTTTTAGTTTGCTGATTATCTAGCATGTGTGTTAGATTGCTGACTATCTAGCATGTGCGTTAGTTTGCTGACTATCTAGTATGAGCGTTGTGTTGCTGACTATCTAGCATGTTCGTTAGTTTGCTGACTATCTAGCATGTGCGTTAGGTTGCTGACTATCTAGTATGTGTGTTTGTTGGCTATCTTACATGTGCGTTAGGTTGCTGAATAACTAGCATGTGTTTTAGTTTGCTGATTATCTAGCATGTGTGTTAGATTGCTGACTATCTAGCATGTGCGTTAGTTTGCAGACTATCTAGCATGAGCGTTGTGTTGCTGGCTATCTAGCATGTGTGTTAGATTGCTGACTATCTAGCATGAGCGTTATGTTGCTAACTATCTAGCATGTGTGTTTGTTGGCTATCTAACATGTGCGTTAAGTTGCGGAATAACTAGCATGTGTTTTAGTTTGCTGATTATCTAGCATTTGTGTTACATTGCTGACTATCTAGCGTGTGCGTTAGGTTGCTGACTATCTAGTATGTGTGTTTGTTGGCTATCTATCATGTGCGTTAGGTTGCTGAATAACTAGCATGTGTTTTAGTTTGCTGATTATCTAGCATGTGTGTTAGATTGCTGACTATCTAGCATGTGCGTTAGTTTGCTGACTATCTAGCATGAGCGTTGTGTTGCTGGCTATCTAGCATGAGCGTTATGTTGCTGACTATCTAGCATGTGTGTTTGTTGGCTATCTAACATGTGCGTTAAGTTGCGGAATAACTAGCATGTGTTTTAGTTTGCTGATTATCTAGCATGTGTGTTACATTGCTGACTATCTAGCATGTGCGTTAGGTTGCTGACTATCTAGCATGTGCGTTAGGTTGCGGACTATCTAGTATGTGTGTTTGTTGGCTATCTAACATGTGCGTTAGGTTGCTGAATAACTAGCATGTGTTTTAGTTTGCTGATTATCTAGAATGTGTGTTAGATTGCTGACTATCTAGCATGTGCGTTAGTTTGCTGACTATCTAGCATGAGCGTTGTGTTGCTGACTATCTAGCATGTGTGTTAGTTTGCTGACTATCTAGCATGAGCGTTGTGTTGCTGACTATCTAGTATGTGTGTTTGTTGCCTATCTATCATGTGCGTTAGGTTGCTGAATAACTAGCATGTGTTTTAGTTTGCTGATTATCTAGCATGTGTGTTAGATTGCTGACTATCTAGCATGTGCGTTAGTTTGCTGACTATCTAGCATGAGCGTTATGTTGCTGACTATCTAGCATGTGCGTTAGTTTGCTGACTATCTAGCATGAGCGTTATGTTGCTGACTATCTAGCATGTGCGTTAGTTTGCTGACTATCTAGCATGAGCGTTATGTTGCTGACTATCTAGCATGTGTGTTAGTTTGCTGACTATCTAGCATGTGCGTTAGTTTGCTGACTATCTAGCATGAGCGTTATGTTGCTGACTATCTAGCAAGTGTGTTAGATTGCTGACTATCTAGCATGTGCGTTAGTTTGCCGACTATCTAGCTTGAGCGTTATGTTGCTGACTATTTAGCAAGTGTGTTAGATTGCTGACTATCTAGCATGTGCGTTAGTTTGCTGACTATCTAGCATGAGCGTTATGTTGCTGACTATCTAGCATGTGCGTTAGTTTGCTGACTATCTAGCATGAGCGTTATGTTGCGGACTATCTAGCATGTGCGTTAGTTTGCTGACTATCTAGCATGTGTGTTAGTTTGCTGACTATCTAGCATGTGCGTTAGTTTGCTGACTATCTAGCATGTGCGTTAAGTTGCTGACTATCTAGCATGAGCGTTATGTTGCTGACTATTTAGCATGTGTGTTAGGTCGCTGACTATCTAGCATGTGCGTTAGGTTGCGGACTATCTAGTATGTGTGTTTGTTGGCTATCTAACATGTGCGTTAGGTTGCTGAATAACTAGCATGTGTTTAAGTTTGCTGATTATCTAGAATGTGTGTTAGATTGCTGACTATCTAGCATGTGCGTTAGTTTGCTGACTATCTAGCATGAGCGTTGTGTTGCTGGCTATCTAGCATGTGCGTTAGTTTGCTGACTATCTAGCATGAGCGTTATGTTGCTGACTATCTAGCATGTGCGTTAGGTTGCGGACTATCTAGCATGTGCGTTAGGTTGCTGACTATCTAACATGTGCGTTAGTTTGCTGATTATCTAGCATGTGTGTTAGATTGCTGAATAACTAGCATGTGTTTTAGTTTCCTGATTATCTAGCATGTGTGTTAGATTGCTGAATAACTAGCATGTGTTTTAGTTTGCTGATTATCTAGCATGTGTGTTAGATTGCTGACTATCTAGCATGTGTGTTAGATTGCTGACTATCTAGCATGAGCGTTATGTTGCTGACTATCTAGCATGTGTGTTTGTTGGCTATCTAACATGTGCGTTAGGTTGCGGAATAACTAGCATGTGTTTTAGTTTGCTGATTATCTAGCATGTGTGTTAGATTGCTGACTATCTAGCATGAGCGTTGTGTTGCTGACTATCTAGCATGTGTGTTAGTTTGCTGACTATCTAGCATGAGCGTTGTGTTGCTGACTATCTAGCATGTGCGTTAGGTTGCTGACTATCTAGTATGTGTGTTTGTTGCCTATCTATCATGTGCGTTAGGTTGCTGAATTTCTAGCATGTATTTTAGTTTGCTGATTATCTAGCATGTGTGTTAGATTGCTGACTATCTAGCATGTGTTTTAGTTTGCTGACTATCTAGCATGTGCGTTAGTTTGCTGACTATCTAGCATGAGCGTTGTGTTGCTGACTATCTAGCATGTGTGTTAGTTTGCTGACTATCTAGCATGAGCGTTGTGTTGCTGACTATCTAGCATGTGCGTTAGGTTGCTGACTATCTAGTATGTGTGTTTGTTGCCTATCTATCATGTGCGTTAGGTTGCTGAATTTCTAGCATGTATTTTAGTTTGCTGATTATCTAGCATGTGTGTTAGATTGCTGACTATCTAGCATGTGTTTTAGTTTGCTGACTATCTAGCATGTGTGTTAGATTGCTGACTATCTAGCATGTGCGTTAGTTTGCTGACTATCTAGCACGAGCGTTATGTTGCTGACTATCTAGCATGTGTGTTAGGTTGCTGACTATCTAGCATGTGCGTTAGGTTGCGGACTATCTAGTATGTGTGTTTGTTGGCTATCTAACATGTGCGTTAGGTTGCTGAATAACTAGCATGTGTTTTAGTTTGCTGATTATCTAGCATGTGTGTTAGATTGCTGACTATCTAGCATGTGCGTTAGTTTGCTGACTATCTAGCATGAGCGTTGTGTTGCTGACTATCTAGCATGTGTGTTAGTTTGCTGACTATCTAGCATGAGCGTTGTGTTGCTGACTATCTAGCATGAGCGTTGTGTTGCTGACTATCTAGCATGTGCGTTAGGTTGCTGACTATCTAGTATGTGTGTTTGTTGCCTATCTATCATGTGCGTTAGGTTGCTGAATTTCTAGCATGTATTTTAGTTTGCTGATTATCTAGCATGTGTGTTAGATTGCTGACTATCTAGCATGTGTTTTAGTTTGCTGACTATCTAGCATGTGTGTTAGATTGCTGACTATCTAGCATGTGCGTTAGTTTGCTGACTATCTAGCACGAGCGTTATGTTGCTGACTATCTAGCATGTGTGTTAGGTTGCTGACTATCTAGCATGTGCGTTAGGTTGCGGACTATCTAGTATGTGTGTTTGTTGGCTGTCTAACATGTGCGTTAGGTTGCTGAATAACTAGCATGTGTTTTAGTTTGCTGATTATCTAGCATGTGTGTTAGATTGCTGACTATCTAGCATGTGCGTTAGGTTGCTGACTATCTAGTATGTGTGTTTGTTGCCTATCTATCATGTGCGTTAGGTTGCTGAATTTCTAGCATGTATTTTAGTTTGCTGATTATCTAGCATGTGTGTTAGATTGCTGACTATCTAGCATGTGTTTTAGTTTGCTGACTATCTAGCATGTGTGTTAGATTGCTGACTATCTAGCATGTGCGTTAGTTTGCTGACTATCTAGCACGAGCGTTATGTTGCTGACTATCTAGCATGTGTGTTAGGTTGCTGACTATCTAGCATGTGCGTTAGGTTGCGGACTATCTAGTATGTGTGTTTGTTGGCTATCTAACATGTGCGTTAGGTTGCTGAATAACTAGCATGTGTTTTAGTTTGCTGATTATCTAGAATGTGTGTTAGATTGCTGACTATCTAGCATGTGCGTTAGTTTGCTGACTATCTAGCATGAGCGTTGTGTTGCTGACTATCTAGCATGTGTGTTAGTTTGCTGACTATCTAGCATGAGCGTTGTGTTGCTGACTATATAGTATGTGTGTTTGTTGCCTATCTATCATGTGCGTTAGGTTGCTGAATAACTAGCATGTGTTTTAGTTTGCTGATTATCTAGCATGTGTGTTAGATTGCTGACTATCTAGCATGTGCGTTAGTTTGCTGACTATCTAGCATGAGCGTTATGTTGCTGACTATCTAGCATGTGTGTTAGTTTGCTGACTATCTAGCATGTGCGTTAGTTTGCTGACTATCTAGCATGAGCGTTATGTTGCTGACTATCTAGCAAGTGTGTTAGATTGCTGACTATCTAGCATGTGCGTTAGTTTGCCGACTATCTAGCATGAGCGTTATGTTGCTGACTATTTAGCAAGTGTGTTAGATTGCTGACTATCTAGCATGTGCGTTAGTTTGCTGACCATCTAGCATGAGCGTTATGTTGCTGACTATCTAGCATGTGCGTTAGTTTGCTGACTATCTAGCATGAGCGTTATGTTGCGGACTATCTAGCATGTGTGTTAGTTTGCTGACTATCTAGTATGAGCGTTATGTTGCTGACTATCTAGCATGTGTGTTAGTTTGCTGACTATCTAGCATGAGCGTTATGTTGCGGACTATCTAGCATGTGTGTTAGTTTGCTGACTATCTAGCATGTGTGTTAGTTTGCTGACTATCTAGCATGAGCGTTATGTTGCGGACTATTTAGCATGTGCGTTAGGTTGCTGACTATCTAGCATGTGCGTTAGGTTGCTGACTATCTAGTATGTGTGTTTGTTGGCTATCTTACATGTGCGATAGGTTGCTGAATAACTAGCATGTGTTTTAGTTTGCTGATTATCTAGCATGTGTGTTAGATTGCTGACTATCTAGCACGTGCGTTAGTTTGCTGACTATCTAGCATGAGCGTTGTGTTGCTGGCTATCTAGCATGTGCGTTAGTTTACTGACTATCTAGCATGAGCGTTATGTTGCGGACTATTTAGCATGTGCGTTAGGTTGCTGACTATCTAGCATGTGCGTTAGGTTGCTGACTATCTAGTATGTGTGTTTATTGGCTATCTTACATGTGCGATAGGTTGCTGAATAACTAGCATGTGTTTTAGTTTGCTGATTATCTAGCATGTGTGTTAGATTGCTGACTATCTAGCATGTGCGTTAGTTTGCTGACTATCTAGCATGAGCGTTGTGTTGCTGACTATCTAGCATGTGCGTTAGTTTGCTGACTATCTAGCATGAGCGTTATGTTGCTGACTATCTAGCATGTGTGTTAGTTTGCTGACTATCTAGCATGAGCGTTATGTTGCGGACTATCTAGCATGTGTGTTAGTTTGCTGACTATCTAGCATGTGCGTTAGTTTGCTGACTATCTAGCATGAGCGTTATGTTGCGGACTATTTAGCATGTGTGTTAGGTTGCTGACTATCTAGCATGTGCGTTAGTTTGCTGACTATCTAGCATGAGCGTTGTGTTGCTGACTATCTAGCATGTGTGTTAGATTGCTGACTATCTAGCATGAGCGTTATGTTGCTAACTATCTAGCATGTGTGTTTGTTGGCTATCTAACATGTGCGTTAAGTTGCGGAATAACTAGCATGTGTTTTAGTTTGCTGATTATCTAGCATGTGTTACATTGCTGACTATCTAGCATGTGCGTTAGGTTGCTGACTATCTAGTATGTGTGTTAGTTGGCTATCTATCATGTGCGTTAGGTTGCTGAATAACTAGCATGTGTTTTAGTTTGCTGATTATCTAGCATGTGTGTTAGATTGCTGACTATCTAGCATGTGCGTTAGTTTGCTGACTATCTAGTATGAGCGTTGTGTTGCTGACTATCTAGCATGTTCGTTAGTTTGCTGACTATCTAGCATGTGCGTTAGGTTGCTGACTATCTAGTATGTGTGTTTGTTGGCTATCTTACATGTGCGTTAGGTTGCTGAATAACTAGCATGTGTTTTAGTTTGCTGATTATCTAGCATGTGTGTTAGATTGCTGACTATCTAGCATGTGCGTTAGTTTGCAGACTATCTAGCATGAGCGTTGTGTTGCTGGCTATCTAGCATGTGTGTTAGATTGCTGACTATCTAGCATGAGCGTTATGTTGCTAACTATCTAGCATGTGTGTTTGTTGGCTATCTAACATGTGCGTTAAGTTGCGGAATAACTAGCATGTGTTTTAGTTTGCTGATTATCTAGCATTTGTGTTACATTGCTGACTATCTAGCGTGTGCGTTAGGTTGCTGACTATCTAGTATGTGTGTTTGTTGGCTATCTATCATGTGCGTTAGGTTGCTGAATAACTAGCATGTGTTTTAGTTTGCTGATTATCTAGCATGTGTGTTAGATTGCTGACTATCTAGCATGTGCGTTAGTTTGCTGACTATCTAGCATGAGCGTTGTGTTGCTGGCTATCTAGCATGAGCGTTATGTTGCTGACTATCTAGCATGTGTGTTTGTTGGCTATCTAACATGTGCGTTAAGTTGCGGAATAACTAGCATGTGTTTTAGTTTGCTGATTATCTAGCATGTGTGTTACATTGCTGACTATCTAGCATGTGCGTTAGGTTGCTGACTATCTAGCATGTGCGTTAGGTTGCGGACTATCTAGTATGTGTGTTTGTTGGCTATCTAACATGTGCGTTAGGTTGCTGAATAACTAGCATGTGTTTTAGTTTGCTGATTATCTAGAATGTGTGTTAGATTGCTGACTATCTAGCATGTGCGTTAGTTTGCTGACTATCTAGCATGAGCGTTGTGTTGCTGACTATCTAGCATGTGTGTTAGTTTGCTGACTATCTAGCATGAGCGTTGTGTTGCTGACTATCTAGTATGTGTGTTTGTTGCCTATCTATCATGTGCGTTAGGTTGCTGAATAACTAGCATGTGTTTTAGTTTGCTGATTATCTAGCATGTGTGTTAGATTGCTGACTATCTAGCATGTGCGTTAGTTTGCTGACTATCTAGCATGAGCGTTATGTTGCTGACTATCTAGCATGTGTGTTAGTTTGCTGACTATCTAGCATGTGCGTTAGTTTGCTGACTATCTAGCATGAGCGTTATGTTGCTGACTATCTAGCAAGTGTGTTAGATTGCTGACTATCTAGCATGTGCGTTAGTTTGCTGACTATCTAGCATGAGCGTTATGTTGCTGACTATCTAGCATGTGCGTTAGTTTGCTGACTATCTAGCATGAGCGTTATGTTGCTGACTATCTAGCATGTGTGTTAGTTTGCTGACTATCTAGCATGTGCGTTAGTTTGCTGACTATCTAGCATGAGCGTTATGTTGCTGACTATCTAGCAAGTGTGTTAGATTGCTGACTATCTAGCATGTGCGTTAGTTTGCCGACTATCTAGCATGAGCGTTATGTTGCTGACTATTTAGCAAGTGTGTTAGATTGCTGACTATCTAGCATGTGCGTTAGTTTGCTGACTATCTAGCATGAGCGTTATGTTGCTGACTATCTAGCATGTGCGTTAGTTTGCTGACTATCTAGCATGAGCGTTATGTTGCGGACTATCTAGCATGTGCGTTAGTTTGCTGACTATCTAGCATGTGTGTTAGTTTGCTGACTATCTAGCATGTGCGTTAGTTTGCTGACTATCTAGCATGTGCGTTAAGTTGCTGACTATCTAGCATGAGCGTTATGTTGCTGACTATTTAGCATGTGTGTTAGGTCGCTGACTATCTAGCATGTGCGTTAGGTTGCGGACTATCTAGTATGTGTGTTTGTTGGCTATCTAACATGTGCGTTAGGTTGCTGAATAACTAGCATGTGTTTAAGTTTGCTGATTATCTAGAATGTGTGTTAGATTGCTGACTATCTAGCATGTGCGTTAGTTTGCTGACTATCTAGCATGAGCGTTGTGTTGCTGGCTATCTAGCATGTGCGTTAGTTTGCTGACTATCTAGCATGAGCGTTATGTTGCTGACTATCTAGCATGTGCGTTAGGTTGCGGACTATCTAGCATGTGCGTTAGGTTGCTGACTATCTAACATGTGCGTTAGTTTGCTGATTATCTAGCATGTGTGTTAGATTGCTGAATAACTAGCATGTGTTTTAGTTTCCTGATTATCTAGCATGTGTGTTAGATTGCTGAATAACTAGCATGTGTTTTAGTTTGCTGATTATCTAGCATGTGTGTTAGATTGCTGACTATCTAGCATGTGTGTTAGATTGCTGACTATCTAGCATGAGCGTTATGTTGCTGACTATCTAGCATGTGTGTTTGTTGGCTATCTAACATGTGCGTTAGGTTGCGGAATAACTAGCATGTGTTTTAGTTTGCTGATTATCTAGCATGTGTGTTAGATTGCTGACTATCTAGCATGAGCGTTGTGTTGCTGACTATCTAGCATGTGTGTTAGTTTGCTGACTATCTAGCATGAGCGTTGTGTTGCTGACTATCTAGCATGTGCGTTAGGTTGCTGACTATCTAGTATGTGTGTTTGTTGCCTATCTATCATGTGCGTTAGGTTGCTGAATTTCTAGCATGTATTTTAGTTTGCTGATTATCTAGCATGTGTGTTAGATTGCTGACTATCTAGCATGTGTTTTAGTTTGCTGACTATCTAGCATGTGCGTTAGTTTGCTGACTATCTAGCATGAGCGTTGTGTTGCTGACTATCTAGCATGTGTGTTAGTTTGCTGACTATCTAGCATGAGCGTTGTGTTGCTGACTATCTAGCATGTGCGTTAGGTTGCTGACTATCTAGTATGTGTGTTTGTTGCCTATCTATCATGTGCGTTAGGTTGCTGAATTTCTAGCATGTATTTTAGTTTGCTGATTATCTAGCATGTGTGTTAGATTGCTGACTATCTAGCATGTGTTTTAGTTTGCTGACTATCTAGCATGTGTGTTAGATTGCTGACTATCTAGCATGTGCGTTAGTTTGCTGACTATCTAGCACGAGCGTTATGTTGCTGACTATCTAGCATGTGTGTTAGGTTGCTGACTATCTAGCATGTGCGTTAGGTTGCGGACTATCTAGTATGTGTGTTTGTTGGCTATCTAACATGTGCGTTAGGTTGCTGAATAACTAGCATGTGTTTTAGTTTGCTGATTATCTAGCATGTGTGTTAGATTGCTGACTATCTAGCATGTGCGTTAGTTTGCTGACTATCTAGCATGAGCGTTGTGTTGCTGACTATCTAGCATGTGTGTTAGTTTGCTGACTATCTAGCATGAGCGTTGTGTTGCTGACTATCTAGCATGAGCGTTGTGTTGCTGACTATCTAGCATGTGCGTTAGGTTGCTGACTATCTAGTATGTGTGTTTGTTGCCTATCTATCATGTGCGTTAGGTTGCTGAATTTCTAGCATGTATTTTAGTTTGCTGATTATCTAGCATGTGTGTTAGATTGCTGACTATCTAGCATGTGTTTTAGTTTGCTGACTATCTAGCATGTGTGTTAGATTGCTGACTATCTAGCATGTGCGTTAGTTTGCTGACTATCTAGCACGAGCGTTATGTTGCTGACTATCTAGCATGTGTGTTAGGTTGCTGACTATCTAGCATGTGCGTTAGGTTGCGGACTATCTAGTATGTGTGTTTGTTGGCTATCTAACATGTGCGTTAGGTTGCTGAATAACTAGCATGTGTTTTAGTTTGCTGATTATCTAGCATGTGTGTTAGATTGCTGACTATCTAGCATGTGCGTTAGGTTGCTGACTATCTAGTATGTGTGTTTGTTGCCTATCTATCATGTGCGTTAGGTTGCTGAATTTCTAGCATGTATTTTAGTTTGCTGATTATCTAGCATGTGTGTTAGATTGCTGACTATCTAGCATGTGTTTTAGTTTGCTGACTATCTAGCATGTGTGTTAGATTGCTGACTATCTAGCATGTGCGTTAGTTTGCTGACTATCTAGCACGAGCGTTATGTTGCTGACTATCTAGCATGTGTGTTAGGTTGCTGACTATCTAGCATGTGCGTTAGGTTGCGGACTATCTAGTATGTGTGTTTGTTGGCTATCTAACATGTGCGTTAGGTTGCTGAATAACTAGCATGTGTTTTAGTTTGCTGATTATCTAGAATGTGTGTTAGATTGCTGACTATCTAGCATGTGCGTTAGTTTGCTGACTATCTAGCATGAGCGTTGTGTTGCTGACTATCTAGCATGTGTGTTAGTTTGCTGACTATCTAGCATGAGCGTTGTGTTGCTGACTATATAGTATGTGTGTTTGTTGCCTATCTATCATGTGCGTTAGGTTGCTGAATAACTAGCATGTGTTTTAGTTTGCTGATTATCTAGCATGTGTGTTAGATTGCTGACTATCTAGCATGTGCGTTAGTTTGCTGACTATCTAGCATGAGCGTTATGTTGCTGACTATCTAGCATGTGTGTTAGTTTGCTGACTATCTAGCATGTGCGTTAGTTTGCTGACTATCTAGCATGAGCGTTATGTTGCTGACTATCTAGCAAGTGTGTTAGATTGCTGACTATCTAGCATGTGCGTTAGTTTGCCGACTATCTAGCATGAGCGTTATGTTGCTGACTATTTAGCAAGTGTGTTAGATTGCTGACTATCTAGCATGTGCGTTAGTTTGCTGACCATCTAGCATGAGCGTTATGTTGCTGACTATCTAGCATGTGCGTTAGTTTGCTGACTATCTAGCATGAGCGTTATGTTGCGGACTATCTAGCATGTGTGTTAGTTTGCTGACTATCTAGTATGAGCGTTATGTTGCTGACTATCTAGCATGTGTGTTAGTTTGCTGACTATCTAGCATGAGCGTTATGTTGCGGACTATCTAGCATGTGCGTTAGGTTGCTGACTATCTAGTATGTGTGTTTGTTGGCTATCTTACATGTGCGATAGGTTGCTGAATAACTAGCATGTGTTTTAGTTTGCTGATTATCTAGCATGTGTGTTAGATTGCTGACTATCTAGCATGTGCGTTAGTTTGCTGACTATCTAGCATGAGCGTTGTGTTGCTGGCTATCTAGCATGTGTGTTAGATTGCTGACTATCTAGCATGAGCGTTATGTTGCTAACTATCTAGCATGTGTGTTTGTTGGCTATCTAACATGTGCGTTAAGTTGCGGAATAACTAGCATGTGTTTTAGTTTGCTGATTATCTAGCATGTGTGTTACATTGCTGACTATCTAGCATGTGCGTTAGGTTGCTGACTATCTAGTATGTGTGTTTGTTGGCTATCTATCATGTGCGTTAGGTTGCTGAATAACTAGCATGTGTTTTAGTTTGCTGATTATCTAGCATGTGTGTTAGATTGCTGACTATCTAACATGTGCGTTAGTTTGCTGACTATCTAGCATGAGCGTTGTGTTGCTGGCTATCTAGCATGTGTGTTAGATTGCTGACTATCTAGCATGAGCGTTATGTTGCTAACTATCTAGCATGTGTGTTTGTTGGCTATCTAACATGTGCGTTAAGTTGCGGAATAACTAGCATGTGTTTTAGTTTACTGATTATCTAGCATGTGTTACATTGCTGACTATCTAGCATGTGCGTTAGGTTGCTGACTATCTAGTATGTGTGTTTGTTGGCTATCTATCATGTGCGTTAGGTTGCTGAATAACTAGCATGTGTTTTAGTTTGCTGATTATCTAGCATGTGTGTTAGATTGCTGACTATCTAGCATGTGCGTTAGTTTGCCGACTATCTAGCATGAGCGTTATGTTGCTGACTATTTAGCAAGTGTGTTAGATTGCTGACTATCTAGCATGTGCGTTAGTTTGCTGACTATCTAGCATGAGCGTTATGTTGCTGACTATCTAGCATGTGCGTTAGTTTGCTGACTATCTAGCATGTGCGTTAGGTTGCTGACTATCTAGTATGTGTGTTTGTTGGCTATCTTACATGTGCGAAAGGTTGCTGAATAACTAGCATGTGTTTTAGTTTGCTGATTATCTAGCATGTGTGTTAGATTGCTGACTATCTAGCATGTGCGTTAGTTTGCTGACTATCTAGCATGAGCGTTGTGTTGCTGGCTATCTAGCATGTGTGTTAGATTGCTGACTATCTAGCATGAGCGTTATGTTGCTAACTATCTAGCATGTGTGTTTGTTGGCTATCTAACATGTGCGTTAAGTTGCGGAATAACTAGCATGTGTTTTAGTTTGCTGATTATCTAGCATGTGTGTTACATTGCTGACTATCTAGCATGTGCGTTAGGTTGCTGACTATCTAGTATGTGTGTTTGTTGGCTATCTATCATGTGCGTTAGGTTGCTGAATAACTAGCATGTGTTTTAGTTTGCTGATTATCTAGCATGTGTGTTAGATTGCTGACTATCTAGCATGAGCGTTATGTTGCGGACTATCTAGCATGTGTGTTAGTTTGCTGACTATCTAGCATGTGCGTTAGGTTGCTGACTATCTAGCATGAGCGTTATGTTGCTGACTATCTAGCATGTACGTTAGTTTGCTGACTATCTAGCATGAGCGTTATGTTGCGGACTATCTAGCATGTGTGTTAGTTTGCTGACTATCTAGCATGTGCGTTAGTTAGCTGACTATCTAGCATGTGCGTTAGGTTGCTGACTATCTAGTATGTGTGTTTGTTGGCTATCTTACATGTGCGAAAGGTTGCTGAATAACTAGCATGTGTTTTAGTTTGCTGATTATCTAGCATGTGTGTTACATTGCTGACTATCTAGCATGTGCGTTAGGTTGCTGACTATCTAGTATGTGTGTTTGTTGGCTATCTATCATGTGCGTTAGGTTGCTGAATAACTAGCATGTGTTTTAGTTTGCTGATTATCTAGCATGTGTGTTAGATTGCTGACTATCTAGCATGAGCGTTATGTTGCGGACTATCTAGCATGTGTGTTAGTTTGCTGATTATCTAGCATGTGTGTTAGATTGCTGACTATCTAGCATGAGCGTTATGTTGCGGACTATCTAGCATGTGTGTTAGTTTGCTGACTATCTAGCATGTGCGTTAGTTTGCTGACTATCTAGCATGTGCGTTAGGTTGCTGACTATCTAGTATGTGTGTTTGTTGGCTATCTTACATGTGCGAAAGGTTGCTGAATAACTAGCATGTGTTTTAGTTTGCTGATTATCTAGCATGTGTGTTAGATTGCTGACTATCTAGCATGTGCGTTAGTTTGCTGACTATCTAGCATGAGCGTTGTGTTGCTAACTATCTAGCATGTGTGTTTGTTGGCTATCTAACATGTGCGTTAAGTTGCGGAATAACTAGCATGTGTTTTAGTTTGCTGATTATCTAGCATGTGTGTTACATTGCTGACTATCTAGCATGTGCGTTAGGTTGCTGACTATCTAGTATGTGTGTTTGTTGGCTATCTATCATGTGCGTTAGGTTGCTGAATAACTAGCATGTGTTTTAGTTTGCTGATTATCTAGCATGTGTGTTAGATTGCTGACTATCTAGCATGAGCGTTATGTTGCGGACTATCTAGCATGTGTGTTAGTTTGCTGACTATCTAGCATGTGCGTTAGGTTGCTGACTATCTAGTATGTGTGTTTGTTGGCTATCTATCATGTGCGTTAGGTTGCTGAATAACTAGCATGTGTTTTAGTTTGCTGATTATCTAGCATGTGTGTTAGATTGCTGACTATCTAGCATGAGCGTTATGTTGCGGACTATCTAGCATGTGTGTTAGTTTGCTGACTATCTAGCATGTGCGTTAGTTTGCTGACTATCTAGCATGTGCGTTAGTTTGCTGACTATCTATCATGTGCGTTAGGTTGCTGAATAACTAGCATGTGTTTTAGTTTGCTGATTATCTAGCATGTGTGTTAGATTGCTGACTATCTAGCATGTGCGTTAGTTTGCTGACTATCTAGCATGAGCGTTGTGTTGCTGGCTATCTAGCATGTGTGTTAGATTGCTGACTATCTAGCATGAGCGTTATGTTGCTAACTATCTAGCATGTGTGTTTGTTGGCTATCTAACATGTGCGTTAAGTTGCGGAATAACTAGCATGTGTTTTAGTTTGCTGATTATCTAGCATGTGTGTTACATTGCTGACTATCTAGCATGTGCGTTAGGTTGCTGACTATCTAGTATGTGTGTTTGTTGGCTATCTATCATGTGCGTTAGGTTGCTGAATAACTAGCATGTGTTTTAGTTTGCTGATTATCTAGCATGTGTGTTAGATTGCTGACTATCTAGCATGAGCGTTATGTTGCGGACTATCTAGCATGTGTGTTAGTTTGCTGACTATCTAGCATGTGCGTTAGTTTGCTGACTATCTAGCATGAACGTTATGTTGCGGACTATTTAGCATGTGCGTTAGGTTGCTGACTATCTAGCATGTGCGTTAGGTTGCTGACTATCTAGCATGAGCGTTATGTTGCTGACTATCTAGCATGTACGTTAGTTTGCTGACTATCTAGCATGAGCGTTATGTTGCGGACTATCTAGCATGTGTGTTAGTTTGCTGACTATCTAGCATGTGCGTTAGTTTGCTGACTATCTAGCATGAGCGTTATGTTACGGACTATTTAGCATGTGCGTTAGGTTGCTGACTATCTAGCATGTGCGTTAGGTTGCTGACTATCTAGTATGTGTGTTTGTTGGCTATCTTACATGTGCGAAAGGTTGCTGAATAACTAGCATGTGTTTTAGTTTGCTGATTATCTAGCATGTGTGTTAGATTGCTGACTATCTAGCATGTGCGTTAGATTGCTGACTATCTAGCATGAGCGTTGTGTTGCTGGCTATCTAGCATGTGTGTTAGATTGCTGACTATCTAGCATGAGCGTTATGTTGCTAACTATCTAGCATGTGTGTTTGTTGGCTATCTAACATGTGCGTTAAGTTGCGGAATAACTAGCATGTGTTTTAGTTTGCTGATTATCTAGCATGTGTGTTACATTGCTGACTATCTAGCATGTGCGTTAGGTTGCTGACTATCTAGTATGTGTGTTTGTTGGCTATCTATCATGTGCGTTAGGTTGCTGAATAACTAGCATGTGTTTTAGTTTGCTGATTATCTAGCATGTGTGTTAGATTGCTGACTATCTAGCATGAGCGTTATGTTGCGGACTATCTAGCATGTGTGTTAGTTTGCTGACTATCTAGCATGTGCGTTAGTTTGCTGACTATCTAGCATGAGCGTTATGTTGCGGACTATTTAGCATGTGCGTTAGGTTGCTGACTATCTAGCATGTGCGTTAGGTTGCTGACTATCTAGCATGAGCGCTATGTTGCTGACTATCTAGCATGTACGTTAGTTTGCTGACTATCTAGCATGAGCGTTATGTTGCGGACTATCTAGCATGTGCGTTAGTTTGCTGACTATCTAGCATGAGCGTTATGTTGCGGACTATTTAGCATGTGCGTTAGGTTGCTGACTATCTAGCATGTGCGTTAGGTTGCTGACTATCTAGCATGAGCGCTATGTTGCTGACTATCTAGCATGTACGTTAGTTTGCTGACTATCTAGCATGAGCGTTATGTTGCTAACTATCTAGCATGTGTGTTTGTTGGCTATCTAACATGTGCGTTAAGTTGCGGAATAACTAGCATGTGTTTTAGTTTGCTGATTATCTAGCATGTGTGTTACATTGCTGACTATCTAGCATGTGCGTTAGGTTGCTGACTATCTAGTATGTGTGTTTGTTGGCTATCTATCATGTGCGTTAGGTTGCTGAATAACTAGCATGTGTTTTAGTTTGCTGATTATCTAGCATGTGTGTTAGATTGCTGACTATCTAGCATGTGCGTTAGTTTGCTGACTATCTAGCATGAGCGTTGTGTTGCTGGCTATCTAGCATGTGCGTTAGTTTGCTGACTATCTAGCATGAGCGTTGTGTTGCTGGCTATCTAGCATGTGTGTTAGATTGCTGACTATCTAGCATGAGCGTTATGTTGCTAACTATCTAGCATGTGTGTTTGTTGGCTATCTAACATGTGCGTTAAGTTGCGGAATAACTAGCATGTGTTTTAGTTTACTGATTATCTAGCATGTGTTACATTGCTGACTATCTAGCATGTGCGTTAGGTTGCTGACTATCTAGTATGTGTGTTTGTTGGCTATCTATCATGTGCGTTAGGTTGCTGAATAACTAGCATGTGTTTTAGTTTGCTGATTATCTAGCATGTGTGTTAGATTGCTGACTATCTAGCATGTGCGTTAGTTTGCTGACTATCTAGTATGAGCGTTGTGTTGCTGACTATCTAGCATGTTCGTTAGTTTGCTGACTATCTAGCATGTGCGTTAGGTTGCTGACTATCTAGTATGTGTGTTTGTTGGCTATCTTACATTTGCGTTAGGTTGCTGAATAACTAGCATGTGTTTTAGTTTGCTGATTATCTAGCATGTGTGTTAGATTGCTGACTATCTAGCATGTGCGTTAGTTTGCTGACTATCTAGCATGAGCGTTGTGTTGCTGGCTATCTAGCATGAGCGTTATGTTGCTGACTATCTAGCATGTGTGTTTGTTGGCTATCTAACATGTGCGTTAAGTTGCGGAATAACTAGCATGTGTTTTAGTTTGCTGATTATCTAGCATGTGTGTTACATTGCTGACTATCTAGCATGTGCGTTAGGTTGCTGACTATCTAGTATGTGTGTTTGTTGGCTATCTATCATGTGCGTTAGGTTGCTGAATAACTAGCATGTGTTTTAGTTTGCTGATTATCTAGCATGTGTGTTAGATTGCTGACTATCTAGCATGTGCGTTAGTTTGCTGACTATCTAGTATGAGCGTTGTGTTGCTGACTATCTAGCATGTTCGTTAGTTTGCTGACTATCTAGCATGTGCGTTAGGTTGCTGACTATCTAGTATGTGTGTTTGTTGGCTATCTTACATTTGCGTTAGGTTGCTGAATAACTAGCATGTGTTTTAGTTTGCTGATTATCTAGCATGTGTGTTAGATTGCTGACTATCTAGCATGTGCGTTAGTTTGCTGACTATCTAGCATGAGCGTTGTGTTGCTGGCTATCTAGCATGAGCGTTATGTTGCTGACTATCTAGCATGTGTGTTTGTTGGCTATCTAACATGTGCGTTAAGTTGCGGAATAACTAGCATGTGTTTTAGTTTGCTGATTATCTAGCATGTGTGTTACATTGCTGACTATCTAGCATGTGCGTTAGGTTGCTGACTATCTAGTATGTGTGTTTGTTGGCTATCTATCATGTGCGTTAGGTTGCTGAATAACTAGCATGTGTTTTAGTTTGCTGATTATCTAGCATGTGTGTTAGATTGCTGACTATCTAGCATGTGCGTTAGTTTGCTGACTATCTAGCATGAGCGTTGTGTTGCTGGCTATCTAGCATGTGCGTTAGTTTGCTGACTATCTAGTATGTGTGTTTGTTGGCTATCTATCATGTGCGTTAGGTTGCTGAATAACTAGCATGTGTTTTAGTTTGCTGATTATCTAGCATGTGTGTTAGATTGCTGACTATCTAGCATGTGCGTTAGTTTGCTGACTATCTAGCATGAGCGTTGTGTTGCTGGCTATCTAGCATGTGCGTTAGTTTGCTGACTATCTAGCATGAGCGTTGTGTTGCTGGCTATCTAGCATGTGTGTTAGATTGCTGACTATCTAGCATGAGCGTTATGTTGCTAACTATCTAGCATGTGTGTTTGTTGGTTATCTAACATGTGCGTTAAGTTGCGGAATAACTAGCATGTGTTTTAGTTTACTGATTATCTAGCATGTGTTACATTGCTGACTATCTAGCATGTGCGTTAGGTTGCTGACTATCTAGCATGTGCGTTAGTTTGCTGACTATCTAGCATGAGCGTTGTGTTGCTGGCTATCTAGCATGAGCGTTATGTTGCTGACTATCTAGCATGTGTGTTTGTTGGCTATCTAACATGTGCGTTAAGTTGCGGAATAACTAGCATGTGTTTTAGTTTGCTGATTATCTAGCATGTGTGTTACATTGCTGACTATCTAGCATGTGCGTTAGGTTGCTGACTATCTAGTATGTGTGTTTGTTGGCTATCTATCATGTGCGTTAGGTTGCTGAATAACTAGCATGTGTTTTAGTTTGCTGATTATCTAGCATGTGTGTTAGATTGCTGACTATCTAGCATGTGCGTTAGTTTGCTGACTATCTAGCATGAGCGTTGTGTTGCTGGCTATCTAGCATGTGCGTTAGTTTGCTGACTATCTAGCATGAGCGTTGTGTTGCTGGCTATCTAGCATGTGTGTTAGATTGCTGACTATCTAGCATGAGCGTTATGTTGCTAACTATCTAGCATGTGTGTTTGTTGGTTATCTAACATGTGCGTTAAGTTGCGGAATAACTAGCATGTGTTTTAGTTTACTGATTATCTAGCATGTGTTACATTGCTGACTATCTAGCATGTGCGTTAGGTTGCTGACTATCTAGTATGTGTGTTTGTTGGCTATCTATCATGTGCGTTAGGTTGCTGAATAACTAGCATGTGTTTTAGTTTGCTGATTATCTAGCATGTGTGTTAGATTGCTGACTATCTAGCATGTGCGTTAGTTTGCTGACTATCTAGTATGAGCGTTGTGTTGCTGACTATCTAGCATGTGCGTTAGTTTGCTGACTATCTAGCATGAGCGTTGTGTTGCTGACTATCTAGCATGAGCGTTGTGTTGCTGGCTATCTAGCATGAGCGTTATGTTGCTGACTATCTAGCATGTGTGTTTGTTGGCTATCTAACATGTGCGTTAAGTTGCGGAATAACTAGCATGTGTTTTAGTTTGCTGATTATCTAGCATGTGTGTTACATTGCTGACTATCTAGCATGTGCGTTAGGTTGCTGACTATCTAGTATGTGTGTTTGTTGGCTATCTATCATGTGCGTTAGGTTGCTGAATAACTAGCATGTGTTTTAGTTTGCTGATTATCTAGCATGTGTGTTAGATTTCTGACTATCTAGCATGTGCGTTAGTTTGCTGACTATCTAGCATGAGCGTTGTGTTGCTGGCTATCTAGCATGTGCGTTATGTTGCTGACTATCTAGCATGTGTGTTACATTGCTGACTATCTAGCATGTGCGTTAGTTTGCTGACTATCTAGTATGTGTGTTTGTTGGCTATCTATCATGTGCGTTAGGTTGCTGAATAACTAGCATGTGTTTTAGTTTGCTGATTATCTAGCATGTGTGTTAGATTGCTGACTATCTAGCATGTGCGTTAGTTTGCTGACTATCTAGCATGTGCGTTAGTTTGCTGACTATCTAGCATGAGCGTTATGTTGCTGACTATCTAGCATGTGCGTTAGTTTGCTGACTATCTAGCATGTGCGTTAGTTTGCTGACTATCTAGCATGAGCGTTATGTTGCTGACTATCTAACATGTGCGTTAGTTTGCTGACTATCTAGCATGTGCGTTAGTTTGCTGACTATCTAGCATGTGTGTTTGTTGGCTATCTAACATGTGCGTTATGTTGCTGACTATCTAGCATGTGCGTTAGTTTGCTGACTATCTAGCATGAGCGTTATGTTGCTATCTAGCATGTGTGTTAGTTTGCTGACTATCTAGTATGTGTGTTTGTTGGCTATCTAACATGTGCGTTAGGTTGCTGATTATCTGGCATGTGTTTTAGTTTGCTGATTATCTAGCATGTGCTTTAGGTTGCTGACTATCTAGCATGTGCGTTAGGTTGCTGACTATCTAGCATGTGTGTTAGACTATATCTAGAAAGTGTGTCCGTTTGCTTCATTTTCTCCTAAACTCCGTTAAGCGTCAAAGCACACTCAGACATTATAAAAGCTATAGGAGTATAAAAGAGAAATAAAACACGTAAGTATTAACACCACTGAAGTTTATTACAACACAACTTACCAAAAACCGAAGACCGGAGACAAAATAAAACTTATAAAATATATGATAGTTAACTAAGAGCACTTTCTTATATATTACTATATCTAAAAGTATTCAATAACAATATACTTATATACAAAAGGGCTTGTACAATGATCTTATAAAGGTTTGGGCAAAATTGTGGTCTATCTATCGAAACATCTTTGAAAAAGGTCAATTAATCTAACTCCCAGATTACAAAATACCTATTTGTAAAAAAAAATCTAAACGGCTGTCCCAGTTTCTGGAAGGAAATTTATCGCATAACAACGCGAAAAATTGTTAAACGCGTGTTAGCTTTCGAGATTGTTTGAAATAATTTCAAACAGCATTACAGGACTTCGCGTCGATAGTTTCTTTTCCAAAAATCTGGCCTGCAAAATTAAATAATATTTAATCATGGAGAAGGAGAATGTTAACAACCAATCTAAGAGACGGATCAGGAAAATATATCTAATAGACTTCTACCAAATGTATCAAAAACATAACATATATCAAGTTCCCAACTAGCGAAATCGTCTGTGGATTGGATGTCAAATTATAGTTTTATCAACCAATTCTGTCACAATCCTTTTCCGTATCCTGTATACCAGGTCACTTTGATAGTGAGTTCAGTAAAGTATATCCAAAACTAGTCTATTCTTTTAAATGAACTGTCATTCCATCTAAAGCTAAGATTTGATAGCTCACTTCACCTAAGTTTTCACGGCGAGAAGTAGATCTCATCTAGCGTAATTACAGACACAAAAATGGTCTCGCGCTGGTTATGGACAGAAAAGCACTGCTGTCACCATCTGAACTGACTTGCAAACTGTTAACTGACCTCGTGTTCGTTAGTCCGATAGAACTTCTTCTGTCTTTCTAGAAAATATCAACAAATAAATTGTTGATTTATCAAATTTTCAGAAGTTTACAAACTTTAGTTATTTTTAGGTTACACAATAAACCTTGTTGAAATAAACCATCGTTTTTCATAGGCCTCATGAAAAACATAAGTTCTGAAGTTTCAAACTGTCATTGTCATAGCCGCGCCAAACAAAATGGCGACGCCTTCAAGGGTCGAAGTCGATGGGCGGCAACGGAGGTGGAATGTTCCTTTCTTTCCATAGTTCAAACTTGGTTTCTTGAGAGTCTGCAATCGAGAAGACAATGTTATAATCTTGGTCATCTGTTCAACGCTTTTTATAAACTGAAGCAGTACTTATGTTGCAACCTGAATGAACATGAACCATAATTAGTCTTTGCATAAAGGGCTCTTTAAAATCTCACCGAGAAATAACACGAATGCAGGTTTCCCATTCATCCAACACTGGAGGCATCATAATCAGCCCATACAGGCTTTTTGCGTGAGAGGAGTTTAAAAGCAGTACAAAAAGCCTTGAAATGTTTGTGCCGGTAATCGACATGCCGGTTTCGTTACAAGCAGTGGTGATGAAAATAATAGCCTGTCTTTCAGATTTACAGCCATCGCTAAATTTTCTCGTCATATCAGCCAACTACCTGCTCTATTTAGGACGCTACATCATCAAACATCGACCAATATCTAGGTAGTAATAAGTCTCCATTATTGAGAAATAGCTGTCTCACCATAGCTGACACTTACGTACCAGTAGCCCGGGAGGACGTCAAACTGGGCTTGAAGAACCTCGGGAGTATGACACGCGAGGGAGACAGCGGCCGCGTCCTGGGGATGTGCGCATACGCCACTGTCACGCGCCTCATAGTCAACGCTGTGAAAGTAGTGTGAGGCAGTATTATAGTATTTGTTAAATTTTATAGCATTTGAACAGCTTTCATGAGAGATGATAGTGAAGCAGGTGTATGGCACGGTATCAAACCGATATTGGCTGGTCCATTACATAATAATTCATATCATCATCATTATTTCAGCCGAAAGACGTCCTCTGCTGGACATAGGCCTCTCCTCTCCCAAGCGTCACCACACTGATCGGCCCTGTGCTTTTCGCATCCACCGACTCCCGCGGTCTCGACCAGGTCTTCACTACACCTGGAGGGAAGCCTATAATGATTATTTGAACGATAATTGATGTCATAATCAATTATCGTTGCTTCATTAGGGCAGACTTAAAAACCAAGTAAGTTACTACACCGTGCGGAATGGCTATGCCTACGCTACGAATAATCACTACGAATCGCTACGAATGAAGTTTTGGAAAACATCAAATTATGTATCATTTTGGGTCTATTCTTTCTGCCCCTTTGAAAACGACTAGCAATTTTAAACCACTGCTAAATATTTGTAACATCAAGTTAAGATCATAATCATATCATGCAGCTGAAAGACGTCCTATGCTAGAAATAGGGTTCACTAATGATATGCATAAAATATATTCCCATAGTTTACATTGGCATAACGATAATCAGCATAATGATCATTACGCATTATATTATTAGGCATAAATGTTTTGCCATAAATACTGTTGGCATAATAATAACGATGCATAATTTTATGAAGCATAGTGTTATATACGCATAATGATATTTATACATAATGTTCTTTGGTATAAAACAACGTTACACATCATAAAACAATGTACATGTTCGCGGCTAAAGGGTGGCCCAAGGGCCATCCCCGGCGCACCTTAATTCAGTTGACAACTATGAAGCTTCTTAGATATTTATTGCAACAATTAAAATGTTTCTTATCAAGGAGACGTAAAAGCTCACGAGTCTTCTCTTCATCATCAGCACCCTGTTCCCTGAGCTCGGCGTCCCGCGACAGAAGATGCACGATCAGGGAGAGCAGCATGCATACCGTGCAACCAAACAGCACGCTGCAGCAAGCCACCACGTAGCCGCAAGGAGGGTACCACCACCACTGCAAGGTATCATCATCAAAGCAACCATAACTTCGGCCGAAAGACGTCCACCCTGAATGTTGTGCACACATGGGTTCGGAGGTAAGCGGAACAGGGTGTAAAGTCCCCTAAACCTTCATAGAAAAGGGAGGATCCTGCGAACAGACGGGTCTGGTCCGGGCTTTTGCCCAACGGTTATTGTCGAACTGTTGCATGTGTTCAAATCGCGCCGAAAACTTTGCTTGCGCGATGAAGGATTTGTGTTACGTAATGTCATTAGTTTGTGAGTGGCGGCGTTGGTGCCGCTACATAGTATGAATATTGTATCGTATTAAACAGCTTACGGACTAGACGCCTGGCAAGAATGATCTTCATAGACTATTCGTAAACTCAATGTGAATTTGGTGTTTCAGATGTGACAATGTCTCGTTAAATGATTGGTTCAGGTGACCCGCAGACCCGGACGACGATTTCAAGACTCAAGAAGAAAGAATATTGTCCGACTCTCCCAAGCATCAGAGAGCGTGAAACAAAGCCCTTTAGCCTGACTCTGGACCGGACCTGCCAATCGAATCTGTGCAGATCACACCGTTAAAACTCGGGTCACAAATGAATGTGATAGATGGAAATAATCTTATTGCAGATGGCTATAGAAGAGTTATTTAAGTTTTAAATTTGCCCTTTTGTCTATGGTCACTTCGTAACCACCACCAGGTACCCTTATTCAAATAAAGGTATATATATTACCACAACGTGTTTTTTTAAATAATGCACTCTAACTTTTAATACGGTAACACTAAAGGTATAAATATCACATATTTATAATCTATAATAATTTGTTTATCTATTTTATTTCATTTGACAACCTGTCAACGTCATTTGAGATTTCGAGTTTTTGGCGGGTGTTTTCAGAAATTTTAAAAGTTTGTTCAAGAAAAAATCTGGTAAGTACTTTTTCGACGCAAATTCCAAAACTATAACATATTTTGATTAATCTCACGTGTTAGCAGCATTTGCAATTGACTAATTCATATAATTTAGATGTTTCAAATATGTGGTAAATATCTTACCCTTGTCCGATCCCACTTTGAAAAATATCAGATTATCTATATAAAAATCGGTTGTCTTTTTGTATATTTTTTTGGACTGCAAAAAGCTAAATAAATATTTTGAGAAGTTCATATAAAGTTCTTACGTAACGTGTCAATTAATACTTTGTTTATTTCAGATATTCAATATGATTAGATTGTAAGAATACCATTAATATAAGCAATACTATAAGATAGGTAATATGCAATACTTACTAATAAAAAAATATTAAAAAAATAAAATGTTTCAATTCCAAAATATAAAATAAATATTATAAGTAAAACCAAGAGGAAGTCACTAGTCAAGAAACGAAAATTAAACCGTAACGGACAATGGTAACAATTTTACCACCAACATCAAAAATTTTGTAGTCATGAACGGATAATGGTAAATTATTTACCACCAGAAAAACTACCCCATCCCCTATTCTTTTTTAAATTTTGTTTTAAAATATGAAATCAGTGACCCTCAATTACCTAAAATACAATGCAACCTTAAAAAAAAAATGCATACCGGCTCGCGTTTGTTTAAGGGTTAATGCTCGGCCGAAAAACACTTTTTTAACTCTAGCCCCTCTTAATAATGTCTTTTTTGGAATCGTCAGCGATTACAAAAAATACATTATTAAGAGATATGCATCCGATAGAACTCACCTAAGAACTGCTAAAACGAAGATAAATATTCATAATCCCTACACCTATCAACGTGGGTGAACTGCGAAACGTCATTGTATAGAAATGGTAGAGACTACCATAATATGAAACAATCAATAAAATTATTCTCACCATGTCTAGGCGGTGGAAACCTTAATATGAACACGCGGAGAAAGCACTTTGTCTTGTATTATATTATTTAAAAAATGGTTCTTTAATAAAAAAAATATTACTTTCCTTGATAACCTTCAAAAATTAACAATATGCAGTTTACTCATACAATCATATTACTCATAAATTTTATGTTAATAAAAGTGTCTTACTAGGGCATTTATAAATGTTACATAGCACGCACTTTGACTTACATATGTCCCCGTCTCTATCTTATACTTGTAGATGACAGTTGTGCGACAGTGGCAGGAACAGTATTTAGCCAAAATATGTGCTAACTAATGACGTCTATAGATGCCCCAGTTAATGTAAGTTTTTAAAACATTTTTTTTTGTTCCGTTAATTTCGCCAGTGTGTGTATAATACGCTCAGGTGAAACGAGCTCAAAGTGTCTTCCATTTTGCTTGGGTGCATTGACAGCTCCCTTCATGTTCACTTTACCTAAATAGCCACATAGTTTTTTTTGCAGAATGACATTACTGCTGATGTCTGTGTTGGAATATGAGAATGAGAGAAGAGGGAGTGCACCTATACTTGCCCACACACTTGTACACGATATTACCAATACAATACATAATCGTTTATTCAGAAAAAAACCCATACTGAACAAGTTCGGAAAGTAAATAAATTTTAACCTCCTGCATAGCGGTGCACATCCTTTGTGCGCAGGGTGCGAGCCAGCTCCAACACCATCTTGAGGATGTTGGCTGAGAGGTTCGACTGTTACTACATTAACCATTGTTGTATGCTTAATGTGGTCACAGTTGTAACTTAGAAGTTACGGTCGGACTAATTGATTATTGTTCATTGATTTTTATTTGCTTCTTTTATGACTTTTGTATATAAATTATAAATTATGATCTTAATGTGGATTATTATTATTATAGTAGGCCGGTCTGGATGCTCCACCAAGACCAGCCTACTATGCAGGAGGTCGTATGTTCAATCCGGAGGATTAAGTTAAAAGTACGTAAATCATACCCCATTGAGATTCGCCATCGTAAACGAACTTCCAAATGGGTTTAAGGGGGTAACTTGCCCCAATGTGGCTCGTCCCCGTCGCTTCTAAGACCTCTCCTATCGGGCGGATATGGATATGAGATAAAATACGTACATCATACCTGCGCGGGAGTGTTTGTACGAGGTGACACTTGGAAGCTCCGGGCTCGGCGCGCGTGCCTCGCGGACATGAGCGACACGTGTTGTCGCCGGTCTTTGATGACGTGTTCGGGGGACAGGAAGCTGGGAGAGAACGCGCTTGATGAGTGAAGATAACAGACTAGATACAGAGAAAACCATAGATTTCGATTATTTTTCCTACGCAAAAAGATACACGAAGCGTGCGACGAGAAATCTATTTTTTGGTTTCGCTTTTCATTTGACTCTGTTTATCTTGTACATGCTTTATCTACGTAGTAAATTGTCTGAAATCAGTTTATTTCATCAAAATCGGCTCCTAGCTAAGCTAAGCAGTCTGGAATTGTTTACTAAGTGCTCATTCACACAGTGGTCCGTTTTACAGGTCCGCTTTATCTTATTTGTTTTTATTCCGCAATGACGTAGGTACTTGTATGAGCAAGTTCGCACACACACGAGTATTACAATACTGATCCGTCTTTTTTTTAAATTGGTGGAGGTGATGGTTCACATTTAGTCAGTGTACCACCAACTTTCAAATAAAACAGGATCAGTATTATAATACTATTGTGTGTGAACTCGCTTATACAAATATACCTACGCCATTGCCGAATAAAAACGTATACGAGAAAGCGGACCTGTACAACGGACCTCTGTGTGAACGAGCACTAAGGGATTCTTATTACTTTTGTAAGATCTGTTTTCAGTGTCTGGGTAGACACTTTATAACCATAGACAAAACAAATGTAAAAGAATTTCACTAAAATTAGAATTTTAGTACCTAGATATGTTGTTTTCTATTTCATTAAATTATTTTCTTAAGTGAATCGGTATTTATTCGGGAGATGGTGAAACCGACCATAAAATAATGATACTCACAGCAAAGCTTGTATATAGGTAGCAGATAGTAGCCAGCCGGACAGATGAGCACCACATCCACCTTGCCGGGAGCTAGCAGCGACACCAGCTTATGGTACTCGTGGTGGCCGTTGGTGTCTGCCGAAACAAAACCAGCAATAAAGTCTCCTTCACTGAAATTGGTGATAATTAAAGAAAACATACATGGGAAGAGAGCAACCAGAACAAACCAGTTCCTGACCCAGTTTATCCAAAAAGACTGTAATAATAAACTTCGGTTTTAACTTGGAAAGTTGACGAAGGTCGAGAAGTATAGCTGTCAAAGTTTGTTACGTACTACTAGGAGCGCAAAAACAGAGTTTAACTCATCATTTAACCTTACAGCACTAACATACGTATATATTATTATTATTCATTGACCCGTAACTCATATTAGCCATTACAAATCTGAGGTATCCCAAAATATTCACAATAATTATATAATTAGGAGAAAACGCATCCACACACAACACAGTGGAGTTTGATATATCGGAGACCTTACGCTACAGCGGCGAATTCATACGCTGTAGCCCAAAAAAACCATGTCCTCCTTACGTCTATAGGAGGTACCCGATTTTTTTTTCTTGGTATTGTTTTACCACTTTTTCGTTAATATGTATATTCATGTCAAATCATAGCTTTCTAGTAATAAGATTCTCTGAGCTAAGCTGTGGACTGAGAGACGGACAAAGCGAAAATATAAGGGTTCCTTATTAACTTTGGAACCCTAAAAATGATTGAACCTGGACTTGGGATTCTATTAACACTCGTAAAATATTACCTTTCTTCCTCAGCGTATGCGTCACTACAGGTCTGACCAAGTCCTTCCAGGGCGTCAGGGTCTCGTTGTGACCATCTTTTGAAACTAGCACTGAAATAACCCAGACATAATTTATCATGTATTTGAACAAGTAAGTAAGTCATGCCGCTGGGCAAATTCTCCCATTGTCACAATACATGGAGGATGGGGGGTATGAGGTTCGGCAGATCATTGCCGAGGCACTCGTTGATTTGTCAGCAGTGTATGACACTGTCAACGTCAATAGATTATTGACAAAAATTTCTTAATTCAGAAAGCCGTACTTCTGGACACGACTCACATTGTTCGGAGTTTCCGAGATACCGGTGGGCCTCTAATTTTTATTTTTAAATGTTTCTTTAAGATTTTTATTAAAAATATTTAAAAAAATACAAAATAAGAAAACAGTTAAATAAAGAAAAATAAAATGTCAATATTCAAACTAGACCTCTTATAGAAGAAAGAACAGCACTATTGGTAGCACAAAGCATGACAAGAGAGGACACGATGTCTCTCTTACACTGCAAGCTGCAGTTGAGCCGACGCGGACTCATTGATATGACGGCTGCGATCCTCACCAGGGTACTATTGGTGCCCTGGAAGAAACCGAAGAAGAAGAGGTAAAGTACAAGTTTGTAAGTGTCCCACTGCAGAGTAATAGCCTTTAATATAAAGAAGGAACGAGTATTGATCAACTTGTTCTGGTTGCTCACTGAGGGTTGGCGATTTTACTCTTAGACCGTTGTATTCCAGGTTTTTGACCGTTGTAAGTTTATGATGTCGTGATTTCATCATCATCATTTCAGCCGACAGACTGCTGAACAATGGCGTCCCCTAAGTCCACCTATTGGGAGTTTGGGAGGCCTTCGAAAGTTCCAACACTGCATCTGCCGCTAATCCAGATTTTTTTAAATTGTACAATATATTTTTGAACTTTAAAATTGCAGTCATTCTAGATTTTGGTTATTAGATTCTTTCTGTGGTTACCACGCACCAAGAATCTACGAATAATAATAAACAAGCAAGTCTTGGGTATCCGACATAGCGATTACGTTATTATTATGAGGATGGATATTAGCGCCATCATAAGAAGAAAGTTACACTGTAATGATCATTTGAGGCCAAAGACCAGTAATATTTAGAATAATATTCTTACCTTGTCTCTCAGGCAGACTGGTTCATCTATTCTTATGGAACAAGATTTCCCACAGCGAGTTTCGTTAGCCATTAGTCTGCCGAGTCGCTGAATGGCTTTGAGGTCCTACAAAAATACTAAATGCGTTAAGAAACAGATGCTAAGATTCTGGCAAGAGATCCGCGGAGAGTGTGAGCTTTGATTGCCAGGTCGAGCAAAGGTTTCTCAATCTGAAATACAAACGTCTCGGTAGAGAAAGAAAGAAAATACATTTATTTGTGACCCGCACAGGAGATAAGAGAGATAAACAAAAAATCCCCGTGCGAGACCAAAAAGTTTAACACGGAGCTTGGCATTATACGCTCCTGGATGGTTAGGTACGCTATGTATAACAGTGGGGTGGATCTCATCACCTTTACCTAATGTATTCGGTACGCGTGTCTGTCTAGAGCAGTGTTTCATTATCTGTGGTCCGCGGACCCTTGGTGTCTGCGAATATATGTATGGAGTCCGCAGTCTCATCTATACATCTTTTAACGCAGACGTTACTGATATCACTGGCTTGACAACGTTACGGGAAAACCAATTGATATTCTGTAATTCAGCTTTGAACACTGGTCTAGAGAATACTGGAGAGCATACTACTAACATCATAAGAACAGTTGTCTTTAGTCCTGTACACCGGAAGAAACACCACGTCGAAAGATGGTATCGTCAGCACGTTTAGTTTTACATTCTTTCTGACTACGTGATCCTGTAACGAGATGATTTATTCAATTAGCACCAAAACCAAAGAATTAAACCTGGCACAGGAAATCGGTAATTGCCAATGTGAGTTTCCTCCAATAGTGTCCTCAAAGTGGTGACTTTAGGGTGTGGCGAGCAGGGCAATCGCCCGGGGCCCCGCTGTTGCACGAGACGCAACAGCCCGGGGCCTCGCGCGACATCCCGAAAACTTAAATACAATTGAAACTTTTTATTATATCGTTACCAAACAGTTATTCGAAATCGTAACAATAATATATAATTGGAGTATTTCATATAGTAAAGTACTAACAACAGTAACAACCAACATTTGCATTTCTCGTCTATCATCACTTCAATACATACATTAGCATTACACAAAGGATAAAGCCCCTGCAAATACAAGCCGCCGACTCGGAGCCTCGCAGCAGTTTACGCCGCCGCTGCTCAATGTCCCAAAACGGGTAGTCAAAGTGATCTGCCACCGACGACGATGTGAGGCAGAATATGTTGTACCCGTGACAGAATATATTGTACCCGCGACACAAAGAAGAAGAGGAATGCCAGAAAATGCTGTGAAAGGGCTGAAAGTGCCATTTTGACGCTGGTAGTGAAATTCCAGAGAGAATATTTTAATTTGTGATCCAGAAACAAAGTAATTAATACAGTAATCCAGACACAACACCCGTCTGGTCAATCGATCCATCAATTAAGGATGAAATAAATTTTCATTCTATTTTCATACTATACCTCCAAAGAGTAAATAGGTGTCGAAAAATCCGAGATTCGGTTCCCAGTAAAAAATAAATCAGGACCCTTACCAGACTACAAGTGTAGGTTCCAACATTCTTGGGCTCCACATTATGTATGGTGAGGCTAACGTTATCGATGTACACATTATCATGCTTCAGCATCCGACTCCTGTCCGTCTTCCAAAGAAATTTTCCATCGCAAGTTCTTACGGGAGTATGAAGGCCACAGTCCATAGTCACCGTGTCTCCTGCCATCACGTTAGCCTCGTCCTGAAACACACGAATGATCATCATCTGACTAGATTGTTACTAAAAGAGTTAAAATGTGTGAAGAGAGGGAGAGATGTTGCGCCAACTCCAAGTAACATGGAACATGGTGGAAGATATATATTAAATTTATCTCGATTCTCGGTAACTCTCAGCCAGCTGCTACCAGCCCCTTTACGGATATTTACTGAAGACTGGTCAAGTCAAATATTTGTATATTTATTTAAGTAGAATAAATAGTAACAAAAGACAATTTAAAACTATATAAAAAACTTTTTTACAAAAAAATACAACCGACTTCCAAAAAAAAGACACTACAAAGTGAAAAATTTCGGAAGTCGGTGTTCCTGTTTTCGTTTCTTCGTTTTTTGACACCGCCTTCCGAAAAAGTTATTTTTAACCGACTTCCCAAAAAGGAGGCGGTTTCTCAATTCGACAGTATACATATGATTCTTTTTTTGTTGGAAAGGAGATATCCCAAGGATTTGATTATGGGATCCTCGAGAAATCGAGGGAACTCCTCAACTATTATAGGCATACATATAGCGATTTTGGTATATTCATCAATAATGCAATCATTTGCACTCAGAAAGTAACATTTGGTGAAGTGGAACTGATGAAGAAGACCACAATGGTCACACATGACAACTCCGAAATCAAACAATGTATCCTAGTCGTGTTTGGGCTTATTGGAATCTTCATGACATCTCATGAAGATGCCAATAAGCCCAAACTTAGCTAGAAACGATTTTCATGTTAATTGGAGGTATCTACCAAAATTAAAAAGAGGAAAATAAATAAACTTTAAAACAATATTATGAAATGGTGTAAACAATAAACAGACATGCGATTACAGTAATCCCGAGAGATTTGCCGTCATTTATTGAAGAGTTCTGTTGTATATCTCTGCAGTTCTTCATCAGATCTTTACCAAATTTAAATGAACCATTTCGGAATAAACTTCTTTCGAACAAAAAAAGAATTTTACAAATCTATTTTTATGTATGACTGAGTTATGGCCGAACATATATAAAAAATATATATATATATAAAAGTCCGGATTGAGAACCTCCTCCTTTTTGGGAGTCTCCTCTTCCAGGCAACCTGGAATGGAAAGTGATTGTCTGGACATGACAGAGTAAAAGTTGTCCCCCCTACCCGGTGGGTTCCTGCATTGTCGAGGCGGGGGGATCAGTAACCGTCGCTTGGTTACCCACGGTAAAGCGAAGAAGAACCCGAGGAGGGGCCGCTCGTCAGGGCTTTTGCCGATTAAGCCGACGACGTAGCGGCAACTAGTAGGTTGCGGTGCCGCTTGGCACCAGGCGACATCGCAACTGGGCGTCCCAGGTTCCATACGATATTGCGGCTGGGGGTTGGAGGCCGTGGCGGGAGAGGAGCCGGCGGCGTATTGCGGTGAGCCGCTCTCCCTACCTTCCGCGGCCTGGACGGGGTCGCCACCGTCTGATGGCGGACGCGGTGGGACCGCAGGAGAGGAGGAGTGTCTGTATAGCGTTGGCCACTCTCCCTATCCCCTGCGGCCGAAAAATGGTCGGTGGCGGGGCCATTGACCTTGACCCGTCACAGGGGGACCAAGGGTGCCATAAATGGGGTCGTCTGGCGCTCATGTGCTGGTTTGGTCCCTGGGCTGGTCACGGCGTACAGTGTGTTCTGGTGCGCCGGTGATGGGGGTTACTCCTCAGAGTAGGGTCCAGTGACGGACAGCCGCGCCGGGTTCGCGGTGAGTGCTAACGCGTGCCCGTGTGCCCGGCATAAGCGGCACAGGAGGACACCGTTGAGTTTTAGTGGGTTCGAGTCCCACATAACTGCGCTATATCCCCGTGGTAGCGCAGTATGCATGAGCATTTCTCCACGTTAAAAAAAAGACTAAAAGTTGTCACCAAACTTTCTCTATATTCAGAAATTTCAAACTCACCTCCCTAGGCATCAAAGTCGGTATATTCCTCAACCCACGTTCCAAATCTTCTAAATCAGCTCTTCTTTTCCTTCTGTTAACAATTTTATAAATACCACCATCTCCCCTGGCGAATCTTTCAAAGGAATCATTGGAATCTTCTTCTAAATTGACAGCATACGCTTCTTCATCAAGACTATGCTCATCATTGTTATAGAAACGCAGCTTTAAAGATCTTTTATTTCTGACCCAGTCCCATCTCTTTCCTTTCCTCTTGTAAGGTATAACAAACATGGAGTCCGGTGTCTTGTATTTGTAGCAACTGATGTTTTTGACTACCATCTCGAATGTCTTTGGCGGTAACGTCCCTTGTAATTTTTTAACGTGGTCAAAAGTGGCTTGTATGTCACATATTTGATTTGGTTTGGCTGACCGATGAGAATGACTGGCCTCTTGAAACAAAGCACGTGTGTTAGATTCGGGAAATATAAAACCACTACTTTTCTTTGCGAATCTGGGGAAGAAAAACAACTGTGAGATGGTATGTGATCAGTTGCTTCTCCTCCTGAGAGTCGACTGAGGAGAAGAGAGATAGCCTTCGAGAATGCTTCCTTGTGTTACTTGTTTTGGACAGGACATAGATCGCTAGTCAATTCAGTTGACAATTTAGTAACTGGGGCTGTACCATAACGTGTCAACGATTATGTTATGAACAAGAAATATTGCTATTCGATCTGTAGTATAGCTTTGTCTTTCTCTCACACCGGAATCATGATGGTTTTTTTACGTCAGGGTACGGGCCGTGCCGTGTCTCAAGCCTCGCGTAAATGCATTGGAACACAGTAAGAAATCTTCGGGACTTTCTGAACTAACTAGCGAACTGGTGTTGTATCTGAAGAGTTTCAATTCTATGTAGAATGTGAAAAACGATGTGCATTTTCGGGGGCTGTCTTTTTATAGTCAACACTACGATATGACTAGTGGTAAGCAAATAAATAGGGGTTCAGCTAAGAAACTGCTGCCAGATTTTGAAGACCTTTGAGATTAATGAGGGTAGGTACAATCAAGATCCGTTGACCAGCGTGGCACGTTGTGGAATCCGACTCAGTCATCTTGCGGCCGTAGATTATATGCCGGCACCAATTTTTTAGGTAACTCATGAGCTTTGAGCGAGATGGCCAATAGATATTTATCTAACAAATATGTCATAGATATTTATCTATGACATATTTCTTTCTTAACCTAGTGTTAGTAAGTAACCTGGCCATATTTATTTAATTAACTCGCTTACCTTTGCTGGAGGCTGATGGCAGATCTGATTTGTGCGAGTTAATCCTTATCTTTCTGTTCTTAATTAAATTCTTTCTGTCCTTCCTGACTGCCCGTGTTCTTGGCTTCTTCACTACCTTTGAATAATGAAAGTTACTCAAAATCTAGATAACTTATGTACAGGATATGTTGGTCGATTGGTTTGTGTATAGGTTTGGCTTGTTTCTTTACCTGACGATAGAGAAATTAAGGGTCAAAGGAACATTGATACATAGTGAAAGTAAAACGATGCAAAATTCTTATGTACATAGCATAATGAGTCCTACCTCCACCACGCAATGTACACATTCCTATCTAGATAAAGACTGACGCGCAATTTTTTTTTTTAGTGGAACGTCCCGCAAACCTACATTGAAAAGGGAGGATCGTCCGACTAGACGGGTGTTGTGTCTGGTCCGGACAACGGTTGATGTCGGACTGTTGTATATGTTCAAACCGCGCCGAAAATTCTGCCTGAGCGATGCAGGATTTTGTGTGACTTCAAGTCATGAGTTTATATGTAACGGCATAGGTGCCGCTACAAATTAATATTCTGTAGGAATTCTGTATTATTTGACGCGTCGCTTCGACTCGACTTCACGTTGTGGAGATAAGGGTTAATATGCTATGTGCTCAGTTTTAGAGCGACGCTTCGCTTCGACTCAATGTGCTTTGATCCTAATACCCTAATAAGGTCGAATTAAAGTCTGGTGCATCCAAAAAGAAAGCTGGTAGCTGCTGTAAGTTTGCCAAGATATGTGTTGCTGGGAGTTTGCTACGCCAGTTCCTGGTCCCAGTTCAAAATTTGGGAAGTGGTGATGAGCGCGCGTTTTACAGGATTCTAATTTATGCCGTTTAAAAAGTAGTGGTTGTCAGCCTAATTTAAATAGATGATGTTAGTTTTCTTTCAAGCAGTCTCCCGCTAGTATTTTTTTAAGGCGCAGGCAGTTTTTGTACTTTTTACTTGAACTGGTAACCAGATTCAAGAAGCGCTGCTAAACCAGACACTGTTTAATTGATAAACTTGCACCATTTACCAGGTCATATAGCCAGAAGCTTCAATTTGAGTCGCACTTGGTGAGTACCGTAGCTCGAACCTTGTAATTTGACTTGCTGAACTAATTGCTAGTTGAGTAAGGTGATCTGCTTTTATGAGCATAGTTTTTCTAACTAGGATAGGACGTTTTTGTTTGTGCTAGCAAATCAGCCACTCTGGCCTCGTGAATTCAAAACTAAAACTAAAGAAGAAGAAGACTTGATTGCAATACTAGTTTCAAAATCAGGCTTCCATAAATCCAGGAATCAGCACAAAATAAAGCTCCTAACTGTCTGGCTTTAGCCTAAGCATTTACCTAAGCGATGCTGAGAAGAGCAGAGACGACAAGAATCGCCAATAAGTTACGTGGTTTTCGCGGTCGCAGATGGTGGGGCGTTCGGCTCCTTCCGAAGGAACTCTTCGGTAACAGCCTGCAGGGAAAAACATAGGCTAAGTTCTTATTGGTCGATTTAAGCTATCTCTGCTCTGGGGGCCTAGACAAAATACTTTCCGTAGTCGCTACGGAACTGAACACTGGCAATTTGCGGGCAAGAAGGAATACAACAATCGCAAACAATCACAGTGGCGCGTGAGCATGACATTAGTTACGTGTCATTGCCGCAGGTAAAGTCATTGTCATACATTTTGACATTAGCGTCTGACGTTAACGCTACAGAAAAGTTTTTTGTCTAGACCTGTTGTTTCGCTTTGATTCACAGGCAGCCATGTTCAAAACAAAGTTATTAGGGTAATATCCGTCAATTAGATTACCAAAAAACATTGGACACGTTTTTTTTTCTATTGTCACGTCAAATAGAAAATGACGTCGATACAAATATCGTGTGACGTCACGCGTTGGTACACTTTTACTAACAAGTGACATCACAAGCTCTTACTCTCGAACTTTGATACGCTTTATCTTTGTCAATTTTTCAATCTATATATATAAAAGCGAAAGGTCACACACTCATCACGAAATATAGAAAACCGCTTGACGTATAATGATGAAATTCGGCAGGAAGGTTTCTCAAGTGACGTAAGTGCGCACTAAGAAAGGATTTTTGGAAATTCCACCCGTAAGGGGGTATAATAAGGGTTGAAAGATTGTGTGATATTTTTACAGTTAAAAAATTGGACACATGAAATTTTAGATTAACGCTCTTGGTTGATATTGAATTCATGTATTTATTGGTTTTTGGAAATTCCACCCGTAGGGGGGTAAAAAGAAGGTTGAAAGTTCGTTAGAAATTTCTACGGATCGTAAGTTGGACATATGTAAGTACAGATTTACGCTTTTGATTGATAAAAAGAATGCATTTATTTATTTGTTTTTGGAAATTCAACCACTAAGTCCATACAATAAGTGTAAGTACAACACTGTGATGTGAAATTGTTTCGGTTTGGAAGGTAAAACATCTGAAATTGTTCTGAATTGCATTCTGAATTGGTCGAAAAAACAATGAGTTTTTTTAATTTCGGCAATTCTACCCCTAAGGGAGTAAAACGGAGGTTGAAAGTTTGTATGAAATTTGTACAGTTTGTAAGTTGGACACCTGAACAAGTTGATAAAAATAATTCATGTATCTATTGGTTTTTAGAAAATCCACCCTTAAGGAGGTAAAAAGGGGGTTGTAAAATTGTGTGAAATTTCTACGCTTTTAAGTGTGACACGTGAAATTAAAGATTTTCGTTTTTTGTTGATAAAAAGAATTCATATATTTATTGGTTTTTGGAAATTCTACCCTTAAGGAGGTGAAAAGGTATAAAATCGATTGGGATTGGGTTTATTTGAAACTTGGCATAAATACTTACGTAAATAGTAAAGTAATACGTAAGTACGTAAGTTTTCATTGTTTTTCAAAACTACTCCTAAAAGACGATTTCGACACCACCGGTGTTAAAGATTTTTAAAGAATTTTACTGTACAGGGCTTCTTTTTATGATGTAGCGGAGCACTAAGAAGGGTTTTTTTGGAAATTCAGCCTTTCAGAGGCTGAACTAAAAAGTCTTCTGTAGGATAAAATACGGATCACGCGCACGAAGTGGCGGGCGAAGTACAAGTATTGTAATAAAATGAAAAATATTGATTAGGTCAAACGCGAGCATATCGTAAATAAATGAATAAAAATAAAAAGGAGATATTGAAAAGTATTAAAAACTGACCTTTTTATTGTTTATGACTTTGATCCCCATTTTGTTCACGATCTTGTTCAGGAGTCCCTCAATCTTGGTAGATATTTCAGTCTCTGGATCGTCCTCATATAAGGCCAATTCAGCAGGCTTTGCTGTAACCGTCAATCTAACTGTCGGGCTGAAAGTGAATTATATTAAAATGAGGGTTGCATTGGATGAAAATGATGCTCCTCTATTTATTTACGGTAGGTACTTGCACGTCCCTCAGTCTATAGTCACCCTTGGGGTACCACGAACAAATATTATTGCTAGTGGAACCCCCACGGGGGATAAAGGGGTGCTATTGGCAAATTATTCGGCCCGTGGTACCCCCGCTAATCGTTAGATAAATAAAATGCAAATACATTCTCTTTGCTTAATGAATTAAGTGACGGATGATTAAAAAATATATAATAAATATATATATTTTTTTATATTTATTATATTTTAACTTTCAAATTAAAAATAAAGTCAACTTATAATATGAAAAAAAAACTTTTTTTTTTTCTACTACTTTGTCCCAATGCTGGGATAAAAAGCGTTTACCTCAGAAAAATAAAAAACTTATTAATGCACTTAATTTCATTCTCGGAATTATTGACAAATATACTCCAGCACTCAGTTAACATTTTTTTATTATTACGCGCTTATTATGGGGTGTAAAACATTTTCTAGCTTATTCTGTAATTCTTTTACCTTCCTACGGCAAATATTTATCAATTAGTGGATTTAAAACGATTTTTTTTGATGATTTTATTGTTGAAACTTTTCTATTTACTTAGTAACATACACTTTTAGCATAATCCACCACCACATCAAGCGTATTTTGCTACTAATGCTGTTTCCTCTTTTTTAATTTCTTCTTTTTCTTTAATATTCAAAAATCCTAGTTAAAGATGCAATCAAATTCGCGATAAACATTTTTTTTAAGTAGTCCAAACTAGATTTTCAAATAAATAATTGATACTGTATGTTATACTTACTTTTACGCTCCATTTTCTTCTTCAAAATCTCTCTTACAACATTAAAACAATGTTGACGCTGGAATAAAATACCAGCGTCAACATTGTTTTTTATTGAAAGTGGGTAAACAATTTATTTGTATTTCTTTATTTGTAAAGCAACAATTAATTTTTAAATGTTATTTTTTATGTCAAATTGAAATGTTTATGTATCACGGGCAATAAAAGTATATTTAATAAGAAGATTGTTATGCCTAGGTTTCCAAGGGCAACAATATTTGCTCTTGGTACCCTAAGGGGTACTAGACTGGGGGACCACCCAAGGACAAGTACCGTTTATTAACGATAGGGTTGCGTTTGACCACTATGTGACCGTGGTAAGCGATGATGTGGTCGACGGTGAAGCACGCTTGCCTATAAGTAACACAGACTCTGGCAGGTATTATACAAACCAATCAACATCTGTCTATCCTTTGCCCAAGTGCTTATATTGGAATCGGCTCCGAGAGTTAGGATGGATATATTATGCGAAAACAGCAGCTTGATTGTGGCGCCAGTGACAGAAAAGTTGAAAGAGAATCGTCGTTTATCTTGAATATCTGATGAGGAGGGATTAAACACATAAGACCAAAAAAATATGGAAAGGGAGAAAATATGAAATTATTGAGTTAGGACTGATATGAAAGAATAAGAAGTCAATGATAGGTTGAGAACAAGGAATAGAACAAGAAAACGTGTTGCACCGACCCCAAGTAACACGGGACAAGGGCAGAAAGATGATTGAGATCGGTTTGCATTCTAACCAGCTACCAGTGAATACCAGGTTTTTATATTCGAGTGACTGCCTTTTTGACCTCCAAACCCATTAACTGGGTACCACGATACCGTTACAAATACAATACCTTTAAAAATACTCACTTTTCAGGTTCAACTGTGCGTTGGTTCACAATACTTCGTTTGAAATCAGCTTCATTTCTGTGCCCGACTCCAGCGTAAGCTACCCTGTCCCATTCATCGTTTAGGTTGTTCGTTTCAAATTGGATAATAGACAGTAACAGATTCTTAAATGCTTCTTTGTCAGATATAGCGTCACTGCTTATCGGAGTACCACCACACTCGTTAATAATAATCATGGTGGGATTCTGAGTTGAGCTCTGTGCAGAATCTTCAATGACATAGTCCAATACTTTGCTGTTAACATCTGTGACGATGTCTATAACACCAGAATTTAATGGCATGATTAAGTCTGTAACAGATTCTGTAGTGGTTGATGTCTCTGTTTCTTTCGTACGTTCAGAAGTCTGTGAATTCTGCTCAGTTTTAAATAATTTAGACACCGCTGCTATTTTGTTCATAAAGCCTAAGGTTGTTGATTCTCTGATCAAAACTGGTGTAGTTTCTGACTGTCCCTCAATTTTTACAGGTGCAGTTGTAATACGCACTGTGTTTGAACTTTGTTCTTCAGTTGTAGTGTTTGCTGACATTTTCGTAGCTTCAGTTTCAGCCGTTGGAAGCATCATACTTGTGGCTGTTATTAACTTGGATGCGTTGACCAGCGTAGCATTTGTTGAAATTACTAAAACATTTTTCGTTACATTCACCTTTTTCACCGCAGCTGCTTTGGAATCTGATTCTACCATATGTTCAATAGTTTTTAATTCTTTTAACTTTTTGATAAGAGTTGACTTGTTATTCTTGTTGATAGATGTTGTCCTTTTTGACCAAGCGTCCATCTTTTGTTTAACTTTAGATACAAAAGATATATTTTTTGGTTTCTTTTCTTTTACAATATCCGTAACTTTCTTTGGAGCCTCTGTAGATCGTTTGGAGTTATTATTCATGGCCTCAATGTCTTGAAGGCTACCAAATAACTGCAGCATTTCGTTTATGTTCCTGCTCAAGTTGTCTGTTGTTATTGTTGTTGTGGTTGTTTCTACTTCTCGTTGACCTCTCTCCGGATTTGTGTCAACTTTCTTGTCAGTTTCAACCATCACTCGAATAGTATGTAAAGTTGAATCTTTAGTGCTTGGTGTTTCTGTTGAAACATTTGCGGTAGTAGTTTTCGGTTTTTGAAGAACAGAGACTTCTATTTTAGGAGGTGAATAGCTGATTGAATCTCTAGCCAAGCGAGGTTCATTCGTTCCAGCTTTTAGGTAATCGTACCAGAAAGAGCCACCACCGTCCGAAATCAGTGGTGTCGCGAGCTGGTTATCGATTTGACGCTTATAATTTGCCTTCGGTTTCTTGAAGTCAAAATACGCGAACAATTTAGACTTTTTGCTCTTACGTGGAAAAAGCTTTTTAAAACCTTTACTTTTTTTATTTTTTAATAGTTTAGCTTCATCTTCCAGATCTAAATCGAATTCATCGCTGATTCGATGTGAGGTGTCCTGATTGTCTGTGATCGTAGCTGTAAACAGCTGTTCATCGCCTGTTGTAGAAGATTCAGGGTTGCATATTATATTAACGTTTATGTTATCAAGAGAATACACGTTTTTTATCAACTTCTTTGGTGTAGTGATCGTGTCAGAACGTTTATTGAGAGATTTTTTGTATAAAACGCTTTTCATTAAACTAATGAACTTTTCGCCGTTGTCTTTTAACTTGTCGTTGTAGCAAACTTTCAACGATACCGTTCTATTCAAGTCTTCTGCCAAGACTGCTAGATCATTAATCAGACGGACCACACTGTCCTCTTTCTTGACCTTAAAAGTTTTAGTTAAATGTCTTTTATCGATGTAAGTTGTGAACGTTTTGCATAATCTTCCTTGACACTTCCCTTTTACTCGTTTATAATAATCAGTCAAGCTTTTGTCTATTTTGTTTACTGATTCTCTTAACTTCTGTCCTCCTGTAGGATTCATCCAGAAGAATGTTTGTATCTCAGTACAATGGTCTGCCATATACCGGCCTATATTGTCGAATTCGAATATAAGTTCGTCTATAACAGCATCACTGGCTGCACAAGCTCTGCACATAGCAGTGTTGCTCTTGCATTTACAGTTGCAGACTCTATCGTGGCCAAAGAAATGTTTGACCGCTTCCCAGTCGATCCCTCTCTTGATGATGTATTTCTCTCGGCTCTCGGCACTTCTTTTCCCTCCTAATTTCTTTGCTTTCAGCTTGCGAGATTTCCACACAGAGCGAGCACTTCTATTATTATTATTAACGTCTTTATTAACTCTCGTCATATTCTCATAAACTTCTATCAACTGCTGGTTTATCGCTGCTATAAAATCCTTGTTCAGTGTCACTCTGGCCAAATTCTTCAAACTGGTTGTCTCTTCCCTCGAGTCCGTTGGTTTTGACTCCGACATACTGACCGTGGTCCCCCCCGCCACTTGTCTTTGTGGCTTTACATCAGTCAAACTAAACTGGGTACCTAAAATGGGTTTCAGCCCCAACCCGCTTTTAGGTTGATCGATAAGCAGATACATTCCAGGGGACAGACCCTGATCTTCGGTAATATTGGAAGCAATGGGGTTACTTACATAACTTTCAGTAGTGGAGGATGTTAAGGATCCTTCGAAGGAATGGACTTGGTACTCTAAATCGACGGGGGTCGACATTTTCGCGCAGAACACTTTCCGGACTCTTACAGGGCTATTGGGAGATCTTTTTCTTCCGTTTTGAAAATCGAAGGGTATAGCGATGTGGACCTGAATGGCGTTGGTGCTTCCATTCGTGTGTATAGGTCTGGTGGGATAAGAGTCTAAGATCAGTTTGTTCTTATGTTGGTACGAGCCGGGCATGTTGGTTTCCTCATAGCTTAGGGTGTTCTTCATGAGGTCTACGATCACCTCCAAGGCGGCGACGTCTTTGGCTGTGTAAGTGTTGAGGGTCTCGCGGGCCTCCCGTTTGAAGTCTAAATGTCGTTCAGTGATGGCTTCAGGGCAGTCTGTTTCTGGATTTGGAACGGGCGGCATTTTCTGAGATGACTGTTCGGCGTACACCTGCGGAACAAAATGGAACCTTCATGTTTATTAGCAGTATGGTTAAATCGGCTATTATAGTATGAGATCGCACTGCAAAAATCTGTAGGTTAGGTATTGTTTTTGATAACACTTAACACTTTTCACAATTAACGCCCTTCATATTGATTATTTATTGCAGCTTATTTACGTTGGTTGTTTGTTCCTATCATTGTATAATTTGATTTACTTTTCGGTAGTTGAGTGGTTTGTTTGAAAATACTCATACTAAAATATTTGTTTTCAGTTTGTAAATATTTGGAGATTTTAACGAAAACTATCTCCATAACGGCAATACTGCAGTATTCAAATTATTAGTGACGCTGGTTATAAATCTTTATTAAAAACGCTTGCCTCTACCCGCGGTGGTACTCAAATACTGGTAGATTATATTTTTACAAATTTTACTTGTGAAATTGGATTTTATAACTCCTTCAGTTACCATCGTTCTATGTGGCCCCGTTTTTTTTAATTTGTGAGCAAATGAAACCGTTGTAATGTTCATGTAATTACAAAAACCCTCTTCTTAGTCCGCAATATTATTTAATTACGGAACCCTACTACTGCGCTTGGCCCGACACGCAGTTGGCCGGTTTTGGTTCGAATTGATTAATTTAGGGTTGCCGCCTGGCCGCATCTAGCCGCAACTAGTTTCTTGTTTTCTTTTTTAAGTTTGTCCTACACTAACAATTTATCCTGTATCATGGGCGTGTATGCAACATCATCTAGCTGTCAGCTAGCCGCCATTTATGGGTTACCAGGTTTAGCAGGTTAACTGGCAACTGACAGGTTGCGGCTTACTGAGAGAATAGGTGGCAACCTTATTTCTTCCTATTTTCTACAGCACTTTCTTTCAAATAACATTAGATTCGCTTAAAAATCTTATACTTATATTTGGGGTTAACTATCACTGTTTGAGCAATAATATGTTATGTGCCGACTTAGTCAGAAAGAACGTTAAATCTGCCCCTTGACTCAAAACCTTAATAGCGTTAAGCTCTATGTCGTTGTTGGATAGATCTCTTCAAGACGATTATTATTTATTATAACGAGTTCCGGATAGGCCAGGAGCTAGAGACCTCTAAATGTGAGAAAATTAAGTAGGAATCATTTAAATTCTGGTACTTCGTCCATTAATTAACTAGATTTTTTTACTTATTTAAATTTAGACAATACTCGCTATGTTTGTTTGCGCACATGACCGATCAGTTTGTGACGCTTGCGGGGCGGCCAATGTCCAGCAGTGGACGTCTGTCGGCTGAAATGATGATGTGTTTTTGTAAATCTAATATCTCTTCCTTAAAAAATGTTCAATTAACTTCCTATTGGAGACAGTAACTTCCAAAGAACTAACAATTAGCAATAGTTGTTATGTACCAAAAGTTCTTTTTAAAAAGCTCTTTCGAGAGGTGTATAACTTATGAATAACAGTCGCAAAAAATAAGTTAATTTTTGTGCCCCAATTACTTACCTGCTTAGGTCATTAAGGCACTTGTCCCAACGAAGACGAGTAAGCGATAAGCAATCGACTATTTTTCTCGCTGAAGAAACGTATAAAAGATATAAGATCCCGTGTCAATAAAAGAGACACATATATTAAAAGTTGATCGCTGGCTGTTCACACTGCCTGCGAGTACTCTCTCACACTTTGTCGCTCTTACACTCAGAAGTTTGTCGCAGCGCAGCGGCAAGAGCTATCAAAGTTATACTCGCTCAGCGATGCTCAAAATGGCACTGTTCGTAGTGAAAGTGGACTCTCTATAGTTGGCGCGCCGCCCGCTTTCGGATTTTTGTGGTTTAGGTAAACAGTGTAAACTCACTAGGGTCTGGCTGAAATTACAATGGGCGTTTCTCAAGGCTTCATATTAGGTCCAATCCTCTTTATAGTTTACATAAACGATTTGCCTCAATTACTACAAAGTCAACCGAAGATGGAGAACTTAATATGTACTTCCAATTCCTATCCTTTTTAGTTTTGATAGGTACTTCCAATTGCCATAAAAATCATATATAGCCAAAGTACATCTCATGACGATTGCAATAAGCCAAAACACGACTAGGATACATTGTTTTATTTTGGAGTTCCAGTGGCTACCTGCCGGCTTCATCAGATCAGTTCGATGGTATCATTTTTATCAGAACTATTTATTTATAAGTAATTGCTTCATTATAGTCGTTTAACTATTCGAGATATCGTAGATCCGTGACGTACTTAGCATTAAGGAGTTCTATCTTCACCAGTTCCACTTCACCAAATGTTACTTTCTGAGTGCAAATGATTGCATTGTTGATTAAAATGCCAAAATAGCCATATGGATGCCTATATGATGACTATGGGACCAAATGGGAAGTATACCCTTTCAAACAAAAGAAAATTTTTCCAAATTGGTCCAGGCGTCAGTAATCGGTGTACATACATAAAAAAAATACCAATCGAAGTCAGAACCTCCTCCTTTTTGGAAGTCGGTTAAAAATAACAGTTTAGCTAATTTCTCTTCCAAACTGAATCTTGAATTGTCATCCAAACCGAACGAGCTTTTCTGTCTATTTCAACTGAATCAGTTGGGGATAACGGTTTTACAATTTAGTTGCAAGACTTGACCTATACATCACCTATACTGTGATACTAACTAACAAACAAGGCAAGTTAAATGTCTTGTTGAGGAATAGCTATGGCCATCTTAAGACCAGCTCCACAATACCATATCATATCAATGTTTCAAAAATAACATAAGTAGGCCAAGTTACAGCTGAATTGGACGCCAGGAAGTGCTTGAAAAATCTATTAATAGTTGCCGGATATATATACGAAAGCAAGGTAATATAAAGCTTGTAAAAAAGCCGTACCTGATCCTCATAAGGCTCTACGTAAACCACGGTGTCCAGTATTTCGGTAGGATGTTTGCACTTCGCTTTGTGAGTGGTGTGGGGGTGCGCCGCTGTAGGATTTGGGTCTATCGTATTGTGATAGTGGCAGTGGACAACCGGTTTTTCTGGCTCATTCGATGTTGGATTTGGGTCGTGACACAGCTTTCTTGTCGGGTTAAATATTTGGTGATAAAAGTGGTGGACCGCAACCGGTTTCTCTGCTTCTTCTTGAGGTTTACGCGGGTGTCCAGGTGGCTGATGAAAATATTTAGAAAAAAATAAATATAGTTATTAATAAAAGGTATTTAACTACATGATATTCACGGAGTAAAAAAAGAAAGAGAAAGTGAGTGTAAAATACCTACCTAATATTTAACAAATAATCACAAAGATAAATCAAAAATAAAACAACCGTTCCAAAGATCTGCAATTATTTGTATCACGCGTAAATGATTAACTTTGCGCACCATACAACGCCCAGGCAGTCAGCCGGCTTGGCAATCAGCGACCCACGCCACAGATCGCAGAAGGCCGCACAGTGTTCGTAGGTAGATAGGTTATTTTTGTCAAGTATTAAATTCTTTTGTTTATCGTTAACGAGTAACCTCACGAATTCTCAGAGTAAATTTATTAACACCTTATAAAGCATAATCAGGCAATAATGTTCCCACTGCTGGGACAAAGGCCTGCTCTCTGTGAGAGGGAGTGGGCCATAATCTACCAGGTGAGCCCAGTGCGGGTTGGTAGGTAGATGTCCATCCTCACCATGTTTTGCTTTACCGTTTTAAGAGCAGCGATTTATTTATTTATTTAATCGTTAATTATTATAACACTTTTACAGAGACCTCCAAGGCGATGTTATAACTTACATATTAAACGTTACAGTACAATACATCAATCCTTACAAGAGATTCTAAAACCTTAATCATTATTCAAATGGTCAGCACCATTTCAATTAAATTTTGCGCTACTTTGAAAAATCTCGGCAGGTTTTGGCAAAATATTTCAAAATAAACATATGATGAAAAACCTTGCAAAAACACCCCGATTCAAACAGTAAAACGCCCATAACTTTTGAATGGCTGAACCGATTTTCATCAAACATAGCTAAGAACACTATCGATAAAGTCATCCTTCAAAAAAAAAAACAATGTAAAAATCGGTTCAACCATCTAGGAGCTATGATACCACAAAAAGATACACAAATGTAAAAACACACAAATACACCAAACACAGGCATACACGTCGAACTTATAACACCCCTCTTTTTCCGGCGGGGGTTAAAAACAAGAGTATGCAGAAGGTACAAATAAGAGTTTGGACTTCAAGGAGTTGTGGTTAAAACAATGGGCTAAATGTTTTGTCATATATAATGGCGCACAAAAAAAAAACACAAATGAAAAACAAGTTAAAGCAAAGGTGACCCTGAATTCCCCGAAAGCACGGGGTCTCAGCGCTAAGAAAGAAATTTTGGTTCAAATAAATCTCACTAGATGGCGTGATATGCACCGATATATTATTGTATGTGTGTAAAACCAACATTTTCTAGAATTGAACATAAAAAAAAATATGTTCTTATTTAATCAACTCTCCTAAGCTCAAAATTATGGAATATTGGGCTCTTAATTCACATTTCAAAGATTATTTGAACGGATCATTTAAAATTGATGCCAATAGATGTCGCAGTTTTTTTATTTCTGAGGCATTCCACTCGATTGTTTTGCATTGTAACACATTTTGGTTCAAAGATACTGTAAAAACGTGCAAAAAAATACTATAAAACAAACCTTCACCGTATTTAAAGAAAAAAATATTCACGAACCGAGTAAACCCTTTTAATTGCAAGTTGCTGTAATACCATCTATCTAGCGCCGTGAAACGGCACCGAACGCGATTGATGGACAAAAAATAATCGGTTTAATCAAACGGAACGCTAGTTACATCGGCACGGGTTCTTTGTATGGGATGAGGCATCGGTATGCCAGTATTATATTACCTGTGCCGAAGGGTTAGACAGAAGAATATAGTGACATACATAGTGCACCTACATTTCCTAAGTTATGTTTAAGTCTAAAGTTATTTAATAGAGGGTGGCGAGCCTATTGCCATCAACCTTGCACAAGTCCAAGCTCCGGGCTGCTACTGAGGAATTTCAGATGAAAAACCCCAGACCTATTTGCAAAAACCCAATAATACTTTGACCTTTAGAGTGGAGAAAGTATCCTTAAAAAGAACTTGGATAATGGGTGTTAGTCCATATTTGTCCGTCATTAAGACATCTTAGATCTACGGATTTACTAATTACTGACGCTTGTTTAGATGAAGATGTGACTCATCGAGTTAATGCGGCTTGGTTGTAATTGAGATCTCTGTCGGGCGTTTTATGTAACTCTAAAATGCCGATCAAAACCAAAGAGGAAGTCTAGGAAGTCTCTAGTCTAAAACAGCCGTAAGACCTACGTTGCTGTACGGCTCTGAAAGTTGGGCAGCTTCGAAGAAGCACATACAACAGCTACACACAGCGGAGATGAAAATGCTCCGCTGGGTAGGGGGCGTGAAGCGCTTGGATTAAAAATATGAAATACAAATACGTAAAAATAAATACGTTAAATATGACAATAATACTTTGACCTTTAGAGTGGAGAAAGTATCCTTAAAAAGAACTTGGATAATGGGTGTTAGTCCATATTTGTCCGTCATTAAGACATCTTAGATCTACGGATTTACTAATTACTGACGCTTGTTTAGATGAAGAAGTGACTCATCGAGTTAATGCGGCTTGGTTGTAATTGAGATCTCTGTCGGGCGTTTTATGTAACTCTAAAATGCCGATCAAAACCAAAGAGGAAGTCTAGGAAGTCTCTAAGTCTAAAACAGCCGTAAGACCTACGTTGCTGTACGGCTCTGAAAGTTGGGCAGCTTCGAAGAAGCACATACAACAGCTACACACAGCGGAGATGAAAATGCTCCGCTGGGTAGGGGGCGTGAAGCGCTTGGATTAAAAATATGAAATACAAATACGTAAAAATAAATACGTTAAATATGACAATAATACTTTGACCTTTAGAGTGGAGAAAGTATCCTTAAAAAGAACTTGGATAATGGGTGTTAGTCCATATTTGTCCGTCATTAAGACATCTTAGATCTACGGATTTACTAATTACTGACGCTTGTTTAGATGAAGAAGTGACTCATCGAGTTAATGCGGCTTGGTTGTAATTGAGATCTCTGTCGGGCGTTTTATGTAACTCTAAAATGCCGATCAAAACCAAAGAGGAAGTCTAGGAAGTCTCTAAGTCTAGTCTCTAGTCTAAAACAGCCGTAAGACCTACGTTGCTGTACGGCTCTGAAAGTTGGGCAGCTTCGAAGAAGCACATACAACAGCTACACACAGCGGAGATGAAAATGCTCCGCTGGGTAGGGGGCGTGAAGCGCTTGGATTAAAAATATGAAATACAAATACGTAAAAATAAATACGTTAAATATGAATACGTAAGAGGATCATTCCAGGTAGCACCAGCAATCGCCGAAAAGATCAGAGAGAGCAGACTTAGATGGTATGGGCACATTATGAGACGTGAAGATAGCTGCTCCGTGAAGACAATGCTCAAAATCAACAAGCAACGAACAAGTGGCATACCACCAGCCTCTTGGTGGACCACTGTTGAGAGAGACCTAAAGCAGAAAAATTTGCCACCATCGGCAACACAGGATAGATCATCCTGGCGTAGACGCACAAGGAGGCCCGACCCCAAATAAATTGGGAATGGAGCAGGGAGAAAAAGAAGAAGATCTATCGGATTGAAATACTATACAGGATGTCTTTTACACCGACGCAAAAAGGAGTATACCGTTGATTCACAGGCGTAGGTTTTCTCGTACATTTTTACCTAATTAAAAAAAATATCTGACAGCTTTTTTTACTGTAATCTGTTCAAAATCGTTGTCCTATTAGATGTTTAATTAATCGCCGAGCCGATAAAGAGAAAAGCGCCCCATTTGGGCACATACCGGGTTTGTCCTGGCGTTAATCTCGTTCGTGAACTTTAGGAAATCATTAATAGATACCGCTTCTGGGTTTTATTTACATTGCTGTTTTTTTGTAATAAAGAGAATTAGTAATTTTTTGTTAGTTTTTTTTTTTTCAAAATAGTAAAAAGCCGACGAAGAATCATGTACTGAATCATGGTATTCCTGTTTTCGCGTAGGTGTCAGAGACACTTGTATTATGCGTACCTGATCCGGTATAACATAGTATTCTGGTTCGATTAATAATTTGAATCCTTCTTCGGTTCCAGCTTTCTGTTCCATTGACTTTTTTTTGTCTGCCTTTATGGTCGCCATAACTGTGAACAAAACATATATAACATTATCAGTATGTACTTAATGTTGGAAAAATATGTCGTGGTCGCCCAGTGGCTCGTGCTTGAGTTTGTGGATTCAAACCCCTTTTTTGTGGAGCGAAATCGTCTAATGACTTTCCCGCTCTGGTTAGAAGCGGTAGTGCGTGTCAGACTTTTACTGACTAAAACCCGCCCGTGATCCTTCAGTTGTTTGAGCCAGGGCCGCAGTAATTCTTTTCTTAATTTATCCGTGACATTTACCCAGACAGGCATCTGGCCTAGCGGACCCAGTCAGTTTTTGCAGACATCTCTTTGGGGCGCGCGTGGAACACTACTCGCCGTCGAGTCGGGCCTGTTCCTTATCGGACGGCGGGCTACGCGTTACTGTCCGCAAGCCCGATCCTAAGGTGGCCGGGAATCGGCTTGGAACTCCTGACGCCCAGGGCGTCTCCTGCAGTGACTAGGGGCGTGTGTGCGTCTCCCTCACGCGTTCCGCCTCTTCCTTCGCGAGCTTTAATGCTTCGCAGAAGTAGGTGACAGCTTCCCATGCCCCCTCGCCCTCCTACCATGGCCTGATCCAGGGCCGGACGCATGAGGTCACCACCGCCAATCGCTTCCACGAGGAAACGGCGCTGTCGCAAGATATATAATATAATACTATGCTCCATCTCGTGGATTCAAACCCGTTCAAGAACCAATACTTTTTATACTTTTAAATGTTTTTGTAGGGTTATAATTGATGGTGAAATGCACAAATATTTAAATCTAACTAGATAACGCAAGTCCCTCCATCTGTATGAAAACCAAGCGTGCCACTTTTTCACACACAATTTAAGAACAAATTTACTTACCAATGAAAGAAAACATTTCCATTGACTCTGCCAACTTTTTTCTTTACAGTATTTACAGCTCATTGTGGCATATTTAGGCATTTTTCAAGATTTCGGTGGATGTCCGGTGCCGATAATGCTAAATGAAACAGCTCAAAGTACGATCATTGATCGTACTATTACTCCATTTTTTGACACGCAAAGTACATACAATCGCGTCATCTAGTTAGATTTATATCTTTGGTGAAATGTGATGTAGTAGTCGAACAAAACGAACGATATAGCATCTTCGTGATGCAGCTTAGCTCACCATGTTCGCTGAAAAGATAAATTTTGGAGCTGACCAAAAACCTCTAATTGACTCGTCGTTTAAATGATAGGCAAATTCTTAATTAATTAACCACGCGTACCTGGTACACACCAATAATTTGAACAGACGGTACGTTTGTTTTTCGGGACCAGTGTAGTGGCATTCACACGGGCCGTGACGCTCGAACTCTTGGATTTCGCCGTCAGATTCTTCATCATGCTTTTGAATCGGTTTTGTAACACTGAAAAAAGAAAAATATAAAAAAAATATTACAAGCTTCTATTTAGTGACACCTGTCCCGGTGTTTTTTTATCAAATCTTGCAAGTCAAATTTGTGCCGTTTCCCGGTGTCCGATTGAGATGAAAATTTTCAAACGCGCTTGTTTCTCGTGACAATGCAAATAATTATACATATAAAAAGTTTGCTTAAAAAAAAGAAAATTGATATAAAAGCTTGTTGTAAACAAGAATTTTTATTAATTTGCTTTGTCATCCAAACCAAACGCGTATGCAACATAGCTCAATTGGTTGGGGATTACTATTTTAAAATTCAGTTGCAAGATTTGAGCCACACATACTAACAAGACAAGCTTGTAATGATAACATAAATTGAGTAGTTGTTGTAGTGTGCAGCTCGCCCAACCTTATATTTGTAACTGCACACACCTTTTATGAGCATTATTACACGAATCGTTGAATCGAACACTTCTCTTTTATTTCGATTACATCACTCTAATACATGGCGACCCTTAGCCAGCAATTAAAATTTTGCAACTTACGTAAAATGCGAAGACGTCAATAGTTGAAGAAATCCTGAAAAATATACTGATAGAAGTTTATGAAGACGGAAAATTTAGAAGAAAGAAACAAAAGAAGATTAAAAAAAAAAGAAAAAAAAACAGAATCCAAGAATAAGTGTGAAGCGGTGAAAATATTAAATAAGAAGACAGAAAAGGAACGTTGCTGCCGGGTGCCGGGAGAATGCTCAAGCCTTATGATGAGAGGATATGCAGGGCGCCGGGAGATAAATCGTTCGGGTCCGATGTGGAGCAGCTGGGAGTCAGTTCGAGTCCAGTGCTGAGGAATCCGTTCATCCACACCATGTAAGACGTCGTGACCTACGGAGTCAGTTCGAGTCCAGTGCTGAGGAGTCCGTTCATCCACGCCACGTGACACGTCGTGACCTACTTATACGTTGTCAGTACAATACGTACCTACTGCAATGTAAGTTTTGCACTGCAATTTTTTTTAATATTCTACAATATTCCATAATATTGTAATTAGATCATGTTGTATTATTTTATATTTCGATTTGGGGAATAGGAATGTCCCAACAATTGCAAGATTTGCACGCTAAATTAAAATATTTAAGGGAATATTTAGTGAAACTAGGTCCAGATAGGCGTAGACAAGATTTAGCTTATAAGAAACTAGTAGAAGCAGAAAAGGAATACAGTAAACTGGATTGTATTTTGACTCAGTTGAACCAAGAAATTAAAGAACGCAAGCTAGACAAAGAAACTTGTGAGGTTTTCCAAACATTAATCCATGAGATTCAATCAAATTATCAGAAAATAAAGGGTTTACTGACTTTAGTAGATAGTAGTAGTCAAACTAGTTCTAAGGATTTTATAGAACATTCAAATAGTGTTACAAAAATGGCAGAAACGTTCGATATTAAAACTGCAATTTCCCTGTTGCCGATGATGAATGGCCAGGAGCAGGTGACAAATCAGCTTATTGATGGTATCTTACTTTATAGCTCGCTTATCAATGATGCCAGTAAAAGTCAATTGATACAGTTTGTATTAAAAACACGTCTCTCGCCTAGTGCAAAATTGCGTCTTAAAACTACTTACGCAGATATTGAAAGTTTGATAGAAGATATTCGCATTTATTTGTTACCTAAAAAATCATTTGTAGCATTACAAACACAATTGCTTAAGGCGACTCAAGGCCGTAGGAGCATAGAAAAATTCGGTACAGAGATTGAGGAATTGTTTGTGAATCTTACGATTGCTCAGGCTAACGATAAGCGTGATGCCTATGAGGTTTTGCGTCCGCTCAATGAGAAGACTGCAATCAAACGGTTTAGCGACGGTTTGGCCGATAAGCGGCTCAGCACCATCATTGCCTCACGACAGTTTGCGTCGTTGTCTGAAGCTATTACGGCTGCGGTAGATGAGCAATTCATGTCTGTCCAGCCACAAGACCAGGTTATGCAATTTAGGGCTAACCAAAACTATAAACGTGGAAGCTTTAGAGGTTCTCGAGGCCGAGGAAATAGACAGTTTTATAACAACAATAAAACTTATCATCATAATTATAATAAGAATTATGAAAATAGCACAGGTATAAGAACTTCATACAGTGTAAATCGAGGTAAACACACAGGTGGTCAGCGTCAGCATTTACGCGGACGTCCGGTGCGTTGTCAGCGTGTTCAGCATAACGCGCAACAGTCCAATGTCCAAGACAACTTGCGCAATGATCAGGCAAATAGTCATGAAAACTTAGAATTTTTTCGTACCTAAACCGTACACTCATTCAATTCTTAGTTTTAGTAATTTTTGTATTATTAATTGTCAATTACAAAATAGTAATGTTGATCTTAATTTACTGATTGATAGTGGAGCAAGCTTATGTGTGCTTAAGTATGAATGGTTGTCGCGACATAGGAATTTATTGAATTTAGTAAAACAGGATAAGATAGTTATTAAAGGAATTAGTGGTAATTTAGAATCTATGGGATACATTTATTTAGATATTTTAATTAATAATGTGACTTTTCAACAAAAGTTTCATATTTTTGAACACTTATCTTGCGCCGCAGAAGGTATACTCGGGCAGGATTTTTTTGAGCGCTATAACGCGGTATTAAATTATAAAAATGGTACTCTGAGTTTAGAAACCCGAGACCAGTCTGTTAGTGTTCATGTAAATAGGAATTTGTTTACAATTCCACCTCGTTGCGAAGTAATTAAACACATCCCGACGTCACACAATAGTGATTGCGTCATTTTGTCAAAGGAAATTTATAATGGTGTGTTCACAGCGGGTGTAGTATCGAAGCCACATAATGGACTTATTCCTGTTAGGATTTTAAATACAACTGATAGTTCGGTTAAGATAAATATTTCAGATCTAATTATTAGCTGCCTAGATAATTTTTATGTTTGCAAGTTTGACGACGATAGTATATCTGTGGATAGAGTTCGAACTTTGCTAACTACGTTACAACTACATACTTATTTAAATAAAGAGGAACAAAGAGGCATTGAAAACGTATGTGCCAAATATGCCGATGTTTTCCATTTGCCAGGAGATACGCTCACTACTACAAATTTAATAGAACATTCAATTAAACTAAAGGAAAATGCGTCTCCAGCGTACGTGAAGCCCTATCGATTGCCTAAAGCATTGAAAGGCGAGGTACAAAGACAAATAGATGAAATGGTTAAAAACGATATCATTGAAGAGACTATTTCAGAATGGTCAAGCCCAGTTCTATTAGTACCTAAAAAGACAGATAGGTCAGGAGAAAGGAAATGGAGACTTGTAGTGGACTATCGCCAACTCAATAATAGGATACAGGATGATAAATTTCCCTTACCTAACATCACTGAGATTCTAGATTCGTTATCTAACAACATCTATTTTTCAAAATTAGATCTCAGTCAAGGTTACTATCAGCTGTCTTTAGAAGAAAAGTCTAGGAAGTTTACTGCATTTACAACAGACAAGCAGTATCAAATGAAACGATGTCCAATGGGACTTAAGACATCGCCTAGTGCTTTTGCTCGTCTCATGACAATAGCAATGTCAGGGTTAAATTATAAATCATGCTTCTTATATCAAGATGATTGTATTGTCGTAGGAAATTGTCTTGAAACGCACAACAAGAATCTTATAAAAATTTTTGAATGCCTGAGAAGAGTGAATTTGAAACTAAATCCGATGAAGTGTGAATTTTTACGTAAAGAAATCGTTTATTTAGGGCATAAGATCACTTCAGAAGGTATATTTCCCGATCCATCAAAGGTAGAAGCCTGCAAAAGTACCCTGTCCCGCAGAATGTAGACGAAGTCAAGAGATTTGTTGCATTTGCTAACTATTATAGGCGTTTTATTCCAAAGTTTGCCGACATAGCCTATCCATTGAATGCGTTATGTAAGAAAGATGTAGCGTTCATATGGAGTGATGAATGCGAGCGAGCATTTTACAAGCTAAAACAGATCCTTGTTAGTCCAACTATACTTGACTATCCAGACTTCAGCGATAATAATACTTTTACGTTACAAACAGACGCATCAAAACTAGGGTTAGGCGCCGTGCTGTCTAATAGTAATAGCAAGGTAGTCGCGTACGCCAGCCGTAACTTGAAACCAGCTGAGACACGATACCCTGTGATTGAGTTAGAATTACTTGCTATTGTTTGGGCGGTTCGACATTTTAGACCTTATTTATATGGGAAAAAGTTTTACATAAAAACAGACCATAAGCCATTGATTTATTTATTTAATATGACCGATCCTTCAAGCCGGTTGACAAAGTTTAGATTATATCTCGAGGAATATGATTTTGAAATCAACTATGTCCCAGGACGGCAAAACGCAGCTGCAGATGCATTGAGCCGGATACCTATTACATCCAACAGCTTAAAGGATATGAACAAGCATGTAGTATCGGTCATGACAAGGGCACAGACTCGAAGGTTACGTACTGACTGTGACAACAACGACATGACTACTGAGGTATCCTCTACTCCAAGGCCTGATCAACCTAAGGTAGTGGAAATTCTCAAACGACCAATTGACAGCGTTGAATTGATTTTACTTAGCAATAAAAATACATTAAATCAGATAGAAAAATCAAAACATTTCACAAGTGACAATGGTAACTACAAATTCGTGCCTGAAAAGTCAGCAATTTTTGTAATTTCTCGATCGTTATCGACCGTAAGTGTGTTAGCGAGAGAATTACAACGTTTTTGCAAGCAAATCAAATTAAACGAGCTCATAATAATTAAGAACAAGCGCAACGAAAGTTTTGTAAACAATTTTATAAAGGAAATGAGTCATTTAAAAGATACTCCTAAGTTACTTGTTATTAAAGATGTGACTAGAGTTACTGACAAAGACACGAAAATTGTGATCTTGAATGACTTCCACCTGTTACCCACGAGTGGCCACGCGGGGGTAAACAGAATGTTAAATAATATTAGGAAGTACTATTATTGGCCAGGAATGAGCAATGACGTATCAGAATTCGTAAAGAAGTGTAGAAGTTGTCAGATTCAAAAGCATACCAATAGGCATACGAAGGAACCGATGGTTATCACATCCACGGCATCCACTGCTTTTGAAAGAGTTAGTTTAGATTTAATAGGTCCTTTAGATGTAGATAATTTAAACTATAAGTATATTTTGACATTACAGTGTGATTTAACAAAATACGTCGAAGCTTATCCTTTAGAAAAGAAAGATACTATTTCTGTAGCTAAGTTATTTGTAAACAATTTTATTCTGAGGTATGGTATCCCTAGAGAGATAATAACAGACCAGGGAACAGAGTTTATGTCATCAGTTTTCACTGAGATTTGCAATTTGTTGCATATTAATAAACTGCATTCAACAGCTTATCATCATGAAACTCTGGGAGGTTTGGAAAATACTCATAAAGTTCTAGGAGCTTATCTTAGAATTCAGTGTGACAATAACAAAACAGATTGGAGCAGTTGGCTTCCATTCTGGTGCTTTTCTTTTAATACTACAATGCACTCTAATATTCTAAGATATATTTCGTGGAAATATAAATATTTATTTTAAATTGAATATTGTGTTTTTCGCTATACTGAAAACATTTAAAGGAATGTCATACTCTTTCAAGGAGTTGTTCCCTTTGCCCTGCCGAACACACTGAGACAAAATACACTCCATTTGAGTTAGTATTTGGCAAAAATTGTAATTTACCATCTAATATAGCACAAAATGTATATGTTGATCCGTTATATAATCCAGATTCTTACCCTTTGGAGCTAAAATACAGACTACAAAGAGCACAAGCAGAAGCTAGAAATAACTTATTATTCAGTAAGGAATTAAGAAAAAATCATTTTGATAAAAATGTAAATCGGTTAATATATAAGAGTGGAGATTTAGTTTTAATCAAAAATCAAGTAGGAAATAAGTTAGATAAAATTTACTTAGGACCATACAGAGTCATTGAAGATGTATCACCAAATGTGAAAATTATAAAAGATGATAAGGAATATGTAATTCATAAAAATAATACAAAACTGTTTGTAACTTAAAATACTTTGGTTAATTAAGATAAGATGTTTTTTTTTTTGTATAATGTTATGTTAAAAAGTAAACAAAAAGTAGTGATGTAAGCATAGTTTAAGTAAAAAAAAAAAAAAAAAAAAAAAAGCATTATGTACTTAGTAATAACAACATTTTTTTTTAAAAAAAAGGGGAGGTGTAGTGTGCAGCTCGCCCAACCTTATATTTGTAACTGCACACACCTTTTATGAGCATTATTACACGAATCGTTGAATCGAACACTTCTCTTTTATTTCGATTACATCACTCTAATACATTGTAGAGTGTTCCTTGCCCAAATTGTTCCTTTGTCAAACCTTCCCCTGCCCCCTTCCTTTCGGATAGTGACCATCTCGCAGAATCTTCCCTATATTATTAATACATTTATTTCAGATATCAAATCCATACACGTATAACCGACCAAGTGCAAGTCTGACTCGCGCAAAGAGGGTTCCTTATAAACAGTTACATTCACCAAAATAAATAGGAACCATTACTACCGTTCATAAACAATGAAAGCTCTGAACAATGCTCTTAAGAAGGGAAAAATTAACTTTGCCATGATGCCAGATAGGTAGTCGCTACATGTAAAACATTGGTACTCAGCTAAATCCGATTAGACTGGCCGACGCCAATATTGTTGGGAAAAGGCTAGGCAGATGATGATTTTTTTTATATAATTTTAATTAGCAATTTAAAGCTTTATTTTATGCAAACGGATCTCTGAATCGAAAAACGGTTTTCACATACCCGTAATATTTTTGAATGGCCTATCCAACGCCATTAATGGCCTACAGACGTTTCATTTCTTTTTTATCACGTTTTTTTAGAAAAAAAAAACTTTACCACCGATCGTGTACAGGAGGTACACAAAATTTTTTTTCATTGTTTTATTTTACCACTTTGTCGGCGTGATTAATATGTATATCCATGCCAAATTATAGCTTTCTAATACTAAGACTCTCTGAGCTCTCTGGGCTCTCTGCTTCTTTTTATCCGAATCAATCTAAAACTCTTGGGCCCAGTTGTTGGCCACGTTAATTGCAGCGTTAGTGGCGTTTATTAGGTACCCCTAAAGTGCAGGTTTATTTATGGGAACTTGGGGGATTCCAGGATGGTTCTAAAAAATAATCTGCGAAATAATGAAAATGAAATATGATAATAGTCACTCATTCACCAACCCGCATTGGGCCCACGTGGTGGATACGGCTCATTTCCTCTCACAGAGAGGTAGCGTGTGTCCCAGCAGTGGGAAAAGATTAAAAAGGCTGATGATGACGTTGACGATGATGAATCGTTTGGTCAAAGTTTTAAGGCCCAATGTAAATTTTCCCCTTTTCGCAATGAACATTCACTCGTTAGTTCATTGGCGGTGATGACTATTAATTTCTTTATTAGTATATCCTCGCACTGGAACGCCTTGCAGCAATTACACCAATGGAGCACAAACTTACAAATACTAAACAATAAGTCCAGGTTTCCTCACGATGTCTTCCTTCACCGTTGTCAGCTATGTCCAAGATAAAGAAATAAACTACATAATATGAATTATAAAAGTCACATTGGGTACTTGCCCGGATTTGTACTCACGACCTCAAGTACGAGAGGTGAGGTCTCAGCCACTGGGCCACCACGACATATGAACTACTCTCCATACTATAACTCCATTTGAAACAAGAAATAACATTAGAAACTCAAACAATCCCATTTTACAGCCCGTTCAACCAATTTTGACTTAGTAGTAAACGGTTGGTTTTCGTATCAGTTATAAGCGTTTTATACCATCCTTATATTCACGGTATAGAACTCAAAATCGGTTAAACGAACTTTAAAAAGGGTTGTTTAAATGTCTAATGTTATTTCAAGTGCAGTATAGACTAGTAAGAACTTTAAAGAAACTTACTTGAAGATATTTTGAACAGTCTCCTGTGTCGGTTGTTTGAAGGGCTCGAGTGTTTTTTCTCCTTATCTGAGCTTGGTTTGGAGGATGTGGTGGTCTTCAGCTTCTTCAGATCATACACCAGCGAGCCTGGCTGAGAGGTAGACGCCTCCGTCGTCGTAGTTGCGACTGTCGTCGTAGTTGCGACTTTCGTCGTATTTGCGACCTTCGTCGTACTTGCAGCAGTAGCTTTAGTCGTACTTGCAGAAGTAGCTTTAGTCGTAGTCTCGGTAGTAAGCAAAGCTGTTGTCGTTGGAGTTGTTGTTAGTGTTGTTATTGTTGTTGTTGCCGGCAACGCTCTTCTCAAGCTGTCTGTAAAGAAACTTGGACATAAAATCGCGCCTGTATTCCCCAAACTGTTAAGCAGAGGTGGTTCTATACCACGCCACATTGCACCTGTTATGTTTAAGTTCTATATAATAGAGGTCGAGCCTATTGGCAACAACCGGCCACAAATCCTAGACGCCGGAACACTCCGACACTACCCGACCCGGGCATCGATCCCAGGACAATAGTTACTGAGATTCACTTTAATTCAGAAGCATTTTATAGCTAGATACTTAAAGAAGATGGGCGACATGCGGGCTTTGAGCAGACGCTAAGCTTGAAAGCTTTGCGACACCAAGTGGCTATCTACTAAAGGTGAGGCCAAAAGAACGTAATTTTGTGAGTTGTGAATTGCGTAAAATGCGTCGCGGAGTGTTTACGCTGTAATCGGTTTAACTACATGCGCTTTAGTGTCGTAAAACGGTGACTTTCTAAAGCATACTCCTTAGTAACGGCTATGTTAAAAGGTTTGAAAAAAAATAGTATTTAGTATTGTTTCATGTACATTATTTTTCAAAAATGATTTTTTCGTATAACAAATAGTTTTGCTTTAAAAAAATAATTAGTAACACGAAATTTTTTGCAACTTTTGGATACTCCTCCAAAACGACTTGGATGTTTAAAAATATTTTTACACAGAGAAAATTATGGCTAAAATTTCTTCATTCTGACGTAGCATATGTAAATCAATAGTATATTATGCAACTAGTGAATAAAGGACGGTTTTAAAGCGAGGGCCATAGATGAATCACGAACAAGTGAAGGATTCTAACAACTGAATCACGACCGTAGGGAGTGATTCATGATGATTGAATCACGAGCATAGCGAGTGATTCAAGTGTTAGAATCCTGAACGACGCGAGTGATTCATGGCCCTCGATATAAATCCGTTTTATTCAAGAGTTGCATACTATATTTTATACCATGACTTCGAGAAAAAGAAGGATTTAAGCCAAAAGCACAAGGAATAATAATAAATAAATAAATGGTTTATTACCTTCAAAATTTACAGAAAATGAGAAACCTTAGGGCTTCACATTTTTTGTAAATTGAAGCTGAGCCTTTGAGTTTGAGTTACCTAAACAGCACCTGTGTTTCAGGGGCCAGTGACCACCTCCGTTAAGTTACATAATTATAATTAATTAAACACCAATGCAATTAATATTAGAATTACAATCCAAATAAGTATTCACTAAACATCCTAGACCAAAATAAAATCATTATCAAAATCCTAAATATAAACAAACTCAAAATTAAATCGACGAAGGAGTTTGAAATTCGAATATTCTTTGCACAAGAAGTTTGTATCGAGTATTTTATGCGCAAGTAGGTTGTATTGCATTGAGATGGAGGTCAAATATATATTTGTGTGTTCTAAATTCAAACACCAAAACAGTGATTAAAAGTGCTTTTTATTCACTGTTTTTAGTGAATAAAATAAGCTTTTTAGAGGGGGAATGGTATAAATAATATTTTGCAAACAAAACTGTCCAAAAGGAGGTTCAATATTGATATTTTGGCATCGAGCGGGCGCACGGCCAGTACTGCGTTTACATTGGGGCGTATATATCACCTTAATACTAAAGTCCTGTTTGTGCCACACGGCGACGCAAAATGAGTTGTTTGCTGATTCACGCACATTATTTCAACCGAATTGCGCTCGAGTTGAGGGAGGCGAGGGAGGCGAGCGAGGCAAGCGTCAGCTCACGGTCTAAGAGCAGATCGGACTAGCATTTTTTTTAAGCGCATAAACGGCCGTTTTGGCATTCGCGCTTTATCTGGATTTGCACTTAAACGTTTTATATAACATCTGTATAATGCATGGAAAAGGCCACACATCAGTCTTTACCTAATTAGTGGATTTGCCCAGCTTTTCTTTCTGAAATCTTCTTCTAATGCTTCGTAAATGCACAATATTTTTGATGGAATGGATCCCATTGCACGACACAAGCACCCCACACAAACGTAGAATAGCAACTAAAATTACGTCCGTCCGTCTGGCAGCCCAACCGAATTTCAGTTGAGCGTAAATTCCGCGATTCATTTTGCACGACTCACAACTCACAAAATTACGTTCGTTTGGCTTCAACCTTATAGTACGACACAACTTATATGTAGCATCGGCAAAATTCGTAAAACGCTCGCTATTACGTTATTCTACGCTATTCGCGCTATATACTTATTCCCGCTTTGTTCAACGTCTTGAATATTACCGATTACAATGTTACTAATTGTTAACAGTTCGGTTGTGTTAGTATAATAAAAATAAATTACTGGCACAGCATAAACCGATCGGAAACATGGAAAAACGCAGTGCCAATTTTAAATCTGACTTATGCCGAATCTCAGAGACCGACTACCGAAAGACCTTCTTCCATTCTCCTTTCAGCTAGTAGGGACCACTCCACCACCACTTTGCATAGCCATCAACGCCTCGGTCTGCTCCAATTTCATCTGACGCTTAATGGGACCCATTCGATGGTTCTCGCATCCCATTTCTCATCTGATATGCAACAGACTAATCCGGCCTAACCCCACTTAAGCTTGGCAACTAACAGAAATCACATACTTTGTGTATGCTAAGCAAATAACTAACGGGTTTACAACGAGAAACCAAATAATTAACCGGGTGAAAAATATACTGAATGGGCGACTATTATACTAAGTAAGCAACTATTTATCCGGTTTGAGGAATACTTTTTAGGAGGTTTTTGTGAGCTGCAGTAATAATATTGAGACATACTATAATTGTATTTGGGGTTCTATTTTTTCTATATTAACATATTATTCTTCATCGTAAATGAAGGCGACATCGCTGTGCAGCGCGGGAATTCGGGTATATTCGTGTTTTCAACGAATTGGTACAAGAGCAAGCGGAGCGAGTTCGGGAGCTTAGGGCACCCCGACACGGTCAGGTTAGGTTCGAACGAGATGACGGGAGCTGAAGTGAGCGAGCAAAGCGAGCGAACTCAGCTCCCGTCATCTCGTTCGTGTTAGGTTACTTTAGACCCTGCGGACGGAAATAGGAGCCCCGCGCAGCGGGGCTCCGTCGACTATGTTGCCAAAGTACTAATCAAGTCGCTGTTTTAAACATTTGTATTCGCCCACTGTTTGTCGCCCACTTAGTATTTCAGTAAGCCATATTCAGTATTTTTTACATCTTTAACTTGAATTTATTGTCGCTCGTTTAAATACTACCCAAAAACAATTTGGGAGTCTTCAAGTCAAGAGTGTATACGTTACTTCTAGGCAAGCGTCGACCACATCATCACTAACCATCAGGTGAGATAGTGGTCAAACGTGAGCCTATTAAACTATTAATAAAAAAATAAAACAACAAAATACCTCTGATAGTGATGCTCGTAAAATACTCAGACTGAATAGCAGACAGAGTCACAGCATTTTCAATATCGTCCTGTTGGTCTAGCAGTGTCACCACATCCTCTATATCCGCGTAAGGTTCCGTGCGCCACGTCCACGAGACTTTACCGGTGTTTCCCCTTGGCATGGTCAAGGGTTCTTGGCGCGACGAGAATTCAGCAGTACTTTCTATAGGAGACGAAATAGTTTCTGCTTGCCATGTTCTGAAGACATCAGCTGTATTTGACACTAATTTTGATATGGCTTGATTCACGTCAGTCCCGGTGGAATGAGGAAAGTTCTCCTGTGGTGATGACAGTGTCACCGTCTCGAATAATTCAGAAGGTACAGTCAATCCACTAGTAGATTTTGGTTTGCTTGTTCTAAAGGTGAAATACTTGCGCTTTTTATGAGGTACTTCGGACCCCCAAACTGAAAGATCGGCAAAAGGCGTTAAGACCAAAATAATTATGCATGGGTTGTATGGAAGGTCATTTCCAAGACGAAATTTAGTATGGAAAAAGAAGACACATAAGTTGAGAAAAGCCAAAATAAACTATAATCTATATCTGTGCCAAATATCATCCGTGTCTGTTCAGCCGCTGGCGTGATTGAGTAACAAACTTACATCCATCCATCCAAACTTTCGCATTTATAACATTGAGTTAGATAAGTCCAAATTTCTTCATGATGTTCTCCTTCACCGTTGTCAGCGATGTCTATGATAAACTTAGTAAGTACATATGAATTGAAAAAGTCACATTGGTACTTGCACGGATTTGAGCCCACGACCTCATGCACGAGAGGCGAGGTCTTAGCCACTGTCACTGGGCCACCACGATGTATTAAATAAATGGATCAGTAAAATCACACTTCAGTAAAGATTTTCGGAACGAACAGAAAACAAGGCTGTATATCGAAAAGGGCAGAAGAAAGTTTAAATGGCTGTGGATATTGATGAGAGCGAAGGATATATAAATATTGAAGTATTATAAGTATAAATATAAGTCTACATTTATGTACACAACCCGGGATGAAGTGATGGCAGAGAGGAGGGAAAGATTGATATGAACTGGGAACCAGTCTCAGGAACATCGAAACCCTCTAACCAGCACTTGTGGAATGGATAGAGCGGCGCCACGGAGAGCTGGCCTTCCAGTCCAGCTGACACAGGTGCTTTCAGGGCACGGCTGCTTCGAGAAGTACCCTTTTCACATTGCCGTCAGGGTACTGACGTCAAGCTGCCATCACTGCAATTGCAGCGAGGACACGGCACAGCATACTATTGAGCTGCGCTCAGCCTGGGTAGAGCAGCGAAGCGCCCTAGTTGCTGAAGAGGGCAGGGATCTCTCGCTTCCAGCCATAATCAAACCTATTGTCAAAAACGAAAGCTCATGGCAAGCAGTGGCTGTCTTCGCCGTAAAGGTGATGGCAGTGAAAGACGCATCCACTCAGCCAATACGCTTCTGACGGACCGGGCGCCGGAAGGGCGGACAATGCCCTCTTCCGCGGGGCCGTAAACTGGCCTACAAGTGACAGTCTTGGGAAAGACTGTCGTCAGTCAGCACATAGCACGTTGGCGTTGCGTGATGTTTCCGCGCGCCTCTCAGAAATGAATAAAGGGTGAGGAACAGCTTACTCCTCCCCTAGACCTTAGATGGCGTTTGCTCGCGCAAACCGTCACTGCTGTGGTGATTGCAGCGAATGTCTATGTGTCCCCCCACTCCAGCAAGAAATGACGAGGAGAATCACCGTGTGGTTTTAGTAAGAGTCTGACAAACCCCGCTTGCCCCAAGGCGGAGGACATCCATGAGGATTGAAACACGTTAAAAAAAAGTAAGCTTAAAGTGTCCTGTTATTCTAACTCAATGTTATTGATAGCTAACTTCAGCCAAGTTTTCACGGAAATATTTTTATAGCACAACAGGTATCCACTGTCCCGCACTGGGCCCGCGTGTTGGATTGCGGCTCATTCCCTCTCACAGGAGGCCTGTGTCCCAGCAGTGGGAACATTAAAAAACGCTGACGATGATGATTATGAAGGCAAAAGGTTGATAAACAGTAGTTCTTACCTCTCCTCCTTTGGCGATACCTGCGCGCAGTTCTGTCAATATTTTTGACGACTGTGCTCATGGCTTCTTTTCTAAAAACTTTACATGAGTTACTTATTACTGTTACCGTTACAATTGTTAAATTAGAAGTCAGACAAATAAAGAACTACATATGCAAGGTAATATTATTATAGTCGGTATAAGGACAAAGTATCCTCTTGCAAGAATAGCATGCCAACTCAAGCTACTAGTAGTGACTGGCATGTTGTGTATTCCTGGTTTTACCCCTGGACTACACAAGTTTAGTTTTTGAAGCCAGGATAACAATGTCTTGGCTTATCACGTAAAAAAAGAAAGAAAGATTTGACGTATACCAAGGTACGACGTATACCACTATAAAAATAGTAGAAGAAGAACAAACTTAAGCAAAAATAAAGAAAAAAAATTACAAAAATATAAACAGACTTCAAAAGCAAAAAAAACGTAAAAAGTGCAAAAATTATTTTCGTTTCGGAAGTCGGTGTCCTTGGGACTTATTGTTTTTATCGTTCTGCGACACCGACTTCCGATAGTCCTCCTTTTTTTGAAGTCGGTAAAAATATGCGTCACATCCGCACAAAACGGAACCATCGATTTATTTATTTAACGATCGTTGGTGATCCTTAAATAATTAAATAAACATCAAAACGACCATCGCTCAGCATAATACTAGGACTCTGCTCAGTATAAAGCTAATAAAAATGATAAAAATAACGTACTCACTAGCAGGAGGTGTTCGTTTGTGTGTCAGCTTCATGGGACGCATGCTGTTCGTAGCGATCTTCACAAGTTTAGGTTGGACTGGGGAAACAAAAACATTTTTTACTATTACAAACCAAAGAAAGATAAAGTCAAGCAAATACTACATCGCGCAATCACAGTTTCCCGTGTGATTTGAACATATTAACCAGCCCGCCAACTAGCATCGGGCAGTTGCCCTTTCAATGGAGTTTGTAAGACTTTTACACACTGTTTCAAATATCCAAATAATTGGTACCGGAACCAAAGCGAACCAAGAAAAATGACTCCTAAATTTAAACCTACAGTTGGTGAACTGGTGTTGGTCAAATCATCGTCCGCCAACCCTTCATAAACAATCCGCTTTTCCCCAACTACGCTTGCGTCGTTTTCCTGAGTAGGCAGATGCAGCTGAATACCAGAATTTTATGCGGGAAATCAAGATAGCCTTTGCCTTAGTAAGAACCGGTGACCAGACTTTTGGGCATCTCACTACCAGTGACCGGGGAACAGATTATTCTAGAATTTTGACGAATAAAGTGAAATGATTTTAGATTTTTTTTCAGAAGGGTCAACAAGACTCTGTAGTCAAAAATCCAAACTCCAGGCTACTGGGAAATTCCAGATGGAAAAACCCTTTCCCTGACCAATCGAACCCAGAACTTCAAAGGTAGGTCAAAAAAGCGGTTTAAAAAATCATATAATTTTAAATTGTTTTTACTTTTACACTATTAACAGTAAACGGATACCCACACGCTTCCATGGCTCTACTAGCTTTCGTAGTGGTCTTTATATCTTGATAGAATATATCATATTTATAATGATGACTGCTTATATGGACTCGCTTCGGATGGCCGTTTAAATTCTTCATATGTGATGGCACCTTACTCAAAATATTCGGATAAACTGGCATCTTTTCGAAAGGATACCTCATTTTGTAACTATTGAGTGCCTGTCCATCGTTTACTATCGGAACGTGTTCTGTGTTTTTACTTAAATCTTTAGTAGAATATTTATTTGCGGGCGTAGTACGTTGTTCATTAAATATATCTTTGTACAGTAATTCGTTGTGTATTTCTCCTTTTTGTGCAGAATCAGTAGTAGTTGTGTCAGTAGATTTAGTTTTACCCTTTATAATACTCGAAAAATCACCGAAACTCGTGTAAGTACCGATGTCTTCTCTCCTTGCGCCCGCTAAACTGAAAGTTTCGTAAGGAAGATGTGGCGTGATTTTCTCAATGTCATCAAAGTTTATTATAGTTATTTCTACTTCTTTGTTCTGTGGTTCTACAGCATCTGTGGTTGGATGATCTATTGGTGCCGTTGCTGTAGCTTTCTTTTCAAAGAGCTTTTCCTTCATTTTCTTTTTAAAAATACTGTAATAGTTAGCCTCTTGAGTGCTTTTATTAGGCTTGCCTGTGTCTCGTGGCAATTTAAGAACATTGTAATAGTGGGTATCTTCTTGAGTTGCCTTAGGTTTCGCTGTGTTCCGCGCCAATTTGAGCTCTGTGTATCTTTTATGTCTATCAAAGTCATCCCAGAACGCTAGATGGCCCGTGTCAAACGTCAGATTTGGTTTCACCTTCGGTTTCAGCTGGTTCGTGGTAAACTTTAGAGATTTACTGATTGCTTTCGTAATACTGTCTACTTTGGCCTTAAACTGTTTTGAAAAATCTTTAGTTTTATTTTTTTCTTTTGTTGAAGTTGTGGGTTCGGTAAATTCAGTCGCCGGGAGCTTGAGAGCCGAAGAGCGTGTAGTCCAGGCATCAGGATATGCACGTGGTGGTGCCTCTTGCGTAGCTTGTGGAGCTTCTTGCATAGGTGGAAAAGCTTCTTGCATTGATCCTGGAACTCCTTGCATAGGTGGTAGAGCTTCTTTCATAGATGCTGGAACTCGTTGCATAGGTGATAGAGCTTCTTTCATAGATCCTGGAACTCCTTGCGTAGGTGGTTCAGCTTCTTGATTAGCTGGTCTTACTTCTTTCATAGATAGTACAGTTTCTTTATTAACCGGTTTAAGTCCTTGTATACCTTCTTTAGACATAACAGCAGTAGTAGAAATAGAACTTTCTTTATTATTCATTTTCCTGCCAGCCCATACCACATTCTCAGGTATATCGAGCATTGGGGAGGTCACAAAATCAACATCCATATCGTATTCCTTTAAGAATTTGTTAAAATCTTTGGATTTCATTGGCAGTGGTGTTGTGTAGTATTGTACTGGTGGTTTGTTTGTTTTTAAAAATGTCGAATGCTGAAACAAAAATATTAAAAAATTTGGAGATCGTACAGGTTTTTGACATACTCCAGTTGAAATAACATTATAAATTGAAACAATCTCTTTTTACAGCCCTTTCAACTAGTTTTGACTTCTGTTGAGTTAGAGACATAACAAAAAAAACTGGCCAAGTGCAAGTCGGATTCGTGCACTGAGGGTCCCGTACAAACAGCTACATTCAGCAAAATAACTAACATTACTAAAGTTCATAACTATGATGGCACCGAACATTGCTCTTACGATAAGATAAACTGAATTAAGTGGCAAAATTAACTTTTCCGTAGAAAAACTGTAGTCCCCATACATCGACATAAATCACGGTCAGTTTTCCAACTGCAACTTTTTTTTTATGAATTTTTAAATTTATGGTATTCGGATTTATTCCTTTACTTGTGCTATAATCCCCGGGACGTATGAGCAGAAGTCGTTTTTTAGGTATCTTTGGTAGTGAAGTGGGGCGCGGGGAACGTTTAGGACAGTTCCGAGCGCGTGATTGGTTGGTCAGTTGACACAAGGATCGACTGACCAATCGTGTCGCGTCCACGTTCCGTTGGTCAGTTCGCGGAATATGCACGAACGGATTATTCGGTTTAGGACATATTCTTGTTTCGGTAGATTCTTTTTTTGGCAGATTCTTGATAAGACAGATTTTACAGAAGTATTATGTAAAAAACATAAAAGTGTTGTGCATTGATTGGAAAATTTGTTGCGGATAAAAGGTCCCATGCACGACCTGATCTGATGCCTAATCTGGTCAGATCAGGAGCGATATCATGTAGTCTCATATAGTCTTAAATCATGTGATAAATCCTCGTCAGATGGCGAATACAATAGTATCTCTCAACTTAGGAGAGCTAGGCGGTGTCGTGCAACGGGACCTCAAACTCAGGGGGCACTCGGACCCTGACCAGCAAACCTCAAATTTAACTAGCGAAAAATTCAACCACCTTTGGCATTTAAATAAAATAAGTTGCAACAAGGGTACAATTATGGCAACTTAAAGAATACAAGGGAATCCCCAACAAGTTTCAAACAGAAGTTTGAAACTTGTTGGGGATTCCCTTGTATTCTTATTCTTGTATGCCATAAGTTTCAAACTTCTGTATGAAACTTATAGATGACGCCGTTGGTGAAATTACCATACACACAGATTGAGTACAAAAAACAAACAAAATGTATTTTTAAAGGGCGCTTCGCAGTTCATCCATATTAACAGGTGTAGGTATTATGTATTTTAACCTTGGTTTTAACTATCTCACCGGCTTTTCCAAAACTGCGATATTGTCATCTATCAGATAGACTGAAGTTGAAAAAGTGGTATACGGCCGAGCATGTTATTGTTTGTTTTCAACTTTTGGAACCGCTATCTTTTTTAACCGACTTCGCAAAAAGGAGGAGGTTATCAATTCGAAAGTACACCAAGTAAATAACTTCAATTTCGGAAGTCGGTGTCAAAAACGAAGAAACGTAAACAGGAACACCGACTTCCGAAATTGAAGTTATTTTTCACTTTGTAGTGTTTTTGTTTGGAAGTCGGTTGTAATTTTTGTAGAAAGTTTTTTATTAAATAAAACATTACCCCACAATAGGAATTTCTTCCTGTATCGTGATTGCGTTTACAAAAATTTAAACGCACATACACAAGACACCTAGATCCAGAACAACTATCTGTAGGCCATACAAATATTTGTTCCGTGCGGGAATCGAACCTGCGGCAGCCGATCGCTCAACCACCACACCACCACATTCACCAAGCAGTGTTATGTGCGGAGGTTAAGTTTTTTTTTGTTGTAATGTTGTACCTTTGCGTTAAAAAGGTTTTAGTTTTAAGAAAAAGATATTTTTCATCATACTTGCACGTAAACAGTATCTAAACATACAGGTTAACTTGGCCGTAATTCCCCATATAAAACCCTCGAGCTTTTTTTTATCATGAAACCAAAGGCCGGTAAGTATTTTTTTTTTTAATTTTTAGCACAGCATACAGGTCATTCAAGTTCAAGCAAGGAGCTTGTTTACACGCAATTGAAAATTTTTCTAAAAATGTTATCTAAACAGGAATTTCATTGCAATCTCGCTACATGTTACTTAAATACTCAACTAATATTCTTAATAATCGATTTTAATAGTTTTGTATCAAAACGTCGAACTTTTTTTTTTTTTTTCACTCCGTCATGACTGTATACCTACGTAAGTATTTGCCCTTAACGTTTCTGAACGAAACATTTGTACCGCCATCCGCTTAAAAAAGGTTCACGTATTTCGTAATAATAGTTGTGCTGACTTGTGTATTAAAGCTATAATTCATAATTATTTACATTTTGTATTTGAAGACGTCGTCGTCGTCTGATGAGTGTGATTTAAATGCAACACCGCCAGATATTATCCATGCAGCAAAAACAATTAGTGAAAATCTTTTTTCTGCCCTATAATTTTATTTATTTACTCGCAAATGTGATGAAAAACATTGTATGTTTCACGGGCGGTATGGGAATTACGAACCTCGACTCAGAAAGCCCTCAGTCTTCGACTTCGGACTTCTACTAGAGCCTCGATCGTAATTCCTTACTTACCGCCCTTAATACACAATGTACTATTACTGTAATTTTGTTACCTTAGCTAAGCACCTTTAATAAGGTTTTTAGTTTGAAATTGACATTACATAAATTGTATGTTTTATGTTGGTCATGTTACTTCTGCCGTATAACGAATCTGCCAAAAAAGAATCTGCCCAAAGCAGAATTTGTCCTAAACCGAATAAGCCGCGCGAACTTACCCCCGCTACGCCAAAACCTTGCCAACTTACGTGCCGGGCACTATATAATACATTGCTTCTTGCCAAATTTCATGATTCTAGGTCAACGGGTAGATTTTGATTCCCTTGCGAGTGTAATGCGTCAATATGCGTCATTAACGGCTGTATCTCTTGATTGCGTTGATCTAGAAGTTTGTTTTATTCACAGCTGCAAGGGGTTGCAAACTTGAGTATACGATATTAATTTCAACTCGATCCCGAGATAAAGGGTCTTGACAGACAGACGGAAAACAAATTGATCTTATAGGGGTTCCGATTTTTCCTTTTGAGGTACGGAACCCTAAAAACAGCAGTTGTAGTAAACAGTTGGTATTAGTAAAAGGTTTGCTTTTTTATGACTCTAAAAAGGCATTGTTGTTTATTACATACTTTTGTATTCAAAGTTTAAAACTTACGTCCGGCTTATTTTTAGATGCAGCCTTTTCAAGCTTCTCGGAACCATCTTTCGTATCATCTGATTTCATTTTATTTTTAGTACTTTTAGAGCTTACTGCCATCTTATTTCTCTGTGCAGCTTTAGCATGCTTCTTGGCGTTCCTTGCTGTAAATAAAGAAAGTCAAACAGTCTTATCTTTTCTGGTTTATCAAACTGTACCAAAAAATGGTATTCTATTTATGTAATTTTGTTACTAGCTTCTGCCCGCGTGAAAGTGTTTTATTAACCCAAGGCTCGGCGCCCGGACCAACGCTAACAAAAAAAATTGTTCAAATAACTATCACTAGACGGCGGGATATGCTTCGATTTGTTATTGAATTTTGTCTAAAATTAAGGTTTTTTAGAGTTGATCAGAATTGTTTTATGATTTTGTTTAACAACTCTCCTAAGCACAAAATAATGGAGTAATGAGCTCTTAATTCACACTTCAATGATTATTTCACTGATGATTTAAAATTGATTCCAATAGATAACGCGGTTTTGAAATAAAGTATAGCTATGGTGATGTCCTTCAGAAAGGCCAGGTGCGCAGTACTCATAGGCGTGCGTGTATGACTAGATGTATGAACGTGAGTGTAGCAAAATAAATAAATACAAGGACCGTTTGATAAGTCCGTGACATTTTATTTTCTCGCGCAGTAATTTTTATGGCAACACTACTTCTGTCAACTATCATCTTTTAATAGGCTACTGTGAAAATATGAGCAAGCTACGTTATTGGGTTTCTGTTAGCCAGCCATTAAAGCGCCGCACCAAAAAGCAGGCGACCGCGAAAATTTTCACGAAAATGGGAAAATGTGAATTTCGTGTGCTGATTAAGTATTATGTTTTTCGAAAAAAAAAACATCATCGAAACCAAGGAAGGGCTTGATAATCATTACGGGGACTCTGCACCATCAATTACACTGGTTAACAAATGGTTTACTTAGTTCCGTTGAGGTCGTGCCAGCACAAATGACGCCGAACGTTCAGGTCGCCCGAAAGAGGTCGTCGCGCCAGAAATCGTCAATAAAATCCATGGAATAATAAATACCCTCAGCCACCTCACGCACTTACAGTCCAGAAGAATGAAAGTGTGTGAGGTGGCTGAGGCATTTCAATTGAGCGGGTACATCACGTTTTACGTGAATATATTTGGACGTGAAAAACCTATCCGCGCGATGGGTGCCGCGATTGTTCACACTCGACCATAAGTGCAACCGTGTGACAACTTCGAAGGAGTGTTTGGGGATGTTTATCCCCAATTCGAACGAGTTTTTCCGCCGTTTAGTAACCGTGGACGAAACATGGATCCATCACAACTCACCAGAGACAAAGGAACAATCAAGACAGTGAGTTTCTAAGAGTGAACGTGCATCAAAGAAGGAAAAATTCGGTCTATCGGCCAATAAGGAAATGGCCACAGTTTTCTGAGTTGCACGCAGTGTGATTCATATCGACTACCTTTCAAAGGCTAAAACAATCACCAGCGAATATTGTTCAGAGCTTTTGGACAGATTCGATATTGATTTGAAGCGAAAACGACTAAATTTGGTGAAGAAAAAGTGTTGTTCCATCAAGACAATGCACGTTACATATGTAATCACCATGGCAAACATCCATAAATTAGGCTACGAACTGCTACTTCATGCAGCATTTTTACCAGACCGGACCCCTGTGACTATTTCCTGTTTCCAAATCTGAAGAAATAGTTGGGTGGAAGAAGATTTGGCTCCAATGAAAAGGTCATTACTAAACGAACGCCTATTTTGAGGGCCTTTATAAAACATATTATTTGAAAGGAATATATATTTTTTAAATGGTGGATTAAATGAATTGAAGTAAAGGAGGCTGAGTTGGGAAATAAAATGATTTTTTGCTGAAAACTATTTTTTTTTAAAGTCACACAACCTGCCGTCCTTATGTAAGAATCGTCGCAAGTGGCGTACTGTATTTTCGGGCTACCCTCAAGGAAAAAGGCGTGATTTTATGTATGTTTGGCTAAAGTTGCATAGGATTATGCACTAAAATAGATTACAACAGCACATTATAGATACACAATCTAACATACAACGAGCGGCATCGCCGATCGCATTCCGCGATTTCTTCCAAACAACCAGGACCGGTATTTCAAATTTTCGTTTACTTACACTTTTTATTGGGTGCCAGAGCTTTGGTAACGAAATCCACATCATCATCGTAAGCCATGAGAGTGGTGTCAACAATGATGGTCGATTCAGGATAGGTTTCAAAAGTAGACGGAGAAGACCTGCGGCCACCTGAAACCGTCCAAGAGTTAACAAGGATGCCATGATAAATTAGTAATGAAAGCCAATTGCACTTTTTCCACGCTGAGATTAGAACCTAGGACTGTCTTGTGAACAACAATATTGCTAGAACGGAGTTGACTAATTGGAAACAAAAAGAGCCGTAACTATGTATGGAAAAATGCTGCGTCATCTGCAAATACACGCTGCCAAGTCCTGCAATATGGTGTTGCGAAAGGCTCGGTTCGACCACATTGGCGAATAGGAATCAAACTTTTTTTTTCCGCTAAAAAGGACCATTTTCACCCGGCTTCAACTTTCCGAGATGTGACCACGCCAATAACGGACCATCTTGAGCTTCTTGGCGCTACGTTGACATCGACTCTCAATTGTGGCCCCTACATTGAGACAAAGGCTCAGCTGGCTGCCAAAAAGTTGGGGATCTTTGCAACGGTGAAAAGGAACTTCAGGCCGGAACAGCTGCACAATTTGTATCAAGCGCAAGTTCGATCATGCATGGCGTACTGTTCTAATCTCTAGGACGGATCTGCCAAATACCGGCTTGATGCATTAGAGTCGATTGAAAAGTGGGCCAAGACCCTCATCGGCAATGAGGCACTGGCCAAGTCAAAGCTCCAGAGCCTTGAACATCTAATTCCACCTAGCCCGTTTCAATCATCGGGCTACCAGGCGTACGGCGATACACCATCGGTATATGGTGGACATCACACCCATAATCACAAAACGTTTTGGAAACAGTTTTACTATGGGTGGAAGGAGTGGAATTCCTTTCCGGATTCTGTGTTTTCCGAGAGCTACAATAAAGAGGTCTTTATTAAGTCAATAGTGAATAGGTTACAACAGCAAAAGGACACATACGAGAATGTGCAGCAGAGTTCTCTGGGCACTTTAACAAATCCGCCTGCCAAGCGTGGCAATTATGGCAAACCAAACCAAAAATGAATAGCACAAGAAAAAAAAGGCCTCAAGTGCCGATGGGTCTTAAAATGAACATGGACAAAACCAAGGTGATGTTGAATGCTTAAGTTACACCCACTCCTATCAAGGACTCTGCACTCAAAGTTGTGGACGACTATGTCTACCTGGGACAAACGATCCAGTTGGGTAGGGCCAACTTCGAGAAAGAGATCAACCATCGAATCCGACTCGGCTGGGCAGCGTTCGGGAAGTTGCGCGGTATCTTCTCGTCCAACTTACCACAGTGTCTCAAGACGAAAGTCTTTTCTTTTGGTACCATCCCACCGCACTATTCCCAAACCACTGCAACTCCTGAAAGCCAGAATAAACAGTGGCGACCACCAGAAAAGCGCCGAGGCAATGAAGCTCGACGAAGTCCCGGAGAATGAATTTAACTGTCTTGGATCCCGCAACGAAATTAATCAGAAAAGAATAATGGAGGAGTTGGAAAAAATACAAATTTCCACTTCCCTCCATGTCAAGCAGGAGACAGAACAAACAAGACCAACAGGCACAAAGGGTTGTTTACAACTGGGATAAGCCCAGTTGCCTAGCACCACGGATAAAAATTAATATTAATGGGTCCTAACATTGTGAGCAATAACAGGTATGGCAAAAACGCTTGAACACACGGAAATTTGTTCCAGTTTCCACAAGGTCCGTCAGGTATAAGAGTATTCAGCAAAAGTTTAGTTGTTTCCTCTATACCGGTGGTTTGTTTATTATTTACTTTAATGTTCTTAATAAACGCGAGGTCGACTGATCGATTGGCTTTAAACTCATGATATAAAATGATGCTCTGTAGCGGGACCTTGCAACTCTAAACGTATTTAACGCAATGGAAAGAGGGTCACCGGTGAACTTACGTTTTTTAAGCTTGTTAAGATGTTTACGCGCTCAGCGATAACTTTTACGTTGTTCAGTTAGGTAGTCACACCACCAATCACATCTACGTATATTGGTCATAGATCCACAACCAATGGCAATGTCAGCACAGTAAGTGAAGGTTGCTGACATAATTTCAGCACTTTCTTCAGCTGAAAGCCCATCACGAGTGAAGTCTTTGGCGTGAGACTCAACAAGCGTGCTAAAGAATTCCCAATTTGCACCCTTACATTTTTACCTAGTTACCAATGACGTGACGTATCCTGAGTAAAAACCGGAACAAATTCGTACACGATCAAGCGATGATCACTACAAGACGTGTCCGGTAGGACACGCCACCTATCCAAGCGTACGTCTGCACTAGAAAGTGTGACGTCAATACAAGATTTGCCCATTTGGCTGCAATAAGTTGGTGGTGGGTTGGCGTCAGGGATACGAGTATTATGAATAGTCAGATTCATTTCAGCAATGAAATCTTCAACAGCGCAGCGTCGCTCATAATCCGTAGATCGAACTTTGCCATACCAGAGTACTGATGAAGCATTAACATCAGCGCCAACGATAACTTTGCAACCTGCGAGCGACTGTGAGACGTGACGGACGTTATTTATATGAGGAGCAACAGGGTCTGAATATTGAAAGTAGCAACTCACAACGTAAACTTTAAAAGAAGACGAAGACGAAAGTCTATGACCAGTGTGTGTTGCCAGTTATGACTTAAGGCTCTCGAGACGTGGTCGCTCACAATGGGCCTCATCAGAAAGCATACTGTCACCCAAAGGGCAATGGAGAGGGCCATGCTCGGAGTGTCCTTGCCAGACGAATCAGAAATGTAGAGATCCGCAAGATAACTAGGATTACCGATATAGCCCGAAGATTTGCTCACTTAAGTGGCAATGGGCAGGGCAAATTGCTCCCAGAACGGATGACCGATGGGGCAGAATGTTCTGGAGTGGCGACCGCGAACCAGAAGACGTTGCGTTGTAAGGCCTCCCACCAGGTGGACCGATGATTTAGTGAAAGTTGCGGGGATACCCGCTGGACGCGGGACGCACGGGACCAGTTAATGTGGCGACGCTTCGGGGAGACCTATGTCCAGCAGTGGACATCTTTCGGCTGATATGAAATGATGATGATGAATAGGTTATATAAAGGCAAGCTTGCTTCACCGTCGACCACATCATCGCTTACCATCACGTGAGATAGTGGTCAAGCGCGAGCCAAACTACAAAAATAAAAAAACTTTGAAATCAAGACAGGAGAACGGTGGTGCCATTTTCAGTAGTCTTTTTCTTCTCCTAGCCTTCTTTCTCTGTGAGAAACGGAATGGGCCTTAATCCACGACGCGGGCCCAGGGCGGGTTGGTGGATGTCACATGTCTTCGAATAGAGCAGTTGATCCGATTGAGATCAGATCAACATGAATTGTTCTGAGTATTTAAATCACACTTTATTATTTACCTTTCCATTTAAAAAGAACACTCCCTTCCTTTGTATCCATACGATCCAGTCTCTTGATCAAATCGCTGGACCTGAGTTTGCCCTGTATTTGTGGCGGTTTCTTATACTGGTAATATTTAGCTTCTCCTCGAATTAGTAGATCTTTACTAGTTACTAAGGTATTGTCATGCATTGCCATGCTTTTTATTATTCCTTGTTCAGTCAGATTATGGAGACCTCTTACATTAACGTGGTCTTTAGATTCGTCGTTTACGGCACTTTTAGGGAATGTATTCGTCCCGGCCATATTTAGCCGACCTCCTGGATCCATATAATCTTTCATTTCTTTCAACTCTATCATCAGTTTAGCCCTACTCGGAGTAGTGTAAGCGTTTCCTCCGTCTATCTGTATACTCTTCAATATTTTTGCCCATTGCGGATTCGGCACTGTATCCAGGTTCAATATGTCACTATGCCACATTAGAAGATCGTTAAAATAGTCTATGTATCTGTCTTTCTCCTTTTCACTTAGTAATGGCTTGGTATGAGGATGGTGGAATTTCCAACTGTTTCTAAGGTCTTTAGCTTCTTTCTTCTTTTGAACAGGAGCGTTTCTACTTCCGAAATTATGCATGTATTCTGAGACTGATGGTCTATCGTAGCCAGGGTAACCTTTACCAGTGTTGACAACTGGTTCAGAATCATCGCATCTTCCTTTCATGTAACGTCGTTTCGTTATTGGGAATTTTGCGATTCTTGTGAGTTTGCTTTTAATTACCAGTTCCTCTAATTTGTCTTTTGGACATAAGTTAGCTTTTCCAGCGTTTCTCGAAAATAACGGTGTTCCGGCGTTTTTCTTGTATTCGTATTTTCCAGTTTGTCGTACATTGTAAATCGTAGTGATTCTGGGCGTATCCTCGTTGCCTTTTTGTATTTTGTCTTGCATGTGGTCAATTACAAAACTCATGTCGTCAAGTGTCAATGGAGGACCAGATTCTGTTGTCACAAGCTTTGTCGTTTTCAGTGGTGGCATGGTCTTCAAGTTCACCGTGATGTCATTGCATTCTGGTACTCTCTTATTAGTTGTTCTAGTATTATTACTTGTTGATGGTACAGCTACTTGTGACATTGCTACTCCCAGTGTCCCGTTGGTATATAACGGTAACATAGGTTGCTTGGCTGAAAAAAAAAAGTGAGTTTTAGGTTAGTCTCGAAAGACAAATAGGGAAAGATGAAAAATATTTGCTATTCCATCAGTCTTACGATTTATAAAAATACTAAAAGTGAAAACAGAATCAAAATTAATGGAAAAATAAACGAGATAATAATTTTAAGCAAATATATCTTCCTTCTCGCGAATATTCGTAAACAATTATGATAATTGTTTACTAGAGCTAATACGTATTGTATTTAACAGACAAAAAATTACATGCATATTCCCTATTGTATAAAATATGTTGTAGCAAGGTTTATTTAGTTCTTTTTATGCCTACTAGATTACAAATATCTGACTGACTTTTACTAGTGCGAGTTTTACACAGGTAAAACTTACTCTCCGTCCAGCCTATTATTTTACGTTTGACAGTTGCACGCCTATGAAATTTCATAATTATTAACAGGCAACCATACACAATAAAATGCAATACTTTATAGACGCTTACAGTAGTGCGACGTTCTTTTCCGCTCCGTTATTACGACTAATTAAAATTCACAATGAAATCGAATTTACGTAGCAATAAATATCGAATTGTAAATTGAATATTTGTTACATTATAACAAGTTCAAGGGCGACCGAGTTCTGCTCGGGTGAAAATAGAGAAAACGACGTTTTCTAATAATGCAATTAGCGAGATCGATTTATAGCCCCTGAAAGGCCCTGCATACTAAATTTCATGAAAATCGTTAGAGCCGTTTCCGAGATTCAGATTATATATAATAAGAGTCATATAAAAGCAAAGGCAGCAACATCACATTCTGAACCAAACGTTGTAATCGTTTTTTTTTTGTTTTACATTGCTTGTAATAACTTCTATATAAAATGAAATAAAGACTGACGGAATATAATTTTAATAACATAATAAATCAAACCAAATATGATGATAAATTTGAACAACTGAAAAATAGCTAAATTAAATAAGGATAATGCTGCTTTTGCGTTTCAATTGCGGATATTGCTGTTTTTGCACCGTTCATGTTGTATTTTTATTTAATTTTAACAATTTCTGCTTTAAATTCACTAATTTTAGAGAGCAAAAACACACACGACCGTTACGACTTGCTGAAAAAATGGCGGTTGAATAACGTCACCTGATTGGTCGAAAAGGATGTTGCTGTTTTTGTTATGAACTATGATGGATGATGCTGTTTTTGTAACCAATCTTAGTTTAAAAAGCAGTTTTTATATAGGATATTTCTGGTTTTACTACGATTAAATAAAGCAGTGAAGGAAAGCCGCCACAGATCTACCAAACGACATTCAAAGTTGTCAATGTGAAAAAAATGGATGTTGCTGCCTAGTTCTAGGACATTACGGTTTCCTCAAGATGTTTTCCTTCACCGTTTTAAGAGCTGTGGTGATGCAATAATTTACACAAAGTAAAGCGCCTACCTGGATTCGAACTCATGACACGTAAGTCGGGGCCGTTACCACTGGGCCACCATTGCTCCATTTTTTAGGGCTATTACACTGCTTATTGTTAGGGCTATCACCATGAAATTGTTATAGTCTTAGAAAAATACAATAATTTTATCTATATATCCCAGCAGATTTTCATAATTCTCATTAGTAATCGTATTTTTTATGGGAAATCTATACAATGTAATGTACAAATCGTCAATAAGTAATTAAAAACAAAGATTAGAATCACCAGAGAATATTTAATTTTCTATCACTGCCAACCCTAACGAATTTCAGACTTGACGTCCTGGATGACAAACAATTGGTCGTTTTTTGACAATGACTCGAAATTTAGAAGAGCATTAACCATACATTATTCACAGTAAATGAGCATCATTTTCATTTAGTTTTATTATGAATATTATTTATTTATTTAAACTTCATGTACAATAGTGGTACATAGGCGGACTAAATGCCACAAGGCATTCTCTACCAGTCAACCATTGGGTCAAAAAGGACAACTTTCGATGGTGTTTCGTTCCACTTCACGCTGCATGTTGCTTATCATATACCTGGCCAAATATATTAAACTCTCCCTCTATTCAACAACAAATGTTTTGAAATAAACGAATTCGATATGAAATGTTACGTTTGTTGTACATCGTTTTAACTGAGTTAGTACAGATGGAAGATAGTTTGAGAACATAATACGCAGGCTGAATGCCAAAAATATCGCCCAGGACCAGACAGACGGCTTACCTGGAAAAACCTGGGTCCTATCCTTGGAGGCTCTAGGACCTTGACTATTAGCGCATGTTTGGAGAGGGGCTTGTACCCACTTCGTTGGAAGACGGGGCAACTGGTCCTCATCAAGAAGCCGGGGCACCCTGCGGACTCTGCGTCCGTTTACCGGCCCATCGTGCTGCTCGATGAGGTGGGCAAGCCCTTTGAAAGAGTCATTACAGACCGCCTCGTCGGTCAGCTGGTGCGGGTGAGGCCGATCAGGCAGAGAGCTAGTTTGGTTTCCGCAGGGGCGCCCTACGGTGGACGCCATCATGCGCGTGCGAGCCCTCACGACGGGGACCGCAGTGGCCCGGGGTGGGGTCGTCTAGGAGGTGTCTCTAGACATCGCCAATGCCTTCAACACCCTGCCATGGAGCTGCATCAGGGATGCACTCCGGTATCACCGGATGCCACCCTACCTCTGCCGCGTGGTTGAGGCGTATATGAGGGCCATCGTCTACCCCGGTCACCAGGGAGAGTGGAACCGGCGAGAGATGTCGTGCGGTGTCCCACAGGGATCGATCGTGGGGCAGCATCTGTGGGAGATCGGGTACGACTGGATGCTACACTCCGATCGCCCTAGTCGCGTCAGCGTGGTTTGATACGCTGACGACACGCTGGTCCTAGCGCAGGGGAGTTCGCACCAGGTGGCGGCTGAAATAGCGACACGCGGGGTTGCGACAATCGTCGAGAGGATCCGGAAATTGGGACCCAAAGTGGCCCCGCACAATTTAAGTCTGAGGACCGTGAAAACACATGGCATGTTTTCACGGTCCTCGGAACTCGCCACCGCCGGGGTTCCCAAATAAAGGAAGGATGGTTTCACATCGGTGTCAGGTCGACGATGAAGTACCTGGGACTCGTCCTCGACAGCCGTCGGAATTTCGTGGAGCATTGCTGACGGAGCGGGCCGGGGCTGCCCTCAAGCGGCTTCTGCCCAATCTAGGGGGCCTCTACGCGGGGGTCGTGCGATCCATGGCCCTTTACGGGGCACCATTATGAGCGCGTTCCCTGAGGCGGCGACTAGCCCGCTGGTTGAACGCGTCGCAAAGGGTCACGCGGCCATCCGGTTGGTCCGAGGATACCGCACGGTCTCCGGTGAGGCAGCGAGCCTTCTTGCTGGATTGCCGCCATGTGATCTGGAGGCAAAAGTCCTCACGCAAATATGAGAATGGCGCGAAGAGGCGAAATGCCAGGGTGAAACTCCGTTGCCGCGACAAATCAAGGCTCGGCGGACAGAGCTCCGGCAGGATCTCATAGCGACATGGAGAGGGCGACTGTCGCAACCCAGCGCTGGGCATGCTACAATTACGGCGATAAGGCCCCTCTTTGAGGAGTGGCTTGAGAGGCGTCACGGCGTCCTGACCTTACGCCTGACGGAGGTCCTCACCGGACATGGCTGTTTCGGGAGGTTCCTGTTCAGAATAAGGCGGGAGGAAACACCCGGGTGTCACCATTGTGTGGATCGCCCGGAGGACACGGTAGAGCATACGGTGGAGGTTTGCCCCGCTTGGGCGGAGCAACACCGTGTCCTCGTGGAGGCGATCGGCGATGGCGACCTCTCGCGTCCGGCCCTGGTTCAAGCCATGGTACGGAGCGAGAGGGCATAGGAAGGTGTCACCTCCTTTTGCGAAACAGTAATGCTCGCGAAGGAGGAGGCAGAACGTTTGAGGGAGACGCGGACTCACTCACGCCTCAAGCCACCGCAGGAGACGCCCTGTGCTTCGGGAGTCGCAAGCCGACTCTCGGCCACCGTAGGCGCGGGCTTGCGGACGGCGAGTAATGGGTAGGTAGGTAGGTCCGATAAGGACCAGGCCCGAGTCGACGGAGCGTAGTGTTCCACGCGCGCCTCAAAGATATGTCAGCAAATACGGACGGGGTCCGCTAGGGCCGATGCCTGTCTGAGTCGCGGATAAATTTCAAATAAGAGTTTTCGCGGCCCTAGCACAAGCAACTGAAGGAGCACGGGTGGGTTTTAGTCAGTAAAAGTCTGAACGCTCTCCTGCTTTACCCAGAGCGGGAAAATTCATTGGATGATATCCTACCCAAAAAAAAAGGTTTGCACTAGAAGATTAGATTAGAGCAAACCTAAAAACAAAAATGTTTTTCACCCCTGCTGTCAGCTGATTGAGCTGTCAGGAGCTGTCAGTGGTTTGTTAATAAACATCATACCTTGATATTGGCCCTTGTATAGTTGAGAATAAAAATAAATAGCAACTTACTTTACATATTACATTTAGGCCTGCCTGCGCCACCCTGGGTTATCTCACTAACTCCAAGTTAGCAGCTAAAACGGCCAAAGATGTGTAACTTATTTGTTATTCAACCTCGTGTTAGCAACTAATGCTCGGCGCAAGTGGACCTTAAGGTGCAATACTAACCAGTAACTTTTTTCTTACTGGCCGTTGACTTGACCGACTTCATACTAGCCGAAGGATGAAAATTAGACAGAAAATCCTCGTCTTTAGCATCCAATTGATAAGAAGATAGTTTAGTGGTCTGTGCTGGAGTGGACGGTGGCTCGAAATACACGTCACTTATATTCGGAACCTGTTTCTGCATTTCCTCAAGTGACATCGGTTTGACAGCTTTTATAGGTTTGAAAGGCTCCGCTACCTCGTAATCATTCGGCGCTTGGTACTTCTCATTTGATGGTTCTTCTTTAGCTTTCTCTTCTTTCACATTAAATATAGCTTTCAGCTTCTTAATAGGATTGAATCTCTCTCTTCTACGGTTCTGTGAATAATAGTTGTAGTAGCAAGAGCGCTTTGATTTCGGATATAGATTCTTCTTCTTTTTAAAATGGAACTTATTGAAGAAAGTTTTGAATTTGCTCTTTTTGGTGTCTCTCAGTTTGACTATTGCCGTATGCCTTGGAACTAGATCGATGTCAACGTAGCCATATTTGCTAGTTTCTTTTTTACCTATTTGTGCTGGGTCTGCGAAAAGTTCCTTAGGAACATTCGAAAGTTTTTCGATATCTTTAGTCATATCACGCATTATAGTATTCTCAATATTTTCTTTTGCTATCGCTCGTCTCAATCTCTCTTTCAAGCTCTCAGTGAACACATAATTAGGTGTTGGAACGTATACCGTTGTTACTGGATCTTTTTTGGGTGCATGTCTGCGTTTGCCACCAAAAAGTTTACTTATGAAACTTTTTACCTGAGTTGCATCACCTGTCGCATTAGCGTTGTCTGTGGGAGGCTCAGATGCGTCCTGATCGTTCTTTGGTTTTGCTGAAACGTAAAATAAATTGTTAGTTATATTAGATTTAAAAAAAATATTTTGCATTCATTGAGTACCGAGAAATCTCAGTGGCAGTCTCAAAATTGCCCACTTATATTAAGCGTGCCAGTAGGTATGTGCCATCGTTTATTCGTATAAATTCAAGGTCTGTGAACATTTTGACTATAGATATGACAGCCAAAACTTTTACTCAGTAGATATTACGTAGGTCCGAGTTTTTTTATAAGAACATTTTTTTTTAGTCGCTGTCTGCTTTTTCTCCACAATCTGTGATTTAATTACATCAAATATCAGTAGCTACGACACATTGACAAGCAGTAGAAGTTTATGCAATGAAAATATAGAAATAGTAGTTTATGCAATGGTCACATAATAGGGGTTATTAAAACACGAGCGTGGGTTTGGTGGTGGGTGATAATAATAACACGCGAGTGTTTTAATACCTAATTATATGCCGTTGCATACACTATTTCATCTTCATTTATACAGTTGAAATAAAACAAAAGTGGAAACGAAAAAAATATGTGGTATGGCGGGCAATTTAGATTCTCATTGCGCATGACTGCGCAGCGCGCGCTTCCATGGAAGACACAAAAGACACTTCTTTTCCATATTAAGTCAATGAGCCCATAAGCGTCACTAAATTAAAAAGTAAAAGTGTGCTATAAAAATTAAGTTATTTTATGGTACAGTTATTCGAAAATCGAAGGAAAATGTTGCACTGTAATTGTTTTTTTTTTAATTTTATCTATCCACGAATATAAAGTAAGTGTATATGCTATATTTTTTGAATTCTTATTTGGAACATTACGTTGTGAGTGTAAATAAAATATATTACGCAATGAAACATCCCACACTACCAAGTATAGCAGTAGTATTTTTGTATGGGCATAAAAATATATAATACGTTACCAATATATATTAAGAACCTACATTCAATTCGACGACACGGTTGGCGTAGTGGTTGGGCGATCGGCTGCTGCGCTGCGTGTCGCGTGTTCGATTCCCGCACGGAACAAAAATTTGTATGGCCTACAGATAGTTGTTCCGGATCTGGGTGTCTTGTATATGTGAGTTTAAATGTTTGTAAACGCAGCCATGATAAAGAAATAAATTCCTAGTGTAGGGCAGAGTTTAAAAAAAATCTTGAAGGAAAATAATTATTTGATATATTAAAATGATTTTGATACTTAATATAATGAGATATAAATTAGTAAAAGATTTTTATGATATAAAATAAAATGTACGAATAATGATAAATAATATGATATAATGTAAACTGTATATGTAACTGTAAGATTGAGTACATATATTTTTTATAACCATTTAAACTGCAGACAACTAATTTCTAAGAACCTACCTTAACTTAACATCTTCAAAATTCTGTACACTTAGGTTCGCAATAAAGAATTTGAATTTGCATCCTTATAAAAATATAAACATTCATGAATAAAGCAGCCTTTTTCACGCAGAGGCAGAAACTATTTTAGTACTACTACTACAGATCTTTTGCTTCATTTACGTTCATACATCTGGTCATACACACAAGCCGCTTAAAATAATCAATCAAAATAATTACATACCTTGTGACACCTGACTATTGGTTTGTTGTTGCTTAATAGAATCCAAAACTTTCCTGAGATCGTCTAAATTGGGTAGATTTTGAGCCTCCTTTTGTTTCCGTGCCACCGTATTAGGTATTTTGATGAAGATCTGTTTTGTTTGCCGACCTATTCTAAAAGTTGGTTCTGTAATAAATTTGGGCTCAGTTGGCTTCAGTTCTACAGTTTCCGAAGTATGGTACTTCTTAGGAGGACCATTATCAATGAACAAATAAAAGTGCTTTCTGAACCAGGAATCGTCACTTTTAGTTGTGATCTCCTGATAGTCCATATTATTATCGGATTCATCCGAAAATCTCAGGTCTCTTTTTCTGTACGTAGGTAGTGGTGGTATTTTACTAAGTATATATTTACCGATATCGTCAACACTGTGATGTCTGTGGGCTTGGTACTTAACCAAATTGGAAAAGTTTTGGTTCATTTGATCTTTCTGGAATTTTAAATAGTGTTTGTAACCATTCACAAACTCGTTGTAAGAGATTTTGTTGCTCAAACCTTCGAAGCTGGTGTCTGAGATTGAACTAGCGATTTTGGCATCAGCAACACGAGCATTAGCTTCTGTAGCGGCATCGGGTTCTATGGGCGGTGGTGCTGTGCCCTTAGCTTTATTATTAATCTCCAATGGATCAAGTTGGTCTTGGGCACTATTGTCCGATGAGTCTGATGAATCGATTATATAGTCAAGTGCATTATAGTTATTCGCAGCATGAGTTCTTGCGGTGGAACTGACGTTAGCCGAAGGTTCAATGTAATCATAATCTGGCATATTGACACCATCATCATATAAATTATGAATTACTTCTGTCAGACTCTCTGGGTTTCTCTTACATAATCTCAAAGTATCTCTCTTGGATTTTGGAAAAATTGGATCTTCCGATGTTGCGAGCATTTTCCTAAAGTTGTCGTCGTGTGTTTTTGCTAGTATCTGCTCGAATAGCGTCAACATTACGTAGTCATCGTAAGTTTTAGCAAAAAGTGCGTCTGGGGTAAAGTTATCTTCTATAACTATTTTGTCTTCTATAGTTATCTTTTCTTCTTTATCATGGTCTTTCTTCTTGACTCGTGGTGAGGTTGTGGGAGCAAACGATTTTTGCATTTTCTTTTTCTGTTTCGTGGTTTTACACGCGCATGTCGTATGTAGTTTATGTATAGTCTTCGCTGGTTTAGTACTTGGGCATGGGGTCGTGTGGCTTGCGTTAACAGCTTTGGTCTTACTGGTTAGTTTACTGGTAAGTTTGTTGACGGTGGACTTAGCCGTTTTAACTTCCTTTTTCAAATCGCTAGACACTTTATTTTTGACTTTGTTATATAAATTCTTTAACTCTCTCTGTAGCATATCTTCAACATTGTGGGCCATAGTCATCGTATCTGCTCTGATCGACCTAGCTGCTATATGATGCGATTCTGTATGAGCGCTAAATATGAAATCATTTAGATTGTAGTCGTCTGGTTCTGAATATTCGGCAGTTCTTTTTTCCACGGTTTGAATATCATTAATCGATACATTTGTGCGAGAAACCTTCTTTGGAGAAGGCATCACAGGTCTAAAGAGATCGGAATTGAAAGCGGCTTTAGTAGCCGAGTTCTTTATAAGACCAGTCACTGCAGGTCTTTCGAAAGAAGCCATTTGCATCGCCCTTGCTTTCATATGATTAAGCATTATCTCTATTTGTGCTGTACCTTGTGTATTGAATTCAGTAGTAGCAACAGTCTTTTGAATTTCAGTGATAGGATGCCCGATTATTTCTGCATGAACCTGTAATGGTGATCCTGTTTTTAAAGCGTCGTATCCATACTTTTTCTTCAGGAGAGATAATTGGGAGGCCATGCTTTCCAATTGTGCTATTATATTGTCGGGTATTTTCGAATGTGCTTCCACCCTCGCTGTGAATGTTGGTAGACTTTTCATTATGTATTTACTTTTAAGCATGTTGTCAATTTGGGGTGTGATGCCCATTTTCGATTTGAAACTTTGTGGTGTGTTTGAGTATGGTCTAGTGGAATACAGGGCGCCGGCATCCCTCTTTGAAATTTTAAGTTCAGGCTGCCGAGGCGAGAAAATTTTCTTATTTTTCCTCCTCCCTTTAATTTTTGGGCTGGGACTGTGAAAATCTTTTGCAGTAAATTTATCATTCTTTTTACGTTCTTCTTTATGGCTTGATACTCTTCTATTTCTGTCATTGGGACCATGTTTATTAGTTTCCTTCTTTTTATCTTTACCTCGGATTTTTTTCCAGAAACCAATTCTCTTTTTAGGTGACTTGTGACGTTTTATATGTTCTGTTGTTAGTTTATTATTAGTGATTCTTGTGGTTAGCTTTTCAGTCCCTTTATTGAGTTTATTGAGTTTGTTTTCGTGGATAATGTCGGTTACCGCTATATCTTCATCCTTATTGTAGTATGCTTTGTATTTGTGTTGTCTATCTTTCCTTGTCTTTAGGTTGTTCGGGCGGTCTACGTCATGTATAGACTCGAATATATTATTATCTAATTTATCGTTGTTATAAATACTTTTAGATATAGTGTGGCTGTCGGCAAGCACCATCAGATATAATAAACTGAAACAAACAACGAGTTTTTAAAGAACTTATGAATCCTGGATCAATAATTGATAACTTTATTATCAATTATTGAAAGGGAGATAGACAAACGTACATCCGGGTGTGGCTGTGTCGTAGACACTGCCGTGCGTGTTTCACTTGAATACGTGTACGTAACTTTCGGATTAACACATTTTTTTTAAATTATTTTATGAAAATTTTTACCCTTTAGCTCGAGTGGTGATAATTATAAGTTTGGTTTCGTTAAAAGATATGGAGCTGCAACACCAGAATGTATCTTCCGATTTTGTTATCATCAGTATTTTTGGTTACTTCCCTAAAGATTCCAAATTACAGGATTCATATTAGAGATTTAATTTCAAGGTAGTAATATCGTTGCAGTGTATACGCTCTGTACGTACGGCTTACTGACGGCATGGCATGGCAAAAGTTATTTTTGTGGAGAAATGATTTTCGACCTTATTTCAGTGTTTTAGCGCTGAAATTCTTTTATTTCTACATGAATAGACCGAAAAGTCACGTTATGCCGCGGCATGCAGCGGCAGAATGATTCGTTATACCGAAGCGTGCCCTGCCGTCAGTGAGCGCCGGCCCTTAACTGTCATGTGCATCAGTATTTTACTTATCTTAAAAATGTTTGTTACTCAATCACAGCTGAACGGATGAAATTTGGTACATAGATAGATTATAGTCTGGAATAGCATTTCATCACGGTATAATGTTCCCTTGGAATAAGAAAACACTTATCACGCGGTGTTTAACACTGCTGAACAATTAGTAGTAATAGATAACTGGAGAACATTAGTATGTTATGAGCCTGTAATTTAAATAAATAAAGATCGGGCTATGTCGGTAACCCAGGTTCTCTTGCGGATCTCTACATTTCTGCTTCGGTCACGCAAGTTCACTCCACGCATGGCCCTCCATATCCCCTTGGGTGGCTGACATTCTGGCTTTCAGGATTTGCTGTGGTTTGGGAATAGTGCATTGGGACTGCCCTTGGGTGACTGTAAGCTTTCTGATGAGGCCCATTGTGAGCGACCACGTATTAAGTCATAACTGGCAACACACACTAGTCATAGACTTTCGTCTTGAGACACTGTGGCAAGTTGGACGAGAAGATACCGCGCAACTTCCCGAACGCTGCCCAGCCGAGTCGGATTCGACGGTTGATCTCTTTCTCGGGGTTGGCCCTACCCAACTTGATCGTTTGTCCCAGGTAGACATAGTCATCCACAATTTTGAGTGTAGTCTCCGACCTGTGTTGCCAGTGATGACAATGTTCGCTTACAATGGAGGTCATCAGAAAGCTTACAGTAACCCAAACGGCAATGGAGAGGGCTATGCTCGGAGTTTCCTTGCGTGATCGAATCAGAAATGTAGAGATCCGCAAGAGAACCAGGGTTAAAGACATAGCCCGAAGAATTGCCAAACTTAAGTGGCAGTGGGGAGAGCACATTGCTCGCAGAACGGATGGCCTATGGGGCAGAAAGGTGCTGGAGAAGCAACCGCAAACCAGAAGACGTTGCGTTGGAAGGCCTCCCACCAGGTAGATCGATAACCTGGGGAAGGTTGCGGGGATCCGCTGGATGCGGGATGCACGGGACCGATCAATTTGGCGACGCTTGGGGGAGACCTATGTCCAACCGTGGACGTCTTTCGGCTGATATGATGATGATGATGATGAGCTGTCGGTATATCAACGCATCGTCTGAAGACTGCAGGATCATCTAACGCCTCTCCTTCATAAGCATAAAGAGTAGGATCAGAGAACTTTTTGCATAACGACTATAAAAGCAAAACGACTTAGTTTCATAGTGCCTTAGTAAGCACAATGCCTTTTTTGCAGAATGCCCTAGTGAGTAGAATGTCTAAGTTGTACGATCGACAACTAAGGCATGACTGCAAAATGACTAATAGAGTTTACGACCAAATTATAGAAGTCTTGATTGTAAAGACAAAGACAAAGTGTCTGGATAGCATATGGTCTTCATAGAAAACATCATGATTGCATAACGAGTAGGTAATATTAGATGAATTTTATTAATGTAGGAACGAGCAGTTATTGTCTAGGTTTTGGACGTAGTCGCGGGCAGAATTGTTTAAATAAAACAATGTTATGTAAAAATAACATCTAATATACAAATATATCCTAAACATCTCTTCTTAACTCAAATTCTCAAAATTCTCATACTAAAATATTTGTTTTCGGTTTGTAAATATTTGGACATTTTAACGAAGACTATCTCCGTAACGGCAATACTGAGTAGGTAACCGGATTTGAGGTGTTACTCTCTCTTCGGACTTCAGATAACCCTATAATACTCCATCGTAACCTGCTCAATTCTTCCACGAGTTCGGCGATCTTCTCGCCGTTCCGGAGTGTTCGAGTGTTATATGTTGTCAGATCCAGTCGTCGGTGTTTATTGGGACAACCGGGTCCACTCCGGGGATTCTTCGCACCCCTTTCCACGCCATCGCCTCGACCGCTACCGTAGTCGAGAACAGACAGGCTGCCGGGCACTCGGGGCCGTTTTTTCCTTGTGCCATACATTTTGGTTTGGGGGGATTTGCCAAAATCGCCACGCTTGGCAGGCGGGTTGGCGATCGCAGTCTGTTGTTAAAATGCACAGAGAACGCTGTTGCTAATTCTCTGGTATGGTCTCCCTTAGTCACCTTTTATGACACCCACAGGAAGATATGGGATGGTGAGCTTCTTTACGTCCGACACCACACGGAACATGACATTGTCGTCATAAAATTGTCTGTGAAATATTGTACATAATTGTTCTAGAAACCTTCATTTTGATACCCATGGATTTGGATGATTTTTTTCCGTTTTCCAAAATGGCGTTCAAAATGCAAGCGTTGATTGAAAATGCTTTTAAAAATCGTTCAAATCGAAGTTTTCAAAGTCGCCAAATTTAGGGCATGCCCACAATTTCTTCGTCAGATTTAGCCAATTTATATCACTTTTCGTCAACCCCGATCAAATGAAAATATTATGTGTTTTTTTTATGTTAATCTGAAAGTAGACCCCTGAACCAAAGGACTCCTCTATCTGAAATTTTTCAGATGTATTCTCAGTGTTCTCTTAACAAGCCGAACCTGCTTAGCTTGCTTGTTTTTGCTCAAAAACTCTACCAGCTCACCCTCTATAAACTCGCTAAATTATTTCAACCAGGGTGGACGCTTTTCTTAAACAACGTGCCGATACGGGAAACGACTTCTTCCTACCTTTTCGAAGCAATACCCGCTAAAATCGCTTCTGATGCTGCAGCAATATTAAACAAACACTTTTAAACAACAGTTTTACCGTGAAAGGAGCATTGCAGGAATAGCTGGCCGCAATGCTGCATGCGACGCCGTGATAAAAGTCGCGGCGGGCGGTGTCTGCATCTCAAGCAAACGCGTGTAAAATCGCTTCATCGTTAACACTCTCATACAACGCCATAATGTTTGAATTTAGTGCGGCCCGCACTGACTGACGCGACGCGCAACGCCCCGGCCGCGCTTCCAGAAACGAGCACTAAGAGTCAATAATGTCTTTACACTAAAGGTGCGGTCCCATCAATAGCTATTTGTTTTGCAATTATGAAGAAGGAAAATATTTAGCACAATCAAGAGGAAAAACTAGCTACACTGAAATTAGGTCTACAAGGTTAGACACAAATGGCAAAACTAGAATTCAATAGCTTGGAAGAAGGGGAAAGTAGTTATCAGCTCTCTATAGGACCGCGCCCTAAGTTAAAGTCCTCACAATCTAAGAAGTCCGTTGACGTTTCTCATTGTACATGTACATGCCGCGATAACTTTCTACGTAAGAAATTGAAAAATCTAATTCATATTTCTAATTAATTACCACAATGAGTATCTATCATTTGCAAGCATCAAGTTTAATTAAGTTGGGCCATTTATTTTTTGACAACTTTAGTACTTAAAATTTGGGTAGTGGTATGTAAACTTGTTAAACTTAGGTTTGGGTCTTGACAAGTTCAAATTCTCAGTACAAAACCCGGGTGTAAATTAAGGAAACCAAGGTATAACAATGAGCCAGGTAGTACAGCGTCCTGAACAGCATGCCCTGTCACTTGTGCATGTGAGGACCTTATGGCTGCGTCAGCAAATGATATTACTGTAACTAAACACTAGGCTCAAACAATATTTAAAACTGTATTTGCTATTGAGACGCTAAGAAGAAGGATGAGCCAGAAGATGAAACGTCATCTAGCACACAGATTTTCCAATCGCCTGTCAATTTGACACTTCATCACATCTGCATTCCTGGTACAAAGTTCTCTACTGCCGTAGTAAAAGCGTAATTTTTCTACGTACCATTTATTCCTTCTTTCACGCTCAAAGGTCCTTCTAAGCTGCACAATCCTGGATCACAATCCCTCACCATATTTTTTTCCAATCAGGCAGGAAATCTGACCTCAGATTTTCAGGGATGCTCTCCGTAGCGGGCGGTGGAGCAGCATGCGCCGCCGACGCGGCGACTCAGTCATTTGACTCTCTAAGAGAAATACAAGATAGAACTCACCATAGAAAATTGATAAATAACATTGGCTACTAATTATAGAATTCGCTCCTTGCATGATACCATGTAAATGTCGTGAACTAACAAAGAAAACTTATCAATATATCTAAATAATAACAACCAAGATTCGCACTACGATATTCTATTGTTTTTCTTTCTGTCATTCTGGCGTGGCGTTTTGAAGATTTTTCTTCTGAATTTTTTTTCGTGTCTATGGCGGTAAGGAGGTCTTAATGGTTTTCTCTTCAGAGTTCGTTAGTCTCAGAATAAAGAACTTGGGTCAGGGGCCGTATTGTTTGAACTAATATATTATTGTAAGATAGCTTTTTTTGTATATTTTTTGCAAGCCTGCTAACTGATTGACGACACGACGGTTGAAAAAGACCTGAAAGAATACAGTCGGTCTCTTTCGTACCTCATCTTTTTATCGTTTTGCGACACCGACTTCCGCAACGAAAGTTATTTTGCAACTGTTTTGTTTTTGAAGTCGGTTTATTTCTTTGCGAAAAAAAAATCTGTTTCTCTTTTTTTAGTTTTGGTTCACCATCACTACAATTGAGCAAGTTCCAAAGTAAGGTATCTATAGGATTGGCAAAATACCCATAATTTCTCAATTTACACATTCGTGCTATATGTCGCTAAAGAGTTCGGTTGTAAGTTCCACATCTTGAAAACTGACTAATCGATTTTGATGAAACTTACACTATGACCTCAGTTGAGAGATACTTAATCCAATAAAAAAGAATGAACCAAGAGTGATCCAATCACTAGTTTCGGCGAAATGCGTGGACAAAGACAGCTACATACAAACACATACATATTATAATGGATCCATGCGGACGTAACGGAGTATCCATTTGTTGTATATCAAAACCTTTTCCAGAATGTAACAAATACTTTTCTGAAAATCGAATCAAAATCGGTTCAGCCAAACGCGAGAAACTCGGGGACAAACATACATTTATACAAACAATGAAAATAGGTCAAACCTAGAACCTCCTTTTGAAGTCGATTAAAAACGCCATAATAAGGAAGCAGATAACCTGTTCAATGTTTAGTGATAGGGAGATATATCATAACATAACTCCGGGCTGCTACTGAGAAATTCCAAATGGAAAAACCTAGTAACATTTTGCCCGACTCAGGAATCGAACCCAGGACCGTATGTTCAGCAGTAGCGCTTGCGACTATTAAACCAACGAGGCAGTCTTTCTAGCCATTAAATAATCATCATTATTTCAGCAGAAAGACGTCCACTGTTGGATATAGCCCTGCCCCAGGCGTTGCCTCACTGATCGGTCCTATGCGTTTCGCATCCACCGGACTCCTGCAGCCTTGACCAGGTCGTCGCTCCACCTAGAGGGAGACCTTTCTACGCTGCGTCTTCCGGTAGGCGGTCGCCACTCCAGTATTTTTCGGCCCCAACAACCATCCATTCTGCGAGCAATGTGCCTTGCCCTTTGCCACTTAAGGTAGGCAATTCTTCGGGCTATGTCGGTAAATGATAATAAATGATAAATGATTTTATTTCTGTAAGTTGGTTTGTACAAACACTTTTACATATCGATCATGTTTTTTTAAAACTAGATGAGGGCGGCGTTTCCTATCTGACTACTCTGAGAAGAAAGGCCGAAGCAAAGTCAGAGGTCACAGTCTCTTTTAAAGTCCAGATAAAATTTTGGTTAGATCACGTTAAAACCATGTAGGTTGATGTCTGAAATGGTCTTTTCAGGAAAGAACCAGTCAGATTGAGTGGACCTGTCCGGTCAGTGCACGCATTTGTCAATAAACTTGAAACGGTAACCCGGGTTCTCTTGCGGATGTCTTCATTTCTGATTCGATCACTCAAGAAAAAAAGCCATTAACTGGGCTCAAAATAATACACCTATTGGAAAAACTCGAACCCAAAACATTGCCCCATGACATGATCTGCCTCCGTACCCTGACCAGACCAAACTATCATGATTCGACTGTGAGAAAGGGATGTATACATGTCATATACATCTGTCCCTTACGCACAATCAAAATAACCTTGCTCTAAAAGCTCATGGTCACCCCCCTGTGCTCTAAATTTAAAACTCTGTAATAACGACTACAAAAATGCGATGAACTAGCTTATTGCGTCACATAATTATGTTGATTCAAATCATCATGTTTATTTTCTGTTCCACATTCAAGGGAATGCCGTGGAACACAATTTTTCTCAGAAATTATTCGTAAACACTATTGAATCGGTCGCGGTGACTCATAGTAAGTAGATTGCTTAAACCTTAGAACTTTTAACAAGAAAATACGATAACAAGCAAGCCAACTACAGGAACTCGTGGTTAAATAAAAACAGCCGCATGGGTCGATCTTCAAGGTTAAGCAGCGCTTGACGAAGTTGGTCAGTAGATGGGTGACCATTCATACCAACGAGTCTCCTCCGTTCTACGGAAAGCACGTTTAGTTGTTGGTCGCGGCTGTCGTTTGAAGATATTTGGCAGACGTTACGAGAAACAGAGAGAAATTCAGTTACCTGTACAGTAAGGGGTCTAAAGTGCAGTCATCGGCACGGTCACACCACGGAAAGAAGGAGCCGGGTGGAATTGGCTCCTTTTAGAGGGAAAAAGACACACCTGGGTCTTAGCAGCATTGAACCTGACCAGACTGGCATCGCCCCACTCGGAGACTGCCTGCAAGGTCAGATTCAAGCGCCCAACCATGGCCCCCCGGAGAGACCGTCGTTGCTCGGGAAGGTTCCCACGTCATCATGCGCTTAATGATATTGTGCGGAGGGCATTGGTATCACGGACGGGCTGACCCCCTGGGAAGGACCCTTGGAAGAACGGCAAGTGCTTAATACGGGACGCAACTTGCGTCAGCACTGTAGCCGCCAGCCAACTTGGTCGCACCATCCTCCACCGTCAGGAGCGGCAGAAGATGCCGCTGAGGGGAAGAGGGTGAAGTACGCACCGTTGGTAAACCGTTAACATTTTGTGCCCATTGCCGTTGAGACCATGAGCGGTTGGGGCACTGAGACCAAGAAGCTCATTAGGGAAATAGGGCACAAGCTCCGTGACAAACGACCCCCACTTCGATTCGTTCAAAGGTTGGCCGTCGTGAAGCGGAAGGGTGTGAAACCCACCCGTGTTCCTTCAGTTGCTTGTGCCAGGGTCGCGGTAACTCTCTTTTAACTTTATCCGCGACCACAGAGGTCGGAGTGGTGTCGAATAAGTCGACTACGACCTTTAAACTTGCTTTCCAAGGCCCGGAAGAGTCTCGGCTCTCCTCCTATCCGTTGACCGACCTCAGCAAGTGGAAGGTCGACCCATGCAGCTTTTATTATGTAGCCAAGAGCCTCTCTTTACTTATGGTGAAATGTGTTATAAATAATAATGCTCATTCAAAATTGATTCCAATAGATGGCGTGGTTTTAAATTTCTGAGGCATCCACTCGATATTTTTAATTTCTTTTATAACACATTTTGGTACAATGAAACTGTAAAAAATTATCAAACTATTATTATAAAACAAATCGTGGCTGTATTTAAAAAAAAAGTATTCACAAACCGAGTAAAACCTTTTACTTGCAAGTCGCTGCTAACGCCATCTATTTCCGGTGAACGGAACCGATCGCGATCGAGTTTCTTAGAAAAATAATCAGTTTTACCAGAAGAAAAACGCTAGTTACGTCTCGGCACGGTTTCTTTGTATGGGATGAGGCATCTGTATGCCAGTATTATATTATCTGTGACTATACTATACTCGTATGTACCTCTGCCTACACGTTCTTGGAATACAGTAGTGATGTCATGTTATTAAGTCACGTCTTTCTAGAAACCTACGTGTCTGAATCTAGATTGTCGTCATATTTTCCTCGATTCTCAGCCTGAAAGGGAGTTAGTTGTATAGGCAAAATAATGCAAGATCATTATTTTAATATGACGAATATAAATCTGAGCACAACTGATTGGTGACTTATTAATAAAAGTTGTATAGAATCCTATGTGGATGACGATAAGGTTCAGTTTCCCTTTATTTATTCTATTGTAGTATTCAATATTTAGTAGGTGTGTTGTAGTCAGTGTTTGGATTTTGGACTTTTGGCGTTATGGCCAGCGAGACTTCTTCTTTTCTTGTGAGGATATGGCCAGCTCTGGTGTCGGAGTTAATAAAGCCGCCTCGACTAATGACATACGAGATGAAAGACGCGATGTGAATATCCGCCTGTGTGATTGGTCGATTTTTTATACTCTTTGCTCTTTGCATTTACAAAGTAAATTTATGAATTTGAATAAATCACACATACTTGCCCGGATTTGAACCCACGATCTCAAGCACGAGGGACGAGGTCTTAGTCACTGGGCTTCCATGACGTATATAAAGACTAAGGGACCGTCCATTAACCACGTGAGGCTTGAAAGGGGAGGGGAGGGGCTTAGCAAAAATCACTAAATGTCACAAGAGGGACTATATATATGCCAGTCAAAAACGACCTGCAATCTTTCTGTCGAGTCATTATTGTCATGATCCTTAATTTCAGAATAAAATTAGATTATACTCTGTATATAAATAGAGATCTCTGTAGATAATATAAAAAAATATATAAATAAAAATACACGTAATTTTGGGTGGGGACGGGGGGGTTAGTCTTACCACCACGTATCATTAAGGGAGAAGGGGTAATTAAAAAATGCTAAAAAACACATCACGTGATTAATGGACGGCCCATAATTAGCCGTCGCGGCCGCGGATCATCAAACGAAAGCCACTGTGGACTGAGCATAGATGCTAGATGAAACACGCGATATGGATTTCCGTCTATGTGATTGGTCGATCGAAGGCGGTCAATCCCTTTGCCTTGCCGAATTCACTTACGCAATTAGGCTCCAGGCCTTCGTTTGACAAAGACGATCTTTGTTGGCTGTCTAGTAGCGACTGGACAGACGTTTTCATGGCTTGCGTCAGCCATGGAGCAACTAAATTATTATTTTTTATTTCCTTTTCTGGGAAAATATAGCCCGGTATACTTAAAATAAAAGACTATGTTTCTAAAATTCGAATTACTCGAATAAGCAAAGGATAAAACATTTTCCAAAAAAAAATCGTTATCCGAATTAAAACACCACAAAGTGAAAAATAACTTCAAATTTGGAAGTCGGTCTTTTCGGTTTCTTTTATTCGTTTATGACACCGATTTCCGAAATTCAAGTTATTTTTCACTTTCGGAAATAGGTTGCTTTTTTTTTAAGTTTTCTTTTTTCACTTTTTAGTTGTGGTGTCTAGTTAGTGGGTAATTTATACACCGTGAAATTTAAATGGTTGTTTTCCCGCAGCGAAATGGTTTTGTCTATGTAATACAATCGTTTCGTAGTTATATAAAATATTAGAAACAAAAACTGGCATATTTAACATTGTGAAAAACTAAACTCGAAAGCGATCACGAACCACTAGTATACCTCCCGATATCTACGGCCGAACGACAGCAGTCCGTTGACCCGGGTGCTAGGTCACCGTCGAAAGGATTAGGTTCGAAGGCGGCTCCGTTTGATCATGTTACGCGCGGGCTAGATTATACCGTATAATTACACGCGAGAGCTTATTTTACTTTAAACATTTAATAAATCGGTCTTTGCTTTGTCGGCTTGTGGCTCGCTCGTTTGTTTTGCGTGCAAACTTTTATGTCGTATCACCACGTGCGAGAGCTTATTTGGGTTTGACCATTTATGCATCGCTTTCCTTTGAGGGCTGCGGCGCCGGCGCGTGCACCGCAGCCCTCAAAGGCGCTGTGTCGCCGCTACGATCGTCCGTGGAGATGGGACTTTGGGGTTCAGAACCCCGCGAAGACGGAGCGACTCCAAGTGTTGCCGCTCTGCGTAAAGTCGCCGGGCAGCATGGGAGTCATAATCAGCCCTAGCATACAGCTGCACCATAGCGACGTACTCCACATTGCTGTAATTGTAATGTCGATCCATTGCAGTTTACAGTGATGGCGCGTGCTGCGCGTACGACATTCGCGGGAAAACTAAGTAGGTCAGGGTCACGGTCACAGCCGCGCGTGCCGCACGGGTAAAATAGGCGCCGGCGGCTTCGTTTGAAATTGTTGCGCGCAGGCTAGTTTATGCCGTATCACTACACGTGAGAGCTAATTTTACTTTGAACATTTCTAAATCGGTCTTTTCTTTGTCGGTATCGCGGTGATTTTTTGTATTGTTCCGTGCAAACATTTTATGCCTTATCACTACGTGCGAGAGTTTATTTTGGTTTGACATTATTTTGTGCATCGGTTTTCTTTGTAGGTGGTGACACGAGTAGTACCTAGTACCTAGAAATTACGTCTAGAGTTACTATTGTTACTCACTTTTTCGAGTTGATGGAAAAAGGATTTTCAAAATCGGCAGCAGCCTAATTACGTTAAAAGGCAGGCAAAGAGTTTAATTTTTTGCAATACCTAATTATTTAAAGACTATTTGTCATACTCTTTCATGGGGTCAACAAACCCTTTGCCGTGCCGGATTCACTAACGCAATTATGCTTCTGCTCGGCACTGCCCGAAGGATTTCAAAAGATGATGAAACATTGTAGAAACTAGGTCCTAGTTAGACAAACAAAATTTAGCCCGAATTGCCACACGACCTACAACCTACAACACACAATCACATACAATAATAAGTACACGATAACTCTATGAACTTAGCGTCACAAGTCACAAACACAATCATTCACACTTAACTAGCCATCGACAAAGTCGTGTCTAAGAAAAACAAAATGAAACACATACTACTAATTCTTTCTCTATTCTGCATAGTCGGCGTTTGGTCGGATCATTTGATTGTAGGCAATGTTTCGAACAAGGTGTTACTAGCGAACCATACGAAAGTGGAATATAATGCGATACCTTTTATAAAGAGAGTGAAGTATTTCTTCTATACACAGACGGATCAACAGTTGATTCAGGTGAGTGATCATTTTCTTTTATCGACCGTCTTCAAAAAGGAGGAGATTCTCAATTCGACTGTATGTTTTTGTATGTTTGTTTCGCGATTGCGCCGTCAATTAAGTATGAACCGAATTTGATAATTCTTATATTTAAAAGCTGGTGCTTCTCATGTGGTCCCATTTAAATTTGAGCAAGATCTACTTGTTTTTAAGTTATCCTTAATAATGCATATTTTCATGGTAATAAAACGTAAGGCACCAAAACTAAAAACAAGAAAATAAAAAAATAAACATTTAACAAAAAAATTAAACCGACTTCCAAAACAAAATACTACAAAGCGAATAATTAATTTCTTTTCGGAAGTCGGTGGTAAAAAGGTTTTCTTTTATTTTAAAATTATCTAACTACTTATCCGTTCTGCGAGCAATGTGGCCTGCCCACTCTGCCTTTTCATCATCATCCCCCATCATAATGACATGGCCTATTTTTTTGGGTTTCTTCCTCTAATTTATTTGTGTTTGCGATTGTTGTGTAGTAGATATATTGCTTTATTATCCTCATTTTTTAACATTTCTGAATGTTTTTTTTTGTTTTTCAAATTTATTTTATTTTATAAATAGTCTACTACGACCCAGTTGGTTCAATTAACTGCAATTTTAGTATTGAGAGGACCCAAAAAAAACTTGCCAATAGACAAAAATTGGCAATTTGTAAAAAAAAAAAACTTTGAAGTCCAATTTTTGAAAACGGTTAGGTTTGGGTTACAGTGTTTCATAGTGAAATCAGTCAAGAATGATGACCTACATCTTCATAAAGGATTTAGGTTGACTTAACCTGTAGCCCTCTATATTGTGCCATTAAGTGTATGTCTTAAACATTATAAACATCTAGTAGGCATCCATTTAAATATAAGTGAGTACTTGGTAGTGGACTATTTTTAAGAAGCGCGCCCCTGACCTCCACAATCAGTTGATAAAACCCTCTCATTGACCGAATAAGTGAAGAGGTCCCAATAGATAAGCTTCATTTCAACTAAGATTTAATTCATGGAACTATAAAAGGTTTTGGTTCTAAACAAAGTCGTTCTTTTCCTCGTGCTCTTTTACTTTACAAGTGGTACTATTAAGATGATTATTGTTGACCACTATAGAATGCGATCTTAAGCAAGCCTAATTGACATATAAGGCAACCCAAGACAGGAACACTTGGCGCAGGAAAGTGAGGAGACCCGACCCAAAATAATGGGAGCAGGGAAGGAAGAAGAAACTGTTGTGCTGTTATTGTTGATGTGAAGATGTACGGATGGATGTTTTTTTACTCTTTCACGTGAACTCTACTGAAAGGATTTTGATTTGACAGAAATGTCATCACACATCAGAATAACACATTGACTATTTTTTTTAAGACATGCTCTATGTTTAAGCCAAGAAAAATGGGGGAGGTACTAATTCCACGCAGACTAAGCCGCTGGCAGTACTAAGCCAGAATGAAATTGTAGGTGTAGGAAACATTACATAGGATGACACAATAGAAAAATCTTTTTACAAAAAAATACAACCGAATTCCAAATAAAAAACTTTTTACAAATAAAAACAAGTGACTTTCAAATAAAAACATTACAAAGTGAAAAATAACTTTAATTTCGGCTGTCGATGTTCCTGTTTCCGTTTCCTCGTTTTTTGACACCGACTTCCGAAATTGACTTCCGAATTTTAGTTATGGTACAAAAGGGCTAGTTCTATAGTTAGGTACCTATAATGCCCAACGTGATGCCAGTATAGATTAACCCAATAACATGCAACTTGAACAAACCCGGTGCAATGAGAGTATACCAAGGTGAACTGTTCAGACCTGCGTACCAATTTAGACCGCTATCCCACAATAATGAATCGGAATTTTATAAATATTTGCAAAAGCCGGAGACTACATTTAACGAACTTTTGGAAGTGATTCAAAATGACATTCTATTTAGATACTAATCTCAAAGTTTCAGTATCACCAGAAGAGAGGCTTGTTATAACTTTGAGCTATGTATATAAAACGCTTTTGTGTATATTTTTAACTACTGTGTATGTTTTATAATAATCAATGTACGGCGTGATTGTACCTGTTGCCAAAAAACGCAACGATCCCGTCGCGTTGACGCGTCGTTAATGTTGCGAAGTCTCGGCGCTAACGCTTGCAACTATAGCCTTTTGACGTCAACGTCGCGTCTGCGCAGCGCAAACGTTGGAGGAACGCCAGCGCTCGTAAAACGCTAGTGGGATAGCGGCCTTAAAGCGTACCAGTGTGATGTCATGTTATGAAATGATGTAAACAATAAACAGACGTGATTGATTTGCCGTCATTTATTGTAGAGTTCTGTTGTTTATCTCCGAAATTCTTCATCAGATCATGATGATATTTATAAGGGACCACGTGCCAAGCACCAGCTTTCAAATAAAAAATAATCATCGTCTATACAGTGATTTTTAATTTCGTAGACTAAACTGACAGTTGCCAGTGCAGTGACCTTATTTTTTTTAAATGTTGCTAGCGCGGAGCATAGCGTTGTAGGTAAGGCTCAATCAAAGTGATTCATCGAATCGATGAGACATGATTCCTCAATTTAATTTTACTAATTGGTGTAAATAAATGTTTTATGTATATTAATTGTAATATATTTAAATACAACAGTATTCATACACATAGTACATACACTTTTATTGTGTTAAATATGAAATCAACAAAATAATAAATGCGATCAATAAAATGAAGTCTGACATAAATTTGTAGAAACTAAATAAGGGCCGGTAGATTCTTAACAAATGTAATTCTTTTGTCGTGAAATAGTTCCATTTTCGATCTACTTCGATTTTCGATCAACTTTCGATTACTCGTGATAGTCATGACACGACACTATTTTTAACCGACTTACCAAAAAGGAGGAGGTTCTATGTTCGACTTTATGTAGGTATGTTTTTTTTTGTATATTCACCGATATCTCCGTCAATTGTGGACCGATTTTGAAAATTCTTTTTTGTTTGTTAGAGTATGTTTTTAAATTGGTCCCATTTTAATTTGGTGAAGATCTGATGAAGAACTTCGGAGATATACAGCAGAACTCTTCAATAAATAACGGCAAATCTCTCGGGATTGCTAAAACCGCATGTCTGTTTATTGTTTATACCATTTCATAACATAACATCACGCCAGTACGCTCTAAAGGGGTACGCAGATGTGTACAGTTCACCTTGATACACTCTCATTGAGGTTATGATCAAATTTCATGGCATTCGGATAATCTATTCTGGCATTATAAGTACCTCACTAAAGGCAATTTGCTTAAAAAGATTTTTTATTTTTCACTTTTTAGTTGTACCTAAACTAAAAAGTTAAAATAAAAAATCTTTTTTACAAAAAAAATACTACCGACTTCCAACTAAAAACACTACAAAGTGAAAAATAACTTTCTTTTTCGAAGTCGGAGTCCATAACGAAAAAAATTGGTACCTACCAAAGACACCACATTATGTAACGCTAAAGTGACAACCCCCAAATGTCAGTTTAGTCTACGAAACTAAAAATCACATTATAAATAAAATCGGTACACCAAGTAAAAAGTTCCGAGGTTCTGTTTCTGACACATAAACAATATTTATTTGTTATATAAGAGTGCAAAGTTCTTCTTTAACCGCGTGCTCAACTTTAATGACCGAGCAAGCTAAGGATTCTATAATTAGAATGCTGAGCGTTAGCGAGGGCATCAAAAGAGCACGAGGTGAAAAATCTTTGCACTCGAGTGCAACACGTAAATTTTCATCCCACCTCAGCGAGGAAATGACAAAATGAAAAAAAAATCACAAGATACTTTTATTTCAGTTAAGATATTAACTACTACATCATGATAGGTAAGTATTACAGAATAATCTTTAAATTATAACAAATAATACTTAAGTATAATTAAGAAAAATTTGAAGTCACGTTGCTACCTTGAGTGTTTAGTAGATACTGAATGTGCAACTGACTTACTTTTGCCGCCAAATATACGGAATAAGATGCTTCGTTAAGAAACTTTTCAATTTCAGATGTTGTGAAAGCCTTCGATTTTTTTTTGGTTGATACCAGATGAGGCTCTTTTTAAAAATATTACTAATTTAGGATAGATGTCGATATGTATGTCTTTTTTGCTTGTAGCATTGAATATGCACTCCATAGAGTATTTATATATGCCAGAAAAACGTTTTCTGAGAAAGTTTTGACTCCTTTAGCTAGTCGCCACGTGTTAAACATATCGTTGTTTCAAATACTTCTCGCGTGATTGTTGAGGGAGAAAGCTCATTTGCGCATTATTAACAGTATCAGTCAATTCTGCTGGCGTCAAACAAACTTCCTCTTCGCTAGAATCACTCATTTTAGGTTTTTCACTTGTTTTCAAGTTTCTTGTTTTTAATCTAAGGTTTTAACAATATGACGTGAAAAGAAAATGGCGCGCGCAAAGCAAATAAAAAAAAAGTACACCAAGAAGGTTCCGAGTCGGAGTTTTTAACAAATTAAAAAAAGGTTGTATGATAAATTCGGCACCATGGAGGTAGAATTAAATAGGTTTAATGACGTTTTGAATTCACAAACTTAGTGCACATGATGTTCTAAATTCAATTTACTTTATCCTCTAGCGGATAAAAACGGCTTTTGCACTCAGATATCGAAGAGCAAAAATACTCTTGCCGAGATGGGGGGATGAAAAATACATTTGAATGGAGAACCTCCTTCTTTTTGAAGTCGCTTAAAAAAGAAAAGACCAGGTGCTACCATAATCTCTTAGAGAAAGGTTATTTGCACTGTGCACAAGTCAGATACATCTGTCGCTTACGCGCACCGAATATAACCTTGCTCTAAGATCTCATGGCAGGGGGTATAAAACGATGGCATTCCCATAATTCAGATGTTAACATAGAATAGATAACGATCTTTTATGTGGCGTTAGTTTATCTATTTTATGTAGGAATTCGTTTTGTGTATTGTGACCATATTTTATTGTTTACACATCCGGAATTATAAGGTTTATATAGCCTTGTAGAGCCACAAAAGTGTTTGACCCTCCTACGACAAATACTTGACCCAACACCCACGATTTTCGGCAATTCTTATTTAACCATTAATGTACACATATTAAATAGACAAGAAGAAGGAACCGAAAAAATTGTTACAAAAAAAATATACATAAAATACTACGACTTCCAAATAAGAAAACAACAAAGTGAAAAATAACTTTATTTTTGGAAGTCGGTGTTTTTGGTTTGTTGTGGTTGTAGTTTTCTTAAAAAAATGCTTTTTATGTTTTAATGATTTTTTATTATTCACTTTTTAGTTGTACCTACCACATAATGCCAGAATAGATTACCCGGATATCATGAAAATGAACATAACGGGTGAAATGAGAGTGTAGGTACCAAGGTGAACTGTACACATCTGCGTTCCCCTTTAGAGCGTACTGGCGTAATGTTATGTTATGAAATGGTTTAAACACTAAACAGACATGCGATTGCAGCAATCCCGAGAGATTTGCCGTTATTTATTGAAAAGTTTTGTTGTATATCACTGAAGTTCTTCATTCAGATCTTCACCAAATTAAAATGGGACCAATTTCGGCACATACACTTTCATACAAAAAAAAGAATATTCAAAGCGGTCCACAATTCACGGAGAAATCGGTGAACATAAAAAGAAATCATAGAAAAAATCATTCTTTCCCGAAACGGGCAACGAATAGAAAATTTTCATCGCCCTACTGTGCACAATGTTTACGGCAGAGCGATCGATTATCAGCTTCAGGAGGCTAAACAACTGGTTCAGAAGCACTATGGGGGCAATTGCCTCAATATTATGCCGATGATGAGTGAGACCAATTTCGAAACATACTCTTTCAAACAAAAAAATAATTTTCTGATTCGGTAAAGGTACACAATTGACGAAAAAAGAATTGAATAAATTCGTACATAGAACCTCCTCCTTTTTGGTAAGTCGGTTAAAAATAAAATCGGCTTCCAAAAAACACTACAAATTGAAAATTAATTTCAATTTCGGAAGTCGGTGTCAAAACGCGGAGAAACAAAAACACCAACTTTCAAAATTGTAGTTATTTTTCACTTTGTTCCATGTTAAAATGTACTCTGTGCTTTGTTCTTTTGGAAGGCGGTAATATTTTTTGCAAAAAGTTTTTTTTTTGTAAAGATCTTCTGTTCTACCCTCTGTCTCTCTCTTTATTATTTCTGTAGGTGAAAAGTGAAGGGCCTTAAGTCACATTTTATAAATATCTTAATGTCTTTTACCATTTGATCAATTCAGGTATTCTGAATAAAAATCATTTAAAACACAAAAATGTCAAAATATGGACTTAAGGTCCTTTAGCTTTCACCTACAGATTTGTTCTCACTAAAACCCTTCCTTTCTCTAATTCCAGGGCATCCAAGCACTAGACACGCTGCATAGCAAGTCGTCAATCAACATCACGGCTGGAGGAGTGGGCTACTCCTACGTGAACCTTCGGCTCAAGAGTGAGAGGGGCAGGGGAATCAGCTACGATATAGGCATATACGTGCGGGACTCCTTCTATAATTAAAATGCTGGCTTGATTTTTATGGAGTTTGATTTATATGACCATCTTCACCGTTCCTCCTTAGCTAGGTAGAAGTCAAGAGCTAATGTTCTTGAAAAAAATTGGTATAATCAGCTTATACCTATAACGTTCCCACTGCTGGGATTCAGGCCTCCTTTCTGCAAGGGAGTGTATCAACACATTCGGGCCTAATGCGGTTTGGATTTCACTGTATGAAATTTATTTATCATTGATTTCAAAATCTGCAGCCGCATTGCGTAGAGAATACGGCAACGCAAACAGTTTGCCCGTTATCCAATCATCCAAATCGACCAATCACATGCGAGATGAATGACGCGATATGGAATTCCGTCTGTGATTGGTCGATTGGATAGCGGTCAAACTCTTTGCGTTGCCGTATTTACTTACGCAATACGGCTGCCGGGCATCCGGTGGATACGAGACGCACTGGACCGATCAGTGTGGCGACGCTTGGTGGACCTATGTCCAGCAGTGGACGTCTTACAGCTGAAAAACAGTGATGGTAAATATCATAGGTCAACAGCACAATCATGCGTAATTTCGGTTTCCCAATGGCTAACACCTCGCCTATCGTGCTTGAGTTCGTGGTTTCAAATCCGGGCAAATACCACTGTGAGTTTTTCAAATCCATATGTACTAAGTTTATCTTGGAAATCGCTGAGAACGGTAATGGAAAACATCGTTAAGTTTGAAATCGCCATCCCGTCTTGAGCAAGCGTGGTGATCATGCAATGCTCGTGCCTGCTCAATAAGAGAAGAGGCCGCTGCACAGAAAGTCTTCGATCAACATCTCAGCTGGAGGAGTGAGCTACTGTTACTTGAATCTTCGGCTCAAGATTGAGAGGAACAGGGGATTAAGCCACGATATAGGCATACATGTGCAGGACTACTTCTTTGATATATAATTATATCTCAAAAACTAGGGCATCTAGCGAAGATCTGTTTTCTTCCAAATATTGTCGCTAATTAGTCGCAGGTTTTCGTCAAGTCACAGATTTATTCGGGTCTTAGTTTAGAAGATATAATAAGTTCAATTTTTAAGGTATAGATATCAAGGTTAAGTAGTCCAAGAGCTAGGTCGAAGAGTATACGAAAAATTGCTAACTACGTGCCCTAGTTTTTAAGATATAGATGTGGCCAAGCTGGAGAGATGCTCCCCAGATCGGCCATCAAAAACCATTCTAACTTTTGGTCCCTTGACCGACAAATTCTGATATTTGGCGACAAATTTCGACACATCACATTTAAATTTTTTGTATTATCAAAATTAAAATCCGCGATGGTGGCCTTGCCAGTGTCAGTCACACTAGAGAGGCCTGTGTCAACATTATGAGCTGCATATGCATCACCGTTCCATATCGGTTCCACTTTCCTTTCGTGCCTCGAAGAGCAGTTATCTGTAGATCTTAGACAGTCTTTACAAGTCAGACATGAGAAGTCCGAGGGTCTGACAACCAGTCTTACCGTGCAGTATTTCTATCCAGTAACTGGGTTGGCTGGAGGTTAGACAGGCAGACACTCACGGCTCAAATGTAAAATACTGATATTCAACTACATATGATTAGAGTAGAAGCCGACCGCAAAGTATTTGGAATTGGCTAGACAAATGATGGAACGTGATAGAATGATATTTTTTATTCATTAAAAATCCTGATTCAAAAAATCACAATACTCCTTTTCAAGAACTTTCAAAGCCCCCTCTGTGCTCAACAAAACGTTTTGTCTTCTCAAGTTGCCGATCAACGCCATCTGTCGGTCGCTTCGGATGTTTAACGCTTTAATGTGCGCCTCTAGCCGAGAGATGGCGCTCTGGTGGGATGATGAGAGACTGCGGGAGGATTCGCGGAATTCCTGAAACATTTAAATGAAATATGAATATAACCTTCATTTAATCGAATAACATTTAGTACAATGTTCATTTCATATAATTTTCAATTTGTATAATGCTCTTTTTATGTAACCTTCTTTGAACTAATTTTCATATTAAATAATTTTCTACGATATATGGCATAGGCTCCGGCGCTGCGGGAAGTGCAACCCCTTTGCCCTTACGTAACAAAGGATAAGCACCCATGCTCACCTCTTCCGTTATTTTCCCTTCGCGCCGCCGGTTTTTATATACACTCTAGGGGTAGCAGCCAAAAGACTACGTGATGTCAGGGTGAACCGATTCGATTTTGGAACGGATTCGACAAGAGAAAAATATCCGTCCACTCTCATAAAAGCAAACTAATAATAATAATAAAAAAAATATATTTATGTGGAGCTTATTTGTGCTAGCACGAAAATGGCAGGCGTTTAAATTCTATTTTTTTTAAATACTTTACTAGTTATCCCCCGCAGCTTCGCTCCAACTGGCTACATACCTGCCTGCCCTACCCTACCCTACCCACCTACATACCTAGTCTACTACCCTACCTACCTATTTTTTTTGTTTATAAACCTTCCCTGTATTCTAGCGGACAAAACAAAAAAAGAAATATTCAAATCAGTCCTGCAGTTTTTGAGTCTTAGCGAGACTAACGAACAGCAATTGATTTTTATATATAAGATAGACTCGCGCAAAATAATCAGATTTTGCAAAAATATACGAAACAAAGTAGACGTTTCAAAATTATATAAAACGTTACTTATAGATTTTTAATATTATAGTAACTGTATATTATTTCAAATAAGCATTACCTATATAAAATGTCCAAAAATATGTTTGAAATTATATCAAAACTTCATGATATCATTTGATCGTTATATAAAAAAAGGATATTAAATGAAATTAGTTCATTTGGTCATTAGATCTTTCTTTCTTTTTCTTTTCTTTTCTTTTTTAATATTTCTTTTTTTATTATTATTTCAAATTTTACACATCGCTTTGGTATGTAACAGTTTTTTTCGTTATGGACACCAACTTCCGAAAAGAAAGTTATTTTTCACTTTGTAGTGTTTTTATTTGGAAGTCGGTAGTATTTTTATGTAAAAAGCTTATTTTATTTTTCTCTTTTTAAATGTTCCTAATAGGCAAGATCTTTAGTAAGGTACCTATAATGAAAGAATAGATTACTCGAATATCAAGAAACTTGAACATAACCGGTGAAATGAGAGTGTAGGTACCAAGGTGAATTGTACCCATCTGCGTATCCTTTAGAGCGTACTGGCGTGATGTTATGATATGAAATGGTTTAATCAAAAAAACAGACATGCGATAGCAGCAATCCCGAGAGATTTGCCGTCACTTATTGAAGAGTTCTGTTGTATATTTCCGAAGTTCTTCATCAAATCATGAAATTAAAATGGGACCGATTTCGGAACATACTCTTTCATACAAAAAAAAAGAATATTCATAGCGGTCCATAATTGACGGAGAAATCGGTGAACATAAAAAGAAATCATAGACAAAATCCTCCTTCCCGAAACGGGCAACGAATAAAAAAATTTCATCGCCCTACTGTGCACAATGTTTACGGCAGAGCGATCGATTATCAGCTTCAGGAGGCTAAACAACTGGTTCAGAAGCACTATGGGGGAAATTGACTCAATATTCTGCCGATGATGAGTGTGCAGTGAAAACTTACAAGACTTTGGTTGAGAAGTTTACAAAAAAAAAACCCAAAGATTGAGATCTTTTTATTTTTATTGTTTTTGATAGGCTCACGTTCGACCACTATCTCACCTGACGGTAAGCGATGATGCATTAACTTACTAAAAAAAAACTGTTGTTGTCAATTTTTTAATTCCATTATCCTATATTTTGCACCAAATTATTTTTATTCTAATAAATTGAATAAATTTGTTTACAAGTTTTATTTATTGTACAGTCAAGAGCTCGTGGAGCTTTACACATTGTACTTTGTACCGTTTTTATCACAATCGCCGCAGGTGTAAGACTCCCTGGGATGGCCCAGAGAGGCTGGCAACTTCCTTGTAACCCATCATACGCTTAGTAATACCTTTAATAATTTAAATCTACATTTACCTTTTCAGCTCGTTTGACAGCTTCAATCTGCTGCCTCAAGTTGTCTATGGTCTCCTGCTGCGCCGCGCTCTTGGCCTCCACACTATTGCACTTGATTCTAAAACGTTTTAGCTCGCATGTCAGTCTGTCTGTCTCGGTTCTTTGTTCTTTGTAGAGGCGCTCTTTTTCCTGTAAGGCAAGATAAAAATATATACATTATTAAAACATCCTGACATAATTATTTTTTTGATGGAACATGGATTGACCGCTTCCTTTCCAGGTTCCGCATTCATTTTAGTACCGTATCCGAAATATTCTTATAAGATGTTACTATACAGTGACCACTTACATTAAGTTTAGCAACCAGCACCATATTCTTGGCTTTCATATCAGCCGTACTTGCTTTCATGTTGTTAGTCTTGGACATCAGAGTGAGACGCTCGCTCTCTAACTCTGCTAACTGGCGTAGGTGACCCTCGCATTGTGTGGCCTGGAAATAGAAAAAATATAGGTGAGGCAGAGCTGCTCTTACAGTTTTACAGAAAAACCAGATTCCGCCAGTTTTGATTAATTTTAAAGTAAAAGGGAGCCTACTTCATAAAAAAACCGACCAAGTGCGTGTTGGATTTCGCAATCGGTTGTAATAGGAAAAATGAGGGAATTTCAAAGCAAAATCTGATTTATAAATATATTGGTATTTGTTAGTAAAATATACGTAATATGAACATTATCACCAAGTTTCAAATTCATAGGTCAATGAGAAGTTAAAAAAAATCCTTAGGAACAAATTTTTTTAATTTGTTTTCCAATCTTTTTTAGATTAAAAACACAGTATTTGTCTACTCAACGAGCTCTAAACAACGATACCCCACACGATGGGCCAGATTAAAATATTATTCAAAAAAAAAAAACTCTCCACTTTAGCTGTATGGGAGCACCCACTAAGAACACAAAAATAATATTTTTTGACAATTTGCATGGTTTTGGGTCAACAAGATGCATAAACTGTGAAAATTTGAAGACTGTATCTCCAACCGTTTGGTCGTAACACCCGAGTGACAGAAGACGAAAAGACGGACAGACGGCCAGACGGACACGCAAGTGACAGCAATAGGGCTCCATTTGGACCCTTCAGGTACGGAACCCTAAAAAGTAGATAATCAATTCAACACGTATGTATGTAATATTGTTGGATTTGCACAATATTCACATGTTACTCTGTGTGGGATTCTAAACACGTGTTTTAAATTTCATAATGTATGTATGTTTGTTTTTATGTATGTTTGTCCACGCATTTCTCCGAAATAATTTATCGGATCGTGATCATTCTTTTTTTATTAGATTATGACTTAAGTATCTCTCAACTTAGGGAACAGTGTAATTTTCATCAAAATCAGTTCAGCAGTTTTCGAGATATGGCACATACAAACGAGCAGCAAGAATGTATAAATTAAGTTATAATTGATATTTTGGCAATCCTTTAGATACCTTACTATAGACTTTGCTTATTTTTTAGTGATAGAGTACTAAAACTAAAAAGAGAGAACAGACCTATGAATGAATGTTATGGTAATTGGACTATGGAATTTAGTAGGTGGTAAATAAGTTAAATAAGTTTTTCCAATTAAAAAAATAAATTATTAAACAAGCTTATTTAGCTTACCGTGCATTGTCATCCAAACCAAACGTGTATGCAAAATTTCATCTCAATCGGTTGAGGGTAACTGCCTTAAAAATCAAGATTTGTACCGAACACACATACGTAGACATACATACATTGCAAGTTAGTAAAAATTTTGTAAAAAAAACTATTTCTAAAGCTTAACACTGAAGTGTAAAAATAACATTCGTTTCGGAAGTCGGTTGGTATCTCTTGTTTTTATCGTTTTTCAACACCGACTGCCGAAACGTTAGTTATTTTTGTACTGTTTTGTGTTTTGCGGCTTATTTATTGTGAAAAAAATTTGCGAAAACTTTCTAACTCGAACTACGTAATCGTTTTTCGGGACTTGATACCGGTTCGGACTCATTGGACGAGGAGTGGAAACGCATCAAAGTGTATACATACAAAGTGCATACAGAAACCAGCTCCGTCGTTCTAGGACACAAACCGACTCATTCTCGGAAAGACTGCATGCAGCCAACTTCAGAGACACAAAGAGCCGCTGTCTGTGACTACTGTACCTATCTTAATTGTTTTTTTTTTTTATGGCCTGCTTCTTACCTTGCGTAAATGGACCCTTTTTCTTTCATTTTGGCTGTTTAAAACTAGATGGCGCTGTCATCTTGATATTTAAAAGCACTGGAGACTGTATGGACAGCGAAATCTCCCCATTGTAGTTTTAAAGAGGCTAGGTAGGATATCTAAGCTATTCTCTACACGTTATGTATAACTGACCTTTTTGTCTAGCAGTCCCTGTAGCCTATCTATCTGTTCTTGCATCAATTTCACCTTAGACGACAGAAACTTGCATACATTCTCAACTGTAGGTCTGTCTGAAAATATAGAATAACAACAATTATTATTTGATTGAAATTTGTTCAGAAATCGCACAAGACAAAAAGTTTTGAAAAGAGATAGGGAAGCCCACATAAAATAATCTTAGAGGAGGGGAGAGGGGCTTTACCCAGCGACGGACACAAAGAAAACTAACAAAAATTAATTAAAAAAATCAAAAAACACGACTGCTTAAGAAGCGAACTAAAAAGACGTAAACAAGAAGAAAATCATGCTGTGCAGTCAGACAGCTCGTGAATAATTATGTACCCTCCGTACATAATTATTCACGAGCTGTCTGACCAAAACCATATGTATCTTCCAACTGCACAGCATGATTTTCTTCTTGTTTACTTTTTTTAGTTCGCTTCTTAAGCAGTCGGGTTTTCGATTTTTTTAATTAACTATTTTTATTTATAACTTTTTAGTTTACATTTTTTTTTCGAATTCGGTAGGAAACATATAGTTAAGTGTTATATATTTTTGAAACCATCTCTAAAACCATTTATTTTGATACCCCACAAAATGGGGTTGGAAAAAAATTGGGCCCCCACATTACGGCGCCCGACTTTCGCCATTTTTCTACATTCCAATTTTAACGTACGAGTGACACTCGCAGGGTTAAGACGAATCGATTGACGTAAGAATCATCAAAATCGGCCATCGCGTTTGGTTTCTAGAACGCCACATAGGAACATAATACAAACATTCATAGACTGATAAACACATTACCCTTCTTCGGCAGTTGGGTACAAAGGCGAAGAAATAATGAATTACATTTAGCCTTTAGGTATGCCGTATGTATGTAATATACTTTGTTAAAACATTGACCTGGTCAACATGGCCATAATTATGAACAAAGGGTAGGTTGAACATTTGAATAGTATCAAAGAAAATTATGATGTGACGGACAACCTCAATGCTGATTTTATTTGATCCTTGCAGTCAGATAGTTAGCTATTCTCAAAAGGCTAGCCTTGTCATCCATTAGTCATCATCAGCCATCAGTTGCTGGCCTAGGCTAAGCCTTGACCTTCCTGCGTCACAGATGTATTTCACATTACTAGGTGGTTTCTCAAGTAGTCTGGCCGTAATAGGTGTCACTCAGAGGAAAGGGTTTCTGGATTTGTCTTTTAAGAGGCCTCTTCCATGTACTGATGATGACTACGGGGGTGTCATTAGTAAGGTAAAATTCCTTACTTCCTGCTCTTATCCCCAACATACCTTTCGAAGATACCCCAGGAACAAATAAAAATCCTTATTTAAAAATACATTAGTCTAGTATAGTAAATAGTTAGTTGATTACCTTTTAAAAACGACTGCGGCAGCACTGTATCCTTAACATTAACCGACACAAATGCATATAAAAACTCTTCATCTTCTCCAATTCTACCAACCTTCCCATTGGCACAACATTTACATGTATTCAGACTTTTCATTTCAACGTCATCACCGTTCCTACTACCAACATCAGAATTCTGTGTTCCATTTTCAATTTTGGTGCTCAATGTTGACTCTGGAGAAGAATTTGGAAGAGTTTTTTTCTTTTTTTGTACTGGTCTATGGTGTGGAGGCAAAGATGTTGGGGTGCTAGGTCTATGGGAGTCACAGCTATGCTTTTTTATGGTGTGCACAGGTGATAATGTCAAGCTTGGTGAGAATGCTGAAAATATGTCTTGTTTTTGCTGAAATAAAAAGAAAGCATTATTGTTATGATGAGCGAAAAAAAATGTAATATAAGTATGGTGATTATTCTAATTACCTAGCTAAATAATTTTAGTTTCTAATTTAAATATAGAGAGTGTCAAACATTTAAATACTTAGGTAAATTAGTTGTCACTGATTACCTACAAAATTAGGCCATATTATGGATATTGGTTTGGGGTTTGCTAGCAAACTACCCAGTCAAAATATAGTTCGGATTGTGTTGAATATGTAGTTACTGACTACCAATTATTATTGTTCTCAGGACTTATAATCTTACAACTGCACAGCAAAATACTCTGAACACTATTTTCAGTATGCCTGTTGTTCACAACATTTCATGGATTACCCACTTTTTATGCAGTGTGATAGAAATGCATGCTCTAGCCTCTATTAATGCAGTTCTACGTTGCAAATATCATTTGCATTGCCGAACTTATAAACTATCAACAAGTAAGGTATTGATCAAAAATAATTCGAAACCCACCATGGCATGTTCAATTTCCTTCATTAAACTCTCTGTTTTCTTCTCAAGTTGTTTGTTGAGTTTCTTGAACTCATCCTCGCGAGCCAACAGGTCTAAAGAGTCCATTTTTTTACTTCATTTATAACTTGAACGGAAACACCACCCGTCCAATGACATATAAAACATACATAAGCAACATACTATAAAATTACAGATTCATCACAACGTTTTGTTTCACTACCGTGATGTGATGTTTTGAATTCGGTCGGGTTTTAATGTCGTCAAATAAACACGGTTGCTATGGTAACGAGATGCACTTTGATTAAACGATGTACTGACTAATTTCCTACATGCACTCAACCCCAGTACTCTTAATACAGAACTGCCAAATCAATAAAAGATACAAGGTAGTCGGATACCCAGTTTCATATATTTTAAAACAAAATAAATTAACAAATCGAGAAATCATGCTTTATTTTGCCGGATGGTTTGGTGTTAGTGAGAATGTGCTGCCATCTAGTCATGATGCTTAGACACTAAGATAAACGCTACTCGTGTCAAAAACAGCTGTGTTTAAACCAATCAGGAGGGACTCGCTTTTATAATGTGTTTTCTTTGGTAGATACACACACACATACAAGTACTTGTTGACACATTGCTTTGTTTCCCATATGATTTAGTTTGTGAAGATCCGAATACTTATCAAGAAAAAAACATGACAAACGTATAGATGTGTTCAGAAAATGACTACTGGTAAAAACTAGATCAAAAATATTGGCTGGATTACCGTAAAATCTTATCAAGGTCGTTAGCCTCAGAACGAGAGGACGGATGAGAGAAAGAGAAAGAGATACACATTAAAGTGTGCTACAGAGGTTTTCAATCGATTTACCAATGAGAACGAACCAAACCCAGCTGACATTGCTGGCATCTTAGTGTGCTATTGTCGCGAGCGAATATTGGACGCTCGCTCTTGCGACTGCCGAATTTGTATAAAAATCTCAATTTGGACTGCGTTTTCGCGTCCGGACATTGATTAAACAGTGTAATAATGTATTTTAAGAGAAAAAGAAACGATTACCGGAGTGTGATATTATAGCCCAGGTGTTTAGGAGCGGAGTAACACGACATAGTTTGCGGCCAAATAAGGTAATTCTATTTTAACATATGTTTGGATATTTCTTTTTTCCTGTCTTAATTAAGTATCGTAATCCTGCGTTTTAGAAAGTTAATTGACATGTAGTTTCAAGTTATAATGCGATTAATTTAAGGTGATAACTGTGTTACTCCATTTTACAAAGTGGAAAGTGTTTTTTAAATCGGTGGTGTTACTCGGTATAAGTTTGTATTATTGCGTAAATAAGTTCAAGAAAGCAATTTAGTGATCCAATTTGAACCTACATTGTGTTGTTAAGTGATTGTTGATGAAAATAATAATAAAAATCAGCTGTTCCGTTTTGCTGTGGGCACAAAAGGGCCATTGGTTCAATGGTTCCTTTTTTGTAAAGAAACAAGTTCCGACGGGGCACGGGCCGGGCCTCAGGTCGTTTTGGGTTCCAGTGCCCCCGTTAGTGATGTGCAGTTATCGATATTCGAGAGTCGATGCGCTTTAGTAAGTTTTTCTTTGTTCTTTATTTTTAGTATTTTTTTAAATGTGTTGAAGGTAATAAAGTTAGATTAGTTTTTATGCGCCTAATTGGTGGCTGTAAGTATTTAATAAGTGAAGTCATTTTGTTTGGTTTGACTACTTTTTTGTTTAAGTTTTACCTACCCACCTAGGGTAAGGTACCTATTCCAAAAATAAAATATAAAATTCTGTGAAGTATTATATTCTTAATTGCTTTGATTTCTCTTCATTTCATTAATGGTTTGCTATTGAATTTAGGTACCTAGTTACCTCTATCTACGTATTGCTCATTATTGCAACGTTATTAGTGGTATTGAACTTTTAATTTCTTTCCTGAATTTCTAAAGTAAAGTAAATTTGCCTATGTCGTTACAAAAGAAGGCCAAACAATATATTGAATACAAATAAATGACCTTTACTCAGCTATGGGACACTAGTTAGGCTACCAAGTAATTCCTCATTTGGCAGTTGAATCAGAGCAAAAAAGAAAAATTCCTTTTTCTATGTTCTTGGCTTGTAGGGAGGGACCAGATATAAATTTCAATTTCTATAGTAATATTTTGATAATTTTCCAAGTTCTAAATTATTTTGAACGTAACGGAAAACAGTATGGCGTGTTGCCGCATCAAAAAATTCACTTTCACACTGTTTGCGTGTTAAATGCACGGCGTTATTACTTTCTACTTTTTGTGCGTTGCAAAGGAAAAAAACTTAATGCCTGTGTTCTAGCTATTCTTATTCGCCGCCAATTCTCCATATTTTATGTGACATTGTTTCGAGTATATTTGTTTTTTGTCTAAATTTGTAACTGCATACACAGCTGACTATTGATTGAACCGCCATATTGACAATTGTTTACAATGGCTCCCGAGTCCTGCGAAAGTAATGGTGAAATCGATGCGTCCCCATCGTAGGGACGAATGTATTTCACCCTCTGATCGATATACATATTGCCATAATTTTGCGCAATTTACGAATGTACCTACATCTTTACACTCAAATCAGATCTTCTAAAAAAACTTATAGGTACTAGGTCTAGTGCAGGGTTCCTACAGTTATATTAAAAAGTTTGAAGGTAATGCAGTATTTCATTTTGTGGACTAATTTCAGTAGAATTTAATTACTAAGGAAGCTGATACCCACGTCATTAACATAAGCAATTGATTGACTAGTCTGATGACGAAGTTTAACTTTTTCATTTGTTCAGTCCCTTAAAGACATTTTCTTCTTTCCCTGTAGTCCTTGAGAGCTCAATACTATTTGCATTACCAAATAGGAAGGTCAAAAGATCATATTAAATAGTAGACGAGGAGTGTTCGATAGTATAATCAATGACGTTTACAAATGGCCTATAACAGATGATTGCACCAGATTTCGGTATGCCACAGATATACATCTAACTAGATGACGCGAGTGTATATACTTCGCGTGCCAAAAAACGGAGTAAAGTTACGACAAATGATCGTAATCTGAGTTTTTCATTTAGCATTATCGGCACCGGAAATACACCAAAATCTAGAAAAATGCCTTTTTATGCCATATTGAGCTCTAAATAATGTATAGGAAAAGTTGGCCGAGGCATTGGAAATGTTTCCTTTCATTGGTAAGTAAATTTGTTTTTAAATTGTTTGTGAAAAAGTGGCACGCTTGGTTTTCATACAGATGGAGGGACTTGCGTTATCTAATTAGATGCATGTCTGTGGTGTAAACAAAAAAAAAAGGTTTTTTTGATAACCATATTTGTACAAACCTACATTGTATTGAAATTACCTACATTTATGACCTCAACCTTGCCAACATCTTTCGTCATAGACTCTATAGACATATCTCTATCACAAGGCGACATAAATGGCCTATAAATGAGTCCCAATCGTAAAATTAAATAACTTTTTATCGAGCCATGGCATTAACGAGAGAAAAATAGAAACACATTCACTTTTACTGACCGACCTAGTTTTACGAACCGTAATTGTAGTGAATCACACTTTACCGGAAAATTTAACGGTGAAATAATCGATGAAAACTATTCGGGTGACATATTTTTTTTGGTAAACGCCGGTTTCTTAAAAAAAAATGAACTATATGGCTAGCCGTTATCAATCGGTATTGTTAATATAAACAATAGGAAACATTGAAATAATACATATTAAGTTATTCATTGTAAGCAAATTTAGACACGATTCATATTTAAAACCAAAGACACTACCGCCATTGTTCTCTAACGGAAGATTTCAGAACTAAAATCGATTTGGATGTATACCAGAGTATTTTAAAATTGGTTTAGCGCACACCACAGCCTTTAGAAGTTAGTATACGAGTACCGTTCACCTTGGCTTAGTTTGCGAAAATATATGGAAGTGACACATTTAATCTACAAATAGCGTGGTCATTTTCTAAATAACAGCTGTTTGCTGTAGTTAAGGCTTTATTTAACATTCAATTCAAAGTCAATCTTCGTTTTTATTCCATTCGCCATTTGAAATTGTTTGTATTTCGTGCGGAATTGTGATTCAACTAAGGGAAATGTATACTTTGTAATTGTAATTACTTGGCGGCTTCAAAATTTGCATTTTCGCGGTTCTAACATGCTACAGTTAATTACTTACTGAGTTTTTATTTACTGCTGCTTTTCGGAGTTTGGAACCTTGCAATTTTGTAGCGGTTTTGGTAACACGAACGAAAATTTACATAAATCCTTACTATCACACTTTAGTCACACTGATATTATAAAGGCGAAAGTTTGTGAGTGTGTTTGTATGTTTTTTACTTCTTCACGCTTAAACGGCTGGACGGATCTGGATAAAATTTGGCACAGTGATGGATTATAATCAGGAATAGCACATAGGATATTTTTTATCCCGGGAATATGTTCCCTCGGGATAGTTTTCCACTTTCACGCGGGCGAAGCCGATGGCAGAAGCGAGTAATAGTATAAATGCGAATGTTTGTTGTAATTACGATTTCACGCCTTAACGGCTGAACGGATTCGGAACGGACTTGGCATATGGATAGACCAGAACCTGGATTTTTAATACTGGTATAAATTCCCATGGGATATTAAAACACTTTCCACGAGGACAAAGCCGCGGGCAGAAGCAAGTTAAATTATAATTGCCAGAATTAATATTTAACATTTATGTTCCACAATGGATACTGTTTCCTTGATGTATGTATTATGTCTAAATATAGCATCCCTTTCTTCTCCGAAAGGAAACAAGAATCCGCCGTGATAAAAGCCTTTGTTATTTATCTAATTTCCTTTGTCTTTGATATACGCCATTAATAAAATACAACCGCTATTTCTGGCATTGTTGCTAAGAAACAAAGAAAAATGTTTATTTGTGACCCGCACAGGAGGCAATAAGCAAAAACAAACCAAAAAACTCCTCCTTGTTCTCCTGTTGGTCTAGTAGTCTTAAGCAGGACTGCTGAGAGAAGGGTTCAATTACCCAGGATGGACAAAGAATCCCTCGTCTCAGTGGTCTTCAATCGATAATTTCTAAACCCGCAAAGGAAACACAAAGGGAGCGACTGACAGTTGACAGAACGGGTGCCCACTGACAGTTTACTTTCCGCCACTGATCAATAATAATAGAATGCACAGATACCCACTATCTGTAGGGTTGCTCTATTAACAATTTGATAGTATCAGCTGCTCGGACTTTGGATTTGTACCCGGTTATTGGCAGTAGGATCGACCCCTATTTAGTATAGGGACTCCATTTTCCGTTCTTCGAATCTCACTCGGTTTGTTGTGCATGGGGATCGCCCTTATTATTTAGTTGAAACTGGCGAAATAGGGGTGTGCAATTCTTCTGGCGTTCCAGTGCGAGGATAAATAAATATACTAATTACAATATCACATCCGTCTTTCTCCAAGAAACGCAGGCATATTGTTAAGTTCTGTACAAACGGTACACGGTACGGTACAAACTAGCGCGACGTGTATTTTTTGTCTAAAATTGACCTGCTAAAGTTTTCATGGTAGGCCCACTGCTGCAGTAAGGCCTTGGCAAGGTTTACTGATTCCATCAGTCTTTGCTAGAAGTCATTATAAAAATCAGTTTGCTAAAAATAATCCTACCCGTTTTTTTGTTCCAAAAAGCCGTCTGAAGTGTGTCACTACTATCAACCTATTTACGAGTGTTATTGATAAGTCACTGATTGTTGCAGACCAAACATTCTTATCTTAAGTAAATTGTTAATTGCTTCTAGTGATTAACATTTCCTCAATTATCTCTAAGTATGAGGGTATTGCTCTAGTGTTTCAAGGTGGTTCACGTTCGGTCCGAGAAATCTTTATGTTTGAAAGGATGGGATGGAGTCATCGCGTCACCGTGAAGGGTTTTATGATATTTTTTTAGCAGCTTAAAGTCCTGAAATGTTGAAGAAAAGAAAAAGCAGTACTTCTTCAGTAGGGCAAACAGGAGCAAAAATTGCTCATTATTGATGGGGGTAACAACAAACAACAGAGAAATTCAAAACCATGAAACTTTATGTAATGTTAAATTCTTTAAGCTTCAGTAAAATCTGCTCTTTGTATTATCCAACATTAGATTCTTAGTCAGTTGTAGCTTCGTGACGTGGTCTCTGACCGGCCTGGCTTCCTCCGGTCCCATAATATTCGCTATGTATGCTATGTTTTTATAGACAATCTTATTAAAATATCTTTAATCTAAACAATATGTCTAATAATAATCTGCTTGCCTATTTATACATTTAGTTCTTCATTTGCAAAGGTACAATTGTCTCAGGCATTCTTTACCAGTCAATGAAAGGTGGTGAAGAGATAACGTGGCAGGTGCATTGTTTTAAGCGTGCCTCCTCGAGATAACAGGTTTGTTATCGCAGACGTAATAGTGACTGCCCCCAATTTACCAGATTATATAACTAAAAACCAAACGACCCTCTGTGCCTATTGGTCTTGTTTGTTCTGTCTCCTGCTTGATATGGAGGGAAGTGGAAATTTGAATTTTTTCCTACTCCTTCATTATTCTTTTCTGATTTATTTCGTTGCGGGATCCTAGACAGTTAAATTCATTCTCCGGGACTTCGTCGAGCTTCATTGCCTCGGCGCTTTTCTGGTGGTCCCCACTGTTGATTCTGGCTTTCAGGAGTTGCAGTGGTTTGGGAATAGTGCGGTGAGATTGTCCCAATTTAAGAAACTAAAAACTTTGAACTACAGCAAACCTACATAGCATCATCAGGGGCCTGACTATGTCGTGTTAAAGCTATCATGGTTCCATTGTGAGAGAGTGATGGATATATACCGGATAAATACCACTATTCCTGTTTTACAACGGAATGATAGTTGTATCTACACGACATAGAACGGCCTCTCAGAAATTCCCATTGCATTCAACCATTCAACCGATAGCTCCTCCAACTCATTCTTCTCGTAAATCTTAATCCGGCTCCTTATCCGGTACTATATTACTATCACTAGTACCTTATCAGTCCAGTTGAAAGTATAGTGCATCATCTTATCAAGCCACGCATGCTCTAAGGTCAGCTGAGGAAATGCCTTGTTTTCGTTTTGCAACTTTGTCTAAACTTGAGTAATTCTGCTATAAATGGACACGTCAACTATTGCATAATATTAATGCGACTTTTGATACCTCTTGTTGTGACCTTTAGGCGCTGTTGGTTCGCGTGGGTTTCTGAGTAAGGGTGGATCTTTGACGTAAGCCGTTATTTAATTAGGAATTTGCTTAATGTGGATAAAGAACAAATGTCTATCCTATGTCACAGATAATATTATACTAGCATAGCAATGATAAGGCGTGGGCGTCGTTTCCTAAAAGCTTTTGTATTGTGAATAAGGGCTTATTGTGATCATAACTGGGGAAATTAAGGGTGAATTTATGTTTATTCTCTGCCTAACCTATCGGGAAATACAGGTGTAAAGTTGTGTCATGGGAGCAAGGAATTGACATTTTTTTAATACTTTTGAATATAGTGTTTCAATGTAAAAACCACATAAGCTCTTTTAGCAAATAAAGAGATTATTCTCTCATTCACTGGAGATTCTAAGTAAAGTGGGGTCTGGTCTAAATAATTCTCGAGAACCGTTCAAGATAAAATTCTCGACATTTCCGCTAAATTTTACTAGAGGAGATTCCAAGTATTCCAAGAAACTCCAACTATTATGTTCCTCTGAAAAAGCTTAAAAAGAAACATATTTACGACTGTGGCCAGATTTCAGAGCTGTTCTTTGAAAAACATAAACAAGAGAGGTACTCCACAAATCTAGATACCCAGTGAGAGTAAATTAATAGTGTCTATTTATAACTTTCTTTTATCAGTCAGTACACGCGTTGATTGTACGGCGTAGAACGCAAATAATTTACAAAACGATTGTAACCCTACTGAGTTGTTTATTCGAAGACAATAGGTAAGATAGTAAGTGTCAAAAAGTATCGATATTTTTAAAATACAGTGGCAATTTCCGTTATCGATTTATTCTAAAAAAAAAACAGACACATCACTATCAAATATACAACACCCACCAGACCTGATTTTTTGGACAAACCTAGAGTGCAGCCTTTTGAGATAGGGTGAATTTTTTTCGCAGGTATTAATAAAATATCGTTTTTGTTATAACAAAGTTTCGAACGTTATTATAATATCGTTATTAAAATATCGATAAAGAATAAAATAAACGGTTAATATACGAACTGAAAAATATCGATAGTTTTTCTATAAGTCTAAAAGACGCCGTTTCAACACTGATAATAATGCTAAGAGTTGGGTTATTGTCTTTTCGGAGTCAAGGCGAAGAAAGTGCATTCGCACCTCTTCAATTCAAGATTATGTATCTCCCATTTGTTTTCGAAGTTCAATAGACTGAGATATTCAATGGATAGATTGAATAATAACAATTGTTTTGTGGTGGGATCATTTGACACGTGTAATGATGATGATAGCAGTATGACGTACTTGACCTAGGTAGTAACCATGTAAAAATAATTAGTTTTTTACTTTTTAAGACTTAAATCGTACGTTTCTAGAGATAGCCCATTGATTTCTCCCAACAACGGTTTTCCAGCTTTTTGACTGAGCGGGCGCGAACCGTCACCGTTTCAGCTTGGGTAAAAATTCTTTCGTAAGTATAGTTCTCGCCAAACTTCTAGGCCGCCCTGACCTGTTGGCTTTCCCATATGGAAGCCACGGATCGGTGCTGCTTTTGTATAAAATTTACTACTGCGCAGCCATTGTAGCCGACTTCAGGGCGACCAAGAAGTTTGGCGAGAACTATAACAACTTTACCTATGTCCAGATGTCCAACTGTTCCCAGTTCCCAGTTCGCAATTCTCAGCCGATTTACGTGCAGTTTTGTGAGCAGGGTCGATAATTACAATTTTACATATTTTTTTGACGACACAGTTTCTTTTTTAAATGGTGGAGCCACTAGTTTTATTATTGATAGGCTCGTCTCAGCTCATGGTAAGCCACGATGTGTTGTATTCACTCTCGTCTTAAAGACCCCCAGTTTGTAGGTACCAGAAAAACACACCAGGTTATCCACTCCGTAGCTGTACGCAACATGAAAGCATTTCGAAAACGTTTAGTGTTTATGTGTAGGATAATCCACCACATAAGTACCGATGGCGCATCACCATACGTACGGGCTAAGCGCCATTCCATCCGGGCTAACCGATATAAATCCGACAGGCTGGCAACTCGGTGTCGAAGTTCCTCTGGAATTATGACTCTATCAGTGCATCATTACCGATGAGCCTCTTGGCCCGTTTTTACTCCTCTGTATGAAAAAACCAGGCAGTTTTTGCTGAATAGTAGGAAAATTACCAGCTGACATTTGTACTACGAGATTAAACTATTTAAGTACCCATAAGAGGATGGAAACAATAATGCAAATTAGATGTTAATCTATAAGCGACGCGCACGTGGGCGTTAGGCGTAGTACGAACAAAAGATCTTTGTCCCTTCTGCAGTCCTGGTACATCTGTCATCAGGGCTTGTCATTATGATGACATAATTATAGAGATAAATGTATTGTTCTGTTACACGTGTCGCTTGCTCTCTTCTGTGCTCCTAGTACTAATGCCGAGCCATGAATAAATAAATGTTTCTTTCTAGCCTTTTCTCAACTATTATATGATTTGACCGGTTTTCAGTCAGACCGGGTGCAGCTAAGAACGTATTTTATATAGGACGATATTCCTCTGCAAGACTGGTGACTGATTTTCCGGTCTCTATCTCCGTCAACGAAGTTACGGGCCCCGACCGAAGTACTCCGAAGTGACAAAAAAAAGTGTTAATTTAATTTTTTCGGACGGGTAAAAACACAGTATTTGGTCCAACTGCCAAATTGTGTTGTCATTCATTCTTAGTTCAGGCCCCGAACGAATCATCCGTCCATAGGTGATACGGAGTAGGGAACGCCCGTAACGAAGGCTGAAATTACGGACTTCGTGCTTAGGGAGTTCGTGATTAGCCGTAACGACTCAGAGTCAAAATCAAAATATGTTTATTTCAACTAGATAAACCTTTAAGGTACTTTATGGTACGCATTTAAGGTACGCAATCTTTTTATTTGATTGCGTCGCACCATATCAGCGAAATCTCTTACAGAGGACTACAAAAAGCACATTGCACAAAAACAACTCAAAAATTTAATTAAAAAATTTCATAGAAGTAGACAAAGCCCAGCTAATTTATTTTTTAAATTTATTAATTAAAAATAATTTTTTTAAACAAGATTTTTTCGTGTTCTCAGCAAACCCTTTCATTTGATACCTATACCATGGCAGTGCACAAGGAATAACTAAGTAGTCCTCCATCTTGGGCCGTCCGCCATATTAGATTTAGAATGTCATCACTTAGCTAAACATACATTGTCATCCAAGCCAAACGTGTATGCAAAATGGCATCTTAATCGGTGGAGGATAACTGATTTAAATTCAGTTGCAAGATTTGACCCGAACACACTTATATATGTTACGGCTAATACCCGAAGTGCGGCTACACCTAGTATTAGTGCGGCTACACCTAGTTTTAGCCGGTTAGAACTAGGTGTAGCCACGCAACATAGTCGACGGAGCCCCGCTGCGCGGGGCTCCTATTTCCGTCCGCAGGGTCTAAAGTAACCTAACACGAACGAGATGACGGGAGCTGAGTTCGCTCGCTTTGCTCGCTCACTTCAGCTCCCGTCATCTCGTTCGAACCTAACCTGTCCGTGTCGGGATGCCCTAAGCTCCGGCTAATACTAGGTGTAGCCGCACTTCGGGTATTAGCCGTAACATATACATACATACATTGGAAGTTAAATAAAAGCTTGTAAAAAGCAAGCATTCTTTTATTTATTTAACCAAACTTAATCCGGTTACCCTCGAAGCTAAATAAGGCCAATTCTTATGTAAATAAAAAACTTAAATTCGAGTATTTAGGTACTCCGTCTTAAAATTTAAAACTCATTATTTTTATTTGACACTACATTTTTCCACGGCTTTGCTTGCGAGGGCTATCCCAGGCGAATCGTGGCTAGCTTTTTAGTGTGGTGGATTACAGCTCACTCGCTCTCACAGAGAGGAAGCCTGAGCCCCAGAAGTGGGATCATTATAGGCTGAATGAAATGTATTTGCGGGTGTTCTATTGCACCCAGTAATTCCGTTCCGACGTTCATAATAAATAACACAAAGAAGTCTTCTTAAACGTGTATTTTGCATCAATGTTGTGTTTCGTGATCTCGGGTAACGGATTATTTTCTGTACGGGTACTGTAGCCTCTTTAGAATGTGACGCATCGGTCTTGTATATAAAATTGTGAGTTTATTCTTGGTTTTAAGATTTTATTTCGGTCGGAACTGGCCTTATTGTAGCTTCGAGGGTCCCTATTGCAGAGAGGAAGACTGTGGGAACTTCACAGACTGATTGTGCTATATACTTGGCTAAATGTATCGGTTTCAAGAAAGCATTAAAATACTGTATCTCAGTCTAAATATCAAGGTCCACTACTCCCAAAGGTCTCTCAAGGTCGTCTACTACCAATCGCGGAGTTATTTCCTTCATCTGCTAAAATCTGTGCCCTTCACAGTACCTTGAACCTGGTGTCCTTTTGATATGAAATATCATTACGTAATGCACCATTTTTGACACGCGCCATATTGTGGCCTGCCTTAAAGAATGCATTGTTTTTATATTTGCTGCAGACAAGGCGATGGTGTCAAGTACCTTGCTATTTAGGTGGTTTTTATGAATAAACAGGGCCGTTGTGTACCACTGCTGTGCAAATACCTCCCTCTTACTTTTCTACGTCTGTCCTCTGGAAATGAAAGAAAATGCTTCTTGGTCAGCATTTGGAGGTCTCTTTGAAAGGGTTCATCTGGGCAAATCTCACAGCATTACTGTTTAATGCTTGAATGATTTGGAATTACAGGTAACTCTAGATATTGCAGGGGTGTTTAGGTGCACAGTTCCGTTTGGTGTTATCACAAAAAGATAACCTCTAAGCAAGGCTATTGCAGGAGGCAGGAGCGTTTGATTATTAGCACCAATTTTCGCCAGCTAAAACAGTAGGCAGTGGTGACGGGCGGGAGTTTTGTGGAATTGTCTTTTGTAATTTTTCGACGTTCAAAAAGTACTGATTCTCAGCCTATTTCGTACGTTCCTCTTCTTCTGTCAATTTGACTAAAATTTTGACCGATCATTATGTAGCCTCCTGGATAGCTCTGTCATAGACTTAGTTAAGATCCTGGAAAGTTCAGGCTGGAAAGAAAGTGAATCATGTCCTGTGAAGGCTCTACACTGGCACTGAGTCTGGCCGATTATTTCTACAGTGACCAACCTGGGCCCGCAATCGGCTAAGACAGTTCCAAATTTACCACTGCAGTATCTGTATCGTATTGAAGTTTTATTCATGGCTACGTTTAATGCGTTAGACATTGAGTAGTCTCTTCGTAGCTAAGGTCATCCACGTGTCGTTTTTATTACATGTTTTATTTAACTTGCAATTTATTTAAGTAAAGCGTTTCTCCACCGATTAAGATGAAATTTTGCATACATGTTTAGTTCAGATGACAATGCTTGGTTAGCTAAGTTACGTCTTTCCAAATCCAATGTGGCGGACGGCCCAAGACTAGTTATTTTTTGTGAACCGCCATGATATGGGTATCAAATGAAAGTATTTGCTGAGAAGAATTCAAAAAAAGCTTGTTTAAAAAAATCCATATGGCTAAGTTAGGCCACGTGGCGTTTTTATCAAGACAAACAGATATACAAAGGATTCAAAACATTAGTCTCCCGGATGCAACGTCACAAAACGAAAGAATTCCCTCCGACTAATAACTCATTATTAAAGCACGTTGTGTAGCGTTCGCGATAATTTTGACTTATCTTTCTATGACGCATATCCTTCCTGGATTTGGGAATTTTAGAGCGTTTGTATGTGTCATTCTAATCCAGCAAAATACTTTGGACGTCGGTACACAAAAAATACTTTGGACAAAAAGTCCCTTCATTTCATTATCATCTGCATACGAGATGAAAATGAGGTTATAGGTGCATGTCGTCATTCAGTGAGATCTTCGAGATTCTATAGAATATCTTCTATAAAATCTCCTCGTGAAAGAGTTTATCAAGAGAAATACCTCTGTCATCATCTGTGGCTCGAGTCTTGCCGCTTGCTCTATTCTGTGCTCCTAGTGGGTACTTATTCCACCTGCCAAGAGTTTTCGCAATCATGTTAGGGCCGGCTTCCAGTCTAAACATATGCAGCTGAATACCAGTTTTTATATGGAGCGACTGCCTATCTGAGGAAGTAGAAAACTATATTTGTGTTAGTCGATAGCATTATCTTCTATCTACAATCACCTTGGAGGATTTTGTTGGCAGAAGCAACTTACGATTATTTTGCATTTTTGAAGGTTAGATTGCATTGACAATAATCGCCTTAGCTAGGCCGACTTCTGAAAACTACTGGTTTTTAGGGTTCTGTACCCAAAGGGTAAAAACGGGACCCTATTACTAAGACTCCACTGTCCGTCTGTCTGTGTGTCTGTGTGTATCTCATGAACCGTGATAGCTAGACAATTGAAATTTTCACAGATGATGTATCTCTAGTGGGGTTCCTATACAATAAACGCGATTTTATTTGTTTGACGTCTTTTGCGATAATGGCACGGAAACCTTTGTGCGCGACTCCGACTCGCACTAGGTCGGTTTTTAGGGTTCCGTACCCAAAGATTAAAAGGACCCAATTACTAAGACTCCACTGTCCGCTGTAATTTTTTATTATTTTTGATAGGCTTGCGCTTGACCACTATCTAGAAGCAACCTGTTCACCCTTGACTTTATTAATTATCTTCAGGTTAGTTAACAGGAAGCACAGGCTGTCTCCCATTATAGTGAAAAAAATACAATATTTCCCAGTTTCTGTTGAAATTTCTCACACTCATTTCATGAGTATTTAGATTCAAAAGCTCAAAAAGTGCATTCAAGTCGTCCTTTACATGGATATTATCATACAAACGAGGTACTTCTCTTTGGAACAAACGGGCCGTGGCAACACTGTTGTAGGTTCCATTTTGTTGTTCATTTCATGAGTTTGAATGAAGGATACTCATACATACATACATAAAGATTTGGAGAATATTGAACACTTGCGAACTTTATGATATTGAATTTTTAAGGTTATTTTGAGATACATATAATATGACTGGACCATAGCTCTCGCCAAACTTCTAAGCCGCCCTGAAGTTGGCTTTCCGCATGCGCGAGGCACTAAACGGTGCTGTTTTTGTATGAGATTTTCTTCTGCGCAGCCATTGTAGCCAACTTCAGGGCGGCCAAGAAGTTTGGCGCCAATTTTACATCGTTGATCAAGTAGCCGCAAGCGCTACTGCTGACCATGAGGTTCAGAGTTCGATGCCCGGGTAAGGCAAAGTGTCATTGGGTTTTTCGGCTTAGTCGCAAAACGTCTCTTTCGCAAAATGTCTAGGTACTGGTCGTAAAATGTCTCTTTCTCTCAATGTCGCTTTCGCAGAATGACTCTTTCTCAAAAGGTCGCTTTCTCACAATACCTTTTTCGCAGTATGTCTCTTCTCTAGTAAGAAGGTGACCTTTTGAGTAAGAGACATTCTGCGAAAGAGGCATTGTGTAAAGCGACCTTTTGGAAAAGAGACATTCTGCGAAAGAATGAGACGTTTTGCGAATAAGCCGGTTTTTTTATCTGAAATTTCTCGGCGGTCTGGTCACCTCTGGCTTATCCTTCGATGTATAGAGATATCATGTTATATTAACACAATATCACGCCTGTTATTCCTCAAAGGGTTTGGTAGAGGGTTATCTATGGTATACCCAAATTTCGCCATGAACGGAGCACAAATCCAGACTCCTGAGAAATTGCAGATGTAAAAACCCAATAACACTTGGCCTCAACCAGGAATCAAACTCAGGACCGTCCAGCAGTAGTTCTTGCAACCACTGAAACAACAAGTCATTCTTACATAATGTTATGATTTTATCTTTATTTCACATCCGAGATAGTAAATAATAATTCGCTCATAATTTCTCTAGAGATCGTCATTTTCTGGAGTTATGTAAGTTACTGTTGTAAATTACGGAAACATTGTTTTCTATTGAGCATGTTGGAGTATTTTATTAAATCGTGTCTGCTTCTGTACATAATATGCTTTCTAATGCAAATGTACTAAGTGAATTAATTAAGTGTTCGTTGTAATTATACCACAGTTATTTAGTGAGCCTTTGTGTTTCCACATTCACATGCTCTTCGTAGGCAAAATTCTTCCCACTGCTTTTTCCCCCCAGTTTGGGTGAATCTTCTTTTTGTGCTGTACTGACGCAGTCTTCAGTCTCTCCAGTTGAAGGTCCTATACTCCGCTTTAGTGCCGCATAAGTAACGGCTAGGTTAAAAGATTAGAAAAAAATAATATTATTGATTCATGCACATTATTTGGGCAACATGGTTTTGCCGTGTGATTAATACTTTTGGTTTAAAAAAATAATTAACAACAATATATGCTTTCGCTTCTTTTGCATACTTCTTCAAAACGACTTGGAAGTTGAAAATATTTTTACACAGAAAAATTTATGGTTAGAATTTCTTCCTCACCTACATAGGATAAATAAAACAAAAAATATTAACATTAACATTATAAGCGGGATATTTACCAACTCTCTGAGTGCAAAAAACGAACAAGGAAGAGGGTAGACCGTTTTGTCTCCTCATAAACACCCACACGCAATAACTTCAGTTTATCCATGATCATGATGCTTGCACCAGCACCGAAATATCGGAAACTCGAAATAAACAGTAAACATGGTAAATATCCCAAATATTTTTTGAACCCTGGTCCCTATAGTGTTAGTGACCATGACAGTTCAAAAAATATTTGCAAACAAAACCTGTCCAAAAGGAGGTCCAATATTGGTATTCTGGCACCGAACGGGCGCACAGCCTGTACTGTGTTAACATTGGGAAATATCCTTCCTACTTGTTATCTTACTATATCATGACACTTATATTAATAGGCGAAAGTTTGTAAGTGTGTGTGTTTGTATGTGTGGTACTTCTTCACGCTCAAACGGCTGGACAGAACTGGATGAAATTTGGCACAGAGGTAGATAATAGTCTGGAATAGAACATAGGATTTTTTATCCCGGGAATATGTTCCCTTGGGATAATTTTCGACATTCACGCGGGTGATGCCGCTGGCTGAAGATAGAATTTTATATCGCCTTAAAACAAAATATTTACTTAAATATTTTATTTGGAATACTTGCCTACTAATTAACTATATTTGATCTCAATATTAACGTCAACCAATCAACTCAGCCTTTCAAAGTCTACTGCTGGTCATACTTCTCCCAATCTACGGCACGACTCCCACCTCACCGGTCCTCCGTCTGCATCGAAGTCCAAATCTTATAAATGGCAAAGAATGTTCAAAAATAAAATTTCGGGGATTTTTGTCCTCGAAATTGAAATAAAGAGCTACCTATAACGAATAACTCTGAACAGAACTGTGAAATATAAAAGCTGTATTTCACAACATATTATTGAATTGCCTTTAGCCAAAGACACGTGTCATTGTGGTGGTGATAACGAGGTAAATTAAAGTACGGGCTAACCACAAGTACCTATACCTACTGAATACCTTCTTATGAAACCTATTTCATAGGAATACAACTAAACTACCTATTCATAGAAACACAATTGCCATCTAAATAAAACTGTTTTGTTCCGTCATTGTCCCTAAAGGTTTATTGGAAGATTGGAACACCAGCATCAAACAGCATTCGTCTGGTGTACATGTATAAATTCACGCCCTTTTCCGTTGGTGTAGGCAGAAACTACAGACCGTCACCTGGCTGCTACGATCCTTACGTACTCCATTTGCTGCATTTGCGCTTTTGCTTTATTTTCGCTGCGTGAATAAAACTTTTTGGCGCAGCCGTGAGGCACACACTTACAAATTTTAGTTTTTTGTTAATCGGATTTCAATATCTCTGTCAAATAAATATTATTCTTTCTAATTTTATAAACAGGTCAACTTGTTTGTAATTAATACTTATTCGTATACAAAAAATCTTTTACAGATAAAATACTCGTACTACACTATCGATGCCGGCAATATGGTTTCTGTTAGGCCACGGGAACGATGTCGCGGGAAAAGCGCGGCGAAGTGTGAAGAACTCTATTAACTTTATTATTATGATGATGTAATAATAAACGGAGGAGATTATCAATTCGGCAGTATTTTTTTTACCGGCTTCCGAAATTGAAGTTATTTTTCACTTTGTAGTATTTTTATTTGGAAATCGGTTGTAATTTTTGAACACAGGATGGTTTTCATCCAAATTTCACACAAGCAAAGCCCCTAGCAGGAGCTAAATAAAATAAAACAAAAGATAAACTCAAATCAAAACAAAAACCGATACTAACCGAATTCATCGATAATTGACGAGCGCGTTTATCGATCGTTTCGCGTTCCTACTCCGTCCCGTAATTCGAACTGCATATGTCGCAACCCTACTCGGGCAGTCAGGTCTGTGAACCCGTGCGCAGTTTTTTCAACTCTGAATCGCGGATTTCACTTTGTCGACCTCCTTTGCTATAGGTTTGATGTTTTTATTTCTGGTTTTTATTCATATGTGTGTAAGAATAACCTTCATGAGTGAATTGTGCACCCCGGCTTTGAATCATCTTCATTACAACCAAAATACGTTCACTGACGCAGACACAGACGTTGACTGGTCATGTACTTTTCTCCCATCCAAGAGATCTCTCATCCGAGGCTGAGGGCCAGAGCATCAGTCCACCATAAATATCTTCCGGTACGCGGTTGCCACTTCAGAATCTTTCAGCCCCAACGACCTTTCGCTGTGCTTGGCAATTCTTCAGGCTATGTCGGTAGGATAGATTCTGGTGGACCTCTTTTCCGCACTTAGACTCGCATTTGGTCGCGTGCATGTCTCCTCTCTGGGAGAGGGAATGGGCCGTGACCGACCAGGCGGGCCCAGTGCATGTAGGTGGACGTCACATGTCTTCGAATTTTTGGTTCTAAGACATGCCGGTTTCCTCACAAAGTTTTCCTTCACTGTTTTTTAGAGCAGTGGTGATGAAATAAAGTAAAGCGCCTGCCTGGGTTGGGACCCACAACCTACAACTTGTAAGTCGTGGCCGTTACTACTGGGACACTACTGCTCTGGGCTATGTCGGTATCTAGAGGAATTACAGCCGTAGAGGCTGACGGAGTCGGGTTGAATTATTGCGGGCCGTACCGGGGAAGTGTGATAAAATGCGAAAGCACTTCAGTGCCCCAGCTAAAGGTAGCTGCAGAACACCATGTGGTTTTAGCCAGAGTCTGATAGAGCTTCATCCATGAGGATTTCCACACATAAAAAATGACACGTCGGTGACCTTGGTTCTCCTGTCTGACTTAAGATCATATGTCCCTTAGCTGAAGCAGAGGTCGCCCACAGTAGAAGTCCTCCATCGCGACCGGTCTAGACCTTCACGCTCTCGGTTCTCCTAATACTAGTTAGCTAATACTGCCTGCATTGTCATCAATATTAAATACGTTACGTACACTGCATGTCAAACCAATTGGCTCGTGTATTGATTATCGCTTTGCGTACATACAGTGGAAAACTAGTTTCAAATTTCCTGGTATGTATTCTTGTATCAAGAATGGTAAGTTTTGTTTTGTCAATCATTCTTATTTTACTAAATTTTGACGGTGATTTCGTCTGCGGTATATCTATACTAATATTATAAAGCTGCAGAGTTTGTTTGTTTGTTTGAACGCGCTAATCTCAGGAACTACTGGTTGGAATTGAAAAATTCCTTTTGTGTTGGATAGTCCATTTATCGAGGAAGGTTATAGGCTCTATAACATCACGCTATGACCAATAGGAGCGGGGCATAAAGGAAAAATGTTGCAGAAACGGAGAAAAATATTCCTTTTTGAGAGCTTCCGTTGCGTGCGCTGCGTAAGCGATTAAAGCTACGCCACATTCATGTAGGTAGACAGTTGACGTTAGCGAAGCCGCGTGGGACAGCTAGTTGGAGATAAATTTCATGATTTTTTAGCTCCGTCTGCAAAAGAAGGGTGCTTTTTACAAGCTTTTAATAAACTTGCAATGTATGTATGTATCTTTGTATGTATGAAAGTGTGTTCGGGTCAAATCTTGCAACTGAATTTTAAAGCAGTTATCCTCCACCGATTAAGATGAAATTTTGCATAAATGTTTAGTTTGGATGATTAGCTAAGTGACGTCATTCTAAATCCACAATGCATGGTTAGCTAAGTGACGTCATTCTAAATCCACAAGATGGTGGACTAGTTATTTTTTGTTCACTGTCATGATAAGGGTATAAAATGAAAGGGTTTACAGAAAAAAGCATGTTTAAAAACATAAAAGTTGAATAATTTATTAAGGTTACTTTGTCGAGAGCGTTCAAAGCTATGTTTGTTTACAATCTGTTCAGCCGTTCAAAAGTTATCCGCATTTTACTATTTGAATTTGTTTTTTTTTGCAACATCTCTTGTCATAATTACGTGTTTCGATAGACTGTCGATCAAAGCGTGTCTACTACTAGGCACCTATAGTATATGTAGTTTAAAAAGTATGAAATAAAATAAAATATTTTTTTTAAGAAACCCCAACACAAAAACCTCTCAAAAGCAAAAAATAAGCCTCGTACTCGCGTCGGGGAACCGCTAAGTAAATAAAACAATTTGCTGTAATCGTTGGCGGTTCCTCGACGACATAACCAGGCATTTTTTTTGCTTTTTAGAGGTTCTTCTAAAACCTGTAACAGACTGTTACGTTGGTCTGATTGTTAGCGTGTGTTAATGTTAAGCTTGAGGACCTGGGTTCGATTCCCTGATCGGAAAAAGTGTTAATAGGAAACTAACCTATTAACACTTTTTACATCGGACATCGGAAAGCCCGACATCGGATTACTACTGAGTAGTAATCCGATGTCGGGCTTTCTAAGAGTTCTTTTGCCTTCAATTAAAGGCTAAAATCCTATCAATGTTCTGTCAGGACTCAGGGCATACATAATTGTCAGTCATATTTGTACGACCAAAAACCTTCATTTCTTTTCCACACTGTCATTGCAAAAATGACTTTGACACTTGTAAACACTTTGTTTGAAAATATGTTTATATCTTCGATGCTCGCTGTGCTTTGTCTGTCAGTATTTGTGCTTTTTTTCTCGACAGTATCATAGATCAATGTCATAGTTATTGAGCATAGACAAAAACTGTGAACGATGACGTAATGCCGTTATTTTTTACTAGAATGACCGGGCGAACGTCCTAATAAAGAGTGGCCAGTATTTTTTTTGACATACGGTGTCATAGGAAGCTACATTGAAACGTGTGGAATTTAATAATCACTAGCTTCTACCAGCGGCTTCGCCTTAGTTTTATCATCCCAACTGAAAATTATACCGGAGTTTAAAATAGCCTATTTTGTAGTCCAGACTATAATCTATCTTTGTTCCAAATTTTACACAGATCCGTTCAACCGTTCTGGTGTTATTGAGTAACAAACATACATCCATCCAAACTTTCGCATTTATAATATTAGTAAGATGATCCTTAATCACCGAAGGGTTTGGCAGAAGTTCACTTACGCTTTGCAAATCAAACTATTGGGGCGGCTTCCAGTCTAACAGGATTCAGCTGAGTATCAGCTGAGGACTCGCACACTGTTCCGTTGTTGTTTAAGAAGGTAATTTACCTATGTTTTTAATATTTGTAACTTTGTGAGAACCATGTTCCTATTTATCAAATTAATGAATGTAACCTGTTAGTGTTTGTAATACTTTATATCTATAAGTATCAAGTAGTGTTAGTTTGGGTGCATCGTCCTCTCGTATATGAATTAATTTATGCATGTAAATATTGTAAAACACTTTTTTATTAAAAGAGTAATTGTGGAGTTTCTTGTCCGTTCAATTATTATTACTTATCAATTTCAATTTATGACGTTCAAAAGTGCCACTTAATGGCCTAATTGAAGTAATGAAATTTGACTGTACAAGTATTTTATATAGAGCGACTGCTTATCTGACCTCCACAACCCAGTAACTGGCTAACACGGTACCCCTTGGCTAGACTGGTGTCAAATGTTCTTTGTTTACCATGTATGGGGTAAACAAAAAACATCTGATTCAAAACTCCAAAAAAAATGAAGAAAGTCCACTTTAATAAGGGTAGGCGTGTTCTTGGGGTATTGCAGATGTCCATAGGCTGTTGTGGCCCCCTTTCCATTAGAAGGTTTACCTGATTTTTTGCCGCTATGGCATAAAAAATGCATAGTAAACCGGCACGCCCATTACCACAATTTCTCTTTGACAGCTTCTTTAATTCGTAACCAAGCGGCAGGGCGGTTTTCCTACTTCAATTCAAGTGTGATCGGTCGTACAAGGGTCCAAATATACTGGTCGCTATTGTTTGTGTTTTTTTCTTCATAACCCTCTGGCAAGCATGTTGCCATGGTTTTTTGTTAGAAAAAAATACTGGTTCGGCAAGCGTGACTACTTTTTTGTCGATTGCTGGTGTTTTCTTGTGCTGTATGTGTGTGTGTTTGTGTGTGTGTGGTGTTGTTGGCTAAGAATAGAGCAACACGCATGGTTCTAATAGTTGCGAATACTTATTCCATAGATATTTACGGCCTTGCTTAAACTCTTGATTATTAAAGTCTTGATTCAATCGATCAAGTGGTCGACGGTGAAGCACGCTGGCCTAAAAGTTCACTCTTGACTTAAAGAACCCCTAGGTTGTAGCTATCGGGAAACAAAGACACCGGCAGAGAATTCCACTTTTCACTCATATTGTTCAGGGTAAACTGCTCTAAAGAGAAAAAATAAAAAAGGAGTGTACAAAGTCATATCATCATTTTCCTGCCATTGTCCCATATTAGTTGGGGTAGGCACAACACGTTTTCTTTCACCATACCGTCCTGTCAAACGCCTCGCTATCGTTCATTCCCTTTTCTTTCATATCACTCCTCACACAGTCCACACATCGTTTCTTTGGCCATCCCCTCCCTCTTCATCCATCCACATTTAATTGTAATCATCGCCTGAGTAGATTTTTTTTTATCAATTATAGGCTTGCGCTTGACTATCTCACCTGATGGTAAGCGACGATGTGATCGACAATGAAGCACACTTGCCTAGAAGACAAACAAACCATGCTTTTTCCCCTCGCTTATTAATACGAGAATTATCCCATTCCTATGACCCTAAATAGAGACACCCCGCAGGGTTCTTTTTTTTTAGTAGTGACCACATTTATTTCGAGCCAGAGGAGCTCGTGGCCAAATAGTAGCAACAATAGCTGAGGTCGGTCCGTGGATGGCAGTTAATCTTTACATAGCGAGATTCCTCCATGCCTCGGAAAACGGACAGTTGACGCCATGTAGTCTAGCACAACTTATCATTGACTAGCTGAACCAATACTATTACAATACAATCTGTGTTAGTATGTGTACACATCCTCATAGAATGCCCGGAACGTCATTGTTTACTAACAGTTAGTAATCTGAGTCGTTAGAATGTGCATGACGCGGTACTATGGGTATTGTCAGTAGTTTGTTACACAGATGTGATCAATCAATTTGTCTAGCAGTTTACCAACTATATTGGGATTCCAGTTTAACTGTATCAAATTGAACATCAATATATTACATGGAGTGACTGCCTACCTTTCTTTTTGGTTTAGGAAATCATCCAAAGATTTCTCTCGCTCTGGGTTAAGCGGAAGGGCGTGTCAGACTTACTGACTAAAACCCACCCGTGTTCCTTCAGGTGCTTGTGCCAGGGCCGCGGTAACTCTCTTTCAGTCGGTGTCAAGAACGAAAAAAAATACCAAAGACACCGCTGCCGAAAATAAAGTAATTTCGCAGTTTTGTTTTGGAAGTCGGTTTAATGTTATTGTTATTTTTCTCTTTTTAGTTTTGGTACGTTATATTACCATGAAAATATACATTATTAAGATTAACTTAGAAACTGCTCGTCGAATCTTGATCAAATGTAAATGGGATCACATGAGAAGCACCAGCTTTCAAATAAAAATAATTATCAAAATCGATTCATAATTGGCTGGGTAATCGCGTAATAAGCATACAAAAACATACATTTGAATTGAGAAACTCCTCCTCTTAGAAGTCGGTTTAAAAAGCTTCCCTATTTCTGCCTAAATCTGTTTTTCCATAAAAAACATTAATTTCTCATCTCTCAAAACCGTAACATAATTACTTACTCGACGATGTCGTTGATATAATGACGCCTTATGTAATCTGTTTTACATAATTGAGTTATGTGATATATCTGTCTGGTTTCTCTTGTGCTTTTTATAGGGTTTTACGTAAATACAGCGTGCTATTTGTAGGGTACGATTATGGTGGTTACATATGAATTTGAAATAGTCACATTGGCACTTGCCCGGATCTGAACCCACGAGCTCAAGCACGAGAGGCGAGGTCTTTAGTTTATCTTGGACATCACAGGCAACGGTCAAGGAAAACATCGTGAGGAAACCTGGACTTAAATAGTAAATGTAAGTCTGAAATAGCCAAGTCAGACGCCTGGGGTGTTCCCCGATGCGGCTTAATTAACTCTTACACTAGGGGGACCTACTCCCTTAGTTCGTCAACGAAGTTACGAGCCCCGCCCCGTCCGAAAGAATTTGAAACTTCGGAGTGAAAAAAACAAGTTACGTTCAATTTTTCGGTCGCATCGGGAATAGGTACAACTGCCATATTGTGTCGTCATTCATTTTTAGTTCGGGCTCCAAACGAATCAAAACTAACTTTAATATTATAAGCGGAATATTTACCATCTTTACTGTTTGTTTCGAGTTTCCGATATTTCGGTGCTGTTGCAAGCACCATGATCACGGATAAACTGAAGTTATTGCGGGTGGGTGTTTATGAGGAGACAAAACGGTCTATTCTCTTTCTTGTTCGTTTTTTACGCTCAGTACCGCTACCACTGTCACTCACAACTCGATTCTGTTCCCGACACAAGAAACTCACTGTGTCCGCTCGCGAACTTTTTTCGGCACTTTTTCGGGTTTTACACAGCAGGGTTGGTCTTAGTGACCATGACAGTTTAAAAAACTTATATCCAAACGAATCATCCATTCGTAGGTGATACAAAGTAGGAAACGCCCGTAACGAAGGCCGAAACTACGGACTTCGCGCTTAGGTAGTAGAACCCCAGAGGTGGCCACATCCTCACAGGAAAATAAGAAGATAGTAGTTACGTCTTTGGGGGCTAGGCAGGAGAGTCTACATGACAATAACGCAGACACACCAGAAACACCTGAGGTGGGTACATCCTCACACGAAAAGAAGAAGAATAACATAACCCCTAACTCCTCGAAGGATAAGGCAGAGGGGTACCTGTAGTATACCGACATTACGCTAGTTATTTTTAAGTCCCATGTATTAGAAGCCGAGCCTATTGCTGTCGACCGGACGCACAGGAATCGAATCCTGGACCCCATGCTTAGCAGTAGCGCTCGCGAGCACTACACTAACGAGTCCATCAGATACGTTATCTCGCGTCTATATGCATCATTAATTATGCATGCGTCTATGGAGAGTACCTAACTAACTTACAAAACTTTTTTTACAACAAAAATACAACCGGATTACGGAAGTCGATGTTCTTGTGTTTGTTTCTTCGTTTTCTGACACCGAATGACGAAATAGATGTAATTTTTCACTTTGTAGTGTTTTTGTTTGGCAGTCGGTTGTATTTTTTGTAGATTTTTTATAATATCAATTATTGCTTGCTGTACTAACAATTTGCACCAAAGCGTACAGTAAGCCAACAACATAAACACCAATAAACTAAAGAACTTTACACAAACATTTAACATAGATTTATCCTTGTACATAAATATGTCGACGTCAAGTTCCTGAGCAATTAGGGCGTTCAGCAGATTGAGCACCTGACCACTCACTTCTTCCACCCACCTGGCTCAATAAAAGTAACAAACATCATTTATTATTAGCCACTTGGTGTGTTTGCTACATACCCCCTATATTTTGCTGTAAGCCTGGTACACTCTTGGCCCCAGGCAATCATCCCCACTGTCTGTTTCATCACCCCAATGCTGGGCAGAGGCTCTCTCTCTCACCATGACTTTATTCTCTTTCAATGCTCCTTCTCACCAGCTCACATCGATACATATAAATAAAATTGGAGTGTCTGTTTAATATAAATATTAAAATAACAGTTTTTTTTCTACATTTATATGAATATATATACGGTACATACACCAAAATAACATTTTTTACAATTTTTGTCTGTCTGTCTGTCTGTTTGTTCCGGCTAATCTCTGAAATGGCTGGACCGATTTTGACGGGACTTTTATTGGCAGGTAGCTGATGTAATAAGGAGTAACTTAGGCTACGTTTATTTTAGAAAAAACTTTTATTTTCGAAAAATAAGGTAATGTTGCAATGGCCAAGTACTGTCCAATATCTATATCTATACATCAATACATATAAATAAAATAAGCGTGTCTGTTTGTAATATTGAAATAACCGTTTTTTACTACATGTATATGAATATATATATACGGTACATACACCGAAATAACACTTTTAAATTTTTGTCTGTCTGTCTGTCTGTTTGTTCCGGCTAATCTCTGAAATGGCTGGACCGATTTTGGCGGGACTTTTATTGGCTGGTAGCTGATGTAATAAGGAGTAACTTAGGCTACGTTTATTTTAGAAAAAAATATTTTATTTTAGAAATTTGTTAGGGGGAACGAAGTTCGCCGGGTATATAATATAAGAAAAACCTCTAAAAGCCCTCTCACTACTTCCTAGTGGTCTAATAAGTTGCCTGTATCTAGCTACCTCCTTTACTGTTCCCCTGCTGCCTTGCAGATTGGCTCAATTTTATCCACCGGTTCTTCCCCCTACTTCCTGCTGTCTTCTTTCCTTTTTCTTGGTTAAGGTTACGGGAATCCGCTGGATGCGAGACGCACAGAGCTGCAGCCCAATTGCGTGAGTTCGGCCAGGCAAAGGGAACAACTCCATGAAAGTGTATGACACTTTCGTTAAATATTTTCGGTATTGCGTAAATAATTTTGAAAGGATACATCCTCCACCCTATGAGTTGAATTCACGTATCCATTCCATGACCTAATATCCTTTCGAGTGTATTACGCAATACGAAAGTCGTTATTTTAAAGGTGTCGTCGCCCTTATCACCACGTGTTCTTTGCCCAATTCACTTACGCAATTAAGCTGGTTCACCAACAGCAACAAATATCGACTATTATTAGCTACTGCAGTGTGTACGTATTATTAATTCGAACAGGGTATTGGCACAAAGAGCGTTGCCCTCTGCGGCCTTGGGCCGGTTGGTGACTCCGTGGACGTATCCTGGGTTGTGCTGGTTCATTGACTGGGTGTTTTGCTATTTTTGGGTACCTTCACGGTCGTGATTGTTAAAGGGCTCTGCAGGGTTGACAGATGTTGGTTTTGTCAGACTATCGGTCAAGGAAAATATTGTGAGAAAACCTGGACTTTTGTAAATAATATAATTCTGAAATCGCCAACCCGCATTTAGCAAGCGTGGTTACTCGTGTCTTGTTTGTAAGAGAAGAGGCATTTGCCCAGCTGTGGGATTACAAGGTTTGTTCATTTTCAACTTTTTCATAATCTTCTGTGGTTATCATGGTCGTTACGAAATAGTCACATGTCCAGTGGACAGGGCTTTACAAAAATATTTTTAGCATTGTCTAGTACCGCATTCTTCATCAGGCCAAAGTACTTTTGTTACAAACTATTTGCCTTGATAAGACGACTGGTTGTCATTCTCCTGTAATTTCTTGAAGCCTTTTACCATAGCCAGAGGGCCTCTTTAGGGTTCCGTAGTCAACAAGGAACTCTTATAGTTTCGCCATGTCCGTCCGTCCGCAGCTTATTTCTGAGACTCTTAGTATTAGAAAGCTACAATTTGGCATGGATATATAAGTTTATCACACCGACATAGTGTCCTTCTTTTTAGTGTACCTTCTTTTTAGTGTACCTCCTGTACACGAAAAGTACGGATGATTTTTTTCTCCTATATTCCATAGTGTGGGGTATCGTTGGATAGGCCATTCAAAAATATTACGGATTCCCCGTTTGTGTAAAATGAAACTTTAAATTGCTAATTTTTGTTAGAGTCAAGTGTCCCGCCCTGCCAGCTAAATGGATATGTGAAAAAATCAAAGCGAAATTAAAAGGAAAACTATCACAGCTAGGTAGGTTTTACAAGTTTACGACCAACTTATAAAATGTACCTACTAAGACAATTAATTTTGTTGTTGAATGTAGCTGTTTGTACGGAACCATCGGTGCGCGAGTCCGAGTAGCACTTGGCCGGTATATTTTATCCCGAAATCTGGCTGATAGAAAAAGCAACATACATGAACTTATTTTATTCTCAGATGGGAGAGTCAGTGTTTCTTCTCGGGACTTCCGCATCCCTGAGTCATGCTCTGGTGACGAGGTCGAAAACCGAACTACGCACACAAAAACAAAGAAAATTACGTTTTATTTTTTATAACAACATCCAAATGAAATGTACGAGTATTTTCTTCATAATATTTACCCACGTAGGCGTAGAGGATATATTCTACCATAGAGCAACGCGACTCCTCTTCGGCCAGTTCTAGACGCATACATACATAAACTCCGCTTTTTTTAATCCCCGACGGAAAAAGTTTGACGTGTGCAAAGTTCTCACGAAACTTCTTGGCCGCCCTGAAGTTGGCTTCCCGATGCGCAAGGCAGTTTTTGTATGAGATTTACTACTGCGCAGCCATCGCAGCCATATCTTGCGCAAATAACCCGATTCAATCAGTAAAGCGCCTATAACTTTTGAACGGCTGAACCGATTTTCATCAAACATAGCTAAGAACACTCTCGATAAAGTCACCTTACAAATACACAACGCAATCGTTCATCCGTTTAGGAGCTATGATGCCACAGACAGATACACAAATACACAGGTACACACATCAAACATATAACACCCCTCTTTTTCCGACGGGTTAAAAAGTATCCTACGTTCTTCTCCAAGGTACAATCTTGCCGCTATATCAAAAGGCGTGGCGACGTGAAAAACTAACAAACAGGCAGAGTTACTTTCGCATTTATAATATTCGTATGGATGGTGTCTCTAATCTTTGCCAATTCCATGGTCTACAGTGCATTCAACGTTCAAAACCCACAATTACTTTTGGAACTAAAAAACTCGCGCAAAAAGTGACGTGTTCGACCGTGAACTTGGCTTAGGACGAAAGCGGTCAAATTTAGACGTGGGACTAGAACGTTTTCAATATAGACTTCACTAATAACATACTAACATCAGAAGTAATTAGTACATCTCTTTGTGAAGTGCTTCGTCTGAAAAAGCAAGATGATTTAGATTAGGTACTACTGCCACCTTACTCATTTTGGTACCGAGCAATTTTGCTGTGTGTCTGATAGAATAATATTGGTGCGAGCTGGTTTAATATTAGTTAAGATACCAACAGAAAAAAATTGTAGGGTAAGACTTCTCCGGGGAAGTATTTTACTGCCGTCGTATCATGTCTGAAGCTAAGCAGTGTTGGGGATCTTTGCGAAGGTGAGAAGGTACTTCACGCCAGAACAGCTGCTCAACTTAGGGTATGCTCAACTAGGAGTATGGTTTTCCTTTCTGGAAGGTCTGCCAAATACCAGCTTGATGCACTAAAGTCGAGTGAAAAGTGAGCCAAGAGGTATATCGGCAATGAGGCACTGGTCAAGACAAAGCGCCTGAGCCTTGAAGATCGTCGCTGAGTTCCCAGCTTGTCGGTTTTTTATTGGTTACATTTTGGGTAGTGTGCGATGTAATTGAATCATCTATTTCCGCCCAGCCCGTTTCATCATCGGACTATCAGACGTACGGCGATGCGCCATCGGTACATGGTGGGCATCCCACCCATACGCACTAAACGTTTTGGAAATACTTTTATTATGCGTACAGCTAAGGAGTGCAATTCCCTGCCGGAGTCTGTTGTAGCAATCGGTGCTACAACCTAGGGGATTTTAAGTCAAGAGTGAACAGTTTATTTCTAGGCAAGCGTGCTTCACTGTCGACCACATAATCACTTACCATCAGGTGAGATAGTGATCAACCGCGAGCCTAGTATTAATAAAAAAAATGTTGTTTTGTGTTCCGGCTTGAAACGTAGAGCGTGTAAGTACAGGTACAATTAGACATTTGCGCTTTGTATCTGGGATCGCATAGCTTCTCTGCCATCAGAGTTAAACTGGAGTGGTATCAGTAGCCTTTAACGCTCCCACGGCTAAGATACAGGACTTTTCTCTGTGAGAGTGAAAGTTACATGTCTTCGATTTTTTTGTTCTAGGATTTGCCGGTTTCCTCACGATGTTTTCTTAATAGACTAGTAAGAAGTTATTAATGTAACAACTTATTGAATAATGTAAGACTGTGGAAGTTACCGAATGTTTCCGAACTTTGCTGGAACTTAATGGCTTCTTCGCTACGTGAAAATATTGGATCATAATGTTTCCAAAAGGTGAGTGAGGCCTTAGAAATACATAATTGAATCAGTTCTTTTCCTTATTTTCCTCTCGAAGTTTCTGCCCTGAATGTTTGATTTTTTTACTTAAGTTTCGTTTTTGTTGATTTATTGGCCAATGGCTGATTGCTAAGTGTCGGGTCTTGGGTAGGATTTTCAGTTCGTTTATAGGGTTTGTGTAGTTGAAATTTCTCAGTACCTTTTCTCGCAGCTCACTGAAAGAAACCTAATGAACCGTGTACTCATTTGTGATTCTTTATTACGACGTAATGAAACTGAACCATTTTTGAAGAAGCTGATAACTGGTGATGAAAAGTGGATTAAGTGGATCACGTACGACCATTGATTCTGAACTCTACTGCGAACAACTGATGAGATTAAAGCAAGAAGTTGAGAGAAAGCGGCCGGAATTAATCAACAGAAGGGGTGTGGTTTTGCATCATGATAACGCTAGAACTCACACATCTTTAGCCACTCAGCAAAAATTAAGAGAGTTTGGCTGGGAGGTGTTAATGCATCCGCCGTATAGTCCTGACCTTGCACCTTCAGATTTCCACCTGTTTCGGCCTCTTCAGAATTCTTTAGGCAGTGTCAGGTTAACATCACGAGAGGACTGCCAAAACCACTTGTCGCGGTATTTTGATCAGAAGTCCCAAAATTTTTATTGCAATGGGATCATGTCCCTACTTACAAGATGGCAAAAAGTTATCGAACAAAACGGTACCTACATACTTTAGTAAAATGTAAATAAACTATATTAAAAAATGTTTTGAATTTTCTTAAAAAATGCGAAGACACTTTTTCCTCTACCTATTATCTTATGGGAGTGTATTCTTTGGCAGAGTGAACACAATATTATGTTGGATAATGTACAAACTGCATCTAGAGTTATTTATTATTATACGGACCTTGTGGAATCTAGAACAAATTTCCGTGCGTTCAAGCGTTTTTGCCATACCTATTATTGGAATCAACTCTTATCAAGCTCACAATGTTAGGTTAGGACCCATTAATATTAATGATAAGTTTTATCCGTGGTGCTAGACAACTGCGCTTATCCCAGTTGTAAACGACCATTTGTGCATTTTGGCCTTGTTTGTTTTGTCTCCAGCTTGATATGGAGGAAAGTGGAAAATATGTTTTTTATTACTACCCTTCCGTTATTCTTTTCTGATTGATTTCGTTGCGGGATCCAAGACAGTTAAATTCATTCGCCGAGACTTCGTCGAGCTTCATTGCCTCGGTGCTTTACTCGTGGTCGCCACTATTGATTCTGGCTTTCAGGAGTTGCAGTGGTTTCGGAATAGAGCGGTGGGATTGTCCCAAAAAAAAGACTTCATATAAATGTTTTTTATGTATTGTAGATTTCTGTCAGGGAAGGAATTTTCGTAATCGCATCAGTAAATCCGACTTGCTACTGCTCTAAGATTTGCAGAGATTATACCTCTTGGAAGTCCACAAGAAAATAATTTTATATCTAACTAGTATCAAAGGCCTCAGGGTGACAAGTTTTCAACCAACTTAATCGAGTGTACATAAAACTGCAACACAACAGTACACGTGGCGACAGCACACTTCAAAGCAGAAGGTCGTGACTGCTTCCAGTTCAACTGGTCACAACTGGGTCAAGTGCCCCAGTTGAATTGAACTTTATTCTCAGAGGCACGCGAGTTTAGAGATTAATTACAATGAGAAAAATGATAGAATATCACGGTCCTATTCACGAGACAGCGGGCAGAGGTGTAAGTGTGAAACGACTGCCAAAATAAGGAGTATTTTGGCAGATTAGGGCTTAGCCAGACTTGCCCCTTCTACGTGGGATTTATAGTATCACGGCAGAAAACACGTGTATAAAGCAGTGATTACACTATACAATTTGTAGAAAATCTAATTAGGAACAGTAAGGAACGTAAATTGTTAGCTAGTGATAACACTACACTAAATTTGATTCTAAATCGTACAGACCACGCATTTATGAAGTAGTAAAATATCGTAATGCACGTTTCGATCGATGGTGCCGTATTTATCAAGAAATCAAAAGATTAGGCTTGCCCTTGCTGTGGCAATGGGAATGTTTTTGAAGTGAAAACTTCTTTAGCGGCGTTGAGCACTTTTGTGGGATGGGTAAAAACTGTGAAACTCGCGTCAGGTCACGTGTGCTGATCGAAAAACCGTAAGACGGTTGGAGAGTAGTGTTGTACCATCGAAATCGATTAATCGAACAATCGTTTTTTTTTTTCGATTATCGATATTTTTTAATCGATTGTAAGGGTTTCGAGTTGGGATGATTTGCAGTTGACAGTTGACTTTTTGACACTTTGACTCGCTAAATGCTCTTATGTTTGCGCGATTGCTCGCGCATAAGAGCTGACTGCTGCTAGCTGTCTGACGTGCGCATCTTTTTATGTTGATATGAATGTGTGTATTACGTTCTTCTTCTGCATGTTGATGATTCCATTCAATTATATGTATTTTACTTCGACCAGAACTTAACCACGTCGACAGCTCTATCGCTTGCCTCGCTAAGACCTCTCATGGTGCAGTTATTAGTGCACAAGGAGCAGGACAAGAGATGAGGCATCGTTTGTGGCATAGTTCCACAGTCACATTGTGTCATTGTGACTGTATGTACATTTTTAGATAGACGCGTCGTGTCGCTTCGCTTCGCGTCTCTACCTGTGTGCGTTGACTCTAAAGGGCAAAGGACTCCAGTGTCACTTTCTGTTATTGGGGTCACGTCAGGTCAGGATACAGTCAAATGAGAAATTGATTGACATTGGTTTAATTAATATGGAATATCATCACGTTAGTATACCGACTTACCAAAAAGGAGGAGGTTCTATGTTCGACTTCATGTATGTATTTTTTTTTGTGTATTCACCGATATCTCCGTCAACTGTGGTTTATTGTTTATACTATTTCGTAACTTACTAAACAACTTGCCTATCAGGTAGTTACAATTAAAAAGTGACAAAATAAAAACTATTACGAAAAATACTACCGACTTCCAAATAAGAAAACTACAAAGTGAAAAATAATTTTAATTTTGGAAGTCGGTGTCCATAATGCAAAAATGTCGTACCTACGAAAGACACCGAACACGTCACTTTGTAGTTTTCTTATTTGGAAGTCGGTAGTGTTTTTTGTAAAAAAGTCTATATTTACATCAACTTTTTTTGACAATCGTTCGAATAGAATGACACTTTCTTAAATAACAGTAAGCAACGGTGGAGACTTGGAGATCAATGCTCGTTCCTTCTCTGATTGAGAAGAGGGCTTTGCCCTTCGGTGAGACAAAAGCATTATAGTTTGTCTGTACCAAGGCATTCACACCTCAAGTTTCGAGTTAAAATAACCAGTTTTTCTTACCTACAATGCTTCTTAAATTGGCTACCTGTGAATGTACCGTTACCTTTTAACAATAGCCATGCTGATGTAGTAAGTTTTTGCTCAGATTCCTTTATATTACCCTTCGTTACTGTTTAGCAGTGTTGGCATTATTCGATTGTTCATTTTAATCGATTAATATGGTTGATTTATTTAATCGGAATGAAATTAATCACGGTTAATATAATAATCGTATTCACGATTAATAAATTAATCGTTAATCTGATTAAGTAGAATAAGGTATTTTTTTAAAACCCGCAGCCTAAATTTTCAGACAAAATTTACTTGCGATGATCTTACAATAAATGCTGACAGTACAAAGTCAGTGATCGATTTCTTGCAATTGGTCCAAACTACAACAGTCACATTTGTTTAATTAATCAACAATTACGATTAATTTAATTTAATCGTTTCATTACTATTAATTTTTTAATCGGTAATCAGATTAACTTTTTGCCAACACTGCTGGTTACTATAAATATTCGTTTAAGCTTATTTGTCAAGTTTTCTATAGAAAGTAGGATAAAATGATAGACAAAAACCGGTATTAAGCAAAACGATGCCGCTTTGCTTAAAACCGTTTTTTGCCTAATATCATAGGTATACAAAACGATTCGTTTTCGATAGTACACATAGATGCACGCAAATAAAGGGCGCACGGTTGGCGCAGTGGTTGAGTTATTGACTGCTGCGCTGCGTGTCGCGGGTTCGATTCCCACACGGAACAAATATTTGTATGACCTACAGATAGTTGTTTTGGCTCTGGGTGTTGAGTAACTGAGTTTATTATGTTTGTAAACGCACCCACGATACAGGAAGAAATTCCTAGTGTGGGGCAACGTTTTTTTAAAGCAAGAAAGCAAGCAAAAGCAAGATTAAGGTTTAAGTTTGTGTTCATTACAAGATTTTATTTAGTTTTACCTGTCCCAGTGTACGTATTCAAAGCTTGGAAGTTAAATCTGACCCAATTCCCGTGTTCAATTGAGCTGAAATATTGCACATGTGCGCGATTCCGACAAGCATTTGCCCGGTTTGATTTAATTATTTATAATATCTTGTTTTTAGATAAATGATTTAAGTACTGTACAATAATAAAGTTAGATATAAATTGGTTTAATCTGTAAATATTTTCCTTAGAGTGGGTTTCTGAATTGAGAATTTGGGATTAAGAACCTCTCAAACCCTATTTTAATTAAAGTTGAAGTAGAGTATAACAACTACAAAACTTCAAAATGTACTTAATTCAGAAATCGAGGGTTAATAATCTTCAAACTAAGTTCAATGCTCAACTATAAAACTTAAAGAATATGAAACTTTAAGTACCCAATAAAAAGAATCTCAAATAAGTACCTTACCATTTGATCTGAATCACAAAAGGTGTTTGACCGTCCTTTGTTCTCGCTGATTGGCCGAAAATCTTTCCCAAAAGTGCATAGACCTGATATACCCCCACCCCTCTAGTCTAGACAACCTGTAGTCGAAAAAAGTGCAACAATGTTGTCAGTTTGCATCGAGAGCTCGCGCGGTGCAGTCGCGTTACGCGCTTTCGATTTTCGAAAGTTTTTACGTAAACGCGCGTTCTGTGATAGTTTTTGTACCGTGATTTTTTTTTGTATTGATCTGTGATAGTTGAAATCTGTGATAGTCATGTTCGGTTGTTTGTTTGGTGCTAGTAAGTATTAAAATATCTTTTGTTTATTGTAACAGCTGATAGATTTTGCACGAACTTCAAAAAAGTTTTACTTGACAATAAAAGCCACGCTGGTTCACTTTTTTTTTGATAGTGCTGGTTCCGTTTTGGATACTGTTTTTTGTTTTAAGTTTGTGTGTTTGTCGACCTTTAGCAACAATTACTTGTAACTGTGTCTAAGTACTTTGACTTTGAAGTATTTGAAATACGACTTGTGCGTTTAATGATTACTAACAGATCCGGAAGAACTTTTCAAGTGCATTAGGTTTGTTATGAAAGAGTTATTTTGGTAAATTATAACAATTTATCTAAGTTTACAACCAGCATTCCTGTCTTCCGGTTTGTAGGGCCTTTGGTCCTATAATATTCATCGTCGACCACATCATCGCTTACCATCAGGTGAGATAGTGGTCAAGCGCAAGCCTATAATCAATAAAAAAAAAAAAAAAAAAAAAAAAATATTAAAAATTTTGGACTTCACGCCTCATCTCCGTGTGTAGTAATCTGTAACTTCTTTTTATACTCTTTTATCTAATTTATCTTGTTAGTTAGTTAGTACGTATGAGTCAAATCTTGCAACTGAATTTTAAAATTGTTATCCCCAACCGATTGATCAAAAACTTTGCATTCACGTTTAGTGTTGATGACAATGCACGGTTAGCTTATTGACATGGTGCTGAATCCAAAATGGTGGACTCCCAAAGATGGCGGAACAATTTTTTTATGCAGCCCCAAGTTATGGGTATCAAATGAAAGGGTTGGCTGAGAGGAATACGAAACAGGTGGTTCAAAAAAAAAAGAAAAATATTGTTTTAGCTTGGGATTTTGGCATCCTAATAGTGATAAAAACAAATGTACGATGGAATGATGGAATTAATAAATAACTTTAATATAAAATATGAAAAATGAGCTATGGAACTTTATATTAGACATACGTGAGTTTTGCTAAAACTGTTTTGTACAAAATGTCACTACTCTGTTGTTTAGTTCGTTTGATATCTTGAATGTCGTATTATATACTTAATGTTAATTCAGCTAAGTTTTGCTTTAGGTGCCTTTGATTTGTATTTTAAGAAAAAATAATATATTTAAACCGAGGTTAGTCTCTAAAATCGGCAAGTCTGTTGCTGTCTCTTTATAATAACAGATCTTTTTACTCGACTGCCGAAGGAGGGTAATGTGTTTATCAGTCTATGTATGTATGTATGTATGTTTGTTCCAATGTGACGTTGTAGAGACCAAACGCGTTGGCCGATTTTGATGATTCTACGTCAATCGATTCGTCTTAACCTTAATGTCACTGGCTACATTAAAATTGGAAAATAGAAAAATGGCGGATTTTGGGCGCCGTATTGTGGGGCCCCAATTATTTTTTTCTTCCAAACCCATCGTGTGGGGTATCAAAATAAGGATTTTAAGAGGTGATATTAAAAATATACAAAAGTATATGTTTAAATGTACCTAACCAGATACAAAAATAACTAAAAAGTTAATTTAGAAATCAAAAAAACCCGACTGCTTAAAAAGCGAACTATAAAGACGTAAACAAGATGAAAATCATGCTGTGCAGTCGGAGGATACATCTGGTTTTATGCAGTCAACTCGCGAATATGTATCCTCCGACTGCAAAGCATGATTTTCTTCTTGTTTACGTATTTTTAGTTCGCTTCTCAAGCAGTCAGGTTTTTTGATTTCTAAATTTATTGCTTCAAAATATTGTTAAAAGATATCCTACACATAGACAATATCAAATCATAATTAAATCGCATTTGTCTTATATACCGTGTCATTTGTATTAAAATTATTACGATTATGTATATAATATGTACATAATGCTATTTCTTTGTTCAATATACAGGGCCGTAGTTTTTGTTTTTAAACAAAGCGTTGCGACCTTTTAACGCACCTGGGTAAATAAAATTATAATTTACATTTACTTTGGTTGGCACGTGACTAGTATGTTATTTACTATCGCGTAAATAATCCTGGTATTGCCTGCCTTTACTAGCAAAATAACTTGGAAAGCACCTGAACTTATTTTTGTTCGTTTGTTTGTTGTATGCCTTTTTACCAACTTCAAAAAAAGACGGTAATCAATTCGACTATGTATGTAATATTGTTGGAATTGCACAATTTTCACATTTATGTTACTCTGTATGGGCATCTAAACACTTGTACCAAGTTGCATAAGTGTATGTTTGTTTGTATATACGTATGTTTTTCCACGCATTTCTCCTAAACTACTTATCGGAGCGTGATCATTCTTTTTAATTGGATTAAGTATTTCTCAACTTAGGGAACAGTGCAAGTTTCATCTAAATCGGTTCGCAGTATTCAAGATATGGAACATACAACCGAACTCCTTAGCGACAAACAGCACGAATGTGTAAACTAAGTTATTATGGGGTTTTTGTCGCATGGTAAGAGCAACATTGAACATTTATATTAAGCTTGAAAGGTCTCGACTGATGAAGTCCACGCACCGTCCAGCACAGATCCAGGTCCAAAACCCCGAGAGCTTTCAGCTCGAGCTCGAGAATCGTTTCGAGTGCCTAGGGAGCTCCGTGGACGAATACAGCGATGGGTTCGTGGAAGCTGTCCATTCGTGTCGGTCTAGTTTTTCAAGACCCGCCGTACAGATGGAAACAAAAGGCTCTCTGATCCTACTCTGAAGCTCATGAAGAAGAGGCGTGAGATGATCCTGCAGTCTTCAGATGAGGCGTGCAAATACCGGCAGCTCAATAGACAGATCTCTAAATCCTTGAAAAGAGACCTCCGCCGCTTTAATACCAAGCGTATTAAAGACTCGATTGAGCGAAATAAAGGCTCCAAGGTATTTTCAAGGGATTAGGCTATTGGGCAGAACCAAATCACAAAACTAAAGACCGACGATGGCAGGGTCGTATCCGCTAAACCTGAGCTTCTTAGGGAGATCGAGACATTCTATGGGCAGTTGTACACATCAATCAGCAAGCCTGTTGCGAATCTAGCAAACGACCGAAGAGCTACATTGAGCCGACACTATACCGAAGATATCCCGGACGTCAGCCTGTACGAGATTAGGATGGCTCTGAAATAGCTTAAAAATAACAAGGCGCCGGGTGATGACGGAAGCACGGACGCACACCTAAAGGCGGGTGCTAAACCGGTCTTTAAGGCCCTACAGAAGCTGTTTGATTCCGTAATACTCGAGGGCAAAACGCCACAGGCATGTTGCAGGGGTGTGGTAGTACTCTCCTTCAAGAAGGGCGACAATGCCCGGCTGAAGAACTATAGGCCTATCTCACTTCTTAGCCATGTCTACAAGCTGTTTTCAAGAGTCATCTCGAATCATCTTGCACGCAGGTTTGACGATTTCCAGCCTCCCGAACAAGCCGGAATCCGAAAAGGCTTTAGCACCGTAGACCGCATACATACTCTGCAGCGGGTTATACAGAAGACCGAAGAGTATAACCTGCCTCTCTGTTTAGCGTTTGTGGACTACGAGAAAGCCTTCGATTCGATTGAGACTTGGGCTGTACTGCAGTCTTCCAACGTTACTACAGTCGTTGAGTGTTGTTGAGTTACCGACATAGCCCGAAGAATTGCCAAACTTAAGTGGTAGTGGGCAGGGCACATTGCTCGCAGAACGAATGGCCGATGGGGCAGAAAGGATCTGGAGTGGTGACCGCGAACCAGAAGGCGTTGCGTTCGAAGGCCTCCCACCAGGTGGATCGGTGACCTGGTGAAGGTTGCGGGGATCCGCTGGTTGCGAGATGCACGGGACCGGTCAATGTGGCGACGCTTGGGGGATGCCTATGTCCAGCAGTGGACGTCTTTCGGCTGATATGATGATGGTGATGATGGGTATTTTGTCAATTCTTTAGGTACCTTACTTATAGACTTTGCTCACTTTTTTAGTGATAGGGTACAGTCATAGGGTAAAAAATAAATAAAAAAATATACCAAAAAACAAAGCGACTTCTAAATCAAAACACTAAAAAGTGAGCATAGCATAAACCTCCTACTTGCGCCGGCGCCGAAACCACTCAGATCTTTCAAAGTATTTTTTGCACCCATCTTTTGCCTTGCTTTGCTTGTTGTTATTAATATTAGGCTGCAATTGTTCATATGCAGGTAAAGACCCCTCTTTATATAGATACAATTTTCAGAACATAGCTATTTATAATTTGAGAAGACTCATGCTAACTAAATGATTAATTAAATAAATTATTTTTCTTTCTTTAAATTATAGGTTGTTTTTATTTCTGTCAATCGTGCTGGCAGTTTTATTTGAAAACTTTGCTTAGGTTTTAAGAAGATTTGGAATAATCCAGAGTCCAACTCTCGTCTCTTCATATACAATTCTTGGATCACCGAACCCTTGGTCATACACTAACATGGTGTCTCTGAAACTTTTTTCCATTTCAGGTTTCCTCACAAAGTTCTTATGTAGCACTAGCTACTGCCAGCGGCTTCGCCCGCGTGAAAATGTTTTCTTATCCCAAGGGAAAATATTCCCGGGATAAAAAGTATCCTATATGCTATTCCAGACTATAATCTATCTCTATGCCAAATTTCATCCAGATCCGTCCAGCCGTTTGAGCGTGAAGAAGTAACAAACATACAATACAAACAAACATACAAACACACAAACTTTCGCGTTTATACAATTAGTGTGATTGAATACAATGTTACCTTGTAGCAGCGAAATAGACCAAAAGTAACATAATCCAACCTATGTTGCAAATGAAACCAAAGGTCATGGGTAATCCTTGCTCGTGATATACTTACATACATACCACTTGTTTCATACATAATGCAGCCGGAGACATTTTGCGTCCTTCATGGTTTTACCTTGTAAGGACGGAAAGAGATTTTTATGTAAGCACTTTCTTCATTTCCCTTTTAGTGATAACAGCTGCAGGGATCGACCTTCAAGGTTAAGCAACGCTTCCCGAGGTCGCTCCGTGGATGGGTGACCATCTTTACATAGCATCTCTCCACAGTGCCTCGGAAAGCACGTGGCCTCATTTGAAGATCTTTGACAGTCGTTACGGTAGTCAGAACCGAAAAAAATGACACCAGTCTTGCCAAGGAGTACAGTGTTACCCAGTTACTGGGTTGTGTAGGTCAGATAGGCTGTCGCTTTTTCGCAGTTGCATCCATCATTAAACTGGTAGACGACCCCAACATGGAACTCAGTTGGAAAAATGGTCAGGCAGATTGATTGACTTCTTGTTTCCCTTACACTGTTTCCCAGCAGTGGGAATAATCACGCCGCACTATTCCCAAACCACTGCAACTCCTGAAAGCCAGAATCAACACCACGACCATCAGAAAAGCGACGAGGCGATAAAACTCGACGAAGTCCCGCAGAATGAATTTAACTGTCTTGGATCCCGCAACGAAATTAATCAGAAATGAATTCCCAGCCGTGGGAACGTTAAAAATGCTGATTATGCTATGCTATACTTTTTCCTCAGGACGGAATGGAAGATAATAAAATTCATTAAAAAATCTTTTTTAAAACAAGCTTTTTTTGAATTCTTCTCAGCAAACCCTTTTATTTGATATCCATAATATGGCAGTGCACAAAAAATAACTAGTCCGCCATCTTGGGGCGTCCGCCACGTTGAACTTCGCTAACCATGCATTGTCATCCAAACTAAACGTGTACGCAAAATTTCATCTTAATCGGTGGAGGATAACTGCTGTCAAAAAACGGCCTCTTAGCTAATTTATTTTAAAATTATTGTTTTATTGTGTTTAATTTGTTAAAAATACTTTATTTATATTAGAATTAACGTGCAAAGTGACACACGTAGTGTTTGTGACCAGTTTTGTTGTGTTAACTCAATAACAATTGATATTTCACCAAGTCATGTACCGGCTGTCAACGTTTGAACTGTGGATTTGAATTCTTTGAACCGGGGGAGTATTTTGTTTTGATTTACGTGTTATTGCTTTATTATTTAAATACTATACACCACTCATATACTGCTCAGGGCTCTGAGCGACGTCCAGTACACACCGGCTACGTTTGTGTCTCATTTTGTTTGACAAATTGTGGAAGCAAAATCGAGGACGAAAACACTTGCCCAGACAAAACATTCACTGCAAACCCTACTTCACACATAATATAATTATGTCTTTAATTTAGCTTAAATATTTTATATAAACCGCAAAGATCACATTGTTAATAGACTTTCCCACTAAAACTAATGTTCATAACAATCCAACAAAAATTTAATCTAGTTAAAAACACTAATGTTTAATAAAGCCTTTCCATAAAGTATCACCTGTAATTAAGTCTGAGAATATTTAATCAAATAGCTGTTCTTCTTAGTTTCTTTTTTTTTTTTCTCTTTTTCTCATATACCTCCATATTTTTTTATAATTTTTTCTTTTGTCTTTTTTTATGAAACTTCTATTGTTTTCAAACATTTTGCTTCTTTCTAACCTAAAACTCCTCCTACTTTCTTAAGTTTTCAATTAACTCAATATTCTCTTCGCTTACTCAGCTGTTTTCTGTCACATTACAGGTGTTGCATAAAGAAAACAGTCAATATGATGACCCGGGCAGCTACCGTTCGTGACATGAATGACAAACTAAAAGCAGCGCTGAGAGAGCTGGATTCATCTAGAGATGAGTGCAGCAAGCTACTGCGGGAACGGGAGGAGAGTGAATCTGAGATTGAGTTAATAGTGAACAAAAACGCTCAACTCAAAAACCAGCTTGCAGAACTACATTCCCAGCATTTGGATGTACTGGACCAGCATCACCGTCTCCGTCAACAATTATCTGATTTTCAGCAGTGCCATGACACTCATGACCATGCACTAAAGCGTATATCTGTACTAGAAGCAGAATTGTGCGAGGCCCATAACACCATAACCTCCATGGACTCGCTGAAAGTCAGCCAAGAGGTTTCTAACACCAAGAACCTGTACCATGAGCTGATGGATAGTGCATCTGGACTGGCATGTGAGCGGCCCACCATAACCATAGACCTTACAGTGGATGATACCATAGCTAAATGTCCAATTCTAAGTAGTCATAATAAAATAAAGAAATATATTAAAATCAACAAGAGTATTAAGAAATATAAGAAACTTTTAAAAACTCAAAATGTTTACAAACATAATGTTAAACTTAGAAGAGATTTCAGAAACCTAAAAGGCCAATTAAATATATGTATTAGTAAATTAGAAACTAGTTCACAAATGTATGATGTTGACATTCAGAACCTTCAAAGGGAATTATTGAGTAGGGAAAATACACTTAAGGAAATATTTTGTAAATATGAATGTAGTCAACAGATGTTAAGTGAGCGCATGCAGGAGGCTTGTGAGTTGGTGGACCTGGTGAAGTATAGTGCAGAGAGGTATGAGTCACTGACTAACAACCTCACCTGTAGTTGTGCTGCCACTCCGCTACCTCTCATGTCACAACATGTTACTCCTTCAACCTTACCTCTTGCTCATACTGTATCAACTTTGAACCCCACTCAAAGTAATGTCTTAGTATATTCTGATGGACTAGGAACAGGTTTTGGGTCATTATTAAATAACCACTCTAAACATACAATAGTGAACCATTGTTATCATAAACTGCATTTTAATGAGCTTATTCATAAAATTCAACATACACAATTGAATGAGCAAACTACTGTAGTACTTCTTTTTGGAAATAGTCTTAGTGTAACAAAAAGGGACATAGTTAATGGTATCGACACCCTACTTAAGTTAAGATTAGGCAAATTAATTTTATGTGCATTGCCCTATTCTGACAAGTTACTTGCTCAGGAAAATGAATATATTTCAAGTTTAAATAACTTGATGCATATTTTATCGTGTCGTCATAGTGACCGTTTATTATTTTTTGACACTAACAATTTTGTTAGTGATTTTGTTTTGATTCGGGAGCATATGTTTCTTCCCAAAAAAAGTCGACATTTATTAGCTACATTGTTAGCTTTTAATATACACGCAGTTATTGATGATTTAACTGAGCCTAGGTTTAGTAATTTAACAGTATTATCCAGTTTTTCTGATAATACTACAGTAGATACTTTAAACTATTAGAGCCGACAAAAGAGAAGACGAATAGTAATATTTTACTATATCATCAAAATATAAATCGCTTCTCCGGCAAAATTTTAGACGTGGAATTGTTAGCAGATAAATACCACATGGATATTTTATGTTTTTGTGAAACCTGGTTAAAACCAGATAGGATGTTGTTTAATGTAAATAATTTTTCAGTTGCCAGCGCGTACAACAGATCCACAGTGGGTGGTGGTACCCTGATACTTTGTAATAGTCATCTTAAATATAAAGAAAGGAGGGATATCACTGCTTACTCTGTTGATCGCTTATGTGAGGTAGCATGTGCAGAGGTCGAGGGCCATACTATCTTGTGTGTTTACAGACCACCAGCATCGAATTTGTCTTTGTTTTTAATTGCAATGGAAGAATTATTAAGTAAAGTTTTTAGAGATAATAAATCAGTTTTTGTATGTGGTGACTTAAATATAGATCTGTTAGTCAATTCACCTGAAAAATGTAAGCTCATTTCATTGTTCAAATCATTTAATTTAAAACATTTATTTAATGAACCGACAAGAATAACGGCAACTTCAGCTTCGTGCATAGATAATGTATTCACTGATTGTAAAGTGAAAGATTCGTTTTTAATTAGTGGCGTTAGGTCAGACCATACTGGTCAACTAGTATCTTTTGAGTCAGATAAAAAGTTTAACCTGGCTGAATCAATTCGATTAAGACCTCTTACCAAAAATAAATTAAACTCTTTTAATAATAATGTTCTTAGCAACCTTTGTAACGCTAGTTTTGATTCAAAAGACCCCAATATAAATTACGGCACGCTGTTCTCTACGGTTTGCAAAGAATTCAACAAAACGTGTCCTGTAAAAACAGTTAAAGTCAACAATTCCAAATCGAAATTTAGTGAATGGGCCACTGTGGGCATAAGAAAAAGCCGAGATATGTTATATAATTTATATTACGAAAAATCTTTGACTTCCGATCAAGCTTTTCACACTTATGTTAGAAACTATTCCAAAATATTCAAAAGAGTCTGCGCTCAAGCAAAATCTCAAATAATTATTAACAAAATTGGTGTATCTAGTAATAAAATAAAAACTGTGTGGCAAGTAATTAATAGAGAAACTGGAAAGACACAACAACGCGATCAAAATGAGTTGTCTTTGAAAATAGCTAATCAAACCATTTCTGATAAGCAAGAAGTCGCTGAGACATTAGAAAATTTCTTTACCAACATTCCGTTAGAGGTTACGAAGTCTCTTCCCTCCTCATCTAAATTAGCTGAAGATCTCCTTAAAGAAAACTTTACTAAAGAGATACCAAACTTTAATTTTAAACCAATATGTATTGATACAATTAAGAACGCGTTCAAAAGTCTCAACATAAAAAATACTGAAGACTTATGGGGAATATCCGTTAGGGTTCTTGGAGGTATTATTGACTCAATTGCTCCTATCCTGACAGGCATATTCAACCAATGTTTGGACAGCGGCACGTTTCCCGACTTAATGAAACACAGTAAAGTAGTACCAATTTTCAAATCAGGATGTAAGAGTGATCCCTCTAATTATAGACCTATATCTGTGCTTCCAGCATTGAGTAAAATATTCGAAAAAATCTTGCTGGACCAGATGTTGTCTCACTTTAACTCAAATGGGATTCTGCATAGTCAGCAGTTTGGTTTCACGAAAGGTAGGTCGACAACGGACGCGGGAGTAAAACTCATCAGCCACATTTTGGAATCTTGGGAGAAGTCCCAGGATGCCATTGGCATTTTCTGTGATCTCTCAAAAGCGTTCGACTGCGTTGACCACAACACACTGATCTGTAAATTACACCACTACGGAATTCGAGGACAAGCTGCTGATCTTGTGCTTTCCTATTTATCAAACAGGCAGCAAAAAGTTAATGTTAATGGGGCGACGTCTTCCGGGTCTCTAGTCAAGATGGGCGTGCCTCAAGGTTCAATTCTCGGCCCTTTCCTTTTTCTTGTTTACATTAATGATCTCCCTTTTATGATGGCCAAATTATCTGATATAATTCTATTCGCTGATGATACTTCGCTAATTTTTAAAATAGATAGGAAAGATACGGATGTCTTACATGTCAACGAAAGCCTAACTATTCTCTCAAAATGGTTCGCAGCTAACAATCTTTTACTGAATGCGAATAAAACAAAATGTCTAAAGTTCTCTTTACCAAATGTACCACAGCGTGATTTAAATTTGTATCTTGACGGCAAAAATCTTGAAGTTATAGCGGAAACTGTTTTCTTGGGGATTACTATCGATTCAAAACTGCAGTGGGGCGCGCACATTAGAACTCTTTCAGGTAGGTTAAGTTCAGCTGCATATGCAGTAAGAAAAATGAGACAGTTAACTGATGTAGCTACAGCTAGGTTAGTATACTATGCTTATTTCCACAGTATTATGTCTTATGGCATTCTGCTGTGGGGGTCTGCAGCAGACGTTGACTCAATTTTCATCCTACAAAAGAGGGCAGTCCGCGCGATCTTTAAAATGGGCCCTCGCGAGTCACTCAGAGAAAAATTTAAAGAGATCGATATACTGACTCTGCCTTCACTTTATATTTTGGAATGTATTATGTATGTCCGCAAAAATCGAAGGCTTTTCAAAATTAGAAGCGACTTCCATAATTTAAATACACGCAGTAAGCATGAAATTGTAATACCCAAATTCAGATTAACGAAAACTAGCAAGTCTTTTCTTATAAACAGTATACGCTTTTATAACAAGTTGCCAAAGGCAGTTATAGAACTGACCGATGGAAAGTTCAAAAACTACATCAAACGTGTCCTTATTAAAAAAGCATATTATAAAATCAAGGACTACGTTGAAGATAAAAAAGTTTGGCTATAGCTCCTTCTGCGCATGTGGCTTCCCTGGTAACTCATAAACGGCACAAATATGTGGATGTCTCTAACTATTCTCAATCTCATTTTTTCTTCTTTTGATTAGACTCTTTACAATGGTTTTCAATCATATTTATACGCCCTTACCCTCAAAGAATAGTTACAGCACTGATATCAACATTTGTGCCTCATGTTAAATTTAGTTTTGATATACGGTTTTCTTTTTACTACCTTTGTATAGATTCTTTTACCGATTGTTTTGTGAATGTGTGAACATTGTAGGCCTTCTAGATTTCTAGATATGCTTGTTAACATTTGTTAACTTTTCATCTTGTTTTACAATCTTTTATTTACTTTGTTTAGTTTTTACGACTTATTGTCGGGCCTACGTTGTCCCCCCATATCTAAGTACTAATGCTGTAACATGGAAATATTGTAAAACCAAACCATTTTAAAAGAGTAACCATGGAGTTTCTTGCCGGTTCTTCTCCATAGGAAACGACCAACCCGAACCGTGCTCCTTTTGCCGACGTTTTATAAGTGCCCATGTAGGCCTATGTGAAATAAAAAAATTTTGAATTTTGAATTTTGAATTTTGCTTTTAAATTCACTTGCAAGATTTGACCCGAACACACTTACATACATACATACATTGCAAGTTAAATAAAAGCTTGTAAAAATGTGTTGCGCCAACCCCAAGCAACATGGGTCAAGGGCAGGAAGATGATGACTTTTTGTTGCGGCCAACCTTTTTTGTCGAAAATTCTTAGTAAAGAAAGGATAGACCAAAATGATGTTTGTTCCACACAAACAAGACGCACATTCTTTTAAAATTACAATACCTAAGGCTAAGGGCCGGTTTGTGAATAAAATATTTGGAGTTAAGAACGAGTCAAACTCACTGTAATGCCAAAATTTGACACGTTCTCAGGCTAATGTAGAGATTGATAAATACTCGCATCAAATTTTTAATCCAGAAACCGAGGGTAAGTGTTAGTTTAAAAATCATAAAAGACTTGAAAAATAAATTAACGTGGAGTATACTGCAAAAATTAAATTCAGAAATCGGAGGTTTAGTATTTAGTATCCGAGTATAAAAAACATAAAACTTGATGTACATAAAAGAAGGATATTAGGATGGATTAGGATGTCTCCTTTACAAAAATGATTAATTGGTGAGGTTCTAGAAGATTACCTAAATCTGCAATATGTTGAAGGTTTAAGGTATTTTGTTTTCAATGTTGAATAAGTTTTGTTAAGGTGGTTATTTTGGATGTGACTAATGAAGTTCTTTGAAAGGTTTTATTTTGAATCCCAAAAAGGCATAATTATTTGAACAAAAATGTGATCAGTTGAATGTTTTGCAAAATATAAAGCCTTTTGTTTTAATGATGCGGGAGGAGTGGAATGAGAGATTTAAGCAAAATAAAATAGTGGTCTTTCCACAACTTTTTGGCTAGATAAAACCATTCCCCCCGAAAAAAAAAACGAAAAAAAAAGCATAATACTAATTACTATTAAAACCCATCCATTTCCGAGTTCACAACTCACAGACAAACATACATACTACTATTCAGTCTAGCAGGTGTACCGGGTGAACGCGCTAACTTAGGGACTCTTTGTCGTCTGAACGTTGACCTAGGTTAGGTCTGGACCGTCTAGGGGGTGTCTAGACAACCCGTGCACTATACCAAGAGAATTCAATTTTATATTGCAATTTTGATTTTAAAGGGTTGGTACTTCCATCTTTGATATTAGTTTTTGGTGTGAGGATAAATGTTGGTAGTCTCTGGCTTTTATTTGACAGTTCCATGTTTTGTTTTGGTAATATTATCACCGCAAAATACTCACAGTGTTATTAATATTTTATCATTTTAATACCAAGCAAGGAACTGTCTGATAAAAGTACGTCATAGTAATTTCATTCGAGAGAAAAATGTTTGTAAGATTCTTTACGATTCTGATAATATTGAAAAATGTTTGTAATCTCTTAGCTGTAATGACAGTTGCTTGTTTTGCTTAAACATTTTTTATGTTTGTATGAAAACGTTTGTAGACAGACACAGACATAATATAGATTCTTCTGATATTATACGATGCTTTTCGTTATTATTGGAAAGTTCCTTAACTTGGCTTGCGATTAGAAGTTGCCTGGTAGAAATCATCACATAATGTTCTCTTGAGACGTTCGGTTCCGTCCGGCGTAGTTCGGTTATTATCGCTGGCCTGGCCCGCTAGCCGCCCTTGGCCGCCATACTTGTTTACATCATGTCATGGTGTTAGTTAAATGTAACTTTTGTGTCTCTCCTTTTAGTGTGTCTACTGTGTGTGTGAACTTCGTTCCTGACGGGGGCCCCGTAAACCCCACGTATTTGTTTGTATAAAAAATTATAAACAAAGAAATGTTGTTATTTGAAAACTTTGAAAAGCAGACTGAGGTTTTTTTTTTTGTCGACGGGGAAAATCATCTTATGACAAATCCCGCTCTTGGGTGGAGCGGGAGATAGTGTCAGACTTGTACTGACTAAAAACCCCGCGCCGTTCCTTCTAGCCTTCGTACCGGGGCTCTAGCTTCCTTTCGGATAACCCCGAACCCCAGTAGGCTTCGACCCAGCTGGGCCCCTCTCTTTGCTGACAACTCCTTGAGGCGCGCGGGAACAGTGCGCGCCATCGACGCCTTGGCTCGGTCCGGGTAGTTACCGGACGATCGGACAGCGAGCTACCCATGGCTCGCTGTCCACGAGCCCGCGTCTACGGTGGCTGGATATCGGGATTGGGATCCCGGCGGCGGCGGCGAGGGCGCCGTTGCCTGATGCGGTCGGCCTCCTCCTTTGCTAGCATTACTGCTTCGCAGAAGGAGGCGACCGCCTGCCACTCCTCCTCGCTCCGGACCATGGCCTGAACCAAGGCCCGGCGCGAGAGGTCTCCGCCGCCGATCGCCCCCACGAGGACACGGCGGTGCTCCGCCCAAGCAGGGCACACCTCGACTGTGTGCTTCACCGTGTCCTCCGGGCGTTCCGCACAGTGGCGGCACCCGGGCGTCTCTTCCGCTTGGATCCGATGCAGGAACCTCCCGAACTTGCCATGTCCGGTGAGGACCTGCGAGCAGACTGAGGTTGAAGTATTGTGTGGGGGGGTCTCTTTTGATACATCGACGCGGAAATGAAATGATTATGATAATTTTATACAATTTAGATTCTTTTTGAGCAATTTTATGTTCCTCTTTATTAACTCAACTCGTGTTATTATTAAATTTGACGCAGCCTTGTCAAATTCTAAAAAGCGTTGTCATCGACAACGCTCATCACGAAAGCTCCAAAATATTACATTAATTCTTTTATTCAACTTCTTTTCAACTTGATTCTTATTAATTATTTACTATGAAAAATCATTTAAAAATATTAAAAAAATAGAGGCCCACTGGTATCGGGAACAGGATCAAAGCTAAGCTGCGGTCAGGACTCCAGAAAGAGGAACCTCCTACCAACACGAGCCGTGTCCAGAAGTACTGCTTTCTGAATCAAGCCCTTGAACCAGCCACCAAACGAGAGCCTCCTAAGGCGTTGGTCGAGGCTCGTGTCTTTTAAGCCATTGGCTGACACGACTCGGGTCGGTACAATGATCGCTGTGTCCACATCTCCCACGTCATGTCGATGCTCGCGAGCCAACTCAAGAAACTTGATTTGTTTATATTCTCGGCTTTGACGACGTCATTACATTAATTTCTTATGATAACTACTACGGTTGTAATTTAAAAAAATATAACCGACTTCCAAATTAAAACACTACGAAGTGAAAAATAACTTTAATTTCGGAAGTCGGTGTTCCTGTTTTCGTTTCTTTGTTTTATGACAACTTTTTTAATTTGGAAGTCGGTTGTACTTTTTTGTATTTTTTTTTATTTTTCTCTTTGTAGTTGTGGTACATAATGGACCAGTTCTATAGGCTTGCCTTTAATGCCCAAAGTGATTCCAGAAAAGATTAACCCAATAACATGATAAACAAAATCGGTAGAATGAGAGTATACCAGGGTGAACTGTTCTCACCTGCGTACCCATTTAGAGCGTAACAAGTGTGATGTTAAGATCAAAATTGAAATGGTGTAATCAATAAACAGACATGCGATTGCAGCAATCCCGAGTGATTTGCCGTTTCTTTAAAAGAGCCTTTGACCACTGTGTTTGTTTTAAAATTGAGAAAAAAGATTGACGTGTAAGCAATCTTCCTTATGGTTCGACGCGATTCGATTTAATCACACTGATAAACGATTTAAATTGCAAATACGACCTTTATGCACTTGAAATTATCTTAGAAAATACGTGCAGCATTAGGAAGGTCTCTAAGTGTAACTTAAAAACTAAATATCATTTATGACATACAATTTGGGCTCATATACCACGACACAAAAATAAACATCATAATATAGTTATCAAGCTAATTGGCTCGTTTCGCCTCATTACGTGTCCAAACTAGCGTGGACCGAGCGGGCCCTTGATGAACACAATCGGGGCTCAAGGCCCTAATGGATCGCGTTCAAATGAGAATCAAAGTTTTTTATTTAAAAATATGTTGTATAATGCTTTTAGATTTTGATAAATAGACACACATTACAGTAGGTAACTATTATCTATTCAGGGAATTTCGAGAATACACCGGGAAGGATATGGGGTTGAACTTTGCCCAGCCATGGAACAATATAGGTTGATAAAAAAAAGGAATATTCAATATATTTTTTTTACTTTTCACGGACCTATAGTTCAGTTAGATGGTGAATTTATTGATAGCCCAAAAAGTAATAATATTTTTTTTTCTTTGTTGTTATATCGTCAAAAACTTGGAAAATTAAAATCCACATTTCATTGCGGTCTTAAATGCCAGCGTATTTTTGAATAATTTTATGTTATGTTTTAAAGTTATACAATCTATTTATATCGATAATGACTAATTTATTAATTATTCATAACCTTCAGCCGAATTAGCTACCAGGCTGACATAGAATTTAGCGACAAATATTTGATGATTTAATTTATTATTTGCAGGTGAGTGCGCGAACGCGTTCGATCCGAGTGACGATGAGAAGTTGGACACAAAAACAGTGAGTTTTGAGACCTCCTTGTAGATTATAACGTCCTGGTACTTTATATATTGATTACTATCTCCTTTTGGAGGATTTCTATGGTAATTTTATTTCTTTTGACTATTTTGTTGATCTGAGGAGCTCGTGACCAAATAATATCAGCCGCACGGGTCGAACTTCATGGTCAAGCAAGGCTTGCCGAGATCGGTCCGTGGATGGGTGACCTTCTTTACAAAGCGAGTTTCCTCCGTGCCTCGGAAAGCACAGTAAGCTGTTGCCGCTTTGTTCCCGATTGTCATTTGACGATCTTTGACAGTCGTTGGATTCGATTCCCGCACGGAACCAATATTTGTTTGGTCTACAGATAGTTATTCCGGGTCTGTCTGTTTGTGTATGTAAGTTTAAATTTAAATATTTGTTAATGTACCCTCGACACAGGAGAGATTTCTAGTGTGGGGCAACGTTTAAAAAACCGGCCAAGTGCGAGTTGTACTCGCACGCTCCCTACACTTTTCTACTTTTTTTATTTTTTGGGATTTTTCCTCTATTTGTGCTGTAAGACCTTACTTTTTACCAAATTTCGTGATTCTAGGTCAACGGAAACTACCATATAGGTTTTCGACCCAAAACCTATAGGGTACTTCCTGTTGACCTAGAATTGTCAATTTTGGTTTTAAGCAAGGTCTTACAGCACAAGTAAAGGGAAAATTCAAAAAATATAAAACGTTAAAATTAAGGTAAATTTTGGTACTTACAAGTTTTCGCGAAAATCAAAATTTGGCCAGATCTTTTTATCGTGTTGACTCAGGACTTTGATTTTTATGCACCTTTTTAGGGACTATAGACATCAGTATAAATTACAACGTGCTAGGTCCACCCGTTCCTGAGAAAATCAGAAGTGACACACTGACAGATAGACGGACAGACGAACAAGAGAGTGATCTTATAAGGTTCCTTTTTTACTTTTGAGGTACGTAACCCTAAAAAACAAACGCGTCCGCGTCTATGACATGGAACTGATTACTAGCAAAATGTGGCTGAATATACTACTTTGTCTATCGATTTGGATACAGTCATTTTGCTATCCGTAGACAGACATGCTTACTTATATACATAAAGTTTTGCCTTGTCCCATGGAGGAGTAGGCAGAAACTACAGAAAGCTACCTGCTACAATCTTTACATACTATTTTTGCTTCATTGTCCTTCAAACGTCTAATCATATCAGTAGAATTTATCGATTTCGCTTAAATAAGAGCACCAAATTAAAATAATTAAGTATCGATTTCATAACATACCTACGCGTTGCAAAACATAATTCTTTTGGCCTTTCACGAAACAAGGCCAGGATAAGTTCGGGCCAGTCTCTGATAGTGAAAGTATAATATAATTAGAGATGTGCCGAATATGACTTCGGCCGACTAGCTGATTAGTCGCTTGTAAAGAGGCCGACTATTCGGCCCAGCCGATCACGGTTTCGGGGGTATTCGGCAATGTCTGTTACACTTCGTTTACAGCTGATTCGCGCTTGTGTCTGAACATGTTTTGTTTACTTCGCATTGTTTCTCGATTTTTGCTTTTGCACGGGTCAAAGCGGTGTTCATTATTGTTCATTAAAGAAAAAGAACTCAATTAAAATTTAATCGCGTCAAATAGAAAGCCTTGGAGATTGCCCATACACTGGCCGTGTGTAGATCTCCAAGGCTTCCTCATGAGGTATCATGTCTGTGATTTCAATATTATCCGAAAATAGAATTTGTTTTGTTTTTTTTTTCATCCGTGTCCTTTACTTTATATGTACAGACAACAACAGATCAGGTGCCTTCACTTGGACATTTGTACGCACCTTATTGCATAGTAATAAGAGTTCAATTCAAGAACAAAAACATCGTTAGGTATATCTCGTGAACGCCGAAAATAAATAAAAAATGTTTTCTAATTATGAATATAACGTGTTTTTTCTACAATATACAACCAAATTCATCAAGATACAACCATTTTTTCAAAGGGGTCCAAGTTCCCTTACAAAATGGGTATTCCCCTTAGGGCAATGATTCCCGTAAAGTCAAGTGTAATCAGTGCCAAATGATAATTTTTCGTGGTGCGAAAAAAATATATTTTAAAATATAAAAGCGTGGGGTACTTTTACAGGTATTTTGAAAAGGAGTGTATTTTTATCAATATCTGTCAATAAATATTATAACGATTACCATCAAGCACCCCAAGCTTTTTTATAATAAAATATTTTTTTTTGTTAATTACACTATTATTAATTTAATTTATTGAACATTTTCTACTTTTTAGTTTGGTTTCCTATTAAAGTGTGTTTTTGTTAAACCTTTATTTATTGAAAATAATTTTCGCTATATAGAATTTCAGTTTGTCTAATAGAATGTTTGTGCATGAAAATTTTAATAATTGAACACTGCTGACTGTGAAGCAATTAAAATGAATAGGTACAGCAGACATTAATTCACATAATACTCCATTTGAAATAACATTTGTTAAGTTAACAACCCTTTTTATAGTCCGTTCAACCAATTTTGAATTCTATTCCGTAATTATAAGGATGACATAACAAGCATAAACCTTTTACCAAAATCAACGGCATCTGCCATTTGTCATATCACCAACGCTATCTAAGTCAAAATTGGTTGAACGGGCTGTAACAAGGGATAATTTAAATGTCTATGTTATTTCAAATGGAGTGTGTATTTAGGTAGGTATAGTTAATTAAATAGTAGCAAGATAAAATAGTGGTTAGATATAGTAAAATCATCACCTAGATTGGTAATACTAACTGTTTGTCAAACCACAATACACTTTGTATGTTGATATGTCAATGTTGTTGTCAGTCGACCCATTTATAAATATACTTACATTTACCTACACAGATTACCTACACAGATATTAATTAAACTATAGGTACCTACGTCGACTATTTGGTGTCTAGGCAAATAATTTTAACTTAATACTATAATAGTAGATTATGCACCAAGGGGATAAAGTAAGGATAAAGTCTTACGTCACGGGCGGCATATTGAACTCTGAGCGTAACGAGGGACAGTTATGTAGATTCCTGAGTGAAACCAAGGGTTCAATCTGCCCAAACGAAGCCAGGCTTTATCCCAGAGAAGCATACTCTACTTTTCACACCTTCTGCGAGACAATAAAAAGCTGCTGTATGTATTGGTTTGAATATTATGTTTGATGCTTATTGTAGGTCTGAGCATTGAATAAACGAACCATATACTGCTTGACTTTCGAGTTTCTGCTAAATGTTGGAAATAAACTAACAGGACGGATTCCGACACAGTCTTGACTGTTAGTTTTGTTGTTCACCATTGTACAAAATCGTCATAGGCTTTTTCGTATCTGTGTTGTTTTCGTATCAGTTTTGATTAACTCTGGCATAGAACCACTATCGCTCGACATTTTTTGTCAACACGAATATTGCAATAAAATTCACTGAAAATCACAGCAATAAACAAAATTGCGCCTTTTTTCTTTGGTTTTTTTGAGTAATGCTAATGGTGGCCAAACCTCTTTACAATGCCCTACGGGATTTTTTTTACATAAAGTTTGCCACGAGTGTCCACACGAATTTGACGTTCCGAATTCAAATCACTTTACTCCCTTGGGAGTTTCATACAACTTTATCTCCCTAGAGGTAATGCTTTACTTTACGTTGAGATTGCATGATATGTAATTAGACATTGTCTTGCAGGTGGTGTGAAGGATTATTTGTTTCATTTTACGAGGTCATCTGATCGGATTACAAAAAATATTTCACGCTGTGTGTCATAGGGTCTTTTTATCCCGAAAAAATGCATGGTTCTTGTGGGCCACGGGAACGAAACAACGGGAAAAGGCCAACCCGTCTTGAGCAAGCATGGTTATCAATGCTCGTGCCTATTCTGTATGAGAAGAGAAGAGGCCTTGATCCAGCATCGGGCAGTAACAGACTGGTATCTATTATAACAAATTAAACGCAAATAAAGTTTTTGTGATGCGATTGGCTAGGTGAAAATGCATTCAACAAATCACAAAACGCGCGTTTGACAAGTTATCATGTTGATTTTTTTATAATTTTCGTACTAAAAGAAACTGGGCATTAGCGAATTTTTGATTGATCCGGTTTGTAGAAAATGAGGGTTCCATATTCCAAACCAGGAAAACATACCATACAAAAATAAATCATAATATTGATGTTTTTCTATCATAGCAGAACACATGGTTCTATATTACGCATCACCGATCGGATCAGCAGTAAAAAACATTATTAATTGACCGTTACTGACTCACCGTTGGCTCTCATAACTGTGAAGAGATGACGTCATTCTTACTTTAGTTGTAGGAACCTGCTTCGGGATGCATCGGGTTTCTTTGGGGCTACAAAGCTCTCATTGCTTGGTCCATCAAGCGTGAACTCCATGTTTGGATCTCAATTCAGACAGCGGTTTTTGCTGCAGTAAAATTGTCAGTTCGGAAGCAGTACAGAATTAAGTAGGGTTTTTGTCCATCTGTGGACTTGGTTTAAGCTGTTGATCTCTAATTTGTTTTCCAAGATAGGGTATAGGATGAACTATCCCTGGGGCATGACACGTTGTGCTGTCGAAGAATCTGGTGCATATTTTAAGGAAAGCTTTGAGTATGAATGAGAATGGCTAAAGTAGGGAAAGACCAAAGAAAAGATGAACGAATTGTGTGAAAGATGGAATGGCTGCAACATTACTAAAAAGAGAGGTGCGAATAATGATACGTTATGGAAGAAAGAGGCATGCAGCGCTGACCAAAAATAAATTATAATAAGGATAGGAGAGTGACGAACTTGTTTAACAAACCAAAAGTCACAAACCGAAAATCAAGGAAAAATCCCATAGGATAAAACTGGACGACTACAGGTTGACATTTATATATGAGTCAGCGGTCAAGTACTAGGCTATCATGAAATGCTAAGCGATTACGAATTTGTTTTCCAAGCCAATGGTAACACACCGAAAATCAAAGGCTAAACCTATAGGATCAAAGTGGACGTCTAGAGGTTGTATGTTGTATTTGTAATTTGACTCAGCGGTCAAGGATTAGGCTATCATGAACTGCTAGTAGATGACGTCACTTTATAGAGATGGGATTCTTCCATTGTCGTGAGAAGTGCTGTAATGATGCCGTAATCGATTTATTTAATTTTAGTTTTTCAAAGGGAATGAGAAATCATTTATTATTCACAAGTAAATGGGATGTGGTTTAGATAATACTGACAAACTGACCAGTAATGTAACCGCATCGGACGTTTCAAAACTATTTGATAACAAATAGAATTGTGTACTTACAAAAGTTACGTGAATTAAATTTTTGACGTCAATTTCGATTCGGACGTAAGTTTTATTTCAAGTTGACAGGTGATTGAAATAGACAATTTATGAAAATATAACAAACAAACTAAAGAGGTAAATGTTAATCGAATCGCCTATAAAATTCGGATGAGGGCCAGATGAAACAGAGTAACCGGTTCTAATATTATTAATGCTAAAAGGTAGATACTGTTATTTTTAAACTTAATATTATTACGAGTATAAAGAGTAATTAAAGTATCTGAATCTGAGTTACAATGTTTCTTTTTAACCGACTGCCCAAAAAGGAGTAGGTTCTCAATTCGGATCCAATATTTTTATATCTTTTTATTATCGATAGGCTCGCGTTTGACCACTATCTTTCTTATGTAAGTTCGAGCATAACTCCGTCAGACGGATTTTCAAACAAAAAAAGAATTTATTTTATATAAATTAATTAATATTTGAGACTTGTCTCAAAAACAGAATCTGATGATGGGATCCTTTGGCAATCGAATAAACTAATCAAATACACGCAGACATATAACGATTTTTAGGAGATAAATTCAGATGTAATTACGAAAATTCATTTAGGTATTACTTATGCGGGGCGCACGGGATCGGTCAATGTGGCGACGCTTGGGCTCCGAAAGACGTCCACTACTGGACATAGGGGATGTCCAGTAGTGGACGTCTTTCGGTTGATATGATGATGATGATTCATTACTACGCTCCATCCAGTTGCTGAGTTGCATAGGCTATTTATACCGGATAAATGTACGGTTCCTGCGGCAAAAACTTAGCAACATAACATATCACTAAGATTAGCTACATTTTATATTTTGTTTTTATTTTTTTTGTTAGATTTTTGGATTATTATTATTTGATTGGTTGATTTATTTACTTTGTTTTATGTTACTAAGATTTTCCTTTCCATTAATCAAGCCTGTATTTCCCCAAGGGTTAACCATAGGTACCCCTATAAGTACACCCAGCTTTTGCCAGCCGTGTAACAGGGGACGAGAGTTCGGAATGCTATTGAGCAGTTCCAGATCGAAAACCTAACAAGTAATAACACTGGCTGACCCGAGAATCGACACGATACGGTTCGAACGACAAACTTGGTAATAAATAGATTTCTTAAGTGTGGCCTAGTCGGCGGCACGAACTATTTTGTGGCCAGGGTTAAAATGCATGCTATCTCATCGACAACACGTGCAAAAAGGATAGACACTGTGAAGAGCAGTTAGAAGCTAGTGCGCGTACGAATACATTTTTTCATTACACAAACACATGATTTAGAAAGAAAACGAGCGCGCGAAATTGTATAAACAATCTTTTGGGAATATGGATATCATGAAAAATCTACTGAATGTATCTGTTCAAAATAAATTATTTTCATATTTGAACTACTAATCTATCCCTGTATGGTGATTGCTTTGCAATTTTCCTTCTTATGGTATTTATTTTCGCCCAAAGATGCGTTAAAATTAGTGTTGAGATATGGAACTTTCGACGCTCATAACTCTCAAATATACGTTTTTTTACTTTTTTGTTGCCGTACAGGGCTAGATAATGATGAGACGAATTGATATCATTTTTTTATTTTGAACGTACACCGTCAAACAGTGGAGTAATCGCCATATTACGTTTGTATGGAAGATTGACAGACTAAGGCTCTTTCGGGAAACAATCAATCTACTATTAGATCACTATATCTATTGTTCTCTAAAACACAAAACGTTATTCAAAATATTAATATCGTACGTTCGTTTCAAGACGTGATCGGTATATAACAATCGGTGCCAAGGTTCGTAGCTACGAGAAGAGTTGCGTCAATTCCTTGTATGCACGCTCTCGCAGTGATGGGCGAATCGATTTTTATCGATTATTTTAAAGAATCGATTAGTTATGGTGTTAGGCCCTTGACAATCGGTTGCGACATCTGTGTTGATGTTTTTGTCGATTCTGTTTTTTTTTGTTTGTCAAGTTTTCCAATATTTTTGTGTGAAAACTTTCTATTGAGGTAACCTGGTTTTTTAATGCTGTTAGTGGCCCCAGCTGTTGTTGTCGTTCTTCTTATAATAAGAACAGTAACTTTGTCACCCGCATTCAGATTCAAATTCGCAAATATGCCTTAACATTATTTACAAGTTAAATAATCATGTAAGTAACAATAAAATTTTGGTATATTACAATATTATTAGCTATTATCATATTTTACCTTGCCATCGCCAAAGTATAGCATAACACAAAAGGAATTTAAAACAAATACAACACAAGAACACAGATCAAGATATCACAGAGCCAGTAAAATTGGTGAAATATCGATACTAATATTATCAAATACGAAAATAACTGCTTGTCTGTCTGTTAGTACTAGACTATGTTCTGGAGTAGGACATAGGATTTTTATCTCGGGAGTGCCTCATTCCTCTCTTTTGGAATAACGTCCGACTTTCACGAGGACGAAGTAGCTGGTAGAAGTTAAAACAATACATTTAACGTTACACTTAATTATTTACGTAATTAAAACATCAGAACAGCTGTTTTCTAGGCCGTGTGACATCACTGCAATGAGTCGGTACTTCGGTAGTCCCCAATCGAATGAGATGGGTTTATTTTTATCAGTGTGTTTAGACTCGAATCTTGACCCAATTGTTCAAGTAACCGCTTCCTTTGACCATTTTTAGTTATATACCTATAGATAACAGTTGCTACAGGCTTTTACCGTGGCTTCGCGTTGATTATGAAAGCCAGCGTTTTTCGGACATCAACAAATAAAATATATTGATTTGCAATTTGGTTAAAATAACACTTTTAAACTAGACAGGGCTGGTGTTTATAAGCTACGGGACACTGAAACAAACTCGGAGGTTTTGTCCACTTTTTTACTAACACTAGGTAATAAGTTTATGCTATGCTACTAACATTAGGTAATAAGTTTTTAATTGTCTCTAACACTAGGTAATAAGTTCTTATATGTTACTAACACCCTATGGATATTTGCGTCCGAAATAAAGATATTCTATTCTATTCTATTCTAAAGTCCATACAATCTGTAACTAGTCAAATCATATGAGAACCATGTAGGTTAATGTCTGAGGTGGTCTTTGAGGAAAGTACCACAAAGAAGACGGGCCACGACTCATCGGTCGTACTGTATAATATTCTTACGATAAAGTCAATTCATCTTTTCTACATCAATGGATAAAACAGCTCTAACGTATGCTATAAATAGACATCTATTTTCGGACTCGATTTGCGAGGGAATAGTGAAAGTGTAGGCCGATATAAGGAGGGTATTACGGGCTGGAAATAAGCTATCCCTAAGTTGTGGGTGTCAAAGGCACTCGTGGCGTTTGCAGGTCAATGGGCAGTGACGTTTATCGGAATATTAATGAGGGCTATCAACACGTGCATAGCCGATAAATTAGTTTATGGTAGAATAGGCAGAAGTGCCTTTTGTTCGCTATGTTATTTATTTTCAGTTTGAATTGTCCTAATGCATTGTAAAAGGCTCCTTTTAGTGTTTCCATTTTTAACAGTTTTGGGCAAGTGTAGACCAGTCCTTTCTGTAGGTTTTACGTTTGTCTCGCCGCTTGCCGTTCGCTATAGACGCGGTGGGACCGCAGGGGAGAAGAAAGAGTGTCGGTATAGCGTTGGTCGCTCTCCCTATCCCCTGCGGCCAAAAAGTGGTAGGTGGTGGGGCCACTGACCTGACCCGTCACAGAGGGACCAAGGTTGCCATAGACGGGGTCGTCTGGCGCCCAAGTGCTGGTTTGTTGGTCACGGCATACAATGTGTTCTGGTGCGACGGTGATTGGGAGTACTCCCCAGTCCCCAGAGGATGGTCCGGTGACGGACAGCTGCGGCGGTTTTGAGGTGAGTGCTAAAGCATGCCCGTGTTCCCGCCATAAGCGCCACAGGAGGACACCGTGGAGTTTTAGTGGTTTGTAGTCCCACATAACTGCGCTATCTCTCCCTATGGTAGTGCAGTATGCTTGAGCATTTCACCATGCAAATAAGGCGCAACCGGGCCTTGAGCAAAAATCTCTGCCCTTTATCAATTCTTTGGTTAACAAATGTTCCTTCCATTGTTGACAAACAAAACACAGACCGACTTGCATGCAATTTTCTATAGTTGTTAAAAATAGTTAATAACAAAGTTCTTTTACAATAAGTTTTATTTTAACAGATTCACCTCCGTGACTTGTTACAATACGTACTTTATCATCACCACAAGCCACCCAGTGAAAGTTTTAACACCGTTTCTTTCTTTAAAAAAAAAAGAGACATCAAAACCAAATCACAAACAATGTAATCGAAACTAAACCGATTAATTGGTTTAAAAAAAACAATCGATTCGACTAACACCCAACACTAGTAACAAGTCTAGACTTAAAGACGCCATGTTTTTAAACTGACAGCTGATCGCTGACCATTCAGCGAAAGACGGTTGTTAGCTTAAGCGCTTTATTCACTACTTGTGTCAGCTTAATTTCAAAGGGCTCCTTCTGTCTGTTGCAGGGCTAGATATCTAGCCCTAATAGGCAATTAACTAAATTTCAATCCGATTAAAATCTATCGCTGGCTCATCAGGACTAGTATCTTTTAAACGTAATAGGGAACCAGTGGAAATATTCACAGAAGACGTGTTGCTATGCCCTATATCATAGGATAGTTCTTATAGTATAGAAGTGCTAGAATATAACACTTTTTTCATAAATCGCTAGATTCAGCTGATTTCATTTTGACACCATTACACGCTTTATTAAGGCAAAGCGCTTTCCGCTGCAGAGCGTTGCGATATTTTCCGCTTGACAACAACGCCGACAACTTATCTAGGTCAGAAGGGTTCGGGGAGGTCTGACGTCAGAGTGCATTCAAACTGGCTCGCAATCCCAAAAGGACATATCACACAGCTTGCGTCATCGTAAAATTTACCCTGCGCCGTAAAAATAGAGATGAAAATTCAATTTCCCCTTTTAATTACGAATTACCTTGCGTATATTTGACTAACCAAAGGTCATATAAGTCGTTTGTTGAAATTGAATCTTGTACGTTAACCGATTAGGTTGGGATTAGATTGGGATTCGACTATTGCGTTATGTTGGCATGTTATGAAGGTCTTATTAACATACAAAAGCTCTTTTAGCATTATGGGCGCCTAGTACTTTGTCACTGTGTGAGCGGTGAAGCGTGATCTTTGATTTACTGTTTGTTCGTCATTCATGAGGTCATCACTATTATTTAACCGACTGTGAAGATGGGTAATGTTTTGTAAGGAATATGAATGGAGTCAGCTAATAACAAAATACTGCGATGATTAATTTACGAGTATCTGTCGAATATGGTGATAATTCCGATTTGCCTTATAGCGTTTTATTTGTTCCAATTTTATTTAATTACAAGCACATGAAACATCTTTTGTCTCTCCAATCTTCAAATCGGTAATGTCCTTTGTCCCGACCAGCATATAATATAATATATTCGGTAAGGCAAAGGGTAGAGTATGAACAACCGACCGATCACATGCTTGATGAAAGTCGCGATGTGGATTTCTGTCTATGTGATTGGTCGATTGCCTACATACTCTTTTCCCTTTGCCTTGCCGAATTCATTTACGCAATCAGGCTGCTGGTTTCTATCATGCACATCATCATTCATAGACCGTCTTCGCCCACTGCAGGCCAAAGGCATCTATTTTCCTGAGCCAATCCCCACGCAATTGCGCCAGCCTCAGGAGTCCATAGCTAGAGACAACTTTCTTTAGCCAAAAACTTCTCGCAATATTAAAAACATTGTCACCTATGCAAGATAAACATCAATGTATGCACATACAGCCTACATTTCATCCCTAGGCAAATAGGTCACTGGGTCGCTTAAATGGGCGTGTCATTGCATTGTATACTTTCAAAACTTTCCGGTTGCAGCATCAAAAGTTATGGCACCAGCAGATAATAAACTTCCATAACATCACGATTGTACTCCAAAGGGATGGGCAGAGGTGCTCTATAGAATACCAACATTTCACCAGTCCTATGTTATACGGGGCCAACCTATTTGTTATCAACAGGGCAATAGGGTAGTTGACAAAAATATCTATTTAGTCCGTCAGTTAGATAACCGAAAAATATTGGACACGTATTTTTACCATTGCCTCGTAAACAAAAAAATATGCCAATTGCCAACACAGTGCGTTAAAATATCGCTAGTGTGCTACACTTTATACTGACAAAGTGACGTCACAAGCCCTCACTCCTGAACTTTGATACGTCAATTTTTATTTATATGATAAAGCTAAAAATACGGGCTCAATATTATTTGATAATCTCACTGACGGATTAAATAGAATTATATTTTTTCTACCCAGAAAACATCCCTATTCAGACTGCTACTGGTAAGTTGCAGATGATGAAATCCAATAACGCTTTGCCCGTACAGGAAATCAGACACAGGACCTCACTGCTCAGCAGTACCGCTTGGGACCACTCGACAAATAAGGCTATTGCCTCGGTTTAAATTGTCAGAAATCATCATCATATATTGAGCAAGCGTAGTCATCAATGCTTATTCCTTCTCTGTATGAGAAGAGGCCTTTTGTCCTACAGTGGGACAGTTATAGGCTGGTATTATATAGGCTCTAGCTTCTGCCATCGGCTTCGCCCGCGTGAATGTCGAAAATTATCCCGAGGGAACATATGCCCGGGATAAAAAATATCCTATGTGCTATTCCTGAATATAATCTACGTATATCTGTGCAAAATTTCATCCAGATCCGTTTAGCCGTTCTGGCGTGAAGAAGTAACAAACACATACAGTCACAAACTTTCGCCTTTATAATATTAGTGGGATCTCAGAATTATATTTCATCTCAGTAATGATGAGTGTGTTTCTCAATACAAAATAAAATATTTTCTTTTGTGAACGAGTCATTCATTTTTAGGAAACTCATTCCAACTGAGTGATTACCAAACCATTATATTATTAGTAGAACAAAGGAAAACAGTAAACCAAAATGGTTGTATAACAAAATATTTGTTTTGTTATGGTTTTGACCGAAATAATTACGTTTTGCATCTACAACGTTTTGGGAATGCTTTCATTAAGAAGTGGAATTCCCTGACGTAGTCTGTGTTTCCAGATAGCTACAACCCCTGAGTCTTTAAATCAAGAGTGAATAGGTTACTTCAAAGTAAGCGTGCTTCACCATCAAGTGACAGTGGTCAATCACGAGCCTTATGAAAAAGAGCCTAAAATAAATAAAAAATACTACTTAGGAACTTAATTCCTTAATTGCTCTCAATCGCCCTAACTCAAAATTTTCCGCCCTAACTCTCAGTTTTCTCAAAATTTTGTTGATTTAATTATTACATTTTCCAGTATAATTTTATATCCTAAGAGTAGTCCTTTTTAACCACCGAAAGAGGGGTGTTATTATTTGACGTGTAGTACCTGTGTGCTTGTATATTTGTGTATCTGGCTGTGGCATCACAGCTCCTAAATTAATGAACCGATTTCGATTTCGTCTTTTTTTGGAAGTTGATTTTAACGAGAGTGTTCTTAGCTATGTTTGATGAAAATCGATTTAGCCGTTTAAAAGTTATGGGCGTTTTACTGTTTGAATGAGGCGGTTTTCGCAAGATATCGTGTTATAATTACGTGTCAAATAGTTTTTCGATCGAAGCGTGTCTACTGCTAGATAAATTATGTAATTATGCATTATTATATATGAAAATGTGTTAGGGGTTTTTTAAATTTTGCTTGTTGCCAATGTGAAACGCTAAAACACGTCAAATTTAACACTTTTCAATTAACTTCTAGTTATTTTGATCACATTCGCTAACAAATTCTGGTCAATTTGAAAACATAGTAACTAATGAACACTTCGTATCGTAAGAGTGAGTCCAACGATTCACGAATTAAAAACAAAAATAATCGTGCTACTATTTCGGTAATCAACACCTCTCCACATAAATTTTGACTCTATTTCAACAGTGATAAAGTTTATTTCTTCGCGGTATAGTTTGAAGGTTTATTCAAATGAGTTTAGTCCAACTTCTTAACTTCCTGGTCGCCTAGTACTTTTGTGCGCAGTTACATAATGTAATGCACGGTTTCTTAACACCTGTTAGCTCTATTATCACGCTAATGGCACGTGTATTTTACAGAGTGTAGGCGTAAGCAGAAATCAGCAGAATGACTGGTCAAAATTAACTGGTGAACTGTTGGCATATTTTGTCTTTGTTTACTTGTTTACCTTTAAAGGAATGTAGACGTGCAAAGTGCAAAGGGCCTCTAGGCCTTTTCAATCAAGAAGTTTGTGATCTTGAGACAACTATGCAAAACCTCCTAGCTTTTTTGGCACCCTGGTCTTTTTCGAAACCATCTTCCGTTTCCATATTGACAATTCAGTAGAAAGAAATCAGAACATGATGAAAATTTAAAAAGAAAAACTTCTGACCCTGATATCACTTCTGCAAAAAATTATTTTGCCAAATAAAACCTCATTTTCTTCCATATTTCAATCAAAAGTATAATTACCAAACCCCTAAAATAGCCAATCAATGGAGCTCAAGTCTCGTGCAAACCCTTGGTAACGTGACAACTAGAAACTATTCAACAAAAAGTGACATCTACCTGGCTTCAGCCCAGGTTCACCATAGCAACCCCGTCGAATTTGGCTCGAGCTATACTTTCTAATGACATAATACACACTGATTTGAATGTAAGTACGTCAGTCAATTTCTTAGAAATTTGTCTCGTAATCCTCCAAAGATTATATCAGTTCAAAATTAGTCTCTCGCTGTTCCAACTCAAACCCAACGTATTTGAATACTGATGGCTCTGGGAGCTGTAGACCTCGTGAGACTGCCTTTTTGTTTTGTTGCTGATTCAGTTTTTTGAAATTCTTAAAAATAGCGGATTAATGACAAAAAAAATCCAATTGCAATATTGACAAAAAAAGCCATAGAAACTGCTCACAAAATTTCAAGAGAATCAGAACAAGAGGAGAATAGCCGGACATCTAATCCAGACAGACATACGAAAGAATTTTTGCGCTCGCTCGGTCAACGAATAAATAAATCAATTAAACCGTTTACAGACACTTTTGTATTTTACAATGAGTCGGTCCAACGACGATAGTGGTTATATTCTCTTTGGTCGGTCAGTCAAAAATATGAAGCTTTGCTGAGTTGCACGTCAACAGCATCATCATTTCAGCCGAAAGATGTCCAGTGCTGGACAAAGGCCTCATCCAAGCGTCGCCACATCTACCGTTCATGTGCTGGTCATATTCAACTAACTTCCCAGGTCATCGGTCTATAAGTAGGAAAAGCCCTAGTATAATTCACAGATCTACAGAACTATAGGATATAAATAGTGTAAAAGAGCTTATTGCTGTATAAAGAGGAAGACATGGAGGGCTGAACCTAAATAAATAGGGCTAAAGGGCTATAAAATGCTGATATTCAGCTGCATTCGACTAGAGAGGAAGCCGAACCCAGCAAGGTCAGAAAAACACTAAGCGGATGAGACCTACTTAACAATCAAAATTGTGTAGTCTATGACAAATGATCATATGACCTCATCATTGAAGCTAATGAACCCTTATTAAAAGAAATGACTAATCATCAAGTCAACAATAAGCATATTTTCAATAGTAAGATAAACTAAGGAAAAAACAACAAAACATTAATAGGTTGCTAACCTAAAACGTATAATCATAACAACTACGAAATAATCATCGCGTATCGCTCCCATATGTTGTGACTAAACCAAAAAGGGATAGAAGATAGAATCCCACGAGCCAGAGAGAGATAACCGAATGTTTGTCAACATACAAACGATATTTTTAGACTTGTTTCCGCGAGTAGAATTTAGATAACTGCTGTGAATAAGTATATCAACAAATTTTATCGTTAATAGGTTAGTATGTTTTGGACGAGAGTAAATGAATTACGGGAAGAAAAAACTTATCAATGCTTTTATTGTTGAATGTAGATTGATAAAGATTTGTTTGTTTTGTAGTTTGGAAGAATTCCTACGCAGATTTTCTTGAAATGTACTATACTGTTGCTATAGACAATTATTGGAGCGAACAAGTTTACGAATTCCAAAGGGTAATGTTTTGAGACCTATGACGAAATATGTGTAAAAGATTAATTTAGAGTTCACTTGTTTCGAAAAAGTAATTGTGATATCAATAGACTATACTCCATTGAAAAAAAATCCCTAAATTCCACGCCATTGAAACGCTAATTTGATTTCAATTGGTGTGTTATTAATTCAACTCGTTTTCAAAGCCTACGTACCAGCTATCACCAGTGTTTCATCTATCATCAACAGCTAAACACGGACCTGCCTCAATGATTAACGAAAACGAATGGCCTTCGGGAAAAAAAATTTTGGCAGACACAGTAGTTTTCGCAATTTGATGTTATAAACAGACAGGAGGACGCTGCCACCCACCATGGGTGGTCCATATTTTGTTGAGATGTTATACAAAACCGATGGATTGATTGTGTCAAAGATGATGTTAAGGTATGTATGTAGGTGGTACGTAGGATGAAGAAGTCATGTTGAGCCGATCCCTGGAAAATTGGTATGAGGACAAGAGGATGAATGGTCTTAAAGAAGATTTTATCTATATTATATATGTAGATATTAAAGGCAGCAAATTTACAACATCAAACGCAAAGTATTACGCAAAATGTGCGCGTGTTTAAACTGCGTATATCGCCCATTTACGTATTGTATCTACGCAATGGATTCAGTTGTCATTCCGCAATACTTGTTACAACCTCTGCTATCCTGGTAGCATCTATATTAAATGACTAGGTGGTGAAAAATGATCAACATCTGGTAGCATGTTAGCATCCAGGTTATTAAAGGCTTAGGTTATGAAAATGGTACCTATTAAAACATTTGCCAACTACTTGAGAGATTTAAAGAGGTTAAAAACCTGGACCAACATAGGTTTTTGATATGAAAAAACTACTGATATAATATGCGAAAATATTATCACGAAACCTGGGTATGAAATCGCAAATACGCAATGAGAACGCGTGGTGATCTATGCTCGATCCTTATCTGTATGAAAAAATATCTTTGCCTTGCAGAAGAACAATGTTACTATCTTATTATTAGACGTAATAGCTAACATATTCCGCCATTATTTCAAATACCTATAATAATGTTATCGCATTATAATAATGCATGCCTTGCAAACGTGCCGTTGTTTTAAAGATAGCATGTTCTCTGCTCACCACATAAAGATAAGAAGGAAATCAATTCACTCCAAGATAAACCATGGAAGAAAACTCGTGTTAAAATCATTAAGTGAGTTTTATACGTTCTTCATTGTCACCTCTTTTCAATTTCTGATAGCCTGGTACTTACAGGAAATAGTGAATCATGTTTCCCTCTACGTCAATTTATTTCTGCTATCGACCTTTGAGTTTTGCGGTGTTTATAATCTTTCGTGGATGAGGATTATGCAAAATTGCATTCTTGGCCAGCATAACTTTCAGAATTTCTGCTAGCCTAGTGAATGCTTGATGAATTATTACCAAGTTTTGAAAGTGACTACTTATCTTGGTTTTCTTTCATATCTTCAGAAGTTCTGCTGCCCTGGTACTTACAGGAAATAAGTATGAAGATATCAGCAAATGCTGTAGCGAAAATGGGTGTCTCAGCTTCCGCCATGTTTGATATTTAATTTATATCTGGAAAATTTTTAGCATCCAACCAAATTTTCCAAGCCATGCCAAAGACGTGCAATTCATATGACGTCAGTTTAGATCCAACATCAATAAAATTACGACAATTTGACAACCGATGTGACAACGTACAATAAACAAAGTGGAAAGTTTTAATTATGAACGTGAAAGGCTATAACTCTATAAGGGTATGGGAGAACACGAATCTTATTGGTGACGTTCTTCAAAAAAACCAGGTGCGCAGTTCTCATAAGCGACGTGCGTGTATGAATAGATGTACAGTTCTCGCCAAACTTCTTGGCCACTCTGAAGTTGGCTACAATGGCTGCGCCGGTAGTAAGCATACAAAAACAGCACCGCGCCGTGCCTTGACAGCTAATTTGCCCGGAAAGCTAATTTCAGGGCAGCCAAGAAGTTTGGCGAGTACTGAACGAGTATGAATGTTAAAGGAGCATTTAAGAGTCTTTTAGCAAGTGGCGTTTTGTAGTTTCTGCCTCTTGGGAAAAAGGCATGAATTGATATAGGTGTGTGTATGTGAGAACTAAGAACCGATGTACTGTGTGTAAGGCAATAGAAACAGCGATAAACGAGAAAGGTTCATGTATATAATTTGTCCCGTACGAAGCCGATGCGGTTCGATAGAAACGATATATTCTTCAAGAAGAAAGGGCAGAGTTGATCGAAAGAATACATAGCTGTAATATGCACTGGTGTATAATAATATTGATAACAAACATAGACGTCCTTGCGATACCATCGTTTAAGATAACATTTTGATAACTTATCGATTTCTAAATGGGTTAGCTATCGGCAATTTATATGCGGAAAAATGACGACAGTTTTGGATGCACTCGCTGACTCGCAGTGAATAACATCATCAACGTTTTCAATCAGCCGAAAGATGTCCACTGCTGGACATAGGCGTCTCCCAAGCGTCGCCACATTGATCGGTCCCGTGCGTCTCGCAACCTGTGCCAGGTCATCGGTCCATCTGCTGGCAGGTTTTCCAACGCAACGTCTTCCGGTTCGCGGTCGCCACTCCAGAACCTTTCTGCCCCATCGGCCATCCGTTCTGCGAGCAATGTGCCCTGCCCACTGCCACTTAAGTTTGGCAATTCTTCGAGCTATGTCGGTAACCCTGGTTTTCTTGCGAATCGCTACATTTCTGATTCGATCACGCAAAGAAACTTCGAGCATAGCCCTCTCCATTGTTTTTTGGGTGACTGTAAGCTTTCTGATGAGGCTCATTATAAACGACCATGTCTCAGAGCCATATGTCATCACTGGAACACGACACTCCGAGACTGAGACACGCAGTGAATAAGCGTGGTGATAAATGCTCGATCTTTGTATGAAAAGGGGTTTTTATTATATGGTATTACTCGCCTTTCACTGCTATACCAGCTTAAGGTGAGCGATGTTGAGTATGACAACGGTGCACATTTGCCTAGAATCGATTCATACAAGACTTTAAGTATATATCCTGTGCTTTAAGATAGCTCTCCAGCTTTTCTCTGTCGCTTAAAGTTATCTTCATCTGCATAACAATCAATCTGCCTAGCCTTTTCCCAACTTTATTGGGGTCGGCTTCCAGTCTTACCGGATTCAGCTGAACACTAGTGTTTTACGTGGAACAACTGCCTATCTGACCTCCACAACCCAGTCTCTGGGTAACACAGTACCCTTTGGCAAGACTGGTCAGATCTCAAGCTGACTACCCGTAACGATTGTCAAAGATCTTCAAATGACAGCCGGGACCAACGGCTTAACGTGTTTCCGACACACGGAGTAAACTCGGTATGTTGAAAATAGTCATCCATCCACGGACCGACCTCGTCAAGTGCGGCTGTTATTATTTAGCCACGAGCTCCATATCATCATCTGCATATCGTTTTCACAAATAATAATATGTTAGAATCAATATTTTACAAGAAGCGACTGCTTATCTGAACTCCACAGTCCATTTACTGGGTAACTCAGACCCGCCTCTTGTTAAGACTGATTACCAGATTCTCGGGCATCTGTCTACGCGTAACTTCTATCAAAGATTTGCGAATCACAATTGGGGCTGAAAGTGCTTTCCGAGACACGGAGGTGCCTCGGTATGAAATGGATATTCATCCACGGATCGACCTCTAAGTATGTCCCCAGTAAGTCTAAAGATGTCTAGTAAAAACATATACATCATCAACACTTCTTCCGACATCAGGCATATAAATAAATAAATAAACCGAAATACACATACTCCGGCCACGTTTTTGGAACGCTTCCAAAAATGTGTGTGAGGGTATAAACCGTGTATTCTTATAGTTAAAATCTGTTTATATTTGTTCACGGGTTAAGAATAGTGGTTTAACGAGGTTAAGATTTTGATGGGTTAGGTAACCGAAGGAATTCTTGAGTAATGAAAATTATGTTTAGTAGTAGAGGAATCCCTCTAGTACTAAACTACGTAATTATTGGACCTATGACCTGTTTATGTGTAGTACTTTTCGTAGTAGAGCTATGTGTAGTACAGGACCGACCAGTATGGCGTCGCTTGGGGGAGGCCTATGTCCAGCACCGTGGACGTCCGTCGTCCCCCACACATCAGGACCCGAGTTGGGGGCGCATAGTGTTCCACGCGTGCTCCTCTTAGACGTCGCGGGAGAAGTCAAACGCCTTACTCTCCCCAACCCGAGTTCGCGGCTCTAGCCGGAGTTGCGGCAAAATCGTACGTTCCCGCGACCCCCGCCGTAGGTGTAGATGGAACACCAGGGTGGTTTTTAGTGATGTGGATGGAGAGGGAGAGGGAGAAGAAGGCCAAAGAAAAGATGGATGGACCGTGTGAGAAATGATATGAAAAAGGATTCAGTGATAGCGTGACGGCGGACAGGATGGTATGGAAGAAGAAAACGTGTTGCGCCGACCCCCAAGTAACATGGGACAAGGGCAGGAAGATGATGAGGAGAGGCACATTGAAAGTGGTGTTGGTGACGGAAAAGTAAAGGAATCGTTTGTTTTGATACGGGCATGTGATGAAGAGGTATGGAAAGCATGTGACAAAAAGAGTTATGGATATAAATGTTGATGGATGGAAAGAGAGAGGAAAGGCAAAAAAATTTGGTTGGAATGTGTGAGGAATGACGAGAGAGAAAAGGAAGTGAATGGTAGTATGACAGTTGACAGAGGTAAAGATTTTCCTTCTGGAATTTCTCAGGAACGGCATTTATGCCAGATTGATGGCAATAGTTACTATAATATATATTTAGTAATGTAACTGTGGCAATTGGCTCGACATCACAGTGGCCTTAAACATAACTGTAGCCTAATTGCGTAAGTGAATTTGTCTAGGAGAAGGATTTGATCCCATCTATCGACCGATCAAGTGCGAGATGAAATACGCGCTTTGGATTTTCGTCTATGTGGTTTTTTGATTAATGGGGAAAAATCCTTTGCCTTGCCGAATTCACTTACGCAATGAGGCTACTGTTGAAGTGTGTGTAGGTGCTATAAGCACACTTCTGGTTATCCTTTGGAGAACACAGGCGATGATGGCGTGATGTTATGTTATGATAATTGCTTTTTATATATGACTTATTGATAGTATCAAACCTTTCAGTCAATTTGGTGTTTACGGAAACTGCATTACGTAACTACGCTACAAAATTTAAAATCAAGTATTACGTAGGTGCAAGTAGTGGTAGATGCAGCGTGTCGAATATTGTTGCTAGCCAATGACATTATCGCGCTGTTGCCAAGTGCAGTACTTGAGTTATAGTTTGTCGTAATTTGTCACGTTTTGAATTTTATTACAATCGTGTTTCTATAGGTTTATTAATGCAATTTGAATTGATAATGCGTTTGTCGTTTAGTAGGTGATTTATTGTGGAATGAATTCTGGTAATTATGAATATTATGATGTATATGAGATTAATATTATGTAGGTCTGGTTAGACTGGAAGCCGACTCGAACATAGTTGAAGAAATGCTAGAAAGATTATCATAATACAGATATGTAGGGTCTAACCAGACGATTATAAAATGGAAAGAGAGAAATAAGGTATCAAAGAATTCATTAGGTTTTAAGACGACAATTTTTATAGAAATTGCTCTACAGACGCATGGATAATATACTCGTATTTTTTTATGGAAAAAAAATATTTAAAAATAACAAAAAACCGGACTGCTTAAAAAGCGAACTAAAACTGCAATCGGAGGATACATATGAGTGAGCTGGCTGACCAAAACCAAATGTCCTCCGACTGCACAGCATGATGTACATCTTGTTTACGTCTTTTTACTTCACTTTTTTAGCAGTCGGGTTTTTTTTTATATAAAAATATTTAATTTTTTATTTGCAATCTTTTTTTTTTAGAATTAAATGCATTTAACATATAAGTGTTATATATTTTTGTAATGACCTCTTGAAACCCTTTATTTTGATACCCCACACGATGGGTTTGGAAGAAAAAAATAATTTGCACCCCTACAATATGGCGCCCAAAAGCCGCCATTTTTCTATTTTACAATTTTTTATGTAGTCAGTGATACTCGCAGGATTAAGACGAATGGATTGTACGAAGAATCATCAAAATCGGCCAACGCGTTTGGTCTCTAGAACGCCACATACTTACATACATACATAGGCTGATAAACACATTACCCTCCTTTGGCAGTCGGGTAAAAAGGGTTGTCGCATTGTCCCGTGGAGACAGCGAAAACTACTTTTATTCGATTTTCAGCATCTACATCTTACTATCTGGTATTATTGCAGTTACAGAAATATTTATTCTACGGGTTACTTCAATGTTGCCTTCTTGTTTTTTTTAAAAAAAAAACGTTGCCCCACACTAGGAATTTCTTTGCATAGTTAGTTAACTTTAGTTATACAAAGAAATTCTATATCCCTTTGGAAGTTTGCTCTGACCCACTTTCAAGTTTGACTTGCCCGTTTCGGGTCACAAACAAAACAATTATTACATGCCCTTTTCATACCATCCTGTAATAATTCATTAATTGGACCATGACATGGTCAGCCCTTTGTGACCTCAAATATGCATGACCCACATAGAGCAATACAGTACAGGCATTCATCTGCGTTGCGATGCCTTTGGTCAGATGCCTATAACTCCATTGGCGTCGGTAAGTGGTCAACTTACATCAGGGAGATCGTCTTCTTGACGCGTGGTCTTGGCCGAAGATCACACTGTCGTCCTCTCTGGTGTCATCGCTTTTTTTTACAAGCTTTTATTCAACTTGCAATGTATGTAAGTGTGTTCGGGTCAAATCTTGCAATAGAATTTTAAAGCAGTTATCCTCCACCGATTCACATGAAATTTTGCATACACGTTTAGTTTTGATGACAATGCATGGTTAGCTAAGTGACGTCATTCTAATTCCAATATAGCGGATGGTCCAAGATGACTAGTTATTTTTGTGCACTGCCATGATATGGGTATCAAATGAAAGGGTTTGTTGAGAAGAATACGAAAGAAGCTTGTTTTAAAAAAAGATCGTTTTAATGAATGATTTTACGTACGAGTATTCCCAATAGAGCTGTATTAGGTCCCTTTGCGATAATTTTCGTAATTCCATACGGGCGGAGCCGCAGTCGGCATCTAGTACTTTATATTACGACCCCGGAGGCAGGCCTTCACATCAGGAAGTTACATAAAAGGAAGTTAAATAATTACAACACATGGCAACAGTGTTTTTCAAAAAAACACATTCAAAATTAATTTTCTCATCCACTTCCCTTTCACTCCATACGTATACACAGTAAACACAGTTTGTACAAGCTTGTTACTAGGCGAGGCTACCCTTGACCCACATTCCCTGATGCACCTTCCCCCCCACCTCTGTGACCCGTTTTCCTGGTGCCCTGAATCCGATCTTTGTGTGGGTACAGCATCGGGGTGAAAATGTAGCCTTTGTCTGTAGACCCTTTGTTTGTCAGATGTAACGATTTTCTTTTTGGAAAGTTTCGCGGGTAGTTTTGAATGGAAGTTTTTGGTAAGAAATTAATCTTATAAGTGCACAATGCAGAAGGAGGCCAGATTTACAGCCTACTTAACACTACAAACTGAAAAATAACTTCGATATCTGGAAGTCGTTGTTTCTGGATTAATTTCTTAGTTTTTTACTTCATCATCATTTCAGCCAAAGCTGTCCACGGCTGAACATTGGGCTCCGCCAAGCGTCGCCAAATCGACCGGCCCAAAAATAGTCGGTAGCCAAATTAAACGCTACCGTTTTTATATCAACCTCGGCTTTATTCCTGTGGCCTACACCACTGAAACTAGTAATGCAAAATGGGTTTGAAAAGTTACCTGCCCCCGTACTCTGTCGTGACAAAACTATCATAGTTTGAGTGTAAAAAAGGGCCAGATGTAATCAAGTCACATACATTGTCCCTTGCGCACACTCAAAATAACTTGCTCTAAGAGCTTATGGTCACCCCTCGTATAAATAATAATAATAAACAATATTTATTATTATTATTTATAGTATGTGAGCTTTCTATCAGATGGGTAAATCGGATTAATATGTACTTGCTGAGATAGCCCATAACAAACAAACATATAATTTTACAAACATATCATAAAATCACGCCCCGTATTCCTCGCAAGGCCCAACCCCAAAGGTGCACCCTATGGAGCACCCACATTTTGCCAGTTACGTTTAAGTCCCATGTAATAGGAGGCAAGCATATTGCCATCAACCGGCCACAAATCTAGATCCCCGAAAAACCCAATAACACTTTGCCTGACTCGGGAATCGAACCCAGGACCTCATGTTCAACATCAGCGTTTGCGAAACTACACCAAAAAGGCAGTTTCTTAGTTACAAAAGTTCGAACAACCAACTAACAGTCATTTCCTCTCTTTCCAGATGCACAGTTGCGATCCCGTGCCGGCGGCGGCGCCACCGGCGTCTGGGCCCAATCTCCTCCTGCAACTAGGCCGGCTCATTATCAGGTCGCGCAGTTCCAGCCCCGCGTCTCGCGTCCCGCACCATGACCGACTGATACACTCCAAACTTGTCGCTGCTAAGCCTTCCACCAGTACCTCTTCTACCAGCACTCAGGTATGTCGCCCTCGTACTTCTTTCTGTTGTTAGATTAGTCATATTTATGGAGCTAGAGTTAGCCAGGCGCCAGGAACACGCCTAGTTTTTCGCTGAGTACCTCATCTACCAGCACGCAGGTATGTAGCCCTAGTACTTTTGATAAAGTTATCTGAGGTACTGGAACCAAGAAAACCACTAATTCTTCATCCACTGCTGCAAGTATGTTGCCGCTGCATGTCTGCTAAACCTTCTACGAGCCGTTTAGGGGTCGTAGTCCAACTATAATGTCCAACTAGTTGGACTACGGGTCTTCGGTAGGGACAGTTGTCCAACTAAAATAATGATTGGACAACTGCCCCTACCTATATTATTTAAATTAATATATAAATAACTAAAATTGATGTGGCGCTCGAAAAGAGCACTTGGAAAGATATGGGGTAGGCCTTGGCCCAGCAGTGGGACATTAACAGCTAAATAAAACATAACAATATTAATGTTATTGAATTAGAATTATACATTTAAGTAAAATCATTATCAGTCAAATCAATACTGTAATTAACAAGAAAAAAAAATGCGTAGTTTTTCTAAAGCATGGCCAACAGTTATTTCACCAGTTATCAGTTGCAACTGTATCTCCATGATGTAATCATCATTTTTAATTTGGCATTTTCGTATGAGAGCTACCTTTTTTGTAACTTCTCTTATTTTTGCAAGGGTTGTTATTTCTTCTAACACGTTTAGAAGCCGCAACGTATTTAAAATAATAATAATATTTTATTTACTCAAAAACAGTAGGTAGGTAAAGTACATTCTTACAAATATTAGGCTTACAGTTTAATTATAAATAAGAGAATGAGCATCCGCAGCTGAACTAGGCGTGAGCCTGTATCTCAGCTAACAGCGCCGTTTCCCCTCAGAAATAAATAACAAAATACGACTCAGTTTTGCATGTGACATGCATGTGACCCTTCCAAAACATTAATTGCTCTGTGTTTTTCACTAAAAACGTTTATCATCTGCCTGAATTTGTCATAATCTTGAAATGATAAATAAAATCAAATAATATAAATCAGTTGGATCGTGGGTCTTCGGGGCAGTTGTCCAATCATTATTATTAGTTGGACACCTGCCCCTACCGAAGACCCGTAGTCCAACTAGTTGGACATTATAGTTGGACCACGACCCCTAAACGCTACCAGCACACAGGTATGTCGCCCTGGTACTTTTAATAAAGTTATTATATATATTATATCGACTTGTTTTGTACCAGTGTGGCAACCTTGAGACGGCTATTGGCACAGTCATTTTTCAAGGTATCTACTACTCAATTTATATTAACTTGTGTGTACTTTCTTTTTATCGACTTTTTTTTTTCATTTACTATATGTGGAGGCTTGTTATTAGCTATTTTTTTTAATATCACTCTTTGGTTTGTTAGTCTGTAAGCCTTCTTTAAAATAAAATAAAATAAATAAATAAATAAAATTAGAGCACCGGGCCCATTCTCCTTCTGCAACTAGGCCAGCTTATCATCAGGTCGGGCAGTTCCAGCCCCGCATCTCCGATCCGGCCCCATGACCGACTGATACACTTCAAACTTGTCGCTGCTAAGTCTTCCACCAGTACCTTTACTACCAGCACACAGGTATGACGCCCCAGTACTTTTGGCCACAAAAAAAATCTGAAGCCACAAAAGCTACGTTTTCTACCGCTGCCGTCGACTGGCTCGTATGTCTGCTGCACCTTCACCAGCTCAGACATGACGCCCTGGTACTTCTGTTGTTAGAACAGGTGATCCTCAGGCTGGTTTCGCGCTCTGAGTGGCTCATATACAAGCTTGTCGCTACTAAACTAGCAGCACAATAGGTATGACTTCCTGGTAGTTCTTGAGCCTCAAAACAGAATTTCATAAACACGCTGTCAATTGTGTCAAGTTCAGTAACACTGGATCGATCTTTGTCATCCAGTCCAGCGTCTCGTATCCATTAATAAACATAGACACTGGATTCATGTATTCTATGGATTCAAGGAAGCCTTCTTCCACGTTTCTCTAATATGTTTGATGCCTTCTTCAACTCTATTTTGCTATTGATTCCAGGTCGAAACTCAGCCGAAGCCAGTAGAAACTGAGGAGCCGAAGCCAGCCGTGGTGGCTCAGCTCAACACCCGCGTGCAGGCGCTCTGGGACGAACAGATCCCCGTCTGCATTGAGGTTAGTTTAGTACTCTTTACTTTAAGGAATCCTGACGTCTCCGTCAGTCAAAAACGTATTTAGATGACGTGGAGTTTGAACGATGCGCATCGGGCCAAACTACAATACTTACAATGTTTTCTTATTAGACTTCTGTTTTTAAAGATTTGATCAATAAAATGGACTATAAAATCTCATGTTAGCTGTAGTGATTATTTGGTAGGCAAAAATAACAATTGGTGTCTGAGTAATGATATTTCCAAATGAGATTTGACAAAATGTTGAATTGGAAATCGTGTGTTGCTTCGTCTGTCCTATCCTTGAACCTTGTCACTCAAGTCAAAATGCTTCAAAGTAGTCTACCAATTTTCAAAGCAAAGAAATATAGACTGTATAAATCTGAGCTAGCTTTTGTTTCCATATTTTCTACCTTCTTGAATGGACAATGGCAAGTACCTCAATCATTTTTCCTTGAAAAATGTTCAGGTGCTGTTAGCCCCCGACTGCCAAGACTGCTATAACTCACTGAGCCGCGAGGGAGGGTCTTTTGACAAGCATGCACACCGAGCCCTGCTGCTGGAGAGGTGGACCATGAGGGCGCAGGTTAAGAAGTAAGTGTCTATCATCATCTTAAACTACCAGGCGACTAGGATACATCAGGCTGCTATAACTCACCTAGCCGCGAGGGACTACTGGACTTCGGCTTCAACAAATAGCATTCTCATCATGATCATCTTCGATTACCAGGCGGCTAGGAATCATCAGAAGGGGTCAGGATGCTCTTACTCATAGCTCAAGGTCAGTAATAAATAGCACCAGATACAGGTAAATACTAAAAGTTTTAGTACCAGGCGAGTAAGAAACGATAGGAAGTTCGCTGAAGGATCCGAGGACCATCAAAGTTTCATCGCTACATTTAACACAGCTACCAATTTTCGAACTGACAAAGACCCTTGGATTTGAGCGACGACGAGTGGTGACATTTAAGTATGTAGTAAGCTAAGGTCTAAGTACACTGTATAACAAACACTGCTGGTGATCTCACTAATTAAAGACGATAACATTGGCCTGAAGCAGTCTACGGCTGGACATAGGCACCTTTCTAATGACTCTCATAATGAGAAGCAGCTCATCTTGGGCATCTATCTTTCCAATCGTTTTGTTTTCTCATCAAATAAACAAAAATTTCTTGTCATCTTTTCAGGGGACAGCAGAGTCCAGCGTTCAGCACATCTCAATGGCTGCTGAATGCTGTGCGGTCGCAGCTGCACTTCTCGCAGCTATCCGCGTGGCTCGCCCGTTTGAAGACCGACGATAGTCCCTCCGAACGCAGGTAGACTTTTTCTGCTTATTTTACCAGCTCACCAAGGTCGTTCCAGGGAACTAGTTGATAACAGGAGGTCGGCTCCAAGAGCCCACGCCGATAGAGCTACCAAACGCAGTAGTAGTAGGTATGTAGATTCTGAGGTGCAAGTACCAGCAGGTTAGCAGTCAACAGGAGCTGTTATGAAACTACTATCTAGAAGGGCCTAGAGGCTACATGTAGCGCCACCTGGGAATCCCCCTTTTGGCATACAATTTTTAGGCATAATGTTGTTTGGCATAACATTTACTATCATAATAATACTGTGGCATAATAATACTTTCCCATAGTGCATAGGTTAGCATAACTGTCATTTAGTCTAATTTGTTTTGGCATAAATTTTAAGGCATAATATTTTATTCGTCATAATAATTTTACGTTGATTGGTAGGTTAGGTTTGGTTAGGACTCAATTCCTCCCCAATGGGTTTCCGCATTGTCGTGGTGGGGGCTCAGTAGCCGTCGTCAGGGCATAGCGGCCAACAAGTAGGTTGCGGTGCTGCTTGGGCGACATCGCAACTGATGCGGGCCGCGTTGTCGTATTGCGGCTGAGAGTTTGAGGCCGCGGCGGGAGAGGAAGGCTGGGTATTGCGGTGCGCCGCTCTCCCTACCTTCCGCCACCTGGACGGGGTCGCCACCGTCTGATAGCGGACTCGGTGGGGCCGCAGGGGATGTCGAGTGTCGATATGGCGTTGGCCGCATTCCCTATCTCCTGCGACCGAAAAGTTTTAGGCGGCGTCATTCACGGGGTCATCTGGCGCCCATGTGCTGGTTTGTTCCTTGAGGTGGTCACTGCGAGCAATGTGTTCTGGTGCGCCGGTGATGGGGGGTACTTCCCGGATGAAGGTCCGGTAACGGACAGACGCGGCGGGTTCGCGGATGAGCTTACGCGCGCCCGTGTTGCCGCCATAAGCGGCACAGGAGGACACCGTAGAGTTTTAATGGGTTCTAGTCCCACATAACTGCACTTCTCCAGGCAAAACAAAAGTTAAGGGCTCAATTGGATTAGATTAAGGTGCGGCGGGGGGGGCCCTTGGGCCACCCTTAATCCGCGAACATTTTGCTTTATTCCAAAGAACACTATATGTGTACGTTTGTAATATTATGCTTTATTAAATTATGTTCATTACTGTTGTGCCAACAGTATTTATGGCAAAACATTTATGCCTAATGATATTATGAGTAATGACAATATATTTTATGCTTGTCATTAGTAAACCACGCCACTTAACTTAGGAAGATACTCACTGCAGGTTTAAGTACTAGGTGACTAGAAAACTTTAGGAGTTATAATGAACGTGTAGCTCAGGATATACATAATATAAACAATGATCAAAAATCAAAGAAAAAAAAGCAAAAAAGCATGTTCATATTTGCTGAATGTTGTTGCCTTATAGTACGAGCTCAAAAAAACTGGGCCAGTGGTGCCACTAGGTAGCTACTACAGTCTAGTACTAGGCGGTTAGGAAAGAACAGGAGATCTTCGATCAGCACCGACGACGACCGGACCACCGTTCGTACTGGAGGTTTAGGTACCAGGGCGCATTTAAACATAGAAGACTGAGGAACGGGCTAGGTACTAACTTGAGAAGCGGAGGCGTGTTCATGACTTGATTGATAGAAATTATATTTTTGTTTCTTGAGGATCTACGCAGAAGGCAGAGTCACAGAAGTTGCTAAGAACTCTGTTAGCTGATGATGCCAAAATGTTAAGTGACTAACATAGAAGTAGTATATTAACTTTTTCTTTCTGATCTTCGAAAATTCCATACGTGTAATCATTTTCCGAGAGACTATATACATACAAACATTTTATTTCTGGGGCTAAACATTGCTGTATTCAGGTTGGCAGGGTGTGAATGTCGATAAAATTACAGGCAATTGATTCATTCTTAATCTTGAAGTTTAGCAATGTATCAAAGATCCCGTAAAGATACCTGCCTCGTTTGTCGGTCCTTTAATACATCAAAATTCATTGCTTGGTTAAGAAGATGTAAGCGGAGAAATAAACAGAGGCAGACAGTGACTTTTTGCCTATAATTCTTAAAAAAACATAACAATAAAAAACTTTTTACAAAAATATACTACCGACTTCCAAATAGAAAAATAACTTTATTTTTGGATGTCGGTGTCTTTCATACGTACCAAATTATTGCGTTATGACCGAGTTCCAAAAATAAAGTAATTTTTCACTTTGTAATTTTTTTATTTGGAAGTCGGTGGTATTTTTTTGTAAATGGTTTTTTTTTATTTTTCACTTTTTTGTTGTAATTGTACCTGCCTAATAGACAAGTTGTTTAGTAAGGTACCTATAACGCCAGAATAGATTACCCGAATATCATGAAACGTGAACATAACCGGTGAAATGAGAGATTTGCGTACCCCTAAAGAGCTTACTGGCGTGATGTTATGTTATGAATTGGTATAAACAATAAACAGACATGCGATTGCAGCAATCTCGAGAGATTTGCTGTTATTTATTGAAGAGTTCTGTTGTATAACTTCGAAGTTCTTCATGAGATCTTCACCAAATTATAATGGGACCGATTTCGAAACAAATCAAACAAAGAAACAATTTTCAAAATCGGTCCACAATTGACGGAGATATCGGTGAACATACATAAAAAAAACATACATAATGTCGAACATAGAACCTCCTCATTTTTGGAAAGTCGGTTAAAAATAGTAGGTAACCCATCGGTATCGGCAACAGGGACCAAGCTATCGCCAGTCAGGGCTCTAGAGAGAGGAACTTTACTGTCGCTTCAAGTCTTCAGGGGACTGTAATTTTTGTCAGGTATAATGTCAAATGTTGCTGCAAGAGTCTGTCAATATTTTGTATATTGCCATCCTGATTGACAAACCGAAAAATAAATACTGTCACTGAATTATTCTGGTCAGAAAACAGACAACACCTGACACCTTCAAAAAAAACTTAATGTGTTCTCAACCATATCTCTCTCTTTCCAGACGCAAACTAAGCCGCGAAAATTGCAACTTCAAAAAAATAGAAGCGAACTGCGATGACGAGGACAATGATCGCAAACTAAACGTCGTATACTCCATACAGATATCACAAGACAGCTACAAGAAATCCGACTTCGCACGACCCCCAAACGATCACAAATTCCCCGTCACCGACATCGGTAACAATCTATACCTCAATATCATACTAGAAAGCTTACCAAGACTTGACGATATACCACACATAAAATGCTCCTGTCAAAAACGAAAAACAAGCAAGGAAATTCCGCCTAACGTGCACGAAGAAATCGTCGGCAAACTCAATGATCTCAGTATAGGTAATAAGTCAAATGTTGTTGATGACAGAATGTTGACGCCTTGTAGTGAAAACGGGAAGCATAAATGTAATTGTGATGATGAATCGGATGGGAAAGATAGACCGAAGAAACTCGATGATCGGAGACTGAAAGAAATAGCTAAATACAAACGGAGGCTTCGCAAAGACTGTAAGACTAAAAAACACCACGACAGTACTTCGTCTGAAGGAGATGGATTATCAAAGACTAAAGAGACTCACACGTCGATACCAATTTTACAAGCTTCACGATTCGACAGATTCCGGGCTATAGGGTGCTATAGAAACCAGACATATCTGACTCTACCAGCGAGCAGGATCGAGACAAAATCACCGTTTGTGGATACAGATCACTACGCACATCCACCAGCTGAGTTCAAGAAAACAAACACAGTCTCCACTCAAACTGATGAACTGTCTTGTCAATGTGGGAATCTTTTACAAATGACTTGCGACAGTTGTACTGATAGAGGCATGGTCAGATCGGAAGGCAACTACAACTTAGCAGAAGCGCAGAAGAATGAAAAAGAAGCAGAAGAGAGAAGAGAGGAAGACAGAAAAGAAGAGGAAAAGAAGATTAAAAAGCATAAATGTGATACACATTGTGATAATAATCATAGATTTAGCAGTAGTGACATTATAAAAAGACCTAAGTTGCGAAGATTTTTTCCTATCGTGGATAAAATCGAGAAAATCGTTACTGATAGGTTTACGCAACGGGACAAAGATATAGAAGAACTTCAATTAGAGAAAGAAGATACGGTGTTCTCGAGGCCGAGGGAGTCTAAGCGGCAGAAGACTTTTTCAATCAATGACGAGGATTATGTCTTGTATGAAAAGTGTGACTATGGAACTTTTGATAGGTTCCTGGAGACGAGTGATGATTCTCCTAAGGATGATAATAATAAGGTAAGCAATATGTTTGTTGAGATAATTCTTTTATTCATTTTCTGTAGTTCTGTCTTGTTACCTTAGCACGTCGTTACTGCTGAACAGATTCAGAAGAAAATCAGCACAGGGGTAGACCATGTCTTGGATTAAGATACCCTGGGAGTATATATATATTCCCTTGGAATATTTTCTATGTGGTCGAAGCCTCTGGCAGAAGCTAGTATAAAATAACTAGTTGGCCTATCCTTGTTATTATTTTTGTGTAATTTTCATCATAATCTGTTCAGCCGTTAAAGCGTGAAAAGTTAATACACAGAAAACAGACTGAGTTACCCACATTTCGCCAGACAACCCAACCCATCAATATGTTTTTTAATAACCCTTTCTATTTCATTTTCCAAAAGGGCTTCAAATTCCCCGACCCCCGCAAAGCAGACACCTCGATACCGTCCCCGACTGAGATGGACAAGTTTCGCTGGCGCTTCGACTCTGCAGCGTCCATGGTGTTCCACACGAAGACTGGTCTACCGTTGACGTCCAGCCCCGCGCCGCTGCGGCGGGGGAACAACTGCTTCGACTTCGATGATTCCATCAACGGAATCTCTGGGATTAAGAGGTAAGTTAACGTCTGTCCAGGTTGCCGAACAATGTCGGCTAATATCTCGCTTTGCTCGATTGAGTGTTGAGGAGTCGCACAACTAATTTATGGTCTCGCTTGGGTCATGAGAAGTCGCTCTACTAAGGAATTGGTTCGCTTTGCTCGCTTGACTCGTGAGGAGTCATTCTATTCATTTATGGGCTCGCTTCGCTCGTTTCAGTCGTCAGGAGTCGTGAAATTTCACGACGGTCGTATGCGAGTCGTTTGTTTAGTCAATCTTGAGGAGCAAAGCGAGGCCATTATCAACCAAAGAAATCGCTGCGATCTAACAACCCGAGCGAGCAAAGCGAGTCTATTCGCAATCAGAGAGACCGGTGCGATTTTGCATATGAGCCAAACGAGTGAAGTGAGCCCATTCTCAACTACAGTGACCACTGTAATCCTACATACGAGCCATGCGAGCCCGTTCACAACTGGAGTGAACGCTGCAAGCTTACTTACGAGCGAAGCGAGCTTACTCTCAACCAGCGTGACTACTGCAAGTGAAATTACTTGCCTGGCGACCGAAGCGGGCCCTCGCCCTAACCGGACAAGCGATCCCAGTCTCTCCAAAGCAAGCGAGCGAAGCCAGCTATCTCTAGCCGAACAACCGAATCCAGCTCTTCGCGCGAGCGAGTGAGCGAGCGAAATGAGCCCTCTCTTATCGAACAAGCAAACCCAGCCTTCTCACGAACCGGGCAAGCAAAGCGAGCCCATCACAAGTCTCACAAGAGATTGTGAAATTGAATCGCTTCGCCAGCCGCTTGGCTAGCTTGACTTGTGATTGGGCTCATTTTGCTTACTTTTAAAGGCTGATTCTAAGTTGATGTCTGTCAAGTTTGCTTTTAGAGCGCAGTACCGCTCCTCTAACCCCCTCTAGAATTTGCTACTGCGCAGTGAGTTGTTAATAGATTTGACAGTATAATTAACAAAAATAAATTGTCTTGTTTGTTCCGCAGCGCCTTGTTCCACCCGCCGTCGCCCGTGTCCCCGGTGGCGCCCGCGTCCCCCGCGTCCCCGCCGCCCGCGCCCCCGCGCGCCGCCACCCCGCCCGCGCCCGCAGCACCCGCCACTAAGATAAAGATGAGGCCTAGCACTGGCTTACTGGGTAAGTCCGTCACATTATTCCTAGCCATTGCAACTCTTGAAAGCTGACATCAACAGTGGCACCCACAAGCAAAGACCCGAGGAAGAAACGATGCAACTGTTTTGGATCTTGCAACGAAATTAATCGGAAAAGAACAGCGGAGGAGTAAGCATATCAGAATGTCTTTCGAATCAAATGTATCTACCCGAACAAATGTATAGCACGCCTGTTATTTTAGGTGCACCAAGTTTTTTTTTTATTCCGAATTTAAACGGAGTTTTAAGCATTAATACGTAATTGACCGAGTGAGTGCGAAACGCGAGCGAAGCGTCTCCGTTTCAGCATAGACAAAGCTAGGGCTTGCGAGGTCTACAGCACACAGAGTCACTACTTTAATATTTTCTATAGAACGAAAAAATTCAAACAGATAAAATAATTACCCGAAAAAAGAAAAATTGTGTATGAAGATGAAAAATATCAGAGAGATAATTAAAAAAAAAATGCTCTATATTTTATTCATTTCGTAGATATATGCTTACCACTAATTTATATATTTATACTTCATGCCCAATAGGTACAAAGGCGTAGGCATTCAAAAGCCTGAGGCATTCTCTACCAGCCAACCGATGTCAACTTATCCACTGTATAGCAGGCCCCTAATCTATTGTTTTCACCTTTTCAGGAAGTTTTGAAGAGTCCGCTCTAAAAGGCCGCTTGGAGCCAGTAGCGACCGTCCACGGGTTCACCGCCGAACTGGGCGCCTACGGCTCTTTCTGCCCACCCCACAAGAGACTGCCAGTCACTGTGTTCTTCTACGCGCCCGGAGGGACCAACGCGCCTTATATGGTAAGCTATCTTATGTTGAGCTACGAGATCTCTTTGTGATTTCTAATGTCCTGGTAATTGGGATTTTTTAACAAGACTTATAAATAGACTTGATCTGTTGATAGGATCTCTTTGTGATTTCTAATGTCCTGGTCAGTTCTCGTGATCATGGCGCTAGTAACGGTGCCAAAATATCGAGCTCTCAACCAAAACCTAAATATACATGGTAAATATCCCGAAACAAATATTAATTCTCTTTGTGATTTCTAATGTCCTGGTATTTAAGATTGTTTAACAAGACTCTAAGATGGACTTCTTTGATTTGATGATAGGATCTCTGTGATTTCTAGTCTCCTAGTAGATGGAATGGTTTAGCAAATCTTTTGGATGGAGTTGTACGATGTTGTTATTAGATCTCTTTGTTATTTCTGGTCTCCTGGTATAATACTCACAACGGATCTTTGTGTCTCTGAATTGGCTGCAAGACCCTGCGCAGTAGCTGTTTTTTTGTCAATGTTGAAGGTGAAGATAGCATTGTATAACTGTCTCTTTCACTCGCTAACGTTTATCGCATCGTCCTATCTTGCTTACTCTATGTAGTTTATTGGATGCCAAACTGTTTCTTGCGCAATGGTTGGCAGACTCAACTTCAGAGATACAAAGATCCGCTGTGACAACTATACATGACTCAGTTTAGTAAACGTCGTTCTGTCCACCCCACAAAAGACTACCAGTCACTATGTTCTTCTACGCGCCTATAGCTATTTATTGTTAAGCTGTGAGATTATGGCTCCTTCTGCCACCCCACATGAGACTGTCCGTCACTTTGTTTTTCTCCGCGCCTGGAAGAACCGACGCGCCTTATATAAGCTATTTAATGTTGAGCTGTGACTCTGAGCTACCTATTGTTTAGCTATGAACGACAAGAGATCCATTATTGAGTTTTGCCAATCAGCCATCTGACAGTACGCAAATCCAAACCATTATTGTAATGTATTGCTCTACGTCCAGGCTTGTATTTCGAGACATCAATCATTCCGTAAATTATCCATAGTTGTATAATCAATCAATATAGCTGGCGTATCCAACAGTTTAAACTGTAGTTTTTGAATTGATCAGCCCCGATTGATTGATTGACTTAGAACATCGATAAAGATTTTTAATTCTATCTAAATCGGTCAAACAGTCTGCCAGTTGCTGTTAACTCATGACCCAATCAGTCCTATAAAAAAACTGAATAAACCTTGGTTTAAACTAGTCCTATCAAGTCCAGGCTTATCTGAAGAACCATGGTCTAAATTTGTCCGTATTACAAAACTTAAAAAAACCTGGTCTTCTTAGTGCAGTTATTTAAACCATTGTCAATATATCAACCACAGATTAATCAAATATCATTCGTTCAACATAATATCATTCTATTGGAACGTTCCGTATGCCCAGAAAAGAAAACGTTTTGATAATACGTTATGGATTAACTGATGTTTAGGAGTGTTAAAAATATTGAGACTTTGTTTTTTTTTTCATGGATATAAACATTAGTTATTTATCGATTGCTGTTTTGTTTAGGTTTAAGCAAATTACTTAAATTCGTAATACTTACTAATAATACATCTAAATACGTTTAACGAAACGTAACATTCTTGCGCGATATATGAAACCATAACATTAAATAAAACCATCGCAAGTTGAACAAAGTTCATAAAGTTTTGGAATTTTTAAGTCATCCAAGTCTCTAGAACAATTGCCACTTTGTTAATAATATATTGTGATGAAAAAACCATCTGAGAATTGGAGTACCGAGGAAAAAGTAATATCCTCAATATCAATTAAATCCACCGTATTAATATCCATTTTCGGGTAAAAACAATATAACACAATGAAAAAGATGCTATAACCTAAAAGAGAAATTGACATACGATTTAGACCATCGTTAAACTATACTTCATAAAAGATAAAATCGACCACATCATCGCTTACCATCAGGTGAGATAGTGGTCAAGCGCGAGCCTATTGATAATAAAAAAAAGAAAACTTGATCTCTGCGACAGCTGTCAGTATCAATACAGTAACAATAGCGCTTGACAGGCTAACAATAACGTATACGTCAGTTTGACATATGTCGCAGAGATCAAGCTATCTTATATGAAGTATAGGGGCCGCCGAGGTTTAGCGTTAGACCATGATATGGTCTATGGTTTATCACTAAACCACAATTTGTAATATCATTTTTGTCTAAACCACAATTTATAGAGATTAATACCTGGATTTTTAGTTAAACCGCTTTTTGTTATAAGACTGAATGAGTCATTCGATGAATTAACAGGAATGTAATTGTGATGATTAGCCAGGATTTTTTTTAAATTGATTAATCCTACCTTAATATTCGGATTATACAGGCTAGGTGTTGCGCATGACCTAAATTCAGACACAAGATACTTTTTATCTCTTCACGCTGCGCTGGTGAGGCCGCTGGTTTAAGCAACATGGTCGATAAATTGAGAAGATAATGTTACCTACAACAGCAACGTTAATAAGAAAGGTATGCGGAACAGGGTGTTAAGCCCCTCTTGAAAAAGGAGGATCCTCCGACCAGGTAGACGGACGGGTATTGTATCTGGTGGGCCGTTGTATTTGCTCAAATCGCACAGAGAATTTTGATAGCGTGATGTAGGATTTGTGTTACGTCACGGCTATTTCCTGTAGATGCCGCTACAAGGAGGAGAACTAGAGATGTTCTTACACCAAAAAAGAAAATCTCAAGTGACTAATTTCTCCTTTCTTTCTTCCAGGGCCACATAAACCTCGGCTCCTCCGGCTACCGCGTGGCCCGCTCCGGCACCGTCCAGGTCTCCCTCTTCAACCCTCACGGCACTCTCGTCAAGATGTTCGTGGTGCTGTACGACCTGACGCGCATGCCGGCTAGCGCGCGCACCTTCCTGCGCCAGAGGACGCTGTACATGCCGGCCGGCGCCGACCCGCCCGCGCGCCACCACGCGCACAAGTGGCTGCGGTACCTTATACATCTTAGGTGAGTCTGGACTCCTGGTACTTTGAGCTGAACTTGGTGCAGTACTTAAAGAGATTTCTTCGCGGTTCCTCAAGTTCGCACAAAGGATGGTTTGGATAGGCATGATGTTTAGGCGTTGATCTCTTTGTTATTTCTAGTGGGTACTTGGGATGGTTGCTTATAACACAGCTTTTGGAAGGAGTTAGTTGATATTAGATGTGGATCTCTTTGTGATTTTTGGACTCCTGCTACATGGATCGGCATAGTAAGCAATTTATCGCAATATCCTCCTCCTCTGCAACCCTCAAGGTACCCTCGTCAAGACGTTCGTGATGCCTGACGCGCAGGCTAGCGTGCGCACATTCCAGTGAACGAGGACGACGAACGTCAGAGTGACGTAATAACGTGATCGGCAAATTTTAACCCTCGTTGTGATTTCTAGTTTCCTTGTAGATGGAATGGTCTAGCAAGGCTTTAGGATGAACTTTTTCGTTGATTTAAGATCACATGAAAAAAATCCATTTGAGAGATTTTGCGGAAAAGTTTTGCTCCACGTCTTATATTATTGTTATTTTCTATTAAATACAGCTACATGGTGTTATACCCTGGACTAAACTACTCCTCTTTCTTATTTTAGCCGACTGCAGGAAAGGAAGGGTAATCAGTTTAAATAGTCTATCATTGTCTAAGAGTTTGATTGTAGCTCAAAAACTGCAGATCTAATTTTAGAAAATGCGTTATCGAGGCTTTTATTAAGGACCACTCTGAAGTTCAAGGTTGGGCTTTGAACCTAAGCAATAAGAATAAGGTCCTTTTTGTTTTTTTACTAAATGAGTTTTTCTCTTCTTTCCAGATTTATGACATCGAAATCTGGTAAATTGTACCTACACACCGACATACGTATAATCGTATCAAGGAAAGCCGATCTCGACACGGCGACCGCCCATTCCGCCTTATTCCGACCGCTGCCGACCAATCCCAGCGCGCCATCCGACCCGAAGACTGACGAGCGCGACCAGAACTCGCCCGACCGCAAGCCGAACCGCGTATTCGGCGGCAGTTCTGAATTCGAAGATTTTAAAAAGGAAATCGGTTATGATAATCAGAACGTTTCGTATGAGTTGAGGAGTTTCACATACGCGCCTGACAACCCGAAGTATTCGCCGCGGTAGTTCGGCCGTGATCGGGAGTAATCGTGTGTTTCCGTGGCTAGTTGAGAGTAGTATCGGTGGTCGTCGGTTTTTGTTTTTAGTGCCTGTATGTAATGATTGTTTGTTTAACTGTATGTATTAATGAGAAAATATATTTTTGGTTTTATAAGTGGTGAGTTTATTGTCTGAATAAAGTAATTTTAAGTAAGAAAAAGTGTGTGTTTATGTTTGTAAGACGTAATCAATCCCTGTCCGATAGCGAGAATGCTAAGAAGCTTCTTTTGTTCCTAGGAAAAATATACTGTTTCTGCAGGATATGCCGCGGAAAAAGTAAAATATAAATAAGCTCTAATATTAGAAAAACAAGATTTTTATTTAAAAATTGCATGTTACAAGAAACAAACGTTTGTATAAACTTTCAGCTCACTCGGACACTGGGAAGTGGGTAACAATGGCAACGTTCCTGTCATGCTTTGACTATTAAAATTTAACAAAACGTCCCTCGATGAAACATACGTTTTTTCATATGCTTATATAATTGTAACTAAGTACGGCCTTCAATATATTTTTAAAAGATGGGAGAGCCAAGTATCTAAGATATATGATTTTTGAGGTTAGGTTAGGTTAGTATATTATTAATCTGTGGTTTTTTGAATTGAGGGGTTTTCACCTGTTTTTTTTACATAATTTTGTTAAAAATTATGTCGAATGCAAGCCAGATAAGTCTGTACGTGTCCAAGATCGGCACTAATCGTTTAGGAAAAATCACATAGTCGCACAGAACACAGAGTCTTTGCCGATCGATTTAGATCTTAGAGTATGGACGTCTCAGTAACGTTATTAATTACAGATGCGTTCAGAATCAATATTTTATACTGCGTTCTGATAAAGCAAAGTTATTTATTTAACCATTAATGTACACACACATAATAAAGAGACAAGAATAAGAAGGAACAGAACATAGGTACAAAGGTTCGCTTATTTCAAAGAAATCTCTTCCAGCATACCTGCGAGAGGAAAGTTGGAAAAAATATATGTAGACACCGTGTGTAGAGGGGCAATAAAAAGAAAAACATATCAAATATTATAGTTATATTTATAAAGATATAAAATATCTACACTTATCCAGCTTTTAAAAATAAACTGATGATATATAATAATTACATTAACAACGTACTAAAATTTGGTAACAGTCTCATCATGGGTCAAAATTCTGTTTTTCTTAGTACAAAATGACCATGATCCTTTAACTTGCAAGATTTGATTACAGACACCGGGACAGGTAAAATTATATAGAAGCTTGTAAATAGTGAAAATAGACTGTTACTCTGAAACTTTATTTAGTTCCAAGGTATTTTGACCTACTGGAGAGCTATCTAATGTTGAACTGTAAGTCCATAAGCTTACAAGTCTGTCTGCCCACCCCCAAGAGACTAAACTCGTCGTTTCCACGCCTTGTGGGAACAATGTGCCTTCTAGTATGGTGAGGTACGAGTTATACTCCGATATATTTTGGTCGTTACAATCCCGTGGAGGAACGATCCGGTAAATGAAACAATATCGAATTGTAAAGATGAAACAAAACACAATAAAACAAAATTAATCGGTGTATATTGTTGAGCTGTCAACAAACAGCTCTTTCTGCCACCTCACAAGAGCGCCAACGCACCTTACATCATGAGAAGTTTTTTACAAGATTTTATTTATCTTGCTTTGTTAGTAAGTATGTATGGGTCAAATCTTGAAACTGAATTTTGGAACAGCTATCCCAAACCGATTGAGCTGAAATTTTGCACACAAACTTGTGTTGGCTTTTCTACTTACCGAGCATTGTCAACAATGCTCGGTAAGTAGAAAAGCTTGTTAAGAAACATATTTTTATTGGACATTTTTTGAGCTGTTCTTCCAGTCGCTAGTTCAAGCTAGCTCAATAGCTATCTAATGTTGAACTAAACAGTAAGGAGAGCTATCTTCTTTGAGCTGTGTGGGGAGCAATCTTTTGTTGACCTGTAAGCTTCTTTCTATCCACCCAACAGATACTACCAGTCGCTAGCTCAACATTACATTGCTTTGAAATATCGGGCAATATCTGTTTTTGAGCAGTGAGCTTTAAGCTAACTAATGCAGAACTGTAAGTTATCAGCCCACCCTACAAGATACTACTTATCGCTAGCTCAACGCAAAATAGCTTTAATAATTATCTTATGTTGAACTATGAAATATGGGGAGCTGTCTATTTATTTTTGAGCAGAGATCTATCTTATGTTGAACTGTAGCTTACGGCTCTTTGTGGTCACGCCACAAGATACTACCAGTCATTGTGTTATCTTATGTTGAACTATGAAATATGGGGAGCTATCTTTTATGAGCTATCAGTTATTTTATGTGTAGCCGTGAGTTTTCGGCTTTTGCCTACAAGATTTAACGCGTTAAACGTTAAACGCTGTTTAGTTAAACGTTTAACGCGTTTAACTAAACAGCAACGACGATATGGTAAAAGCCCTTAAAAAACAGAAAAACCACGTCTTCAAAGACTTAATCTCTTAAGTCTTTGAAGACGTGGTTTTTCTGTTTTTAAGAACAGAAGACAGTGTAAGTTCTGTATAGGAACCCGCACATGTGCTACCTAGTGTTGAGAGTCGCCACAGAGGTCTGGCAGCGCATGCTCGAGGTTGGATCGGTGTATCTGGACCTTCAGCGGGTTAGGGTCGAATACCAGTCCCCGCTCGTCCAGTGCTAGCTCTGCGTCGGGTTTGGGCATAGCCGACGCACTTGCAAGGAGACCGTGCCAAAGTGCAGCCACTGTGGCGGACCTCACATGAGAACGGAGTGCGCGGGCTGGTGTCCTGTTGTAGGTCTGCTGGAATAAATTTCAATTGAAATAAGCAGTACCTTTGTGCTCTTCTATTTGTATTCTTTCTTTTATTTGTTAAGTGTTTTGTGTGTACATAAATTAAAAAACTTAAATAAATAATTAAATTCTACCACTCATTGAGTTATCTAATGTTGAACTATAAATTATTGAGATGAACCAGATATTGTGTTCTTCAACGCGGCTGGAGGGAAAGACGTGCCTAAAATGGTGAGCTATTAGATATAGAAACTTGAGCTACGAGATATTGAACCTGTGGCCTGTTGCTTTGTCAATTTCCACAGATCTTAAGTTGTAACTTACCATAATAAGGGTGGTTATGAACTACATTCGATCCGTGTCCGTGAAGTTTCGGTTCTGAAGTAGCTTTGGTAGTTCTTGTAGGAAAGCTTACGCACTACCTACATCCGAACCGTATCCGTCATAATCTGTCATAAAAATTTTGGACTCGGAACTGAAATCCCGGACACGGAAGTGTAGTGCATAAGCGTCCTAAGCGAAGCGAACATAACCGTGATTACGGATTTTCAAAGCTCTGCTTAGTACCGATAGTTTAAAATCCAACAGTGCTATAATGTTTAGACATTCATTCTAGGTCTTACTGACGCTTATTTTATTTGTTACTAAACGGGCACTGGGCCATGAGGGTATCTGCAGATCTTCTTCTTTTTAGTGTTTTTTCGTAAACTCTTCGACTATACCTTAAAAATTGAACTCACTATATTTTCTAAACTAAGATCCGACAAAATCTGTGAGTAAGCAAAAAATTGCGACTAATGTGGCCAAGCTGGGGAGATGCTACCCAGATCGGCCACTTATAAAGCCTTATAACTTTTGAATCAATAACCTACTAATTCTTATATTTAGCGACTATATCTTCACTAATAGCGACTATTTTTTTGTGTTATCAAAATTAAAATCCCTGATGGTGGCCATGCCAGTATCAGCGTCATACCCCCATTTTGCCAAATTGTGTTTGTAGCGGCCAACCTGGGTACTACTACCTGGGTATTGAGTGTTTTTCATGTAGATTCACATCGAAGGTCAACATCATCATATCAGCCGAAAGACGTCCACTGCTGGACATAGGCCGCCCCCAAGCGTCGCCACATTGACCGGTCCCGTGCATCTCGCAACCAGTGGATGCCCACAACCTTCACCAGGTCATCGGTCTACCTAGTGGGAGGCCTTCCAACGCAACGTCTTCCGGTTCGCGGTCGCCACTCCAGAAACACGTCTCAGAGCCATATGTTATCATTGGCAACACACACTGGTCATAGACTTTCGTCTTGAGACACTGGTAAGTTGGACGAAAAAATACCGCGCAACTTCACGAACGTTGCTCAACGGAGTCAGAGTCGACGATTGACCTCTTTCTCGAAGTTGGCCCTACCCAACTGGATTGTTTGTCCCAGGTAGACATAATCGTCCAAAACTTCGAGTTTAGAGTCTTCGACTTTGATAGGAATGGGTGCAACATGTTCATCTTAAGCCCCGCTCTTTTGGAAGCTCTACTGAGTTCATTGACCATTGTACTGAGGTCCTCCATGGTTTCAGCCATGACCACTATATTGTTAGCAAACCGAAGGTGAGTGATGTACTCGCCACTGATGTTGATGCCTAGCCCTGTCCAGTCCAGGACCTTGAAGACATCCTCCAGTGCAGCGGTGAACAGTTTCGGAGATATGACGTCTTCCTGTCTCACACCTCGCTTCAGAAGGATAGGTTCCGAAATTCCAATCCTGAAGTAGTACTGACATGGTGGCGTTTTTGTACAAACACTTCAACACTTCCATGTACCGGTAGTCGATTTGGCATCGTTGGAGAGACTGCAGTACAGCCCAAGTCTCGATCGAATCGAATGCCTTCTCGTAGACCACAAACGCTAAGCAGAGAGGCAGGTTGTACTCTTCGGTCTTCTGTATAACTTGCCGCGGCGTATGTATATGCTCCACGGTGCTGAAGCCTTTACGGAATCCAGCTTTTTCGGGAATCTGGAAATCTATAAACCTCCGCACGGGACGATTCGTGATGACTCTTGAAACCAGCTTGTAGATATGGCTAAGAAGTGAGATGGGCATATACTTTTTCAGTAAGGCATTTTCACCTTTCTGGAAGAAGAGTACCACCACACACCTGCACCATGCCTGCGGCGTTTTCCCCTCGAGTATGACGGAATCAAACAGCTTCTGAAGGGCCTTAAGTACTGGTTTTCCACCCGCCTTCAGGAGTTCGGCCGTAATTCCATCATCACCCGGTGAGTTATTGTTCTTAAGCTGTTTCAGAGCCATCCTAATCTCGTACAGGGTGACGTCCGGAATGTCTTGGTATAGTGTCGCGTCAATCTAGCTCTAGGGTAATTTGCTAGATTGAGTGGTTGACGTGTACAACTGCCCATACAATCTCTGATCTCCCTCAGAAGCTCCGGTTTGGCGGATACAAACCTGCCATCATCGGCCCTCAGTTTCGTGAGCTGGCTCTACCAAATAGACAGATCTCTTGCAAAGACCTTGGAGCCCTTATTCCGCTCAATCGCGTCTTTAATACTTTCGGTATTAAAGCGGCCAGGGATATCCTCCTCAATAGGTGGATTTTAAAGTAAAACAAACAAATTCGAAAAATAATTTAATTAAAATAAATAAAGGCATACTCACACAAGCACACGATAAATAACGTTCACACTATGGCCTCATCTTATTTATAATGCCTTATTTACTTATTACACTTAAATCTTAGGTATAATCGTATTTATGCTTGCACACCTCTGACCCTTTTGTTGGCAATACGACTACTTGCGTGCGATCATGTTTTTCTTATTATTATAAATGCAGAATGATAATCTGTCGGCTTAACTAATCTCTGTATATTTCAGTCATAAAGGTAATTTAATGCGTATTCATTATCTGTTGACAAAAAAAAATAGTTTACCCGTTCTAAACTTAAACCTGCGTATCGTTTGGATTTATTCATTATATTAACAATATGCAGTAGGTTTTTCCCCATTTCATATTTTTTATTTTTATGAACTATAGGTTCGCGTTTGACTCGCCGTAAGCGAAGATGTGGTCTACGGTGAAGCACGCTTGCCTAGAAGTAACCTATTCACTCTTGACTTAAATACGCCAAGGTTAGTAGCTATCAACAGACAAAGACTCTGAAAGGGAATTCCACTCCTTAGTTGTGCGCACAATGAAATTATTAGCAAAACGTAAATTAACTACATAGTCAAAATTCATAAATAACATAAATTTTCTACGTCTTATTTTAAAAGATCGCATAGCACAAGTAATCGCTAACAAAAACCATATTCTACTACTAAATATAATGTAAAACCTATCATACAAGATTCATCGTCAAAAAACATAAAATATTCTCATACACAATGAGAAAATGCAACAAAAGAAGTCAATCTTACTTTCTACCGATACATTTATCAATCTCGTGAAAACTACGGGCAAAAAGTAGCAGCTTGTCTATAGCTTCCAATTATATAATGTTATCACCACTTAGGGTACATTCACACAGAATATCCGTATTTCCAGGATCGTTTTTAATGAATCCGTCGCTACTGGAGGTGATGTTTACACCGCCTTTACAGTACCGTTTTAACGGATCCGTTGCTACTGGGGGTAATGTTCACACCACATTTACTCAGTGTACCACTAACTTTCAAACAAAACGGATCAGTATCTTAATACTGTTGTGTGTGTGAACTCGCTCATACAACTACTTATGAAATTACAGAATAAATACTATAAAGCGGACCTGTAAAACGGACTGCTGTATAGTTCGTCGGATCAGTATTTTTAATTGATCTGGAATATTGTCAGGAGTGTGAACTCGCTCATACAACTATTTACGTCAGCGACGAATAAACACGTATACGATAAAGCGGACCTGTAAAACGGATTTCTGTGTGAAAGAGCACTTATAACAACAACGTAACATCACGCCAGTATTCCCCGGAGGATGCACAGAGGTGGATACTACACAGACATTTCGCAGTTATGTTTAAGTCCCACGTAAGTGTAATAGGGGTCGAGTCCATTATGATCATTTTCAGAATTCCAAGAAATTCCTGATTGAAAAAAAGCAATAACACTGCCCGACCTGGGTATCGAAACCCAAGACCTCCAGAACAGCAGTAGAGCTTGCGAGCACTGCACCAACGAGGCAGTCGACAAAAAAATAAATGTACTATTTTAAGGGGTTTCCAACAGAGAAGAGGCGACAACCGCACACCGTAGATTATAGAAATTCTTCTACAGACATCATCATTTCAGCCAAAAGATACCCACTGCTGGACATAGGCCTCCCCCAAGCGTCGCCACACTGATAGGTCCTGTGCGTCTCACATCCACCGGACTCCCGCAGCCTTGACCAGGTCGCTCCAGCTAGTGGGAGGCTTTCCAAAGCAACGTCTTCCTGTTCGCGGTTCTACAGATATAGTACAGTAAAAGTAGGATATTTTCATTAGAAAAGCGTTGTCGCATTGTCACATCGCGCTTATCTACAGGTTACAGGAGTCATAATATTTGACGATTTTCTTCTATACATGGTAGGTTTAACAAGTCTCCAAAAGCGTGTCAGATTACACTATGACTGGAGTGAAAACACAGAACTGTCTTACACTCTCGTTAGAAAAGGACGGGTGTACACCAGTGGATTTCTCTCTTGCGCCTTGTACGGTGATACTTCACCGGGATCCACTTCGGTTTCCTGTGAAAGATAATAAAACTATAATTAGTTTTTTTAAACAAGGTTTGATAGTCTGTGACGAAATGTAATATCGCTTGTCAAGATATATCCAATTAGCTCAAACACGAAGATGCTACGAGTATCTTGTCTGGTGAGAAGTTGTTATGGCCACCTTCCGGTTCCATCATTCCGTGTACTTTACCAAAGGTACCAATAATAGTAATTAAATGGATTTGCCTGGGCACCTGGGCCTTGTGATCTGTATGACAGGATTTCCTAGCAAATACCAGTCTCCCCAAAGGATTTATCAAATAATATTGCACCAGTCATCATCATCATCATCATCATTTCAGCCGAAAGACGTCCACTGCTGGACATAGGCCTCCCCCAGGCGTCGCCACATTGACCGATCCCGTGCGTCTCGCATCCAGCGCCTTCCCGCAACCTTAACCAGGTCATCGGTCCACCTAGTTGGAGGCCTTCCAACGTATCGTCTTCCGGTTCGCGGTCGCCATTCCAGAACTTTTCGGCCCCATCGGCCATCCGTTCTGCGAGCAATGTGCCCTGCCCACTGCCATTTAAGTTTAGCAATTCGCCGGGCTATGTCGGTAACTTTAGTTCTACTGCGGATATCATCATTTCATATTGCACCAATATGTAATAGTTTATAAGAAATAATTGTGGCAGAGAAATAAATATTTGATTTATTTATTCATTTATTTATTTATTTATCATGAGACCAGGGGGGTGACCATAAGCTCTTAGAGTAAGGTTATTTTGAGTGTGTGTAAGTAACAGATGTATATGATTTGTATACATCTGTCACTTACGCGATCTCAAAATAACCTTACTCTAAGAGCTTATGGTCACTCACCCCCCAGCTCCATAGTACCATATTATTTCAATGTTTCCAAAGTAACATAAGGACACCAAGCGTAATCGGTTGCCAGGAAGTGCCTGAGCAATAGATTTCTAGTTGCCCGACACACATACTGGAGCAAGATAAAAAGCTTGTAAAAACCGGTTTACCGGTTTAGTGTGAAACTGGGTTTACTTTGATTATTGTTAATTAGTCTCATCAATAAGTTATATTTCTGCTATAGAGCGCCTACCAAGCAGGCGGGCCTCATGATTTTCGGGGCTTTTCATAAGGACAACTATAATACTAAGAAATAGAGGTACCACAGTTTCCTGACCTAATCCAAGATGATTTTTAATTTGTCACGGAAAGACTTCTGGATGAAGCCCTAGATATTAATTAATGCTCTAATCCAATTAGGCTTTGATCATCAGCGTAACAAAACTCGTATCTTCAATCGTCAAGGTATCAAGATTTGGTATAATTGTGGCAAGCCATAGGTTCCAAATTTCATAGTTCATATATCATCTCCAGGTAGTATAATTCTGGACGGCTCTCTCAACCTCGATTCCGTATGTTACTATACCTAGCCAAAAGCCTTATACTCACATCACCAGGTAGGATATTTCTGGACCACGGCCCCATCTAGCTTCTCTATGCTAGAGTCGGGTTTCACTCACCGGATACAGCTGATTTAACGACACGATTGGCGCAGTGGTTGAGCGATCGGCTGCTGCACTGCGTGTCGTGGGTTCGGTCCCCGCACGGAACAAATATTTTTATGGTTTACAGATAGTTGTGTCGGATCTGGGTGTCTTGTGTATGTGAGTTTAAATGTTTGTAAACGCACCCACGATACAGAAAGAAATTCCTAGTGTGGGGGACAGCTTGTCAAAAATAAAAAAAAATTATGTTACATGGATCGACTGTCTGTCTGCTTTAGACAAGCCCGTGGTAAAATCATACTCACGTCATTTCCAGGCAGTATACTTCTGGACAATCGTGCTGCTTCTCTGGCTACAACTAGCCTCAGTACAATATGGTCAGATCCAATATATACTACCGAACTATATAATAACGCCATCTGGTATTATTCTTCCCTTCACCTTGTAGCTGCGTGATACTAAACCTAGCTTCTCTGTAGGGGCGGCCTTAATCGCTGCGAGGCTCCGCGCTGGCGGTATGATAGACGAGAAATGCAAATCTTGGCATTAAATATTAGTACTTTACTATGAAATACTTAACCAACTTTATATTATTGTTACGATTACGAATAACTGTTTGGTAACGAAAACGATAAAATAAAAAAATCCGACCACGCTACGCCTGTCGACCACATCATCGCTTACCAACAGGTGAGATGGTGGTCAAGCGCGAGCTTATAATATAAAAAAAAAACAATAGTAAGTTTTCGAGTTGTAACGTGCTCCTGCAACAGCGAGGGCCCGGGGGATTGCCATGCTCGCAACCCCCTAAAGCCGCCACTGCTTCTCTGTGTTGGGGTTGACTTCTAGTCTAACCAGCTGTAGAAGAAGGTTACCTCTTTTTAAGGCCTCATACTCACTTCATCTGCAGGCAGTATACTTCTAGACCAGGGTCCCCAGCCGTGTCCAGCCTCCTCTTCTTCGTGATCGTAATGATGCTGGTGTTGAGCGTGTTCGTAGTAGATAATCTGTAGGACAAGATAAAAAAGTTGTAAGAAAGAGTTTCAAATGAAGAGTCCCTACAGTGAGACTGAACGTGTGTAACGTGGCGAGCGACGCCTGCCATAGCTTACGTACAGTGGACCCCTAGGACTACAAAAGGACGGAACCCAAAATCCCGAATGACAGATAGAAAGTGTGTAGGTAGCTTCCTTTTTCTGGGTAGTAGAAATAATCCAAGCGTGTTTAGATATGCAAGTCAAGTGACGTGAATTGCTATTGAAAATTCTTTCAGTAACTTTGACAATTTGTCAAATTTAATTTTACGATGATTGTTGATACAAGCTCGCATATCATATGAAGAATTAATTATAAGAATTGCAAGCTACGATTTTTATAACTAGCAGTATTTATCGGCCTAACCTCTCCAGTCATGATTTTAAAGTCACGCAAGACGAAAAGGCCCCCGCCTATACGAATTTAAACTCACCTGTTTAACTTTTGACGTGAATCAACTATTAGAAGAAAAGTTAAAGTTTCTCCTACTAATTATAAAATAATGATAAGTCCGTATATTTGATTGTTTGTAAATCAATCACTCCTCAAATTTTTAAACATGATTGTAAGGATTTGGTCATGACGTTCCGTTCGAATAATTGCCGACTTATACGCGAGTTAGCCGCTGACACAAAATTAGTACGCAATTATAATATGAACATCTCCGAAAGAGACTCTTTTGTAAAAAAACGGATAAAACCTTCAGATATCTAGTCATTTAAAAATCAACCATGTATTAAGGCACTCAGATCAGCTCATAGTAGGAACCATTAACTCGTATTAACATAATGTACAGTTCATAATCTTATTTTCTCCCTGCAAGAAAGATCGTTTATAAACCGAGATACGTCATCGACTAGACGAGGCTGTTTTATTGAGTTTAATGTTATACAGCCTAGGTTTCTACGCTACAGGTCACAAGTTTGAATGCTGTTTGTTGCTGTTTTTTTTTGTTACTAAGCGATGAGGTCGCGTTGGACCACTATCTCGCCAACTGAGTAAGCGATGACGTAGTCTACGGTGAAGCACGCCTGCCGTAACCTATTCAGTATTCGCTTAAAAACCCCGAGGTAGTAGCTATCGAGAAACAAAGACTGACTGGAATTGAGGGAATTCCACTCCTTAGCTGTGAAATGAAATATTCGTAAACGCTTTTCACGTGTGAGTGGGATGTCCACCATGTACCGATGGCGCATTGCCGCATTGGGCTAGGCGGAATCAAATTGTGCAGTTCCATCGCACACTCCCCGAAACGTAGCCGATAAAAAACTGACAGGCTGGCAACTCGGCCGGTTTTGTAAAAGCATCCATCATACGAGTACAAATGGTTTTGTATAAAGTCATGGTATAAATGTTTTGATACATCTAGATACCTATTTAAAATAAAAATATAAAACATCATGCCTGTGTTCCTGAAAGGGTAGGCAGGTTTCCTATGCTCATAGCACCTAGCCAGCCTTACACCTGAAACTATCATTTTAACGCGACTTCGTTCCCGTGTCCTATATCTCACCGGAACCTATAAAAAGTAGCTCAACGATAGTCTGGCTTCCTATGACTGAATTTTTTGTGATATTTTTTTTAGTGATACTACCTAGATAAGCAAATATATTTTTCACAGACAAATAAACAATTTTACTTGATTGTAATACTAGTTCCTTTTTTTGTTAGCCCTTCCTTTTCCACCACCTTCTGCCTTAGATTAATTAATACTAGGTAATTCATACATGTATTTCTCATGTCGAAAACCCTACCAAATAAAGGCGCCTTGTCCCCCATCGCCCATTTAAATAACTTAACCCTACATCGCTGGGGCTTAAGCTTGCGGGGTCACTTTCTCTGTGACCCATACGGATGCAGCTACCGGTATCAACGGGTACCGATACCGGTACCAGCTCCGCGGTATTCGTAAATTATAGGTTTTAACAATGGGCGCGTGAGTTTCCAAATGATGGTTCGGAAGGAAGGTGTTGTTTAAATTAATAATTCATTACGAGTGTGTAGGGAATTTAGTCCGCCTCTTGTTTTTGTGTATGAATAAATAAAGAACGCGATTGTTTTGGTGAGCCAAAACGATTAAGTGATATTTGCTAAATTTCGTAATGCCCTGGATGAGCGTGGCAACAAACAATGTGAAACCACGCATATAATATCTATATCTTTAAACAAGATAGTACATTCAGTGGCAAATAAGAGGTAACAGATTGATTGACATTAATAGCAGTGCCTTTTTTCGTAACCAGTGACGGGTAATTACGGCATGGTTGGTGCAATTGCTAAGCGATAGGGTGCTGCGCTGCGTTTCGCGGGTTCGATTCTCGCACGTAACAAATATTTGTATGACCTATAGAGAGTTGTGCCTAGGTCTGGCTGTTTGTATTGGTATTGTGATCTAGCAAAGAAGAGAAAGGGTCTGAAGTAGGGTGGTCCTTATAGATCAACGGGCTCTCTTTAGGCTTATTTAGGCAACTTTGAATTAAAATTCTGCGATTTTTAATGTGGATGTTTTTATACAAATCTTAAGGTTTAATTTTTCTTTCAATGAATGCACCTGTCCTTGAGTTTAGTAATCTTTCTACTAAGGCCCTAGGAACCTACAGTTTACATAAACCAGCACCCCGACCAAGTACGCTAACCCGTCGCCTGCAGCGGGGGGTCACTTTCACTAAGTGTACTGCGAGTCTGTGACCCGCGCGGATACTGACGACCTTAATCGTGGTGTTTCCCACCCGAGACAGAAAAGTATTCATTACTTAGGTAGGGCTGGCACGTCAGAGTCTTTAGGATTTTTTATTTTTGACACAAATTTTCAACCGGATGTTTGTTATGAATTTAATTAAGTAGGTATGTAAAGTCGTCACAATCTAAGAAGCCCGTTGACGTTTCTCATTTTACATGCCGCGATAACTTTCTACGTAAGAAATTGAAAAATCTAATTCATAATCCTAATTCATTAATATGTTACCCATACACTATAACAACGAGTATCATTCGCAAGCATCAAGTTTAATTATTATTAGGTATTTTTATAGCTGTCAAAACGGGCCTTTTATTTGTTGACATCTTTAAGTTCCTATTAATTTTATTTTATTTTTATTTACTCAATGAGCTCACGTCGGCTACATGTAGACCGAATGTTGTATTTTATTTTGTATAGCATTATCCATACTAATATTATAAATGCGAAAGTAATTCTGTCCGTCTGTCTGTCTGTTACCTTTTCACGATTAAACCAATGAATCGGTTCATTGGTTTAAATGTAATATTTGATATGAGGATAGTTTGAGACCCTGGAAAGGACAGGAGGATAGCTTTTATCGCTTTTTTATTTTTTTATTAGTAAAATAATAATTTCTCAAGTAAGGCGGTCCACAGGTACAATACTATTGAGCGATATAAAAAAAATAGGCTTTTCCAAGTACTAATGCTACGCAGAGGAAGTCGCGGGCAACAGCTAGTAAAATATATAAATAATAGTAGCGGTGTTATACCTTACTATTTCAAAATTATAGACATACTGCAATTTTTTTTTTGCAGCAATACTTGCTGCAGTCTTGGCTGATTATATCATACCATAATTACCATAAAAATGTGTATCAAAACAATTTTTTTATCGCCAGTTTCTTCATTATGCGCATTTGAATATGAATGGACATACAGAAATACGTTTTGTATTTTAGAAAATGTTAAGACTAATTCATAGAGCCAGATAATAATTAATCAACCAGGTTTAAGGTGATAATTTGATTCAAAGGCCATCTCTAACCCATCTCTATAGATAGGCAACCAATTGCGTTGAAACCTTAAACCAATATTGTACGGTTAGTTTTCGTGAACAGCTTTGACTTTAAATCCGGTTACTGAGTTTAAAGCCATATTTAGTCATTCACTTATTCACTACACGTGTCATACAAACACAAACGATAGAAAGGGTAATTCTTCACCTAAGGTGATCGTCTAGACACAATGACATGCCGCTTCCAATACATGTCAATGAAGCCTCATTGGTAATCGCTAACACGCGTGGCACACATACATCGAGAAGCTCACGCACATGTTCTCAAACTTTTCTCGCTTTGAGGCTCAGATCAAATAAAGAGTCAAGATGGAACATTGCAAACAATAAGGTGACGCCGTTTAAAACTATGCCTTGCCGTATAATTACACGCACACACGTACGACGAAACTACGCCTTAGCTTGTCAGTCGTGCAAATAAGAAGCTACGGGGATTTGAGCTTTGAGGATGATTTGTAACTAAAGGATCACATTTTCACCTCTAAATTATTGAAAAGAAACTCCTTAGGCGGCGATTTAATATAAGACGAGAATTGAAAAAACGCTTCACGCTGAATGTGCATCAACGAGACGCGTCCTTAGTGACATGAGAGAGAAGAAAGGTATAACTCCTTCCTACTCTCACACTGAATCTGTCTTATTGTTAGATACGTATACCAAGAGAAAAAAATACCATGAATTACAAAAAAAAACGCGGTTAATTATTTCTATCAGTACGGAGCACCACTCGCAATTTTTTTTTACAACCGATGACAATGATCCAGGGTACTTACATTTGCGAGATTGTCTTGATAAGCTAAAATACCTGGCTAACTGTAGTTGAAAGCTTCGGCTCTCCGATTGTGCAGCAGTTTGTGCGGAGGTTGATTGTTACTAACACTAGGTAATAAGTTTTTGCTATGCTACTAACATTAGGTAATAAGTTTTTATATGTCTCTAACACTGGGTAATAAGTTTTTATATGTTACATGTTTAACTTCTATTCTATTGTTAAAAATGAAGGCCTTTTAAGTTTTTTGAGTCCATTTGAAATATAAGTCGAGAGGCGTTGTCAAAACTTTGAGAAAGACTGAGCTTATGTTTAATATTGTTTATCTAGTTCAATATAGAGAGAGGCTCGACTAAGAGAGATTCGTTATATTTATTTCCAGTTGAGAGGTTTTCTTTTATGTATATTGCATGGCTCACTTATGATGGCTGTCAATTTGAATTAAGCAATCATATCGAATCGTGAATCATTCAATATCGGACGCGAAGACACGTGGATAGGCATCATCGGACTACAAGACCTAGGTACGGCGATGCGCCATCGGTACTTGGTGGACATACCACCCATGCGCACTAAACGTTGTGGGAATACTTTCTTTATGCCTACAGGAGTGGAATTCCCTGCCGGAGTCTGTGTTTCCTGATAGCTACAACCTGGGAGTCTCTAAGTCAAGAGTGAATTGGTTACTTCTAGGCAAGCGTGCTTCACCGTCGACCACAACAACGCTTACCATCAGGTGAGATAGTGGTCAATCGCGAGCCTATCATTAATAAAAAAAATCAAATGCTTTGTTATTTGCTTGAAACTCAAGCTTATTTCTAAAATTGTCAAATAATTTGAATGCAAACGTGTTGTCACATAGTCGTCTCGCACCTGTCTGCAGGAGCCTTTGGCTTATCTTATGATGTTTTGTTTAAAAATGTCTAAAACAACTAAGTATATATATAACTTGTAAAGAAGGGTTCACTCAGAAGGGGTCACTTCACTAAAGGATCAGGGACAACTTAAACCTACATAGGTATTTGGTGCAGAAAACTCTCAAGATTATCACTTCTCTACTATAAGATTTATTTTTATTTGAATTAAGCTGATGACATTTATTTTTCGTCACTGCATCCCCTTTTTTTACGATTACGATTATTTATTTGTTTGCATTCACGTTATTCATTAAGCAGATGGATTAGAATACTCTTATTAAAATAGTGGTTGTAATAATGGTAATAAATACTTTTATTGACATTAGCAATAGTTTAATTGATCTTCTGTAAGAATGGCCAAAACAAAGATTGTATCAAACTGCATAGACCTTACGTGGTTAAACACATTTTGAAAATACATTAATTTACATTAAAGAACGAATGTGATGAATATAGCTAAAGTCTAAAAACCATAGCTGCATAGAAACCATACATAGTACATAGGTAGAAGGTGTAGGTACCCTCAAAACCACACTTTTCCAAGTGCCAATCACTAGCCAAATGACATACAAACTATCAAAACAAATACATTACTATACAAATATTTCTCACGACATGGGAATCGAACACCATTCCGGTTGTGTTGTCACTCATTCACATACGAAACTGTGCCATTCGTACGAGAGTCTACGGTGACAAATAGTCACAATAAAACAAAACTGATCAGAAGATCTAATCTATCAAACGGCGCCTTAAACACTATTTCAGAGGCAAGTTAGGATGCTAAAGAGGACAAACAAAAGCGCAAAGGGCTGAACTCAATATTTAATTATGTAGTTAACTCAATATTTATGGCTTCAAGAGTGCACAAGAGAGGTCAGTGACGCATCGCGGATGCATTTAGCGGTAACGCAAATTTTGAACGCGATCGTTGTGAGAATCAAACGGATTGCGAATTGACCTGGGGCCATAAATCTCACAACGATCGGCTCCTGATCGACACAGACGATTTTAAAGATGACACAAATAAAAATGCACTTTTTATAATGCGTCGTTGCTAGCTCATCTAATCATGCCACGACTCTTCGACGCATGTTTAGCTGTAGGTACCATCACTATTACAGTACGCGTAAAAAGTTGGTAAGGAGGTTGTAAGCATAAAAAGCCTCAGACTAATATATCTTCTTTTGATAAGTATTACATTTTTTACGTGAAACAGCTCGTATTTTTTGCATGGTTGGTCTTCTGCTCCATCTTTCTAACGCCACAAAATGTATTCAATACGTTTAGTTTCCAATTCAATCAATCGTGGTATCTGGTGCGTGCGTGAAGCTATGTGTCTTCGAGTTATGTATTAAATATTAATGAGAATGTCCAGTTAATTGGTCAGCGATCAATCTTTCACGGTAGGAGGAAAAGAAATGGAGATTATTTGTTGTGAGATTAAGATATTTAGGGTTCCGTACCATAAGGGTAAAAATGGGACCCTAATACTAAGACTCCGCGGTCCGTCTGTCTGTCACCAGGCTGTATCTCAGGAACCGTGATAGCTAGGCAGTTGAATTTTTTACAGATAATGTATTTATATTGCCGCTATACCAACAAATGCTATAAACAGAATAAAATTAATATTTTTTGAATCCACACAAAACATGTATCTCAGTTTTTGTTAATAACTTGACAAAAACCACTCACACTTTTACTTGGTCGTAAAAAATGTGAAATCATCACACACCACACTTAAGAAGTCGGCTAACAAAACTGGTTCGCTTTCGAACGCATTAAAAAGTAGCTAATCATATGTTTACTGATATGGAAATAGTTTTGAGGAAAATATGTTAACATATTAGATGAAGGTCGGTAAATGAGCCAGCGGTATACCTAACGGAAAGTGGTTACCACTGCCTAAAGGTATCAGAAATGGGTTCCTTCTATCTGGCAGAATCCGAAATTTATTTGGCATAACACACTTGGCATAATCGTCTTTAAACGAATATTTTAAGGCATAAAAATATTAAATATAATTATTTTTTGGCCGAATGTTTATATGCCCGAATTAACAATGGTAGAATTTTATTTTGTATAATTTCACTTGGCATATTATGAAGATGGCAGAAATTCATTTGAAATAATTTTATGGGTCAATATTATTTGATCTTCTAAAATCTAATTATTCTATTGTAATGAGCACTTTTAAAAATAAATGATGTATATTTTATGTTCAATCTTTATATTACTTATTGCGTCTATATTAGTTGATCTACAAATAAATTATAAATGAACTGCTTTCAAGGTAACATGATTATTATGTTTATACATATATAAGTTTTTTTGCTGACATGGTCACAATGAATGTTGTGTGTTGTGTATTTGTCAATGTATGTTTATACATACTCAATTAATATTTGGTATACAAAAATAATATTTGATCCTTTTTTCTATTTATTATGTAACGGTTGGGCAATTTGATAAGCATGGTCAATGAATCAGACCAAGAGCGAGCGAAGCGAGCTCGGGAGCTTAGGGCACCCCGACACGGATAGGGTAGGATCGAAGCAGATCTCCTTTCCGTCATCTCCTTCATGTTAGGTTACTTTAGACCATGCAGACAGAACGTCTTCTTTGTTGTTAAATACTATTTACCTATTCTATATTAAAACCAAAGTCAAAATTAAAATAATTCAAATTTTTGAACCGAGTTTGAACCGAGAGAACGGTTTTTTTATTTGAACCTAGGTTTTCATACCTATCCATTATACCGCCATAATAAAATTGCTATAATTTTTATTGGTGGCTAAGTTTTAAAGATATGGGCAAATTTAGATTTTCGCTAAAACTTGTAAGTACTAAAATTTAAGTTAATTTTATTTATATTTTGTTATTTATCCGTTACTTGTGCTGTGAGACCTTATTGTTTGCCAAATTTCGTGATTCTAGGTCAACGGGAACTACCATATAGGTTTTCGACCCAAAACCAATAGGATACTTACGGTTGGCCTAGAATTGTCGATTTTGGTTATAAGCAAGGCCTTACAGCACAAGTAAAGGGTTCAGTAAATTTTTAACATAACTCCGACAATCTCGGGATCCTGAGTCCCGTCCTTTTGAAAGGCGTGTGAGGGGCCGAAGCCAACACGCAGAGGTCTTGTTGGGCCTTGTATCAGGAAATGTGACACCAACCGACGATTATTCCTGTCTGCACTACGCAAGTGCACCCAACGGCAATCCCCGGTTGGTGCAGGACTATTGCAAAATATGGAGAAAATGTATTGGTCTATGGGTTTGATAGGTTTAGTGGATCCAAATTTATTATTATGGTAAAAATACAAAATTATTCTAACTATGAATTTTCTGTAATGTGATAGATGAGTATTTAAATTAATATGGATATGAAATGTATGCCAAAAGACGATTCTGCGATATGCTGGTTCTGCCTTTTAATGACTTTGGATATGAAATTTATGCCTAAAGATGATTCTGACTTGCAAAATTATGAGTTTTGAATGTATGATAAATGAGTGTATGCCAAACGATTTTCTGCGAAATGAAGTTTATGCTATCCGTTGTTATGCATAATAATATTATGACATTAAAAGTTCTGCTATAAAAGATAGACCCATTAGAAATACCAAAGAATTTGTGAATGCGTTTATATCTAAAGATGTAATTCAAAATATCTCGTGGGCCTATATGATGCTAGTTTGTCAATAGCAAACTTGAGTCTGTAGGTACTCGTAGATTATAAATAGTACCTGGGTGAGCAAGCTCAGCTTGGGTGAAAATATAGAAAATGAGATTTTCTAACAATAAAACCTAGCTAAATCGATTTATCGCCCCTGAAACCCAGTGCATACAAAATTTCATGAAAATCGTTGGAGCCGTTGCCGAGATATAGATACAATACGAGTATACAAGAATTGCTCGTTTAAAAGCATAAGATCTATAGGCCCGTCTTCCAGATACAATGTTGGGATTGGGATGGTAGCGTGTCAGTCATCGACGCGTCATGTGATCTGAGGTTTGGAACACCATCATCCTACGGTTGATTCGCCATAAAATGCAATTTTGCTTGAATTGCTTGGCTTTTTTGCTTGGGCGCACGTTTGGCGCAGTGGTTGAGCGATTGACTGCTGCGCTGCGTGTCGCGGGTTCGATTCCCGCACGGAACAAATATTTGTATGACCTACAGATAGTTGCTCTGGCTCTGGGTGTTGTGTATGTGAGTTTATATGTTTGTAAACGCACCCACGATACAGGAAGACATTCTTAGTGTGAGGCAACGTTTTTTTTTTTTTAAAACAAACAAAACAAACAAAAAGACAAAACAATTCTTCCTTTTCTTTCAATTTTACTTTTAAAATAAATTGTACAATGAACCATGACGAAAAAAACGATAGTATGTTTTTAGCATGACGTCTGAAACTGTGATTGTGATGACGGTACTTTGACAGTAGGTCATTTTGAGAATAGGTCGAACTGCTCAATTACGAATTGGGCGTTTTGATACAGAGCCTTCAGAGCTTACGTTATAATTATAATCCTACCAAAGTCTTAATAACTTCTAAAGACATAAGCAGGCTTAATTAGATGTTAAATACCAACTCAAAAGACTAGCTCAAAATCCACTCTTTGTTTCAAAAGAAAGTGCGAGTGATATTCACTTTCATTCAGTGAATGAACCTTTGAACATAAGACTGAATGAATAGGATTAAGGAATGTTTTATTGTGAACTCTTAAATAATGAGTTACTTAGAAATAATATGTATTCATTAATTATAAATATGAATGAGATCATACTTTATACAATACGCTAAGACCAAAATTTTTTTTTTAGCCGGAAGTCGTACAAAATATTTGTTTTCGTTTGTATCTTAACTTATAATATAAAAAGAGGTAAAATTAATTGTTTGTAGAAGATAATGTCTGGTGCGATGCGATTAGGAAAATTCTCTCACTTTTATATATTAAGTACCGGAAAATGAACGGTTTGCCACGGGGCCAAGTCACGAAAAAGGATCATTTTAACTGGATTAAAATATCTAGTACGAGGTTCGATTCCTGGTGGGATAAACAGGTGTTACTGAGTTTTCCATCAGGAATTTCTCAGTAGTACTTTGGAGCCTGAATTTGTACCCGATTAATAGCTACAGGTTCGTCTCCTATAACATGGAATCTATAAAAACGACGTATTCCACATTGGGCACCCGCTTTAATGTTACTTCATGATTCTGGCCTCCTGGTAGTTTGGGTATAAATGCTTCTAATGTTCAATGTCTAACTAAAAGAGCAGAACAGGAAGTAATATTTTTATCAAGTTATTAAACTCTCTACTAATTTTAATCGAATTTTAGATTTGACATCCTATAAAAATAAACGTCCCAACACTAGTACCTACTGATCCGTAGGTGTCAAATGTTGAATAAAATTTTAAATAATCAATTATGCCTCTAATGACACCTGCGAATAATATCGATAGGTGCCGTATGTGGAATAACTCAGGTGCCGTTAAAACGGGTGCCCAATATGGAACACGTCATAAAAACTGGAATTGAAATGTAAATAACTGAACCTCTGCCTAACCTATCGGTGTAAACAGGCGTTATGTTATGTAAGTACCTATGGTAGATTAAAAACACATGATGTGTTGTAGGTCCTACCTACTCCCAAAATGAAAAGGCGTGATTTATGTACATACAGTACGGTGTTAATCTAAGTGAAAGTAAGCACTGTATAAATAGTGTAATCCATCCACACAAGAGTGGTTTTATTATGATGCATAGCTGAATTAATGAGATCGGCGTGAATCACTTGTTTTACGAGCTAGGAAGTCGTTTATCAAGCTAAGTTGATATTATAGTACAGGTAAATCCAAACTTAATGGCGGCTCGAAACACGTGCCATATCCGCATGTACACACACATTGACAGCCACCTATAGGCACTTGTCTCACCACCGACGATCAGTGAGCAGCGAGTAGAGCTAGATCCTAGATACAAATTGGCGAGCAGCGAGAAGAGTGTGTAGTTCCGATAGTTTTACCGCTCGGCTATGAGCGAATGTTTTTGTGCGATGGGCAATTACTCGCACCTCTCGCTCGGGCGGTCAGTCCTGCACGCGTTGATTGTTTGGTCTCTAGGCGTGAGTTTTGACCGCCAAGCGAGCATCGCCGAGCGAGTATCGCTGAGCTAGTATCATCTTTGATAGCTCTTGTCGCTGCGACAGACTTGCAGTGAGAGAGTATTCGCCGGCATTGTGAACAGCCAGCGATCAACTGTTAATTTAAGTGTCTCTTTTATTAATACGGGATCTATATCTTTTGTTACACAGAGTGAGTTATAATTATGACAAATAGCTGAATTAATAACATCGGCGTGGATTATTTGTTTTGTGAGCTTGCGAGTCAAACAAAGCTGATATTATATTGTATTATGCGATTATCTTCAAAAAATTTTTTTATGTCATCAGTTGCATGATACGAGTCTTTGTAGATTTTGTATTAAAGAAAAAGTTTTTTGTTAAAAATGTATTTCATTACTTTCCAGAATTTTATCCTTAGCAACACTATCCGATGGTGTAATAATACAGCATCGTTTTATATATTTATCAAAATCATCGGGTTCGATTCCTGGCTACAAATATTGCCTTTTCATTTTTGAAAAATCAGTATTTGTACCAATGATACAGATTTAGTTTTCATCAAAATCGTGCTGGTAACTCTTTTGAGTGATTTCTCTATTTCTCATAGTTTCGGATTTGGCCATCCACACCACACAAGAATAACTCAACCTGTATTACATGAACTCATGCGCTTGATCTTAAATTGTTTATTGGATATCTTTATAAATAGTCACAACGGATCTTTATGTCTCGGAAGTTGGCTGCAAGACCCTGCGCAGATGCTATTTTCTTGTCAACGTTGAAGTAGAAGATAGCGTTGTATAACTGTCTCTTTCACTCGCTTACGTTTGTCACATCGTCCTATCTCGCTTACTCTATGCAGTATACTTGATGACAAACGGTTTTTTGTGCGATGGTTCGCAGAACCAACTTCAGAGACACAAAGGTCCGCTGTGACTACTATACTATGGTTAGGGTTACAACTATAAATAGGTAAGTTATTCTTACCTTTTGCGGCTGCTGAGAGTGTTTATTCTTCAAGTCTATCCAGAGTCTCGCCAAGTTGATCGCCAAGCCTAACACAGCAACGATGAAGAATTTGATCTGAAATTATAAAACAAAATTATCATATTTTTAATTTTTGATCTTTTTCATCATTTTATCTTAGTCTAATGACGATCACTGTGGCGATCTCCAAAGTATGCCATGACAAGCGGTACCGGTATTATGCTTCCAGAAACCATTGGTCCGACGACCTGAAGGTCCTTTGGTCCATCATAATATCTCGCCAAAGATTAGCCATCGACGCGAAAGATATAGCAGTGCACAAGCAAACAAAGGTGCACACTTCTCTCATATATGGGCGCACGGTTGGCGCAATTGTTGAGCGATTGATTACTGCGCTGCGTGTCGCGGGTTCGATTCCCGCACGGAACAAATATTTGTATGTCCTACAAATAGTTGTTCCGGCTCTGGGCGTTTGTGTATGTGAGTTGGCTTGTAAACGCACCCAGAAATTCCTAGAGTGGGGCAAAGTTCTTTTAAAACAAAAATGAATAAAAATAAAATGTGAACACCCTGATTACACCGTTTATTGGCCGGTTTTCATTCAAGAACGTTCTGGCTCCAGAATCTTAGCGTGAACTTCTTTTGAATGTGATAGCAAAATAAATGTGAAGGTTCTTTCAAAAGGTCTTACCTGTAGTTTGTAAGTAAGGATCTGCAACAAAGTTCCAATCTTGGCCTTGATGACGGCTCCCAGAATCAACAGTTTGAGGATGGCCTTCTTTTTCTTCTTCTTTTTGCCTCTTTGTTCTAGAAATTGATAGAAATACGTTTAAACGGAATTCATTTAAAATATGGTAGACATGCTAACTCTCTACCAAAAATCTTAATCGTGCTCATTCTTAAATGCTCTTCGAATCACTAATCATGCTTACATAATTTCATTCGATGTTAGTGCTCATAATACTAGTAGCATGCCCAATACAAAATCTATTATAAATAACTATCAAATAAATTAAGACATTCCATGCATACAAAATGCTTATTGTTTTAAAATAGTTTTACCAAAATGCTGACACAAATTTTAGACATCCTGTAAAATTAACAAATTAGATAAAAGTTCTCTCATTCAGGTTTCTTTTTACTATTCTTGATAGGCTCGCGTTGGACCTCTATCTCACCGAATGGTAAGCGATGATGTTGTCACCGAAAGAGCAGGCTTGCCTAGGTTCTAACTGTCACGAAACATAAACTACGAAAAGAAATTCCACTCCTTATCTGCACGCACAATCAAATTATTCCCAAAGCGTTTTGTGCGAATGAGTGGGATATTTGACTGTCTGTTTGTCCATATTTTATGCCGAATTATTGCCAATGTTGCAAGTCTCATACCGTTGTATAGTTTCTTCGTATTGCCTCATTTGTCCTTGAAACATGGACATCAACAATAAAGGAACCAGAATAGAGAGAAAGTACATCGAGAAAGTTTATCAACAAGTTACGGTAATTCGCGAAAACCGGTATTCCTAACATGGACAGTGTCGTGACGAATCGAAAATGTTGCGGTTAATGAAACTCACCGTGAAATGGGCGATCGTTCACATATAAATTATTTTGGTTAATTGATGAATCATTTCGTGTAGAAATGACTGGCTTAGCGGATTCATGTAAATTTTTAATTAAGTTGTCATTTCGCTTTTATTTATATTATAGCTAATTTAAAAGATTTGCTTTGAAATGCCAGCAATATGAAAGAAATTCCTATTTGTGTGAATCAGTTTGTAAAAGAAACATGAATGCCAACGACCCAACAAACTGAACATTTTATATGTTATTTGGTTGCTAACACGTAATCACCCGTCTTGATGCTGCCTACTGACATCTGCAATATGCATGTCCAGTTGTAGATGCATCGTTGATTTGTGATTCGCACCTGGAAATCTCCAAGGTTCCAAGGCATCAGAAATAAGTATGGTCATATAGCAGTGGTGGCTCAGTGGTACCTAATGGCCTCGAATTACTAGATTCTAACGCAGGTAGGCAAGATTACGAACCACTCGCTCTCACAGAAAGACGGTCTGTGTTCCGGCAGTTGGAACATTATAGTTATTCCTCAGACGAGCTCCTTAAAAAAACTCCATTAACTTAAAACTACAACTAACTACCCAACCACCAACCTTCAATAGAACTCCGATCCTTAACCCCATTCTCTAGGTCTTCATTCTCCACAACATGCTCAGCCAACGTATCCAAGGCATTTTGCCCCATAGCCCAGAAGTCTGATATAATTCCCCTTGGAACCTCTGTCAGTTCCTGAACTTCCTCAACTTCCTCAGTCGCATTCTCAGGGATGGGTAAAGCCCTTTCTCCGATCACCCAGGACTGGACCCCATTCCCAAAGTTCCGACCTTTCTCCTCCTTAGGAGCTTTGCGTAAAGGCATCATGACTGGATGGATGAGGTGGATCTTGGCCGGTTTGGTCTTCTGCTTCTTGATTTTCTTCTTGTCTCCACTTGCTGATATGGTGATGCTATCGATTCCACCACCGCTGTCGTGTTTCTTGGCTAGGGATCTGTGGGAAAGAGAAGTCTTGGTTTGAAAAAAAAAGGTGGATGAGCATGAGTTAGATGGCAAATAAAAGCTTTTGGGGATTGTAAGACGTTATTCTTGAATTGGGTCAGTGGGTCGTCTTAGTGTTGTAGTTAATGAGTCTCGGTTTTCAAATTGTACATGTCACCGAATTATTGAAAACTGTGTAATTAACTTTCTCGAGTGATTATGAACCCTAGATTAATAATTGTGAACTTGAAAATTACGAATACAATATAACTACAAATTAATGCACCGGTTTACAATCTGCCCATTTTGGTGTGATAGTAAAATCACGATCATTGCCCTCATTGGCCATTATACCTACTGGTGTCTTAAAAAGTGACTAAGACTAGGTTGACAAGACTCTAAGAGAACCAACAGAGAGAGATGATCATCATTTTGATTGCATTATTTTTTTGTCTTGATTATGGAATGTCTCTATTTGATGTCACCAGAGAGGTAGAGCAACCCCGGATACTACCAAGCTTTGACTGTATATTGTTCTACGACAGCGGTCACAAAATGGCGGACCGCGGTCCGCATGCGGACCGCCGACCTATTTTGGTGGACCTTGGGTAAGCAGAACAATGTAATTTACTTCTGTCACTTGTGTACGCAATTTAATCATGTGTCCTGTGCTTTAGTGTCATCGATTTGACAACGAACAGGCACGGAGCGCGGGCGCGCTTCAGTCGTCGCGAACATCTCCACTATTTAATGAGAATAGCCAGCACCAACTCTAGCACTCTCTCTCAAACTTCGGACGGATAGTTCAAGACAAAAATCATTTTACACATTAATATAACAAAGTATATAGGACGATGTAAAGACCGTAGGGGGAGGGATTACGGACCGCGGCAGACATACATTATTTTTAAGAAACGGACCCAAATGAAAGTAATTGAAAAAAAAGCTGAATTTTATTGAGAGAATATGCATGAACTTCGCCTGATAAACGAGTGGGTTTCTCTTCCGCCTATATCAATAAGAGTATATTATATGTATATAGATGGGCTGATGTAAAGCGACAACCTCTCCGTACAACAAGTGTAAAACTTGTTGTAGGTCAAGCCATTGCGATGCGTAAACAAATTCATGTGCCGGTTCGTTTACCAACACACCCAGAACCTGCTCCGGTTTGTAGCCGGTTCTAGACAGAGGCATTCAGTTAGAACGATTGAAAAATGTTTGGATATGACGCATTGACGTATACGTTTGTGACTTAAATAGTAAGGACAGTGCGGACCGCATTTTTGCGACGCCATGTTGCGTAAGTGAATTAAAACTTCTTGCTTTACTAGAGAGAGCAATTTCTCGTTTGTTAATTTCTCGCAAGTATCAAACTAACTTATATTTTCCTTGATTGCGTAGTTACGAGAATGGAATTTAGAGTATATTCAGATGGTCTGTATTTGAACTGCAAACTAGCTGCAAAATAGACCACCATCAATCGACCAATCACATGGACCGAAATCCACATCGCGTCTTTCATCTCGCATGTGATTGGTCGACTGATGGCGTCAAAACTACACCAAAGCGAACTCGCCACGCGCGGTTAGCCATCTTCGGGAGCGTGTGATGATGTGATGATATGTGACCGTATAAGCAAACGTTTGGTTGGTCGTATCATCATTATTTAAAAGACGGTATCAACGCTGACCTAAAAATCGATACGAACAAACTGTCTGCCAATCGATTGCTAAGAACGAGTGAAATAACCCTACACAACAAGTCACATACTCCAAATCCATGGGGTATCGGCGGTAAAAATATCATGGATTTTCTTGAATCTAGTACGAAAATCTGTCATGTTCATTGCCACACATTTTGGACCATCTCCTTTATGAAATAAACACTAAGGATTTTCTCGCCCATTGATGCATGGCAGTAGAATCTAAAATAAGAATGTCTATAGCGGTAGTACGTCTCCGGACGAAACCTTTACAGACTTATACAGTCTTTTACAAGCCTTATTACAAAAATAATCATACGTTGAATAGAAACCCATAAAGTTAACGCTTGTTAATTATCAGTAAGTACGAATATTTAACTTCTAGTCATACTGAGAAATGTAATGTGCTAATATTTGTCAAGAGAAAACTAAAGATATTATCGCTAGTCTCTAGAAAGTGTTGGTTTTCCCGGCAGAAGCGAGCATCATAGTTTTCTTTGCAGAAGAGCATTATTAAAAAAAAAATAACTAAAGTCTACGCCAGATAACAAAAAAATAAAAATCATTGATCCGACTTCTACCAAAAATTATAATTACGTAACTTGAAAACGTGATTGTTTGTTTATGGAGATATTTTGATAATTTTGGTCTCAAATGAAAGGTATTACGCGTAGAATCACTTTATCCGTTTAAATTATGTTAATAGAATAAAATAGAAAACATTTATTCGACATAGACACAACACAACAACAACAATCTCAAAGTAATCGGTCGACGCGTTAACTCATTACTGAAAATAATAATCACATAAAGGTTATAATTTGGTATATGAGTTCCATTATACTAGTAAGTACCTACCTAAATAAATAAGACTGAACATGGGTTTTACCAAAAGGTTTGTAACTTATACCAAATGAAAGGGTCAAGGACGCCCCTTACCGCGATACGTTTGTTTTGGTCGTGTTAGCGACACTGCCTTAACATCTTTTTCGTATCGTTTCGAAATATTGGAATACATTGGTAGACAGGTGTTAACGACTTTTTTTTTTTTGGCGGTGACTTTACAAAATAACTAGCTGTCCCACGCGGCTTCGCTCCCGTCAACTGACTACCTACCTACCTACCCTACCCTACCTACACTTCATACATGATTGTTACGTAGCTTTAACCGCTTACGCAGCGCACGCAACGGAAGCTCTCAAAAATGAATAATTTTGCCCGTTTTTGCAACATTTTTCATTTATGTTCCGCTCCTATTGGTCGTAGCGTGATGTTTATTTATTATTATTGATTCCTGAGATTAGCGCATTCAAACAAACAAACTCTTTAGCTTTATTTTATATGTATGTGTATTTTAAGCAACTTATTATTCGTATTTTTTTTTGTTTACTTTTTTGCTGGTCACAATTTAAACAATGCACCTGCCATGTTGTCTCTTCACCACCCTTGGTTGACTGGTAGAGAATGCCTAAGGCATTAAGTCCGCCATTGTACCTTTGTGCATGAAGTTTTAAATAAATAAATAAATAAATAATATTAAGTATAGATTTGTATTTCTCAAAAGAATAGTCAAGCGAATCCTATACAATATTTTATCTGTCGTGTCTCAAATCAAAGCAGGTTAACTTATTGTCTTTAACTGGGTACAAATCCAGACATCGAGACTCCTCATAATTTACAATAACATCATGCCTGAATTCCTCCGGGAGTGACCGGTTAACGGCTTACTACATAGGAAATTTTTTCTTTCGGTTTTGTTTAACCACATCTAAACGTTTTCAGGCAAAAACTTCGTAAATAGGTTTTGTCGCCTACATTCAATGCGCAACCTTGCTGAAATACAAAAACGATTCAGTCGTAAACACACATTGGAAACGGTCGTACGACTCGTACATCGTACAAATCTACACAAATAATTGTATTTGTGCAATCAACGAGGACACAAAAATTAGCGCACACCCCGCCTAAACCGGTTAATTAGGGTTTTCAATAACGCTCTTTTAACGTTTAGATTCCGAACAAAATAAACTATTAAACCGATTTTAAATTTAAAACCGGTTTCTTGCCTTGGTAACATTTTGCCAGTTACGTTTAAAGACCTTATCATCTCCTTTTATACTTCCTAAACAGAGCCAGAAAAGACAGACACACATGATAGAAAGAAAGACAGATTGCAAGCCCTGCAAATACAGAATCTGTTGAGAAATTTCTAGCGAGAAATCCCAATAATACTGCTCAACCCAGTAATTGAAGCTAGGATCGCAAAATCAATAGTCGCACTTGCAAATACTGTACCAATAAGCACTATATTTTAGTTATTTAATCAATCAAATAGATTTTTTAGATACGAATAGATAGTAACTAAATAATTAATTCATTAACAAATCAAATATTCAAGAAACGCCTTAATAACCAATACCTCAAATTATCATATCTTCATCAAAAACACGCATGCTTCAATAATCGATAAAATAAAAGGTGAAATCACTCAACCCATGCATGTGCGCGACCGGAAATCGAACCTGGTCACTTTCACTCATAACCTACATCTGTGTTACACTTTGCTTAAAACAATGTACTCATGGTTAAAGATCTGCCATCTACATGTGTGTAATGTGGAGTAGTTTGTAACCGACTTTGAAGAAGGAGGGTAATATATTTTACGGTGTATGTGTGTGTGGTTACGTGACATGCTAAACGCAATGTCTGTTTTTTATGGTTAGGATACTCTTAAGACTATAACATATATATATATAAAATATAAACACAAAATTTTGTAAGGATGGACGTATGTTTGTCACTCTTTCGAGCAAAAACTACTGCACGGATCATGATGTAACTTTGCAGTAATATAGATTATAGGATAACACAGGCTAAATTTATAAAGAGACAAGTACTGATTACACGCGGGCGGCATTCAGTAAGGCCTTCAATACATTGACATAACGATTTGGACTCGTTCCTGCCCGAATGGGCATAGAATTCAAAATTCCAAGAACATTGGAAAATTGTAGGGAAATGTTTTAAGTAGAACCTATAAATAAATACGCAAATTTAAAAAAAATCCCGACACATGTTTATTTAATGCTACATAACTTACTTAATAGACGCGCTTCGATCGACAATCTATTGAACACGTAATTATGACACGATACATTGCGAAAACACGCCCATAACTTTTAAACGGCTGAACCGATTTTAGTCAAACATAGCAAAGAACACTCTCGATGAAGTCACCTTTCAAACATCAAAATATCAGTTCATCCGTTCCAAACATCGGTTGATCCGTATAGGAGCTATGAAGCCACAGACAGACACACTGATACACACGTCAAACTTATAACACTTATACCCCTTTTTTTCCGTCGGGGGTTAAAAAAATAATCTAAATGATTATACAGATCCCACACTGGATAAAATTTATTTTAATTTGACCTTTACGACAATCACAAAAAGTAAAGATCTCATTTCTTTTTGCTTCGGCATAGCAAAAACTATTCATAATGAGCAGTTTTAAGCTAACCTAGTTAGCTTTTTTGTTCATTAAAAATAAAACTTGAAAAAGTACATAACAACTGATTCTTTGATTGAATCGAGCATTAAATTATGTGACTATGTAAAAAACTTTATTTTATGCTAGCTTCTGCCAGCGGCTTCGCCCGCGTGAATGTCGAAAATTATCTCAAGAGAAAATATTCCCGGGATAAAAATATATCCTATGTGCTATTCCAGACTATAATCTATATCTGTGCCAAATTTCATCAAGATCCGTTCAGCCGTTTGAGCGTGAAGAAGTAACAAACACACTCATTGTGATATTAGTGTGTTTTTTTTAAATCGGTCAGGCAGTTATTTGGATTCAGCTAAATACCAGAATTTGGCATGGACAGATTATCTGTAATACCATCATCATTAAAATAATTTTCGTTGGTCTAATAGTCGCAGGCATTTCTACCAAGCATGATATTTTGTGTTCGAATTCCGGGTCGCGAATTTCTCAGAAGCAGCGCGATATCCGGCTTTTTGCCAGGTTGATTTGATTCCAACGTAAATAGAACTGACGAGATGTGAGTTATGCCCCACTGCCGAACTCTTCAGAGAATTCAAGCATTTCCATCTCTGCTTAAACTCTACCCAACTATATTGGGTAAACTAGTAAACAGTCGCGGTTAGACTGGAAGTCGCCTTCCAGTCTAACCGCGACTGTTTATCCGACCTCTACAACCCAGTAACTGGGTAAAATTAAAGATACCCCTTGGCCAGACTAGTGATCTAGATTTTCTGGTTTCTGATACTACTGCCAAAGATCTACAATTAGTGACGGCCGGGACCAACAGTTTTCCGGGTCACGGAGGAATCTCGGTATGTATTAGAAGACAGTACCTGGGCGACCGAGCTCTGCTTGGGTGAAAATAGAGGAAACGACCTTTTCTAAAAATGAAACCTAGCTAGACCGATTTATTGCCCCCAAAACCCCCTGCATACTAAATTTCATGAAAATCATTGGAGCCTTTTCCGAGATTCAGATTAAATATATACATACGTCTAAATGTAATAGAAGATATATCACTCTTTTAATATCTGAATATTTTGTCTTTGATTACGGTCTTAGATATTAAAAGAGACTTTAGAGATCGCTAAATTCACTATTTTCTTGTAACCGCAAGTTAATTTCACCAATGATTATGAAAAGATATAATTTCTATGACTTTTAGATTGTTATGTTTTATTGAATTACATTAAATTATGAAAGTTGCGACGTTGTGAAAGAGAAATCCAAGATTATGAAGTAAAATTTTTCTTAAGGTTACACTAAGTCGATCATTCTTCAATACAAACGTAGTCTGGCGATTACTCCACTGTTTGACGATATACGTTAAAAATAAAAAATGATATCAATTTGTCTCATCACTATCTCTCCCTGTACGGAAACAAAAAAACAAAAAAAATATTTGAAAGTCATGAGCGTCGAAAATTTCATAATTCAATACTAATTTTAACGCATCTTTGGGCGGAAATACTCGTAAATTAAAAATTAGTAATTCAACAATGCAAATAATTTTATTTTGAAAATGTACATTAAGTCGTTTTTTAATGATATCTAGACTCGCAAAGGTCTGTTTATAAAATTTCACGCACTCGTTTTCATCCATTTCGATACAAATTTGCAAAAGTGCTAATTCGTACGCGAACTAGCTTTTTACTGTTCTTCACAGCATCTATCTCTTTCGCACGAGTTGTCGGATGAGATAGCATGCATTTTAACCTATTTTAAAATATTTTGCAAACAAAACTGTTCAAAAGAAGGTTCAATATTGATATTTTGGCATCGAGCGGGCGCACGTCCAGTACTGCGTTTACATTGGGGCGTATATATCGCCTTAAGAGGAAACGCGGGCAGATAGTCCCGACTGGTGCCGACTGGATTTATTTAGTAAAAAGTCATAATTCGAGGTTTGGTTCTAGCCTATTTCCTCCACAAGTATTGGACAAATTTAAATTATATTCCATAAATTGAATAAAACAGATATAAACTATATCCCTGTTTTTCTTTATTCACTTATAGTTGTCAAATTTGTACACTAGGCCTCTGTTGATAGCGCTCGCGATCGCTTTTTCCTCCTCCAATATTGGAGGAGGAAAAAGCGAGAGTGAAACCGAATTATGATTTTTACTTGGGATATTCAGTCGGATGTCTGCGACAGCATTTCCACTTAATATGAATAAATCCGGTACATTGAGGTGTTGAAGTGTTTTTACAAAAACGCCACCATGTCAGTCCGTCTTCAGGATCAGACATCGAAACCAATCCTTCTCCAGCGTGGCGTGAGACAGGGAGACGTCATTTCTCCGAAACTGTTCACTGCTGCGCTGGAGGATGTATTCAAGGTTCTGGACTGGAGGGGCCTAGGCATCAACGTTAATGGCGAGTACATCACTCACCTTCGGTTTGCCAACGACATAGTGGTCATGGCTGAGACCATGGAAAGCCTCAGTAAAATGCTCGATGACCTCAGTAAAGCTTCCGAAAGAGTGGTCTTAAAATGAACATGGACAAAAAAACCAAGGTCATGGTGAACGCCCATGTAGCACCCACTCCTATCAAGATCGGAGACTCCACACTCGAAGTTGTAGACGATTATGTCTACTTGGGACAAACGATCCAGTTGGGTAGGTCCAACTTCGAGAAAGAGGTCAACCGTCGAATCCGACTCGGCTGGGCGGCGTTCGGGAAGTTGCGTGGTATCTTCTCGTCCAATTTATCGCAGTGTCTCAAGACAAAAGTCTTTGACCAGTGTGTGTTGCCAGTGATCACTTATGGGACCGAGACATGGTCGCTCACAATGGGCCTCATCATAAAGCTTACTTATCAGAAAGCTTAAAGTCACCCAAGTCACAAAAAGCAATGGAGAGGGCTATGCTCGGAATTTCCTTGCGTGATCACGTCAGAAATGATGATATCCGCAGGAGAACTAAAGTTACCGACATAGCCCGGAGAATTGCTAAACTTAAGTGGCAGTGGGCAGGGCACATTGCTCGCAGAACGGATGGCCGATGGGGCCGAAAAGTTCTGGAATGGCGACCGCGAACCGGAAGACGATACGTTAGAAGGCCTCCCACTAGGTGGACCGATGACCTGGTTAAGGTTGCGGGAAGGCGCTGGATGCGAGACGCACGGGATCGGTCAATGTGGCGACGCCTGGGGGAGGCCTATGTCCAGCAGTGGACGTCTTTCGGCTGAAATGATGATGATGATGATGAATAAATCGTGTAGGTCTATTAGATGCGCGAACAAGGCTTTCATTGACTCCTTTATCTTAGCAATACAAAATACATGTCCTACGTTTTGTAACTTATTTTTTTTCTACTAGCTAAAAGTATGATGATAATATTTACCTCGCCATCCCTTGTTCCAACACGTTAGTCAAGGAGCCCAGTGAGTCGATGATCTCTCTGCCTATCTTGGAAGGCATCTCTTCGAGGGAGCGGCCGGATGTCCTGATCTCGGCGTCGGCTTCCTCTGTGAAAGATAAACGTTTAGAAATTAGATAGTTTAGAAACTGACATAATTAGACAGGAGGAGTTTCTTATTTATTACTAGCTGACCCGGCGAACTTCGTTCCGCCTTAGAAATTTCTAAAATAAAAGATTTTTTCTAAAATAAACGTAGCCTAAGTTACTCCTTATTACATCAGCTACCTGCCAATAAAAGTCCCTCCAAAATCGGTCCAGCCATTTCAGAGATTAGCCGGAACAAATAGACAGACAGACAGACAAAAATTCTAAAAAATGTTTTGTTTTGTAAAAAATTATTATTTTGGTGTATGTACATTATATTCATATACATGTACTAAAAAACGGTTATTTCAATATTAAAAACAGGCACTCCAATTTTATGTATAGATGTATAGATTAGTTTTTAGGGTTCCGTACCCGAAGGGTCCAAACGGAGCGCTAGTGCCGTCCGTCTGTCTGTCCGTCATCGATCAAACAGGTTTTACAGCTAAACGGTTGAAGCTACAGTCTTAAAAATTTCACAGCTTAAGCATCTTGTTGACCCAAGGCCATACAAATGGGCAAAAAATACATTAAAGGTACAGTCAGTTACATCTGTCAATGCGTATGCAAATCGGATGATTGATTCTGTCAACTGAGATCCCAACAAACCTGCAGGTGTTTTGATTTTTGATGAAACTTGATTTTTATGACTAATTTTTGACAGTAGAAAAGATTACTGCAGGGTTGCCTGGCCGCACCTTGCCGTAACAAGTCTTTCGTTTTTTTTTTATATACTGCCCTACACTAAAAACTTCTCCTGTATCATGGGTACGTATCATCATCTAGCTCTCAGTTAGCCTCCCTTTATGGGTTGCCAGGTTTACAGGTGAACTGGCAACCCACAGCTTGCGGCTAACTGAGAGCTGGCAGCATATTTTTTCCTATTTTCTACACCTGTTTCTTTCAAATGACGTTGGATTCACTTGAAAAACTTTTACATTTGGGGTTATTATCAAACATAAATTTCAATTGATTTAATTTAAAAAAATATCTGGTGTTCAACCATTTTAACTTTCGCTAAGTCCGTGGGAGTTTGTGCAGAAAAGAATTGTATTGTATTTGTTTAATCTTTCGTGATGATTATTTTTTGTAATTTGATGTGTGGCGTTCATTCCTTTCTTATTATCAAAATTTTGGAACACAAATAGTTCAGATACTGTCAACAGTGCAGGTAAACATAAATAGGTAATATGAACTGAGAATGAGTAGCTTAAATATTAACTACAACTAGGTAAATAAAGTTAAAATTAAGATTAATTCAAGAAAAAGAATAACATAGCAATGTATCAATCTGGCAAAATGGGGTTAGGATAAAACCAGGATAGTTGCCCCATGGATATAGTTGCTGCAGGGGTACAGTCAACCCGATTGTAATTTCCCTAGTTTTATGGATGAATCACCTGCTATTTTATTAATGTATCGAAAGATTCTCCAACTACTCATCAGTTGACCGTATCTCGTGTCTCTTAGCGATTGCATGGGAAGGAAAAATTAAAGATTTTGCGGGATAGATGTCCTGTTTCTCGGTGGGGCATCTATCCTAAACTAATAACTAATTTACTTGGATTAAGCAACTATCCCCTATGTGGGAAAGATGACCCAAAATGTAGAGGTCCGCAAGAATCGCTAATACTCTGGAAATGTTAAAGATAATGTTTTTTACTTTTCATAAATTTTTAGACGTAAAGCCAAATCACCAACCAGTTTTACAAATAAAGTATTTGCTTTTTGTACTCATAGATAAATAGTGATTTCAAAAAGTATGGCTACTAGCCCGATTTTACCCTATATAGATCCATCTGCAGCCTAATTGCGCAAGAGAATTCGGCAAGGCAAAGGGTTTGACCGCCATCAATCAAACAATCACAAGTGAGAAGAAAAACGCGATATGGCTTTCCGTCTAGGTGATTGGTTGATTGATGGCGGTCAAACCCTTTGCCTTGCTGAATTCACATACGCAATTAGGCTGCTGATATCCAAAATGAGCGCGGTGCTTCTGTGCAGAATATGACACAGATGCTAGAATGACCCAAGAGCCCATACACCTATACTTTTTAGAGGACCTAATGGATTCCACTAACGCTGCAATTAAGTTGGGCCCAAAATATCTGAGGAGTTTTCTATCGATTCGAAAAGAAGATGAAGAAGAACTAAAGTAATTCATACATAATACACAATAAACAAATATTCACGTAGCCATAATAAATATAAAATAAATTATCAACTTTCGTAATAAATTACATGAACATTGAATATCGAACAAATCTAGTATTCAAAATTAGTTTCGTTAAAATATCAAATTTATGCAATAAAAGAAACCACTTAACCAGCCAATTAATCTTTTCAAAAATTTGTGAAACTTTATCTTTAACAAAAAAAAACTTATAAAATCGAAAGTCTAAAACTGAGTTTCTAAATAACTATTCATATTAGATTATAGATACATATTCATAATATCAAATAAAAAAGTGATGTTAACTATAAAAAAAAGTGAAATTTCCAAAAATTCAAGGCGAACAAAAAAAGTAAAAGTGAGGTAGGTATTTATTGAGATTGATCTTCGAATCAAAAACGAGGTTTTTATTTCGTTTGTGAAAGTATAGCTTAGGTCAGTTTTGAGATAAATTGGTCGTGAACTTGGTCCGCAATTATTGAAATGATTGGTTGGTCCAAGACTACAATCTTGACAATCTAAAAAGTCCTATGACGTTTCTCATTTTACATGCCGCGATAACCTTGTACGTTAAAAATTTAAAAGTCAAATGCTTAATCCTAATTAATTACTGTTGCCCAAACACTATAACAACGATTATCATTCGTAAACATCAAGTTAATTATTAGTAAGTATTTTTATAGCTGTCAAATCCGAATTTTTAGATTGTCACGAGGCACACTTAAAAATTTTGAAGTCTTCATCATCAGCCTATTAATGTTCCCACAGACACAGGCCTCTTTTCGGTATGAGGGAATGGGCCGTTATCCACCATGCGATGCCAATGCGGGTTGGTAGATGTCACATGTCGATTTTTTGGCTCTAAGAGATGGCGGTTTCCTCACGATGTTTTCCTTCACCGTTTTGAGAGCAGTGGTGATAAAATAATTTACACAAAGTAAAGCGCTTAGGTTCGAACCCACGACCAACAACTTGTAAGTAGCGAACGATACCACTGTTTGATGTCTTAATTTCCATTAATTTATGGGCAAGTTGAGATTATGCTCGTCTATCATTTGTTTAAAAAATAGGGCCACAACTTTTTCAAAGTATGAATGTACAAGGTACAAGTAAATGATCCAGTAAATACTATTGCATCGCATACGGTACATCTTTTTAGTTTTCGTCTAATTTTGACCTGCTTTGAGAGCATCGGCTTGTAATTATAGTAAGGGCAGGGTGAATCGGCAGTTTTTATGACACCACTATTTGGTTACACATAAGTACACTGAATTAGACCGAAGTGAACACCCCGCACGAGACATTTTAAAAATGCCGTGCTTCTTGGTAGGTGACCGCTTATAAGCAAATAAATATATGAACGGCTTTATCAATACTATTTAAATCAATGTTTATGAGTATATTGGTTAGCCCTTGTTGCATTCTCCTAATGCAAATAAAAGGTTTCTAAAAGCAGAGGTCACAAGCATCAAATTCAAATTTCAAATTCAAATTCAAAATTTTATCATAGAAACACTTATAATAGAGTTAAAAAGTTTGCTTTTAAGCCTCTATTCTTTATGCCAAAACGACACTTATTAGTACAAGCAAAAAGTTTAAAAACTGTAAACCGACTATGGTTTTTATCCTCGGCACAGATAATATAATACTAGCATACAGACGCCTCATCCCATACAAAGAAACCGTACCGACGTAACTAGCGTTTTTCATCCAATTATACCAATATTTTTTTGTAAATCGATCGCGTTCGGTTCCGTTCCACGGCGATAGATAGATCACCATATATATCCGTGGAATGGAACTTAACGCGATCGATGTACAAGAAATAATCAGTATAATCAGTACAGTACGTCGGGACAGTTTCTTTGTATGGGATGAGACACCACTGTCTTCGGTTACTCGGGCCATAATAACGAATCGATTTACACTTTATACATCAAAATCGGATGAATAGTTTGGGCGCTACGATGGACATATGTAAATTCTTAAATACATAGACTGCTAAAATCGTGATCTTATGTATCCATTTTATGACAGAAACCGAAATGATGTCAATTTCTCGATGAACATTCTGTTCTGAATAATGATACTATTAAAAAAAAATCTCACTCTTCGTCTCGAGACATTCCGTCCGAAATTAATGACATTCGTCATGTCTATTCTCACCATGAATCGACAAAACATAACAAAATAGTTTTCACCAAAACAATTTTTATGTTCCAAGTTAAATATCATAAAAAATCATAAGAGAGAGACTGTAGTAAATCGGTTAGTAGCATCGTATCGTTACTATTATGGCCGTGGGTTCGAACCCGGTCGGGGCTGGCTCGGTGACGAGTGCCATAAACTTGCGGTTACTACTGTTAGATACTCGTAGCTCTTACTTAGGTTAGGGTTAGCAGGGAGCTAAGTGATATTACTTTTTTTTAAGTCTACGAAATAAACTCGTTAATATCATTTTAAAGGCGAAAGACGTCCACTGTTGGGTATAGGCCTCCCCCAAGCGTCGAAGCATCGACACTAAAACCCGTAAACATTAATACTAATTATTTTCCATTAATGTTCAAAACATTCCGCAGAGGATCAATTTAAAAAAAAAATACGTTCGTCGAACATAGAACCTCCTCATTTTTGGAAAGTCGTAGTCAAAGAACAAAAAAAAAAGAAAACAGGAACACCCACTTCCGAAAAAGAAGATATTTTCCAATTTGTTGTGTTTTTTTAAAGTCGGTTGTATAAAATATAAGACAATTAAAAAAAAATAGAATATGGCTATTGAAATTACGACAGATAAAAATGTAGACATGCTGTGATTACCTCAAATAAAATGACATTTCGACAGAATATATAAATCATTTTACGGCAAGAAGAGAAAGAACGAGCTTTGATCATCACCCTTGCGATTTCAGACACACTTAACCACACGTTTTCTGAAAATAGTTTCAATATATAGTGGTAGAGCCATTATCATAATTTCAGCTGAAATACGTCCACTGCTGGACATAGGCCTCCTCCAGGCGTCGCCACATTGACCGATCCCGTGCGTCTCGCATCCAGCGGATTCCCGCAACCTTAATCAGGTCACTGGTCCAGTAAGTGAGAGGCCTTCTAACGCATCGTCGTCCGGTTCACGGCAGAATTGCGAAGCTTAAGTGGCAGTGGGCAGGGCACATTGCTCGCAGAACGGACGGCCGATGGGGCCGAAAGGTTCTGGAAAGGCGACCACTCTTTCATGTCATCTTCATAAATTATACAAGCTTTTTTTCGCGCCTTCGCCCCCTTAGCCCATCCCGTAGGAACCTTTATTTTTTCGGGATAAAGAGTATGCCTGTGTCACACAGGGATAATGTTTTCCATTGGTGAAAGAATTTTTTAAACCGGTTAAGTAATTTTTGAGTTTATCCATTACAAACAATCAAATCTTTCCTCTTTATGATATTACTAGCTTCTGACAGCGGCTTTGCCCGCATGAAAAATGTTATATCATCCCAGGGGAGCATTATACCGGGTTAAAAGGTATCCTATGTGCTATTCCAGAGTATAATCTATCTCTGTGCCAAATATCATCCAGATCCGTCCAGTCGTTTGAGCGTCAAGGAGTAACAAACATACAAACACACTCACAAACTTTCGCCTTTGTAATATTAGTGTTATATGAATGTGATTAAGTGTGGATTGGTTGTTAATTAGGGTTAGGAGTTACAATAGCTATCATGCCAGCCGATTTACCCTCTAATAAGAATCTTTTTTCACACATGATATATTTACGGGGACCTACATACGTACTTGATAACGCGGATATATTAGAAACCGGATATATTTACCGCATCTCGACAGTAACGCAATGGAAAGTTAATAAATTACTTTTTAAAACTCCCTTTAATGGTCTGCTTAACGCATAACTACCAAGACATTAAAAGAGAGCATTCTCATAACACTTAACAGCCTTATATAGTCGTATCACTGACGACTCACAGCCCTATCATTGTTTCATAGTTGTTGAATGTCTCGCGCTCAAGTAACTGTGACGCTGCGCAGGCGCTAAACGCTGGCTCTTGCGCTAAATTATCTCTACACATCAAGGTTGTGTCTAGAAAGTTTGAAATTGTGTTAGAGATGACACTTCCGGGGTTATGGAGTGCAAGTGGAAGTTAGAGGCAGTTTAGTAAGATGTTTTTTTTTGTAAAATGATGATACTTTTTTACAAAAAAAAACTTTTTACAAAAAAATACTACCGACTTCCAAATAAAAAAAATACAAAGTGAAAAATAACTTTATTTTTGGAAGTCGGTGTCTATAACGCAATAAATTGGTACCTATAAAAAACACTGACTTCCAAATATAAAGTTATTTTTCACTTTGTAGATTTTTTATTTGGTAGTCGGTAGTATTTTTTTGTTAAAATGATTTTTATTTTTCACTTTTTAGTTGTACCTGCCTAATAGGCAAGTTTTTTAATAATGTACCTATAACACCAAAATAGATTACCCGAATATCATGAAACATGAACATAACCGGTAAAATGAGAGATCTGCGTACGCCTTAAGTCTGGCTTGATGTTATGTTATGAAATGGTATAAACAATAAACAGACATGCGATTGCAGCAATCCCGAGAGATTTGCCGTTATTTACTGAAGATTTCTGTTGTATATCTTCGAAGTTCTTCATTATATCTTCACCTAATTAAAATGGGACCAATTTTGGAACATACTCTTTCAAACAAATAAAGAATTTTGCAAATCCATATGACGGTATATGACGGAGTTTACAGTTTTTTATTTATACATAAATATTTTCAATTTCGGAAGTCAGTGTTCCTGTTTAAATCAAATGTTTTATTTAAACTATAATCCTAGTTAGGTCAATTTAATATATTTTCATTTCACTCATGATATAATCCAATTAAGGGTTATTTAATTATAAATATAAAAAAAAATATTCAATTAATAAATTATTTATACCTACTTAACTTAAATAATTTAAGATTTTTTTTATGTGCTATTCCTGACTATAATCTATCACTGTGCCAAATTTCATCCAGATCCGTCAAGGCGTTTGAGCATGAAGAAGTAACAAACATACAAACACATAAACTATCGAATTTTATATTCAATAAATCTCATCATTTGTACAAAGGAACGTCATCACTGGGAGCATTCTTTCGTGAGCATTTGTAAACAAGCAATCGTAAACGAGCAACAAATGCAGCGATCCCATCATTGACTTTCGAGCAAAATTATGAACCTTCGAATCGAACATTCCCTTGCGAGCTTGGAGCATTCGAATACGATCTCGTTAAATGTCATTCATTCGATAATACGATTGACCAAGATGGTCACAAACACTTAAGATCAAGGAACTGTTCCATGCTTTACAAGTGACCAGTAATATGCCTACATACATACTCATTCAATTCATTATCTGAGTACTCTCTTTCGAGCGTTTTATTTGAGTGAACATTCGAATGCGAGCCCTTTCCGCGAAAATCGTTGCGACGTCCACACCGGCCGAAGATCGCGCTTGCGTGTAAGCTTTGTAACGCTCGGCTCAACATCCACACCACTAGAAATATTCGACGTCGAATGCTCATTACACGTGAATGCTCTCAGTGAGGACGTTCCTCAATACTAGTAGAATCAAAACTATTTTGTTTGAAATTATCTGCCCACAATATGTCGAGAATTTATAATCTTGCAATATTAATTACAAAATTACGAAGTCTTTAATAATCCGGTTACATGGATAAGAGATGCACTAATTCGCGGATGACTAACGATTACAAATGATTGTACAGAAGAACTTCACGTTAATCTGATGAAAGTTGTGACCTATTCTTTGATTTTTTACATGCATTTATCCGTATTGTCAGGGCCTTGTTTATCAACTTGTGAGTCAATCTCGGAACTGCTTATGTAGACAGAGAAAGTGTGAACACATAGAGATTCTGCAATAATTCACATGGACTTGCTAAATATTACTCGCATTTTCTCCCGTATTGGTTTAATAAGTTAGCACATTTTCTTTCAACGGTTGGATCAAAAATAAAAAGCAATATTTAGCACTTTGTTGTGTAACTGAGTTTTGTGTTACATGTTTGGACTAATCTCAAAAACTACTGTGTGATATTTGGTAAGTTTCTTGTTGATAGCGAAATGTTATTGTCCCTTGTATAATCAAGATTTCCTCTAAAAGTAAAGTATCTGTACCAGTAAATTGTAATTTATTATTTGTATAAGTATTGAAGAGGTAATCTCTAAGATCATTCGCTCTTGATTACTATCCCACCTGATGGTAAGCGATGATGTGGTCGACGGTGAAACACGCTTATCTAGAAATAACCTATTCACTCTTGACTTAAAGACTCCTAGATTGTAGCTGTCGGGAAACACAGACTCTGCCTCACCTCCTATCGTGCTCTATGTGCAACAACAACTGCACGCTGAGGGACCTTTGTGAGGCAAATGAAGACGCTGTTTCCGTGTCTGAATTCTGGTCAAAACGTAACGAGGAATAATGGATACGACGAAGAAGAAGAATCATGTAATCTTTATGGGATTAAGAACAATATTTCACTGTTTTTTAAGGAAGGATTGAGAACATTATTACACACATTGTAGAGCTAGGTTTTTTATTTTCATGGTTTCACTTAGTGATATAGTTTACTTTTTATCTCGGACAAATGCATGATACCTGTGAAATAAATACGCCACGGAAGCGAAACAGGTTTCATCATGAAAATTATCACTCTTTGACATTATTTTTTTATTTTCTAATGTATCTTGTATTGTCATCAGCCACAAAGATTCTTATTTGTTAAGTTGGTGGAACACTCAGTATATGGTTGGTGAGTTGGCCAGTTTTCTCCTATTTAATATGCACACTGAGTAATTTGTCCTGGGTGTAAGTTATGCTCACGACCTTAATCCCTTATGGCCTGGGCAGGTAATCAGATATGGAAGGATCATAAAATCAGCCTTTAATAGCGGCGTAAGGCAAAAACAATTCTATACATTTCTGATATAAGTACAAGTTGTCATAGAAATAACTCATAACCTGAAAAGGGGTTATTGAACTCATCTTTATGGACAACTTCTTCTAAGGGAGTAATTTGACTTAGCGAAAAAAAAAACAACTATTCAGTACACTTTGTCGAATTATACAAAAATGTATAGGAGAGAGCAGTGGTGGCCCAGTGGTAACGGCCCTGACTTACGTGCCGTAGGTTGTGGGTTCGAACACAGGCAGGCGCTGTACTTTGTGTAAAATTATTTCATCACCACTGCTCTCAATACGGTTTAGAAAAACATCGTTAGGAAATGTCTTAAAACCAAAAATTCGAAGACATGTAAAATGAAGTAACATCCACTAACCCGCATTTGGCCCGCGTAATGGATTAAGGCCCATTCCCTCGCACAGAGAGGAGGGCCTGTGTCTCAGCAGTGGGAACATTAAAAATACTGTTGGTAATGATGATGATGTAATTTATGGGTCTGTTGGTTCTTTCAACTTCTATTTGACAAATTTTGACAGATTTCTTTTGGGATCAATTTTGAAAGCTCTTGAGAACTTTTCAGTTGGAAAAGTTCTCAATTCATAAATTAGGAACCGAAATATAAATGCGGCTATTCGATCATTTACGAATGCGAACTTATTATAGTTTGATATAAGACATTTGATAATTATTATTAAGTTAATGCACGACCACCCTCGTCAGGCGTTCGGCCTCTCCGAATTACTACTACTAACTATTATAATAGACGTTGGTTCAATGGGCGATTTAGCGACGTAGGTTTTTTTGCAGATAGCGCTTTTGGCTAAAGAAGATGTTTACAAGGAAGGAAAAAAAATATATTTCATAAACAAAATGCTTCAATTTCTTTTGACAGAGAGCTATGGTTGTTATTATTCTATAATTAATAGACACGGTCTTGCTTCTTGTAAAAAGTGAGCAAGTAGATCATCAATTTGATACAAATCTTAATTTATTAGTAGTAAGATGGGCGATCTTTAATTAAAATGGTGAATATAGCTCGCTAAAGTTTCTCAATGATTTAAAAGTTTTCCAATAGAATAATAATAGGATGTTTATTTTTATTTGCTGTAATTAGTTAATTCTGTTGTTGGGATGAACATTTTTCAGCTATCAATAATATTTAATAATTATAAACAAAATAAATAATTATTTTCACCATTGTACATGAAGTTTAAATAAATAAATATTTAATTATAAGTAAATAAGTAATAATTGTTCATTTAATTTCTATTTTTCCTGCATTAAGTAAATAACATTACAGGAAGGTTTCTATTCCAAAAAAAAACTTGTCTACGACATATATTGTTGAAAATATAGGAAGTTATAATTTTATTGAAAGTTTTTTTTTTTTTAATAATAAAATATATTTCCAATATGAGACGGTTTTGTCTGAAATGCCGATAAGTTTTCCGTACAAAAAAACTAAAGTTAATCCAAGTCACAACTAAAAATAAAAATTAGTAAAATAAAATCCATTTACCTTCCCAACTCCTCCTATCCTTCTCCACCTCATCTTCCCACCCATCCAACATCTTCCCTGCTTTCTCCCTCGCACACTCCCAAGCTTCATTCTGGCCCACACATTCCAACATGGCCATTAAATTCGGGCCTAGATTCTTCCCTAAATTCACGAAATAATCATAGCCCTTCTCCAAAAGCGACGCACTCTGAACTTGCGAACAAAACAATAAAAGAAAAACTAGAAAAAATTTCGGCGCCATCTTGTATTTCGTTTTTTTTTTCGTTTTTACATATGGCGGACTCTCGCGGTCGCGTTCAAGGTTAAACTGAGAAGCGCGGATGTATGTGGCCAGTTTTATCGACTGCGGGTACTTTCTTTTGCGGAGGGGCAGGTTAAGCAGGTGGTGAGGTCGGGCATGTGATGGGTTATGTGAATTGAGTATAGTGTGTGATATGTGTGAGAAAAGTAGTATTGTGTATTGTTATGTAAAATTTTTATGAAAAGCTCTGATTGGCTAATGCAAGTCACAGGCTCGATTCGTGAATTAGACTTAATAATTTTGTTTCAGTTTTGTGCAGGAATCGAATCTACGACTATTAGTTTAAGCGGACCTCTAAGCAGTTATCATCATCAGCTTGTTGCAGTCCACAGCTGGATATACGCCAATCCAAACACACGCAAACCAGCCATCTAGCGAAAACCGTTTCTCCACCAAGCCTGAGGGTTTACCACCTATGTTTACCCATAAGCAGTGTGACCTTAAAACTAAACTAATATTTTTATAGACATTTATAAACTTTGCTAGCTGCCGCCGAATCTTCGCCAGCGTGGTGTTAGTACTTCTCACAAGACCTTTATAAATTATAGCCTATATCTTATTATGGTGTATGAGATATATTTCTGTAAAGTTTCATCAAAATACGTACAGTAGTTTTTGCGTGAAAGAGTAACAAACATCCACCCATCCTCATAAACTTTCACGTTTATGGTAGTGGATAGATAGGTTTTATCAGTTTGTTAATCTCTGGCAATACGTAGATTTAATCACTGATACTAAGCAACACTGTAGTTGAGGGTCACAACATGGATAAAGAAAAAAAAGCTGTTTATGCGGAATAGTCCACTGGGACCAAGAGAAACAATGTATTTTCTGGCAAATAAATATTTTGATTTAAAGCAGTTGTTATAAAATTTAAAAAAACCGCGAGGCTCTTTTTTTAAACTACTCCGTCGACAATCGATCGAAGCGTGTCTACTACAAGTAAAATCCATCGAAACACGTAATTTAGGTACATCACGATATCTTACGAAAATATCCCGATTTAATGAGTAATATGCGCATAACTTTAGAACGGGCTGAAGCTGAACCGATTTTCATAAAACATAGCTAAGAACACTCTCGACAAATTCAAATTTTATACCAAAAAATCCTAAAAACGGTTCATCCGTTTAGGAGCTATGATTCCAAAGACAGATACACAAACACAATACACACGTCAAATTTATAACACCCATAAATAACGAAACTTGGCAAACGGGTAGACCATGTCTAAATTAGGACATAGCTTACTTTTTTCTCGGGAGTACGTTATCTTATAATAATTTCGCGAGCGAAGCCGTTGGCGGAAGCTAGTCTTAGATAAAAGGAACCAAAATCATTGCTTTTCAATCTATCTATATAAATAAAAAGACAAGTCCTGACTGACTGACTGACTCATCAACGCCCAGCCCAAACCCTTGGACCTAGAAAGCTGAAATTTTTCACAGAAGTTCTCTTTATAATGTAGACAAGGAATAAGGAAGGATTTTACGAAATTCAACCCCTAAGGGAGTTATATAGGGGATGAAACTTTGTATGAAACTCTGTGATTTTTAATTTGAAATGAATGAAATATGGCATTTAGCTTTTAAATATAAAATAAAAAATACGTCTCCAAGGATTTTTTTAATTTCATCCCTTAAAGGGGTAAAAAGGGTGTTAAAGTTTGTAAGAAAAATATTTTTTTTATTATCAAAATTACTTGAAATTTAGTGTTTCTACTCTTTAATACAATTAAAGAAACACGTGTTTAAGGTTTTTTTGAATTTCATCCCTTGAAGGTATAAAAAGGGGTGTCAAAGTTTACAAAAAAATTGTTTGTCATAAAAATTACATGAAACTTATTATTTCTGCACTTCAATATAATTAAAGAAACTCATGTATAAGGTTTTTTGAATTTCAACCCCTAACGATGTGTTAAAGTTTGTAAGAAAAATAAATTATTTATTATCATAATTACCTAAAATTTATTATTACTGCACTACAATACAATTAAAGAAAAACGTACTTAAGCCTTTTTTTAAATTTCATCCTTTAAACGGGTAAAAAGGGGTGCTAAAGTTAAAATGAATGATTACCTGTGCATTTGTTCATTTGCATGTGCTCGGGGGTAACAAGTTTTCATGCCTCGAATACCACTGATACCCTCTGACTTTGTCTTTGAGTTTCAACGATTACAATCTTAATGTCTGCTTTGCAATGATCATAAATAAATGTCAGGGTCAGTCATTATGGTTGGCAGGCATAGATTTAAGGAAAGATTGAATCTCACACGGGCAATTCTACGTTGCCTGTAACAGAGTCAGTACTAGCACTCTGGCCATTTTAGCACCAGACAGACAAACCACCAATGTGGTATACAAAAACATTATCCAAAAGCAGAACCAAAGTATTACATTTATTAAAAACAATACAGCCAATGAACATCGGGTGATAACTTTTGCGCCAAACTGTCTTAATTTTCTATCGTGTCGGTAGTAGGATCCAGAAATTGCAAGCAAAGTGGTCATTCACTATTTGTACCTTCCCGTGGAAATCGATTTCACAAGACCTCCAGAATGAAAGTCCAATGCTCTAGCTATTAGAACACGACGGCAGTTCAGTTTATGCTTTTATATTAATTTACATGTAATTTATGTAATTCAATAAAATAATGAAGTCGAGCAAATTTTGTAGTCTACGCGAACAATGACGCGGGCGGAAAGCTATGTTTGGATATTAATTTGCAATATCCCGCCAGGATTGCAAAAAACGAAACAGCCAGAATCGTGTAGTCCACGCAGGCGAAGCTGCGGACAGAAAGCTAGTGGCTAATAAATATTTTTAAAACATTAAAAGCTGTTTCGTTCCGGGTCAGTCTGTTAATGTAGGTATGTGGCATTTCTGTCTGTAAACGCACCCAAGACGCAGGAGAAATCCTCGTACGAGTATAGTGTGAGGCAATTTCAAGGAATGCCGTGAATGAAGCGTTCTTGCGCAATTAGTGTTTCGAGCTCATCGCAATATGAAGCTGGTTTTTGGAGATTTTTATGTATAAAAAACCGGCCAAGTGCCAGTCTGACTTCGCACATTTAGAGTTCTGTATCAAATATAGAATATATTGGTATTGTTAGTAAAATACAGGGTGGCCAAAAATAAAAATAAAAAAGTGCTTTAGGACCTACTGCAAAAAACCCAAGTATCGCCCTTTTTCATTTGATATGCAATTTTTAGCCCACCCCGTATATTAATAAACATTATCACGAAATTTCAAGTACATAGGTCAATGGGAAGTTAAAAAATTCTTTGGAACAAAATGCGTGACAGACGACGGACAGACAGACGGACGCGTGAGTGACAGCAATACCGGAATCCTAAAAAGAAAACATGACATCTCGCCTGCAATGTCTGAATAGCTAAGCAGAGGTATCTGGTGGCTATAGAAATATTGTAATAGATCCTTATGTTACTAATATTATATACGCTGAAGTTTGTGAGGATGGATGTTTGTTACTCTTTTACGCAAAAACTACTGAACTTATCTGGATGAAATTTGGCACAGAGATAGTTTTTTTTTTGTTGGCAGCACATTTGCTAGTTTTTATCCCCGTATTATGTTTCCTTGGGATGTTAAATCATGCGGACGAAGTCGCTGGTAAAAGCTAGCCTTATACATTGAGATTGGGCACTAATCCATATTTAGGATGCTACTAAAAAAATCCTGCTATCATTGGAAATTAATCAAGAATCAAACGCCTACTTCTTTGAACTGCAGTTTCTTCTATACCATCGGTATAGTTGGTATGTACAAATACCACACAATCAAGACAAATCAACTCCCATAAACGAGAAAATCCTTGGGCCGTTAGCGCTACGAATCACTATTTTAAAAACATTTATCAATTTATTTAAAAGTTCCTGTTTTTCATCTCAAAGACATAATTAATAGAATTAGCGAGATTAGCGAGCTATTTAACTTAATTAGTGATTTGTGGTACATTGTAGTCCTTAGTGCGAAATTTAAATGCTCAGCCACTGCACCAAAGCCCGCGTCCTAAACAGATAAAAGTCTGTATAATGCGTCTACAATAACCACGTAATGGGTTACTTAACGCCATCTATCGTGATAAGAATGAATTCTAGTCGTGATAGTTCAGCCATATCGCCGCTAGAGCTCCGCTGCAAGCGGACTTGAATTTTAATTCAATTCAGTTCGTTCACGTATTTAATTAATTAAACATACTAACACTAATGGCTCTTTGAGATGTAGACCTCGTGAGTCTGTCTTTTTGATTTTTTGGTCATTCAGTATTTGGAATTTTTCAAAATGACTCAGATATTAAAAAAAAAACAAAAACTGAATCGACAAAAAATGCCATATAATTATTCTTAGCAGTAGAGCATCACTAGACCATCAGAATCAGGATCAGAATATTTATTTGTGAAACATAGGTATTTACATAAAGATCTTAGGTTAAATATAATGGGCGCTATGTTTTGCCGTGAAGGCGTACAAATATTATTGAAGATACAAGCAAAAAATAAAAGCAAAAAATGTACCTAATAGAATAAAACAAAATTAAATAGGTACTAGAGTTTAAGAGAAATTTAAAAAAAAAACTATTTTAAATGTATTTAAATATCTTAGTAAAATCTACAATTAAATCGCACCAAAAAGAGAAACAGATTTCTTAAAATGTAAAAGAATAACAGAAAATGCACACGAAATATTAAAAATTATCATCGAGATAGTCAACCATATTATGCCCTCTGATGGGATAAGAAAATGTGTATCTAGTGACTTGCTCCCATTATGAAATACAGGACCAGATAATTTTAATTTTTTAACCGAATTCAAAAAACAAGAGATTCTCAATTTGACTGTATATTTTTTAAGTTTGTTACCGTTAACCGATTTTGATGATTCTTTTTCATTTGAAAGCTGGTGCTTCTAGTGTGGTCCCATTTAAATTTGATCAAGATCAGATGGAGAACTTCGGAGATATACAACAGAACTCTTCAATAAACAAAGGCAAATCTCTCGGGATTGCTACAACCGCATGTTTGTTTATTGTTTATGCCATTTCATATCATAACATCACGCCGGTAAATCTAAAGGGGTACGCAGATATGTACAGTTCACCCTGGTACACTTTAATTTTATCGGTTATGTTAGTTTTATGTTGTTCGGGTAATGTATTCAGGCATAACTTTGGGCATTATACCTTACTATTGAACTTGCTCATTATGTACCAACACTAAAAAGTGATAAATCAAAACTTTTCTACAAAAAAATACAACCGACTTCAAAACCACAGATTTTCGAAAATGAAGTTATTTTTCACTTTGTTGTGTTTTTATTTGGAAATCGGGTTTGTAATTATAAAAAAAAAATCCAATTACATGGCAGAAATAAACACGAATCTGCTAGGCAATGTGAAATTTAGTACGTACTAGCTTCTACCAACGGCGTCGCTCACATGAAAAGTGTTTTTAAAATTCAAATGTTTATTGCTTATCACAGTACATAATCATACATTTTCAAATGACAAATGAATGCGCAGTCTACTGTGTTGCACCAATCCAGGCACGCAAAAAATATCATTAAAATTATACAATGTCAGAAATGATATTAATAAAATGTTTTATAATGCCAAAGAAAATTACTACCAGGATACGAGTATATCAACTAGGGAGAAAAGGGCGAGAGATGTCTGTCAGATAAGATGTATAAAAGATGAGGCTGGAATGATTCTTTCTGATGATGAAAAAATTAAGGATAGGTGGAAGGAATACTTTGAGAAACTGATGAATGAGGAAAATAACTGGAGTGGTATGTTAGAAAATAAACCTGTGAATGAGGGGTTAGTGAGAATGGTTAGTATGGAGGAAGTAAGAATAGCAGTAAATGGAATGAAGAATGGCAAAGCGGTTGGTCCGGACGGAATACCAGTTGAAGTGTGGAAGACATTGCGCGTAGATGGATGGACGTGGTTAGCTTTATTCTTCAATAAGTTGTTACGGGAAGAAGCCATACCTGATGAATGGTGCAATAGTTCGCTAGTGCCCATCTTTAAAAACAAAGGGGATGTGCTGGAGTGCAGCAACTATAGAGGAATAAAGCTAATGTCACATAGTATGAAAGCATGGGAGAAAGTGATTGAAAGGCGGCTGAGAGAAGAGAGTGAAATATCGCAGAACCAATTCGGTTTTATGCCTGGTCGGGGTACAACGGATGCCATTTTCGCAATCCGCCAGTTGTGCGAGAAATATAGAAGTGCACATAAAAACTTGCACATGGTATTCATTGACCTCGAAAAGGCATACGACCGGGTGCCCCGTGAGGTTTTGTGGTGGGCCCTTAAGAAGAAAGGTGTGCCTGGGAAGTATGTACAGTTGGTCCGAGCGATGTACAGTCGATGCAGTACCCAAGTCCGATCTACAGTGGGAACTACTGGCAGCTTCAGTGTGGCAGTCGGCTTGCACCAAGGGTCGGCTCTCAGTCCTTACCTCTTCCTGATGATAATGGACGCGCTGACGTCGGACATACAGGAAGAGGCACCCTGGTGTATTCTGTTTGCCGATGACATTGTGCTGGTTGCCGAGAGTGGCCTAGAGGTCCAGAGTAGATTGGAGATGTGGTGGCACAGACTGGAGAGTGTTGGCTTGAAATTGAGCAGATCTAAAACCGAATATTTGTTCTGCGATTTTGGCGGTCTCTCCAGTTCCGTGCCTCTAGCCCTCGCTGGAACACAAATACCAATGTGCTCCGACTTCCGGTACCTAGGGTCGCTTATCCAAGGGGATGGCGAAATAGACCGAGACGTAACGCACCGGATCAACTCGGGATGGATGAAATGGCGACAGGTCACTGGAACAACTTGCGACCCACGGATGCCCCTAAAGTTAAAGGGAAAAATCTACAAGTCCGTGATTAGACCTGTCGTACTGTATGGATCAGAATGTTGGGCTGTGAAAAAGATGGATGAAAAGAGATTGCATGTAGCAGAGATGAGAATGTTGAGATGGATGTGTGGAGTGACGAGAATGGATAAAGTGAGAAATGAGTATATTAGAGGAAGTTTGAAAGTGGCGCCAGTGACAGAAAAGTTGAAAGGAAACCGTTTGTCCTGGTATGGTCATATGATGAGGAGGGATGAAACGCATGTTACTAAAAGAGTTATGAATATAAATGTGGATGGATGGAGAGGGAGGGGACGGCCAAAGAAAAGATGGATGGACTGTGTGAGGAGTGATATGAAAGAAAAGGGAGTCAGTGATAGCGTGACGGTGGACAGGATGGTATGGAAGAAGAAAACGTGTTGCGCCGACCCCAAGTAACATGGGACAAGGGCAGGAAGAAGAAGAAGATACGAGTATATCAATTACGCTTACATCCTTAGTGACCTTTCAGTTTTTCTTTCTACCGTTGCGTTTGATATGTCTAATCAAACTATCATATTATTTATTTATTTAGACTTCACGCACAAAGGTACAATGGCGGACTTAATGCCTTAGGCATTCTTTATCGAGAGAGACTGGATTCTGCGACACAAGGTATCCTAGTGCAGGGTCCAGTGTCACATCTTAATACTGAAACACGTTTTTATTGAATCAATAAACTTTTTTTTTAATATATATCTATTGCCTATATCCCAATCTAGACCTATCAATTTGCCCAGTTTAATGAAATGCCGTTCAGTGATTTAGACGTGAAAACATTACAGACACACAGACACTCTTTCGCTTTTATGACCTTAAAGTATAGGTATTTATTTACCCACAAAATACATATTAGTAGGTCATAAAAAGTAAAATGCATACCTAAATATGTAATCCACTAAGAAAGAAATAAAAGTTGTAACAATTATTCATAATAGTCGATTTTATCCACATAACAGACTATGCACAGAAGGTTTAAACCTCACACAGCAAGAAAAACGATCAATATTATTGCAACAAGATCATTTTGCTGCACCGTGTTTAGAGCAGTGGTGATGAAATAATTTAGACAAAGTGCCTGCCTGGGTTCGAACGTACGACCTACGACACATAAGTCGGGGCCGTTACCACTGGGCCACTACAGCTCTAAAAACGTTAATAGAAAACATCTTGAGGAACCTGGTATAACAGTCGAATCGACGGGAAATAACAGCCGCACGGGTCGATCTTCAAGGTTAAGCAATGCTTGCCAAGATCGGTCCATGGATGGGTGACCTTTCTTTCCACAGCGAGTTTCCTCCGTGCGTGCCTTGGAAAGCACGTTAAGCCATTGTTTGGTATCATTTGAAGATATTTGACAGTCGTTACGGGTAGTCAGAAGCCTGAAATCTAACTAGGAGTTATTGTGTTACCCAGTTACTGGGTTTTAGAGGTCAGATAGGCAGTCGATCCATGTTGATACTGAGCTGAATCTGGTTGCCGAAAAACCAACCCCAGCATAGTTTGACAAAGGCTAGGGAGTTGAGATGTGTGAAGAGATAATAGAAGGTGAACAAAGATATACGGTTCCAAATTTCATCCAAATCCCTTCAGCTGTTGAAGCAAATTTCAACCGACTTCAAAAAGGGGGCGATTCTCAATTCGACTATATGTTTTGTATTTTGTTACGCAATTACGCCGCCAATTATGAACTGATTACGATGGGTATTTTTTATTTGAAAGTTGGTGCTTCTCATGTGGTCCCATTTAAATTTGATCAAGATCTGATGAGTAGTTTTTAAGTTATCCTTAATAATGCGTATTTTCATGGTAACTTGAGAAACCATAACTAAAAAGAGAAAAATAAAAACATGAGAATCTAAAACGAAAAAAACAGGTACCAAAGACACCGACTTCCGAAAAGAAAGTAATTTTTCGGTTTGAAGTGTTTTGTTTTGGAAGTTGGTTTATTTTTTTTGTCAAAAAAGTTTTTTTACATTTTACTATCACATGTAGAGGTAGAATCAGAGGGTCAGGGGTGGGCTATAGCGTAGTGAAAAGCAAACTTTAAAGACGTCATTAAGTTTGGATTGACTTTTTTATAATAGAAGTAGAATAGGATTTTGATTTCCGTGTAGAGTGGTACTTCTTCAATCTTTTCTCCACTTTACCAACAGATTAAACCCGCGTTCCAAATATTTGATTTTCGGATCGAATCGCAGCACGAACCATGTTTCTTGTTGGTCAGGTAACTAAAACAGGTTTATAATAATCAAGACTATTAGGCCTACATTTGTGAAATAGAAAACACTGCAAAAACAAGTAAAACTCAATATTTTTCGTGAATCAAGAATGTGATAGCCACATTTGCAGGTGCTTTTTATTATTCCTAAAACCACAGTACTTGAGAGGCTTTAGACCAGAGGCTCTAGACCGGATGCTTCAAACCAGAGGCTCTATACCGGAGGCTCTAGACAAGTTACATTCTATCAACGAAAGCGTCGTGATAGCTTTCGAAAAAATTACAAAAAGATATGCAATTATCAACCGCTATCGAAATGTCACTTGATCAATTCTTTACATTTTCGCATTTCGACCTCCGCTATCGCTGAGATCGAATGATAGAGCCAAAGCCTCAGCCTCCGTTTGTGAAATAGAAAACGGTGTAGAACAACAGAAACTCAATATTTTTAACCGAATTCAAAAAGGAGGAGGTTCTAAATTCGACTGTAATTTTTTTTATGTGTGTTACCTCAGAACTTTTACTAGGTGAAGCGATTTTGATCATTCTTTTTTAATTGAAAGCTACCGCTTCATAGTTATAGTAATTTGATCAAGATTTGACGATTCGTTTTTGAGTTATCCTTAAAAATGCGTATTTTCTTGGTACCAAAACTAAAAGCGAAAAATAACATTATTTTCGGAAGTTCGTGTCGCAAATGAAAAAGAAAAGCTACCAAAGACACCGACTTCCGAAAATAAAGTTATTTTTAGCTTTGTAGTCTTTTTTTGGAAGTCGGTTTATTTTTTTGTTAAAATGTTTATTTTTTTGTGGAAACAAGAATGTGATAGGTGCTATATATATAATTAAGTATTTACTTCACCGTAGGCCACATCATCGCTTACCATCAGGCGAGACAGTGGTAAAACGCGAGCCCATAGATACTAAAAAAAAACTCGTTGCCTCGCCATTATGTCAGTGTTCTACATCTGACTGCGAATATGTACAATCTGCACATCATATCTTATGGGAGTGTATTCTTTGGCAGAATGAACGCAATATTATTTTGAACAATGTACAGGCGTTGTTTACTATACGGACCTTGTGGAAATTAAAACAAATTTCCGTTCGTTCCAGCGTTTTTGCCATACCTATTATTGGAAACATATACAGCAGCTTACAATGTTAGGACCCATTAATATTAATGCTAATTTTTATCCGTAGTGCCAGGCAACTGGGCTTATCCCAGTTGTAAACGACCCTTTGTGCCTATTAGCCTTGTTTGTTCTGCCTCCAGCTTGATATGGAGGGAAGTGGAAATTTGTATTTTTCCAACTCCTCCGTTATTCTTTTCTGATTGATTTCGTTGCGGGATCCAAGACAGTTAAATTCATTCACCGGGACTTCGTCGAGCTTCATTGCCTCGGCGCTTTTCTAGTGGTCACCACTGTTGATTTAGGCTTTCAGGATTTGCAGTGGCTTGGGAATAGTGCGGTGGGATTGTCCCAAAAAAAAAACCTTGCAAGTTGACTTTCTCCCAAACCATCCAAGTTACCCTCACTCTAGAAGTATGATGAGTTGGCAAGACATGAAAACGGGCTAGCGAGTGGTAGTACTTTAAAAGGTATATCTATAAGCTTTCAGGTACATAGGGTACTTGAAAGTGGCTAATTCTGCAAGATTGCGCGATCCCACCATCTTGTGAGTAGTTTTCTACTTAAACCATTCAGGCGATGCTCATCATCCATGGATGGTTCTGAGTACGTGCCAGCAGGCTTCCGAGAGATAATGCTTCAGAAAGCATACCTATAATCTTTCAGGCACCAAGTGTCCCTGAAAGCGGCCAGTCCACTGACACGCATATAGTAACCTCTGTACTGGTTCGTACAAACATATTGTCTCAACTAAGTGGAGTATATATACTAAAACTACATGACTTTAATCTAAATACAAGGCCTAGGTATCAGTCTAGGTTACCTGGAAGCGCTAAAACAACAATAACATGATTACTGACCACTTATTTAAGGGAAATGTGCCTGTATTTACCGTTCCAGGGTGAGATTCTATTAGCTTTCGCTGTTCACTGTTTATATGTACTGATTATATCAGTCAAAGATATAGGGTAAAAAACTTAGAACACCTAGCTTGTGTTACCTAACAAAGTAAATAGGGCAATAAATATTCAAGACTGGCGCGTCAATAGATCGCGCCGCTCTCTACCTCAGCCCTTGTTATTTCAGAAGTCTCGATGATATAAATTTTATTTCATTTAATCTATTACGCTATTATGCTAGCGAACGAACCTTTTGGTGACGCTTCGTCGCAAACAATTTCATAACATTGCATAGTGCTACATAACATTGCATAGTGCTACATAACATTGCATAGTGCTACATGTCTCACCGTTTCAACGGCATGCAAAATCAAATTCCAATTTAATGAAATTACACTTAGAATAATTTTCAATTAATAACATTAATATTAAAATTTAAATATTATTTCAATCACAATTATATATCTATATACTTCACCGGTCAATGTGGCGACGCTTGAGGGAGGCGTATGTCCAGCAGTGGACGTCTTTCGGCTGATATGATGATGATGATGATACTTCACACTTCCATTTTTACCATATCATTAAATAAAACAATAAATTTAACATATTATTACTTAAATAATTACTTAAGCCTGTATTTTGATGCCAGATCAAGAGAAAAAAAATTACAGGGACATTTTACAAAAAAATCGTGAATTGAGTTAAAACATTCCTGCAACAACCACTTCCGTAGTGCCGAACAAAAAATTTTTGAAGGGTAATTGGGTAATTAATTGACTTCGGCAAAGCATTATAAATTAGGGGAGCCATGTACTCGTAGATACAACTCTTTCGGAAGAGTTGCAACTTAGTAACAGGTATCTTGAAATCCAAATGTGCAGCTTTCCTCTTGTTTGTATTACCCTTCGTTCAAATAATGCAAAATTGGATCTTAGAAACTTGTCAATTTCAAAGATATACGATTATATGCAGCGTACAGTCAAAAGGTTATGTGACTTAAATATAGGCCTACACGAATCAAACTCTTCCATGTTAAAGTGCGCGGATACCTTTTTTTGAGCAATGTAAATTCGATCTATCTCTGAGGAGTTTCCCCATAAAATTATGCCGTAGCGAATAACTGACCAGACATGATACACTATTATGGATGTTTCTCTCGACGTTACATTTTTGACCTTTCTTAAAGTTTGGTTGATTTTCTTGCAGAGTATCTCGATGTGATTTTTCCATGTTTAGTGCTCATCAAGTGTTACGCCTAGAAACTTCGTGTTATGTGCCTGCTTTACGCTAATATTATTATACGCAACATGAAGATGGATAGGTTTACTTTTCCATGTTTTAAAGTGGAGTACGTTCGTGTTAGCAATATTTAACTTTAGTTTGTTAATATCTAACCATTTTATAATATTATTCAATGTTTGATTAATTTCATTGTCATAGTTTTGTTGATCTTTACATTTTATAATAATTTTGCTGTCATCATCAAACAGAACACATTGGCGTTCTATTGATTCTGGTAAGTCGTTTATAAAGAGAAGGAAAAATAACGGCCTCAGAATGTTTCCCTGAGGGACACCGCAATGATTGATTCTTGGTTCGGATTTGAAGTTATCTATATTATATGTCATATAGTTCAACTTTGTTATTTTTGTTATATGCTTCCTGTCACGTAAATACGACTGAAACTATTTTAAAACTGGACCCCTTAAAACAGGTTTATAATAATTAAGACTAATAGGCCTACGTCTGTGAAATAGAAAACACTACAAAACACGTGGAACTCAATATTTTTATGGAAACAAGAATGTTAGGCACAGTTGCACGTGCTATTGTACCTAAATATTACATATACAACACAAACATACACCACTCCCGCCGCATCTAGACCAGAGGCTCTAGGCCAAAGGATCTAGACCGGAGGCTCTAGACCAAAGGCTCTAGACCTGAGGCACTAGACCAGAGCCTCTACACCAGAGGCTCTAAACCAGAGCTTCTAGACCAGAGGCTTTAGACCAGAGGCTCTAGACCAAAGCTCTAGACAAGTGAAATGAATGAATGTCAATGAAAGCATCGCGATAGCTATCGGAAAAATAAAAAAGTATGAGATTGTCAAGTGCTATCGAAATGTCACTGGATCAATGCCTTACGTTTTCGCATTTCGTCCAAGGCCATCGCTGACATCAAATGATAGAGCCAGAGCCTCAGCCTCCGTTTGTGAAACAGAAAACGTTATAGAGCAATTTATTTTACATCAATAGATCCGGAGTTGGTCGCACAGATAACTTTTAACACGCCCTACGGCGCACTCGTCACACGCCAATGTTACACGTTCCTCGGCACTCCACTAACTATGCCAAGAACTGTGTATTGACTCGCATTGCTCGAATTTATAACTCGGAATTCTCAGAAGTTGATATATTTAACTGTAATAAACCTACATTCAAAAAAAGAATAGTAAAGGCTATAGATGGAGACGAGTGACAGTCAACCGATCTTCTATCTTCTATCTGCTCCTGTCTTCTGTTATTCAACCTTTTTTGTTTTTGTTTTTACCATTTCAGGATTGTGATTTAACTTAACCTTATGTTAATTTGAATTGTATTGCATCTTTTTAAGACCAAAGGCTCTAGACCTGAGGCACTAGACCAGAGCCTCTACACCAGAGGCTCTAAACCAGAGCTTCTAGACCAGAGGCTTTAGACCAGAGGCTCTAGACCAAAGCTCTAGACAAGTGAAATGAATGAATGTCAATGAAAGCATCGCGATAGCTATCGGAAAAATAAAAAAGTATGAGATTGTCAAGTGCTATCGAAATGTCACTGGATCAATGCCTTACGTTTTCGCATTTCGTCCAAGGCCATCGCTGACATCAAATGATAGAGCCAGAGCCTCAGCCTCCGTTTGTGAAACAGAAAACGTTATAGAGCAATTTATTTTACATCAATAGATCCGGAGTTGGTCGCACAGATAACTTTTAACACGCCCTACGGCGCACTCGTCACACGCCAATGTTACACGTTCCTCGGCACTCCACTAACTATGCCAAGAACTGTGTATTGACTCGCATTGCTCGAATTTATAACTCGGAATTCTCAGAAGTTGATATATTTAACTGTAATAAACCTACATTCAAAAAAAGAATAGTAAAGGCTATAGATGGAGACGAGTGACAGTCAACCGATCTTCTATCTTCTATCTGCTCCTGTCTTCTGTTATTCAACCTTTTTTGTTTTTGTTTTTACCATTTCAGGATTGTGATTTAACTTAACCTTATGTTAATTTGAATTGTATTGCATCTTTTAATTTAAATTTGTGGCATTAGTTCGTTCGCATGTTTTATACATATATCCCAGTTACACAGGGAAACCTATAATTGGCCACACAAATTGTAATGAGCATATTTTGTAAACTATTTTTAAGTATCGCTGTTGGTTACCTAAATAAATAGCTAAATACCCAATACGCTACGCTCCATCGCCCTTTGGCAAACCTTGAGTTTGGACTTTTGAAACTCGGTCCGAGACCAAGTTTGAGCACCGTAGGTCAGGATGGGCAGTTTGCGCTTCAGGGATTCTTCTTCTTTTTTTTCGTGTGAGGATGTGACCACCTCTGGTGTCAGAGTTAATTAGCCGCCTCTGGGAACCCCACAGGCCTCTGACTTGGCTATACAGGTAGGTCACTCTTCATTAGCGTCTTCATGGACCAGTAGCTCTGCCAGGCGTTTTCGACACGGCGCCGGCGGTCGATTTCTTTGTCAGATCTGTTTTCGAAGGATACTAGCTGGCCCACATAAATGTACCTACTCATCGGCAATTAATTTCTTGCCTATCTATCTCAACCCTTGATACTACAATTTTATAAATTATACCAAACTAGCTTTCAAAGTTCATTTGGTTTCTGAAAAAGTATGCAAAAGGTCAGTTATTGAAGAATTAATAATTGTTATAGACAAAAATAAAAATGATTAAGGAAACATTAATAATAAAATCAGCTGCAATTGGTTTTTTTAATTTATTTAGCATAACAATTTACGTAATAACCCTCTCTTTTTCTTAGTCGCAGTCGGATAAAAATAGTTTCTGCCCGCGGCTTCGTCCATGTGAAAAGTGTTTTTTTTATTTCAAGGTACATTATTCCGAAATAAAAATGATATATCCTTTGTCATAATTCAGGTTCTGGTCTACCCGTATGCCAAGTTTCTTGCAAATCCTTTCGGCCCTACGTCCATCAATACGTGAAAGCGTAAGAAACGAACCAACAAACTCACATTGGCATTTATAATATTAACTAGTTTTGTGCCCGCGACTTCGTCTGCGTAGCATTTCTTCAAATAGACAATAATGAAGAATATGAATATGAACTTTATTGTACGCTTCGTAATAATTACAGGACAAACATTTAAAAAGATAAGTGTACAATGGGCCGAGAGGTTTTATAGCACCGGGCAATCTCTTACAAATAACCTTTGCAAAACATCTTAATTAATATGACTTATTCATAATAACAAAACTACATATATGATACAATACAAAATAATAAAACTTATAAATATATTATAACAGAGAAAGGAGAAGAAAATGTACAGTAAAAGGAAAAGCTCCTTCACCATTTTTTTTTAAATGTAACCAACATTTAAAAAAATGGTGAAGGAGCTTTTATATTTTTTGAATTTATGTATGAGCACGCCTTATTTCAACAGGTAATGCATTCCAGATTTGTCGAAGAAGGATGTGGAATGCACACGAATGCTTAATTTTAGTTTTTCCGATGATCTCAAGGACCTAGAATGAGTGTCACAGAGGAACTGACGGCGTTCTTTAAAATAAAAAGGACTAGAAGGAGTAATTAAAGAGCACATTATATAGCAAAGAAAGTATGTAGGCATTCCGATGAAGGCGAATTGGAAGCCATTTGAGTTTGGTTCGTAATTCAGAAATATGGTCGTACGTGCGCAAGCCAAATATGAACCTGATACAAAAGTTTAGAAAAGGAAGGGTACAGTTGTTCTTGCGCTGGAATATGACAAGATTAGGACAAGATTCCCAATTCTGGGTAAGTGCATAACATAGATCACTAACAATATCAAGTGCTTAGACGATGCACTACTATGTACTCACCCCGCTGACTCAGGCCCCCTTTACATATTGTCACGCCTCACTAGTTAGGCCGAGTCGTTTATACCTAGGTACGTCAGGTTTCAAATTCTATCCTTTATCAAATCAGACGGTCACTATTATGTGTTGATTGCATCAATTAATATCTGAGGTCATAATATGGCCAAATGGAAAATTCCAAATAGATCTAAACAAGTTTTAAAATCTAGCTGAATAATAATACCTAGTTCTGCAGACCGCTTTTTGGCAACGGCGGCAGCAGGATATATATTGTGCATACATAGTCAGATTGGACGACAATTCGACGCGACCGAATTCTCTGCCTTACTTTGTTTGTTGCTGTTGTGTCTGTGCCAAATTTACCATTTTTCTATTCTATTCTACCGGAGACAGATCTGGCGCAGAAGAAGGTTTTGTGGTAAATATTTTTTATTTATTATTTTTTCTGACCTTTGTTATTTTTGTTTTGTCTTATTTTTTTATTGAAACAATTAAAGTTTAGTCTGGCCGGTTGGGCGTCATCCAGTCAGCAACAGCTATCGTTGAAAACCAGCATTGTGGCTCGGTCTCACACGCGATTCCTAGCATTATGTTGACGGCCGTTTTGCGCGATTGTGACGCATACTTCTCCTCTTTGTGTTTTTTTTTTATTTTATCTTTTTGTAATATCCCAGCTACCATAATTAGGTCTTACGAGTGTCCCTAAGACCTCTCTTATTTACTCTTGTATTGAATTAGATCACGAACTTGAGCCGCTTTCGCGGGTGTAGTATCCATTTTTCCGAGTCTAACGATAAGAAGCTTTACCAGTAATAGTTTGATGCACAATCAGCAACAATCAAACAAATTATGCTCTACCAAAAGTTCGCTATAGAGCGCCTACAGCGTGCACGTAATATAAGACAATACTTTTGATAGAGCACCGCAAAATATCAAATATACCGAATTGATAAACTCGTTTTTAGGGTTCCACACTCAAAGGGTAAAAACGGGACCCTATTACTAAGACTACGCGGTTCGTTTGTCTGTTTATCTGTCTGTCTGTCCGTCTATCACCAGGCTATATCTCATGAACTGTGATAGCTAGGCAGTTGAAATTTTCACAGATGATGTATTTTTGTTGCCGCTATAACAAAAAATATTTAGTATTGGTTGTTGTGTGATTTTTTTGCCGTTTTTAGTGATAATAGGAAGGAACTCTTCGTGCGCAAGTCCGACTCGCACTTGGCCGGTTTTTTCCTGTGTTTCTAACAAGACCTTACTGTTCTTCAAAACCGCTTAAAGTATAATCTGATTCCAAGTTTTTTATCATAATATCTGGATGTAAGATCAAAATAACGTGCCTGCGCGATAGTTTTGCTCTCAAGTGTACTATAATTTACTAATAATATCTATATATTTCAGGACCAGCGGCTTCTCGAGCTTTCCAAGGCATAAGGGCCTCATATTGACTCCTAAGGTTAAAACCCAATAACACTTTGACAAACCAGGGAATCGAACCCGGGACTTTACACACAGCGAGACCAACGAGGCAGATACAAATTGGTATAATTCGTTTTCCTTACAACTATTGTTTCATCAGAAGCATTATTTATTCAGCTGTGTTTTTATTATTCAGGAGCGAGTCGGTGCGTAGTATCAAGCAGTTCACATATACGTCTAGGTAAAATAAAAGAGTAAAAATCTAAACTGTGCCACCGACATACACGATGGCTATCCTCAATGGTATATTAGCTCAAGTATGGCTTTATTTCGATTATATTTGGCCAGCTATATATACCACTTGTTGTACGGTGATAACAGCTACAATAATCTACGGGGTGGCATCATGGTGTATCTTGAAAAAGTTCCGCAATTACAGGAACTACGTGTACCTTAATGTGTTGATGGCACAGTTTTTACTTTCTGTAAGTGCTATAATTATTGGAAGAATTGCAACCGTAATAAATTCAAATGAATCTACCGTTACATTAGATTACATTATTATATATTTTGTCTTAGCGAGGAGCCACTGGTGTGTAATTTTCAGTCATATGTTTTACGCGGACTTTGTTAAAGTAATCAATGGGCATTTCCAAAGGAAATATTTAGTAAGCAGTGTCTTTGGATGGGCCTTACCTTTAGTATCAACCGCCATCTTGTTGTTTATTCCTAATAATAATAATTATTACTTTGATGGTATTATTATATTGTTACCTTTGATTCTAAACATTTTACTTTATATTATTACAGTATATTTACTCTGTCGCAGTTGTAACGCCAGCGTACCTACCGCTGTTAACAAAACTCGACGCTTCTACATTGCTACTTTAATATTTGTTCTGGGTGACGTCTCATTGTTGTTTACTGTAAGTGTCCATTTGTTTCCTACTAAAAACCTACTTTATTTATACACGAAACATTTAGCAAGTAGATTCTCATATTTAGTACAACCAACATTAATTTCAATTATTTTTGTTGTATTAAAAAATAACCAAATTCTATGGTATGAATTTGTTGTAAATATATTAAGAAGAAGGTCCACAGCAAGACAAGTGGATCAGGATATAAGTATGCGAGGGAGAACTATTCAAGAGTCTGATGTTAGCCAGTCGCTGGTTCTTGCTATACAGGACTAGCTGAAGCCCGCGGCTCTGCCCGCGTGAAAATACGACTTCCTCTTATAAATAATAACCAAGCCCTTATATCTTTATAAATTTATTGTCTATTTATTATTCTCATGTTTAAGCTATACTCATTACTGCCAAGTTTCATCAAACTCCGTTCAGTAGTTTTTGCATGAAAGAATAGCAACATCCTCACAAACTTTCACCTTCATAATATTAGTAGGTTTATTTAATTCATCATAAACATTTTTTTCTTATAATTATGGTATTCGCACATTTCATACTTATTTACCCCCATATACTTAACTGGCTTATCACACGTTTCTGTGTAGGTACGTACAGGCGATAGCATTCAGTGTTGTCTCTATTTTAAAACTCTTGCTACTTCTTCTTTTTTCAAGATTTTTACAAGTTAGTACCTATGTGTTGGTAAAATCTTGCAAATGTGTTTCATTTTCTTTTTTTTCTTAAAAATGACAGCCGGGACAGACACGAATCGATACTGACCAACCTCGACAAGCGTTGTTTAACCCCTTGAGTGCCTAAAACATGGATCCACGCGAGGCATGTGGCTTTTTTAATTGTTTCGTTAGCCACGGGCTCCTCACTTGACCTGCATGATAATGAAAGTAATGCTAAGAAGTTCGTTTATAAAAAAGTTTTTTTTTTTAATTAATAAATTATTAAAGTATGATTTTAGAGTGGCTTATCTTTTTACTACATATATTTAAAGAAATGTAATATAAAAATCCTGTTATATAATCTATTGTTTTTGCTAAAGTTATTTTTGAATATTGTTATGATTATGTTTTCATCTTCTGATATGACAAACGACGAAGTTATTGCTTGTTTTAAATTATATTATTTTAAGTTGAGTTACTCTTAGTTAATTTTAAGTTAAGTTATTCTAATTTAATTTTAAGTTAAGTTCATACGTAGATCATCTAGGGTAATATTTGTGTAAATAATAAACAGGACGCGCAGTTTTCTGTCGCTTAAAAATAATAGTCTTCTGATGCCCGCCATTGTTGGTTTTATTCAATGTGAGCTTTAATTTTTTTAGTAAACTTTAATTAAGTGTTTTACAAATTGTTATATCACTGTTTTTATTATTTTATAATTTTATTTGTTAATTTTTGTTTTGTAGATATTAATTTCATGTTAAATTGTGATGATGTTATTTATTCAAATTGGTTTTATTTAATTGTGAGAATGTATCGTATTATGTCATTATAGTTTAAAAAGTTCTTTACTTATTTTACCATAACATAGTATGGCGTAGGTGCAAATATTATGAATTAGAAAATGTAATTAAAATATATGTCTGATGAATGAAGACTGATGACGCGTGATCGTAGTGTTTACTAACTTGGTTAATTGATGTATTATTTTATCGTAAAATAAGTTTTATTATAATAAAAAAGCATTATTAGGTATTAACTAGCTGTGCCCGCGACTTCGCTCCCATTACCTGCCTATCCTACCCTACTTACCTACCTACCTGTACCTACCCTACTTACCTAGACCTGCCTACCTTACTTACCTTTCTACCTACCTAGAGCGAGCGTTCACTGCACAGTTTACTATTTACTCTAGAGAGAAGAATATCGACTTCATACAAAAAATGTAAGGACAGATTTGCTGCGCGCCATCTAGTAGCAATCCAGAACACCACACCCAAACGAAAACAAAAAAAACTTTTTTTCTCAAAAATACTACCGACTTCCAAAATCACTACAAAATGAAAAATAACTTTCTTTTTGAAAGTCGGTGTCTTTGCTAGGTACCAATTTTTTTCGTTATGGACACCGACTTCTAAAAAGAAAGTTATTTTTCACTTTTTAGTGATTTTATTTGGTAGACGGTTGTATTTTTTTGAAAAAAAGTTATATATTTTTCACTTTTTTGTTGTACCTAATAGGCAAGTTCTTTAGTAAAGTACCCATAATGTCAGAATAAATTACCCGAATATCATGGAACTTGAACATAACCAGTGAAATGAGGGTGTACTAAGATGAACTGTACACATCTGCGTACCCCATTTAGAGCGTACTGGCGTGATGTTATATTATGAAATGGTATAAACAATAAACAGACATGCGATTGCAGCAATCCAGAGAAATTTTTCGTCATTTATTGAAGAGTTCTATTGTATTAGGTTGGGGAAAAAGTCTTTTCGCATTATAGTATGTATGAACTTGTAATAAAATCTCTTTGGCTATACTATTTGTATCTGGCTGGTTTTGGTATCATTGAAAGTTTAAATTTTAAAGAACATAATTCCAAATTCAAATTAGGAAAATGTGTGATTTTCATTTGTTTTTCGTACTATCAATGAGAGAGTAGAAGATGAGTGAATCTAATGATGAAATTCGATACATTTTAAAATTTTACTACAAAAAAGGTAAAAATGCAACACAAGAAGCGAAAAAAATTTGCGATGTTTATGGACCTAGTGCAGTGTCTGAGAGTCACCACTGTCGTACCTTATTACGGATAAAATGGATGCCATTTTCGAAAAAGTGGAGCAAGATATGTCAGTAGTTACGACGTAGCTGAAGAACTGGGAATTGGCCACAAAACAGTTTTGGTGCATTTGAAAAAAACTGGGTACACAAAAAAGTTCGATATTTGGGTACCTCACGAGCTCACTGAAAGAAACCTAATGAACCGTGTACTCGTTTGTGATTCTTTATTAAGACGTAATGAAACCGAACCATTTTTGAAGAAGCTGATAACTGGTGATGAAAAGTGGATCACGTACGACAAGAACGTGGGAAATGCGTGGCTGCATTTACTCACATACAGAAACAACAAAAATTGTGTCTCCCATACAAATTATTTAGTGAAAAGATTTTCTTTTAATTATGATTTTGAAGTGTTTGTCGTGCGAATGAACTATTTCCATGGCTATTTCAGAGTATGAAGGATATCTGGTGTTAGTAATGATAGCATTATCATAAATTTTAATAATTTTAGTGTGCTCAAGATCATAATGCTATTTCCTAGATATTATGAAATGCATTTGAGTTATAATTTTTGGCTATTTATTTTGTATTGAACATTGTTTCTAGTTCAAGAAAATGATCAAGAAAAAGTGACTCCAGGAAAGATGGTGGCACAGTGATCACGATCTGCTGTACAGAGCGAGGCTCCTGGGAGACGCTCTTGCAATCTTACCGGGGATGTGCCCTAACAGGCGTTGCACAAAGGGGGTCCCAGGGTGATCTTTTAAGAGGGTAACGAGGGCCTCCTTCTACGTGCTGACATGATCACCGGGGTGGTTTTAGAGAGATAAAAATCCCACACTCCCTGGTCTTTTCCCCAAAAGTCCAGACACCTTTCGAAAGTTTCTGTCCAATAATAGGAAAAAAAAACAGTAACAAGCGGTCATTGAGCTCAAAATCAGCCATAGTTACTTGATATTTTTGTTTTTTACCTAATCTGCAACCTGGGGGTCATTAACTCTAGAATGTATTACTTTATTTCTAGGCAAGCGTGCTTCGCGTCAACCACGTCATAGCTTACCATCAGGTGAGATAGTCGTTAAACGCGAGACTATCAAAAAAAAAGGAAAAATTATCACATGTCGATAACCATCACATCCGTGGTGGTAACTCTAAGCTTAGGCACCAAATAAAATAATTGGTTCCCAAAATGGATCAACGGTCACCAAATTCTATCCAACTCAAAGATTAATATACCGGGTGTATTCGTGTTTTTAACGAATTAGTCCAAGAGCGAGCGAAGCGAGCTCAGGAGCTTAGGGCACCCCGACACGGACAGGTTAGGTTCGAACGAGATGACGGGAGCCGAAGTGAGCGAGCAAAGCGAGCGAACTCGGCTCCCGTCATCTCGTTCGTGTTAGGTTACTTTAGACCCTGCGGACGGAAATAGGAGCCCCGCGCAGCGGGGCTCCGTCGACTTTAAAGGCGTCCATATATTTTTTTGGCAGTCAATAATACGAAAAAATGGATTTATTTCATAATATTTTAGGAAACGTTATTTGGTGACCATTTATCCATTTTGGTAACCGTTTAGAATTTTTTTGGTAGTAAAATAGGTACTTTTTTGGGCGGTGTTTAAACACAAGCCAAAAAAAATGTCATTGATCCGACTTGTACCAAAAAGTATAATTACGTAACCTGATAACAAAAAAAAATCTCCATATATTTATTTTATATCAATTAACATGTCTACATTATTTACAAACTAATATTAGAGCTAAAATAAAAATATGTACAATTACGGGGCGTCAAAAATTCGTCCACATCGCTGTCAACAGGAAAAGTGCCCAGAGGGCTGGCTGCATTGCCACGTTGGATGGCAGTGTTGATTCTTTGGCCAAAAAAAAGGGCAGCCCTCTCGTCTCGTGAAGAGTCGACCAACTGTTGAACTCCTTAGATTCTGAGTTGAGCTGCACGGTTATTGACAAATGCGTGCACTGACTGGACGGGTCCACTCAATCTGGCTGGTTCTTTCCTCAAAAAACCATTTCAGACTTCAGTCTACATGGTCTTCACATGATCTAACCAAGATTTTGTCTGGACTTTAAAAGAGACTGTGACCTCTGAGTATGTTTCGGCCTTTCTTCTCAGAGTAATCAGATAGGAAACGCCGACCTCATCTAGTTTAAAAAAATATGATCGACTTGTAAAAGTGTTTGTACAAGCCTACTTACAGAAATAAAATCATTTATCTTAATCATTTAACTGCTTGGTGATATCTCAAGACAATAGGTGTGCACTCGGACTCCATGGCCCTAGTGTTTCAACCCCAAACGGCTCTTACTTCAATTACCAAATAAGTTTTCGTATTTGCGCCGTATAAGGTTTTCAGCACCCGCAGCAGCCACCCCAGCGCAGCCCACGGTTCTAGGAAGATGGGATGGTGCAAGAGTGTCAACGCAAGTTGCATCCCACACCAAAGACTTACCCAACTTGCATGGAATTATGGTCATTATTACTTGATAATATGATCTTTTGTTTATTGAGATATTTTAATCATTTTGGTCTCAAATGTATAGGCGTAGAACCATTTTTAACCGACTTCCCAAAAAGGAGGAGGCTATCAATTCGAATGTATTTAAAAAAATCTTTGTTTCCTCAGAACATTTTACTAGATGAACCGATTTTGATGATTACTTTGTTATTTGTAAGCCCCATTTAAATTTAATCAAGATCTGATGATGAACTTCGGAGATATACATCAGAACTCTTCAATTAATTACAGCAAATCACTCGAGATAGCTGCAATCGCATGCCTGTTTATTGTTTACACCTTTTTATAACATAACATCACACTAGTACGCTCTAAAGAGGTACGCAGGTGTGAACAGTTCACCCTGGTATACTCTCATTCCACCGGTTTTATTTAAGTTTCCGCGTTAATCAACTCTGACATCACTTTGGGCAGTATAGATACCTAGCTTATAGAACTGGTCCATTATGTCTCGCAACTAAACAGTAAAAAATAAAAAAAAATACAAACGACTTCCAAATAAAAACACTACAAAGTGAAAAATAACTTCAATTTCGGAAGTCGGTGTCACAAAACGAAGAAACGGAATTTAGTGACTAATATTTTTTACAAATCCGCCACGAAGCGAGGTGTACGTGAGCTAGTCTTATCTAACTTATTAAGTTAAATTTACTGAAGAAGCAAAGTTAGAAACAAAAATGTAGCTAGAACAAAAACATAATGGTAGTTTTTATTACATTTTGTTTAGGCTTCCATAGATAAGACTAGCTCACGTAGTAGGTATAGTATAAAGAGTTTATACATATATTGCACAGCTCTAATGCAGGCCCGGTAAACAAAAAAAAAAAATTACGTGACCCTTGACACGGGTAACTTAACCGACAGTGATGGCAGTGAAGATTGGATTGAATTATGACTCGAGAAAAAAAAAGAAAAAACCAGAGAAATTCGTGGACAAACATACATACATATACACTTATGAAATTTGGCACATTCGTTAAGAAGCCTACATAGACCTATAATATACAAGAATATTAAATTATCATACAGGAAGAATTAATTACTTCCTTTTTTTGAAGCCGGTTAAAAACGTTTTTGTAAAATATGTACTAAGTACCTACTTAGAATACTACCCTACAAAGTTTGTCGGATTAATTTTGTTAACCCTCAGAGTAAATATCTTACCAAAGCCACTTTAGTATTAATGCAATATCGGTGGCAATGAACTTACCACCGAAACCACCGATATTGCACCACCGAAATTAGAAATATGAACAAAAAATTAAATAAAAACAAAACTATTTATTCTTTCGTCACTTAAAATGTATGATTGCCAAGGGTACCTAATAACATATAACATACTCGCGAAACGTAACGTAAAAAAACAACATTCATTCGTACAGTAACCCACCGAGATTGCATAATTTCGTATTCCCTCTTAGATTCAAAAAGTACTTACGCATTGGCGCGAAAACTCAGCAGGATCAGACACGTCACTACTGCGAGAACGCAAGAGCACGACTGGGCGTCCATGTGCGTAAGGAGATAGTTCGTTAAAATAGACGTGTTTACGTTATAGATCGATTTTAATAAAATGCACCGAAATTGCACTTTTGGCGCGGACGTTCCTTATCACAATGGTCTTGATGTCTGCATGATAACAGAAGTAACGGAAGTATTAAATATGGTTGCTTTATGTATTGACCAACATAATAATGTTTAATTTAAGTACTAAACTTGCCATCGCAACTTATTTAAAGAGGTAAATGCGCTTCAAAGTTAATCACGGACATACCACCGTAATTGAGAAACAGACACATTTCTTTTTTTTTTTTTTTATTATTTAAGAGAAATATATTTATACTAGTGCCTTCATATGAGCTAGTTTTCTTATTACAAGAAAAAATATAGAATGGTCATAGATAAACATTTTACATAGTGATTTCACGCGAAGAACCTCTAAAAACGCTGTCGGTGAAACCACCCATCTAGTAGTAAACATGCTTCGGTCAACAATCTATCGAACACGTAATTATGACACGATATATAGCGAAAATACCCTGATTTAAATAACTTTTGAACGCCAGAACCAATTTTCATCTAAGTTAAGAACAGGCCCAATAATGTCACCTTTCAAACAAAAAAAAACGAAATCAAAATCGGTTCATCCGTTTAGGAGCTATGATGCTACAGACAGATACACATATACACAAACACACAGGTATACATTTCAAACTTATAACACCCCTCTTTTTCCGTCGGGGGTTAAAAAACGCTAAACATGGCTGAAATTTTAATAGTGAAATAAAAGTAAACGAGTTGGTGTATCTATACATCTTATGGTACACCTAATCTATAATTTGTAAATATACACCTTCTCGTTTTCGTTTTTTTGACGAACGCGCAAAAATTCCTTTTGCGTTAGTCAAACTCAAATTGAAACGAAAAATCAATTCCATAAAACCATTTCTAGCCACTTATGGATTTTCAAGGTTTTGTTGTGCATTAACTCGTTTCCGATTCGTATGTTTTACATATTCTTGACTGTAGAAGAGCTGTGGTGGCCCAGTGGTAACGGCCGCGACTTACAAGTTGTAGGTCGTGGATTCGAACCCAGGCTTTACTTTCTGTAGATTATTTTCATTACCACTGCTCTCAAAACGGTGAAGGAAAACATCATGAGGAAACCGGAACGTCTTAAAAGCAAACATTTGTAGACATGTGACATCTACCAACCCGCAGTGGGCGCGCGTGGTGGATTACGGCCTATCCCCTCTCACAGAGCGGGGGCCTGCACGCACGACGGTCCAAGTGAGAGTCTAAGTGCACAAAAGAGGTCCATCTTACCTATCCACATTCTTAACTTTTACACATAACATCACGCCTGTATCCCTCTAAAGGGTAGGCAGAGGTGCACCTACAGTATGCCTACATATCGCAAGTTATGTTCAAGTCCCATGTAATTTGGGGCAAGCCTATTGTCATCAACCGGCCACAAAGCCAAAGGCTGTGATTGTGAAATTTCAGATGGATAATCCAAGAACACTATGCCCGAGCCGGGGATCGAACCTAGGGGTTTCCTAATGATAAGCATAAAATATTTTGCCATATTTTGCATTGGCATAACGAAATTCAGCATTGTGATCATTACGCATAATATTATTAGGCATAGTTGTTTTGCCATAATGTATATTGCCATAATACTGTTAGCATAATCATAATAAAGCATAATGTTATAGACGCATAATGATAATATTTACACATAATATTCTTTGGAATATAACAAACATATTCGCGGCTCAATGGTGTCCCAAGGACCATCCTACCGCACCTTAAACTATTTCAATTGATTCATGATAAATAGACGCCTTTAACCATGGCACTATACCTTTTAACAACATCAACATTGAAAAAGGCTGTTTTGATAGAGGCTTCTGAATGTTTTGCCCATATGTGCAAGATTTACAAGCCTCGGTTCCGGTTCTTGAGTAAACCGGTCTACAATGACGTAAATAGTCTGTGTCTATTGTATATTTAATATGAAGGTGTTTTCCTCAATGTCAATAAAAAGTATTTTTATTATAATGATACACTGGCATTAAAATAGTTTCCATGATTCTGAAATGAACGTGGGATGTTCCCAGGTTACGTTTAATCATCTGATGTAGTAGTTATTTACAACACGCCATATTGCAGATTGTTTGACGTGAGATGTGTTCGAATAAGATCTCAGAAATTTAATTTTCATCATAATTCATTCAGTTTTCAATTTTAAAGATTCCAGCGACTGATGCGAGGTGTCATTGCGAAAATGCTTTTTCACAGATATTGTTTTGCACACTCTGAATAATAAGAGCAATTTTAGAATCATTTCTTTGAAAACACGTCTTCGCTACGTTTTTGCGTTGTTGCCTCGACCTGTCTGCGGGATGCTTTAGTTGGAGCAATAATCGTCATCATCATAACAGCCGAAAGACGTCCACTGCTGGACATAGACCTCCCCCAGGCGTCGCCAAATAGAGAAATAATATAATACAGAAATAATAATAATAATATAATATATAAATAATAATAATATAATATGTTCCATCATTAGAGCAATAATGATGAAACCAAATTCTTAAAGTTGTATCTTTATGTATCTTTAGTGCATTTCTGCCGGGCATGGACTACGCATGACGTACAACTCGCAAGTCAGAGACGTTACCCAGAGGCCACCACTACTCCAAGAGTCACCATCTTGTAGCATAATAAACTTATAATATTTACACTGCTAGGACACAAGCATCTTCTCTGCGAGAGGGAATGGACCATCATTATCCACACAAGCTTGGTGCTGGTTGACAAATTCTATCCACTCAATAACCAAGAAAGGATACTTACAAAATTAGTGGCATATCCTGGCATATCCGTCAACATATCAGGAACCTTATTATCACTTCTAATAACCACCAGGTAAAAGAAGTAGCCACCACAACACCATACCAAAGGATAAATAGCACTGGTCACAAAATGGAAGACAATCCTTAAGAACATACGGAGTGACGTTCCTCTTTCAATATCTTCGTTCACTGTATATTTGACTTCCCTTATTTTCTTTTATTCATTGGATTTTTCTTTATTTTAGCTGATTCATTTTCTTTATTTAATTTGATTTATGGGTAATCATTGTACCGTAGATGAAAGACTCAGCTGGGGAAACGGTAATAAATGAATCATCCTATCGACGAACAATCCAATGGGGAATTGGTCTTATGAGAACGGGTGCTGAATCGATTTTTCTTTATTGAATTGTTTTTTTTTTGTAAAGTTATTGGCATATTTTATAAAACATCCGTTAATCACAGAATTAATTTAGGAGTGTATCCTATTATGATGAAATTGGCACAAATAATACAGTATACAAGATCGAAAGTTTATATTAATCTTATTAAGATAAACCGGTGTCGGTTCAGGTTTTTAACCATTCTTTTAGGTCTTTCCTTAAAGTCCTTAAAGGCGACATTGAATTTTTTTTCAGGAATAAAATTGCAAATCAATATTATTTTGTTGGGTAACATTAAATCTTCTGTCAAAGTCAGGCGCCATAAAGTGCATGGCGTGTGTATTTTGATTGTTAATTATAGTTTTGTTGTGAGTAATTTTCGCAAAAATAGCGTCCCGCAATCGGTAAATTAAAGTTATTTATGTTAATAGTAACATTACATATTTTCTTTCAAATTATATTTGGATTTACTGTTATTTATAATATCTAATAGTAAAATGAATAAATATATTGAGAATTTAGTGTATATGACATGTTTTCTGACACCGATCCATTTTTCCAACAGTGGGAACATATTACTCTGTTACCATTGAGAAAATGTATGAATAAATTAGGCATATAATTGCATGTTATTTGTTTTAGATTGACGGTAAATTATATAATTCCGAATGATGATGATGTGTTGGAAGCCATAACCTACAGCTCCAAGTCGGGGCCGTTACCTCTGGACCACCAAGAGGAATTGTGTGGTCTAGTTACCTGATTGCAACTGTTAAGGAAAAGCATAAGCATGATATAATCAGTCTCTAATGTTCACTCTACTATATGAATCAAGCTTCCTCTCTATAAGCAGGAGTGAGCTGTAATTCTTCACGCGGTACTAGACGGTTCCAACATTTGTATGGCCTACAGATAGTTTCGGATCTGGTTGTTTGTGCATTTGAGTTCAAATGTTCAAAACGCATCCTCGATACAGGAATAACTCTTATTGTGGGGCAACATATTTAAAAAAAAAACAGAGGTAAAGACACCGCAGAAAATACTAACAAACAGGTCCATTATTATTTCTTCTTTAAATAAATTATTTGCCTAAGTCAATAAAACATCAGTGTGTATTGTTAGCTGATGACATGTTATGTTATTATTAAAAGTAAAAAAAAAACAAAAATTTGTAACTGAAATTAAGCAAACATTAAATGACATTATACAATGGTTGGACATTAATAAATTAAAAATAAACATTTCCAAAACTAATGTGCTTCATTGCAAAATATTTAAAAGTAAACCTGTACGCCTTAATTTTGCACTTAACAATAAAAACATAAAACAGGTACGTAATGGTCCTGGGTGTAACACTAGATGAGCTTTTTACCTGGAAGAAACACATCGAAATAATTTTAAAAAAATCAATCAATTCGTATTTGCTTTAAAAAGAGTTAAAAATATTACATCTTTGCGTACCGCCATAATGGTGTATCAAGCATACATCTGCTCAGTAAAACGATACGGCATAATTGTGTGGGGAAACTCTTCCTAAATGGCGAAGAACTTCATCGCCCAAAAAAAATGTATACGTGCAATATTCAAAATGCAGTGGTCTGCTCATGCAAGCCTATGTTCAAGTCGCACAATCAATTGACAGTCCCATGCATTTATATTTACGAAGTTGCCAGGTTTTTGAGGTGCAATCTTGAACTATTTATACGGAAAAATAACACAAATAAAATGAAACATTTAGATTTTGAAATGCTCGTTTCAAAGCTAGAACTTTTTTGGCGGAGCTGCGTTTACATGGTTTCCCTAATTCACAATGCTTTGCCTGGGTCAATTACTCAACTACCCTTCAATAAGTTTTTACAAGTGGTTGTTACAAGATTGTTTTTATTCGATAGATGAGTTCTTTCAAAAGTGTCCCTGTAAATTTTGCACAGATATATTTAACTTTTAAGTAGACACATATATTGACATAATATAGATACCTAATTAATATCTTAAGTGTAAAAACTTGTACTATTGCATGCTATCTAAAGCCAAATGTGTGCTGCTAAATATTTTATATAAGAACTTTATGTACCTACCATATTTGATGAAATAAATTAATTGAATTGTAAACTCGCGCCTTTTTATAAGATTTTATTTAACTTGCGATATATTATTACATATTGTATGTAAGTGTTTTCGAGTCAAATCTTGCAACTGAATTTTAAAGCAGTTATCCTCCACCGATTAAGATGAAATTTTGCATATACGTTTAGTCTGGATGACAGTGCATGGTTAGCTAAGTGATGTTATTCTAAACCCGATATGGCGGAAGGCCCCAGATGGCGGACTAGTTATTTTTCGTGCACTGCCATGGTATGGGTATCAAATGAAAGAGCTTGCTGAGAAAAATACGAAAAAAGCTTGTTTTAAAAAAATGATTTTTGAATGAATATTTTGCCCTCCTTTTTCCAGGGTAGGAGACTACAGAACGCCGCCAGCTAAGGTCCTTGCATACACCTTTTGCTTCACTTACATTCATACATCCAGCCATACACTCATGCCAGTTTTGCACCAAATATCGTCAGAAAACAATAAAGAAAGGATACTTACAAAATTCCAGTTAGTAGCATAGGCCGGCGTAAATTCCTTATCAGTCAGTGTATGAGGCACCTTAATATCAGTCCTGGTAACCATCAGGTACAAGAAATAGATTCCATAACACCAAACTGACGGATATGTGACACTGGTCACAAGATGGAAGACTATCCGTAAGTACAACATTATAGACGTTCTTTTTTCAAAATCTTCATTCACTGTGTATTTGACTTCTCTCATTCTGATTTTTCTTTTTTTCTTTATGGAATTGGTTTTTGAATTTATTGGATTATTATGTTTTGATTTAATTGGATTTTTTTATTTACTTATTGGATTATTATATTTTGATTTTACTGTTTTTTTTATTATTTATTTACTTGAATTATTTCCTAATGGTTCTTTTTTATCTAACTGGATTATTTACCTGTTTTTCAGATTATTGTTTTACTTAACACCAGTTTATCATAGAAACAATTTTGGAATGAGCTTCCTCATAGGAAAAAGATGTTAAAAACTACAGTATACAATTTTGGAAGATCACATTAATCTTTTTTACTTAAACCGGTATTGGTTCAAGATTTTTAACTAGTCCGTATGTAGATTCTTTTTATATTTCCTTAAATTCAATATCATTTGATTGTAATAATCATATACAATAACTAATAATCGTTTTATTACAATTAATTATTCATCATCATCTTCCTGCCCTTGTCCCATGTTACTTGGGGGTCGGCGCAACACGTTTTCTTCTTCCATACCATCCTGTCCCCCGTCACGCTATCACTGACTCCCTTTTCTTTCATAGCACTCCTCACACAGTTTTCATTTATCCATCTTTTCTTTGGCCGTCCCCTCCCTCTCCATCCATCCACATTTATATTCATAACTCTTTTAGTAACCTGCATCTCATCCCTCCCTATTACAATTAATTATTATTAATTAATTATTATTTTGTTATTTGATATTTAGTGCGTCACAATCAGTCTTACCAAAACAAATATAAGGCTGTTTAAATTGTCCCGCTGCAGGACAAATGCCTCTTCACACCTAGGGCATTGATTGTCACCACGCTTACTCAATGCTTGTTGGCGATTTCTGACAGGGGCGTTCGATTTTCGCATATCCAGTTAACCATTTTATTTATCGTGTTACCCCGTAACTATAGGTTGTGAAGAACCGACAGAATGTCCGACCGGTTCCGTGCATCTCGCATACAGCGGCTTCCCGCAACCTAAACTAGGTCATCGATCTACCTAGAGGGAGGTTTTTTTTTTTTGTTATTAGGCTCGCACTTGACCACTATCTCACCTGATGGTAAGCGATGATGTGGTCGACGTCTTCCGGTACGCGGTGGCCACTCCAGAACTGTTCGCTTCATGTAAAGTGTTAATATTCAGGTTGACTCGAAGCTGACCCTAACATAACTGGAAAATGCCTAGGCAGTTGATGATAGCAACACGGTTGGGATAGACCACGGTTGCAAATCCACGGGTAAAAGCTAAAGTCTTCGCCAGATAAAACAAAAAAAATGGGTATAATTTAGACGGTCATCAAAAATATTTTTAAGACTCTAAGCTTAGGCACCAAATAAAATAATTGGTTCCCAAAATGGATCAACGGTCACCAAATTCTATCCAACTCAAAGATTAATATACCGGGTGTATTCGTGTTTTTAACGAATTAGTCCAAGAGCGAGCGAAGCGAGCTCAGGAGCTTAGGGCACCCCGACACGGACAGGTTAGGTTCGAACGAGATGACGGGAGCCGAAGTGAGCGAGCAAAGCGAGCGAACTAAGCTCTTGGACTAATTCGTTAAAAACACGAATACACCCGGTATATTAATCTTTGAGTTGGATAGAATTTGGTGACCGTTGATCCATTTTGGGAACCAATTATTTTATTTGGTGCCTAAGCTTAGAGTCTTAAAAATATTTTTGATGACCGTCTAAATTATACCCATTTTTTTTGTTTTATCTGGCGAAGACTTTAGCTTTTACCCGTGGATTTGCAACCGTGGTCTATCCCAACCGTGTTGCTATCATCAACTGCCTAGGCATTTTCCAGTTATGTTAGGGTCAGCTTCGAGTCAACCTGAATATTAACACTTAACATGAAGCGAACAGTTCTGGAGTGGCCACCGCGTACCGGAAGACGTCGACCACATCATCGCTTACCATCAGGTGAGATAGTGGTCAAGTGCGAGCCTAATAACAAAAAAAAAAAACCTCCCTCTAGGTAGATCGATGACCTAGTTTAGGTTGCGGGAAGCCGCTGTATGCGAGATGCACGGAACCGGTCGGACATTCTGTCGGTTCTTCACAACCTATAGTTACGGGGTAACACGATAAATAAAATGGTTAACTGGATATGCGAAAATCGAACGCCCCTGTCAGAAATCGCCAACAAGCATTGAGTAAGCGTGGTGACAATCAATGCCCTAGGTGTGAAGAGGCATTTGTCCTGCAGCGGGACAATTTAAACAGCCTTATATTTGTTTTGGTAAGACTGATTGTGACGCACTAAATATCAAATAACAAAATAATAATTAATTAATAATAATTAATTGTAATAGGGAGGGATGAGATGCAGGTTACTAAAAGAGTTATGAATATAAATGTGGATGGATGGAGAGGGAGGGGACGGCCAAAGAAAAGATGGATAAATGAAAACTGTGTGAGGAGTGCTATGAAAGAAAAGGGAGTCAGTGATAGCGTGACGGGGGACAGGATGGTATGGAAGAAGAAAACGTGTTGCGCCGACCCCCAAGTAACATGGGACAAGGGCAGGAAGATGATGATGAATAATTAATTGTAATAAAACGATTATTAGTTATTGTATATGATTATTACAATCAAATGATATTGAATTTAAGGAAATATAAAAAGAATCTACATACGGACTAGTTAAAAATCTTGAACCAATACCGGTTTAAGTAAAAAAGATTAATGTGATCTTCCAAAATTGTATACTGTAGTTTTTAACATCTTTTTCCTATGAGGAAGCTCATTCCAAAATTGTTTCTATGATAAACTGGTGTTAAGTAAAACAATAATCTGAAAAACAGGTAAATAATCCAGTTAGATAAAAAAGAACCATTAGGAAATAATTCAAGTAAATAAATAATAAAAAAAACAGTAAAATCAAAATATAATAATCCAATAAGTAAATAAAAAAATCCAATTAAATCAAAACATAATAATCCAATAAATTCAAAAACCAATTCCATAAAGAAAAAAAGAAAAATCAGAATGAGAGAAGTCAAATACACAGTGAATGAAGATTTTGAAAAAAGAACGTCTATAATGTTGTACTTACGGATAGTCTTCCATCTTGTGACCAGTGTCACATATCCGTCAGTTTGGTGTTATGGAATCTATTTCTTGTACCTGATGGTTACCAGGACTGATATTAAGGTGCCTCATACACTGACTGATAAGGAATTTACGCCGGCCTATGCTACTAACTGGAATTTTGTAAGTATCCTTTCTTTATTGTTTTCTGACGATATTTGGTGCAAAACTGGCATGAGTGTATGGCTGGATGTATGAATGTAAGTGAAGCAAAAGGTGTATGCAAGGACCTTAGCTGGCGGCGTTCTGTAGTCTCCTACCCTGGAAAAAGGAGGGCAAAATATTCATTCAAAAATCATTTTTTTAAAACAAGCTTTTTTCGTATTTTTCTCAGCAAGCTCTTTCATTTGATACCCATACCATGGCAGTGCACGAAAAATAACTAGTCCGCCATCTGGGGCCTTCCGCCATATCGGGTTTAGAATAACATCACTTAGCTAACCATGCACTGTCATCCAGACTAAACGTATATGCAAAATTTCATCTTAATCGGTGGAGGATAACTGCTTTAAAATTCAGTTGCAAGATTTGACTCGAAAACACTTACATACAATATGTAATAATATATCGCAAGTTAAATAAAATCTTATAAAAAGGCGCGAGTTTACAATTCAATTAATTTATTTCATCAAATATGGTAGGTACATAAAGTTCTTATATAAAATATTTAGCAGCACACATTTGGCTTTAGATAGCATGCAATAGTACAAGTTTTTACACTTAAGATATTAATTAGGTATCTATATTATGTCAATATATGTGTCTACTTAAAAGTTAAATATATCTGTGCAAAATTTACAGGGACACTTTTGAAAGAACTCATCTATCGAATAAAAACAATCTTGTAACAACCACTTGTAAAAACTTATTGAAGGGTAGTTGAGTAATTGACCCAGGCAAAGCATTGTGAATTAGGGAAACCATGTAAACGCAGCTCCGCCAAAAAAGTTCTAGCTTTGAAACGAGCATTTCAAAATCTAAATGTTTCATTTTATTTGTGTTATTTTTCCGTATAAATAGTTCAAGATTGCACCTCAAAAACCTGGCAACTTCGTAAATATAAATGCATGGGACTGTCAATTGATTGTGCGACTTGAACATAGGCTTGCATGAGCAGACCACTGCATTTTGAATATTGCACGTATACATTTTTTTTGGGCGATGAAGTTCTTCGCCATTTAGGAAGAGTTTCCCCACACAATTATGCCGTATCGTTTTACTGAGCAGATGTATGCTTGATACACCATTATGGCGGTACGCAAAGATGTAATATTTTTAACTCTTTTTAAAGCAAATACGAATTGATTGATTTTTTTAAAATTATTTCGATGTGTTTCTTCCAGGTAAAAAGCTCATCTAGTGTTACACCCAGGACCATTACGTACCTGTTTTATGTTTTTATTGTTAAGTGCAAAATTAAGGCGTACAGGTTTACTTTTAAATATTTTGCAATGAAGCACATTAGTTTTGGAAATGTTTATTTTTAATTTATTAATGTCCAACCATTGTATAATGTCATTTAATGTTTGCTTAATTTCAGTTACAAATTTTTGTTTTTTTTTTACTTTTAATAATAACATAACATGTCATCAGCTAACAATACACACTGATGTTTTATTGACTTAGGCAAATAATTTATTTAAAGAAGAAATAATAATGGACCTGTTTGTTAGTATTTTCTGCGGTGTCTTTACCTCTGTTTTTTTTTTAAATATGTTGCCCCACAATAAGAGTTATTCCTGTATCGAGGATGCGTTTTGAACATTTGAACTCAAATGCACAAACAACCAGATCCGAAACTATCTGTAGGCCATACAAATGTTGGAACCGTCTAGTACCGCGTGAAGAATTACAGCTCACTCCTGCTTATAGAGAGGAAGCTTGATTCATATAGTAGAGTGAACATTAGAGACTGATTATATCATGCTTATGCTTTTCCTTAACAGTTGCAATCAGGTAACTAGACCACACAATTCCTCTTGGTGGTCCAGAGGTAACGGCCCCGACTTGGAGCTGTAGGTTATGGCTTCCAACACATCATCATCATTCGGAATTATATAATTTACCGTCAATCTAAAACAAATAACATGCAATTATATGCCTAATTTATTCATACATTTTCTCAATGGTAACAGAGTAATATGTTCCCACTGTTGGAAAAATGGATCGGTGTCAGAAAACATGTCATATACACTAAATTCTCAATATATTTATTCATTTTACTATTAGATATTATAAATAACAGTAAATCCAAATATAATTTGAAAGAAAATATGTAATGTTACTATTAACATAAATAACTTTAATTTACCGATTGCGGGACGCTATTTTTGCGAAAATTACTCACAACAAAACTATAATTAACAATCAAAATACACACGCCATGCACTTTATGGCGCCTGACTTTGACAGAAGATTTAATGTTACCCAACAAAATAATATTGATTTGCAATTTTATTCCTGAAAAAAAATTCAATGTCGCCTTTAAGGACTTTAAGGAAAGACCTAAAAGAATGGTTAAAAACCTGAACCGACACCGGTTTATCTTAATAAGATTAATATAAACTTTCGATCTTGTATACTGTATTATTTGTGCCAATTTCATCATAATAGGATACACTCCTAAATTAATTCTGTGATTAACGGATGTTTTATAAAATATGCCAATAACTTTACAAAAAAAAAACAATTCAATAAAGAAAAATCGATTCAGCACCCGTTCTCATAAGACCAATTCCCCATTGGATTGTTCGTCGATAGGATGATTCATTTATTACCGTTTCCCCAGCTGAGTCTTTCATCTACGGTACAATGATTACCCATAAATCAAATTAAATAAAGAAAATGAATCAGCTAAAATAAAGAAAAATCCAATGAATAAAAGAAAATAAGGGAAGTCAAATATACAGTGAACGAAGATATTGAAAGAGGAACGTCACTCCGTATGTTCTTAAGGATTGTCTTCCATTTTGTGACCAGTGCTATTTATCCTTTGGTATGGTGTTGTGGTGGCTACTTCTTTTACCTGGTGGTTATTAGAAGTGATAATAAGGTTCCTGATATGTTGACGGATATGCCAGGATATGCCACTAATTTTGTAAGTATCCTTTCTTGGTTATTGAGTGGATAGAATTTGTCAACCAGCACCAAGCTTGTGTGGATAATGATGGTCCATTCCCTCTCGCAGAGAAGATGCTTGTGTCCTAGCAGTGTAAATATTATAAGTTTATTATGCTACAAGATGGTGACTCTTGGAGTAGTGGTGGCCTCTGGGTAACGTCTCTGACTTGCGAGTTGTACGTCATGCGTAGTCCATGCCCGGCAGAAATGCACTAAAGATACATAAAGATACAACTTTAAGAATTTGGTTTCATCATTATTGCTCTAATGATGGAACATATTATATTATTATTATTTATATATTATATTATTATTATTATTTCTGTATTATATTATTTCTCTATTTGGCGACGCCTGGGGGAGGTCTATGTCCAGCAGTGGACGTCTTTCGGCTGTTATGATGATGACGATTATTGCTCCAACTAAAGCATCCCGCAGACAGGTCGAGGCAACAACGCAAAAACGTAGCGAAGACGTGTTTTCAAAGAAATGATTCTAAAATTGCTCTTATTATTCAGAGTGTGCAAAACAATATCTGTGAAAAAGCATTTTCGCAATGACACCTCGCATCAGTCGCTGGAATCTTTAAAATTGAAAACTGAATGAATTATGATGAAAATTAAATTTCTGAGATCTTATTCGAACACATCTCACGTCAAACAATCTGCAATATGGCGTGTTGTAAATAACTACTACATCAGATGATTAAACGTAACCTGGGAACATCCCACGTTCATTTCAGAATCATGGAAACTATTTTAATGCCAGTGTATCATTATAATAAAAATACTTTTTATTGACATTGAGGAAAACACCTTCATATTAAATATACAATAGACACAGACTATTTACGTCATTGTAGACCGGTTTACTCAAGAACCGGAACCGAGGCTTGTAAATCTTGCACATATGGGCAAAACATTCAGAAGCCTCTATCAAAACAGCCTTTTTCAATGTTGATGTTGTTAAAAGGTATAGTGCCATGGTTAAAGGCGTCTATTTATCATGAATCAATTGAAATAGTTTAAGGTGCGGTAGGATGGTCCTTGGGACACCATTGAGCCGCGAATATGTTTGTTATATTCCAAAGAATATTATGTGTAAATATTATCATTATGCGTCTATAACATTATGCTTTATTATGATTATGCTAACAGTATTATGGCAATATACATTATGGCAAAACAACTATGCCTAATAATATTATGCGTAATGATCACAATGCTGAATTTCGTTATGCCAATGCAAAATATGGCAAAATATTTTATGCTTATCATTAGGAAACCCCTAGGTTCGATCCCCGGCTCGGGCATAGTGTTCTTGGATTATCCATCTGAAATTTCACAATCACAGCCTTTGGCTTTGTGGCCGGTTGATGACAATAGGCTCGCCCCAAATTTCATGGGACTTGAACATAACTTGCGATATGTAGGCGTACTGTAGGTGCACCTCTGCCTACCCTTTAGAGGGATACAGGCGTGATGTTATGTGTAAAAGTTAAGAATGTGGATAGGTTAGATGGACCCCTTTTGTGCACTTAGACTCTCACATGGACCGTCGTGCGTGCAGGCCCCCGCTCTGTGAGAGGGGATGGGCCGTAATCCACCACGCGGGCCCAGTGCGGGTTGGTAGATGTCACATGTCTTCAAATGTTTGCTTTTAAGACATGCCGGTTTCCTCATGATGTTTTCCTTCACCGTTTTGAGAGCAGTGGTAATGAAAATAATCTACACAAAGTAAAGCCTGGGTTCGAATCCACGACCTACAACTTGTAAGTCGCGGCCGTTACCACTGGGCCACCACAGCTCTTCTACAGTCAAGAATATGTAAAACATACGAATCGGAAACGAGTTAATGCACAACAAAACCTTGAAAATCCATAAGTGGCTAGAAATGGTTTTATTGAATTGATTTTTAGGGTTCCGTACCTCAAAAGGAAAAAACGGAACCCTTATAGGATCACTTTGTTGTCCGTCTGTCCGTCCGTCCGTCTGTCAAGACCCTTTTTCTCAGGAACGCGTGGAGGTATGAAGCTGAAATTTATATCAATTACTCAGGTCTACTGTCCCTTGAAGCTGTGAAAAAATCAAACTTCTAAGCCAACGCAATCAAAAGATACAGCCGTTTATGCCGCAAATTTTCGACACTTGCAAGGGAATCAAAACCTACAGGGTGCTTCCCGTGAACTCAGAATCTTGAAATTTGGTACGAAGCAACGTCTTATAGCATAGATAAAGGAAAAATTACGAAAACCATAAATTTTTAGTTACATCACATAATATTTTTTTTTTTAATAATTTTAACCTTACTACCCATTTCCTCATAAACGCGTAGAGGTATTAAATTGAAATTCATACCAAATACTCAGGTCTATAATACCTTTAAGCTGTAACAAAATCAAACTTCTATGTCAACGCAATCAAAAGAAACAGCAATTTAAGCTGCATATTTTGAAACTCGCAAGTACTCGCAAGGGAATCAAAACCTAAAGGGTACTTCCAGTCGACCTAGAATCTTGAAATTTGGCATGAAGCAACGTTTTATAGCACACATAAAGGAAAAATTCCGAAAACCTTAAATTTTTAGTTACATTACAAAATATATATTTTTTAATAAATATAAACTTATTACTTTTTTCCTCATGAACGCGTAGAGCTATCAAGTTGAAATACTTACTTAGTACTTAGTTACTTAAACGATAAAGAGATCTTTGTCTTAAATTTATGCTCCTCCATCTTTTTTAATAAATATAAACTTATTACTTTTTTCCTCATGAACGCGTAGAGCTATCAAGTTGAAATTCATATCAAATACTTAGATCTAATTGCCTTTAACCCGTGAAAAAAAAAAAATTCTAAGTCAACGCAAAAACGCAAAACGCAAAAGTACAACCATTGATACCGCATATTTTGAAACTCGCAACTACACGCAAGGGAATTAAAACCTAAAGACCACTTCCCGTTGACATAGAATCTCGAAATTTGGTAAGAAGCAATAGCTTACAGCACAGGTAACAGAAAAATTCCGAAAAGCTTAAAATTTTAAGTAGTTATACCACCAAAAAAATTGTGATTGTAAACATAATTGTAGTTACAGCAATGACCGCGAGTTATTATACCGTTTTTTCGAACTTCAATGTTCAATGTGGTACTATTCATAACTTTTTCAGTCACCATTTACAGGTCTGGTTCAAATTTAATACTTAATTAATATTTTTGAACCAGATTTCTAAATAGTGACTAAAAAACTTAGTAAATAAATAACTTTAATAAAAGAACTTTCGCAAGTCTGCTGCAAGGCTAGTATAAGTGTTTCAGTTATATTATAGATAAATGATATGTGTTAATATAAAATAAAGGATTACTTAAACGATAAAGAGATCTTTGTCTTAAATTTATGCTCCTCCATCTTTCCCCATTGTAATGTTATGAATTTCATTTTGCAATAAGATTACCATAGTTATGACTCGATTGTCGTAATGAACGAACTTTGTAAACCTTGCAGGTTTGTACGGAACCCTCGGTGCGCGAGTCCGACTCGCACTTGGCCGGTTTTTTTTCGTTTCAATTTGAGTTTGACTAACGCATAAGGAATTTTTGGGCGTTCGTCAAAAAAACGAAAACGAGAAGGTGTATATTTACAAATTATAGATTAGGTGTACCATAAGATGTATAGATATACCAACTCGTTTACTTTTATTTCACTATTAAAATTTCAGCCATGTTTAGCGTTTTTTAACCCCCGACGGAAAAAGAGGGGTGTTATAAGTTTGAAATGTTTACCTGTGTGTTTGTGTATATGTGTATCTGTCTGTAGCATCATAGCTCCTAAACGGATGAACCGATTTTGATTTCGTTTTTTTTTGTTTGAAAGGTTACATTATTGGGCCTGTTCTTAACTTAGATGAAAATTGGTTCTGGCGTTCAAAAGTTATTTAAATCAGGGTATTTTCGCTATATATCGTGTCATAATTACGTGTTCGATAGATTATTGACCGAAGCGTGTTTACTACTAGATACATTATGTAGTTTAAAAAGAATGAAATAAAAAAAATATCGGGTGTTTTGGAATTTTTTTACTTGTGTTATCATCCTCGTGCAATTATCACGATTTATTTGGGGCCCATGCAGTAGGAAGTTGCTTCTTTTCCGTAAATCCACGTAAACTTCTAAGCTAATTCTATAAACAGGTACAAATTTCGGTCTGTTTGTAGGAGGTATAAATCTCTGGAAACACTGGTCTTTTAAAGAAAGATCTTTCACTGATTATAACCCAAACGACTACTCAACAGTCGGTATTATAATCACGATTTATTTATTTTTTATGTTATGGTGTCCTAATGACTAAGCCCTCGCCTCTCGTGCTTGAGGACGTGAGTTCAAATCCGGGTAAGTACCAATGTGACTTTTTCTAATGCATAATATGTACTTTCTAAGTTGATCATCCGGACATCTCTGATAACGGTGAAGGAAGCTTTTTTATTTTTTTCAGCCTGAAGAAATAATGCGCTACCACGGGGAGATAGCGCAGTTATGTGGGACTCTAACCCACTAAAACTCCACAGTGTCGTCCTGTACCGCTATGGGCGGGAACACGGGCACGCGTTAGCACTCAACGCGAACCAGCCGCGACTGTCCGTCACCAGACCCTCCTCCGGGGAACAACCCCCATCACCGGCGCATCAGAACACGTTGCACGCGGTGACCAAACTAGCACATGGGCGCCAGACGACCCCGTGTATGGCACCCTTGGTCCCCCTATTACGGGTCAGGACAGGGCTTCGCCACCTACCACTTTTCAGCTGCAGGGGATAGGGAGAGCGGCCAACGCTATACAAACACTCCTCTTTCACTGCGGCCCCACCGCGTCCACCATCAGACGGTGGCGAACCCGTGCAGGCCGCAGAGGATAGAAAGAGCGGCGCACCGTAATACCAGGACTCCTCTCCCACCGCAGCCTCCAATCCTCATCCGCGATGCCTCCGATACACGACATCGCGGCCCGCCTCAGTTGCGATGTCGCCCAACCGACACCGCAACCTACCTGATGGTCGCTACGTCGCCGACTTAACGGTAAAATCCCTGACGAGCGGCCCCTCCTGGGGTTCCTCTCCGCTTCACCGTGCCCTATGTGTGATCAAGCCACGGCTACTGAGCCCCCTGGCCTCGACAAAACGGGGGGGATTGTGAGGAAGCCTGTACTTATAGTCAACCCGCATTGATCAATGTTGATGCCTTCCCCATATGAGAAGAGGCCTTTGACCTGCAGTAGGTCAGTTACAGGCTGGTGTTATTATTTATTTAAAGGCATTATGATAGGTAGACCATGGGACCACTCAAACAGCAGGAAAAGGCCAGTCCCCTCAGTGTCCAAACTCAGGGTCAGTAATAATTAAACCTTAAATTTTTCTTCCAGTTCAAAATCACTGAAAACATCAACAATTTTCAATCTATAAACCTCAACATAGATTCCATACACAGTGTTATTATATCAGTACCTAACCAGTTTCTTATAATAAGTGTTATTTAGTAACGTGTTTTGCGTGACTCGTTCCGTCGTCATTGAGACTCAGGTAATCAAAGCTGTATTGGCAAGTTTGCATTATTTGCTGGATTGGTTCCGTCTCATAACAATTATTTATTGGACAGGGTCGGTACCTCGGTGAGTGCAAACATGCGATAGCTTTAAAAGCTGATTGTGAAATTCAAACCGGAATGGATTAATTGTGTTGATTCCTTATCAAATCTGAAATCCCTCATCCTATGAAATGAGTTTATTTAAAAAAAATCGACAAATAATAAAAATGACACTCAATAGTACAAATAGCGAGGTATAAAATACAGACTCCCTGGCCATGCTAGGATTACAACGGGCGAAATTTGGATGAACTTACTTCATGTAAACGCTTGCCTAATCTTTCCGGAAATACAAGCGTTGTTTTAGTATATTACTTTCAAAGTTTAATAAACACATTTGGACAGTATAAAACGACATTATTGAAGTAAAAAGGCAATTTGCGAATTACAGGCAAAAATAAAACCACGTGTGTCTCAGTTCCTGAACATCTATAAAAAAGACCTCTTATTATCTACAGAAACCTGCATACTATAACAAATAGCATTAGTAATACTTACAATAATGACAATACAACGACTCGTACTAACCACTAAGGAACCCTGAAGTCACTGCTACACATACTAGTTGATCACATAATGTATCTTGACCTCAGCCGGTTTGCACGTTTTCATTAATAAAATATTACACAATAAACAATAAAACAAAGCTATAAAATAATTTAATTAAAGAAAAGTCCAATACAAATCAGAAAAAATCCAATACAAAAAAGGAATAATCCAGTACAGTTAGTAAAAAATCCAATTAAAAAAGAAATGTTTCAATAAAAATCAAAAATACAAAAAAAAACATCAATAAAAATAAATAAAAATTCAAAATGACTGAAGTGAAAATCACAGTTAACGAAGAATTTGAAAAAGAACGTTCAATTCGGTATTATTTAAGACTATTATTCCATGTAGTGGCTTGTGGTTTGTTTAATTTTGTAGCGTTATATGGTGGATATTTGTGGTTCCTGTTGATGCTGAGGGACGATGTGACAGATGAGAGGATCATCACGGCCAAATTGTTTACTCCATTGTATCTCACGAATTGGAACTTTGTAAGTACCTGTTTTTTATTATTTGAATACTCAAATGAGTGAGTATCAGAAAAGAAGTGGGTAAGGATTATAGCAAGTGTCGTTATTTATTTTCTGCCTACCCACATTGGATAAAGTCATGAGTCTGTGTATGTATAGGTAGCTACATAATTATATCTGCCTATGATGTTTCCACTGCAGGTAATTAGATCTTATCTCTGTGGTACGGACCGGGGCGTAATTAACCAAAAGTAGCCAGTGGGTTTATTAGTTACTTTTGATATATTTGACATCTTTTGGAGACGGCAAATAAATAAAACATTTGAAAGAATTTATACAGTAGTATGATATGTAATATTAACATTATTTTTCTGTGTCAAAATAAAATGTTAATTATTATTTCTAGGATAGTACAAGAGGAATTATTTGGGTCTAAAAAGCGCCTAATATTTTTTTTCCTTGGTCCAACAGTTCGTTGACCTAGGCTACACAGCCCAGGGTTAGCTAAGCCGTGAGTCTAATACCCATCGTTGCACCATTTGACATGAACCCACTCAAGCGTACTTGGTTGTTGAGGTTAACTCGAATACTATGACATGTAGTAACGTGTCCCACATCGTCAGGTATCCATCAAACTTAACATCTGTTTGTTGCTGGGGAGTTCGTTGCACTACTACTTATTTCCAGGTAGAACACACTATTTAGAACTTTGACATTCAAGAAGTGCTGGCTCTCAGTCGAAGTTGAATAAATTATTTTGGTTTTTGTATCAAAATGCTAATGTATTCAATTGTCTTTTTGTGATGTGCTTATTGACTGCGTCCAACTTTGAAGTAATGCCCGCCAGTAACTATAAAAAAAAAACGTTTGAGAGGGTCATAAAAAGAAGCTCACAATCAGACGAATCATTAAGTTTGTAACCTCTAAAACTCGAAATTTAAACATTAGCCTTGGTATATGATAATATACAATACTGGTGAAAAATAAACAACACCACTCAAGAAAAGAATTGCAGAAAACTTGTATTTACGAATAAACCAGAAATCATGAAAAAAAAATACTGTTCGTCACATTTTTGTCGAATTATATGTGAACGTAAATGACTGGTCTTGACACTGAACGCATTCATTTACTATTGTCTTATCACACCTTAGAAATAAAGGAGGGCGATGTACACTGAATCTATTTTTAAAATAGATTTGCTACTATCTTAACTTTAATCTGGTTGTAAATGAAGACTCGGGGCTATGTGCCTCAGTAATAGTCATGAATTCATAGACAAGGCAATTCAAGGCATTTCTGAGTAGATTATTTAATTAAAATGCGGAATAGAGTTTGTGTAAATTAGTTGCAAGATTCATTTACCAGAACTTATCTGAAGATGATAAAACGTATCTGATTACTATTAAAATAAATGCATCGAGTTATAGAAATGAAATACAATAAAACGAAATAATATGTACCTTTTATTTGCACGCGTACCTCAGATTAGAAAAATAAAACTGTTCTTAAATCTGAGCCGCATACTATGATATAATTGTATAATCCATACAATTTTTTATTCAACATGTTTTTGTGATTATAATTCAGTTTCTAATAAAAAGTTGAGACCTTGACTCGAGAAGATTACACGTATTATAATTAAGGACTTTGGTCAAGTTCATTAGTTTTACACATTTGTAATGCTTCTTTTAGTTACCTACTATATCCAGTTTGGGGGAGATTCTTTGCCAGCAATTCCAGTCATCATAATTTTAAATCTTTATTTATTGTAACATCTTTTATTATTACAGGCACTGGTTAATATGTACAGTTTTAAAAATAGATTAAAGTGTACCACCATTAAACAAGCTCTAATAGACATGTAATTTTTACGAAAAGATAAAGTCAAGATACAAAGGTATGCAATAAGAAAAGCAAAAACAAATCAGGACACCTATTGCTAAATAATTGTGAAACATACTTGATAATCAAAGAGAAGCATATATCTAGAAAAATATTATTTTACAAACTGTACGTGATACAAAGTGTTTCTTACATAACTACGTGATTTTGCATTGTTATACAGGCATTCCGATGCGTGACCTTCCGTGTTCAGTATCATTACTGATTAATTTAATGATAGAAGACTAACTATCATTATTAACCGTCACCTTTGTACAGGCGCGGATCTAGAATTTCACTCAAGGGAGGCAAATGGCTCTCTAGGGGGTCATTGGAAAATTGCTATTCCTGCTTTTCGGATCGTATTAGGAACCTCCTTGGTTTGGTTTTTCAGTAGGATTTTTGAGGAAAAGTGAACTTAAAAAGCATTGTGGACAATAGCGAGCGAAGCGAGCTCGAAAATTTTAGGACTTGATTGATAGATATAGCTCAAGTTTTGACAATTCTTCAAAAGTATCAGAATGTAGACAACTCCTGTTGCACCGAACATTTTAGCGTCTTGCATCGGATATAAATTTTCTGTTGTCCATTTATACTACTAGTTTGGTCGAGCCTAGGGGCCCCCGTTGCATCCCCTCTGTATCCGCACCTGCCTTTGTACGAGACACGTATGTAAAAACTTGAACAGGAAGTCGCTCCACCTAGAGGGAGGCCAATCAATTAATCAGTTTTACTTTATCAAAAATGGTTATCCGCCAATTCATTCTTTTTACTCACACTATATTGTCCCACAGCTGGGCAAAAGTCTTCCCATGGCCTACCAATTAAAATAGTTAAAGAAAATGTTTGTATAAAATTTATAGAAATGTTTAATTCATAGTCTGGAATTTCTCCAAAATGAGTCACATGTCTCTCTCCGCACTTAACGCGGAGAGAGACATGTGACTATTGTTTGTTATTGAACGAAAGGGGATAATGTTAGAATGTTTTCGTTTCTGTGAGAAGACAGAGTTTTGGTTTAATTTATTATTATATTAGTTATAAGCGGTAGGTACTAAATATATAAACATAAATAGTCCCTAACCTTGCATCAAAATAACTAAAAATATGCGTCCTTTTCTGAACATCCTGTGATCGGTTTCCAATAAAAGCAGATGAGGTTGAATAAAAATTATCAAAAGTATAGGTTTTAAAGGTACCAGCTACCTGACCTACCCAATAATTGAAACAAAAACAATATTCTTATAAACTTAAAACTTTGTTTATGCGGTTACTGTATTCGATCTTTGGCTACCTACCTAAAGTTTTTCTGTTATCGTGTGCATAAGTGGCAACACATAACTCGAAAACCAACATGACTTGTTTAGATACATCTTCACGGAATCCTCAAAGGCATTCAAATACTAACTTATTGACGCAGGTATGAAAAGCCAGCACTGATATAATAACAGTCTTTTTACTGTCCTACTGCAGAAAAATAATATTTCAAAAAATCAAAAAACCCGACTGCTTAAGAAACGAACTAAAAAGACGTAAACAAGAAGAAAATCATGCTGTGCATTCGGAGGATACATTTGATTATGGTCAGCCAGCTCGCGAATATCCTCCGGCTGCACAGCATGATTTTCTTCTTGTTTACGTATTTTTAGTTCGTTTCTTAAGCAGTAGGATTTTTAGATTTTTTGAATTAACTTTTTTTATTTATAACTTATTAGTTAAAATTTTTTTCGAATTAGGTTCGTTTAAACATAAAAGTACAAATTAAATATTTTTGAAATCACCTCTTAAAATCCTTTATTTTGATACCCCACACGATGGGTTTGGAAACAAAAAACAAAATTGGCCCCCACAATATGGCGCCCAAAATCCGCCATTTTTCTATTTTCCAATTTTAATAGTTAAGACAAATCGATTGACGTAAGAATCATCAAAATCAGCCTACGGGTTTGGTCTCTAGAACGCTACATAGGAACAAACATACATAGACTGAACGCATTACCCTCCTTCGGCAGTCGGGTAATAAAAAGGCCTAAAAGGCTGTATAGTCTTAGCTTTGCTCCCCTGGTCTAACCCCCAGTAACCATACATTTTGCCGTGATGATAAATAGCTATATAATACATAATGGAACTTTATTTAATTACTAAAACTTTAAAAAACTAACAATGCTATGGAGCAAAAAACATTATGCAATAGGAACTAGAATTAATTACCTGAATTTAATTGAAATATTCTTTCTAGAAAAACTTGTTAAAATATTTAAATCTAATTAACACCATTCAGAGTATCCTCCTATCTAATAATGAAAATATTCGCAAAGCCTAATTCCATTGCCTAAATATTATTTTTGTATTTGTTATTAACTTTCTGTGTTTTTTAATATCGTTTTTAGGGTTCCGTACCTCGAAAGGAAAAAAAGGAACCCTTACAGGATCAGTTTGTTGTCCGTCCGTCTGTCTGTCAAGACCCTTTTTCTCAGGAACGCGTGGAGCTGAAATTTATGTCAAATACTTAGGTCTATTGTCCCTTAAAGCTGTGAAAAAATCTAACTTCTAAGCCAACGCAATCAAAAGATACAGCCGTTTATGCCGCAAATTACCGCAAATTTTTGAATCTCGCAAGGGAATCAAAACCTACAGGGTATTTCCCGTGAACTCAGAATCATGAAATTTGGTACGAAGCAACGACTTATATCATAGATAAAGGAATAATTGCGAAAGCCGTAAATTTTTTGTTACATCATATAATAAAAATATTTAAAAAAAAAAAAACATGCTACTACCTATTTCCTCATAAACGCGTAGAGGTATTAAATTGAAATTCATATCAATTACTAGAATTCGGCAAGAGGACGCATATGCCGAAAAAATCTATAAAAGCTGGGGTACCTCAAGGAAGTGTGCTAGGCCCAATTTTGTACTTGTTATACACATGTGTCATCCCAGAACTGGAAAACAACACCATTGCGACCTTTGCTGACGATACTGCAATTATGGCTACCGGATCAAGCCATAGAGAAGCATCAATACTACCAAAGACTGCTTTTTTACAAACGTAAATAAACCAAAAAACCCGGTGAAAGACTCCATGTTCCTTCAAGAAGATTTTCTTCTCCGTTGTTTGATATAATGTATCGCTTATCTTAAGCACAGAGGAATCTAGCTTAGCAAACACCGGTCAGTTTCACTATATATGGCCTGATCTAAATCAGACAAGTTTAGACAGCCTTGCATATCGATCTGAAGCAAGGTTAATCGATATAAGGCTGTTAAATCGCATGACAGGAATGTATATTTTTCTGTTGTTGATATTTTGGTCAAGCAATCACAAAAGCTAGCATGAGCCATGATAGATATTTATAGATAAGAAAACTCGTTGGGGGTCTCAGGAAAGAACAGTAAGAAGGGCCTTCCACCGCTTTGGTGCCGTAAAACGGTTAATCTCTAAAGCGTACTCCTTAGTAACGGCTAGGTTAAAAGGTTTGAAATAGGTATATGTATTTATTATTAATTCTTGTACATTATCTTTACCTGACTGCCGAACGAGGGTAATGTGTTTATCAGCCTATGTATGTATGTATGTTTGTTCCTGTTTATCAGTCTATGTATGTATGTGGCGTTCTAGAGACCAAACGCGTTGTCTGATTTTGATGACATTTACGTCAATCGATCCGTCTTAACCCTGCGAGTGTCACTGGCTGCATTAAAATTGGACAACAGAAAAATGGCGGATTTTGGGCGCCATATTGTGGGGAACCAAATTTTGATTTTCTGACATTACCATCATGTGGGGTATCAAAATAAAGGGTTTTGAGAGGTGATTTCAAAAATATATAACATTTATATGTTTAAATGAACCTAATTCTAAAAAAAGAACTAAAAAGTTGTAAACAAAAAAGGTTAATTCAATAAATAAAAACCCGACTGCTTAAAAAGCGAACTAAAAAGACGTAAACAAGATGAAATTCTGAGTATACATCTGATTTTGGTAAGCCAGATCGTGAACATGTATCCTCCTGTTCGTGTAACTAATAGTTTTGCTTTAAAAAAATAACTAACAACACGATATTTTTTCGCAATTTTTAGATACTTCTCCAAAACGAATTGGATGATTAAAAATATTTTTACACAGAAAAATTGATGGCTGAAATTTCTTCATAACTGAAATAGCATATGTAAATCAAATAATATTTTGCAAACAAAACTTCTTGTTTACGTCTTTTTAGATCGCTTCTTAAGCAGTAGGGTTTTTGATTTTTTTAATTAACTATTTTGTTTATAACTTTTTAGTTATCATTTTGTTTTCGAATTAGTAACAGTTAAACATATAAGTGTAAGTATATTTTTGAAATCAACTCTTAAAACCCTTAATTTTGATACGCCGCAGGATGGGTTTGGAAGAAAAAAATATTGGATCCCCACAATATGGCTCCCAAAATCCAGAATTGGCCAACGCGTTTGTTCTCCAGAACGCCATATAGGAACAGAACATACATACATTTATAGACTGATGAACACATTACCTCCTTCAGCAGTTGACTAATTATAGACAGAGTTAGATTGTTGGATAAATCAATACAAAATTCTCCTGACAATTAATTAAATTTCAAATAAAGAACATAATGTCAAAACAATTACCAAAAATAAATAAATAAAAAAGAAGATAAACTGAGATGTCAAAAAAAAAATAGTATAGTGTCAATTAAACAAATTAATACAGGAATGTCAAAATAAGTAATAGATCAATTTCAATATCTTTAGAATGTCAACAATAAAATCTAAGAAAATAAAAAAATAAAAGTAACAAAAAAATATGACTAGCTATAGCCTTGCTAAAGATAATATAATACTAGCATACAGATGCCTTATCCCATTCAAAGAAACCGTGCCGACGTAACTAGCGGTTTTTCATTTGATTATACCGATTATTTTTTGTAAATCGATCGCGTTCGGTTCCGTTCCATGGCGATAGATGGATCGCCATCTATATCCATAGAACGGGATCGAACGCGATTAATGTATAAAAAATAATCAGTATAATCAGTACAGTACGTCGGGACAGTTTCTTTGTATGGGATGAGACACCATTGGCTATAGGTATTTGATTGTTGTTTGTTTTATTTTTCTTTTATACTTTCTTCAAAATATTTCTGTAACTAATGTGATTGGCCATGTGCCGTGTTACAATACAGTAAAATAAATAAATAAAATATTAGGAAGTAAAATTTGAACAAATAAAATAGAGGTGGCCAGGAACAAGGACGTACCATGAGGACTTTTAGAAATGGTGGTACAGGTAAAAAATACCTATAATTACTGCAGGAGGACTTTTCCCAACAGTGGGATAGCCACGGCTAGTTGAAAAACAAAACTAAATGTTTAAATATTTACTCGCGTAAGCTTAACGCTTTTTTAAGTGGCCTTTAAGCCTTCTGGTTGATTTAGCCATAAGGTTTTTCCATAGGAAGATTAGACAGGAGATAAAAAAAATATATATACATATATATCACGATTATAGCGTTATATAAATGGAACTTAATTTAATTAGTAAAACTATAAACAAACTAACAATGCTATGGAGCAAAAAACATTAATACAGTGAGAACCAGAATTAATTATTTCAATTTTAGACATGTTTTTTAGAAATCTTACTATAGTATTTGTTAATTTTTATAAATCCAGTTAACATTACTAAGAGAATCCGTTTTCTGGAAAGACGTACCTATTTCACAATACAGAAAATAATCCAATTAAATAAAGTAATAAAGTTACAATACAAGAAAGAAAAATGGAAGAAGTGAAAATAACTGTGACAGAAGTTTCAGAAAAGAAATTGTTTCGCCGTTTCTATTTAACATTTTTTTCCCATTGTCTGTTTATTAGTTTTAACTTTTTCTCACTAGTATTTGATATATATTATACGCTTGATAAGCTTAGCGAAGGGAAATTGAATATTCCTAGTTTATGGCAGACTGCAAAGTTTGGCCCAGCTTTTGTTACGGGCTGGAATATGGTAAGTATCTATTTTTATTTTTTTTAAAACATTTCTCTACCTGTATTTATTCACCGGTGCCATGTTTACAAACATTTTAACTCACATATAAACACCCAGATACGGAACAACTATCTATGATAATAATAAATATTATCACCAAATTGCAAGTTAAAAAAAAATGGGACGTTAAAAAATTCTTCGGAAAAACATTGTGTGACCGGCGATAGACAGATAGATATGTGAGACAACAATAGGGCTCCGTTTAGACCCTTCGGGTACAGAACCCTAAAAAGGACCGCAATCTTAGCAGTAGTGCTTACAACTAGTACTAGATCAACGAGGTAGATTTCTACTGACTTTATAATCACGAATACGAATCGAATACGAGGCGCAGAAACGTCTTTAACCATGGCATACCTTTGAGCAACATTGACAAACAGGCTGTTTTGAAAGAGGTTCTGAATGTTTTGCGTATATGTGCAAGATTTACCAGCCTTGGTTCCGGTTCTTGATCAAACCGGTCTATAATGACGTACACGTCTGTCTTCTGCATATTTAATATGTAGGTGTTTAGGAAGTATTTTTAGGGTTCCGTAACCAAAGGGTAAAAAGGGGACCCTATTACTAAGACTCCACTGTACGTCTGTCTGTCTGTCACCAGCCTGTATCTCATGAACCGTGATAGCATTGTCCATTGCTCAGTTGGCTGCAAAAATCTCGGGGATTTTTGCAAAGGAGAGACGGTACTTCAAGCCTGAACAGCTGCTCAACTTCTATTAAGCGCAAGTTCGGTCATGCATAGAGTACTGCTCTCACCTCTGGGACAGATCTGCAAAATACCAGCTTGATGCACTTGAGTCGATTTACTGACGGGCCAAGAGGCTTATTGGCAACGATGCACTGGTCGCGTCAAAGCTCCAGAGCTTCGAATATCGACGCTGAGTTGCCAGTCTGTCGGTTTTTTATCGGTTGCATTTCGGGGAGTGTGTGATGAAACCACACAATTTGTAACCGCCTAGCCCTTTCCATCATTGGACTATAAGACATACGGCAATGCACCATCGGTACATGGTGGACATCCCACCCGTAGAAAGCGTTTTGCTAATACTTTTATTGTGCGCACAGCTAAGAAGTTTATGTAAAGATTACAGGAAAAATAAAAAGATGTCTCTAAATAGCACATTTTTTCAGTAATCATCAACAAAAATTACATTAGCTCCCCTATCGGTTAAGAAATGGCGCGGACCTAAAACTGCAATATTCTGCACGTCAATGTTAAAATCAGGTTAAAATTCTCTGACGAATATAGGCCTCACCGATGCAAATTTAAAAAGAAATCACGTACGTAATGTAATACATCGAAAATATTTATATACTAGCTGACCCGGCGAACTTCGTTCCGCCTAAGAAATTTCTAAAATAAAAGATTTTTTCTAAAATAAACGTAGCCTAAGTTACTCCTTATTACATCAGCTACCTGCCAATAAAAGTCCCGTCAAAATTGGTCAAGCCATTTCAGAGATTAGCCGGAACAAACAGACAGACAGACAAAAATTCTAAAAAATGTTATTTTGGTGTATGTACCGTATATATATTCATATACATGTAGTAAAAAACGGTTATTTCAATATTAAAAACAGACACTCCAATTTTATTTATATGTATAGATGTATAGATGATGGTACGGTACCCTCAGTGCGCGATTCCAACTCGCTCTTGACCGGTTTTTTAAATGAAGACTACACTGCAAATACGGGTGTCTTAGTTACAGATCTAGGTAGTTTATTGTAACAAACCGAGTCATTTCGGGCCGTTATGAATGGCTTCCATTAGTCTCAGAGGCCTTAGATTCAGGATTAATTACAAAAACAATGAGTAAACTCTTAAAACCTTCATGCTTCATGATCATTGTATTTTAATTTAATAACGAGTTCTAAAAACTTGTTAAAATAAATTAAGGTTTAAATAAAACTTGTTATTTAACGACGTCGAATATATTACATATCCTCATTATTTAATTTAAATACAAGAACACTTCCGTAATATTACCAGCCTGTGACTGTCCCAATGGATAAAGGCCTCTTCTCATTCAGAGAAGGCATGAGCATTTAGCACCACGTTTGCTCAAGGATTTCCGGCATAGTTATCATTTAAATAAATAACATACAAGTTCTTTTACTTTTACGAACTCGGAGGTCATATGGTCATATATAGGTCGCTCCACGGCTCCATGTAAAATTTTACTAATATTATGAACTAGCAGCGCCCGCGGTTTCGGTCTCGTCAAATGCCGACCCTATCTGCCTTCCTACCTACTTACCTACCAATTTTTTTTCTAGGGTCATTCTTTCGCAGGGAATCTTAACACCGCCATTCAGAAAATGACGTCAAATGTAAAACGCCATCTATCGAATATGGAGTTCAACAATCCGAGTACCTATAGTAAAAGTTAATCATTTGCCTTCAAGCTTGTTGCCTCGCCTTTATGTCAGTGTTCTACAGCTGACTGCGAATATGAACAATCTGCACATCATATCTTATGTGAGTGTATTCTTTGGCAGAATGAACGCAATACTATGTTGAATAATGTACAGGCTCTATCAGGAGTTGTTTACTATACGGACCTTGTGGAAACTAGAACAAATTTCCGTGCGTTCAAGCGTTTTTGCCATACCTATTATTGGAATCAAATATAACAGCTCACAATGTTAGGACCCATTAATGCTAATTTTTATCCGTGGTGCTAGGCAACTGGACTTATCCCAGTTGTAAACGACCCTTTGTGCCTGTTGGTCTTGTTTGTTCTGTCTCCTGCTTGATATGGAGGGAAGTGGAAATTTGAATTTTTCCTACTCCTCCATTACTCTTTTCTGATTAATTTCGTTGCGGGATCCAAGACAGTTAAATTCATTCTCCGGGACTTCGTCCAGCTTCATTGCGTCGGCGCTTTTCTGGTGTTCGCCACTGTTGATTCTGGCTTTCAGGAGTTGCAGTGTTTTGGGAATAGTGCGGTGGGATTGTCCCAAAAATAAGTCCAAGTACCTGAATTGTTCCGTTGTGTGTTATTTTACTTCTTGAACATTTAAATTCTCCTGACTTTTGATGGAGTAAGCCGATTGCGATGAAACAAAAACTATGTAATATTTCAAGTTACGCACAATTTTGTTTATAAAATTTATCTACTTTGGTTTCGTACATTTTACGTGATACGTGCACAATTAAACAGACAAACAGATAAAAATTTGCGAAGGAAATGAGTTCTGTTGTTTATCCTTTAACACCCTGGCTATTTTTTTCAACACTTTTTACACACAAAAACTACTTTTCTACAGATTTATTACGTGTATTGATGATGTGAAAGTTTGGATGTATGTTTGTTACTCAATCAAGCCAGAGCGGCTGAACGGATCTGGATGAAATTTGGCACAGAGATAGATTATAGTCTGGAATAGCACATCCCGGTATAATATTCCCTTGGGATAAGAAATCAATTTCCACGCGGTCGAAGCCGCTGGTAGAAGCTAGTACTGATATAATTATTAAGCCGACCCCAAGATAGAGGCGTTACAATGTTTGTGAATAGTTTGGTAAACTTTTCACTGAAGAACCCTGCACTTGATCCTTGGTTCAAAAACAGGGTTAATTTTAATTATAGCCCCCGAGATCAAAATTTTAGATAAAAGTTCATTGCACTCCCTAGGTTCCCCAATTTTGGAAGACAGATTTTCTTCATTCATTGATAACAAAATTAACCATTTTAATGATATTTCGGATAGACTCTCCAAAATTAACCTTCACTCGGCTTTTACTCTTATTAGGTATAGCTGTTTTAGACCAAATTTTATGCATTTTCTCCGCTCTTCCCATTTATGGAAGCAGCCACATCTCTTAGAAAAAATTGACGAAATTATTCGATGCACTATGACATCCATCTTAAATGTGGCCTTTGATGATCGAGCCTGGATGCAAGCTACACTACTCATTCGCTTCAGCGGGTTCGGCATCCGAAAAATTTCTAGTATAAGCCTACCGGCGTTCCTGTCTTCGGTCCACGGCACTCAAACTTTAACCACAAAAATTTTATCTCTTTCACTGGTTAACTTTGAAGTGCCGTGCTCGACCGACGTAGTGTGCGCCTGGAAGATGACTTGCCCGAATACGGCGTTGCCCGAGAACCCATCTTCCCAGAGACAGTGGGATGTACCGCTCTGCAGGTTGGTACGGAATAAACTTATAAATACGTCCACCAATACTGCTGAGCGTGGCCGCCTGCTGGCTGTGGGAGAGTGGGAGTTGGGTATCTGGCTACAGGCACTACCGTCACTCAACATAGGTACTATGTTGAGTGACAACACCTTCCGGATCGCTACATGTCTGCGTTTGGGTGCTCCTAGCGGAGCTCTACATCGTTGTCAATGTGGTGAAGCAATCGACCGCCTCGGTCATCATGGCCTATCCTGCAGTAGGAGCGCTGGCCGGATAGCACGGCACGCCAGCATTAATGACATCATACGTTGGGCTCTAGTCACCGCCGGGGTGCCAGCTGTTTTAGAACCCAATGGCTTGGCACGCGACGATGGGAAGAGACCAGACGGGATGACCATAATGCCTTGGAACGTGGGTAGGCTTTTGGTGTGGGATGCAACATGTGTCGACACCCTTGCGCCATCCCATCTTCTCAGCACGGCGGGCTGTGCTGGGGCGGCTGCTGCCGGTGCAGAAAACCTCAAACGGCGCAAATATAACAACCTTATTGGTTAAGTTACATGTTTGAGCCGTTTGGGGTTGAAACATTAGGTCCATGGGGTCCGAGTGCGCATCGAGTTTTTCGAGAAATTAGCACAAAGCTCGTCGACTCTTCACGTGACCAGAGGGCTGGCCTTTTCTTCGGCCAGAGAATCAGCATTGCCATCCAACGTGCCCAGAACGCTGGCAGCATTGCCACGTTGGATGGCAATGCTGCCAGCGTTCTGGGCACGTTTCCCATTGACATCGATGTGGACGAATTTTGCACAATGCGCTCTTTTTCGTCTCCCTTTTGTATTTGTATATAGGTTTGTTTTTATTTTAGAATATTCAATTGTATATATATTAATAACAGTAAATAAACAACATTCCTTGCAAAAAAAAAATTGTTTTGCTGATTTCATATCTCCTCAGTTTTTTCCCAGCAGCTCTAGCAGCAGTTTTTTTTGTGATACAGGGCCTTGTTAAAATTTCATTATGCGGCTTACTAATATATTTTTTAGTACAAAAAATATTAAATTCCATAAATAAATCGATATGTGTACCTACATTAAGAAGAACTTGCTTACACGATCCAAATATTTTTTGTGCTGTTTGTGGTGAATATATGTTTCAAGTCCGACTTTATAAAAAAGGCCTACGAGTACTTGAACTTCTTTGGGACGCCATGACAAATGTTTAGTAAGCCATGGATCCCAAATTTTGTATGTGGTAATTGCGTAATATCATTACGTTTCTGAGCTTGTAAAAAAGACCTACTTTGAAGTTCAAAAGTCCTACGATTTGGCGTGAACCGAATAAGCATCACGATGACTGTTATTTTAGTGTTGTGAATATTACCAGAATAAACCGCAAAAATCGTTCCAAATGGATTTACCCGAATTTAAAATCAGCTATTAGACCAATTCTGATACGCAACTTAGTACTTCTAATGTAACACTACAAGTTCTTTCAGAAGCCAGTGATAATGAGGTCAGTGATTTTTCTTACCCGAGTACATCCGTCAGGATGGAAGGGAAGTAATAAAGGATCAAAACTTTACTGACTGTATGACAGATAAAGAGAAATCTAAATGGATTGAATTTGTTTGGGTTGTACAACATTTCTTAGGAAATAAAATGTCTCCAGACTACATTCAGCAGCTCATGTTGCACTTTCAAAGACTACGATGTAATATGAGCATCAAGATGCACTTCCTCTTCAGTCATTTAGACCGCTTCCCAGAAAAAAAGGCGATTTAAGCTAAGAACAACGAGAACGTTTTTATCAGGACATTCGCACGATGGAAGAGCGATACCAGGGTCTTTGGTATGCAAATATGATGGTTGATTACTGCTGGAGCATTCAAAATAAGGCTGAAGTTTCGATTGATGCAAGAAAATCTTATAAAAGGTAGTTAGGTTAGAGAAACAATCTTTTTAATTTTATAATTCGAGTATTTTTCGCTAAAAATGTAATATGTTAATATTTCAAAAACTGCTGCTAGAATAAAACTGATAACAGATTTGGAATCAGCGTGGCAGAATCATACGAAATCAGGTATGAAACTTCATAAAACAAAACTACTACCAGTGTAATATATTAAAAGTAGACATTATTATAGTAAGTGTTGTCTCTACCAGTTATTAGATTCTATTAATAAACTAAAATGGCCTTTTATGTGACATTACGACGACGGTATTCATTTGTCCAACTGGTTTTTTGCACTCAGTTATAAAATTATGCTGTTGAAGTTTTGTCTCGATTTTTGAGAAACTATCTTTTAAATGTTTCTTTTTATAGTTTCTTTTTCTATTTAAGTCATTACATTATTTTGGATTTTTATTTGAATATTTGTGACAATATCTGTGATGTTTTAATAAAACTTCGTTGATATCGCCGCGATTTCGTACTAAACATTAATTATTAATAATAAAAACTTGCGACAGTTACTAAATTAAAGCCAATGTTGAATGGCTTTAATTTAGTAACTGTCGCAAGTATTTATTATTAATAATTAATGTTTAGTAAGCTCTCTAGTGTGTCTCCTGTTGATGTGCCCGAGCCAGGGGTTGACGATTCTAAGTAAAGGTTACAATGACATTGACATTTAACACTGACATTTGACATTGACATTTGATAGAGCCCCCACAATATGGCGCCCAAAATTCGCCATATTTCTATTTCCCAATTTTAATGTAGCCAGTTACATCGATTGACGTAAGAATCATTAAAATCGGCCAACGCGTTTAGTCTCTAGAACGCCACATAGGAATAAACATACATACATACATACATAGGCTGATAAACACATTACCCTCCTTCGGCAGTAGGGTAAAAACTCTGTAGAATTGTCAATATACGACAATTTACCGCGTACAGGGAAGAATCGTGCTTGAAGTTCCTGGGGGTCTTTCTTAGTTAGTACTTTTAGGCAAGCGTGCTCCACCGTCGGCCACATCATTGCTTACCATCATGTGAGATAGTGGTCAAACGCGAGCCTATTCATACATACTTTCAAACTAATCTATATCTATATACTATAATATTATAAAGAGGAAAGATTTGTATTTTTGTATGTAACGAATAAACTTAAAAACTACTGAACCGATTTCAAAAATTCTTTCATCGTTGGGAAGCTACACTATCCCCAGGTGACATACGCTACTTTTTGTCCCTGTATTCCAACAGGAACGGGAACTACGCGGGTGAAACCGCGAGGCGTCCGCTAGTAATATTATAAATGCAAAAGTAACTCTATCTGTGTGTTTGTCAGTCTGTTAACTTTTCACGTATTAACGGTTAAACGTAAACTTGGCGCATGGATAGACCAGAACCTGGATTATGACATAGTATATTTTGTATCCGGCATAATGTGAAAAAGCAGTGCCGCGGGCAGAACCTAGACAAAATGAATACCTATAAAAAGTTCACTGCCAGAGTTCAACAAAGTAGGAAACAAACAAAGATTTCTTAATGCCTCTTAATTATAAATAAATGGATAATAACATGTCTTTCTACACGTTCATGAGGTATTTTTCCATTAGGTACTGTATTCCATTCTGTGGAGAATAGTTATTAATCTAATTAGTAACAATTATGTTCAATTACAATGTATCCTTAGCCTCCGCACTTGCTCCGCACTTAGAGAAAACGGTTAAAGTTAAGGAAGCGTTATCTTACGTTTAGTTCATTACGTAAGGTTTAGGTAACGCCGATTAGTTTACTAGTTATTATGTGTTTTTAAAATCATATCGTTTGGTTTGCGCAGTTTCACTTAGAAATAGTGGATTGTTGCATCGAGCGCAAAGTGAGTTAATGTTGGTGCCCGAGCGCAGGAGGGCACTAAATTAACACGAGTGCATTAATTACTCACTTTAGCGAGGTGCGTAATATACTTTTCTTTCAACTACCAATCTACCTACAGTGATAAAATATACCTACTCAAAATAAAAACTCAAGTTAATGAAAAATATTTATCCCGTGACTTTTGCGGCAAAAGTTTATTAACAATTGTTTATTTCATCAAATCATTTTATTCAGCCGATTTTTATTTTCAGCCAGTATCTTTTTGATCTAATGCATTCATTTTATAGTAAACTTAATGGGAGACATTTAACTTCTTTGGTAAATTTATATCTAAATAAAAAATAAAACAGTGCATTAAAGTAAAACTGTGCAACAATGAGATTTCATGAAACATTTCTGCACTGTTTTGGTTCTAAGCAAAAAATACGTCCTTTGTGATCGGTTTTGTAGTGATTAACATAACATTACTACGTAGCTGTAAGAAAATAATATTTTTATTATACGTGGTTTTAAGACTCACATTGCTTAGGCCCATATTTCAAGATTCTGCTCTCAAAACGGTGAACGAAAACATCGTGACGAAACCGGCATGTCCTAGAACCAAAAATTCGAAAACATGTAACATAGATCTACCAAATCCGCACTGGGACCGCGTGGTGCATTATAGCCCACACCCTCTCTATCAGAAGAGGCCTGAGTCCCAGCAGTGAGAACATTCAAAAGGCTGATGATGATATTTCAGTTTTTATTAAATACGAAACAAGGAAAAATAACGACAAAGCCCATCCATCGCGTGTCCAGTATAACATCACGTTTAAATAATAGATGTAGGTAATTATATACAAGAAAATCAAGTTAAAGGTATATTTAGATTTAATATTACTGTTCTTACAATTACACTGAGATGTAAATTGTAATATATGCAAGGAGTAACGCAGAAGACGTGCTATTGCGGCTTTATCTATACTAATTTTATAAAGCTGAAGAGTTTGTTTGTTTGAACGCGCTAATCTCAAGAATTACTGGTTGGAATTGAAAAATTCTTTTTGTGTTGGATAGTCCATTTATCGAGTAAGGTTATAGGCTATATACCATCACGTTACGACCAATAGGAGCGGAGAGTAAATGAAAAATGATGCAAAAACGGGAAAAATGATTCCTTTTTGAGAGTTTCGATTGCGTGCGCTGCACAGTGGTTAAAGTTACGCAACATCCATGTATGTAGGGTAGGTAGGATAAATGGGTAGGTATAGGTACCTATATTTATATACCTACCCATTTATCCTCCGCTCCTATTGGTCGTAACGTGATGGTATATAGCCTATAACCTTACTCGATAAATGGACTATCCAACACAAAAAGAATTTTTCAATTCCAACCAGTAATTCTTGAGATTAGCGCGTTCAAACAAACAAACTCTTCAGCTTTATAAAATTAGTATAGATAAAGCCGCAACAGCACGTCTTCTGCGTTACTCCTTGCATATATTACAATTTACATCTCAGTGTAATTGTAAGAACAGTAATATTAAATCTAAATATACCTTTAACTTGATTTTCTTGTATATAATTACCTACATCTATTATTTAAACGTGATGTTATACTGGACACGCGATGGATGGGCTTTGTCGTTATTTTTCCTTGTTTCGTATTTAATTACTAGGTTTGTTCTACATCTGCGCTCTTATGACAAAGGAATCGTGCTTTTTGCGAGGACTAACTTCCGGGTTTGAGGTCTGATTTTGAGCAATGGTTATAAATTACGATCAGCGCAAGATGTTCGTAATTTGGATTAGTCCTCTCAGATCCTATACAAACATATAAACAAACAAACCATATTGATTGTCTGTCAGCGGCTTCGCCCACGTGAATGTTGAAATTTATCCCATGAAAACATATTCTCTTTCTTTTCTCATTTTTCTTTCTTTAATAAAAACTTTTCTCCACACAAGAAATTTCTACTATATCGTGGGTGCGTTTACAAACATATACACAAACACTCAGAGCCGGAACAACTATCTGTAGGTCATACAAATATTTGTTCCGTGCGGGAATCGAACCCGCGACACGCGCTGCGTTGCGTGTCGCGGGTTCGTAGTCAGTCGCTCAACCGCTGCGCCAACCGTGCGCCGTGCGATCCCATTCCCGGGATCAAAAATATCCTATATTCTATTCCAGACTATATTCTATCTCTGTACCATATTTCATCCAGCTCCGTTCATTACTTTTAGCGTAAAAGAGTAACAAACATACAAACACACACACTCGCAAACTTTCGCCTTTATCTAATACCTTTAAACGAGCAATTCTTGTATATATATATATATAATCTGATCTCAGAAACGGCTCCAAAGATTTTCAAGAAATTTAGTATGCGTGGTTTCGGGGGCGATAAATCGATCTAGCTAGGTTTCATTTTTAGAAAACGTCGTTTTCTCTATATTCACCCGAGCAGATTTCGGTCGCCCAGTACTAATATTATTAAGTGTAATACCTATACCTATTAAGGCCCATGATATTTATCATAGGTTCATATATGTGCATAATATTTGTTTGTTCCTTGATGGTTCCTTGAAACATGGAAATTATACTGAACTCATTCAAGCTGCGGTTAACCGTTCATATAAGTGTGGTGGGAGATACCACTTATCTCTTCACCTATATTCCTAAGAAACTGTTGGTAATTATTATCCTATTCTATGAATTTTTGAACTGAACTTCATAAACTATGCATCAGCCTTATAATACATGTGACTTACATGTCTTAATTAGGTGACAAATGAAACAATTTAATAATTCTTTTTAAATTTTGGTACGTTTTGCTATTAGAGGAGTTAGTTTGCAGGGTTTTTAAGCAAGCATATTCAACGCAAAAAGTTGATAATTGAGTAGGTGCGGCCTGCTGAAAGAACACCGAAAATATATATGAAAAGTTTCAGATGAGATTCTTTGGATGACCGAATCTTCTAAATAATAAAGAAGATTTTAAACAATACTTTAAGCCGTTTTAACACACTTCCTATCATCCTTGATATCTTCAACCATTAAAAACTCGGCACAAATTCATTAAAAGCATTTGTTTCATCTCAATCATTAACCTTTCTGTATCATCTAACAAAAATAACTTCAAAAATCATTACCCATTTCAAACAATAGGTTATTCAATTGACTTTGAAGAACTCAGGTAAAAACCATTTTGCGTTGAAAACTCACGTCTTTCAGACATCATTTTTGAGTACACTACAAGTATTTTGTTAAAAAACGTATTCTTAAAACAAACTTTTAAATGAAAAATTGCATAATTACGAGATACAAACGTGCGTGCAAAATTTCAGCTCACCAAACACTGACAAGTGTGTAAAGTTTAGCTTGCAAGCTAAACTTACGCTAATTACAAACACCGGGGCTTGCTAAACTATATAAAATACAACCTTGTAAAATGAAGAAGTGTTGTGGAAAAGATGCTTGCTCGCATCTTTTCGTGAGATCAGTGTTTCATGCTATTAGCTGTGATATATTTTATTTTACGATAAGTTTTGGATATGCCCTCAGATCTAATTTAACTGAAGAACAGAAAATTGACCCGTATTTTGGTGTTATTTGGGACTATTCGTATTGTTTGTTTACGAATTGGAATCTGGTGAGTTTGTTTTGATTTTACAAATATAGAGAGAAAAATAATGACACTGAAACGTGTATAACTTACGTGCTATAGTCGCTCCATGGAATATGATGGTGTGCAGTTGAATCCGGCTAGACTTGAAACTGACCACAAAATAATTAAGGGCCTATATACGCTTTAGTGCCGAAAAACTTTCTAAAGCATACTCCTTAGTAACGGCTAGTTTAAATGGTATGAAAAAATATATATTTATTATTGTTTCATGTACATTATTTTTTAAACATGGTTTTTTCGTATAACAAATAGTTTTGCTTTAAAAAATAATTAACAACACGATATTTTTCGCAACTTTTGGATACTCCTCCAAAACGACTTGGATGTTTAAAAATATTTTTACACATAAAAATTGATGGCTGGATTTTCTTCATAACTGAAATAGCATATGTAAATCAAATAATATTTTGCAAACAAAACTGTTCAAAAGGAGGTTCAATATTGATATTTAGGGCATCGAGCGGGCGCACGGCCAGTACTGCGTTTACATTGGGGCGTATATAACGCCTTAACAAAAGGCTTGGTCCGTGATTTGAATGCCAACCGCATTTAGGTATATACCGTCAAACGTGGACCGATTTTGAAAATTATTATTTTGTTTCTAAGATTATGTTTCAGAATAATTGGTCCCATTTTAATTTGGTGAAGATCTGATGAAGATCTTCGGATATGTGCAACAGAAATCTTCAATAAATGTCAGCAAATCTCTCGGGATTGATGCAATAGCATGTCTGTTTATTGTTTATACCATTTCATAACATAACATCACGCCAGTACGCTCTAAAAGGGTACGCAGACGTGTACAGTTCACCTTCGTACACTCTCATTTCACCAGTTATGTTGTAGTTTCATGATATTGGGCGCACGGTTGGCGCAGTGGTTGAGCAATTGTCTGATGCGCTGCGTGTCGCGGGTTCGATTCCCGCACGGAACAAATATTTGTATGACCTACAGATAGTTGTTCCGGCTCTAGGTGTTGTGTATGTGAGTTTATATGTTTGTAAACGCACCCACGATACAGGAAGAAATTCCTAGTGTGGGGCAACGTTTTAAAAAAAAAAAAGATATTCGGGTAATACAGTATTCTGACATTAGGTATCTTACTATAAAACTTGCCTATTAAGTACCATAGTAAAAATTAAAAAATAAAAAGGTTTTTACAAAAGTACACAACCGACTTCCATACAAAAACACTACATTTTGAGAAATAACTTCTTTTTCGGCAGTCTGTGTCAAAAAAGGAGAAAGAAACAGTCTCATTGCGTAAGTGAATACGGCAACGCAAAGGGTTTGACCGCTATCAATCGACCAATCACACAGACGGAAATCCACATCGCGTCATTCATCTCGCATGTGATTGGTCGATTTGATAGCGGTCAAACTCTTCGCCTTGCCGAATTCACTTGCGCAATTTGGCTTCAGGAACACCAACTGCCGAAAAATAAGTTATTTTTCACTTACTAGTGTTTTTATTTGGGAGTGGGATGTATTTTTTCAAAAAAAGTTTTTATAGGTATGCACCATTAGGACACCTGGAGATTTTAAATATAAACGAAGAAATGTATATGGTAAAAATCGGGGCATTATTGTTTAATTTCCTACCCCACGGGAACATACTTCCCAAATAAAGAGTTCCCTGTGTCATGATCCAGGCCATAGACCACCTGTGTTCCAAACTTACAAATTGAGGCGTCATTGATCAACACAAGTAGGAACACGTAAGAAGTAGGATTTTACCTCTCAGAGTTCAGGTAGGCTCTACTGAAAACTCTGCAAGGTAACGATTTTATCTTGATTGTTTTCGGATGTAATAAATTGTTTAATTGGGAGAAGGTAACAATTTAAATTACTTAACACTGTAATATTGTTGTCTCATTATCATCCTTTTAATGTTCCCACTGCTGGGACACAGGCCTCCACTCTTTGAGAGGGAACGGGCCGCTATCCACCACGCGGGCCCAGTGCGGGTTGATGGATATCACGTCTTTGAATTTTTGCCGCACTTGGACATGCTAGGATGTTGTTGTCTTAAGGTTACACTAGTCGATCATTCTTCCAAACAAACGTAGTCTAGCGATTACTCCACTGTTTGACGATGTACGATCAAAATAAAAAATGATGTCAATTTGTCTCATCATTATCTAGCCCTGTATGGAAACAAAAAAGTAAAATTATAAAATATTTGAAAGTTATGAGCGTCGAAAGTTCCATATTTCAACACTAATTTTAACGCATCATTGAGCGGAAATAAATACCATAAAAAGAAGGTAAATTGCAATCCGGCCTCCATACAGGGATAGATAAGTAATTCAACAATGCAAATAATTTTATTTTGAAAATTTACATTTCGTCGTTTTTTCATGATATCTAGACTCCCAAAGGATTTATAAAATTTCGCGCGCTCGTTTTCGTCCTGAATCATCATCCATTTCGATACAAATTTGCAAAAATGCTAATTCGTACGCGAACTACCTTCTTACTGCTCATTACAGCATTTATCTCTTTCGCACGTGTTGTCGGATTAGATGCATGCATTTTAAGGCGATATATACGCCCCAATGTAAACGCAGTACTGGACGTGCGCCCGCTCAATGCCAAAATATCAATATTGAACCTTCTTTTGAACAGTTTTGTTTGCAAAATATTATTTGATTTACATATGCTATGTCAGTTATGAAGAAATTCCAGCCATCAATTTTTCTGTGTAAAATTTTTTTTAAACATCCAAGTCGTTTTGGAGGAGTATCCAAAAGTTGCGCAAAATATCGTGTTGCTAATTATTTTTTTAAAGCAAAAGTATTTGTTATACGAAAAAATCATGTTTAAAAAATAATGTACATGAAACAATAATGAATATATTTTTTTTCCTAACCATTTAACCTAGCCGTTACTGAGGAGTATGCTTTAGAAAGTTACCTTTTTACGACACTAAAGCGCATGTAGGCCCTTAACCTCGCGCACAAAATAGTTCCTGCCGTCGACTAGGGGAACCTTAATGCAGGAAGTTAACAAAATTATGCAAAAACCTGGTGGTATATTATAATGCAATGGTTATGTGACTAAGGTTGAAGGTGTAAACTTGTTGAATAATAATGTTGTACGACGTCACAAATGTAGGTACGACACCCAGAACGTGCTGCGTAAGTCAAATGGCATATTTTAAAATAAGTTCCGATTTACACGCGCTTGCATTCCAAAGTTCAAGTTCAAAGAAGAATTTGACAGATACTTAACTTTTTTTTTAAATTCATAAACAGATTTTAAGTTGCCATTGTCTCTCTCGATGTAAGATAGATGTAAGACAAACACGAGACAAGAGATCTATAAATAATATATTGTTAATAATCTTACTAATAAATGTGAAAATTTGGATTGATATGTGTATGTTTGTTTCTCAAATAGACCAGAACTGTATTATACAGTATTTGGCACAGAGATAAATTGTAGTCAGGAGTAGCTTTTAGGATCCTTTTTATCCCGGGAATATGACTATCACGCGGGCGAAGCCGCTGGTAGAAGCTAGTTATTAATAATTGTAACTCATATTAGATCTACCCTCCGAGCGAAGGTTTTAAACTTATTATTACCTTCTGCTAGCTGAAATTTTGTTGAACTTTTAGCAGGAATAACTGGTTTTGTCATTCTTATAAGCCTGAATTGTCCCGCTGTTGTACAAAGGGTTCCCTCTATCTACTCCACACACGTCTGTTTATGCAATTGTAGGCCAGAATTTTCGGTTGGATTCAAATTTCGGGTGACATTGCAACACACCATGACGAGGATGGTGGGGCGCCACTTTTTTTTTTTTTCATTTATCATCTTTTCAGCCAAAAGACGTCCACTGCTGGACATAGACCTCCCCCAAGCGTCGCCTCGCATTGCGCGTACGTCTCGCATTCAGCGGATGCTAACAACCTTAACCAGTTCATCGGTCCACCCAGAGTCTTTCCAACGCTGCGTCGCCGGTACGCGGTTACCATTGCAAAATTTCGGCCCCAAACACCATCAATTGACGAGATTGTGCGCTGCCCACTGCCACTAAAGTATACCAATTTTTCGGCCTATGTAGGTAACCTTATTTCTTTCTACACACTGTGTCTTCGTGTATCATCCAACTTTCCTGTCGCAGGTCTGCTGTAAGAAATCTTATTGAAATAAGAACTACCTTTGTGCTCTTCTATCTGTATTATTTATTTTCTCTGTAATTTGTTTTGTGTGTACATAAATAAAAATTAATTAACATTGGTTCTCGTGGGGTATCTTAATTTGTGATTTGCATTTAAAGTCAAAACAGAAAATAAACAAACAAATATTTCATATAACCTCTAGAATCTTCTCTGAACACGATTAAGTTAAAGTTATGCTGTCAGCTGTTGAGGTCAAATAAATAAAAATGGCCATTATCATGAGCTTGACAACATAATAATATGTATACTTCCGATCCGACCTTCAAGGCCGCTTTGGCCTTGTCTATGCATCTTGCCGAAATTCTAATTAGTTATGATTTTTTCTATAAATAGTCAACTTAGTATACTATTCATTCCTGTATAAATATATATAATCAGTCTGGTTTTCTCACTGCTGGGATACCGGCCTCCTGTCTGTGAGAGGGTTTGGAATGTGGATCATAATAATCCACCACGCAGGCCCAGTTGCATTTAGGCCCAATTGCATTTTTGGTTCGAACTCCTGGTGTTCTATGTTAATGGAGAAGTTTTTCCCGTTATTATGGCAACTAAGTAGAGTGTAGTAGATAAAGTTTACTTCAAGAGGACGTACTTAAAATATTAGTGACTAAAGAAAAAAAAAGAAATTGAAAACACAAAGGTAGGTAGGCACTAGGTCCTGCCCGGTGGGTTCCCCCATTGTCAAGGCGGGGCGGTAGATTGCGGTGCTGCCTGGGCGACATCGCAACTGTGGTGGGCCGCGATTTCGTATGAGGCCTCCCAATCCCATCCGATACCGCGGCTGAGGGTTTGAGGCCACGGCGGGAGAGGAGTGCCGGTATTGCGGTGCGTCGCTCTCCCAATGTTCCGCGGCCTGGACGGGGTCGCCACCGTCTGATGGCGGATGCGGTGGGGCCGCAGGGGAGGAGGAGTATCGGTATAGCGTTGGTTGCTCTTCCTATCCACTGCGGCCGAAAAAATTGTAGGTGGCGGGACCTTGACCCGTCACAAGGGGACAAACTGACCAACTGCAAAGCATATAATATATGTGACTTGAACATAACTCACTGCTTATCTCGTCCAGGTTTGTGCTCTTTCATAGTTCCTTCAGTGGTGACTGATGTCCATATACATGGATGGAGCTTGATATCCAACAACATCATAACAATATTTTTTTTTATAATAAACCTTTCTTTTATGCCGTCGTGTCCATTAGGATTTCACGGCTAAATAATAACGGCCGCACAAATAAACCTGCAAAACTATCCGATGCACTACAGTTTTGTCTGAGGCAGAAATGGCGATGGGCCGGACACGTAGCAAGATACAAGGACAAGAGGTGGACTCTTCTAACCACCAAATGGATAGGTCCACTAGGCTAAAGGAGCGTAGGAAGACAAAGGAAAAGATGGACCGACGATATCATAGAGATTGCAGAAAAAAGCTGGATCAATATTGCCAAAGACAAATGCAAATGGAAATAGATGGAGGAGGCTTTTACCCACAAATTAAATAAAATGAAAACTTAATTTTAAATGTCAATTTATATGTAGTTGTGTGGGAAATAAAGCTGTAATACATAAATAAATAAACCTGCAAAGTTACGCAACACTAGGTGAGATCGGTCTTCATGGGTGACATCGGATGGGTGACCATTACATATTGACTCCTGTCCGTGTAGGAAAAAGCACGTCGTCGGTCCCTGTTGTCCTTCGAAGATAGACTATCGTTAAGGATAATCAAGACAGTTGGTGAAAGGATAAGTAGATGATTTAGTTTCTATAATGAGAAGCAATTAGATGTACATCGGGTAATGGCAATATCAGAGTTCATTAGTTTAGAAGTTGGATAACAAAAATTGAATCTAAACTAACCAACACACTAATTTAAACTATCTAACTCTCAATGGGATCGCGCCCTTATAAGTGACTGGATCTGAGAGATGACAGTAGGCAATGAATTTAGTATGTAGCAACTATTATTTCGATCCTCTTGCAAACGATTTTACTAGAAAACATTATTTTAGATGCCTTCTTAAGTTATTATGGTAGGTTTATCGAAGCAATACGATTAAAACGAACTAAAAGCAAAAAAAAACCGGCCAAGTGCGAGTCGCACTCGCGCACGAAGAGTTCCGTACCATTATCGCAAAAAATGGCATAAAAGCACGTTTGTTGTATGGGAGCCCCACTTAAATATTTATTTTATTCTGTTTTTAGTATTTGTTATTATAGCGGCAAAAGAAATATATAATCTGTGAAAACTTCAACTGTCTAGCTATAGTAGCTATCACGGTTCATGAGATACAGCCTGGTGACAGACGGTACGGAACCCTAAATGATAAACTAAGAGTTTTTGGTGTTATTTAACAACTATTTTTAGAGAGCTATAAAAATAACATTATTTTTAGATAACAACTATTATCTTTAACATAGCAACAGGCATTTTAGTCAATCACCTACTGATCAATAACCATACAATTTAATTTTAGTTTTTAAGAAACTTGGTTGCGAAATCAATTATTTTAAACACTTTCGTTTTTGTAGTTTTTATTTCACTTTCTTTTTGCGCCAAATAAACGATTGAGGTTTGAATAGTAAAAGTACAGATAATATTTTAATACTAGCATACAGATGCCTCATCCCATACAAAGAAACCGTGCCGACGTAACTAGCGTTGTTCGTCTGAGTAATCTGATTATTTTTATAAGTACAAGGATCGCGTTCGGGTCCGTTCCACGGCTATATCTTATGGTGTTAGCAACGACTTTCAAGTAAGGGTTTAGATACTCGGTTCATGACAATATTTTTCTTTAAATATAGTGACGATTTGTTTTATTGTATTTTTTTGCACGTGTTTACAGTTTCATTATACCAAAATGTGTTACAATACAAATTTAAAAAATCGAGCGGCATGCCTCAGAAATTTAAAGCCACGCCATCTATTGGAATCGATTTTAAATAATCCGTTCAAATAATCTTTGAAATGTGAATTAAGGTTGCCCTAGTTGATCATTCTTCCATACAACCGTAGTATGGCGATTACTCCACGGTTTGACGGTGTGCGGTCAAAATATAAAAAAAAATATCTCAATTTGTCTTATCATTATCTAGCCCTCTATGGAAACAAAAAGTAAAAAATATATATTTGAAAGTTATGAGCGTCGAAAGTTCAATATTTCAACTCTAATTTTAACGTATCTTTGGGCGCAAATAAATACCATAAGAAGAAAGAAACTTGTAAAACAGTCACCATTCAGGGATAGATTTGTTTTCATTGTTCAACAATGCAAATAATTTTATTTTGAACAGATACATTTAGTCGTTTTTCATGATATCCATATTCCCAAAGATCTGCTTATAAAACTTCGCGCGCTTGTATTCGTCCTAAATCATCATCCATTTCGCTACAAAATTTGCAAAAGTATGTATTCGTACGCGAACTAGCTTCTTATTGCTCATCAGTTGTTGTCGTCGTGTGTGTTGTCGGATGAGATAGCATGCATTTTAACCCCGCGCACAAAATAGTTCGTGCCGTGGTCTAGTGCAACCTTAAGAGCCCAATCTATACTAATATTATAAATGCGAATGTAAGTTTGTTTGTTACGCTTTCACGCAAAAACTACTGAACCGGTCATCATGAAACTTTGTACATATATTCTTGGAGGTATTAGAAGTAACATAGGATACTTTCCATAAAAAAATAATTTATTCACTGCGAGCGAAGCCGCGGGTAAAAGCTAGTATTCCATAATTTCGTGCTTAGGAGAATTGAATAAACAAGAACATACAATTTTACGATTTATGTTATCGGCTGCTGCGCTTCGAGCTGCGGGTTCGATTCTTGTATGTACGTAACAAATATTTGTATGTCTACCGATAGATAACTTTAAATGTTTTTAAACGGACCCACGACGCAGGAGAAATTCCTAGTGAGGCAAAAACTTTTTTGAAAATGCCTTGAACAAACGGTCCATAGCAATATATGGAGCTCTGAATCGAAACCATATTTTGTCGTGTGTCGTGTCGCGTCGTAAAAAAACGGCTTATTAACACTTTTATACGACAAGAGAAAATATAAAGACGCCATAAAAATAGATTAAACTTAACAAGCTCCAAGCTAAATAAATACACTCAACAAATACACTGGTCATGTCAGTGAAAATATATAATAAATCACCAGAAATAATTAAAGCAAAACAAAAATGTAATTCATTCATTACAAATTAAAACAATTTCTATTTACAATTTTTTTATTTAACTAATTGCAATCTACTTAGTAAAAAAATACTTAGTTAAATAATAGCCTCTTCTTCACTCCAACTTTTGCAGTGCCTGACAGGGACCACAATGTTCTAATTTAGTAACCTTACCATCATAAATATGTGGAAGCAATAAATATGTTGAGTATTGAGTATTATAATACTTAGCACTTGCACTTGTGACACTAGACACTGCTTCACTGGAAACTGCCAACAAGAAATAAAAATATATAGGTACACAAGCTGTCCCACGCGGCTTCGCTTCCGTCAACTGGCTACCTACCTACCCATTTACCCTACCTAGCCTACCCAAAGTTTCGCAAAAATCATAATTATATGTAGTGTAGGTACTGCATACATGATTTTTGAGAAACTTTAACCGCTTATGCAGCGCACGCGACGTAAGCTCTCAAATAGGGAATAATTTTGCCTGTTTTTGCAACATTTTTCATTTGTGCTTCGGTCCTATTGGTCGTAGCGTGATGATAACCTTCCTCGATAAATGGACTATCCAACACAAAAGAGAATTTTCAATTCCAACCAGTAGTTCCTGAGACAAGCGCGTTCAAACAAACAAACAAGCTCTTCAGCTTTATAATATTAAGTATTAGCACTTACGTTTGTGACACTAGACACTGCTTCACTGGTAACTGCCAACGAGAAATAAAAATATATTTGTACATTAAGACATTCTGGTTCTATTACCTTGAAACTTATTTAGCTGAAGTATATTATTAGCTAGATAAGTATCAAAATATTTATATGCATATTCTTAAAAAAAAAACATTTTAAAAACTTGCCGTACTTATTATTTTCCCGTGTAATAAAAGTTTTGCATTTACATAATTAAATTTTTTTTATGGGAAATCACCTGTGTGTTATACCTACACACTGAAATTGCTGCTGCGAAAAATAAATAAATAGCTAATTTTATTTGATTTCGTATCCTCTAGAGTTCGTAGTCTAGAACACTTTAATTGCCTTTTGTAACCAAGATGTAGTTACCAACTAAGGAATTTAATCTTAAGCCGAGATCCAAGTGTCATGATCGTTTTGACCCCGGTCGGAAAAAGAGGGGTGTTATAAATTTGACGTGTGTATCTGTGTGTTGGTTTAGACGTGTATTTGTCACGTATGTGTTTGTGGCATCACAGCTCCTAAACGGATGAACCGATTTTGATATCGTTTTTTTGTCGATAAGTTGACTTTATCGAGTGTGTTCTTACTTCTTAGCTATGTTTGATAAAAATCGGTTCAGCCGTTCTATATTTTTTTTATTGTCAATAGACTCGCGCTTCACCACTATCTCACCTGATGGTAAGCGATGTGAAGCACACTTGCCTAGAAGTAACCTATTCACTCTTGACTTAAAGACCCCTAGATTGTAGCTATCGGGAAACACAGATTCCGGCAGGGAATTCCACTCCTTAGCTGTGCGTGTGTGTGTTCTAAAGTTATAGGCGTTTTACTGTTTGAATCGGGGTGTTTTCGCAAGATATCGTGTCATAATTATTGTATGTAATCAATAGATTGTTGACCGAAGCATGTCTACTACTAGATAAATAAGACAAATAGGATAAAAAAAAATTGTCGGGGGTTTTTTAAATTTACTTGTTAATTAATTATTGTATTTTGGTCTCTTGACGCTTTTATGTGCACGCCTATTTACATCGTTCTCACATATATGAAATTTGCCAACAAGAATGAAGTATATACCCAAATACTTGTACATAAAACTTTTTGATGGAAAAGAGTGCGTGGAGTTTCTTGCACGTTCTTCTCTATAGAGACCTACTGACGCTTGCGAATTTGCAACTAGCTTCATTTTTGTTTTTAGGGTTCCGTACCCAAAGGGTAAAAACGGAACCCTATTACTAAGACTCCACGATCCGTCTGTCTGACTGTCTGTCCGTCTGTCACCAGGCTGTATCTCATGAACCGTGGTAGCTTGACAGTTGTATTTCTGTAGCCGCTATAACAACAAACGTGATTTTTTTTGGCGTTTTTTGCGATAATGGTACGGAACCCTACTTGCGTGAGTCCGACTCGCACTTGGCCGGTTTTTTGTTGACAATACATCCTTTATATTGTTTAGTTGAAACAAAAATATTTTGATTTGATTATCAGATCTTGTGAGATAAGCATGAGCTCTTAGAGCAAGGTTATTTCCTTTGTGCATAAGGGGTAGATGTATAATCCGCCCGTTGTATTTATTTTAGTTTTAAGTTTTAATTTCTTTGTTATATTCTGGTGTACAATAAGGTGTATATACATAAATAGATATACAAGAAATTATACATCTATCCCTTATGCACAGTGGAAATTAGTTAGTCAGGATCTCTGGGGTCGATTTTGGTAATTATTGAGATCATGTTTTCGAGATTGAAACACCTTGTTTTTAACCCCGATGGAAATATAAGGGGTGTTATAAGTTTCAAGTGTGAATCTGTCTATCTGTTTATCTGTGTACTTGCATGTCTGTCTGTGGCATCATAGCTCCTAAACGGATGAACAGATTTTCAAAGGTCCATAACTCATAACTTTTGAACGGCTAAACCGATTTTTATCAAACGTAGCTAAGAACACTCTCGATAAAGATACCTTTAAAACAAAATAAAATTATTCTTTTTTTAAAAAAAAACCATCTTTTTCGTATTCTTCTCAGCAAACCCTTTCATTTGATACCCATATCATTGCAGTGCACAAAGAAAAACTAGTCCGCCATCCTGGGCCGTCCACCATATTGGATTTAAAATGACGTCACTTAGCCAACCATGCATTGTCGTCCAAACTAAACGTGTCTGCAAAATTTAATTTAATCGGTGGAGGATAACTGCTTTAAAATTCAGTTGCAAGATTTGACCCGAACACACTTACATACATACATTGCAAGTTAAATAAAATCTTGTAAAAACAACTAAATCAAAATCGATTCATCCGTTTAGAAGCTATGATGCCACAGAGAGATACACAAATACACAAACACACAGGTACACAACATCAAACACATAACACCCCTCTTTTTCCGTCGGAGATTAAAAAAAAGCAAAGACTCGGCAAATTTTTTTTTTATTTTTTTTAATCTTGTTATAAGTATCCTACCTATGCTTTTAGTTTAAATTAACAACCTTTGAGAGTTTAGGTTGGGTATTTAAAGATTAAGTTTGAATAGGATAGGATAGATGAACGTCTTTTCCGCACTTAAACTCGCATTTGGTCCGTTCCACTTGCAGGCCTCCAAGGCCGTAATCAAACACGCGGGCTCAGTGCGTGTTGGTGGATGTCAAATGTCTTTGTATTTTCGGTTCTAAGACATGCCGGATTCCTCAAGATGTTTTCCTTCACGGTTTTTGAGAGCAGTGGTGATGTATAATTTACACAACATAATTCATACAGTAAAATCGACGTTAATTTAAGTACAGTGGTCATCTGCATTATGTGTACATAACGCAAACGCGTCATGCATTCAATAAATCTACTACATAATATTTTGAAAATGCCTTCTAGAGGACATTTTTATAATCTTTTAAACTCAATAAAACTGTAGTAAAGCTGTTTAAACTCAATAAAATATTATTTAATTTTTTTTTTTTTAAATCTTTATATAATTTTATTTAAAAATCAACTACACTAGAAAAAAAAATTTTGTTTTGAAAAAATATTCATTAAAAAAAAATTCAAAACAAGCGTTTTTCGTATTCTTCTCAGTAAACTCTTTCATTTGATACACATATCATGGCAGTGCACAAAAAATAACTAATCCGCCATCTTGGGCAATCTGCCGTATTGGATTTAGAATGACGTTACTTAGCTAAACATATGTTATTCAAACTAAACGTGTATGCAAAACTTCATCTTAAACAGTAGAGGACAACTGCTTTAAAATTCAGTTACCAGATTTGACCCGAACACACTTACATACATACATACATAAATACATATTTTGTAAGTCAATTCAAAAGTATTTATTTACATAGGTAAAAGTATATACAGTGTATAAAATACTTAATTAACTATTGAATACAAACATATACACTTAAACCAAAAAATACTCACTAACTAAACCTCAAAAAATATACTACGCTAAAATATGGTGTCGAAAAACTCGTTGTCCACAATAGAAATTCTGGAATTTCTTTCTCTTTATTTATTTGTATTTGTAAATGGAACATGTTCGCTCCGTCACTTACTTTAATGAAGCCTTATTCATTGGTTCGGCGTCAGTTAACATCGGCTATCGCGAACTAAAACCAAAAAAAAAAGTGCGAGCCAAGTGCGAGTCGGACAAAATCACGTTTTTTTGTATGGGAGCCCAATTTAAATATTTATTTAATTCCGTTTTTAGTATTTGTTGTTATAGCGGCAACAGAAATACATCATCTGTGAAAATTTCAACTGTCTAGCTAACACGGTTCATGAGATACAGCTTGGTGACAGACGGACAGACAGACAGACAGACGGACCGCGGAGTCTTAGTAATAGGGTCCCGTTTTTACCCTTTGGGTACGGAACCCTAAAAACATTACATTGCCTAAACTGCTATAAGTACCTAATCCATTGTGGAATGTAGTAATTATGAGAACAAGCATTAATCAGTGCGTCGACTCTGCTATTCTAATTAACCAGGCGCTTCGCTTTCATTTGGAATGGGGCCATTACTCAATCTTATATCCCAGCTTTGGGTACGACATACATAGTTAGGTATCCCTCATAAAGTATGACTCATGTTTTCACAAAGAAAACATTACCTAAGTATACAAAAAATACAACTTTCGAGTAAAAATTAAACTGGTAGAGGGTATAATAAACACGATTAATTAAGATAACAAATAAACGACAAAATAATGAGATACCGTCGATCTAACTGTCACTCTAATTATCAAGTAGTCGCCCTAAACCGCCACGGGACACGGGCGTCTATTAGCATAAGTTTATTAATAATTATTATTTCAATAAAAATATTAATATTTAAAAATCATTTTATAAAAATAAAATCATAATTATTTTTTAAAAACGTTAGTGTTCAAATTTCAAATTAGTGTTCGTTTTTATAAGTGTTCGATTTTTAAACAAGAATTTTTAATTGTTTTTTCAAAATGGATGAGTATATTTGGAAAGATAGTAATGTTTTTTATAACGTTTTATGCTTTTTGATAACTGAAAACGAAAAGTTATTTGATAGGAGTGATGTTAGATTGTATTGGACCACAGTTTTTCATATGTTTGGGGTCCTGCATAATGTTTATATATCTATTTTCGCTGCTACCCTTGATATTAAGCCTAGTGAAAATCAAGATTTAGATAACCTGTATCGATACAAACCTGGATATCTGACCGGATGGAATTTCGTGAGTACTTTAATATATATATAATATAATTTCCAACCTTGGTTTCCAGTGTAACCGGTTGCATCTGAGTACCAGTGTGTTAAAAAAAATAGTGCCTATCACAACCCAGTAACTTAGTTTGTGGCAAGACTGGTGTCAGTTTTCTGTTTTAATGACTGTAGAAGATCAATACTTCTGGTCGACTATAATTTTTTTGAAGCTACCTTCTTTGTAATCAATGGTCATGTTTCAAAATTTTTATTGCATTACCTATCAGATGGTCAAAAAAAGTTAAAATCATAGACACACCTTCTAAATATTACGAAAACTTTGGTATATGTAAATTATTAAAGAAAAATAATTATTATTTTTGCGGCAAATTAAGTCAACTGCGGGTATTCGGAAAAAAAAACTTGATAACCACTATTGTTATAATTTAACGTTGAAATTTTAAGTTGCACATTTTTGCAAGGTTCTTACTTTACTTTTTAAGACTTATGCACGTATATCGTGACACGAGTTGGGTGTCAAACCAAATGCTATGGAATACATTTCTTAGCAATTTAGTTTCTTTTGGAAATCCTAAAAGAAACGGCTTAGTCCAGGAGCAATCACATGCGAGATGGAAGACGCGATGTGGATTTCTGTCTATGTGATTGGTCGATTGATGGCGTTCAAGCTCGTTGCCTTGCTGAATTCACTAACGCAATTAGGCTGCAGGAATTCTATTGAGAATATTATTAAATGGACTAAAAAATTGTCAATTTATTATCTAGGTACACCATTAAAGAAAAAAAAAACTTTATTGCAGACTCAAAGGGCCATTGTTTTGTTAGTATTACAAACTACTTAAAAAATTAAGAGGAACTGTCGTTTTTTGACGTTCAAAAATGCCGATTCTCAGACCAATTTGAATATCTACATCTGTATTGATTTTGATTAAAAAGATATTTGCCTTATATTATACGAGAATTGAACACGTTATGTGCGTTACACGTTTCAAAGCCTATCTCTCAGTCCAATTTATTTATATCACATCTTAACTAACATTATAATTGCGAAATTGAGTTTATTTATTTATTTATTCAAACTCCATGCAACGTACAGGTTCATAGGAGGACTTAATGTCTGAGCCATTCTCTACCAGCCAAGCAAGGGTGGTGTAGAGATAACATGGCAGCTGCATAGCAAAAAAAGTAAACTGTGTACATTAATATTTATATATTGATAAAATAGATAGTTTACATAGTTTGTTTGTCTGTTACGCTGTCATGTCTTAAAGGCAGAAAGGATTTGGATGAAACTTGGCATAACGGTAGACCAGAATCTGGATTTGCGCATTGGTTACTTTTACCCGAGTGCCGAAGGAGGGTAATGTGTTTATCAGTCTATGTATGTTTGTTCCTTCGTGGCGTTCTAGAGACCAAACGCGTTGGCCGATTTTGATGATACTTACGTCAATCGATTCGTCTTAACCATGCGAGTGCCACTGGCTACATAAAAATTGGAAAATAGAAAAATGACGGCTTTCGGGCGCCATATTGAATACCATACAGAATTGTGCCCCCAATTATTTTTTCTTCCAAAACCATCGCGTGGGGTCTCAAAATAAAGGGTTTTAAGGGATGATTTCATAAATATAGAACACTTATACGTTTAAATGCAACATAATTCGAAAAATAAAAAAAAGTTAATTCAAAAAATCAAAAAACCCGTCTGCTTAAGAAGCGAACTAAAAAGACGTAAACAAGAAGAAAATAATGCTGTGCAGTCGGAGGATACATCTGGTTTTGGTTAGTCAGCTCGCCAATATGTGTCCTCCGACTGCACAGCATGATTTTCTTCTTGTTTACTTCTTTTTAGTTCGCTTCTCAAGCAGTCGGATTTTTTATTTTTCGAATTAACTTTTCTATTAACCCGGTATAATGTTGCCTTGGGATTATAAAACACTTATCACGCGGGCGAAGTCGTTGGCAGAAGCTAGTATTATTATCTTTATCTCTACACATATATAACATCACGCCAGTATTCCCGGAAGGGTTAGGCAGGGGTGCACCTAACATTTCACCTTCGAACATTTCACCAGCTGTTTTTTTTTATTATCATTGCCCCAAACTAGAAATTTATTCCTAACTAGCTGTCCCACGCGGCTTCGCTCCCATCGGCTACCTACCTACCCTACCCTACATACATGAATGTTGCGTAACTTTAATCGCTTACGCAGCGCACGCAACGAAAGCTCTCAAAAAGGAATAATTTTGCCCGTTTTTGCAACATTTTTCATTAATGCTCCGCTCCTATTGGTCGTAGCATGATGTTATATAGCCTATAACCTTCCTCGATAAGTGGACCATCCAACACAAAAATAATTTTTCAATTCTAACTAGTAGTTCCTGAGATTAGCGCGTTCAAACAAACAAAAAAACTCTTCAGCTTTATAGTATTTAGTATAGATTTTTTCTTTCCTTTTTTTGTTTGAGTCCTATGGAAAAGAGGCCGAGTCTATTGTCATCAACCTGACACAAGTCCAAATTCCGGACTGGTATTAATATAATTAACTTTTAATTGGTCATTACCTACTTCAAAATTACCTAATTATCAGTTTCGTAATGATTTTCTTACAATAAACTATTGCGACACTGGACTACAATTATCGCACGTGTATTGATAATGTATTTAAATATATTTATTTTGTTTGTATTGGTTTTAAAGATATACAATGTATACCTTAAATGGGTTAGCAGACTTACTAAGGTACTACACCTTTAATTATTCAGTCATGTTTGTATGTGTTCGGTGTAAGTATTTTCCAAGTCGAATTGTCCAAATTTAAGTTTTCAAACCAGTCAGATTGAGGGTAAGCCCACAATAGGGATGTTTCCTGGTACAGTCCGTCAGTGAGATTATAAAATAATATTGTACAAGTATTTTTTGCTTTACCAAATCAATAAAAATTTCAAAGTTCAGAAGTGGGGGCTTGTGACGTCGCTAAGGCAGTATCAAGTGTACTAGAGATATTTCTACGCGTTATATCGTCGTCACGTGTTTACGTGTCAAAACAAAAATTACGTGTCCAATATTATTTATTACTAGATGTCCCACGTGGCTGTCCCGTGGCTGTCACGTGGCTGTCCCGTCAACCGGCTACGTACCTATCCATCTACGCTACCTACCATACCCTACCTATACTACATACATGTTTTTTGCGTAACTTTAACCGCTTACGCAGAGCACGCAACGGAAGGTCTCAAAAAATTTCCTGTTTTTGCAACATTTTTCATTTATGCTCCGCTCCTATTGGTTGTACCGTGATATTATATAGCCTATAACCTTCCTCGATGAATGGACTATCCAGCACAAAAAGAATTTTTCAATTCCAACCAGTAGTTCCTGAGATTAGCTCGTTTAAACAAACAAACTCTTCAGCTTTATAATATTATAGTATAGATAAACTACCTGACCGGCAAAAAACGAATTTTCAATTAAAATCCCTATTTCTTTGCCAGATTTACCTATTAATGTAATAATTTTGCGTCAAACCCCATCCGATAATGAACGGCTATCCGATAATTCGACTGAATTTTCATAATAAAAAGTCATAATTGAAGGTTTAGCTCTCGTTTATTTCCTCCTCCAATGTTAGACAAATTTAAAAGATATTTCTTAAATTTAATAAAAAAGATATATGTTATGCTTATTAAGTTTTAATTTTGTCATTTACATCTTGTGAACGATCTGATTCTTCAAAAGATAATGAAACTGATAAATCTAAACATATAAATAGATAATAAATTTTTACTTAGGATATTCAGTTGGATGGCTGCGACGGAATTTCCTCTTAAGTTTCGTTTTTAGAAATCTAAGAGTGGATCTCTGACCAAACAGCTCCTATGTGAAACTTTTCAGAAATATTCTGTGTTCAATTCCAATACCTCAATTTTCAACTTTTCTCCCTGATACCCTGCTCCTCGCGTGTTCCACGTTACTGAGGTTCGTGAGTCCCCCTCCGGGAGATCAACTTTTCGGTGATGATGTTCCTCTCCATCTATGTCTGTCCTTAGCGTCATGCAGTGCGCCGTGCAGTTTGGTGTTCAATGTTCCACGGATTTGGTTCACCTTGAATATACATGCTACAAAACCCTGCTAGCTCTCTATATAATACCTAGAAATCTAATAAACGACCTTAAACTTTGCCCATATACGATCACACCACATCACACTATCAGTAATTATCTATACTCTGTTTTTCTGTCCGTTTGTTTATGTTTTCATTTCTAAATCGTTGAATGGATTATGATGAAACTTGGTACATAGACCTGGATTTACCATTGGAATGGATACTATCGTATGTTCCATCTCGGTAGTAAGTTTCCTTGGAATAATTTCTGACATTCACGCGGGCGAAGTCTCAAAATAAAATAATATTATCATAAGTTTACAATTATTATGATAATAAACTCATGCGACAGGTCAAATAGGGTCAAATCAACTTTCTAGATTATCTACAAGACGTTTAAGAAATTAATTCTGAATGATCGTCTTTCATTTATTTGTTTATGAGAGTTTTAATTGCAATTATTGATTATGGAACACTGTGTGGATTCTTTGTTCTTGAAGTAGGTAAGGTTCCCTCGGGATCTTTAAGTCAGGAGTGAATAAGTTGCTTCCATTCCTATTATGTGAGACAAGCTGTGCCCGCGGCTTCGCTCCCGTCAACTGACTAACTACTTACCCTACCCTACCCTACCTAGCCTTCTTTTTCTTTAACAACTTTTGTTTTTAAACAAAGAATATTCAAATCGGTCTAGCCGTTTTTGAGTTTCAGCGATTGATTTTTATTTATATAAGATCAAACGCCAGTCCCACAAAAATAAAAAAGTTATTTTCCTTATTGACTGGCTATTGCTAAACGTGGGTCACTCGTTTGATTCCCAAGTTAGGCAACATGTTAGGAGTTTTTCCAGTGACCTATTTTTCACTAACTGCCTGGAGCCTAAACTCCATTTGAAATAACATTAGACATGTTTCCAAATCTTTTTACAGTCCGTTCAACCGATTTTGAGTTCTATTCCGTAAACATAAGGATGACATAAAAAGCATAAACCTGTAACCAAAACCAACTATTTACTACAGCTACCATTTGTCGTATCACAAACGCAATAAAAGTCAAAATGGTTTGAAAGGGCTGTAAAATGGGCTAATTTAAACGTCTAATTTTATCGCAAATAGAGTATAGATATGCTTCTTATTGATGGCAATAACCTCGATCCTATTTTGATCCTATATTTCACCTCTGGTGTCAGATTTAATTAAGCCGCCTAACAGGCCTCTGACTTGGCTATTTCAGACTTACATTAACTAAGTCCTGGTTTCCTCACGATGTTTTCCTTCACCGTTGGCTGTGGTGTCCAGGATAAACTTAGAAAGTACATATGAATTTGAAAAGTCACATTGGTACATGCCCGGATTCTATTAAATAGACATAAATATAACTAGCGAAATATAAGCGATACCAAAACCAATATTAAAAAGTATCTCGAAAACCTGAAGTTCTGAACTATTATGATATGATAATAAAATAAAGAGTGCTACAAAAGTAATTATTTTTAACCGACATCCCAAAAAGGAGGAGGTTCTATCTTCAAATTAATGTTTTTTTTTAGTATGTTCAACGAAATTTCCGTCAATTGTGGGACGATTTTGAAAATACTTTATTTTTGTTTGAAAGAGTATTTTCCGATATTGGTCCCATTTTAATTTGGTGAAGATCTGATGAAGAACTTCAAAGATATACAACAGAACTCTTCAATAAATAACGGCAAAATTCTCCGGATTTCTGCAATCGCTTGTCTGTTTATTGTTTGTACGCTCGCTCTAAAGGGGTACGCAGATGTGTACAGTTCACTTTGGTACACTCTTATTTCACCGGTTATTTTCAAGTTTCATGATATTCGGATAATCTATTCTGGCATTATTGCCTATTAGGTAGGTACAACTAAAAAGTGAACAATATTTTTTTTAAACAACTAATTATACTACTGACTTCCAAATAAAAAAAAACAACAAAGTGAATAATAACATTCTTTTTGGAAGTCGGTATACATAACGCAAAAAATGGTAGGTACCTACGAAAGACACCGACTTGTTGTATTTTTAAAATAGGCGGATTATAACCGTTTGACGTTTAGTTTGTTTGCCTTTTTTATCGGGTATAGTCTCATTGTGATAAAAGAAAAAGAAAATAACTTTCAATATAGGGTAGAGAAAAAATCCTTTTAACAACCAATTTTGACTTTGACTTTGACACTCTCAGATGACGCCTATAATTTAGCAGTGGGCGCATTACACACCAATTATATAAGAAGTTCTTAGCAACGATCAGCATTGAAATTATTTAATAATAAACCAATATTAAATCTTAATCACAACTTGCGATTTTCATTTGTTGATTTACATAATAATTATCAAGTTCATCTCTTTATCTCAATCATCTCGCTCGCACGTCTGACACACGTATCATCGTACGATTCTGTCACGCATCTTATTGGGAGGCACGTATTGCATGATCATCATAAGTCAAAACATTCCTACATAACTGACTAACTACTACCCCACTGTAGGCCAAAGCCTTTTTAGGTCTCAGGCTGTCTTAGAAACCTTCTTTCTGAGTTACTTAATTTTTTAATATCTTCATTTATATTAGAAAACATACAAAAACATGGATTCTCTGACTCCTGTGCGAGATGATGGAGAGGTGAGGTTTTAGCCACTGGGCTATATATAGCACTAGCTACTGCCAGCGGCTTCGCCCGCGTGAAAATCGGAAATTACCCCGAAGGTACATATTCCCGGGATAGAAAGAATCCTATGTGCTATTCCTGACTATAATCTATCTCTGTATCAAATTTCAACCACATCCGTCCAGCCGTTTGAATGTGAAGAAGAAACAAACACACACTTACACACTCACAAACCCTCGCTTTTATAATTTTATCTATTATGTATTTTGTGATATTAATAACATCTGCAAGTGGCTTCGCCCGCGTGAATGTAGAAAATTATCCTGAGGGAACATATTCCTGGGGTAAAAAGTATCCTATGTGCTATTCCAGACCAACCTAAACCCTCCTCTCCTTTCCTATCTCTGTGCCAAATTTTATCAAGATTTGTTCATTAGTTTTTGAGTGAAAGAGTAACAAACACACACACTTACTAACTTTCGCCTTTATAATATTGGTGTGAAGTGTGTGATAGGTTAATACTCTTTCCTATAAGCTTGACTTAAAGAGGAGTATAAAATAAGTAGATAGATCCTGAGGCCTGGCGACCGTACCTCCGTTGGTCGCGGCCGTAGTTTTTAGATTTTTGATGACAGTCGTTAAGGGTAGTTAGAACCACGAAAATCTGTGAACCAGTCTTAACAAGGGGTATCATGTTGAGGAGTTTAGATAGGCAGTCAGTCTATGTAAAATATTGATTCAGCTACATCCAGTTAATCTGGAAGCCAAGCACATTACCTATATAATAACAATGATACAATGATGATGATGTTTTTAAGTCAAGAGTGAATAGGTTCCTTCTAGGCAAGCGCGCTTCACAGTCGAACACATCATCGCTTACCATCAGGTGAGATAGTGGTCAAGCTCGAGACAATAATAAAAAAAACGGGAAAGTGCGTGTCGAACTTCGCATATTTAGGGTTTCGTACCAATTTATCAATATATTGGTATTTGTTAGTAAAATATATATACGTAATAATAAACATTATCACCAAACTTCAAGTTCAGTCAATGAGAAGTTAAAAAATTCTTTGGAACAAAATGTGTGACAGACGACGAACAGATCGACATACGGACAGCCAGACGGACACTTAAGTGACAGCAATAGGGCTCCGTTTGGACCCTTCAGGTACAGAAGCCTAAAAAATAGGTAATTTTGTGTTATAGTCTCAAAGTTCAAATCATGAAACACAACTACAGTTTTTTGACCCGCAATCGCGGATATATTCACCAACACGTGAAAGATATGCTTACACAAGAGGTAAAAAGGTCAAAATATAATTAGGTACACTTCATTAAGAAATCGAACGACAATAATTAGCCAATACCACTGCAATCTATTATTACAGAACTATTGATAAGACGTTACTCAGTGTTATCACTAATTAAGGCATTGTCTATTCAAGAGTTAATTATAATGTCTGATTAAAAAATAAACTGGGTGACCCCAGATTCCGCAGTCGCCCGAAGAAGTGTTCTTACCTATTTAGTAGTATTCTGTCTAATCTAATTATCTAAATACTACTAAAATTCTTTAGGGATGCCCACTTTGCTATTATTTATTTTTATACTCTTTATTTTTTATCATGCGGCTACTCTCACATGGTCTAATATAGTGATTTTGTAGAAAAATCCAGCCAAGTGCGAGTCGGACCCGCGCACAAAGGGCTCCGTACCATTATCGCAAAAAACAACAAAAAGTCACGTTTGTTGTATGCATCTAAATATTTATTTTATTCTGTTTTTCGTATTTGTTATTGTAGCAGTAGTTCATGAGATACAGCCTGGTGACAGATGGACCGCGGAGTCTTAGTAATAGGGTCCCGTTTTTACGCTTTGGGTACAGAACTCTAAAAAGAACTTAACTTAATACAACCGTCTTCCAAATAAAAATACAAAGCGAAAAATAACTTCAATTTCGAAAATCGATGCCTTAGGTACCTACCTAACTCTTATTTTTTACCTCTCGTTATCATTTTGCGACACCGACTACCATACCTATAATGCCCACAGTAATGCTAGAATAGATTACCCAAATAGCATGTAACTTGAACATAACCGGTTGAATGAGAACACTCTTATTCCAGCGGTTATGTTCAAGTTACGGTTACGCAGATGTAGACAGTTCACTCTAGTACACACCAGAGTGAATTGACTACCTCCTTCTTTTTGGGGAATCGGTTAAAAAAAGCAAATTTCTTTACCTCGCTGTATATTAGTTTGTACTCTCTTTCCTTTGTAATCACCCATCTCAAAAGCACAATCTTTAAATTGCATTTTATTGTTTACATCCTACACTCTAAAAAGCATATTATTGCAACAGCCGGACATCAAATCCCTTTATCGTGCGGACGTCCAAAGTTCAGTCACGTGTCTGTCCCAATATTTGCATTATCAGCCCTGCGGACACAATTCGACTGCTTATCTAGGGCGTCCTCTTTTTGATAAGGCGCCACTGCAAGCGTGTAGCGTGGCGATAAGCCTAGCATTTATCAGCTGTTTAAATTTCCACTCTAACATTCTCCAATTGCAGGAAAAATACCTTGGAAATAGTACTCTTGTTCAAGACAGGTTGACAATTTCAGCCTTATGTACAGGCACGGATCACATAATACTAGCATAGTACAGGTATTCTTCACCGATGTCAGTAATCTATACTTAATATTATAAAGCTGAAAAGTTTGTTTGTTTGAACGCGCTAATCTCAGGAACTACTGGTTGGAATTGAAAATTCTTTTTGTATTGGATAGCCCATTTATCGAGGAAGGTTATAGGTAAATAACATCACGCAACGACCAATAGGAGCGGAGCATAAATGAAAAATGTTGCAAAAACGGGCAAAAAATATTCCTTTTTGAGAGCTTCCATTGCGTGCGCTGCGTAAACGGTTTAGATGTAGGTAGGTAGCCAGTTGACGGGAGCGAAGCCGCGTGGGACATTCCAACAGTATTGTTGATCTTTGTGGTTAAACGCAACGGGAGTCAAACCTGCACCAATATATAGGGTTACGTCTTGGAAATCTATAGATATGGGTACTTATCATCCAAGAAATCCTGATCTATTAGAAGACAGTATAAATTCTAATTAATATTCTTTTAGGAACAATACAGGAATTATAAGTTGATCAGACTGATTATGATAACTATTTAAATGATAAGGGCTTAATGTCAGCGGGAAGCGAGCCAGATTGATAACCGTACCTACGCGGAACTTCAATTAGGTAGATAAACTAAACTGTGAATTATAAGAACATTGAGCCCTCAATTTTGGTAATCGTTTACCTAAACGAAGAATATGTGAAAAAAATCAAAAGAGCCGACTGCTTAGGAAGCGAACTAAAAAGACGTAAACAAGGAGCAAATCATGCTGTGCAGTCGGAGGATACATCAGGTCAGCCAGCTCGCGAATATGTATCCTTCGACTGCACAGCATGATTTGCTTCTTGTTTACGTCTTTTTAGTTCGCTTCTTATGCAGTCGGCTCGTTTGATTTTTTGAATTAACTTTTTTTATTTATACCTAACTTTTAAGTTAACATTTTTTTTCGAGGTAGGCACATAGTTCATTCAAATATGTAAGTTTTATATATTTTTGAAATCACCTCTTAAAACCCTTTATTTTGATACACAAAAGGTTTGGAAGAAAAAAATTTGGGCACCTACATTAAGGCGCCCAAAAGCCGCTATTTATATTTTACAATTTTAATGCAGCCAGTGACATTCGCAAGGTTAAGACGAATCGATTGACGTACGAATTATAAAAATCGGTCACACGTTTTGTCTCTAGAACGCCACATAGGAACATACATACATAGACTGATAAACACATTACCCTCCTTCGGCAGTCAGGTAAAAAAAGAGTAAAACTGACATGAGTAGGACTTGAACCTGCGACCTTTGGCAAGCTATATCATTGTTGTAATCTGACTGAGCTACGAGTACCACGTCTTGGTTACGTCATGGAAAAACCCAAAATTACTTTTCCCCAATCTACAAAATCTCCATGCATAATCCACTTTCCAAATTCCATAAACAAACTGCCTACATTTTTATGTACCTTCTTATACTCGTAATGAAGACATTACTTATTTACATAGGCCTACTCAAAACGAAACAATAGGAATTATTAGAAGTTTTCTATGCACTGTGTAGGTACAAGTATTGTCAAGGTCAGCCCTTTCTAGTTGAGAGGTTAGCTGCCTTTAAATAAATTTGAATATGAAGAAACTTTCGATTTGTGATTTTTTATAACGGTGTACTTCTCCGTCTGCTAAGCCAACAAACGATTTAATAATCATTACATTTCTGTTTCACTGAAATAAAGCAACACCATTACTGAGTATCAAACGCTTTTGTTACTAATGATATTTTATTTACATACTTAACATCACGCCTTCATGTGTCTTTCGTAGGTACAATTTTTTGCGTTATGGACACTGACTTCCAAAAAGAAAGTTATTTTTCACTTTTTTTTTGGAAGTAGGTAGTATATTTTTGTTTTTTTCGTCACTTTTTAGTTGTACCTACCTAATAGGCAAGTTTTTTAGTAAGGTATCCATACTGCCAGAATAGATTACCTGAATATCATGAAACATGAACGCTGTCGGTGAAATGAGAGTGTACCAAAGTGAAATGTACACATCTACGTACCCCGTTTAGAGCGTACTGGCGTCATGTTATGTTATAAAACGGTTTAAACAATAAACAGACATGCGATTGCAGCAATCCCGAGAGATTTGCCGCTATTTATTGAAGAGTTCTGTTGTATATCTTCGAAGTTCTTCATCAGATCTTCACCAAATTATAATGGGACCAATTTCAGAACATAATCTTTCAAACTAAAAAAAGAATATTTAATTTGTCCACAATTGACAGAGATATCGGAGAAATACCCAAAAATAAAAATTAAGTCGATCATAGAACTTTCTCCTTTTTGGTAAGTCGGTTAAAAACTCTATAACATTTTGCCCGAAACGGGAATCGAACCCAAGATCTCATGCTTAACAGTAGCTTTTGCGATCACTAGACCAACAAGGCAGATACTTATTTTATTTAAACCGGAAATACTTCAGTTCCTCTGAAACAAGCCGCGGGAGAAAACCACGGGGAAGACCTAGTCAGCCCAGACTAGGAAGAACTAGTTTTATTGAGTGGGTTAGGGGGTTAGGTCTCATTGACTTGCGGATTATGAATCCTTATAAACCGCTTTCGATGATACCTACCCCCATCACGTCTGTATGACAGACGCGACTGTACTCCAGAACCTGAACTTTGTCTATCGTCTGATACCTGATAACAGCCAGACATTTTGATTTGAACAAAATATATTTTAAAATATAATAACAGGCAATGCTGCCAGTCTTTTGGGTACATTACCAGTGGACAACGATGTGGAGGAGTTTTTCGACGCCATATTTTAGTTTAGTATATTTTTTGAGGTTTAGTTAGTGAGTATTTTTTGGTTTAAGTGTATATATTTGTAGTCAATATTTAATTAAGTATTTTATACACTGTATATACTTGTACCTATGTAAATAAATATAACAGGTTAATTTTCAAAGACCAGCCAAATTTGTATGTACATTTTGCCGAGTTAATGCGGGCAAAATGTACAGAATGGCTGTTTTATTTTCTTTTCTTTTTAGAATTCCGTACCCAAAGGGTAAAATGGGGCCCTATTACTAAGACTCCACTGTCCGTCTGATACCAGGCTGTATTTCATGAACCGTGATGGCTAGTCATTTGAAATTATCATACATGATGTATTTCTGTTGCTAAATTGGATTGGATTGGATTAAACTTTTTCATTTGATACCTATACCTTGAGAGTGCATAAAAGTAATTGGTCCGCCATCTTAAGTAGTCCGCCATATTGAATTTAGAAACATGTCACTTAGCTTACCATGCATTGTCATACAAATCAAACGAGAGATGTGCAAGATTTTACCCAAACATACAAACAAGGCAAGTTAAATAAAAGCTTGTAAAAATGCACGGCTTCTATAATACTAGCCACAAAGTTTGAAGCTAGTCTTCCAATTAACGGCTGGTTGTAAGAGTCTCATTGAGTGGGGGTAGGTCTCATTGACAGCGGATTATGAATCCTTATAAACGCTATCGATAAGACCTACCCCATAACGTCTGTATCCTGTACAGACGCGTCTGTCCTTCACAGACTGAACTTTGTCTATCGTCTGATAGCTGATAACAGCCAGACATGATTTGACCCCGGCGTCACCTTTAATTAAATGAACTGATTAATAATCATTATTAGTAATTAGTTTTATTTGTTTGTAGGAAGAATGGCGTGTTTGTTTTACCATGAGCTAATAAAACTGGTTTTTGTATAGCAATCACAATCAAATACCAATTTTGTGAAATTGGAATTGTCGAAGCCAATTTTGTAGGTATTATTGAGTAGGTAATCCATCTAATTCTTGAATAGAAGCAAACATTTGAAGATATGTGTTGGCCCAGTTCCTCTCACAGAGAGGAGGTCTGTGTCCCAGCTGTGGGAACATTATTTAGACTTTTGCTAATATTTTAGTGTCTTCCGATATTTTTATACGGTTTAGCTATCAGAAAACAATTGTAATATTATATTGTAATATATCGCTTAATTTCCTCGTTGTAGTTACCAAATTATTTGATAATCTTTATATTACTCGTAATAACACTCTTTAAGGAAACTTTTATTTGTCGGATATTCCAGTTTATTGGCATGCTTTAATTTTAGAAACTGAAATCTTCATTACGTTTTGCCAAACACCGGCTTGATGCACGAGAGTCGATCGAAAAACGGGCCAAGAGGCTCACCGGCAATGTGGCACTGGCCGAGTCAAAGGTTGCCTCCGCTCGCCTTCTTGCGCAGAGTTGCCAGCTTGTCGGTTTTTATCGGTTGCATTTCGGGGATGGAATTGCATGGTCTAATTCCACCTAGCCCGTTTCATCATCGGACTACAAGACGTACGGCGATGCGCCATCGGTACATGGTGGACATCCATGTGCTGCGAAAATGTCCCGAGGTCAATATCAAACATTATGTTATATTACAAAATTTTTGGCAAACTTTGTCTGCAAACCTGCCGGTCGATCCGACTATTATTTTCTTTTGTCAACTGGCACAATCAATCCTGTGTCTGCCCTGTATATTAACTCGCACTTTCTTATCTTTCCAGATGTTCCAAACGATATTCCTGACGATGTCGCTGGTGTACGATGTCATGGAGTGGTTGGACCGCCACGAGTCTGCTCTGGGGCGGAAACTCAAGTTCCTGAGAGATGTTCTGTTCTCGGGGCTCGTGGTGCCTCTGACTCTGGTAAGCTATTGCAGATATCTGATTCTAGCCCAACTTAGATCTGAAAGACAGGATCACAGGACTAAAGAGTGCAGGATAAGAGGTCTATAGCAGGAAAATAAGCTGTGAATGATAAAGATTCCGAAATCGTGGCTCTATTTTTGCGTGAATTAGAAGAGGAATCTAATCACATCTAATTCATATGTTTATGATATATGTGTCTATGATTAACATTTTATTCATCTAAAATTAGAAGAAACCCTTACTCAAGATAATGCTGGATTTCACTCTCCTAACACTAAAATATATCTTGAACTAAAATCATCAGCAATAAATATTTACTCTTTCTCCAAAATGTTGGCCGAATTTTGTAAAGATACTTGCACCAAACAACTATAGATTTCAGAGTAGTATTGTTGTTATCAATACAAAGTATTGATCCTGGTTTCTCCATCCAAATTGCGTAATACACTAAATCGCAGTTTCGATCACAACCGGAAGGAGTTCATATGTTTAAAAATCTGTCTACTCGTCACCTATTCTTGGATCAACCGTTTTAATCGATACACTACCCCTAGGAATCATGTAACCTTTCAATAACTTCTCAATTCTTTCTTTCCAGTTCATCACCACGATGTTTTGGACCGTCTACTGGATCGACCGCGAGCTGGTGTTCCCTGAAGTCTACGATCAGCTGGTCCCCTGGTGGTTCAACCACTGCGTGCACACTAACATCGCCATTGTAGTGCTGGTGGAGACAATCCTGGTGGCGCGGAGACATCCCACGAACTTCAAGCTGGAGTTGTGGCTGACTGGCGGGGCGGGAGTGCTTTATGCTATTGTGTAAGTATTAAAACATGAATTATCGTCATAGATTTAAATAGTTTTGATTATGCCCGTTCACCATACAATAAACACACCATTACTGATGTCTCGCGCATACAACCGATCCTGAAAATGGCACACCGCATGGAGAGTTGGTGTTAGTCTAGTATGACCTTTATAGTAGGCATGTGAACAACACGTGGCATCAGAAAAAACGTTTGGCCCACCCTAAGCCAGTAGTTCCAAAAGATGACGGAAGTTTACGACGAATTAAGAAAATGTCTACCATTATGACTAACAATACTCGTATCAGTGTGCTTAGGATAGGATAGATGGACCCCTTTTCCGCACTTAGACTCGCATTTTGTCCGTTGTGCGTGCAGGCCTCCTCTTTGTGAGAGGGCAAGGGCCGTAATCCACCATGCGGGTCCAGTGCATGCTGGTGGATGTCACATGTCTTCGAATTTTTTGTTTCTAAGACATGCCGGTTTCCTCACGATGTTTTCCTTCACCGTTTTGAGAGCAGTGGTGATGAAATAATTTACACAAAGTAAAGCGCCTGCCTGGGCTCGAACCCACGACCTACAACTTGTAAGTCGCGGCCATTACCACTGGGCCACCACTGCTCTCTGTATCAGTGTGCTTATTCCGAGTTTTTAACGTAGAAACTCACTCCTGCCGAGCGTGCACGGCCTCTGTGATAGGCTTGAGTCGCACGCATCTTAGCACGGTTTTGCTCCCAAACTGTGATAAAAATGTGTGACAAGCCTGTCAAAGTAGGCAGTGCTCGCCCGGCAGATAACGTAGACGATCTCTTATGTCAAAATGTATCGTCGTGATGGCCCAGTGGCTACGACCTCGCCTCTCGTGCTTGTGGTGTGGGTTCGAATCCTGGCATGTACCAATGTGACTTTTTCAAATTCATATGTACTTGCCAAGTTAAGGTGAAGGAAAACATCGTGAAGAAACCTAGACTTATAGTGAGTTTATAAGATTGTGCTCCATTGGTGTAATTGCCGCAAGGCGTTCCAGTGCGAGGATACACTAATAAATAAAAAAAAAAGAGGTTTCCCCTTACCGTCACCAGACAGCGCTTATCCAATTTCAATACAAATTGACGTTAGCGATAACGCGATTGAGCGTGAGTAAAAACTCGCACTAAGGCTTCAGGACTTTTAAAGATTACGTCTAACAGAGAAACTAACAATTTTACCTTTTAAAAATATTAGAAGTTTAGACAAAATTCGTGCTCCACGAAAGAATAACCGTTGCGATAGGTTAGGTACCGATCTAAAACTCAAAGGTAGTCCATTGATGAAATTTTCATCAATTTTGTGGTAACAGAAAAAACTCCCAGCCAACAACAGTAACAGTCAACAGCGATAATATCATAACGACCAGTAATTAAGCATATGTTCTTGTACTAACTTACCATTTTTATATTTTCCAGCTACTATTCAATCTACTTTATCTCCCACCGCTGGCTATACGCAGTCTTCGGCATCATGACCTGGTGGCAGGTCTGCCTCTACCAGCTCCTCATCTGGTCGTCCACCTTCATCTTCTACTTCATCCAGTACCCCATCAACAGGATCTTCCACCGAGAAGAATCCAGCGAACAGAAAGAAATCCAGGCAACAAAGACTGGGATCCAGAATGGTGCCTACAGTGAAGAATCCACAGGGGTTCCTGACAGCTGGCTTAAGCAGAGGTCTAAGAACCAGATTGAGAATTCTAGTTTCTGATTGGTTGATTACTGGTTTTGGTTTTAATGTAAATTGATAATGAATGTTTGGATACCCACCTTTATATAAATGGTTACTGGATTGTGAAACTGGTCCTTAAAACTAGCAGAATTTATAAAAAAAACTGACGTTTGTAACTGTCGTACTGTAAATTTGCTATACTCTTTTATCCAGAGAAGTAACGAGCAATGATCACCACGCTTGCTCACTATACTCCATGTGCGATAACATTAGACGTTTAAATTAGCCCATTTTACAGCCCATACAACCGATTTTGACTTCTATTGCGTAAGTGATACGACACATGGTAGTTGTAGAAAACAGTTGGTTTTGGTAACAGGTTTATGCTTTTTATGTCATCCTTATGTTTACGGGATAGAACTCAAAATCGGTTGAACGGACTGTAAAAAGATTTGGAAACATGTCTAATGTTATTTCTAATGGAGTTTAAGTGCTGGTGATATCATGTCAAAAAATTTTGAGTTTCCTCACGGTGTTTTTTATTTAAAAGTCAGTGGTGTCTTAAATTAACTTTGAAAGTATATGATGACATTGAATAGTTTTTTTTTGCCTTAAATCAGGTGTTTAAATAACGGGTAAATAAATATTTTAGTAACCTTTGAAATACAATAAATTGGCCAAAATATACTAACGGCTGTGATTTCTTCGAATTAAAATAAGAGCATATTCATTGAATATTGAACCATGATATCTTTTAGTTTAATTTAATAACTGGTGATAAAAATCTGTTTTAAAAATATGTCTTTGTAGGTCGAGATTGTGATAAGTCTATGACCAAAAATTGTTATTAATTATATTTATAGTTTAAATCTCAAGAAAATGTGGTCCAAACAGAAAATAAATAATTAGCATAATGAAACATGAAATATTGATTTTCAGAATTCCATTTCGATGTTGAAATTATTTTCATATTACCAATGATAGAAATTCCAATTTTGTATTTTTGTAAAAGAATAATATTATAATAGTGTCGTAAATAGGTTAAGTTTAAAATATTTATAAAAAGTTTATCTTCTAAGTATTTCGTAAGGCGAATCCAATCGATATTAAATGGGGTAGGACATCCATTTTCAAGATTTAACAATAAATTTTAACCTACAATAATAACTTCTATATTTTTAAGTTCTAACTTTCTTCGTTCTTAACATAGGCCCATATTCGCCAGTCGCCAAGACAACGGGAAAATCTCTCGAGTTAACAAGCTGTAATTGTCAATTTGATGATTCGAGGTGGAGTCGAGTTGGAGATCACGACTTGGATGTAGGGTCAAGTCTTCTTTGATAACCACAAAAATATGTATATCATTATCATCATCATTTCAGCCGAAAGACGTCCACTGCTGGACATAGGCCTCCCCCAATGTATATACAAAATAATATTTTTATTTCGTGATGAGCCAGCCAATAGTTATTTATTGAAAGTAAAATGTTTTGTCCCAATAATAATTGGCATCGCGTTACGAAACATCCTAATGTAATAATTTTATTAGTTTTTTGTACTCGTATGTGTTTGCAATAATGTAATTATGAGAAAATGACAAATTATTATTTCTACAGTTGTTTTATTTATTACTAGTTGTGACCGCGGCTTCGCTACCGTCGACTGCCTACCCTACTTACCTATATGCTTACCTACACCTACTGACTTTGCTACCTATTCTTTTTTTTCTAGTGTCATTTTGCCGCGGAGAATCTTAAAACCGCCATTCAGAAAATGACGTCAAATGCACAACGTCATATATCGAATATGGAGTTCAACTGAACGAGTATCTATCTAACTTTTTATAGAGTGAACCGATTGCGATGAAACAAAAACTATGTAATGCTTCAAGTTATCCACAATTTTTATGTATAAAAGTAATCTACATTGGTGTCGTACATTATACGTGAGGCATGTACATATAAACATAAAAAAATACCAAAAATGCTGGAAATGGTTGTTGATTATCTTTTAACACCCTGACTATTTTTTTGGAAATACTTTCGATGTACAAAAACGACTTTTCTACAGATTTATTATATGTATATTGGTTGATGATTGATATTGATGATTTATCTCGAGATTCCTCGAGTGTACGACTAAACGCCGACAGACTGAACACCGACAAGCAAAGTCGGTGCCCCGCTTCGCGCTTGGCTTAATGGTCATAAAAAAAATAACCACGAAGGGGATAGCGGGGTCTGTTCGCTCGCTTTGCTCGCTCACTGGACCCCGCCATCCCCTTCTAACCTAACCTGTCCAAGTCAGAGTGCCCCAAGTCTGTCGGTGTTCAGTCTGTCGGCGTAATGTCTGTCGGCGTTTAGTCATGGTCTGAGATTCCTCTGTGCTTCGGAAAGCCGTTCTTCCCGGCTGCCACTCGTAAATCGTTGACCGTCCTAACGGATAGTCAGAATCAGAAGCCAGAAAAGACAGCATCTTGCCAAGGGTCTTGTAAAGGACAGATGGATACTCCATGTAAAATTTTATTACTCAGCGGAGTCCGTCATAGTTTGGAAGACTTAGTTGATAGATTGGTTGGTTTTAATGACAGGTTTGTAGGTACAGTGGTCACAGCGGATCTTTGTGTCTCTAAAGTTGGTTGCAAGACCCTGCGCAGTTGCTATTTTACGTCAATTTTGAAGTAGAAGACAGCAGTGTATAATCATGCCTCTTTCACTCGATTACGTTTGTCGCATCGTCCTATCTCGCTTACTGTATGCAGTATACTCAATGACAAACTGTTTCTTGCGCAATGGTTCGCAGAGGCTAACTTCAGAGACACAAACAGCCGCTGTGACTAATGTACCTGATTCGTAATTCTGCAAAAAAAACCGGCCAAGAGCGACTCGGACTCGCGCATCGAGGGTTCAAACTCAAACATTAGCTTAAAGGTATTATAGACCTGAGTATTTGATATGAATTTCAATTAAATAGCTCTACGTGTCCATGAGGAAAGGGGTAGTAAGTTTTAAATAATTAAAATTATTTTTATTATACGATGTAACTAAAAATTTACGGTTTTCGCAATAATTCCTTTATCTGTGCTATAAAACGTTGCTTCGTACCAAATTTCAAGATTCTGAGTTCACGGGAAGTACCCTGCAGGTTTTTTTTATTCCCTTGCGAGTGTCGAAAATTTGCGGCATAAACGGCTATACCTTTTGATTGCGTTGGGTTAGAAGTTTGAATTTTCACAGCTTTAAGAGACAGTAGCCTTGAGTATTTGATATAAATTTCAGCTTGATACCTCCACGCGTTCATGAGAAAAAGGGTCTTGACAGACAGACAGACGGACGGACGGACAACAAAGTGATCCTATGAGGGTTCGGTTTTTTCCTTTCGAGGTACGGAACCCTAAAAAGCTACCTACTATTAATACCTGTTTTACGTGTAGGTAAGCTGACTAGGAAATTCTACGAGTATATTAGGTAGGTGTATCTATAGTTGGAAGGCCTCCAACCAGGTGGGGTGATGATACAATCCAGGCCACGGAAATACGCTGGATGCGAGATGCACAGGTCCGCCCAATGTGGCGAAGCTTAGGACAGAGTTATCTCCAGCAGTGGACGTCTTTTATCTGAAATGGCGATAATGAAACTGGGAAACAAAAATACAAAATGTTTTACAAAGTTTTTTATTATAGGAAAGTTTCCTTAAAACTATTGTGTACAAAATAAAAAAAATGTTGTTCGTATTTATAAAATGTACAAATATTTTGTGTGTCGATGTAATCGAGAAAAATAAATCACGCCTGGCAACACAAAATGGCAATTCCCTACTAATGGGAATCGAAACCAGGATGTTTATACCGAATCATGTCGACTGACAAACTGACCCTTATTTTGGAATCATTTCCTCCGCTCGGCTCCATCTCGATTCACCCTAATCAAATTGACAGTTCTATCTAATTATTTATTAATCCGTTTTCATAGCGATTGAATCAATCGGAGTGAAGGAAGTTGCCTTCAACTTAAAATAAAAGCAAAAAGCGTCAGCCAAAATTTTTTTTATCTCGATCACAAAAACACTCGAATTTTTCTTAAAATTACAGGTAACTAAGAGTATTTTCAATACAAAAATATTTTCTTTTCAATTCTATAAATTAAAAAATTGGCAGTGGTCTTTCAATGTACCGAAAAGAGTTATTTTTTCTTTACATAATTTATTTTTATTTAATTGACTTAATTTTATGTACTGAAGTACTTACTTATACGAAAACCTGTAGGGTATTATTTTTTTTTGTTGGGTACAACAAAATTGTCCAATTGTGCAACATTTTTGTCACTAAAATTAACTGTTGTTTTTGTCAGTAATATGTAACCTCCTGCTTTTTTGATGTCGATTTTGAAAGTAACTTTTCTATTTTCTGAAATTTTAGTGCATCATGATTTAAGAGACCGTCTATTTCCAAAAAATATTTTAGTTCTTGTCAATGCCTTCAATATACAGTCAACTCTTTTTTTTTAAGTTTGCTCCTCATTCTACCGATCATTCGTCAAAAAACTTAAAATGATCCCATTCTGATTCAAAATCATTGAATTCCCAATCCAAATTTCAATATTTCAACATCACATTCTCAATTTTTCAATCTACCTTTTCAAAAATGTTGTCCCACCCATCGGACAACTACAAAACTACCCTACAAGCTTTCATATCTCGAAAACTCTAATAAAAGTCTACAGGTCTATAGAATAACTGTCTTGGATACCTATGAGACGGGTCTTCTTGGTACACCAGCCTTTGTGGATGTAGATAATAAGAAGATGGTGTTCTTATACTGACCCCTGATACCTGAGGTCTTTTTCTGATTTGATAACTATCAGAAGCTGCATATTGTGCATCCGCTGGTTGCAAATTATTTCTAAATCTGGTGAATGTGTAGTCTCTGTCTGAAGGTATAACAAACCCTGATGGTACTCTACTTACTGGCAAAGTAGGTGTTAAGGCTTCGTTTAGCCTGACGTCATAATCATTCTCTATGCTATCGGCTAAATTTTGTTTGATTGAAATGTTCTCTGATAAATAAGGCTTTCCAGTTGCAGTGTACGGTTTTGATATTTCTGGTTTCGGTTTGATGTCTTTCTTGTAATCTGAAGGTCTGTATGGATTTTCGTTTAGTAATGGAGTAGCCGTAGCTAGATATGGTTTAATATAGTCTCCAGGAGATAATGTAGATTCTAGTTTGCCACGAATCGCTTCGTAGTTCTCATTATATACTTGGAGAACTTTTGTAGCTAAGTTCTTAGCTTTTTGTTCAGTTGTTGTGGACTCTTCTGTTGTAGGTGCTAAAGTTGTTGTTTTAGTTGTGGTTGCTTTGGTTGTTGTTGCCTGTGTTGTCGCAACAACAGTTGTGGTTTCTTTTTTATGGTCTTTGTCGTAATCTATATCTTCTTCATCGTAATATTCATCGTCATATTCGTCTTTCAGTTCTTCTGTTGTCGATCTTTCTGTTGTGACAGTTGTTGTTGGTTTTTCTGTGGTGGTGGTGGTGGTGGTGGTGATAGTGGTGCTAGGTGTAGTGGTAGTGGTGTAAGAAGTGGTAGTGGTAGGGATAGGCGTAGTCGTAGGTTTAGGAGAAGTGGTGGTAGGTTTCGGGGTGGTATTAAGTGGTGCTGAGACATCCCTTCCCGCTACAGGCTGTAGGCCTCGGGGAAGGTACGGGCTTCCACCCCTAGAGGGTAAAAAAGGACGTTTAACTACCTTCACATTTGGTCGCAAGTCTTTAATTTTGCTAGTTATGTCCTCTCCTGCTCTAAATCTTTCTTTTTCTTTCTTTTCTTCTTCATAATCATAGTACTCATCATCTGCTGGTACAGGCTTAGGTTTGACCCTTTCTTCTTTAGCTCTCTGATTGTAGGTGTACTTTTGTGACTTTACAGGTTCATCATAGACCTCTTCTTCATAATCAATTGGTCTTTTAGTCTTTCTACCTTTGCCAGGATAATGAGGCCTTGTAGGCTTAAACCTTTCCTTTTCTACTGGTTCTAACTTTGGTCTTTTTTGGACAGTGCTGGTCTTTCCAGAAGATGAGGGTCTACTGGTATCATCTTCCTCGTAGTCATAATACTCGTCATCATCTACTTTCGGGGGAGCTTTTGTAGTAGCAACCGGTACATAATCATATTTGTCTCTTTCAGTAATTGGGACTGGTCGTTTGATCTTCGGTGGCATTCGAGGTTGGCTGAAGATGCCCTTACCATTTGGTTTGACTAAAACCGGAGCTGGTGTCTCAGGTGCCGTTGGATATTCCCTTTTCTCCTCGTTTCTTTCATCATATGGCCTTTGGACAAAGTCAGTTTTTGTGTATGGTCTGTCGTCCCTAGTCTTAAAAGGTGTGCCTCCTCTGTATCTTCGACCTTCGGAGAACCTGTCTTCTCTTGGCCTGGACGGTCTGACTGGTTTTGGTTCTACTATTTCTTCTTCTTCTTCTCTAACAGGTCGTTTTTCAGGAATTTCACGGGATGGTTCATCTCTTGGTTTGATTTCATCTCGAGGCCTTATTTCATCACGGGGTCTGATTTCATCTCTGGGTCTAATTTTTGGCCTTGTTGATTCTCTAGGTCTGATATCATCGCGAGGCCTTATTTCATCACGAGGTCTAATTACATCGCGAGGTCTAATTTCATCGCGTGATCGAATTTCATCACGGGGTCTAATTTCATCCCGAGGTCTTACCTCATCTTGAACTCTTGGTTCTTCTCTTGATGGTCTTATGACCTCATCTCTTGGTCTGACAACTTCATCCCTGGGTCTGATTTCATCTCTTGGTCTGACTTCATCTCTCGGTCTATACTCATCCCTGGGTCTCGGCCGTTTAGGCCTATCTTCTCTGTTCTGATCCCTCTGTCCTGGCCTAGGTCTCTCCTCATCATCAGGCCTGTATCTTTCTTCCTCTTCATCCCGAGGTCTTGGTCTAGGCCTTCTGGGTGCAGGACGTCTATCTTCTTCATCATCGTATGGTCGTCTCTCAGGGTATGCTGGTCTTTTTGCTGGCCTTCTGTCGTATGGCCTTCTATCATCGTAATCGTCTTCTGGTTGCTCGTCTCTTGGTCGCGGGCGACGTTCGTATCTGGAAAGTTAAACGAAAAAGAAAGAGTGTTACTGTTTCATGTTTGTAAAATTACAACAGTATTCGACAGTCATCTAAAAATATGACTGTATTGTGTTTACTCTGTAATAATTTTTTCAGGGCAAAATTATATTCTACACAAAAGGTTTTAGTTTTTTTCGTTTCGCGTCATTGCAAGAGATTTTAAACGTTTATATTTTTTTTTAGTTTTAAAGCTTTCACGTCTAAAGCATATCCCTCGATATTCCATGCGACCAAACGATCTATATGCCACACGCCACACACATACAGCCTATTAATACTACAGTGGAGGCAGACCTATCCACACACATTTTTTATCTATGGGTATTACACACATTGTTTTCTCTGCCTGATCAAATAAGCCAATCACGGAAAGGCAGGCAGGATTTGATATATAGGATTTAAGTTGATATGGCACAAAAGGTATTCCGGAGTTTTTCTTGCAGTAGTGTTGTAGTTTTCTTATTGGGCTTCTGGCTAGTCTTTATTCTGTAAATTAATGAACAGAGTATGGTTACCCCTTCTTGTATTGGTACATACCTATCGTCTTCGTAGTCGTCTACTGGTGGCCTCTTCTTCTTACCAGGCCTGCGTGGTCTGGGTCGCCTTCTGAAAACATTGAAATAAACTTAATTTCTCACTCTTTAACAAAACAATTATGACTTAATTTATTTGCCTTGAAGTTTATCAGCCTTATTTATAACAAAAACTTTTTTACAAAAAAATACAACCGACTTCCAAATGAAAACACTACAAAGTGAAAAGTAACTTCTATTTCGGAAGTCGGTGTCAAATAATGAAGAAACGAAAGTAGGAACACCGACTTTTTTATTTTTCACTGTTTAGTGGATAAACCACTGTGGATAATGGACAATTTCCATAGATTATCCGAATAACATATTATTTGAACATAACCGGTGGAATGAGAGCGTACCAGGGTGAAATGTACAGATCTGCGTACCCGTTTAGAGCGTACTGGCGTGATGGTATGTTTTGAAATGGTGTAAACAATAAACAGACATGCAATTGCAGCAATCCCGAGAGATTGATGAAGAGTTCTGTTGTATATCTCCGAAGGTCTACAAATCTGTTTACATATGACGGAGTTATGCCCGAACATACATTAAATATATATAAACATCCGAATTGAGAACCTCCTCCTTTTTGGAAAGTCGGTTAAAAACCCGCTGACAATTATGATTGTTAACAATAACAATACCGTAGTTAACAGATTCTTAATTCTTCTAATTCCTCGAACGATAATAAGTCATAATTATATTGTGATGTCTGCATGATTGTTAAAATCAATCACGCCTCAACGTCTGAATGGATTTTCTTAAAACTAGACGCAAGGTTAGGCTTGTTTAAGTCCTATTCCCGTATGGGACGGGGCCATATGGAACGGGACTCTTTATTGTCATCAATTTAAGAGATTCAAGATGGAAAAACACAATAACACTTCTCCTGACCTGAGTTCCAAATTCAAGACCCCCCAGTAGTAGCGTTTTTTCCCACAAAACTATTCAAATGATACGCACCTGTCTTCATAATCGTAATCATCCCTCGCATAGTAGTAATCATCGTCGTCATCGTAATCATATCTGTAGGCTGGTCGCCGGCGTCCTGGCCGCGGTGGTCGCTGAGTGGTGGTCGTAGTAGTCGTGGTGGTCGACGGAGGTACTGGCGTGGTTGTGGTCGTGGCTTTGTAGAGTGCGTCGTTCCTGGAAACGTGAAAAAAGAGTGAAAAAAGTGAAAACACGTCACATGAAATCAAAGTACACTTAACTGAATTGCACTTATGTCATGGGTTAAATTTCTAATCATGTTGCTGAGAGACCTATGAGATTTCGAGAAGGAAAATTTGTTGGGTAGAAAAAAAATATTAATTGTTTTTTCTACCCATTTAAAAACATAGCTTCATCGTATACCCCAATTTTTTTTAGGCTATGCTAGCTTCTATAGAAAAAGGATAATTATGCCAGTTACATCTAGTCTGTTAAGCGATGGATCATGGAAGGTCTACGATGAAATGAGTGGGCCTAGAAAATACTTGTGCCCTCATGTTTTGAAGGCTGACGGATTTAAGTTTTTGGGGAACAAAGGCGCTGGCAGAGTTTCACACATCGCCTCGACGGTAAAAATGTGAAGGAGAACCGCTCAGTACGACTAGTCTTAAGACTAGTATTAACCAATCTGTTTAGGAAACTAAGAATACCAAATCTCACCGTGAGATGTTTGAAAAACGGGGGAATAAATGTAAGTTCAGAAATAGATATCTTAATAGATTAATTATCCTAGAATGAAAACGAAACTATATAGGCGAAGTTGCTATCCTATGTGTATTCAGATTTATAACAAGATTCCTAACCACAAACCACATAGTCTATCCATATCTGCGTTCCTAACCAAATTAAATAACTTCCAATGGTCCGCTTCAGAAGGGTAAAACCCTTGAGAATCCAGATGGTTAATAGCGAATTCCTTCTATATCTACTATAAAATAATTTCTTCAGTTTAAATGACCTAATATTCTAGACCTAACTAAGAATTTTAATGTCATTATACTATGATTAAATATGTTATGCTACTATTATACTACCATTACACTTAGTGCTCAGCTGAATCTGGTAAGACTGGAAGCCGACCCCAATATAGTTGGGAAAAGGCTAGGCAAGAGAGAGAGACTATTATACTACCATTGTAAGAACTTTTGTAACCATATTTATCTGCAAATCAATCTTTGACTTTGAATAGAAAAAGTAACCATATTTATCTGCAAATCAATCTTTGACTTTGAATAGAAATGAACCCTTGGGCAAAGCCAGTAAAACAATAATATTTACAAGTCTATGCACAATCGGTACCTAACCTTGGTTGAAAAGGGAATGGTACTTGCAATAAGCTGTGTCGTGACTTTGATGGCGGTGGTTACAAATCATGATGTGCATATTAGGTATACCTACTTTTGAAAATATAGATGGTACTGTAACACTGTATTATGAAACTATTACAAAGGCCTTCCATCCTTGGCATATCCGTGAGGCCCTGAATGAAGTGATGTTCTGTCGAGCAATAACGATTGTCAACATCTAATATTTTAAGCATTTAAAAATCTCCCGACATACTTTCATGCTTTTTAAACGACATAATTTATCTAGTAGTAGACATACTTCAATCGAAAATTTATCGATTACGTAATTATGACACGATATCTTTCGAAAACACCCCTATCCAAACAATAAAACTCCCATAACTTTTGAACGGTTGAATTGATTTTCATCAAACACAGCTAAGAACATTCTCGATAAAGTCACCTTTAACATCAAATATAGCTAAGAACATTCTCGATAAAGTCACCTTTAAAACAAACAAAAAAATCGGTCTATCCGTTTAGGAACTATGATGCCACAGATAAATACACAAACACACAGATACACACGTCTAACTTCTTCATCTTTAGAGGATATTGCCAATCAGTTGCTACACAGGTGCTAAACAGTTTAGATACTTTCAAGAATAGTACTGAAAGTGTATTCTGTGAATTTCGCCCTTATTATTTTATTTTTTTATTTATTTTTATTGTCAATAGGCTCGCGCTTGATCACTATCTCACCTGATGGTAAGCGATGAATTAACTTACCTATGGAAGTAATTGGCAGAGTTCTTGCAGTCTACCTCAGACACGAATTGACAGATGAAGGTCTTCTGGTCGAAGGCTGTGTAGTTGGCGCACAGGAAGTCGTAACGGGTCCCGTACAGGCAGTGGTGGTAGATCTGGAACATGAGAATGTAGTTGTGATAAAGGAACAATTAAATGAAAGCTGGTTATAGATGGCGCAACAAAATAAAGTCTGGAAAGGTATGGAATCCCTCAGATCTTTCGTTTAAGGGAGGCCTCTTTACAGTCTTCCTAGTAATGTGTAATAGAAGTTTTACAGAGATCCGGGGGTAATCTTTAAGAGGACATGGTGCCATCTTCTATGTGCTGTTGGTAATCAATGCAGTGTTTGTAATAGTCCTCCTGAACGAATTCAGGACAGGAGTGGGAGATATAATCGTAATAGCGCATAAATGTGTGCGCAAACACTTGAACACTCGATCTTCCTTCCTTTCCATAGTCTGATGGGACGAAAATCCGACAGGATCAGAGAGAGGTTGGATGCAAGACTCACAGATAATCCCATGCCTTATTCCCGGTGTTCGAAAATAATTCACGAGGCTTATCTATTTTTAAAGGCACTAGTTGGACTAATGATCTGGTAATGTCCACAATATTCCACTGGATGTAAGAAGCACAGAACTAGGCGACGTCTTCAAGCAGTAATGATGAAGACCAGGCGTCTTTTCATGGATTCCCCACCCAAACAATTAAAGAATATCGTCTTACCTGACACTTATGTGCAATCGAAGCATAAAACCCGTCATGGAGCCCATCGCACTTAAAATCAATTTTCTCAGGCTTTGGCACAGTGGCGTAAAACGGGTAATCAGACAAATTGTATCCATTCAGCTCCCTGGGCAGATTGGGATCGTAGATATAGTCTACTTGTGGGACGCCCGTGTATTTGCTGTTGGTTGTGTTGGCTTCGCCGCCTTCCGCTGTGGTTTCGACCTGGAATGAGAAGAAAGTGTTGAGATGGATTGGTATAAATGTAAAGTAACTTCAAAAAATGAAGCTCAAGAAGTGGTTTCATCTAACCTGCTGTTTAAATACAAAGAGGTTTGTCGGTTTGTTAGTAGGACGTATTCTCTGGTAGTTCTGAAATTACGAAAATTCTTCATTTAATAGATTGATGCTGAGATGGTTTGGCCATGTTGAGAGAATGAATGCAAGACGACTAACAAAAGATATTGATAAGACAGACGTGATTCGAAACGCCGGGACCTCGCCCTAGATAGACATGCTTTGAATTTATTGGTGATGTTCTTAAGAAAGGCTAGGTGCGCAGTACTCATGACCGGCGTGTGTGTATGGCTAGATGTATGAACGTGAGTGAAGCAAAAGAAGTATGTAAGGACCGTAGCAAGTGGCGTTCTGTTTTTCTGCCTACCGCTTTGAAAAAAAGGCGTGGTTTTATGTATGTATATTAACAGATTAATACGGAAAGTAGGTATTACTGAGTGCTATATACTTTTATCACAGAATAAAGCAATTGTCCAGATCTGACCAGACCTGACCAGACCAAATCATCCAATCACATGCGAGATGAATGACGCGATGTGGATTTCCGTCTGTGTGATTGGTCGATTTGGTCGATTGGATAGCGGTCAAACTCTTTGCGTTGCCGTATTCACTTACGCAATACGGCTGCGATTAAGCCAAGCCGCTAGCTTGGCTTGGCTACCCACGGAAAATCAAGTTATCCATAATAATACATACGACGTAACCCATACTAATATTATAAATGTGAAAGTAACTCTGTCTATATGTTTGTATGTTATCCTTTCACTACTAAACGACGGAACCGATTCAGATGAAATTTGGTATGCAGATAGTGTTAGACCCTGGGAAGGAGATAGAATAGTTTTTTATCCCGGCAACCATCCTTAAAGAGGTACAAAGTACCAATGCTACGCAGACGAATTCGAGAGCAAAAGCTAGCTAGCTATTTTATAGTTGTTCTAAATTACTTTCGATGTTTATTTTTGTAAATATAAGATTATTATTATTTTACTGTTACGGTTTGTCTCATGCCCGAAATTTGACAAACGGTCTTACCAAGAGGTGTTGTTTTTACCCTGTATTTGGGTTTTGGAGGTCAGATCGGCAGTTACTCTTTATGAAATATTGGTATTCAGATCCATTCGGTTTGACTGGAACCCGAAAATGCTAGGCAGATTAATGAGTCACCTCATCTAACGAATCAGTTTATCATCATCATTTCAGCCAAAAAACGTCCACTGCTGGAGATAGGCCTCCCACAGGCGTCGCCACATTGACCGATCCCGTGCGTCTCACATCCAGTGCCTTCCCGCAACCTTAAAAAGATTATCGGTCCACCTAGTGGAAGGCCTTTCAACGCAACGTCTTCTGGTTCGCGGTCGCCATTCGAGAACTTTTCAGCCCCATCCGCCAACCGTTCCGCGAGCAATGTGCCCTGCCCGGTGCCACTTAACTTTAGCAATTCTTCGGGCTATGTCGCTAACTTGGGTTCTCCTGCGGATATCCTCATTTCTGATGCGATCACGAAAACACTGAGCATAGCCATCTCCATTGCTCCATCAGTTGATCAATTATTCAGAATTACAGTAAAATACGGAGTTACTTGCTCGTCTATCTTTGATTTACTTCATCGAGACCAATTTCTTAATTGTCCAATTCCTTTTTGTGAATATACTCAAAGTTTCAGCACAAGTTACAATTTGACTTAAGGATCTAGCTATTGCTCAACATTTGCTCGGCTCATCCTTGGCACTTCACTTTAGTTATCTACAAGTGAATCTAGTTTCTGTTTGAGTGCTAGCGTGATAGGTCACACAAGTCAAATTACAGTTTACTGGCAAACAGATTTACTATGATGACGAGCTATTGTTTCGAAGATGTTTTGAGATCTAGGTATGTTTTTTTGCATTTTCTTAAGTAGGTTGAGGTCGCCTTTTTCAACTGACTTTCCAAAAAGGAGAAGGTTCTATGTTCGGCTGTGTGCTTGTTTTTCAGTGTATGTTCAGCGATTTTTACCAAATTAATACAGTTTTTTATTAGTTTGTTTAAACTATGTTTGCAGATCATGCATCGCGTAAGTATCAATGATAAATAGATCATGCGTAAATAGTCCATGGAGTAAGTTTAAGAACTTTGGATTGGTCTGGCAGTCGCAAGTGGGTTTGCAAAGTTTGGCGTTTGATGCCCGGGTTGGGAGGATGTTATTTTACAGAGTTACTGTCATTGCTGTAGTACTTTCCGTAAGCTTAATATTATCTAATATTTGAAATTTCGGAAAAGTTTTGAGACTCAAACTTAATTTATACCATTTTCAGGCACTTATTACTATTGAACTGTCAAGAAGTCAGGAAATAAGTACCTAAGTTGTTTATTAATTTATTTGTTGCTCAAACAAACTCAAACGGAAACTCTTCTTTTAATTAACACTCTTCTTAATAACTTAGGGCCAGTTCCTGAATTGAACTTCAAATTCTTATCTTAGAAATTGGAAGAAACTATAGAGGTCAACAGATAACTGATGAAATCTGTGTATAATCAACACCTCTGTTAACCCCTCTTTGTCATGTATCAAATCAGCGTGTCTCCACATAACTTTCCCTCAAACACGCCTCAGATAGGTTTATCTTATTAATATTTCATAACGTCGTAAATCATTAGAGAATATAAAAGTTAACAACCTTGAAGGCTCTTTGAATATGAAGAAGTATCTATTTGTTTGTATCCGGGTTTAGAATACTGTATTTAAAGTGTTATTTGTGGCAAAGGTTAGTTCACCTGATTTCAATGGAAGATTAGAGTGAGTACTATCTCTTTATCTAGAGCTCGATCATAAACTTTAATGAAACTAACTTGCTTCAACCTCGTTAAAGTCTTCAAAACTATCCCATCGGAACATATTAGTGGGAAAATAAATATTCCATGTCCTAATTCATGCCATGGTCTACTTGTGTTCAAAATCATCCAAATCCAATCTGCTGTTGAGGCGTGCAATCATGTTAATTAGTGTTAACAGACATTCAAACACACCGGCTTTTATATTCACAATATTAATGTACCTATTATGATTGTGCAAAGGTCCATCTCATGAATGCTTGCAAGTCCCCACTTGAGAGTTTTCAGGCTAAAACCCAGTAAATAAGACCTCGCCTTTCGTGCTTGAGGTCGTGGGATATATCCGGGCAAGTACCAATGTGACTTTTTCAATTTAATATGCACTTAGATATCTTGGACATCACAGGCAACGGTGAAGGAAAACATCGTGAGGAAACCTGGACTTATATACTTAATATAAGTCTGAAATAGCCAAGTCAGAGGCCTGTGGGGTTCCCAGAGGTGGCTTAATTAACTCTGAAACCAGAGGTGGCCACATCCTCACAAGAAAATAATAAGAAGAAAGCCTATACTCTGGTTTGACGATACTGTCTCACTTTCACCCTTATGTTATTCAAATCTATTGACCTAGTATTGCCAATCATACTTCAGCCCGACCGATCTGGAAAGTCTTTCATTCTCAGCAAGTACTGTTGCACCATAAGTGGCAAGGCAGCCTATCCATCATAATTTTTCTTGGGATAAAACGTAACTTGTGACACTCAACGATAGCGTCTTGAGAGATATTTATTAGATAAATGATATTCTATCAACAAAAACGTCGCAATAGCGGTCGGTATAATATCAAAAATTAATGGGAGTGTCAAGCGCTATCGAATTGTTACGTGATCAATCCTTTAAATTTTAGCATTTCGACCATCGCCATCATCAAGCGTCGCCACATTGACCGGACCCGTGCGTCTCGATCCGGCGGATCCCCACAACCTTCACTAGGTCATCGGTCCACCTAGTGGGAGGCCTTCCAATGCAACATCTTCCGGTTCGCGTTCGCCACTCCAGAAATTTTCTGCCCCATCGGCCATCCGTTCTGCGAGCAATGTGCCCTGCCTACTGCCACTTAAGTTTGGCAATTCTTCGGGCTTTGTCGGTAACCCTGGTTCTCAACACACGCAAGGAAACGCCGAACATGGCCCTCTCCATTGTCCTTTGGGTGACTGTAAGCTTTATGATGAGGCCCATTGTGAGCGACCACGTCTCAGAGCCATAGCTCATCATTGGCAACACACATTGGTCATAGACTTTCGTCTTGAGACACTGTGGTAAGTTGGACGAGAGAAGATCCACGATCGCCATCCATGACATCTAATGTCACTTTTTCAATACTCTAGAGCCTCAGTGCAAAAATTATTGTAATCGAACCTACTTTCAATTATTCTACAAACAAGCGATATTACTTCTTAAAATTGATTGATAAATGATATTTGAAATGAAATGATTATGAGCGATTAACTAACCTCAGTTCCATCTTCAGAGGCTTCTTCTGGCTCTGGCGCCACTGTAGTGGTAGACTTGGAGAAGATCAGCGATGTGGCCTTCAGAGCTGATGTGGTGGGTATGTCTATGGCCAGGAGCGTGAGGGAAATACCTGGAAAGCGGAAAGAGATGGGGTCAATCATCATAATGCCTGCATTTACATAATTAGACTTCATTAATTAGATTCATTGAATTAGACATCTATGGTCAATGATGTTATATATATACGGAGGTAGATACGTTTTACCGAAGTCTGCGCGGCAATAGAAACACAAGCTGACCAGCTTGAGTGAACTCAGTCCATACTACGTCTGGCCGCGACACGAACTTACTTTTGAACAGTATGTTTATCCCTTTCTGACAATGAGGTCCTATTTGTATCTCTATGATTTTTCAACCTACTCAGTGATATAAATAAAGTTCCAAGTTCTATAAGTCCGATGTAGGTACTCGTAGCTACAGTAAAATATCGCCATGTTCTCATTGGTTACAGCTTCTACCATGTACATCGTTTTCACTGTACATTGTTTCGTTCATGGTGTCATATTTTTCAAAAAAGTACTTAGTTTAAGCTTTGTTTGTTGTAAATTGATTCTTAAATAATGTCGCAAAAGTGCTAAAATAATCCAGATAAGTTTTGTTATATTTTTGATGGAATTATAATCAGTAAAAAAAACATTGAACTTTGTTTTGGCTTTCTTACATCTAAAAATAATGTTGAGTAACGAGTGCCGTGCCGTCTGCTAAAAAGCCAACCCTTCACAGTGAACACCTAACTAGATCTTTGATTTAATTCAAATTTATAATATTGTTTATTTTAATTGTTATTGTAATTATAATCTTGCAAGCCTAAATTGGTGGAATACGGTTGACTGCGCATTCATCTGACATCTGGAAGTGTATTTTTATGTGCTGTGTTGATTAATAAATGAATTTGAATTTGAATCCACCACTTGAAAGTGCCAGTTTTTATCTAAAAACACCACTTCCAAATCATATTACAAAAAGTCTGTTCGCATCTAAATAATTCTAATTTCAATTTTATCATATCATAATCAGTTAAAGAATTTCATGTTACACACAAAAAGTGGTTTTTGGTCAACCAGTGTCATTGGTCTCGGCTGTCAGAACTTAGGCAGTCGACACAAGTAGTCTCATAACTGCACAACACATATTTGAGTACTATGTATCAACTGTAAATCTACCATTTACTGTACCTATATGTCGTTCGTTGACTTCTGTGTGCCCTGGTCGTTGATAGTGAATCATGCTCTCTCTAATGTATCTCTGATGGTGGCACAAGACATGTGTTGGATTATTCGGTTCCCTTCATGATGGTTGAGCTGAGTGGTGCCGATCCATGTGTCATGTTCGTGAACGGGCGCCATCAGTTGGGATTGGTCATAACTTAGCTGCTTTGGCCTGTTTCTTAATTACTTATTTATTTAATTTTTTTGTTTTACTGTAGACGCTTTTACGTGCACGTCTTTTTACATAGTTCTCACATATTTGTATTTTTCCAACAAGAATGATGTAACAAATACTTGTAAAACACTTTTTATTTAATTTTTTTCCGTTTTTCTAGCTACTTTTCCGAATGGACGGTAGAATCAATTATTATTATTTTAATATTTACCCCTACCACTTATTGGCCTAATTAATTAGAGAAGTTTTGATTTTGACGCTAGAAAGTCTGACAACCAGACAACCAGTCTTTATTATGCGGCATCGTTTACCCAGTAAATGGGTAGTGCATCCGGTAAAACTGGAAGCTGTCCTCAACATCGTTGGGAAGAGGCCAGTAAGATGATTAATATTGTTAATATGGATATTTCTTGCTCAACGAATGCCAAATATCTTTCAACACAAACGTCCTTCTCAAGTTTTTGTTGGTATTATCCTCTAAGTTCAGTATGGTTCTCGGAATTAATGTTTTTAACCTTCGAAGCCTGTGGTTTAGTGAGTACTAAGAAAGGTAATAATTATATTACTTGAAAAGTTTTGTATAAGTATTTGATTTGGAATGTCAAATAAGTGCCTATGTTTTTTTATGTATAGCACACATAAATGTACACCTTTAGTTTCGTTTACGTACATATATACAACATATATACATCATCCTCATGAAGTATCTATTTTATTTTATTGTTTGCCACGTCCGTGAGTCGCTGCGGGCTGCCAATTGAAAATCAGCGCTGGGTGTTTGACGCTTAGCAAATGCTGAGACCCTTTCGGTATGGGCACGCTTAGCGTTATTTATGATTGCACTGTTTTAACAATTATTCTCTTGTACCTTGTGATTGTTACTGTTGTGTGTACTGGTGTGGTGTATCTATGTGGAATCAATGTTTTTCTATTCTATTCTCAAGTCGACAGGATGGTTTGTTTAATTTGAATGTGTGCTTAACATTCAATGATGTTATATATATATATACGGAGGTAGATACCTACATCTTTGTCTTGTTATTATTATAATATAATTCCTACTTACATCACGTTTTATCTAAATATGTATTAAAACGTACCGACTTTATATTTTATAAGATGGATTAAAACCGGCCTCTGGTTTGTGCGGTAGTCGCAAGTAACAGCTGAGTTCGATCTCCGTGGGTCCGGTTTTGGGTTTTCCAAACAGGAAATTCTTATAAAGAGGTAAAATTATTTCTTTGTTTGTTGTTCTTATCCGATTTAGAAAATTCTTGCACTATGAGAAAACTACACCTAGGATAATAAATACTTCTTTTTATCCCGAAAGTCTTTTAGAATTTGGAACTTTGGTTCCTGTTGGATAAGCCACAGAATGAAAGACACGAAAAAATCCGGTGTCACAATATCTCAAAAAGTTTCGTCAATCAATCAATAGTTTCAAAACAGTCACATCAATCATTTTATCGTAAATTTTCCTTCTACGTGCTAAATACTGACTATTTATGTATAATGCAAATCTTGGCATTTCAGCTAAAGTTGCCACATTTGCTATTAGTCCTTGACTTTTGAGCAAAATAAACGCTGGTGCAACTCATCTGAAATGTTTTTGGTAATTATCATACTGATATTATAGGCCATGGAGAAGTGGTGGGAAAATATCGATGGTTTGGGATATCGATATTTGCCTGCGGAGACAAGGGTTAGCCATTCAAAGAGTTTCGATAGGGTTATATAAGTTTTTAAGCTGACATGGTCACAATCATTAGAATTAATATTTGTTTCGGGATATTCACCATGTATATTTAGGTTTTGGTTGAGAGCTCGATATTTCGGCATCGGGTTTGTATAAAATTCCATCGATGTGGCTAACATCATAGAGAGCTAATCGTTATGAAGCGGTTACTCCTTCAGAACCTTGTATAGATCACGTCACGTAAGTTGAAACAAAATGTACTAATGTATTAAAGAAATTAAACGATTAAAACCGAAATGAATCCTTTGTATTACGACCTAACCATTGATCGACGGCTAGGTTGTATAAATCAGTTTTTCGGTCAGTCGATCACATCACTAACATAAGAAAGTATATTAATCTATACTTAATATTATAAAGCTGAAGAGTTTGTTTGTTTGTTTGAACGCGCTAATCTCAGGAACTACTGCTTGGAATTGAAAAATTCTTTTTGTGTTGGATAGTCCATTTATTGAGGAAAGTTATAGGCTAGATAACATAACGCTACGACCAATAGGAGCGGAGCATAATTGAAAAATGTTGCAAAAACGGGAAAATTTATTCCTTTTTGAGAGCTTCCGTTGCGTGCGCTGCGTAAGCGGTTAAAGTTACGCAACAATCATGTATGTAGTGTAGGTAGGATAAATGGGTAGGTAGATAGCCAGTTGACGGGAGCGAAGCCGCGTGGGACAGCTATAATATATAAGTAGAATTACCAACTTATTGGAGACTTCAACGTGCTGTTAGATGCTGAGTCCTCACATCAGGCAACACGAGTTTTTGTTGTAGCACTGAAGCCCATTCTCATCATAAGTTGAAAGAACGAATTACCTAATATCGATAGAATTTTAAAATAATCGACAAACAACAACGCTACTATCGAAATATCAAATTGCATACATTTTAATAAAAGACATAAAATTAGTCATCATACGCCATAAAATTTTGCAGATGTTAGAATGTTTTATTTTTATAGGTCACCTTTTAATTTTATGTTACAACGGAATAGGCTAAGGTCACATAGATGGGTGACATCAGAAACATCCAGTTATAGGAGACAACGCCTATACAACCTGGTACCAAATAACAAACGGTATCAATTTACCTAAGCTTTTACTAAATATGTTGGAGCCTACCCTGATGCAGCTCAGTACCAGAATTTTACATGGAGCGATTATCTATTGATCTCCACGACCCAGTAAATGGGTTGATACCCAAACACAAAAAAAACACCGCAAAACACCCTGATCTCATGATTGAGATCAGGGTGTTTTGCCAGTTATGACCTATGGGTCTGAGACGTGGTCGCTCACAATGGACCTCATTAGAAAGCTTACAGTCACCCAAAGGGCAATGGAGAGGGCCATGCTCGGAGTATCCTTGCGTAATCGAATCAGAAATGTAGAGATCCGCAAGAGAACCAGGGTTGTCGACATAGCCCGAAGAATTGCCAAACTTAAGTTGCGGTGGGCAGGGCACATTGCTCGCAGAACGGATGGCTGATGGGGAAGAAAAGTTCTGGAGTGGTGACCGCGAACCGGAAGGCGTTGCGTTGGAAGGACCTACCAGGTGGATCGATGACCTGGTGAAGGTTGCGGAGATCCGCTGGATGCGGGGCGCACGGGACCGGTCAATGTCGCGACGGTTGGGGGAGGCCTATGTCCAGCAGTGGATGTCTTTCGGTTGATATGATGATGATGCCGAGATCAGTGCACCTCACAATTTTTCAACCATCAAGGCCAATTAAAATGCAGTACCCCGTGATAAATGTTCTTCATATCTTTAATGGATTTTTTCGTTACATACAAACCTTTCCTCTTTATAACATTAGTATATATATAGATGAGACAAGAGAGTTTTAACTTTCAATATTAGAGTTTGATTCTTTTCTATAGCTTGCCTTGCTTGACCTTATTGGGGTACCTACTTATTTCATAACACTTCGCAACAATAATGCAAAAAGATTGAAATAAGCCCGAGTTCCCTCATGTATTTTCAAGACAACGCGCGGTATCTGGCACTAGATTCACTCAAATATTAAAAAGTTTCCTCACACGAATATAATCAGTTTTATTTTAACCAAAACAGAAGATATAATACCTAATATCGTGAAATAACATAAATAAAATACAAATATAAGTATATTAAACAAGAATGCAAAATTCTTAGTAGGATATTTAATAATGTCATCACCAGTGGATTTGAATACTGAGTCAAGGTGACCTATAAGGAAGCTAAAACAATCTAATTTTAGTATTATTTTAATGCCGGGTACGCACGCAAAGACCTTGAAAAAGATCTAGAATTAATTTGGAGCAGGGTACGGCTAGTCTTTGTGTTGGTGAAAAGAGAGGTTGTGTGTTTTGACCTCACTAAGTTCATTTTTGACGAGAACTCGTTGGAATATTGTACTGTATTTGGATAACTAGTTGGATAGTATAATATGCAACAAACTGATTCGACTGCAGAAATCTGCAGGCATCAGGGTTTTTCATGAATGATACTTGATAGGATAATAGATTACTGCAAGGTTGCCTGGAAAAATCTATTAACAATAACTTTAATTAAATGAATTGAAATTTATGTTTGATAACATTGAGGTATTAATGTACTACGCACTTTGATAAATTATTTATCAAACAAAGCAGCGGCTGATTCAAATGAAGAACTTTTAGTTATTAATCCCAAATATTAAAGTTTTTCATGGGAATTCGACGTCATTTGAAGGAAACTGGTGTACCACAGTAATAATATAAAGGCGAAAGTTTGTGAGTGAGTTTGTGTGTGTGTTTGTATGTTTGTTACTTCTTCACGCTCAAACGGCTGGACGGATCTAGATGAAATTTGGCACAGAGATAGATTATAGTCAGGCATAGCACAAAGGATACATTTTATCCCGGGATTGTGTTCTCTCTGGACTTTCACGCGGGCGAAGCCGCTGGCAGAAGCTAGTAATAATAATGTAATGAATAGAATTAATAGGAAAAAATAAGGTTGCCAGCTCTCAGTTAGCCGTAAGCTGTAGGTTGCCAGTTAACCTGCAAAACCTGGCAACCCATAAATGGAGGCCTATTGAGAGCTAGTTGATGGTGTATACGTACCCGCGATACAGGAGGAGTTCCTAGTGTAGGGCAGAAATAAAAAACAAAACAAAATACGAACAAGATGCGGTCAGTCAACCCTGCAGTAATTTTTTCTACTGCCAACAATAAGTAATAAAATTTCATCAACAACAAAATTCCTGCAGATTTTTGCAGTGGAGCTACTTCTGAACCGGAGAAGGAACGAGCGGCCATATCAAACTATTAAGTCGGTTAAGATAACATGACATTCTAACAGTAAATGTGATTGTTAAAAAGCCCATAAATGTATGGGATTGACACACTCTGCCATACTAATGCCACTTTGTATAGAGCACCAGGGGGTTGACCATAAGCTCTTAGAGTAAGGTTATTTTGAGTGTGCGTAAGGGAAAGATGTATATGACTTATACATCTGTCCCTTACGCACACTCCCTTGCCCTGGTTTTAAACAGCGTTTTCTTTCCTTGTAAGTCAGTAAAGTTATGCTAGTATTATATTATCTGTGGTAATGTCAAGACTGAGTGATACGCAGCAAAACATTGAAATCTTACAAACACACACAACTTTAAAAACATGCTTGCTTACATTATAAAATAAATAAATATACTTACAAAATAAGCTTAATCCGACCCATCTGTGACGGGATCGCTTCATTTTGTTACTTCCACCTGAGAACAAAGAAAACATAGGCTAATTGTTTGTCATTAAAAAAAATATATATATCGATAGATCTAGTACATAAAATTACACAATTACAGTCCTGTATCCCCCGACAGGCTGGGCAGTTGATCACGACACGACACGACAAAATGCTGCTTACAATTCAATTCAGAGTTCCATATCTTTGTTGGTGTGGACCGTTTTTCATTGCACGACACCGCACCACACGCTACACGATTTACAAACGGTTCTTCGGCTATGTCGTCGAAGCCGATATGTCGTCGCGACATTTTTGCAGTGTCGGTTGAGCGGCGGCTGTACTAAGGAAAACAAATGTTTTGCCAGTTATGTCTAAATCCCCTGTTAAAGGGGGCGAGCCTATATTGAGAAATTCTAGATGGAAAAACCTAATAACCCTGCTCGAACCGGGGGGGTCAAACCCAGGGCCTCATAGTAGCGCTTTCGACCACTGGGCAACGAGACACCAAAACTGACAAATTGATATTTCGGAAAGAGGTCGTGCATTTATTAGTTTTTAAATAAAGCCTCGGTATAAATATGTATGAACAGTATGGAAACTACCTACAAACGCTCGAAACGGCACACTCACACAAACATGCGCATTGACGAGACCCCAATGCGGCCCAAACTACTGACAGCATCGCGAAAACTGTTTAGAGGTCTTGTCGATGCGCATGTTTGTGTGAGTGTGTACTTTCGAGCGGTTGTAGGTAGTTTCCGTACTGTGTGTCCATATTTATACTGTGATAAAACTTTAACAAAAGCTATAAAAAGCAAAAACAGTGAGCGTTTCCGATATTGTGCCTACCAGTTGGCGCCACTGGCGAGTAAGGTCCACATAGCTGATAAACGATTTTATTCATCATCATCATTTCAGCCGAAAGACATCCACTGCTGGACATAGGCCTCCCCCAGGCGTCGCCTCACTGCACGATCCCGTGCGCCTCGAATCCAGTGCCTTCGATTTTATTGTTTTAACGATTTTATTACGCGTACAAAATCAAATTTGAAATCAAATCATTTCTAATGCCGCATAAGTGCGATTAAATGTAACATCGGCCTGTTTTTTTCGAATAAAAAGGAGGATAAAATTTTCTGAAACATACTTAAAACTCTATATTAAAGCAGTAATTGGTAAAACCAGCCATATTTGGCAAATATTCACAATTATTAAAAAAAAAGTAAATAAACTCGAGTTATTAGCCAAAAATCGGTGAAATTTGACATTTTGAAGGCCACACTCTACACCAGCGCCCCTAGCGGCAAATATAACCTTTTGCTACTGACTTAACATATTGCCTTAATTATCTACTATTATAACCATACATAGACACAAACAACACTCCCTTTACTTGACGCCATAGTTGAGTGAAGTGAAATGTAAGACCTTGCGTTGTTGTCACTAGTGGTGGGACAAGTTTATCGATATGTTAATCCGTTTATATCGACTTTGAAGTTTACTTAAAGTAGCAGACCATAATTTATGGTTTATATTCAGGTGGTTTTATTATTTCTATCTTTAAAGTGATAATTAATTTTACTTATTAGGTAAATTTATTTTATTTTGTTGCAATATTATATAAATACATTTACTTCAGACTAGCTGTTCCCCGCGACTTTGCTCCCGTGGACCACCCCTCAGAACCCATTTTCGGACTAAAAAAATAGCCTATGTCACTCAGGAGTAATTTTCTATTGGTGAAAGAATTTTTTACATCCGTCCAATAGTTTGGGAGCCTATTCGGTACATACAAACAAACAAAAAATCTTTCCTCTATATAATATTGGTATAGACAATAAAGGTACATATTCTAATCAAAAAAATTGCATTTTTTTTTGTGTAAAATGGAAGAATTCATTTCCTGATCTTCAAATCTTCTTCCTCCTGGTGTACAATAAAAAAGTACAAATAAAAAACCTACATGATCTCACCTACATTTCAGTTATCGCTTGCAATTCCATGAAATACTCAACTAATTCAGAAGAATTCACACTATTGTATAACACTTTTTTTACGACATTTTAAGTGCCTATTTTATTGAATCTTTCCTGACCTCTATAGTTGGGAAATAAAAAAGAAACCAAGAATAAATCTTGCTTTTTATGTCTTTTTTGCATTTTCTTTGTCAATAGTTTTTAAAATGGTTCAAGCTAATAATTACTTTATTATTGTGTTGTTGCTTTTTAACAAACAACATACAGAACAGATATTACAATACAGAACAGAACAGATATTTGTAGTAATTTATTTCTTTTTGCTTGGCTCTGCAGTACTCTCTCAATGATTTCTTAATTAAGTTACTTTTTCATGCTTTATTTGAATTTTATTGTTCATTTATTATATACTTTATTGTACACCACAAAAACATACAGGAAAAATAGTCTTGCTTATTTAATCTTGCTTCGTGCATTGGTTGTGTGTCTCCGTTGTGTATTAAAGAAGTAATTTATATATTTTTGTTGTTGTTTTTACAATAAAACTTTTTATGTAATAATTATAAACGTTCATAGAGGAATACCGTTTTGGAACACATTTTGGTATAATGAAACTGCAAAAACGTGCAAAAAATACTATAAAACAAATCGTCGCAGTATTTAAAAAAAAAATCACGAACCGAGTAAACTCTTTTACTTGCAAGTCGCTACTAACACCATCTATATCCGTGGAACAGAACCGAATGCGATCGATCTAGAGATTTTTTAGAAAATTAATCAGTTTAATCAGATGAAAAATGCTAATACGTCGGCAGGGTTTCTTTGTATGGATGAGACATCTGTATGCTAGTATATATTATCTGTGGTAACTATATTATCGACTATCTCTTTGCCCGCGGTTTTGTTCCCTAAGATTATTTTCAGGTATTGTGTGTTTAAATAGGATAAAACATAACTTAAGACATCCAGTGATAGTAAAGCATACTATCCGTGGAATATTTCAAAGAATTGGACTTCTAGAGATTAACTCCTACAAAAACGATTAATCACATTTAAAGTACTTGTCCAGATATTGATGAAAAATATATCAATAACTAGCTGTTGCCCGCGACTTCGTCCGCGTCAAACTTGTAAAGTTTACATTTATTTTTTAAATTTCCCACAGGATCTATGAGTAGCCTATATTTCTTTTTATAACATCAGCTATTTACCAGCGAAAGTCCCGTCAAAATCTGTCTAGTTGTTTCGAAGATTACCCGGAACAAACAGACAGACAGACAAAAATTGTAAAAAATGTTATTTTGGTGTATGTACCGTATATATATTCGTATACATGTAGTAAAAAACGGTTATTTCAATATTACAAACAGACACTCCAATTTTATTTATATGTATAAATGTATAGATGTAGCTCCAACTCACTGGAATACTAAGCCACATTTCTGAAATTCTACCAACAATATGTAGAAGGCTAACTTCTCTTAGCAGTCATTACTAAAGCATGTACAATGTACACTGTCATTTGCTTAACCTTGGTGGATAAGTAGAATTTATAATGATCGGCTTTTTTATGACGGCGGTAAAAGGTGGAGTTATGATGTAGGTACTTCCTACCTCCGGTTTGAAAGTACATGTAATTATTTTTTCTAAATAAAAAATTATAGTAGGTACATGCATGTAATGGGATAAAAAGATAAAGCCTTCAAGTAGATAAACAAATTTCAGATGAAAATTAATTTAGAATATAGTCAATCTTTCGATTGCATTGTGATTCGATTTTTGTTTTTTTGCAGCGTTTTTTTGGTATTTACAGATATATTTTAAATACTTAATATTTTGACGTTTAATTTAATATAATTATATTTTTATTTTTTATATTTAAAATAATTTAAGCTCATCTAACGGTATTTAAGGACAAAATATTAAAAAAGACGACAAGGAAAAACTATCGACATTTTTGTACTGACACTAGCCCATCACTACACAAGACAATAGTCTCTGATATACGATACGGTACCCACTTCCTATCATTGTGTACACTTATATGAACAAATTAGTTATTTAACAATAACGTTATGTGCATGGGGAAATAAAAATTACAGTAATTATAAGTTTGCTTGGTCAGCAAATTGGTGGTCGGAGTTTGTTATTATTAAACTCCATTTGAAGTAACATTAGACAAGTTTCCAAATCTTTTTACAGTCCGTTCAACCGATTTTAAGTTCTATCCCGTAAACATAAGGATGACATAAAAAGCCGAAGATGAAATAAACCTTTTACCAAAACCAACTGTTTACCACAGCTACCATTTGTAGTATCACCAACGCAATAAAAGTCAAAATCGGTTGAACGGGCTGTAAAATGGGCTAATTTAAATGTCTAATGCTATCGCAAATGGAGTATAGTATTAAATGACTAGATTTAGAAAGAGATTTCGCTCGCATGTTAGTCTGTAATTAATCAATGGGAACGTGTTTCCGGGACTAAAAGACCCCCTATGTCAGAAACCCCATTTGTCCTAATCCAAGCCGTGGTCTACCTGTGCCAAGATCCATCAAATATTTAATCAATGAGACGTGATTAAATTACAAAATTTATTATGGAGTATTGAGATGGAAAGTGTAAGTATTTTACAACTTCTGTTATTGAAGGCCTGTTTAATTGTTTTTAATTAATCCCAAGTCAACTTATATGATTTGCTGTTGTTAATTAATTTCTGACAACCAATTGCAATTGCAACCATGAAATGTAATTATCCTGTGGCATTTGGCAACACTGCTGATATCCATGACTAAATGTTTTTTTTGGAGTCAGCATAATATATGTTGTTTAAGAAAAAACAAAAAGAGTTTTTGAAACAAAAAGTAACACAAACAACAAAATGCTGGGACTCCAGAGTCACATCGCTGGTTATGAGCGAAAAATGTTCGGTGAGTTCTAGAAGCTTCATTTCAATGAACAGTAACACTCAGTATCCAACTCTACATACTTTTAAGTAGCTCTACTTAAAACTCTACACACTCTACATAGAGACTGCAACCGCAGGGCGTTCACCTTCGCGACGTCCTTGCTAAGAGCACTTTTACCTTTTGTAACAGTATTCAATGAGTTTTGCCACGACTTTTATTTCAAAACTTACTTTTTCCATCGACTTCGAGCGGTTGAAAGTCAGAAATCATCCCAAAGGAACATACTACTGCGGTAAAATGAGCGGCTGAAAGTCAAAAATGATCCCAAAGAAACGTACTACTAGGATAAAAAGAATCGTATGTCCTTATCCAGGACATGGTCTACCCGTGTACCAAAATTCATGCAAATTCGTTCAGACAGACAAGAATAGGTAACAATCAGACAGACAGCGGCAGCGGTTTCGCCCGCGTCGAAAGTGTTTTCTTATTCCAAAGGAACATTATACAAGGATAAAAAGTAGCCTATGTGCCTCTCGCGTCCAGCCCTGGTTCAGGCCATGGTACGGAGTGAGAGGGCATGGGAAGCTGTCACCTCCTTCAGCGAAGCAGTAATGCTCGCGAAGGAGGAGGCGGAACGCGTGAGGGAAACACAACGGAGACGTCCTCACGCCCCTAGCCACCGCAGGAGACGTCCCGGGCGTCGGGAGTCGCAAGCTGATTCCCGGCCACCGTAGGCGCGGGCTTGCGGACGGCGAATAATGGGTAGTTTGCCGTCCGATAAGGACCAGGCTCGAGTCGACGGCGCGTAGTGTTCCACGCGCGCCTCAAAGAGATGTCAGCAAAAATTGATGGGGTCCGCTAAGGGCCGATGCCTGTCTGGGTCGCGGATAAATTTGAAATAGAGTTACCGCGGCCCTGGCACAAGGTACTGAAGGAACACGGGTGGGTTTTAGTCAGTAAAAGTCTGACACGCCCTCCCGCTTCACCCAGAGCGGGAGAAGTCATTGGATGATTGCCCACCCAAAAAAAAAAAAAGACTATAACCTATCTCTGCACCAAATTTAACCCAGATACGTTCAGCTGTTTTGTCGTGATTGAGTAACAAACATACATCCATCCATCCATACAAACTTTCGCATTAAAAATATTAGTAAGATAGTGTGATTAGTATGGATACAGTATGGATGGTAAGTACGAGTGAAATTTGCGCGTAATGCAAGCCGGTTTTTGTTCTACTGCAGTGACAAAAGGGAGAGAAGAAGAAGGAAGCATTGATCACCACGCTTGCTCACTGCGAGTTTGCGATCCAACAATTTCGTTCCAAACTATCGGATATCCGCAATAAAAATCTAACCGTAACCGGTTCCAAATATTTCGGATTATTTCGGATAGAGGCGAATTCTCGTCATGACTGATGAGGAATGATTTTCTGCCTGTCCGAGCCGACACACTTGCCGAGCGCGTTACTTGCATGTATGTTTATTATTTCTTTAACTTAGTCGTAACTAGTCATGTTTTAGTTTTTCAATTTCTTAAAAAAATTATATTCTTAACCGAAACAATTCGAAAGTATCGGATAATCCGAAATAATTTCATATCCGTAACCGTATCCGGAACCCGCATTATTTCTAATTCCGTATCCAGAACCGAAATTTCATATCCATAACATCCCTGGTTTTGTTCTAAAATGCTTTATGATGAGCCATCATTTCAGCCGAAAGACGACCACTACTGGACATAAGCCTGCCCAGGCTTCACCACATCGACCGTTCCTTTTCACATCCTGATTTTACCTGTTGCAATTGTATATCAGTAGTTTACAAAGAGCCACCATTAGCCTAGACTAGACACGATGCCTCTGTGCAAAACGGTCGGCACACCATCCGGTTTTGACTACTCGTAACGACGGTCTAAAATCAAAGAACAACTGCTGCAGCAGGAGGGATCTTGTTATGTAATGAACCATTTGTTATTAGCCACATGCTTAGCTTAATTGGGTCATATGTATTACTCTTTAAAATATTAGTAATAATAGAATCACAGTCACATCACTCACGTTACGGGTCATAGCTGCTGACTGCCCGTAGTGGCTGTGACAGCCGGTGCTTTCCGAGGCACTAAGAAATGCATGCTCTTCTATAAGACCAATTCATCCAGCCTGCTTTAGCGTTGGTAAACTTTGTCTCCGTGCTGCTGTTACAGGTCGAATCAAACTTAAAAACGGCTTTGGAGTTCGCTTTTCACTTCGCAATATCCGGGAACCCCGCTGTCATATAAATTCGCTTCTGGCGCAGCGCTTCGCTTCCTGTTCCGAGCCGCCATTACTTAGAAACGGGCTTACTATACTCCTAATAGCAGTATCATGAACAAATAACATTATATTCCGCCTCATAGCGGTATAGGCAGTCAAGTAGGCAGGCAGATACAATAGGTGAAACAAATGCAGTATTTAATATCGAAGGTCGCTCCTCACGTGACGCCGCATAGCTTCCACGCTCCACTGCCCACCCAACTTTCTCTGCGCGCTTGAAGTTATACTAACAAGAGCATTGTTTTAAACGAACATTATGTAATAATGCTTTTTATATGATAATTCTGTTATATTGCGTCATTTATATAGGGTTTTTAACGGCTTGTTATAAAATAAATTATGATGATTTAAATACTTAGGTAAATCACTTGTAATTGTTTGATTTAAATAAAGGAAGAGGTCGTTTGAAACTAAACGTGTTCATTAATTTCTTGTCTTATTTAAGAGCATACTCACATTCGTTGGGAATTTGCATAGCACATTCTATGTTGAAAATTTCTTTAAAATCTGTTATGATGTTAAACCGCATAGATTATTATAAATAAAGCCTTGAAAAAATACATTTGTCGGTAATTCTAAAGATTTCGTTCTAAAGGGAGATATGGTTTCGAATGACTCTGACAGATGTCAACTTGACACAAAACAAAGCACTAGTTTTTGGCGCGAACAAGAGACAATGGGTTACGAGATCGAGGAAAAAGATTGCGGGTTTGATTGAGTTGTGAATTGGTGTTAAAACTTAAAGAGAGTGAGTGAGTTGAGTGAGTGAGTGAGAGTTACCGATTTTCGTATGGATCAAATTACGTGCTTGGTGGAATTTCGTTTAATAATGGCTTTTCCTGACAATGACACAGTCTTCCCTACATATTTTTAAGTGGGCAAACATTCAGTAATTTTATTGACGGCCCCATCTCTATACATTGAGGTTTGCTGTTAGATAATTCAGTCCTGGCTTTAGCGTGTCCAAATAAAAAAATGTTTTAGAACTTTTCTCCGGAGTCTCTGACGGCGGTTCCGCACTGCATCCGTTGCGAATCCGATTTTTTGCATTTTCACACAACTTATGCATTTATACCCAAACTACCAGGAGGCCAGATTCATGAAGAAGTATTTGCGGGCTTAGAATCTAAACCGGTAGAGACTAACGGAATACCAGGACGTCAGAATCTAAAATCTCCCGGTACTCTTTATACATCTCATGATTCCTGTCTCGGAAATACTTCCTCATGATAATAATCGCCTGGTACTTAACTTAGCTTTACCAGTAATTATTTCAGCCCCGCAAATACTAAGACTTATTCATGATTCTGGTCTCCTGGTAGTTTGGGTATAAATGCTTATAATGTTCAACATCTAAGTAAAAAGCAAAAGAGGAAGAAATATTTTTATCAAGTTATTAAACTCTCTACTGATTGTAATCGAAGTTTTGATTTTAACGTCCTAAAAAAGTAAACGTCCCAACACTAGTACCTACTGATCCGTAGGTGCCAAATGTGGAATAAAATTTTAAATGTTAAATTATTTCACAATTGGCACCTGCGGGAAATATCGATAGGTGCCGTATGTGGAATACCTCAAGTGCCGTTAAAGCGGGCGCCCAATATGGAATACGTCTACTTATCATAAGTAATGCACTAATAGTAGGCACCTACCAACAATGATTATTATTATTAGCAGAAATTTTCACCTTGTTTCGAATTTCAAACATAATGTAGGTCAGCGCAGTCACGTCTGTCTGTCCGTCTGTCTCTTACATAACGGTAACATTACGTGCTCAGAAATTATTTATTGTATTCAAATGTATATGAAGTGCAAATTGCGTATTTGGTGCTTTTTGCCTTATGGTGTTGGCAAAGCTTTAAATGGTACCGGTGCAAATATGATTTGATTTACCCGTATTGTCAATTACTTCAAATATTATGACAGAAAGAGGTTTTCAAACCCATTTTTAATCAACTAGACAACTAGGTTAGAACTTAGGCAGCAAGAGCCGGTTTCTTAAGTTTAAAAAAAAGAAACGTTGTCCCACACTAGGAATTTCTTCCTGTATAGTGGGTGCGTTTACAAACATTTAACTCACATTTTCAATACCCAGAGCCGGAACAATTACCTGAAGGTCATACAAATATTTGTTCCGTGCGGGAATCGAACCCGTGACACGCAGCGCAGCAGTCAATCGCTCAACCACTGCGCCAACCGTGCGCCCTAATTGAGAAGTTAGTCAGATTTTCTGGAATAAAGTTGACTTTATTTATCGTTATATACAAACGTATATAAACTGACGCCCTTTTCTCATACAGATTTATTTACTTAGCATAATACAAATATAAATAATAAATCAATTTATTGTGTAATCAGTAATGGGTGTTAAATCTCGCTACCTGACTGGCTTACAATTTTACCATTGAGATATCCCGATATAATTCATGTCGACAAAATAAACTAAATAAAACCCTTAGTAAAATAACCAACCTTTAACGCCATTTGACTTTTGCTAAATACGTTAATTCTAAATTAGTTCTGGAAAAGATCGATAACCAAACGACGTACTTTATAAATTATATTTAATGTAAGTACGACATACCTATTTAATTACAATATAAAATTACGCTTATACAGTATGGAGGGTAGAGGTAAGGAGAACGATCACTGTGTATGAAAGTATATTAGTGTCCGTGAAAATATATTAAATAAAGGTGGCCCTTCAGAAGCCACCGGGTAAAGTTTTGTAACAATAATTTTAGGTTTTATTTTCATACTAGTCACTAAATATTATTAAATTTTCGAACTCGGCATACTTGAATCCGTTAACATCTGCAACATTTATACCACCATTCACCTACGCTGGCACCATTTTGGAGGGTTTTTGAATTATTATTTAGTGTATAAAGATGGATTTCAACATTCATCCCATATGAGATTGTTCTCCTTACCTCTACCCTCCATACTATAAAGGTAGACGCGTAACTACAGAATACCCACATTTAATATAATTTCCAGTAATATCCATTCTCATTAATCAGACATAAGTAGGAAACAAGACCAGGTTTACTGAATTATGCAATAATCATCACAAAAATCTGGGTTGCCAATATTACAAAACAAATGTTCAACCTTCAGTGTGACCAACTTAAAAATAAATAGACGTCAATCATTGTCTCTGACAATATGACAATGACATAACAGAAGGCAATAAAATTGAATTATACTTAAAAACTAATACACTGTGACTGTAACCAATTGTTAGATATCTTACAAATACCATACAACATTGGTCGTACACACATTCATACAAAAATTATGATTGACGTGAATCGTGGGAATTTTATGAGTATTGTGCAATGGTATGGTAGTAATAGCCTGGTATTGTCCCACTGTAGGGCAAAGTCCTCTTTTCATACAGAGAAGGAACGAGCATTGATCACTGGGTAACATTGGGTTGGTGAATTCAGACTTGTATTAAGGCCTTTTTATTCCTTGGGTATCGTGTACCCAGTAACTGAGTTTTGGAATTCAGATAGGTTGTCAATAAGTTACATTAGAAAGAGAAACTTGTTGGAAAATCTTGAAAAAAATAATAATTTTAGATATTAAAAATCCCGACTGCTTATGAAGCGAATTAAAAAGAAAATCATGATGTGCAGTCAGAAGATACATCTGGTTTTGGTCAACCATCTCGCGAATATGTATCCGTTTTTTGATTTTTTTAATTAACTTTTTTATTTATGACCGTTTTGCTTACATTTCTTTTTCGAATTAAGTACTTCTAAACAACATATAAGTAATATATATATTTTTGAAATCATCTCTTAAAACCCTTTATTTGGATACACGATGAGTTTGGAAGAAATAAAAAATAGGATCCCACCAATATCCAGTGTCACTTGCAAGGTCAAGACGAATCGATTGACGTTAGAATCATCAAAATCGGCCAACGCGTTTTGTCTCTAGAACGCCACATAGGAACAAACATACATACATTAAGGACGAACGCAGATTAAATTTTACATACATAGACTGATAAACATTCTTCGGCATTCGGGTAAAAACATAATCTGGGAGCAGGTACTGTACTGATAAGAAAACAACCTGAGATATGACGAAGACAAAGTGGATTGGAAACAGCTCGTCAATGACTCCGTCAAATCTTTCTAAGGCGGGCACGACCTTTAGTAATGAAGACAACGAATAAGAATATATTCTTATTTCCATATGGTACAAACTATGTAACTAGCAAAGACAGATAGTTCAATTTACAGATAACATTTACAAATTGGTACCGCACGGTACCTAATTAATTACTAACAAATTGAACATCCTATTTTTTGCTTAACGTCTTTATTAAGATGCAGCAATAAAATACGAGTTTTATTTTAGTGAATAATGTCATATGGTACAAAGGTTAGTTGTCGAGTCAGTGTGGCATAGACTTACATTGACAAGTTGTTGTATAAGACTAGTTTACCGACTGCTTCACTGGCGGGGAGTTATGTGTTTGAGCTGTTTGTTTCTGTGTCACAAGTTTCAATGTTGAAAACGTTTTTTTTGCAGATATGTACGATATGTGTATGATATGTGATCAGCTTAAGTCCATGTTTACCTTTTCTTGTGACGATCCCCACGCTCCTGAGCCGTGGAAACAAAGACGTGTAATCACTATTGTAATTCTCCTCCTTTCTGTGAGAGGAAGTGTGGGGCCTATTCACCATATGGGTCTAAAGGTTCACAGATAAATATGATTGTCGCTTTGTCCCATCTCGCTTGCCTGTGGAAGACTTTAATGAATTGATCTTTGACATTTTTACGGGCATTCAGAAGCCCGAAAATCTCACAGACAGGTAACTATCATGTGAACAGTGATTGGGTTGAAGAAGAGATCAGATAGGCACTAACTGCATGAAAAATACTGGTTTACAGCTGCACCCGGTTATACTGGAAGCCGATCCGAAATGGCAATGCTGCTAAAGCTTTTTTTTATTGTTTAATCAACAATTGCTTACACTATACTCCATTTGCGATAACATTAGACGTTTAAACTAGCCCATTTTACAGCCCGTTCAACCGATTTTGCGTTAGTTATGCGACAAATGGTAGCTGTAGTAAACAGTTGGTTTTGTTAACAGGTTTAAGCTTTTTATGTAATCCTTGTAGTTACGGGATAGAACTCAAAATCGGTTGAACTGTAAAAAGATTTGCAAACACGTCTAATGTTATTTCAATTGGAGTTTAGTTTTACGCTAATAGTGGCATGCAAAAGTATATGCAACAGGGCATCAATCACTTACAGGTAAACTCATCACACATTAAGGAGTTATACAAAAATTAATAAAATTAAAATAATTACATATCTAAAATTCTAAATAATGAATACTTATACTCGTAGCAACATAATATGATATAATAATTTAAGGTATTGATTATCTAATAGCTTCTGTCAGCGACTTCGCCCGCGTGAAAGTAGAAAATTATCCCGTAGGATAAAAAGTATCCTATGTGCTATTCCAGACTATAATCTACCTCTGTGCCAAATTTCATCCAGATCCCTCCAGCCGTTTGAGCGTGAAGAAGTAACAAACATACAAACACACACACTCAAACACTTTCACCTTTATAATATTAATTGTGATAAACACATTTATTTTGATCTATTTAGACAGATACTTATGAATATTGGCTTTTTGTTTGCCCAAACTTTCAAAGTGTAAATCAATTTGATCCTTGCAGCTATTTACAACCTTGCATAACTTTGCATAGGGGGAATTGACGCCTAGAACTGTTCTTCTCTGCGACGCGCAGAGTGGTGTTATTGCACTGTGAGGGATTTCAGATGATGTGTGACATAATGTATTTTTACTGAGTATAATGTTTCTACATCTGTATAATAAATACAGGACACTGTTCGGCCTTCGCGCATCGGACCAAGTTGGCAAGGTCGTTGTATTCAAACATACATATATTATGAATATGTGTTATGTGCTTGCTTAGAATGGATTCTGTGTACCTGTCCTTTAGTTTGGTCATTGAGATGAATTTATGTAGGTTAATTGTTAGGTACGTATCATCAGTAGAATGAATGTTGAACCTTGTAGTGAGCTGTGATGGCCCAGTTGTAACAGGTTAACGTATGATCTAAGGTTTGAATCCGAAACTAAGTTGATGTGCACATTCATTGTGTATTTTTTTGTTTGCTTTAAAAACAGTGTACAGGGTATTGTAAACACTACCGTTACTAACAGATTGTAAGTCGTGCACTACATACATGCACTTTACTTTGTGTGTAAATGATTTCATGTAGTCCACTGCTCTCAAGACGGTGAAAGAAGACATCGTGAGGAAATCAAACATGAAATCAACATAAAAACATTCACCAACAAACATGTGTCCGCGTGGTGGAATACGGCTCACTCACTCTCACAAAGAGTAGACCTGGCTAGTGGGAACAATATATTTAAGTTGATTACAAATAAAACTGTGTTGACGCAAACCTTCAAAAGTATGCCGTGAAGCATGTTTACAAGAAAACAACGTGAGATAGACAGACAACCAAAAAAACGCCGCCGGAAATATCAATGGCAATTATATAATCTCTCTCTGGTAAAGTCGGTCAAGAAACCAAAAGTGTGACTACCTACTGTTAGATGTAAATGAGGTATTGTTCTGACATTGTTGAGGTATTATGTGGTTTTAGGAAATATGTGATGATATTATGTCTTAGGGCATTTGGTTAACTCATTATACAACATAACATGACATCACTGATCACACATATATTGCTGCGCCACTGGATACGCTTGCACACTGTCCTGTGAGCAGTGGACAGTTCCTCCTCGTCAAACTCAATGAGAGCCACCGTTTTATTGCACACCAGTTGGCGCCACTGTTGAGTAAGGTCCTTCAATATAGAAGCGCACGGAACTCACTCTATACCAGCGCCCCTAGCGAAAAATTCAAACGCGGTAGCCCTCATTCTTGCGTGTTGTCACTGGTATTTTGTTGTTTTCATCTTTTGTATTGAGGCAGAGTTAAACAGTAAGACGAGAAATGATACACCAAGGAGGCAGGTGTAAAAGCAATACAATATGTCATTCTTAAAGAATTACTGCGATTTTTTAACTATTCAGCATACTTCGCGGACAGATTACACAACAAGCTTGTTATAATTAAAGATTAAAGGTTAATTGTAGTCTCCCACAAAAAAGTCACCTTAATCAAGCACAAGGACAATGAATCATCTATCATATATACCTGTATAGTATATGCTAAAACGTTGACATCTCTTGCGTGTATAATACAACAGGTGATAATTATTACCACAATACTTCAGTATAACCGCGCGACCCGCTGACCTAGTTAGTTCCTATATTTACTTTAGTTATTATTGGTGAATGTGATTGAACCTCTTTTGAATATAGTGTGAAGAAAGATCGTCTTTTGTTTATTTATTGTACAATCTGTCGAAGCATTTCCCAATTATGTTTGGTTTGGCTTTTTGTCTAACTGGTTACCAGTATTTTGAATTATAATAATTATTATTGAATTAGGTAATTTACCTATGTTTGAAATATTTGTAAGTATGTGAGAACCATGTTCCTATTTTTCAAATTAATGAATTAACCTGTCCACAACCCAGTAACTGAGTAACATGTTACCCCCTCTTGTCATTCTATCAGTGATTGCAATTGTCGAAATGCCATAATGTAAGTGATTGATCAGGTGACATTTTGATAGCGCTTGACAAAAGCCATTGTTTAATTAATTTTGATAATTAATTAATCGCTATTGCATCGCTTCCGTTAATTGAATGACACTTGTCTGAAGCCGGCCAGCAGAGGCCTAGTTGTATTTATTTTATTTATACTTAGTTATTATTTTTAAAAACGACTTCCCAAAAAGTAGTAGGTTTCTCAATTCGACCGTATATATTTTTTTAAGTGTGTTCGCGGATAACTTCGTCGTTTATGAACCGCTTTTGATGATTCTTGTTTTGTGGTACCTTGATAAGGAAACTAGGATCTGATGATGGGATCCTAGAGAAATCGAGTGAGCTCCTCAAATATATTATTGGCATACATATAGCGATTTTGGTATTTTCATCAATAATGCAATCATTTGCGCTCAGAAAGTATCATTTGGTGAAGTGGAACTGATGAAGAAGATCACAATGGCCACTGGAAGTCCGAAATAAAACAATGTAACCTAGTCGTGTTTGGGCTTATTGGAATCGTCATTAGATGTTCTTTGGCTATAAATGATTTTCATGTTAAATGGAGGTACCTACCGAAACTAAAAAAATGGGAAAATTAAAAACTTTTTAACAAAAAATCAAACCGACTTCCAAAACAAAAAACTACAAAGCGAAAAATAACTTTATTTTTCGCTATGTAGTGTTTTGTTTTGGAAGTCGGTTTGATTTTCTTTATGATTGTGTCTCAGTGATTGAACCTCTTTCCGTCATCAGATGAGAACTAATTTATGTTTTTTTGTGGAAGATATATTCATCGACTACTAAACCTCATGACGAAACCAGCATGTCCTTGACCCAAGATTTCGAAAACGAAAAGATTAAGGCTCATTCTCTCTCTCAGAGAGGACGCCTGTGTCCCAGCAGAGGTAACATCAAAATGGCTGAAGGTGATAAGTGGATGTATGGACAATTCAATTTGCCCTTCATCGCTTGTCTCTCCTAGGAATAAAATAACGCACCTATCTCATAGGAATAATGTCATATTGCATGATGTATTGCAAAATGCCACGTAACTTGCCGGCAGTCCGTCTGTCAGCCAATTATGTCTATAGGTGATGTAATGACACTATCTTTAGGTCACTTGCGAAAGATCTAAGTGTATAGGAATAGACTTGTGACAGCAGGTTGAGATTGAGAGTCTGAAAGTAGAGGGCGATTTGTAATGTGTAAGTCTTGTTATAACTCCCACACGTATTCAATCTTTTAGCTTTAAAGTACAAACATATTTCATGGGATACTGTGTTAAATTCTCTAACAAAATAGCTTGTGAAATATTAAAACTAAATGCAAGAAAATTTAAAACTTTTTTTAAAAGCACACTTTGTAAACAAACATATTACAAATTAGATGATTATATTTAAGGTAAGAATGCTTGGAAACATGCTGGTTTTGCTCCATAGGCCAATCTTTAGTGTAGACAAAAACAAACTGGTTAATTTATATTTCCATAATTATATTATGGCTATTATTTTTTGTCCTATTTTTGTTTCAGAAAATGACTCACACACTTTTCCGTTGTTGTTGAATTAGGTAATTTACCTGTGTTTGAAATATTTGTAAGTATGTGAGAACCATGTTCCTATTTATCAAATTAATGAATCAAACTGTTAGTGCTTGTAATACTTTATTCCTTTACGTAGTATAGTAGTGTTAGTCTGGGTGCATCGACCTCACGTGTATGTATGTAAATGTTGTAAAACACTTTTTTTTTCAAGAGTAAGTATGGAGTTTCTTGTCGAAAGGACACAACAAGCTCTCCATAACAAGCTTCTTTTCCGAATGGACGGTAGAATCAATTATTATTACTTTCAAATTATATTTTTTTTTACATTCAAAAGTGCCGTTTAATGGCCTAATTGAAATAAATATTTTTTGTCTTTTGATCAATTTACCTAATCTTTGCCCAACTATGGCATGGTTTTCCAGTACAACAGGATGCAGTTGGATACTAGTACGTTACATGGAGCGACCGCCTATTTGATCTCCACAACCCAGTAACTGGGTAACAATCACCACTTGGTAAGACTATGCAGTGCCAAATCTTCTGGCAGCTGATTTGCTCTTCTGATTTTCTAATATCTACTACCAAAGATCAAAGAAACAAAATAAAAATGGTAATAAAGGTAATTACGGTAATGAAGGTGGTTTTTAAGGTAAATGGATCAGTTAATCCAGCCTTCTGCCTTCTTGATAAATCTTAAGATTGTAAGTGTATAAAAATTAGACAGAAACCCTTCCTGCGAATAAAAATCGCATTGCGTGCTAAGCCTAATATCGTTGCACATGCTGAGAGCAAAAAGGCTTCTCTTTTTGGTCTCGCACGGGGTTAATTATTTTTTTTTTTTTTATTGTTTGTTGTTATTTTTGCCTATCTCGTGTCTCCTGTGCGGGTCACAAACAAATATGTTTCTTTTCTTCTTCTTTATCTATAACCGTGAACAATACATAGCAATGTGGTATTTTTATATCTGAATCAGGCTTATATTGAATCGTCTACCATAAGGATGCCCACAGACATCTTAAGTTCGAAATAAATAAATATATATATCGAGTAGAACCAATCCTATTTAAAACAACACATGTATATGTATGGCCAATAAATTAATTGGAATCGCATGCTATTCTAACTAATTAACATCAAACCAGTTTGTTTCAAAGATCCGATGAGACCAGTTTTGTTATTAATTTATGTCAAAATGACTGTGTGACCTCCGTAACCTTTTTGGAGACTAGATTGTGTTTTTAATGATTTAAAATTCGTTATTACCACTGGTGAGCGCGAGATCCTTGGTTTGATCGCCTGCGTGAGAGTCTTGCTGAGCAGAACCAGGATATTCTCTTGCGTTTGCTACAGTATTTTCTGATTCTAACATAGGATATCATATTGTGTACTAGTAGGTACCAGTTGTCTCATCAGATAGGCAGTCTCTCCGTGTGAAATATTGGTATTTAACTTTCCAGGACTGAAAGCCGACCCCAAAAAAGTTGTTTGAATTTAGGGAACTCTCAGAAGCAGACCGGTAGGTATTTGGATGTTCCCCAGTTAATGTATTCAATACATCAACTGGGCTAACGCGGAGGATAAGAGGCCACTTCCTCTCACAGAGTTCTCGAAGGCCTGCCTCCCAGCAGTGGGCACATTATTATATGTTGATTATGCTAATTAACTTAGAAGTGTTTAGATAATACTCACAAACTAGGTAATCTATAAATCACTTCTTGTTAAAAATTATAATCATGCTCTTTTGGCAGTCCATGCTTAAAAATCTTATGTAATATCATAATTAATAACTGCCTCACTGGTGTAGTGGTAGTAAGCGCTTTTGTTGAACATGAGGTAGTGGATTCGATTCCTGGGTCGGGCAAAGTGTTGTTGGGTTTTTCCACCTGGATTTCTTAGTAACAACCCATAGGCTAGATATGTGCCCGGTTGATGACAATAGGTTCGCGTTCCATTACATAGGACTTAAACATAACTGGCATAAATATGTAATCTTATGACGTTTTTTTTTCAAATTTTGCTTGTATTTCGAATACAAGTAAAATTAAAAATAAACCTTTTTACAAAATAATACTACCGACTTTCAAATAAAAACACTACAAACTGAAAAATAACTTTCTTTTTGGAAGTCGGTGACTTTAGTAGATACCATTTTGTATTGTTTTTATTTGGAAGTCGGTAGTATTATTTTATAAAATAGTTTTTTTATTTTTCACTTTTTAGCTGTACCTAACAGGCAAGTTCTTTAGTAAGGCACCTATAATGCCAGAATAGATTACCTGAAAATCATGAAACTTGAACATAACCGGTGAAATGAGAGTGTACCAACTGTACACATCTGCGTACTCCTTAAGAGCGTACTGGCGTGATATTATGTTATGAGATAGTATAAACAAAAATAGACATGCGATTGCAGCAATCCCGAGAGATTTGCCGTCATTTATTGAAGAGATCTGTTATGTATATCTCCGAAGTTCATTTTCATATCATGCTACATAATTTATATAGTAGTAGACGCGCTTCGATCGACAATCTATTTAACTTGAATTCAAACAGTAAAACGTCCGTAACTTTACAGCGGCTGAACCGATTTTCATCAAACATGGCTAAGAACACTCTCGATAAAGTCAACCTTCAAACAAAAAAAAGTCGAATTCAAAATCGATTGATCCGTTTATGAGCTATGATGCACAAGGCAAATATACAAATACACAAAAATACAGGTACACACGTCAAACAAGTTTTAATACCCCTTTTTTCTGTCGGAGGTTAAAAATGTGCATGTATCCACTTTAAGTGTACCACTGCTTACCGTTTCGGGGAATACACGTGTCGTTATGTTATGATATTTAAAATTCTTATGCAATATCATAATTAAAACCAACTAATAAGTCATGCAAATAAGATTCTCAAAGCTAGTCGTTAAATGGTAATCATGATGTCATAATGTCATACAATCTGTAAACACCTAATTAGGAACAAGCTTTATGTTGTTTAATTGACTATGGTATAAAAGGCAATTTTTATGAAAGTAGATCTGTTTTAATTTGTGTTATGGCGTGGTTACCCAAAAATAACTTGATAGTAAATCAACTAACAACTAATTCAAATTGATTGTTGTTTAATTTAAAATGTTGCTAGTCATTTTTTGATTCTGTTTTCTATTTGTAGATCACTTTTACCATCACCTAATTTGTAACTGAAGAGCTGGTCCTCCTAGCACAGGTTTATCTTTTAATTAAAAGGTGGTCCCTATGTAAGATTTACTGTAAAAGTGTACAAGTTTCTGCAATAAACTTTTTTTTATTGTTTATTAAATACTTTAAAATAGACGACTTAATAAAAAAGTAACTTAAAAAAATCAAAAAACCCGACTGCTTAAGAAGCGAACTAAAAAGACGTAAACAAGATGAAAATCAAGAAACTTCTTTTATTTATAACTTTTTAGTTATTATTTATTTTTTCGAATTATGTACATTTAAACATATAAGTGTTATGTATTTTTGAAATCATCTCTTAAAACCCTTTATGTTGATGATACGATGGGTTTGGAAGAAAAAAAAATGGGCCCCCACAATATGGCGCCCAAAAGCCGCCATTTTTCTATTTTCCAATTAAGTGTAGCCAGTGGCACTCGCAAGGTTAAGGCAAATCGATTGACGTCAGAACCATCAAAATCGGCCAACGCTTTTCGTCTATAAAACGCCACATAGGAACAAACATACATAGATACATAGACTGATAAACACATGACCTTTAGCAGGCGGGTATAAATGCAATCAATTTACTTCTTATGTAAGTAAGTAGGCATAATATGCTTAAACAAAAGATATCAATGCAAACAATAGGTATCTAAAAGTCAATCTGCCTGACCTTTGCCTAATAATTTTGGGGTCAGCTGCCTATCTAACCGGATACAGTAGCATCATTATTTTACACTATCTGACCTCCACAACCCAGTAACTGGGAAACACGATACAGTTTGGCAAGACAGGTTTCAGATTCTGTGACGTTATGACTGTCAAATATCTACTAATGACATTCGGGACCCTTTCTGAACCACGGAGGATTCTCGGTACGTATAATTGACAAGATCACCCATCCACAGACTGACCTCGGCAAGTGTTGCTTAACCTTGAAAATCGACCCTGGTGGCTGTTTTCATTTTTAGCCACAAATCAATTTACTTATGTAAGTACCTACGTATGTAGGTAACATATTGCTTCAACAAAAATAAATGACAAGTTTAAATGCTAACAATACCTACATTACAGAAAATAATACAAAGCTTGGGCAATACCTAGTAACATCTAATTCATATTCCTTACGCGTATGAGACAAACGAAATAAACAAAGAAAATGTTTAAAATCATACTAGGGTGGGTCAAACAGTTGATGTCTGAGCAATTTTATTTTTCGTTAAGATTTTTTTGCGTGCGAGTAATGTTTATGTTTAGTCGGAAAAATAATAATGTGGTTAAATTATTGTTAATATAAAATTGTTGTTTGTAGATGGAAATCTCTGGGCATATACTATAAGTGAGTATCATATCAACTCTTTAACATCGAAAATAATACGGTTCATCTTAGCAGCTACAGAAAGAGGCCGGCAAAAGGTATATAATAAAATATCTAAATTACATTTGTCCAAATAAGTACATAATATCATCTCAATATTAACTTTAAATAATAAAATGAATACATAATTATCTTCTACAACCAATCTTTCATTTTCAAACTCCAATCTAATCACAAAATCTTTACATGCCACATTACCATGTTTTACAGTCTGTCTGTCACAGCTGTAAAGTATAAATTTCTTTTTTGTGTCTTTTCCCCTGTGTAACGCATCGTATTGAGGCATCGGAGCAGAACTTACCACTTTCCTACAGACTAGATGTAGTTTTCTTCGTCCATTGATAATTATTCGTTGTTGTATTTATGAAACAGTAAGCAAGTTGGTATTTTCTTAAACAAAAACAACCGAAGCTGCTATTTTCTTAAAAGGTATACAAAGACAAAAAAAAAAAACGAAAAATGCTGATCAATTTTAACATTTTTATTGTACGAGCAAATTAATCTTTTGAAAAAGTGAAAAATCTATCGAAATAATTAGCGTCTATTATTAAGTATGTATTACATATAATAATAGCGCTTACTCTTGGCTAATTATTAACAAATATTTACTAAAAACTGAAAAAAAAAAAATTAAAGCAGTCAAACACAAATTAGTTTTTGTTTTTGACAGCAAATGAGTGAAACACAAATTAGTTTTTTTTCAAAATCGAAATAATATTAAGAATCTTATAACCTTTCTTCGTAATTTATTATGCCTAGCAGATATAGAAAAAGCAAAAAAAATCTTTTGAAGGCAAAAATCAAAAAATATTTCCTTATTTAAATAAAAATCACGATTATATCTTCTTTGTCTCAAATTTTATTTTCTGCTATAGAAACCACAGACAGTTATTGGTGCATTCACCTTATGACTTATCGGTTCGTCAGAACATAAATATCTGGAATCGCTAGAATAATAATAAGACATGAAGGTCAAAAAACTTTCAAGAAACGAGACTTGAATGTCTAATTTATCGATATTTTAAAATATACAAATCTTCTAAAAAAAAATCACATGTTTCTATTTTAAATCTTGATGGACACCTGCTTCCCGGTATCAACTAATCGATATTACGACTATAAAAATATTAAGTCTTATTTTACCATATCAATAACATGATTTGGTTATCCTTTATTATTCAAATGATGCTGTAAAAACAAATCTAAAAAAGGCTTCCAAAACAAAACACTACAAAGCGAATATTACTTTCTTTTCGGCAGTCGGTGTCTTTGGTACCTATTATTTTCGTTTTTGACACCGACTTCCGAAAAGAAAGTTATTTTTCACTTTATATTGTTTTGTTTTGGAAGTCGAATATTTTTTTTTTATTAACAGGTTTTAATTTTTCTTTTTTTTGTTTTGGTCCCTTATTTACCATACCCATTATTAAAGATAACTGAAAAACCTACTCGACAGATCTTGATCAAATTTAAATGGGACCAAATGCACCGCTTTCAAATAAAAAAAAAATAATCATCAAAATCGGTTAGCCTAGTATAAAGGTAAAAGGTTTGAGGTAAAACAAATAAAAAAATACAGTCTAATTGAGAACCGCCTCCTTTTTGAAGTAGTTTTAAAAGACAGTCTTCCAATACGATCAGCTTAAAATGCATTTAGTGATTTACAAAGTGCACCGAGAATACCGATATCCATACATTTGAACCTAAACACAGCAACTCTGAACCAAAAACAAATATGGTCACATATAAAATAGGTGTAATGGTAGTACTTGTCTTTTAATAATCTCCTTCACAAATATACATAACTTCTAGATTCTTCAAGATTACTCACAGTGGAAAATTTTCATCCATTAAAACATTATTGTTACTACAAAATACTAGCAATAATAAATATGAATCTCACAAATTAATTCTGTTGTAAAAGACACGAAAAAAACAAGAAACAGTCATTATATTACATGGTATTGGCGAACAAGTTTGACTGGTTGAAGACGGGACAGTATTGCTCATAAGAATTAAAATATTCGATGCATCTTTGGACAAGTACCGTAAGGACTTGGGCGTTTTACAGCTCTTTGTTGGGATATAAAGGTAGCCCATTACAACTCTCGTAAAAGGACGAACCTTTTGAGAAATGCCTTGTGATGAGTATGGGATCCTGGGTTCAGTTCTCAGGTTGTGCAGTTTTGTTTGGATTTATCAGTACTAATGTATTAATGTTTTTTTTAAATTGGGCCCCCACAATATGGCGCCCAAAATCAGCCTTTAATCTATATTCCAATTTGAATGCAGCCCGTGACACTCGCAGGGTTAAGACGAATCGATTGACGTAAGAATCATCAAAAACGGCCACCGCGTTTGGTCTCTAGAACGCCACATAGGAACAAACATACATACTCGTACAAACACTGATAAACCCAGTACCCTCCTTTGGCAGTCGGGTGAAAAGGTGTGTCTCGGGATTAAATTTAGGTCATACATACATTCCCTCACCAAGCACCCTCAAAGACCGATGAGACGGCCATCCGGCACGACCAGGTAGAGATCTGGCGCAAGACCATGGACATAATGTGCTTGTCCAGCCACGAAAGGGTCTTGCTACTCAATGGACGGTCTACCAAAACCTGATTGAAAACGTCCCTTAAATCCCCACAACTTTCACGCAGCGAAATCAAACGATACTAAAAGTCAACACACCAAATCGATTTCATACTGCCATCGTTATAAATCATTTGAAAGCTGGCGATTAGACGGTGTCTAATCGATTGTGAGCGTTTGTAACAATCGCTTCTGCGGTGTCGTAATGTTTTGACATCCAGTTTCATCAGTTAAGTGTTGGAAAATTCTGTTTAAATTGTCTTCATCGGAATTTTGATTTGCAATTTGATATTGATGTTAGTTTGCACTTGAGATGTATAAATGTCATTCTTTTGAGATGTATAAAGAGTCTTTATCATTCTGTACTTGTCTTTTCTACTTTGTACTGTTTTTATTTGGAAGTCGGTTGTATTTTGTGTAAAAAGTTTTTTATCAATATAATTTAGGTATTATACATCACTAGAAGCTACCGCACCGTAGGTGCTCAATGAGGAATAAATTCAAATTTTATTTTATGTTCATCTTTGAGCACCACGTTGAAATATTGATTGGTGCTCGAATGTACCTTTGGTGGTCAACGCATAGGTGCCAAAAAATAGACGCTCAAACGGGAATACGCCGTCTTTTTAAACGAAATAGAAAAGACACCAGAATCGTTTTATTTTATAAGGTCTTGGTAGCCTGATCAAGGTTAAAATCTATCAAACTTATTTCGTCTGTTGCATTTGGACAAAAGACACCACTCCTATCAGTTGATAAAATTAATAAGATCTTTCTTTTTCGTGTGAGGATTAATTAGGTGTCCTCTGGTGTCAGAGTTAATTAAGCCGCCTCTGGGAACCCCTCAGGCCTCTTACATGGCTATTTCAGACTTACATTATCTATAAGTCCAGGTTTATCCGTTTATCCTTAACCGGGATGGTTTCTTCGGCCTGTGATGACCAAGATAAACTTAGAAAGTACATATGAATTTGAAAAAGTCATATTGGTACTTGCCCAGTTTTGAACCCACAACCTCAAGCACGAGAGGTGAGGTCTTAGCCGCTGGGCCACAACGACATTTTTAATGAATGTTTAATTCTTAAAGAATGGTTAATTCTTAAAGAATTCTTAAGTAATGGCATTTGGTTCCGACCGTCATCTGTAGAGATCTCTAATAGTCGTTTCGGGTAGTCAGAAGTCTGAAATTCTTACAACCAGCCTCACCGTGCTACTCATTCACATGGTCATAGAGGTCAGATACTGGAAGCCGACCCCAACAAAGTTGAGAAGGAGTTAGACAGATTATAATGAAACGGTCAGAGTGCCAAGTTACCTCCAAAATTACTGAAAAATAGAGATATTCGGCAGACAAACCAGAATGTGTGATGTCCGTGGTGTTACCACGACAGTAACTAACTAATAATGTCCGTCTGTGACACTAATCAACGGGTTGTTTATAACTTTTTTTTTTTGTTTTTTTTCAACCGACTTCAAGGAGGAGGTTCTTAATTCGACTGTTTGTTTGTTACGCTATTACTAAAAACCGATTTTGATGTTTCTTTTTTTATTTGAAGGCTGGTGCTTCTCATGTGTTCGTCATTTAAATTTGAGCTAGATCTGCTGCAGAACTTCTTTCAACTTCTGAGATATACAACAGAACTCTTCAATAAATGACGACAAATCTCTCGGGATTGCTGCAATCGCATGTATGTTTTTTTTTCGCTGTGTAGTATTTTGTTTTGGAAGTCGGTTTTATGTTTTTGCTAAAACGTTTTGTTTTGTTTTATTTTTATATTTCTGTAATGTGCGTTTTGTCTGTGCAGAATAAACATCATTTCTTTCTAGTAGAATCTAGAGCATCAGTCTGCCTGCCGTAGGAGCCGACAAAAACACAGGAAGGCATCTTTATAGACCAAGGCTAAAGGCTGCCGACCCCATAAGAACAGCAGGTTACTGTGTAACCTACTCCACAAAAGGGAGGTTATGGGTTACACAATCCTTATATAGTTACGACACAAACCTGACTTGAATATAATGTTATGCGTTGCTTACCGTTAGGCTTAAGAAACTATTTTAAGAGTGGTGATCAATTTTAGTTTGGAGGTCATAGGAGCATTGCGGTAGGGTGAAAGTTGTTGTAAGGGAATACCGAAAACCTAGGGACGGCAAATATAATAAGACCCATTTGTACCACAAATCATTAAATGCATTTTAAGCTGATCGTATTGAAAAAAACATTCCATCTCTGTCATAAAAAGAAAAAGAAAAAATAAAAGGATTCCCGTCCGGGTGTCGCTGCGGAAAACCAGTGATGCCGGGCGAGCACGGCCAACACATTTTTATCACAATTTGTTTGCAAAAACTGTGATAAAATGCGTCACTCAACTCTATCACAGAGGCCGTGCTCGCCTAGCTGGGTGTCTGATACCCTCGCGGTTGAGTGCTTGCACGCGTGCCCGTGTTCCCGCCATAAGCGGCACGGGAAGACACCGTGGAGTTTAAGTGGGTTTGAGTCCCACATAACTGAGCTATCTCCCCGTGGTAGCGCAGTATGCATGAGCATGTCCCCAGGCAAAAAAAAGAATCACCAAACTACGAATATGTTGGGACCGGATATCATTCTAACCGAATACAACTCTATCAATTACCCAGTTACAGATAATACGAAACCTCTTTGAGATCTTTTCGCCCGGAATTATATTCTGCTATTCGAAACAGATAACTTGTCTAACTCTAAAGATCTTGTCGTTCTTAACATAAAATTGGCTTTAAAGAATAATAATATGAGAAAGTAGGTGCCTGTGCAGTTGGCCCTTGTCAGTAGCTGCAAACGTGTACAGGGCCAATCATTCGGTAGCTACTATTTACAATCACTACTGTAACCCAATGACCTTAAAACTGTTCTTACTGCCGAGACACACGTAGTATACAGAACGTTCTAATTTTAAAACAATAAAATTATTTATAAATCACGAACAAACTGTTGAATTTAGCTTAAGGTGATATATACGCCCCAATGTTAACGCAGTACTGGCCGTGCGCCCGCTCGGAGCCAAAATATTAATAATGAGCCTCCTTTTGAACAGTTTTGTTTGCAAAATATTATTTGATTTATATATGCTATTTCAACTATGAAGAAATTCCAGCCATCAATTTTTCTGTGTAGAAATATTTTTAAACATCCAAGTCGTTTTGGAGGAATATCCAAAAGTTGCGAAAAATATCGTGTTGCTAATTATTTTTTTAAAGCAAAACTATTTGTTATACGAAAAAACATGTTTAAAAAATAATGTATATGAAACAATAATATTTTTTTTTTTCAAACCTTGTATCCTAGCCGTTTCTAAGGAGTATGCTTTACAATGTTACCGTTTTACGGCACTAAAGTGGATGTAGGCCCTTAAGTAGGTATATGTACATGAGTTAAAAACAATGACAAATTATTTTACGGTCCGCGTCTTCTTAATCTTTGTTATTTTTACTTCAGATAGGCTCATTTTATGAACAGTTACGTACACATTTACTTTAGAAAATGTCTACACAAATTCATTAATTCTCAGACAATGCACGGCTTTAATCTCCTGGGTTCAAGGCATTTTGGACAACACTGCTTTATATAAAAAAAGATTAGACCCACTTCACCGCAGTTATGGAAAACAAACGAATAATGGTGTTTATTACTTGCTCATACATAAATTATCTAAGTATTGCAGACAATGTATGTAAAGATGATTCTTAACAAAGTAACATAAATAATAAATATTCTTGGTTTACAGGCCAATAACTCAGCAAAAATGTACAGCTAGAACCAAAAATAATAAAAAAATATAACACTGAACAGCCTGTATAACTTCTCTCTCACAACAATATTAAAAAGAAGATGTTTAGTCAATTATACACTCTAGCCAATTATATCTATTATATTCAATCGCCCTCAGGCGACGCCGGCTGTAACAGTAGTATGAGATAATCTTATAATATCTAGTGCTTGTTACAGAAGTGGCCTACATTTAATAGTAAGTTAGTTATTACATAATTGGGTGAGGTTATATTTGGCAATGAATAGACGAATAGGTTTATAAGTAAACTTACGAATAGGTTTATAAGTTGAAGAACGTTCTTTTTCTTTTTAGGGTTCCGTACCCAACGGGTAAAAACGGGACCCTATTACTAAGACTCCGCGGTCTGTCTGTATGTCCGTCTGTCACCAGGCTGTATCTCATGAACCGTGATAGCTAGACAGTTGAAATTTTCACTGATGATGTATTTCTGTTGCCGCTATAACAAAAAATACTAATAAATATTTAAGTGGGATTCCCATACAACAATCGTGATTTTTTTGCCGTTTTTGCGATAATAACACGAAACCCTTCGTGCGCGAGTCCAACTCGGACTTGTCCGGTTTTTTATGGTTCTTTTGTATGGTTTACTTTATTGTATTGCTCGTGTTTGACCACTATCTCACCTATGAGATCATAGCTTACCATCAAAAGTATTTTATTAATTTTAATTCGTGTTGATTTTATAATTATTATTGTAATATAAATTATAGTTATTTTTAAATTCTCGATATGTATTGAAATTTTGAAATTTATGTAATTTTTATTAAGAAATAAACAAGGTTTTATTTATTTTATTTTTTTCTACAAATAATATGAAAAAGGTTTAAGTTACTTACCAAATTCTCCTTTTCCTGTCGAAATTAATCACCAAATAGTCAGTCTTTTATAGCATTGAGCACTTCACTTTTCTCACTGTTACTTCACATTTCTATATAAAAAGAAACACAAAAGTTTATTTATATTATAATCCAATAAAATAATCAAAAATATAGAAGACTACGTAAATTATTAAAGCATAAAATGCGAATTTGAAATATAAATAAAAAATGTCTTTGATGAAAGTAACAATTTTCTGGGTTATCCCCTTTTGGTTTTCGTCAACGTTATTATACATTTATATGATTTTTTCCATAATTTGTCCTGTAATTTTAAAGCGTGTTTGTGTTGTATGAGTGTGTGTGAATGTATAGTTTTCATACAATGTTGAGAATTTAAGTACAATGGGCTTAAGATTGCTTAGACAAGAGGTCGTGGATTGTAATCTTAGACGCTAAGACTGTTGTGAATTTCTGCCCGCCTGGTACCTATTATAAAACGTTGATAAATAAAGACCAGTTTATCTTTGATGCTGAGAGGACACTACTTAAAAGTACTAAAAACTAATTGGCAAGTATATCTTAAAATTTGGTTCAAATAAATGCCATTAGATGGCGCGATATGCATTGATTTGTTATTGAATAGTGTGTAAAATTATCATTTTCTAGAATTGATCATAAAAATTGTATGTTCTTGTTTAATCAACTCTCCTAAGCACAAAATTAAGGCATTTTGGGCCCTTAATTCACATTCCAAAGATTATTTGAACGGATCATTTAAAATTCATTCCAATAGATGGCGCGGTTTTAAATATCTGAGGCATGCCAGTTGATTTTACGTCGGCACGGTTTCTTTGTATGGGATGAGGTTTCTGTTTGATAGTATAATATTATCTGTGGCCTCGGAAAGCACATTAAGCTCTTGCTCCCGGCTGTTATGCAGATCTTTGAAAATCTGCCTTCCGCCTAGCTAGTTCCAACCGGATTCAGCTAAGTATCAGAACTTTACTTAGAACCACTGCTTATCTGACCTACAGAAACCAATAGCTGGATAATACCCCGCTCAGCAAGTCAGGCGGGCGAGCACGGCCTACTGTGACAACACATCAACTAGCGACCCACCCCGGCTTCGCCCGTGACAATACACAAAAAACCTTCCTCGTTTCTCACTCTTTCTATTGGTGAAAACCCCATGAAAATCCGTACAAACGCGGCGGAGGACTTTTTTTATAATATGTAGTGAAGATTGTCAATAATCAATCCTACCACTTACTCTAAATTGACACTAAACTGCATGGCATTAAGGGCTTTTTAGTCAACATAACTTAATACAGTATACCCTTTCATTGGCAAATAACGTTTACGATCGAAATTGGCTTGAAAGACTTTCATAGAACCAGTTTAGTATTACTCAATACTGCCATAACTAAGCTTGACAATTTGTTAATCGATATAAGTGAATGCTAAACTTCGTCTTTTTGGAACGAGAATGTCCATAACTTGTTTAGCCGACTTAAAAAAAGAAGTTTATTTTGAGTACTGCTACAGATTTTATTATTAGAGAGGATTCTAGTTTGACTAACATTATCGACCGAAAGACATCCACTGCTGGACATAAGCCTGGCCTAAATATCATCACATCAACCGGTCTTGAAGTTAAACTATACAAAAAGTAAAAAAAACAAGTATTACAACTCCATTTTGGAGTTAAGCTCGCTTTTGTTCATGAATATTGATTTCACTTTGTGTAAAGGTATTGTTTTGTTGTACAATAAATAATTAAGAATCGAGTTAAGTAGGTAGGTAGTATCTTATATATTATATGGAATAAAATAACCAAGCTTTTAGATGCAAACTAAATGAAAAATTCTATGTTCTGGACTGATGGGGATTGCTTGGGACTTAAAAAAAATTGGCAAATTGTGGGTGTAACATAAATCTGCCCAACCCTTCGGGAAGTACAAGGGTGATGTTATGTTAAAACTAAAAGATAACCATCCCAATTCTACCAATCCCACAAGCTATAAAATAAAAGATTTACCAAGATTAACACAAGAAAATCTCACAATACACACACATACATACAAAACAATACGACACTTATGTCACAGTAAAAACCGACCAACATTAACTAACTAAATACGAAGAGACAAAATACAGAATCGAAGAAACAAAACACACACGGCCAAGAAACAAAACGAAGGAAAAATACCACACGATTTTCAAAAAGTTCTGTTGAAAAAGAAGTCTTGTTCTAAAATTAAATATGGAATCGTGTCTGTGATCGGCGCGCGCGCAACACGGACTGGTAAACCGACGATGGAGTATGTAGGGGGGGCGATACGGTGACTATCGGTTGAGTAACACGGGGACAGAACTCAAGGCTTATTGAATGTGTTGCAATGCAAGTATGGATTGATGTTAGGTAAACTTAACTCTTAAAAGAAGGTTTTTAAGTTAAAACAATATGAGGCATGTGAGTTTTTGCAATGTATTTCTGGGACCGTTGTAATCATTTAACATTAGGTGGGCAGTTGCTTCCAACATAGCCAATTTAATGCCTGTCACTGTAGGACAAAGGCAGATGGTCAACGATGCCCAAGATAAATCTAGAAAGTATATATAAATTGAAAAAGTCCCATTGGTACTTGCCCGGATCTAAACCCACGACCTCAAGCACGAGAGTCGAAATCTTAACCACTGCGCCATCACGACATTTTTGTAAATGGAGAATTAATTTGAAAATTTTGCCGAAGGGGCGGGTTTGCAACAGAAAAACCTTAATATCTCGCACAATACATAAAGGGTTACCATTTAAAGCGATAATAATTATGTAACATATAATAACTGATGTATTGTAATAGATACCGTACACGGTTTGTCTATGATACATAAGTAGGCTAATAAAACCATAAACTACAGAACTTTATCATATGGCTATTAGCAATGTGGGTGAATTTCATCGTTATGTGACATAATTATTTCCTGTGTGCCATCCGCTTTGCATTTTCTTGTTAATGTTCAAGTTGGATTCTAGTCTGGTCAGATATATCATAACACGTAATGTTCTGATATATCTGGTCAGACTGGTTATCTCTACAGATAAATTGTGAGAAGCAGAAGTGTTTAAAGTCCCCGTCACTAGAAACTATAAATTTTGTAAATAAAGAATTCTACTCAGTTACGTAGCGACGATTCAATCAACGACAAATATTTCAATATATTATTTTTTAACGATATAAAGCGCTGTCGTCTAATGTTTTGTGGTAGACGCGTTCCAGTACCATTAGCCAGTTTAATCCCTAAATCGTAAAAATTGATATTTTTTTTTTTCGTACGTATTTAGGAGCTCTTGAGTTTTTCCGATAAAGGATATTTCAAAGGCTCGACTTACAACATAATTAGTGAATTTACTTTCCGTGTACGAACAATACACAATGTGTACTATTTAAGATTAAGAGGAATCAAAATTAGGAAATATCACATGGAGGAATAAAAAAGAATTGCACACATATAATTGACTAGCTGTCCCACGGGGCTTCGCTTCCGTCAATTGGCTATCTACCCATCTAAACCGTTTACGCAGCGCACGCTACGGAAACTCTCAAAAAGGAATATTTGTGTCCCGTTTTTGCTACATTTTTCATTTATGCTCCGCTCCTATTGGTCGAAGCGTGATGTTATATAGCCTATAACCTTCCTCAATAAATGGGCTGTCCAACACAAAAATAACTTTTCAATTCCAACCAGTAGTACCTGAGATTAGCGCGTTCAAACAAACAAACAAAATCTTCAGTTTTATAATATTAGTATAGATTTGCTAAGTAACTTAATTAAAACTTAACCAAACGTTTAAAACTACACAGTTTTAAAGTCTAAAAAATACTGATGTTGTATATTATAGAATACCCTTCCTCGTATGCAAACTACCTCTGGCACTACATGTAAGATGAATTTAGGGTTATTTAGGCAAAGTCACATGCCACATATTTACCCACATGGATATGCAGTTTAATAAAGATAAAAAACATAGTAAGCCTATTTACCAGCAGTTATTCATAGCTCATTGCTTCACGTGGCGACCCTACTCAACGACTGCGCTTGCGCGTGAAATCGAACTAGCATTTTGTAACGTTATATTGGCCGCACGAACACAGAATAAGTAAATTAGTTAACTTCTAATACACTCTAAAGACAGCCTTGAGGGAAACATCTTGAGGAAACGTGAGGTTTTAAAGAAAGTCACATTGCTTATAATTATTTACACTAGATTTGTATTCCATAAATATTTCTAAAATCGAGCATGAGGTCATTTTCTTGTTTTGTTTGGGTATCATCCAATGAATTATCCCGCTCTGGGTGAAGCGGGAGGGTGAGTCCCGGGTTCGATACCTAGGACAGGCAAAATGTTATTGGGTTTTTCGGCTGATAGCAATACGCTCGCCCTGGGATTTAAACTGATTAGGGGATGGCGGATTAGGGGTTAATATGTTGTGTTGTGTTTTTAAATACACTCTGCAGCCTTGAAAGAAACACGATAAATAAACCTGAGGTTTTAAAGATAGTGAAATTATAGCAGTGGTGAAGATTGTCAAAATGTATAAGATGATCTTTATTCCCGCGGCTTTGCTCTTGTGGCTTGTATTTTGTTTCAATGCTTAATCGGTTTAACAGTTGACCCGCGACATACCGCGTCGCAGCATACCGGAAAGTCTATCCCATATTTGTGCGACTATTTAAATGTAATCTTGTCTAGGGCATCAGAAGGTAAGTTTGTTCTCGTAATTAAGCACGTTCAAAATGTATTCGCATGGAATTCGAGAATTTTCGACAGATTAGATTGGAATACGATGGTTCTTAAAAATATGGGCATTCGCTTGTCGGTATCATGAAGTAAAATGCTTACTGACCGGCATTGTATTTGTCAATTAACAATTTTTTCTGTCCTAATTATTCAACCCAGAAATCACAATAAAAGTCAATAACACGACACACTTATATTAATAAACCGCTTTTGTACACACAACTACAGAAATAATTGCCCAGTCCGGATTCGAACCACGAACACTCGCCCATTGCGTGAAACAAGGCTTCCTTCTATAGAACTAAGTCGATACGTGCAATTTGCAGTATTTCCTTCCTCAAAATATCGTTTCCTGATTTTCGCCATTTTTTGCGATTTCCACCGGTAGTAATTAGGTGAAGCGAAAATTTTAGCTTGCCACACGATTTTATCTAGTATTTATTGATATGTGTAAGGATGGGTGACCATTCGTACTAAACGGTCTCGTAGCTGAACGATAACGGCAATTTAACTTGCAATGTATGTGTGGATGTTTAAAAAGTAAGTAAAAGTTGAGCAGGTATTAATAGCACAGAAAAAATGTATTCGAGCCATATGTAAAATAAAACGTACGGATTCATGCAAGCCACATTTCCAAAACTTAAAAATATTGACTGTACCATCACTTTATGTCTATGAAGCCTGTATCTTTGTGAAAAACAACATGTTTTTGTATAAATCTGTCGAAAGTCAGCGGCGCTCAAAAAAGTTGCACCCATTAAGCACTAAAACCAAATTAATGTACAATAGCATTTATGCAATGGCTCCAAAACTTTATAATAAATTACCTGATCAAATTGTGTCAAGCAGTAACATGAATGAGTTTAAACGTAAGCTTTTTAAATTATTGAATGACAAGGCGTATTATTCTGTTAATGAATATCTTAATGATAAATTAAAATAATATTTTAGTGTGTTTTATCTGTCTGTATGATTAAAATGTTACACCCTTAAGAGAATGATATTCTGACTTGACATTTTTATTTTAATTGTATTACGAAATTGTGACTAATTACTATCTATTTGTTTATGTGCCGTCTTAATTTATTGACACATTATTATTATTTATTATTTTTTGACATGAAATTGTGACGTCTATTGATTTTATTATTTTGTTTTTATTTTGTTAATGTGACATTCAATAACCTTCAATATTTTGCATATATGCCTATGCCCAATATTTTGTATGCCTTCTGGCGGGACATAGTATGGACCAAAATTGTTTATTTATATCATCTGTAATTTTACCCTATGTTCACAAAATTAATAAATGAATTTGAATTTGAATTTGAATTTATAAGTATGTTGGGGTCAAATCTTGCATGAATTTTAAAGCAGTTATCCTCCACCGATTATGATAAATTTTTGCATACACGTTTGGTTTGGATGACAATGCATGGTTAGCTTAGTGACGTCATTCTAAATCCAATATGGCGGACGGCCCAAGATGGTGGACTAGTTATTTCTTGTGCACTGCCACGATATGGAACAAATGAAAGGGTTTGCTGAGAGTAATACGAAAAAAGCTTGATTAAAAAAAAAAAATGGTAATAATTTAAGGTTAAGCAACTCTTGCCGAGGTTGGTCCATGGAAGGGCAACCGTTCATTGCATATCGAGACTCATAATCATAATCATTTATTGCATCTTTTCTTGCGGACCTCGGAAAGAAAGGTTAAAACGTTGTTCCTGCCTGTCATTTCTAGATCACTGACAGTCGTTACTGGTAGCCAGAAGTCCGCAGGCTTATTAAGTTTCTTGCAAGAGCAAAACGGTACCGATTTTTGTGCAATAATAGCTCTTCAATACAGAAGTTTTAGAGTTTTAGGCGGTTTTTTTTTATTTAAGTTTTTTATTTAAGAAAACATTTTTTTTATTTCTATAAACCGTCTTGTTAGCTTTCCGTGCATTGTCATCCAAACCAAAAATGTATGCAAAATTTCATCTTAATAGGTTGAGGATAACTGCTTGTACAAAGGCAAGCAAAATTACTGTCAATAGAACTACAATGCTTGCGGGCAGAAATCGAATTTACGGTGTTAGTAGTAGTACTTTCGCAGACAAGCTCTTTCACAAGACAACCTAGACTCAATATATCATTACAAATTCTTTTTTTAGTACTAGACAGACAAACAAATCTTATAATTATTGGTGATGTGATCTTACCCAGTAATCATGTCGTTTCAATAATTTTAACTACTCTGTCGGGTCGTAAAACTCATAAACTAAGCTATTTGGTAGTTTCTTGATCTGTTACGTAATTTTTATTTGATATAATCTCTCATTTTAAATGTAATTATGTATACAATTGCCTTTCTCCGGTGTTGATGTAATAATTATATTATTACTTTTTATTATATCGTAGTAGAATGGAGAAGAAAAATATGAATGAATAGAATTTTTTTCATCGGTTGCGCTCCCTTGGTACTCGTATATCCAATAGGAACCACGCATTTTTTTGGGCTAAAAAAAGAAGCCTCCTCAGTGTAGCTTTGTATCAGAGAAATAATTACCCTAATCTGCCTTCCACTTCCAGAGATGGAAGGTAAGAGCAGTGGTTGCCCAATGGTAACGGCCTCGACTTATACGTAGATCGTGGGTTCGAACTCAGGCAGGCGCCTAAATGGTGAAGGAAGATATTGTGAGGAAACATGCCCAAGAACCAAAAATTCGAAGACATGTAACATCCCCCAACCCGCACTGGGCCCGCATGGTGGATTAGGGCCCATCCCCTCTCACAGAGAGGAGGCCTGTTTCCCAGCAGTGGCAACATTAATAGGCTGATGATGATGAGGTTTGTCAAGCCCGTGGTTGTCCCACTGTAAGGCAAGACTTCACATTCAGAGAAGAAGTCAGCGTCGATCACCATGTTTGCTTATTGTTGAAGATTTCATGCGATAAGCTAATATTCACCACGCGGACTCAGCGGAGGTTTGTTGTTTGTCTTATTTTTTTTGGCTCCAGTATGCCAGTTTCCTTACGACGATTTCGTTAGCCAAATTACAACTTGTAATTTGGCTAACTTTACTGACCTGGTAACCTATTAATGGTATATTATCAAAAAGGCAGGGGTATAAGACTGCAATAGCCTGAACAAATGAAGAATTTAAATTAAAATACCGATTCCTTTTAAGTTTAGCAACTCAGTTGGCCAATAGAATTCGTAGGCAATATGCTAAAATTAACTAATTCAGCAACAGTGTGGATGCGCTGTTGCAATGTTTGATCAATTTTATATGAAGTAGTATATAAACTTGTCTACTAGACAAAGGTTATTATTATGTATGTTAGAGAGCCTCATAAACTCTTACAATTAATATATATATATTAACTGAACGATCCTATACCAATGTAGGTAAATCATAAATAATCAGTACATAGTATAATAAAAATAACAAAAAACCCGACTGCTTAAAAAGAGAACTAAAAAGACGTATCAAGAAGAAAATCATGCTGTGCAGTTGAAGGATACATATGCGCGAGCTGGCTGACCAAATCCAGATGTATCGCCACACGATGGGTTAGGAAGAAAAAAAAATTTGGGCGCCCACAATATGGCGCCCAAAAGCCGCCATTTTCTATTTTCCTATTTTAATGTGTGATAGTGATACTCGCAGGGTTAAGACGAATCGATTGACGTAAGAATCATCAAAATCGGCCAACGCGTTTGGTCTCTAGAACGCCACATAGGAAAAAACATACATACATTCATAGACTGATAAACACATTACCCTCCTTCGGCAATCGGGTAAAAAGGCCCCCGCCGCGTTTGTACGCGATAAACTCAAAAACTACTGAACGGATTTTCTTGCAGATTTCACCAATAGAAAGAGTGAGAAACGAGAAAGGTTTGTGACTATAATTTGTTAAGGGGGAAGCCGGGGTGGGTCGCTAGTAAAGAATAAGAATGGTTTATTAGTTAGGCTGAGGCATAACATCCGTTTATGATCAGAATTTTACATGGAATGACTGCATTATCGGACCTTCTGAACCCAGTAGCAGTAACACGAAGCCCTGCCTAATTATAGAGTTAGTTATTCGAAGATGACAGGTATACCTTTCATCAGTATAATGAATGGACCAATCGCGTGTTACTTAGTTTACCAGCCAATCGGAGCGTTACCTACAGGCTGGTGAAAACTTAGTAAATTCATGTTTTTTTTTGTTGGGTATTTTTATTTTTCTCTTTTCAGCTTTAATACACCATCACTAAAAACTAAGCATGTTCTATTGTAAGGTACCTAAAAGATTGACAAAATAACCCTAATAACTCAATTTAGACATTCATGATGTTTTTCGCTCAGGAGTTTGAGGTTATATTGTTTCATAATATCTTGAAAACTACCGAACAGATTTCGATGAAACTTACACTATTGTCTAAGTTGAGAGATACTCTTAATCCAATAAATATCACGATCCGATAAGTTCTTTCGGAAAAATGCGTGGACAAACATACTCGTACACTTATGAAATTGGGCACATATGTTTAGAAGACCTCACAGAGTAACATCTGTGAGTGTTGTGCAATTTCTACAATTTTACATAAATACGTATCGAATTGATAACCTTCTTTTTTAAGTCCGTTTAGGAGCTATAATGCCACAGACAGATACACAAATACACATGTCAAACTTATAAATATAACACACCTCTTTTTCCGTCGGGGGTTACAAGTTGTAGCATTTGACGTTGTATACTTTCTGCCTACCCCCATGGGAACAAGGGTTGAGTTTCTGTATGTCTGTATGTATACGTCGATAATTTCATATTCCGAGTGTAAAACTGTTAACAAACGGGCAATATTCACAAAAACAAAAGAAAAATGGCTGCAATTCCATTTTCAAATTACCCGCCTAATTGTCCGCCATTATGACAGTTGATAGCATTGAACTCAAGCGCAGTCAGCTGAACGCTCGCCTTTCTAACACATGCGTAAGTTTTATCTATAGAAAGTACACATTACGTACTATTGTGAAGTAATATGCTTAGCGTGGCTAAGGTCGCCGGAGATAGGGGCATTGCTGGATCTAGGGATTTGGCCGGCGATAGGCATTCTGCTGTATTTATTTAGGATCTATCCTAATACTAGGACCGAATACTGTGTTCAATTGCCGACATTTGGCTAAGGATTTTTAGGGTCGACCGCAACAATGGTCTACGGTGCCAATTATAGAGTTATATTCACTGAACTAGACTTCAATGTAGAATCACTTGTAGAATCACAATTCACGGTAGAATCAATGTTTAATACTTGTAAATTTTAATTTTAATTCTTTGACGTTCAAAAGTGCCGCTTTTTGGCCTAGTTGAATAAATATTATATATTTGACTTTGAATGGCTACATTGCTACTGCCTTATTAGGCACAGTGCCGAAGTAAGACCACAAAGGTATACAAGGATTCAGCTAGTGCCTAGTCGTAGGTTCTATTGCCGATATTTGTCTTAATAGAGGTCTTTTGTAGGCTATAGGGTCAACAACAAAAAAATTATAGAGTAACCGAGTACAGCTTACAATGCCGAAATAAGGACACAAGAGGGCATATAATGAGCTGCATTATAAGTGTGACAAACTGTATTCGAATATGGCTTATAATTATATGAAATTATAATTTATTTTCCTTCGCGTGCAGTCTAGGTAACTTTACAGATCTCAGCCTAAGAATCACCGTATTGTTTTCTATGCCCCAAGCCGTCAATAACCCTAATTAAAAATGTCGTGAGCTACACACACTGCAACATATAGCACTTTCATTTTTAAACAATACACAATGGAAGAGAACGCAATTAATCACATGGTTCAAACGCTAGGAACTTAATACTTTGTAATCAGACTTAGTTCCTTTTGAGATTAAATTAAGTTATATTCAACCGGGTTGGCGATTTGCGGAACCCGGCTGTAAATATGGCAAACTACCTTCACCCCGTGGTTTCGATCACTTGACAACTCTTTTATTATGCATGGGGACATGTCGAGTTTTGTTATAAAATTTCTTCCAATTCCGTTCAGCTGTTTTTGCATGATTCAAACGCAAGCATACAAACTTTCATTTTAAGTAGGATATAAATCTATTTTCTGAGTCCTCTTGAAGGAAACTTCTTCCTCTCCAATCGACGTAGTCACCATGACAACGGAATAAAAACTCTCGATATATGTCAATAAATATAAATCCATAACTGTCAATTTAATTCAAGGAGGCTGAGTCGAGTGTTGGAAATTACTTAGAAGAAGGGGTATGTAACCCCCATCTTGCCTTACCCAACTACTCGGTTGTAGAGTTGTAATACTGGTTTTCAGGTCATCATCATTATTTCAGCCAAAAGACGTCCACTACTGGACAAAGCCGTTCCCCAAACGTCGCCACATTGATCGGTCCTGTGCGTCTCGCATCCACCGGGCTACTGCAGCTTTGTGGGAGGCCTTACAACGTCTTCCAGTTCGCGGTCGCGTTCAGCGAGCAATGTGTCCTGCCCGTTATTACTTAAGTTTGGCAATCCTTCGGGCAATGTCGATAACCTAGATTCCCTTCATGATGGTTTTTAGATGCTTTCAGTGATATAGGCTAAGCGTATCGATTATGGGTCTGGTTATTTAGGGGGACCGGCTAACTCTTCAAATATCCAACATACACATATTTTTCCTTAGCTGGGAAAAGAGCAGTCATATGATGAGCTTTATCCTATGTTATAAACAGACACACTATTTTAAAGTCTCTCAAACAAATTCCCATGTCTACATACTCGCGTTTCACCACTATTCATCTGATGGTAAGCAATGATGTGGTCGACGATGGAACACGCTTGCTTAGAAGTACCGTATCCACTCAAAACATTCCATTGAAGATAAAAACCTCTCGTGTTAGAGAGTTAGAGAGCTAGCTAACGAACTGAGCCAACTTTGACAGGTTGCAAAACTGAAGTGAAATAGGTTAGTATGTATTAGAAGTAATGTTTTATCGAATAGTATTGCAATGTTTGATAACCAGTTTTTAGTGTACTGTGATTATATGAATCTAGATTGAGGTTTTGTCTATTTCTTCATTTTAGGTCTTTTTAAAACCTCTGACTTCAGTTAGCCTTTTTAACCGTCTTTCCAAAAAGGAGGCGGTTCTATGTTCGACTTTATGTTTGTTTTTTTATTTATTTTTTTGTGTATGTTCACCGATATCTTCGTCAATTGTGGACCGATTTTGAAAAACTTTTTTTTTTAAGAGTTTGTTCCGAAATTGGTCTCATTTTAATTTGGTGAAGATCTGATGAAGAAATTCTGAGATAAACAACAGAACTCTTCAATAAATAACGGCAAATCTCTTGGGATTGCTGCAATCGCATGCCTGTTTACTATTTACCCCATTTCATCATAACATCACGCCGGTACACTCTAAAGGGGTACGCAGATGTGGACAGTTTACCCCGGTACACTCTCATTTCACCGGTTATGTTCAAATTTCATGATATTCGGGTAATCTATTCTGGCAATATAGGTACCTTACTAAACAACTTGCCTATTAGGTAGGTATAACTAAAAAGTGAAAAATAAAAAAACGTTTTTATCCCGAGAATTTGTTTCCTTGGGATAATTTCTTTCTTTCAAGGGACAACACCCCGAACACTAGAACACATCAGATCTATCTCAGCCGCTTTTTAACATTTCCATCCAACAATATCAAACGCCCTTCAAACAAACCACTCTACAAACACTTCCTCCTACTAAATACTTGCAAAATTATGTCTAAAATGTCGTCACAAAGTGATCTAATTCGATCGTGTATGCAAGCGACGCCGGGGCATATTGTCATGCCAGGAGCGAACGAACCGCCTCAGTTTTGCGTAAGCGACCGAGTGAAAGTTGAGCGCGATGGTAAAACAATTTTTGGTTAAGTCATTTCGAGTTGTGTATTGTGTTACTGCGATTTTAGTGGTTTTTGAGTTTATGATTAGCCTACGTTTTGGATGGATGTATTATTGTGTGGCAATAAGAATGGAGCAGTGAGGATGGGGTTGTGGGTTTGTAATTGTGGGTTTGGGCAGTGAGGATGGGGTTGTGGGTTTGTAATTGTAGGTTTGGGCAGTGAGGATAGGTCGGTGGGTTTGGGGATGGAGCAATGTTTTTGGGGGTGGGACAGTAGGTTTGAGGATGCGGCGGTGGGACAGTGGCTTTTTGGGGTGGGACAGTGGGTTTGGGGATGCGGCGGTGGGTTTGGGGATGGGCAATGGGTTTGGGGATATAGTTGATGGTTAGGGGATGGAGCAGCGGGTTTGGGGATAGAGTTGCAAGATTGGAAATGGCAACAATTTACAACTTATATTAGCAATGGCAGCCAGGCAATTGGTGTATAGGTACTTGTCCCTCACGCGTGTCACATTCTACTGGGGAGCCCGTAGTATCACGAGCACCATTAGACATGTCTTCAATTATGTTATGTGCGCTTTGCATTCTAACTGGGAGCGAACTTGGAGTGACTGCCCTTCTGTCTTTTTATTGCAGTATCAAAATAAGTATATGCTATCATAATGACCATATAATGGCTAGTTAGTAACTAGTCATGTAAAGCCTAAGGCTGTGACCCCAATTAAATGAGTACTTAATTAAATCAATTAAGTTTGTAGATACTTATCCTTCTACATTGTTAATTACTAATTAATTTGATATACCTCACGACTTTTTCCCTAGGGGACAAGCGATGACCAACAAGCTTTTTAACTGTATGTTGACGATTTTGGACCAAGGCTTTTTGATGTCGCGTTAGTTTTGTGGTCGCAAGTACTATTGCTTATTCTCCTGGTTGTAACAAATAATAATTTTGCTGTGTCTTTAATTTAAGTATTCAAATACAATTTATACCCATTGTTAATTTATTATTATTATTAGTTGTAAGTACTTTATAGCCTGAAACACAGGTTCAACCTAGTTCAAGCAAATAAGCAACTGTGCTCTTTTTATATTTTTAAGATAGTTTATTGTAAAATGTGCCTATAATTATAAACAAACGATATCTTATTTTATATATATCTTTGAGATTCTCAGGACCCTAAGATCGCGGACCTTTGAAAGACGTACGCCAGGGGCCGAAAACAACTCGCAGAGGCCTTGTTAAAACGAAATGTGACACCAACCGGCTATTATCCCTGTGTGCACTAGTCACTACGCAAGAGCATTGGGGATTGGGATCCTTGCAAAAGTGAGTCGGTACTTCACGCCTGGACAGCTGCTCAACTTGTATAAAGTGCATGTTCAAACATGCATAGAGTGGATCTGCCAAATACCAACTTTATGATCTTGAGTCGATTGACAAACGGGCCAAGAGGCTTATTGGCAACAATGCACTAGTTGCCTCAAAGCTACAGAGCCTTGAACATCGACGCCGAGTGGCCAGCCCGACGGTTTTTATCTGTAACATTTCGGGGAGTGTGCGATGGAACTGCACAATTTGATTAAGCCTAGCCCTTGCCATCATCGGACAACAAGACGTACGGCTATGCGCCACCGGTACATGGTGGACATCCCAAACTGCATATGTACAAAGCGTTTTGCGAATACTTTCATTGATAGCTACAACCTTGGGGTCTTTAAGTCAAGAGAGATTAGGTTACTTCTAGGTAATCGTGCTACATCGTCGACCACATCATCGTTAACCATCAGGCGAGATAGTGGTCAAACGCAAGCCTATTAATAAATAAATATAAAATCATATCATCATCACATCATCAGCCTATTAATTGTTCCCACTGCTGCGACACAGGCCTCCTCTCTGTGAGAGGGGATGGGCCGTTATCTACCTCGCGGGCCCAGTGCCGGTTAGTGGATGTTACATGTTTTAGAACTTTTGGTTCTAGGACATGCCGGTTTCCTCACGATGTTTTCCTTCGCAGTTTTTAATTATTCCCATTGCCAATGCAAATTTTTAATATTTGCAATTGGCAATCGTTATTCAGATACAATGCCACAGAATCATTTTGTATAAAGCCCTCGAACCCTATTTGGTTCTCCACGCAAAATATTAGAACAAATTGGGCGCACGGTTGGCGCAGTGGTTGAGCGATTGACTGCTGCGCTGCGTGTCGCGGGTTCAATTCCCGCACGGAACAAATATTTGTACGACCTACAGATACTTGTCCCAGCTCTGGGTGTTTGTGTATGTGAGTTCATATGTTTGTAAACGCACCCACGATACAGGAAGAAATTCCTAGTGTGGGGCAAGGTTCTTTTAAAAACAAAATTAAAAAAAAAAACCAGAGGCCCTAGAGAAGTTGCATATTATCATCGAAGGCGTGGCGATGGTGTTTGCGTAAACAAGAAGAAAATCATGCTGTGCAGTCGGAGGATTCATATTCGCGAGCTGGCTGACCAAAACCAGATGTATCCTCCGACCGCACAGCATGATTTTCTTCTTGTTTACGTCTTTTTAGTTCGCTTCTTAAGCAGTCGGGTTTTTTTTTGATTTTTCGAATTAGATACATTTAAACATTTGTGTTACATATTTTTGAAGTCATCTCTTAAAACCCTTTATTTTGGAACACCACACGATAGATTTGGAAGACAAACAATTGGGCCCCAAAATATTGCGCCCAAAATCCGCCATTTTTCTATTTTTCAATTTTAATGTAGCCAGTGACACTTGCAAGGTTAAGACGAATCGACTGACGTAAGAATCTTCAAAATCGGCCAACGCGTTTAGTCTCTAGAACGCCACATAGGAACAAACATACATACACTGATAAACACATTACCCTCTTTCGGCAGTCAGGTAAAAAGGCAATATTGTATGGGATTGTCGAGAGATATCGAAAAATCACGTGATCTTTTGACATTTTGACTATCGCCTTCACTGACATCGAATGCCTTTTGTCTAGAGTCTTATGTAGCCATTTCAGCTATAGCTAATTTTGAAAGCAGCAATCAGAACGCGACCAATGTGTTGTCATATTACAAGGTCAAGTTTAGTAATAGTTAACAGTTATGAAGCAATGGCTATTACACTTTTAATTATTATGTAGGTGACAGTGCTTGCAGCTAAAGATAATCATTATTTCATTCAGTATAATAGATCTCTCAGGGGAATAGGTGTAATATGGCCTAGTCATGGCTTAGTAACAGACTCATTGGTATTGTAGTGAGATACTAGTTAACAGCTAAGCGTAGGGATCTAGGCTTGATTGCTAATGCGGAACAAGTTAAGTGTGATTGAATTTTCTATTTAAAAAAAATCTCGGCAGAAAACTTAAACCTAAAACTACGCTTGCCGCGGATAACCTTTCGGTATTGGTATTATTTATTCATAAGCCTATATTGTCCCAAATGCTTCCCCATAACCTTCCAACATTCTTTGAATCTTGCCATCGCCAGCCAATCAGTCAAAAACTAGTCCATATCGTCGCGCCAGCGTTTTTTAGGCCTGCCTCGGTTACGATGCCCGTTCAGATACCCACTGTATGACAATCCTGGCCAATGGGTCCTGATGCATCCTACAAGTGCGACCGCCAACATCGACGATGCCTTTCTTGGAGCGTATTATGGAGTTGCAAATTCCCAATTCTCCATCGCTCTTCGGCAAACCTTGAGTTTGGACTTTTGAAGTCAAAGACCAGATCTGAGTACCATAGGTTAGGATAGGCAGGATACACACGTCGACGAGCTTTTGTTTTAGCGAGATAGGATTATATATTTTCAGTGAATGTTATGTAAACCGGCATGTAATGATGAAAATACAACTATTCCATTCGGTTTGTACGTAAACATTTAATCACTTTTTCAACAAAATTTGAGTATATTTGTTTTCCAAACTTGTAAAAAAGTTATAGAGTATCTATCTGATAAAATGAGGCAATCCGTCTAGATTGGAGTCACCGCTTGAAGTTGCCGCACTAGAATGAAACCTAATGATGCGTCAAATTGACTACATTTTTTTGAGCTAAAACGATTCAATATTGAGATTGTTTACTAGAACTTAAAATGTAGGATCGTAGCAGGGGGCGTTCTGCAGTTTCTAACATTGAGATTGGCCACAATTGCCTTAAACTTGAAAGATATATTTGTTATTAATATATTAACATTCAAATTATAAATCACTACTCGCTCTTTGTGCCCACTTCAGCTATAAACACAGTATTTAGATTTGCAACGAAATACAAGGTCATATGAATGCTCGTGAGGAGGAGCTCGTGGCTAAATACTATCAGCCGCACGGGTCGATCTTCAAGGTTAAGCAACGCTTGACGAGGTCGATCCGTGGATGGGTGACCATTTCAACATACCGAGTTTCCTCCGTGCCTCGGAAAGCACGTTAAGCCGTTGGTCCCGGCTGTCAATTGAACATCTTTGACAGTCGTTACTGGTAGTCAGAAGCTTGAGATCTGACACCAGTCTTGCCAAGGGGTACCGTGTTACCCAGTTACTGGGTTGTGGAGGTCAGATAGGCAGTCGCTCCACGTAAAACACTAGTGCTCAGCTGAATCCGGTAAGACTGGAAGCCGACCCCAATATAGTTGGGAAAAGGCTAGGCAGATTGATTGATTGATTGATGAATGCACCCTCATTCCAAATACTGCCACCTAATGTTTCGTATACAATGGTTCGCCAAAGAGTTTATTTAAGTAAGGAAATGGCAAGAATTTATGTAAGTACCTATATCTAGAATGGACTACTGAAATGACGATCAACCCTTTTTGTTTTTTTTTACAACTTTGGTTTTAATTTAATTTTGATAATAATTTATTGCTTGAGATCGAACTGTATTTGCTGCCGAGGCTGGCTCCTGTAACACAGGTAATTCACCTAGCACAGGAATCGGGGACTTTGAATTGAATTGAATTGTAATCTTTTTCTTTTTTAAATAAAGCTATTGTTATTGTCAATAGAGAAGTATATATATTATATGTAGTTAAGTTATAAGGGCAAGGGAATCATAAGTTTTATAAAAACTCGTATTTAACCAACTTAAGAAAAGGAGGGTCTCAATATCATATCTCAAATATGTTTAATCTTCATTTCCGCATTAGCTTTTAAGAATTTTGCTACACAGATTCTTTGAAAAGAAAACCTAATATCAAATTGCCACACCCAGACATCGAACACAGAACCTCACGCATCGTACCCACACTAACAACCAAAACCCATCGAAACTGTAACAACTACCTACACTTATATCATTGCAATACAAGTACCGTTATACATACTATTACAAAACGCGAGCAAAGCCGCAGCAAAAACATAGTTACAGAATGGTGAAAGTAAATAGTGCATACGAGACCATTGATTGTTGAGATTTGATATAACTAAAACACTGAGCAAATATAGGCCTTAGTAAATTGGGCTTCAATAAGAACATAACATAACAACACGCCGGCATTCTCAGACGGGGTAGGTAGAGGTGCACAGAACATCTATATGAAGGCAGTAAAGTTTCAGTCCATGTAAGGAAAAAAAAGGAAAATTTAGTGACTATTAACTCGACCTAGGAATCGAATCTGGGACTATGCGTCATGCTGGAGAATACAACTATAGAGCAAAGCTAGGCCGATGATGTTACTGTTATAACTCACAGGAAACACAAATTTCCCCATAGCAATAACCTGGGTTGTCTTTGTCTCCGACAAGGAATTTTGCTAGGTGGTCGACAGTGCGGCACGATTGCCTAGAAGCAACTTATTCACTCATGAATTAAAGACCCCCAGGTTCTAACTATCAGGAAACACAGACTCCGGCAGAGAATTGCACTCCTTAGCTGTACGCATAATAAAAGTATCCCCAAACCGTTTAATGCGTGTGGATGGTATGTCCACCAATTTTACTGATTAACCGTAGTTGATATATCTAGACCTTCTCGCTTCAAAGAAAATGGAAGTGGGCAGGTCACGTGGCCAGGCTCAAAGTTGATAGAAGGACGGCGAGAGCAGTAAAATGGACTGGCCCACGAGGAACTAGAAGCAGAGGCAGGCCTAACGCTAGAAGGGCAGACGAGATAGTGGAGATGGCAGGTCAAAGCTGGCTACACGCTGCCAGCAACAAAAAAATGCATTGGCACTCCTTGGAAGAGGCTTCTACCCGAAGGGGGTCCGTACAAATAACTTGAAGTATGTGTTTTTTTATTAAAATCTGTAAATATTCTTGATTGTAGTTTGCATGGAATAAATAAACCTTTATTATTATTATAATATATCTAGACGACAATTATTCATAGTCTTATCTATATCTAAAAAATGTCAGTAGCCACCAGACACTGTCTAGTATTTTAATTACAAACTACTTTTTACAAAGACATAAAAATATCTCACAATACATTCGTATAGATTTTTTTACGACGAATGCGAAGAAATTGATGTAAATCAGCTCGTTATGAATATCGGGTCAACGAACGGTCATTGAACTGGGAAAATTATGTGCAGCCGATGTGCAGTGTACTGTTTGTTCTTGTGCTATCCTGGTACCTACGTCTGTTTTGGAACGAACTTCCTTCTTGAGAATTTTCGTGGTTAAAAGAAAGAAAAACTGGATGAATGTCCAGAGGCCATTTTTTTTTTGTTTTCGAAAGGAACCTTCCAAATTGCCGGGACTTTTTGAGATGTGGCCGAGGATAAAGAGATCCATTTTTGTTTTTTTTGAAAATGGTTGTCTCTGATAGAATGTTACTTTATCTAGAGATCTCTATATCCTTAAACACTACAAAACGAAAAATAACTTTCTTTTCCGAAGTCGGTGTCTTTTGTACCCATTGTTTTCCGTTATTCGACACCGACTTCGGAAAAGTAAGTTATTTTTCGCTTTGTAGTGTTTTGTTTTGGAAGTCGGTTTGATTTTTTGTGAAAATGTTTTTTATTTGCCTCTTTTTAGTTTTGGTAGGTAAGCTATAGTACATCTCATGACGATTTCAATAAGCCCAAACACGATTTGGATAAATTGTTTTATTTCGGAGTTCCAGTGGCCATTGTGGTCTTCTTCATCAGTTCCACTTCACCAAATGATACTTTCTGTGTGTAAATGATTGAATTATTGATGTAAATACCAAAATTGCTATATGTATGCCTATAATTTTTGAGGAGTTCCCTCGATTTCTCTAAGATCCAATAATCAGTTCCTGGTTTCCTTATGGTACCACACACAAAAACACACATAAAAAAATACGGTCGAATTGAGAAACCTCCTCCTTTTTTGAAGTCGGTTAAAAAAAAGAAGATTTTTAAGCAAAGCAATCGTTTAAAAGATGTCATTTTTTAGAAAAAACATTACTGTACTCGTATAACTGGAATTTCTCTTGTAGTGTTATAGTCTGAAAAACACACATAAAAAATAATACACGACAGATTTTCCGTGTGTTTTTGGTAATGTATTCGGTAGCAAACTTAAAGCATTTTAAGGTACTTGAAACTGTCAGCGATTTCGTCAGTTATCTTCTCTGTTTTTGTGTATCCCATTATTGCAGGTTGGGTGATTTATCAGAAGTGTACTGGACAGGTTGTTGTTTACAACTTTTCCTTCGTACGTACAGAATAGAATACGTATATTCAAATGAGTTTTTCGTTCTAAGGGCATTTTAGAGACTAGAGAAGTCAGTAGTAATCCATTTTTTACAATATCACTGGTATCTCAATTATCAGATCAGTGCATCTACAATCCAAAACCGCTGTCTTTGTTTGAATATAATGGAACACTGGCCATCGATATAAGCTGACATTTAAATTGGCAACAAATTAAATAGATTAAATTAAATAAATTCTCAAACTCAAAGAAGCTAATAACATACAAAGGTGACCTACATTTAAATAAATTGGCCTATCGAATGTCTTAACGACTACCACCTACAACAAAATAAAACCTAATTTGGGCAAGATGGTATCCTTCCAAATGTTAACTAGTTTTGCTAACTACTTTGATTTTTATAGAATCATCAATTTAGCATCACCATAGTTGTTATCGAATACTTCACACCAAAAAAGGCCTTATGAGTCAATGCATGATTGAATTTAAATAAATTAGCTAAACGGATGCGTTTTTAAATGCCTCTTTTGTTGTTAAAAGTGTTACTTTTTATTGGTTTGTTCGGTTTTTAATTGAAATCGATTGAAAAGTGGGCAGATGTGTAGGTGTGTTATTGTTCTTACACCAATATATTTGTTAAGATGGTCTTTAGACAAATTAATGTAATTACGGGCTGTTGAAATCCATTTATATATTTAGGTACAGAAGATTTCCAGAAAAATACTATTCCAAGAAGTAAAATTAAAAAAAAACCTTGACACATTTTTATTTCATGCTACATAAGTTATCTAGTAGTAAACACGCTTCGATTGACAATCAATTGAACACGTAATTATGACACGATATCTTGCGAAAACACACCGAGATTCAAACAGTAAAACGCCCATAACTTTTGAATGGCTGAACCGATTATCATCAAACTTAGTTAAGAACACTGATGCTACAGACAGGTACCCAAATACACAAATCCACAAACACACAAAAAAAGTGCAAAAATAACTTTCGTTTCTGAAGTCGGTGTTGAAAAACAATAAACACAAGTGCTACCAAAGACATAGACTTTGAAACGGAAGTTATTTTTTCAATTATTAGTGTTTTGCTTTAGAAGTTGATTTATTTTTTGTTAAAGAGTTTTCCCTATTTACTTATTAATCCTCATTTTTGTAGCCTCCTTTCCTCCAAAGTCCTCAGTTCCAGCTTTCTGCCAAAACATCTTTCACACCATCCATAGTTTATTTGGTCTTCCTCTAATCTTACAGCTCGCATTCATCACAAAACTAAGTAAATGATAAATGATTTTATTTATGTATACGTGCGGGAATCGAACCCGCGACACGCAGCGCAGCAGTCAATCGCTCAACCACTGCGCCAAACGTTCCTGTAGGCAAGTCAATAACAATGGATTTTATTATCTGCCTAGCGTTTTCTCAACTATGTTGGGGTGGCTTCCGGTCAAACCGAATGCAGTTGAATACTAGTGGCTAAGACCTCGCCTTTCGTACTTGAGGTCGTGGGTTCAAATCTGGGCAAGTACCAATGTGACTTTTCCAAATTCATTTGTACTTTCTAAGCTCATCACAGGCAACGGTGAAGGAAAACAACGTGAGGAAACCAACTTACATAAATAAATGATTTTTTCATGTCGATCATATTTTTTAAAATTAGATGAGGTCGTCGTTTCCTATCTGACTACTCTGAGAAGAAAGGCCGAAACAAACTCAGAGGGCACAGTCTCTTAAAGTCCAGACATAATCTTGCTCAGATCATGTGAAGACCATGTAGATTGGTGTCTAAAATGGTCTTTTGAGGAAAGAACCAGCCAGTTTGAATGGACTTGTCCAGTGCACGCATTTGTCAGTAAGATAAACCATTTCATTCTACCATTCTCAAATACCGACAAATCTCAAGAACATTGCGTAAATTCGTAAATAAATACAATTTAATAGCATCATACTTAAACACTGAACATTTAGAAATCTGTTGGTTTATAGACCAATTATTACTGTGCAGATATATACAGATGTGTCTTGCTGTGTGTGAATAAACTAAGAGCAAGATAATTAATTTTCTTAGAGCTCGAATGAGTAATTAAAGTAAATCTAAACTAAGAAAGAGTAAAAGTATATGTTTGTTTGTTTATGTTTTCGTAAAGGGCAATGTAGAAGTAGTAACAACTCGTCGAATATTTTTAATAGTAATAATATTATAAATGTATGTCATGTGTAAGAAGTAATATTTTAAATATAAGTTCGTTTTTTTTTTGAAGTAATGCAAATACAATGTTATTCAAATCGCGCGTTGATGTCTTTTGTATGGAGAAAAAGTCTTCATTAAATGTTTTGATAAACTATGTTTAAAATCAGATGTTAATTATAATTTAATGATTTACATACAATAACTTTGCCGAAGGTACATGCTTTATTATTACATTAAAATATCACCGTGTTACTGTCCTACAACAAGTCAAAAGCCTATTTTACAAACAGAGACAGAACGAGCATTGCTTTACAAGACACAAGTATGGTTTAAAAATAGACATTTATAACAGAATTCCGTTTAAACAAGTTTAAGAAAATATTTACGAACGTATTTAAAACAAAAAATTCCGACATTTTTACTTTACAAGGTCTTTCAATTAGTCACCACAAAAATTTAAACTTAAATTAAAATTAACTTTTCTTACAAAAATCTTATCAAAAAAACTAGTTCAGATCGTGACCCGAACGCACGAAATTTGAAGCAATACAGAGCAACCTGAATACCTGAGATAGTGACAGACAGACAGACAAAAAGCGTTATAGCTGATATAAAACGAGTTATCGATAATATTGGTTGCGTAACGTCGCAGCACTTGTGTAATGTCTGTGGTAAGTCCTTGCTAGAGAGGGGACGGAGTTATCGATAAATTGTGTTTGTTGATTTTGTATTGATTTTTAAAGGTGGTTGTAAACATTTGTATGAGCTTTTGTTTTATTGAGAAGAGTTAGATGCCTATGTTGTTTCCCGCACCATTCCCAAACCACTGCAACTCTTGAAAACCAGAATCAACAGTGGCGGCCACCAGAAAAGTTATAGTGGTGTTGTAGTTATTAGTTGTTGTTGATTTTTTTGGGCGCACGGTTGGCGCAGTGGTTGAGCGATTTGATTCGATATTTGTATGAGCTACAGATAGTTGTCCCGGCTCTGGGTGTTGTGTATGTGAGTGTATTTGTTTGTAAACGCACCCACGATACATGAACCAATTCCTAGTGAGGAGCAACATTTTAATTAAAAGAAAAAAAAATGTTATTTTGTTGTAAATTTCACAAAAAAACATATTGTACCATTAACTAAATTGAATTCAAAAACAAGAAGTGTTACCCAGTTACTGGGTTGTGGAGGTCAGATAGGCAGTAGATCCATATAAAACACTGGTACTCAGCTGAATCCGGTTAGACGGGAAGCCGACCGCAACATAGTTGCTTCATTTGGCTATTACTTGGGTGTTTGCATCAATTATCCCCTTGAGTGCCTGAAACGTGGATCCACTTGAGACACAATGGCTGTTTCAGTTATTACGGTATTCAACCGGTTGATGTCAAATATCAACACAAAATGAACACACACACAGGCACAGGTTTTTGTTAATATAATCCTCAAAATTCATAAAAACTTTTTTTTTAATATCTGCAGCATATGAAACGATAAGGCCCTTTTTGGCCATGCTCTTTTTGTTTTGGATAGTTCTATTGGTAATATAATTTATCGCATTTATTCAAAAAGAGCTAGTTCTTTCTTCGTAAACAGGGACTAAAATGAAAATAAATAAATAAATCTACAACTGTAACGGATGGTACTAATATTATTGTTGCAATTTATTTATTAGTTGCGATGCACTTCCATAATTGTTAAAATATAAACATTAGTTTATATATTTCTATGTTTTGTCATATGGTTCCTAATGGTATATAAATAAACAAAACTATCGTTCTTGTTCAGAAGTTGCACTCATTTATTTTCTCATAGAGGATGATAAAAAGTAGAGTGGCCACCTCGGGTGCAAAACTATTATAAGTTCGAGTGACATACTTTGAATCCCTCGCTGCGCTCTGGATTAAAAAAAAACACTCTCGCCTTTATAATTGCTGTTTGCAACCTAGTTAAACAATCTACTAATTGTTTGTATTTCTTAGGCGATTTAAAAATAGCATAGATTTTTTTATTATTTCTATTTGGCAGATGATGATGATGACTTGTGATGATCAGATTTTTTACTTCAAGGATAAGATTCGCTTCTAACCAATCAATTTCGTTAGACTATTTACCCAAGGGATGTTGTTATAATCGATTTGAGAAACAGTCAGTTTGTTGATTGATAAATTAGACAAACTTCACGCTTCGTTCGTTACGGTGAAAGCAGCATTATCGATTGTTTAATATTTGAAATTGTAATGTTGTTTATTTTGTAATCATCTTCTGTAATATTTTTATATTACAGCGTTACCATTTTATCCGACCATATTATATGAAATGGATGGGAATAAAATTAATAGAATGGTAATGAAAATGTCTTATATATGAATATCAAACATTAATGTATCATCATATTACTATATTAAATGTTGTATAAGCTATCCCAGTGTTTTATCATGAAATAAATTAATAAGATAAATCGGTTACAAAGTATATCCACGAGTGTCTTATTTTACAACTACAGCTCAAAGGCAGTTTATTACAAAAAAAGGAACGAGCAAATTATTATTACGCTTGTTAACTGTATTTTGATGATTACAGAATCATTTAAAATTTCAATTTATACTAAAGCATACCTACGTATTTTATAACCAAAGTGAGTTAATTTATAAAATTTTAGCGATGTCCTTTTTGTCCTTTATTCGCATAATATCAGATTCTCAAAATAGCAGATTCTCAAAATATTAGATTCGTTAAATATTATGTTCTCACAATAGCTGAATTTGTACATTTGACTCGAAAAGTGCATTTTACATTTATACTTAATGAACTTTATTCGATTCGTTCGATAAAAATATCCGGTCAACTTATCATGACTCGGCTACGAATAATCACATAAAATCTCTTTGCTATGAGTACCTAATTCTAGCAAGTTGTAAGTTTTTATTTGTTTGACATTGTCTGTCACTGTCACTGTCACTGTAATTTCTTAAAATCTGAGGAGCCTAGCTCTACTGTCAGATTCATTACAGACAACATAACTTAATAACAGACTGCACCTCAAACAAAATTACGATACTAAAATGTTTAGATATGTTAATATAGTTAAATAAATAAATAATTTAACTTATGCAAAATTTTTCAGTCGGTCAGTCTTCAACAGCCTTTGTAGACAGCGACTCCTTACGAGCGATTGCCGTTGCATACCTACATTTTATTTATATTATGAGGTTATGTTTCCACATGTCAAAAAGCCAAGGTCTAAAATTATGAATGACGATGATAATTTTAGACCTTCACCTTTTTCAATTTTTTCGTTTTACATTCCTTTTTGCGTAAATATTTTAAAATAAATAAAAAAGGCAAAACAAGGTCTTGATTTTATTTATTATGAGTGCTTGATTGTACTTTGGCTATTTTGAGAATATAATATTTAGCGAATCTAATATTTTGAGAACCTGCTATTTTGAGAATCTGATATTATGCGAATAAAGGCTTTTTGTATGGGTACAACATAGCAATTACATATCCAAACTCTCTCACAAATAAAATAACACTTAATCGATAACTTATCTCTCCAACTCATCGTATCCCATCACTACACACAAGCAAGTACCCATTCAATAAATTGGAGCACTATTAGTATTATATATTATCTAAACTGTATTTATATCTACCACTTACGTTAGAAATCACCTCTTAGTTGGTTATTTAGCAATAAGTCTCAGATTTGTAGGCGCTCTAGATACACCACCATGTACTGCTATGTAGTTACTGAATTGCAACATCCTGAGAGTAAGCACTGATAATATAATACTAGCATACAGATGCTTCATCCCATACAAAGAAACCGTGCCGACGTAATTGCGTTTTTCGTCTGATTAATTACTTCGATCGCGTTCGGTTCCGTTCCACGGCTATAGATGGTGTTAGCAGCGACTTGCAAAAAAAAAGGGTTTTCTCGGTTTATGACATTTTTTCTTTAAATACAATGTCGATTTGTTTCATAGTACTTTTTTGCACGTTTTTATAGTTTTATTGTACCGAAATTTGATATAATACAAATTTGAAAAATCAAGTGGTATGCCTCAGATATTTAAAACCACGCCATCTATTGGAATCTATTTTAAATGATCCGTTCAAACAATCTTTGAAATGTGAATCAAGGGCCCCCACAATACAATAACAAATCAATGCATATTGCGCCATCTAGTGAGATTCATTAGAACCAAATTTTCTTTGTCAGCGCTAGGACCCCGTGGAGTAAGTAAGGTGATCAATGTTTGTTCCTTGTCTTTGTGAGAAGAGGCTAGAGACTTGCAGTTGGCAGGTATCACATTTGACAAGGTTAATAGAGAGGTTGACTGACCATGGGGCCATTAGGGGAAGAAACAACCGGTGGAATGTTTTTTTATAAACTATGCTATTATTATATTATCTGTGTTGATACTTTGCCAATAGGGATGTTAACTGAAAATTCATTTTCTGTCCGTTTGGTAGATTAATAAAAAATGTTCGACACGTATTTTTTCTTTAGACGCGTTAACATAAAGTGACGTCGATATAATGCGTTGAAATATCGTATGACGTCACACCGCCACGCCGTTTGTACACTTTGTACTGACATACTGACGTCACAAGCGGAATCCTGAACTTTGATGCGCTTTATCTTTGTCAATTTTTATTTATTTGATAAAGCAAAAAATACGTGTCCAATATTATTTGATAATCTCACTGACGAACTAAATAGAATTATCATTTTTCTGCCCAGGAAACATCGCTATTCAATATTTGTTTATGGGGTTCCGTACCCAAAGGGTAATAACTCCGCGGTCCGTCTGTCTGTCTGTCTGTCTGTCACCAGGCTGTTTCTCATAAACCGTGATAACTAGACGTAGTAAAATTTCATAAATGATGTATTTCTGTTGCTGCTATAACAACAAATACTAAAACCAGAATAAAAGAAATATTTGAGTGAGGCTCCCATACAACAATTTTTTTTGCCGGTTTTTGCGATAATGGTACGGAACCCATCGTGCGCGAGTCCGACTCGCACTTGGCCGGTTTTATATGTATACAGGGTGTCCCAGAAATCGACGTCAAGCCGTAAATGGGTGATAGACCAGGTTATAACAGTTCTCAGAAAAATACGAAAAAAAATCTATCTCATGTTTTAAAAAAATTATGTTCACTTTAAAAATTTACTAAAAAAATCAATCCCTGTAATGGTTCTTTAACTCCAATTGCTACAAATCCCATAATTTATCTAATATTTTTATTATTATGTAATCTTGAATAATGCTTGTGTAGATTTTTGCCTAAAATTTAAAGCCAACTCCTCCTACTTAGAAGAAAATTAAACTTTTTCAAAACCAAATTATTCAAATTTACTGTTTCGCCCAACTTTAACTGACTGTACTGAAAAAAAAATGTACTACGCTAGTTTGGCAAGTAACATGAAAAATTGGCGCATTTAATAAGGATTCAAAAATGGTGTAACACTTGCTAGATTACGTTTTCAATAATTGGTCAAAATTTTTTTTGTAAATAGCCTCGGTTTTTACACAAAATATCCATACTTCCTTAAAATGACTTTAGCTTACCTAAAGCTTTGCTAAACTCCGTTTCTAGTTCGATAGAGACGTTACGTAATTTAAGAGCAAAGTTATGATAGTGACTCAACCTTTTTACTTTAAGTCAGGACCAGTTTTCTCATCTTAGAAAAAAAAACAAATTATCAGATTTAATTTTTTTTTATTACAATAAATGTTCAAACTGCCTTCCTTCGACGGCAATGCAAGCACTTTTAAAAAAATTAATCAATTTTTCATGTTACTTGCCAAACTAGTGTGTACATAATTTTTTAAAAACATGAGATAGATTTTTTTTCGTATTTTTCTGAGAACTGTTATAACTTGGTCTATCACCCATTTACGGCTTGACGTCGATTTCTGGGACACCCTGTATATGTGTTGTACAAATACATTTTTCCAACCCAAAAGAGGATACAGGCATGATGTTACGATTGTACTCATAAATAAAATACTTGTTTTTAGGTAGCAAGCATAACTACTAATTTTAAATCTTGGGTTCGGTCTGTAAGCTGAAAAAGTCAATAACATGATTTATCATGTTATTGACTTTTGCTTGCTTGTGCTGACCGTGGCAACAAAACTCGTACCTTCTCTATATCTCTTCTCATACAGAGAAGTAACGAGTTTTAATTTTCGTGCCCAATTACCCTCGCGATCGATATATTACTGTATACTAATTTGATGTGTGTGTCTACGTAATGAAACGCACGCAGCGGGATATCCTGATGTTTGATTGCATATCACACACACTCGTTGGAAATAAAGTTATTTACACGCGAAACCGGTTATTTTGCTGCTTATTCAAAAGGCTAATATTGAAGCGACAAAATTGTACGAAACAAAGTAGTATTAATAATAATTACCAACACATGAGGAGGCTCTCGTTAGGCAGTGGAGTCAAGGGCCAGAGCCAGAAAGCAGTACTGCTGGACACGGCTCGTATTGTTAGGAGGTTCCTCTCTATGGAGATCTGACCGGCGCCGGTAGCTTGGACCCTGTTCCCGATACCAGTGGGCCTCTATTTTTTTATATTTTTAATGTTTTTGTTTTTTAATTTATTTTACAAAATAAGAAAACAGATAAATAAAGCACATAATAATGATATATTTTTTAACAAGAAGGAAACGCAATGTCGTGCATTTCACGAAAGAGTTCAGCAGAAGAATAGTGAAATATGGTCAAAAGTAATAAGAGACGAGACAGACGATCTATTGCGAGTAAAAAATAACTATTTAAATAAATTAGCATGTACCCAAACCTGAGGATCAACCCCTTATATTAACTGATGATGTTTGACTAATCTTACCATAGAAAGGGACAGCCTTCTTCTCATACAGAGAAGGAGAAGAACGAACTTTGGTTACCATGCTTGCTAAATGTGGGTTTGCGTCATGTTTCTGTTAATGCAAATACACTTTGCCCGGCTCGGTATCGAACCCAGAACACACATAATTCTTGCGGCCCCTAAACCACTAAACTATCGAACTTAAGATATAGAAATACACACATACCTATGTCACCACTGACATACAGTGAACGGTTGCCTGTCAACCGATGTCAACACGGTTTGGTTATCCAACCGCGCGGGTTGAGCAACCATCGACTGCTTATTAAGTTAAGGTTTATATATAGATGTGAATTGGTTGAATTAGGCTTATGGAAATAGAAGTTGTTGATGGAGAAAGAGGTCAATGGTTTAGCTGATGGAAAGTGTTCACCGCTGTCTATGGTAATCTGTATCATCAAGCTTCGCACCATGCTTTCTGACATTAATATTTCGTGTTTCATATTTTTTTATTTAGTCTATGTTGTCCCACAGCTGGGCAAAACTGTTTTACTTTGCCCAGCAGTTCTTAATATAAAGAAAATGTTTTGATGTTAAGATTTAAATACCAGTAGAGAAGCACTACACTGCAGGATTAAATATGCCTAATATGTTTACATAGTGATTACTATTTCATCGTATTGAACGTATAGTTAGCATGAGGTTCCGTATCCCATCAACAGGCTGGACTGTAATCATTTAACATTGCAAATGCGTATAAGTAGCAGTTGCATGGTTTGGTTTTATTCCCACTTAATAGCAAAATGCTCCCTATTAAATTTTTGCTGTCTTGTGTGTGCTGTGCTGAATGCAATACTTTCTTTCTTTTTTTCTTTTACATGCGACTTACACATAACTAACAAAAGAGGACTCGTGACCAGAGAGCTGGCCTTTTCATTGGCCAAAGGATCAACATTGTCATCCAACGTGGCAACACTGACAGCAGCGATGATGACGGATTTTTTAACCGACTTCCCAAAAAGGAGGAGGTTCTATGTTAGACATTATGTTTGTTTTTTTTTTATTAAGGTTCACCGAAATCTCCTTCAATTGTGGACTGATTTTGAAAATGCTTTTTTTGTTTGAAAGAGTATGTTCCGAAATTGGTTCCATTTTAATTTGGTGAAGATCTGATGAAGAACTTCAAAGATATACAACAGAACACTTCAATAAATTACGGCAAATCTCTCGGGATTGCTGCAATCGCATGTCTGTATATTGGCTATACCATTTCATTACATAACATTACGCCAGTACGCTCTTAAGGGGTACGCAGATCTCTCCCTTCACCAGTTATGTTCATGTTTCATGATATTCGGGTAATTTATTCTGGCGTTATAGGTACCTTACTAAGCAACTTGCCTATTAGGCAGGTACAACTAAAAAGGGAAAAATAAATAAACTTTTTTACAAAAAAATAATACCGGCTTCCAAATAAAAAAAAAACTACAAAGTGAAAAATAACAACTTTATTTTTGGAAGTCGGTGTCCATAACGCAATAAATTGGTACCTATGAAAACCAAAAATAAAATTATTTTTTACTTTGTAGTTTTTTCATTTGGAAGTCGGTAGTATTGTTTTGGTAAAAAGTTTTTTTTTATGGCCAATACATTATTTTAAGTAGTTTGTATATATATTACTGTAAAAGCACGAAATGATCTGTGATAATTGCTAATCACCGGCTTTTACCATTTGAACAATTGTAATGTCTATGACACACTATGAAACGAAATGATGAGAACAGGATTATTAGCTTCACCAAAGTTGGTGTTATGTTTAACAAACGATCTTTTTTCGGTGAATTCGTCAATTCGTAGCATTGTATCATAGACAATATTTTTTTTCAACACTTACGATTCAGGTAAATTCTAAAATTTACCGTGCGATTGCAGGTCAAGGCTCAAAATCGGCGTTTATCATAGATCGTTTCGGGCTTTTACCAGTGTGACTTGGTAAAGGGTTCCTAGTTTTGAATGGGAAATCATGGATTTGCCGTACTTCGAGCTTTTACAGTAACATATATAGTTCTTAATTCATATTTTCGTTGCCTACTGTAATTTTAAATTATGAAATTAAAATTACTATCTACAATTTATAGCTTGATTACATGGGTACATTACTCAGGATTAATCTGTCTAACATTTTAGGAAATACAGACATATCGTTATATTGATTTCTCAGTAGCAGCTTGGTTTCTAGATTGTTTAATCAAAATAGACTCTCTGAAACCGACGATGTAAAGCCTAATTTCACAAGAACCTCTTTTAAATACTTTGTCAAATTGCAAGTTTAAACTGAACTCTTTGGCAACAACTTATTTATGCTTACTAAATGTTTTGTGTCGCTCATTTCACAGTCTTGCCACAGTCGACTTTGTAATAGAACCAGGACTTTGAAATTATTTGCGTTTTCTTAGTTTGTTTTTAGTTACGATGACGGCAAGTAATGAGGGGACCGGACTTCAGACAAAGAGACAGTACAAAAATTTTTAGTTTGGTGGTGGCGTATGACAATGTCATACTCTCATTGTGAACTTTTTGACACTCGCCGATATAATATTACAAGACTTTTGTTTCCCGGGTCGATCAGTATCATTGGCTTTTTACCCGGCTGCAAGGAAATTGTTATGTTTCTCGCGAGTATCTTGTATGTTTGTAATATTCTTTATTACCTCATATCTTTCAAACTACTAGACAGATTTTGATAACTAAGACTTCGTTAGATTGGTCTTGACCGCCCAAGAGCCGTTAATACAAGAACCGTGGTGGATTTTGGGCGCCATATTGTGGGTGTTGCAATATTTTTTTCTTCCAAAGTCATCGAGCGAGGTATCAAAATGAAGGGTTTTTAGGGGTGATTACAAAAATATATACAACTTATATGTTTACAGTCATTCGAAAAAAAGTGTAACTAAAATGTTGTAAATAAATAATGTTAATAAAATCAAAAACCCGAATGCAAAGATGTAAACAAGAAGAAAATCATGCTGTGCAGTCTGGATTTCTACCCGATTGATGGCGACAACCCATAGTTTGCATTTGGCATCGGTTGCCGCATTAGGCTCGCCTTCTAACAGGCGTACTATCTGTTCAACTCTGTCTTACATCTCGGGGAAGACTGTCGTAATGGTAAGTAACACAAGCAAAAGTTTAATAAAAACTATAACCCGACTACGCTTTTTTTACCTTTGCTACCCGGGCCATAATAACGAATCGATTGACACCTAATTCATCAAAATCGGATGAATAGTTTAGGCGCTACGGAGGAACATACGTCAATACATAAATAGACAGCTAAATCATAACCCTTCCATTTGGCTTCGCTGTAGTCAGGTAAAAAAAAACCCAAAGTATTGACATACAAACGGAACAATTTATCAGTTAAAACTTTTGGAAGTATAATAATATGTTCCTTAAACAAAGATAAGTGCACTAAGAAACACTGAAGAAACTTTTCTCCTGAATGAATCAAACGGGGAAATAAAATTGATGAGCAGACAGAACCAGTAGCACAAACGAGTATAAAATAAAAGCTTGTTAATATAATATAAAGTTGTGTAAAGTTACATTTTACACGTGAAGGTGACAGTCGCTTACGTATTGAATCCGACTTCCTCAAGAAATCAAGGTGACAACTTATTGACGAGTTGGATGTTAGGATTTGTTCATACTGGGCTGCAAAATGTTGCCACATCTACATTTATAAAACAAGTAGCTTTTGAATGTGGCTTCGCTACTGTGGCGTATCTCACAGGAACCGTGCATTATTCGGAGTGTAGCTTAACTTCAATCAATTGATGAATTTTCTTAATCGAATCAATTTTTCAATATTTATTAAGATACATCGATTTATGTCATTGACTAACAACACACAGGCTAAACTGCCGAAGATATATTCTTTACATAAGTTACAATGTCTGAACGCTTAGAAACAAAGGAGGAAAATTTCGTACGGAGAGCGATATGTTCTTGAACCAAAAATTCAAAGACATAAATTTTAAGTCATTCACAAACATGCACTGGGCCTGCGAAGGTCTATGACCAGCGTGTGTTGCCAGTGATAACCAATGGCTCTGAGGCGAGGTCGCTCAAAATGGACCTCACCAGAAAGCTTACAGTCACCCAGAGGGCAACGGGAAGGGCTATACTCGGAGTTTCCTTGCGTGATAGAATCAGAAATATAAAGATCCGCAAGAGAACCAGGGTTACCGACATAGCCCGAAAAATTGCTAAATGGCAGTTAAGTGAGCAAGTTAAGTGGCAGTAGGCAGGGCACTTTGCTGGCAGAACTGATGGCAGAAAAGTCAAGGAGTGGCAACTACGAACCGAAAGACGTTGCGTTGGAATCCCACCAGGTGGACCGTGAACTTTTGAAGGTTGCGGGGATCCGCTGGATGCGGGACGCACGGGACCGGTCAATGTGGCGACGCTTTGGGGAAGCCTATGTCCAGCAGTGGACGTCTTTTGACTGATATGATGATGATGATGACCCAGTTGGGTCTGCGTGGTAGATTACTTTCTTATCCCTCTCGCAGAAAGAAGGCCTGTGTGAAGGCACAGCATCTTCACTCATTCCCAACTATGTTGGGGTCAGCTGGTCTAACCACATGTAGCTGAATATCAGTATTTTACATATAGCGACTGACCTTTCTGCCCTCCACAACACAGTTAAGGTTAAGGTGCTCCTTGGTAAGACTTTTTGGAAGAAATGGACCAATTGAATACCAGTTTTGTTACACGAAAAAACTGCCAATCTAACCTCTGCAACCCAGCTAAGATACCCCTAGATAAATATTGACAGCAGTCAGACTTTCTGGTCACACGAAAATAAGTATGGAACTGGTGGTGTAAATTAATAATAGTAAGTATGTCAATATCGAACACAAATTGAGTAATATCGCCAAACAGGTTGCCGGCAAAGTTGCTCAATAGTTGCTCAGTGAGTGCGGGGCCTTAGTTCGCAATGCTAAGTGTATTAGTATTCTTTCTGCCTACCCTGTTTGGAATAGCAATGGTGATGTAACGTTTGCACTGTTTAGAAAACGAGAAAATCCTTTAAAAGATTTATTTCCTAGTGTAGGCTAGTGATAAAGTTATTTGTTTTTTGTGAGCAGAAGTAACTTATTTAGAAAACAAGATTATTTGGAGAATTTAGAAGTTTTAGGAGTTAGTAAGATTCTTTCATAATCCAACTGAATGCATTAAATATTTTGTGTTGCTTGAAGTATTAATTTATATAAATGATTACTGAAAAATTTATATCCGAAAAAAAGTGGTCTGCTGTTGAACTTAAAAAAGTGTCTTCCTGCATTGACAATAAAAACTGGAAACAAGAAAAACCTATGCAATTTTTTTACCCAAAATTTTTGGTTTAAGTAACAATTTTATCTCCTAAATATATAAAGTTAATGGCAGTAGTAACCAGCCATATTTTCATGCCAAGTACTGAATTTCTAAATCCATAAATGAATGCTTTTCTCTAACATTATGGTAACTTTTTACCACCAAACGGACAGACTTTTAAGCCAATTTTGTCTATGAGCATTTCTAAAAATTAAATAGTCTACTATGCTGATTTATTAAGACTATATCCTTAATTACTATTTACGATATCATAAATCTTAGTTTCTATCAATAACGGATATCAATAATCTATTAAAATATCCTAGAGATGAAGAAATTCTATATTGCGTATGCAAAAATATGACAGAAGAAACTAATTTATACTCTGCCCATACATCACGTTCAAAGCGTGAATATACACACGAATCTGTGTTCCGATTACAAAACAAGTTTCGGTTATTACGTTACCAAAATAACTATGTAGCAGCTATTACATAACGTCATAAAAAACGTGAATTATTACCGTTATTCCGCGTTCAAAATATAACACTGTTTTTTTCACTGCACTATCACTGATGTTTGAATTTAGAAAACACTTGTTTTTCTTTTGTTTTTTTTTCGCCACGTCTGTTAGTGGCGAAGGCGTGAAGCTTACTGTCTTAGCCCCCACCATGTTGGGTAAAGTGACAGTGTTTAAAGGCTTGTCTATATTGGATGGAAAAGATTGTGCGATTTTTCTGAGCTGTATTTATTTTCTTCACTTGGCTAGATTTTATTTTAGTTTCGTGAAAAATTATGATATTAAACTGTGGAAAAACTTGTTTTCGTGACAGAAAATGGCGGAAAGTACATACTCAAGTCGCTCAGGCCCACTTCCATGTTAAGTCGGGTTTTATAAATAAATGTAGAGTTTGTAAGCGTTGCACCATTCAAAAGTAATGCCGGGTTTACTAACCCTTGATAGTGAAAGACGAATTATCTGATAAACCCTAAGGTAGCTGTTATTTTCGAGTTATTTAGGATAACCCAGGAACGTGCAAGCGGCCCTTAATGTCCCACTTATGCCTTTAAATAGTAACCAGCGGGGGTGATCATAAGCTATTAGAGCGAGATTATTTTGAGTGTGCGTAAGTGACAGAAGCATATAACTTTATACATCTGTCACATTTTTACAGTCAATCTATGATAGTTTTGACACGTTAGGGTATGGGGGCAGATTAGCAATGATGATCGCAGTTTGATATTTATTGAAAGAAGACTTATATACTGTTGAAGATTTCTTTTTTTCGAGTCTATGAAATACTCGTCGTGGCATCCATTTGGTCCTTTATGTAGTTCAGCAAGTGCAGATATATAAGCACTTGGAGCACTCCAGTATGTGTGCCATCTTCTGCACAGGATGTATTCCGTATTACTTAGTCTTATTAAAATGTTAGCCTATATCAAGTAGGCCTTCATGGAGAAGTGTTTTCAGCAGCTGATAAGAGTAAGTCAGATCGAACCCCAAGGACTTGATTATATCATGCATGTTCTCATCTCTGGGACGGATCTGCCAAATTTATTTTTTTATTTTTATTTTTATTTATTCATAAAAATCCGTTTTTACTTTAAGTTGACTAAGGCACACAATTAGACCCTTGGGGTCTGTCTTAGCATGCCATGACCTGACACTTGCTCAACGCGCTATAAAAAGTTAACTTGTAATTAAGTTGATGTAATGTTCTTTCAGCTTGTGCTTAATATTTTTATTGTTCATTGAGTCTCTAATTTCTACGGGTATTTTGTTTAATAAGTTGGGTATAGTGAAAGAAGCCGTACGCCTGCCATAAAAGTTATTTTTGCGAGGCACTTGGAATAATTTTGATTTAGCTTGTCGTGTATTTACGTCACTCTTTGTTGGGATTTGAATATCACTGTTATCAAAATGCTCAATGAGGAACAAATACTCGGCACGCGCTTGAACAGGCAATACTTTGCAATGTTTAAATAATCCGACGTAATTTTCTCTGTATTTGTTTTTTACATAGTTTGGTACCACGAGTTTTAGTAATCTTGTTTGCAAATTATGTATTTTATCCAAGTGAGTTTTAAATGTTCTCCCATAACTGGTGAGTCCATAGGAAATAATCGACTCAGCAAGGGCTGTGTACATTTGAAGGAGGGTCCTATACGGTATAGTGCGCTTTAGAATGGAAAATTTTGCAAGTATTGCACGTAACTTACCGCAGACTGATTCCACCTGATAACTCCAATTAAATCGGTTATCTATTATTAGCCCCAAATAGGTATGATATGGGACTTGTTCTATAGGTGAACAGTTGCAATCTTTCACGTTTTTATGCATGCAATCATGACTATGGGCTATAATTTGAAAGGGATGGTAGGTATTTGTATGACTCGAATGCACGTGTAAAACTTTAGTTTTTTGTGGATTCAGAACAAGTCCCATATCATGTGCCCACTTAGCCAAAGTAGTAAAATCCTTTTGTAAACATTCCGCGGCCACATTAAGATTTATGTTTGCAGATAGTATACAGGTGTCATCGGCATATTGATACAGGGAACAGTGAGTTATAATATTTTCTAGGTCATTTACGTATGCCAGGTAGTGGAGTGGACCAGACACTGAACCTTGCGCTGTACCTTTCGTCACGTTTACGGGTCTACTGAGGCTGGTACCAATTTTCACGCGATAACTTCGTCTACGAAGGTATTCCCTGCACCAGTCGAGTAGTTTCCCTCTAATGCCTGAGTTTTCGAGTGTTTTAATTAGTATAATGTGCCCAAGAGTGTCAAACGCCTTGCTAAAATCAATAAATATAAGTATAACATGTTGTTTTTGATCTAAGTAGTTGTTTACTTCGTCAGTAAAATTTGAAAGTAGCTGAGCAGTAGATTTCTTACTTTGGAAACCATATTGTGATTTCGAAATTATTCCATTATCCCTATAAAATGTGTGTATTTGGTCGCAAATAAATTTTTCGACTATTTTATTTATGGCAGGTAAAATTGTTATGGGTCTATAATTTGCTAAGTCATTGAATTTACCTTTTTTATGAATGGGCCTAACTATACCTGTTTTTAATTCCGTTGGATATTTGCTTTGTTGAATGCTTGCATTAATTAATCTGACTATAGCATTTGTAATTTTCACTCCTATCATTTTAATATCCATAATTCTTATTGTGTCGTATCCAGCTGATTTATTACTATTTAGGTTTTTTATTATTTTAAAAATTTTATCAGATGTAGCTTTTTTGAAGAAAATTGATTTATCTTGTGATTTCATAAATTCACGTTCATCCAACAAGGGTCTATCACACCTGGGCACAATATCTGACACACTGGTCTCAAATCCCATTGCAAAGTCATTAGCTATACTTATTTCATTATTGTAGTCCATCAAAAAAGCGTTCGTTATTACCTCATCTACAGACTTAACTATTTTACCGCTAAGTTTATTTAATATTTCCCACAATTTTTTAGGATTATTTTTGTTTCCTGCTATTTCTTCTCTATAATAATTATTTCTTGTGTTTATTATTAGTTTATTTACTTTATTTCTTGTATTATTGTATTCTAGCTTAAGTGTTTTATTGTTTGGGTCATGTTTCCATGCAATAAACAGTTTATCTTTTTTTGTACAACTTTTCCTTAATTTATTGTTAACCCATTTTTCACAATTTCTTTTGCTAGTATTACTGATTTTTTTAGTGTATTTGCATTCATTGTAGCATTTTGTAAAGTTTTCCTTTATGAACTTATAGATATCATTTGCGCAATTCAACTCGTTTACCGTGTCCCAATCGATGTTAGCTAAGTGTGTTGTTATTTTTTTATTATCAATAGACTCAATGAACTTCGGATTTCTAGCTTTAGGTGCAGATGCGAACGTGACAATCGTCATGCGATGGTCCGCCAAGACAGTCCCCAGAGCAGCCGAGTAAAGGTCGTCAAGGCGAGATCTCACGAATATATGGTCAATACAAGTTTTAGTGACTATGTTACCTCTGGACTCAACTCGCGTGAAATCTGAGATCGCACATTCAAGCCCGCACTCAGCAAGTTTACTCAGATAATAATTGTTTACATTATTGGTAGTTTTAAGGTCCATATTCATATCTCCTAATACAATAAGATCGTTTTTCTTAACAGAATCACCTTTAATCAAACTGGATAGTTCATTAACAAACAAATGCTTGCTTTCTTTTGGTGGTCTATACACTGCACAGATATAGATATTATGATTTTGCTGCGTTGTTAATTTACCAAGTATACATTCACAATGGCTTAACTGAGTCTTTAACGGTTGAAACTTATGCTTATTATTAACATAGACAATAATCCCACCACCTTTTCTGCTTTTACGTAAATGACTATACAATGTATACCCATCCAATTGATACATAGCTACAATTTGTTCCGATATCCCCACTTCCGTGAGTACCAAAACATCAATTCGTGATTTAGCTGACATTAGACAGTTCGTAAGATTTGCGTAATTTTTTATTAATGACCGAATGTTTACATGCACTACATTTATATTAATAGTATTTTTAGGAACTTTTCCAATGTAGGTAGGCAAATCAATACAATCAAACAGTTCTTTGATATTGCTTAATACAGCCATAACAAGTTCTTAATCATAGCATCTTAGTCTTACATTTTTTTTTTTTTTTTGTTTTAATTAATCTGAGCTACTCGAATTATTATTTTTCTTATTAAGATATTTTATATCGTCTTCACACCTAATCGTAAATATCTTGTCTTTTCCATTACTGTCGACTTCACCTTTCTTCACTAGTACTTTTCCATTTTGGAACCAAATATATTTAAAATCATTACGCAGTAGCTGCTTTGCCATCCACATTAGTCTCCTGTTTACTTGTGATAACGCAAAACGTACGTATATTTTTCCCGATGCTTGGTTACTGGATACGTTAGACAGGATATCAGCTGTTGTCAGATTATATTGTTTAGCGGAACGTACCACATATTCCACGTCTTTGGGGTTCCCTAGTTCTATCTGCAGAACGTCTTGGTTTTGGAATGTGCTCGGACGTTTTACGCTTTTTATTATTGACTTATCTATGATCATTTTTTCAGCAATTTTGTTTGAGATTTGCAACAGTTCTTCGTTTTTAATGTGCGGGATTCCGGTTATTTCAACGATATTGTTCAATTTATCCTGCTCTGATTCGTTTAAGCGTTGTTCTAAAGAAGAGATTTTGGTTTCGTAGTGTGTGATCTTATTACATAAATAGTTATTTTTATTTTCCACTTCTTTCAGTTTTTGTTTCATCATTTTGATCGATTCCACGAAATCATCTATCTTTCCAGTACAAAATTCAATGGACGACTGTAAGGGTTCTAGCTCTTTTTGAACAATTTTTTGAACCTCCTTCGAAATATTTGATAACAATTGTTTCATATCTATCGGTGAGTTAGATGAAATATAAGCTTGAAGCACAAGAGTCGATCGAAAAGCGGGCTAACAGGCTCATCGGCAATGAAGCACTGGTCGTGTCAAAGCTCCAGAGCCTTGAACATCGTCGCCTAGTTGCCAGCTTGTCGGTTTTTTTATCAGTTACATCTCGGGGAGTGTGCGATGGAATTGTATGATTTAATTCCACCTAGACCGTTTCATTATCGGACTACCAGACCTACGGCTATGCCATCGGTACATGGTGGACATTCCACTCATACGCACTTAACGATTTGGGAACACTTTTATTCATTATGCATACAGCAACGGAGTGGAATTGCCTGCCGGAGTCCGTGTTTCCTGATAGCTACAATCTAGGGATCTTTAAGTCAAGAGTGGATTTTTTCTAGGCAAGCGTGCATCACCGTCGGCCGCATCATCGCTTACCATCAGGTGAGATAGTGATCTAGCACGAGCCTACAGGCAATAAAAATAAAGCTGAGAGCTGGATGATTTGTGCGGAAAGAGGTTGTCTTAATAATATGGACGGACTCCGGTCAAATAGGGTGAGTGTAGAATATGTTGTGATAAAAATGTTGAGTATGAATGCATAGCTATCATAATAACAATATGTGTAGAATAAAACAAATGAAACTATTCATCGTTTGTGAGAAGGGTGATATGGCTTGATTTTCCTCGAAGCGCACCTACTTTGAACCGCACCAAAAGTATTCCTCGAAACTTGTTTACTTAACTTTACGATGAAACATAGAGAAGAGCATGAAGGATTCGTAATAAACTATCGATAGACGTTTTCAAATTCAACTGTCGTAATTGTTTATTTATTAAAAGTACCAGGAAAGCAGAAATGAACTGGAACTAGCGAATTACTACTTAGCTCAATAATGGTAAAAATACAGCTTTTGAAATTGAAGCACTTGTCAATAAAAAAGTTTTATTGTTGGTGCGTTTCGAGGAATAAAATCATAATATTTTTTAATGGTTTCTTTAGCGCACCTGAATGGTGCGATTTGAGGAATACTTTTGATGCTCTCCACTTGGGGAGCTTCATTTGGTGCGCGCTTCGAGTAATACCTCCTTGATAGAGCCTGACTACCGGATATTACAGAACGTATGAAAGAAGAAACAATCTCAAAATAATTTTAATAAAGGAAGACAGATTATGAAAGCGGAAATAAGTATGTCCATCGCTAACCTACCCTTCAGACTTCTGTACTCGTATTCAAGAACAGTTGAAATATATGAGTACTATGAGCCTTAGAAGAAGAAGGTTGTGTATAGAGCGTGAGGGACAGGTGTACATGACTTGCATAGTATTATTTATCTTAAATAACATCTGTCCCTTACGCAAAATAACGATATAACCTTCCTCCAAGAGTAGCGTACATATGGTAGGACCCGAGATAAGGTTGTGACCTAATTTTAAACGTAAAGTACGCTAATTGACCTTCAGATTTGAATCTAGATCAATACTTTATAGATCTTTCTAGAATACAAATCAGACCTTGGAACTAAAAGTCGAAAGTCATACTGACTGCAAACTACACTGTATTCACACCTTAACAACACTCACACATACACAAAATGCAATATAACTGTACATACGTGTACGCGTGCATGTGTATGTGTAGAATGCAGCATTAATATTAAAGAGCTTCGCCACTCTCTGCATATCCTGTCAAGGCTGAGGATTGAAGATCTATTGAGATCTAGGTGTGTTGGTGTATTGAAATGTCGCATCTTTATTTTGAGAGTGGGTTCTTCTTATATTGACTTGGGCTGTTTAAAAATAACATAACATATTATGTCAGAGTGGAAATGTTTGCCAGTCAGCAATTTGGTATCGTGGCTGACTTTCCAGCAGTTATCTAGTTACAAGGTGGTGTATTAATCATTCCTAATGCATTTTTAGGATTCCATACCCAAAGGGTAAAAAACGGGACCATATAACTAAGACTCCACTGTCCGTCTGTCTGTCTGTCACCAGGCTGTATCTCACGAACCGTGTTAGTTAGACGGTTGAAATTTTCACAGATGATGTATTTCTGTTGCCGTTATAACAAAAAATACTAAAAACAGAATAAATTAAATATTTCAGTGGGGCTTGTAGCGTTACGGGTCGCTCAGGTGAGCTGAGCCACACGTAAGCCACGTTATTAGAAATAAAAAAACAGTTATAAATTAAAAACTATGTATGAAATGAAATTAAGGATCCGGCTTCGCACGACGTGGGCAGCTAACCGGGGAACAGGTCGGGCAGGCAGGTCGTATTGTAGGCAGCTGGTGGTTAGGCAGGCAGCACAACTGACAGGAACTCTTCCTGGCAGACAACCAGGGAACAGGTCGGCAGGGAGGTAGCCGTGTAGGTAGCTGGTAGGTTAGGCAGGCAGCACAACTGTCAGGAACTCCTCGTATTTTATGGCTTAGCGATTAGGCGACTCTTCGGTTTCAGACCAGATTGAAGACTCCCAAGCCTTCGGCCTATCCGTCTTTTATATCCACGGCCTGTCCTTTTTCTTCTTTATTAGAATTTTAAAGTGACATCTTGTTGTCATACAAAAATGCAACTTGCCAGTATTCAAAACAGCCAGTAATATTCAATCCAAAACCTCTTCGATGAATTCTGAGAGCGTGTAAATTAATTTATAAAATACAATATTTGAGCTAACATATTGATAAAAAGAATTACATATTAATAAAAAGAATTTAAATTATATAAATCAAAAGTAATCTTCATAGGCTAAGCTAGTGAGAAACTCTATGACAGAAAATTTAAAAGGAAAAGTATTGACAGCTTGACAACCTGACGTAGATGTCATAACATTGAAAAATATGATAATTATTTATTTTATTTTAGATATTTTATAAGAAAACGAATCGTTTTAGACCGATTCGCCGAATAGTAATGCACAAACCAACAAAACGTATAATAGATGTGATGCGATGTAAAATGTTTTGGCATGGAATAATATGAATACAGTGTGAGTAAGTAAGTATTATGAGACCTAAGTGTGAATTAGGTGAGAACACTTCAGCTCACCCAGTGAAATAACTAAAATATGTGGTTTAGAATAGCGAAATACCACAGGCTCCCATACAACAAACGTGATTTTAGGCTGTTTTTTTGTGATAATGTTACGGAACCCTTCGTGCACGAGTCTGACTCGCACTTGGCTAGTTTTTTTTATAATTATTTATTCATGGGCTGACCACTATCTCACCTGATTGTAAGCGAAGCACGCTTTCTTAGAAGTAACCTACTCACTCTTGACTTAAATATCCCCAGGTTGTAGCTTTTAGGAAACACAGACTCCAACAGGGTATTCCACTCATTAGCTGTATGCACAATGAAAATATTCCCAAAACGTGTAGTGCGTTTGGTTGGGATATTTACCAAGTGTATGCTGAAATTGTTATGTCTATCAGTGTTTAAGAGGTAAATTGTTGACAGGGCCATCAAATAGAATCTTACCCTTTATTGACGTAAACACATTAGGACAATTATGGGAGGATAAGCAGAATCTTTGCGAAGAATCATCATCATCATCATTTCAGCTGATACGTCCACTGCTGGATATATAAACCTTCCCATAGGCGAACAAAGATTAGTTTTACTATAGAAACTTTTAATGCAATACTGTACAAGGAAATTTTAACTTTGCAAACCCCAGTTACAAATCATTGTCGTGGTGGGGGGGCTCAGTTGCCGTGGCTTGGTCACCCACGGTGAAGCGAAGAGGAACCTGAGGAGGGGCCGACGACGTGGCGGCCGCTTGGCAACAAAGGCGACATCGCAACTGATGCGGCCCGCGATGTCGTATGATGGGCATCACTTCTGAGGGTAGTAGGGTGCGGCGGGAGAGTGCCGGTATTGTGGTGCGCCGCTTTTTCTGCTTTCCACGACCTGGACGGGGTCGCCACTGTCTGATGGCGGACGCGGTGGGGCTGCAAGCTAGGAAGAGTGTCAGTATAGCCTTTGCCGTTCTTCGTATCCCCTGCGGCCGAAAAATGATTGTTGGCGGGGCTGATGACCTGATCCGTCACAGGGGAAACAATGGTGCCATACACGAGGCCGTCTGTCCCTATGTGCTGTTGCGCCGGTGATGGGGGATACTCCCCAGAGAAGGGTCCGGTGACAACCGCAGCGGGTTTGCGGTGAATGCTAACGCGTGCCCGTGTTCCCGCCATTAGTGGCACAGGAGGACACCGTGGACTTTTAGTGGTTTGGAGTCCCACATAACTGCGCCATGTCACGTGGTAGTGCAGTATGCATGAGCATTTCTCCAAGCAAAAAAAATCGTTATGTAATCTTTCTTTAAACGGAAGCGATGAATTAAAGATACATAATTACGATGCATTATTTACAAGTTCCTGTCAGGTGTAATACTTAGCTTAAATTCACTTCCTTTCAGTTTCAATAAACCTGATTAATTCTCTGATTAGTATCAAGCTACAATTCTCAAGTTAGCACTTGAAATTTATCAGAAAATAACAGCCGGCAGACTTATTACTTATCTTGCAAGAGCAAAACGATAGCGTCTTTTTTTGTTTCTTATAAAAACTTTGCCCCACACTAGGAATTTCTTCCTGTATCCTGGGTGCGTTTACAAACATATAAACTCACGAACACAACACCCAGTGGAAGCAGCAGTAGTAGTAGCATTATCTTTGCGCAATAATTGCTCTTCAATACAGAAGTTTTAAGAGATTTTGGCGGATTTTTTAGAATTCAGTGCATTTGAAAAACAGCGATCGATTGACAAACGATTATGTAGGACCTACCATACCTACGCTGCAGGTAATTTCGACTTTTAGGACATAAAGCGTTTGATTGCGCGATGATTGCTGATTGCTGTTTCTTACGTAATACGCCTGCCGGTTTGGCTTATTTTTATACTTGTCCTCTCGCAGTTAAATCGAAATGGTTGTTCTTCTGCTTAACCGGGCGATCCTGTGGAGACTAGACTAGAGCATAAAGAAAGGCACAAAAGCTTAACCTAAGCCACCACGCTGAAGGTCGAACCTCAGCTCAGGGCGTCGCTGGGGGCAGCAAGGGCTGGATCATGATTAAGTGATTCTACCATCCGTTCGGCAAATAACTAATTGGAGAAGAACGGACAAGAAACTCCTTTTTAACTAGTAATTTAACTACCGCTCAGCATTTCGCGGGCTGCTCTACCCCTATATGTCGATGTATGATTGGACGTCTAGGTCGTTCATTAAGCCGGGTTTACATTTGTCTGACGTGTTGAATCGTAACGCGATGGCAAGTGTACACATCAATAAGTTGTATTCCGACGATATTTCATTACAATACAGCAGTAGCTCTCGAAGAGTTCATACTTTCACAATGTTTTGCCATGACTCATCCGGTCCTATATTCATTACATTTGGTAAACATAAATCACTTTACATTGTCGTACCAATTCTATCAGGTCGTCCACACTTTAAATTCTTTAAATCGAGATGATAAACAAACTTAAATAAAAACGCATGCGGCTCTGACGCGTCACAACGCAACACTGGCGCGTGTGCACACTGACACTTGTCTGATGCGTCGTCAGGCGTCCACTCCCCCGCCCCCACACCTCCACCGCTCTGATACGATCGGAATCTTTTCTGATGCGTCGCATCAGAAGCCATTACAATTACACATCGCGATATACAAATGTAAATCTCACCATACTAAATGTATGAAAGCGATATCGTTCTGATGCGTTACAACACAACACGTCAGGCAAATGTAAATCCGGATTAAACGCGTCATCCACTTGGATGCCTAGGCCGATAGTTATTTTAACTAGAATCATTCAACGTTTAAAGTTTACGTTTAACTTGGCGTATTGAAAGTCAGCCCGTTGAAGATGACCGACCAAGATTCAGCCAAGTGATTCAAATATAGTTCGGTTTTTTTGCGCTTCGCTCAAAAATTTAAACGTTGCTCTCAATAAATTGTTTATACAGCTTGATCTCTGCGACATATGTCAAACTGACGTATACGTTATTGTTAGCCTGTCTAGCGCTATTGTTACTGTAATGACACTGACAGCTGTCGCAGAGATCAAGCTATATTTTATGAAGTATAGTTGTCCTTCAGCCATTTAATAGGAAGCTGTTTTATGAACGGCCTAGGCGTCCAATTAGCTGGCTAATTTAACAAGATAGCTGCGACATAAACATAATTATTTATCAACTATATCCATCTGGAATGATGTACCTTTCAAATGGTGCAATAATTTTTCAATTAAGTGCAATGGTTTCAGATTACTCCACATTTACATCAACTTACAAAATGCGCACTCTCTTTAAATTATTAGTACAAACTAGCCAGCCAAAGTTGCGCATGGGAGCACTTTGGTTAGATTTTCATACATGAATACCATCCGAATTTGCGAATTTTCCAAAAAGAACTTACTTTCGAACCAAAAAAAAAGGAAATATACGATTTAAAACAGATATTCAAATGGGATGTATTGGGTATGTCTTGCATACAGGATTCAACACAATTGTTGAATCCTGTACGTGTCATAGTGGTTGAGAATATTATATTTCATGCTCAATCAAATGTCTGGCGGCGCATTATGTGTTCGATTTTTCGGTTTTCTTCATAATGGTTGAGCAGAATGGTGCTTAAGGCGATATATACGCCCCAATGTAAACGCAGTACTGGCCGTGCGCCCGCTCGCTTCCAAAATATCAATATTGAACCTCCTTTTGAACAGTTTTGTTTGCAAAATATGATTTGATTTACATATGCTATGTCAGTTATAAAGAAATTCCAACCATCAAGTTTTTTGTGTAAAAATACCTATTTTTAAACATCCAAGTCGCTTTCGAGTAGTATCCAAAAGTTGCGAAAAATATCGTGTTGCTAATTATTTTATTAAAGCAAAACTATTTGTTATACAAAAAAATCATGTTTAAAAAATAACGTACATGAAACAATAACAAATATATTTTTTTTTTTCAAACCTTTTAACCTCGCCGTTACTAAGGAGTATGCTTTAGAATGTTACCGTTTTACGGCACTGAAGCGCATGTAGGCCCTTAATAATGCGTCTTGTTCATTGACGCCACCAACTAGAATTCAGAATCAGTGATTGCTGGATGGATCGGTGAAGGGAACTTAATTTAAACCACATAAATAAATTAATTAATATATAATTAGGTACAAAAGTATATTATATTTACATTAAAAAGTACTAATTTTAGAGTTAATAATGATTTTTATGGCAAAAAACATTCATGGTATAACTTACGTGCCACTTTTTATTTTTACCAATATCATATTTTTATAAGGTACATATTTAGACATATTTTTTTACAATAATTATACAGGGTAACAGATTTTTGAGACGCAGTAATGTTTAGGAAACATTTTTTTTCACAGCTGGTGTAAAATACTTTTTTGATCCTTGTGTATATGATGGACTGGTTGATGTTTTTTTTTTCGACAAATGCCCATTTTGTAGCTAACTACTTTTTTCTCAAATTTGTGAATCAGTTAGCAGTAACTCAAAAAGTTAAGGACTCTTAAGTCTCTTAATAATGTTTTCCAGTACCTACAACGGTCAATGCGCCTGCGCTTGCTGCCGCGTCTCACATATCCACCCTGTATTTGTTTAGGTACTTTAGGTAGTATGTACACAGACGAGATTTTTTTATTATTTTAATATTACAAAAAAAGTAACGATTTAATGTCACTGGCCAGAATAGCATTTTAGTAAAACTACACTTACTGGCAGAAAGGTTAAATCAATTCTAAAAAAACCCTTGAAATTTTTAATACAACTTATAAACTTTTAAAATTGTTTCAAACTGCCCTGAGTAAATTTTTTCATGTTATATTGTATATAGTCACTGTCACAATATGTATGGGGAAAATTAACTGAAATGTTGTGTTTCGTCGCTTTCAGTAGTAATTCTATTGTAAATCGTCAGTCAGTTTTCGAATTATAATTTGTGTTTATAACGAAAACTTTTCTTTTTAATATCATTGCAAATTTTTGTCAATCAATTTCGTATATTTTGAGTTCTTTTTGTCAACAGTCTAAAATTATTTTTGTATCATAAAATGATCTCTGAAAGTTTGATCAAATCTCTTTTCAGTATCTGCTGTCATCTCATGTACATGTTTTCAATGTTTGACAGAATCATGAATCACCTAACAATGTAAGACACATTGTCAGATGATTCATGATTCTGATGTCAGATCTTATGTCAAATTTCAAAGCGTACTGTGTGTCAATTTTTTACAGTTTCTAGGATTGGTTGAATGAATTGTCAACAAACAATTAAAGCAGTTTACACAGTCACGTAAACTTTGCAAAAATATTCGTTCCAGAAACCGAAGGTAACTCTCTCATACAACTACAAATCGTCAGTCAATATTGTCAATAACTCTAGTTTGATTGTGTCACTTCAACTTTATCAGTTTGTTTCTTATGACCTCTAAAGTTCCTTTGTCGTTTTCGTCGACTCTCTACTTCAGATTTGTCGCTTCTAGCTTGAATGTCTTGACTGTCAGTTCGTCCTGATATGGTCGTGTCAGTCACTTCTAGTTTGTCACTCCTATCTTGACTGTCAGTTTTGCCTGACTTTTTCATAGCATATTCGTGTCTTTTGCGTCTGGCGGAGAGTCGTCGTAGGTCATACAAATTGTTGTATGAGTTGCCCCTGAAAATTTTAAGATTTTAATCAGCTTTAGATAAATGGAAAAAAAATGTTTAAAAGTGGATAAAGAACTGCTCAATTTTGTCAGTGAGTGAGTAGAAAATTTTTAATTAATATTTTTTTTTCACATTGCAGTCGTAAGTCAAGGCTTTGATTGAATTAAACAAGTTTTATAATAAAAAGAAACTAATTTCAGGTTATATGTAAAGATGTTTCTACATGAAGATAATTTAGATTTAGAAAAATTGTTAAGAAAGTAGTGACAAATCACTTTTAATGTAACTTTAAATTAGTTTATTTAAAATATTATAGTTTTTATTAGTCATACTTGTTAATTTTTTTTTAACAAATTATTTAAACTATGGTAACTTCGGTTGCTAATTGGTAACTATCTTAAAGAAAGTTAATATTAAATTATGTTTCTATTAAAATTAAGTTAGTAAAATATTGTATCACATTTTAAATTTCAAATTGATCACAATTTTGTTGGCAAGTATTGATTTCCTTAATGTTGGTTAAAATGATTGTTTAACCTTATTTTTCTAGTGCTTAGTAAATTATAAACTCCAATTAAAAATTCCTTAATAAATTAATTTGTAAAAAAATATAAAAATACTTTAAATTATTTTACGTTTTTGCACTTTGATTAAATAATTGTACTTATAATTGGGCATAATCTCTAATTTGTTATATTACTAAACCTAATTGTTAGAGATGTACCGATCAAAGTGACACAATCGACTAGCAATTATAATCAGATAAAAAAAGATATTTAAAAAGAATGGCTATTGATTTTTGTTGGCGTTAGGTTCAGACAGCCTGCCTCTGCAACGAAAATTGTGCAAAATTAATGTGACCCCTGAGTTTCTCAGCTCTAAATTATCGCACAATTAATTTGACAAATTGTCAAGCACGCTTTATCTGCTGTGATTGTTTGAATGAATTTTCATCAGCGTGCGTTTTCGCAGCGTGAGTTATCTAGATTAAATGAATACTAATTCCTCTCCAAACAAGGAAATAAGTTTATAGTAGAACTTATCATTTCAAAAGATAATTTTCAAAAACCACAATTGACGGAGTAATCGGCGAACAAAAAAAATCATACTGTCGAACTTAATCTCCTCCTTTTTGGAAAGTCGGTTAAAAATGACTGGCAATATTGTCATCACGAAACAGTCGACTAACACTACTGATATTGCAAATAGATATTAGAATCAGTTCTTATTATTTTAAATTTTGACATTCAAAAAGACTTTGACTCTGACTCTGACTCTGACTTTGACTTTGACTTTGATTTGATTTAATACCATCACAAAAAGATCGAGTAATTTGTCGATGGTCACTAATCAGTCGGTACATCTCTACGAAAACGATCTACTTTTTCCCGTTAATAAAGTTCCCGGCCTCATCCTTGTACAGGTCTTCGTTGATGCTGTAGTACGCTGGAGCGTTTGGACAATCCACCTGGAAAAAGACAGCACAAAATTATTCATTAAATTGTGTGAAAAGAATGACGGAACTTCATCCTTCAAGGAACCAGGTGAAATCTATACCAATATTATAAAGAGGAAAGATTTTTTTGTTTGTTTGTTTGTACCGAATAGGCTCCGAAAATACTGGAACGATTTAAAAAATCTTTCACTTACGGAAAGCTACATTATTCCCGAGTAACATAGGCTATAAAATATTTTTGTAAATATGAGAGATCCTTATGAAAATTGCAATAATGTAACCCAAAGTAGCAAAATTTTGCCTATAAAATTCATTATTTGGTAATGGCAAGGTTGGTGGGTATGTAGGCGGGTAGTTAGGTAGGATAGGGAGATAGGTACTCGTAGGTGATAGGTAGGTAAATAGCCAATTGTCGGCAGCAAAGCCGCGGGGGTCAGCTAGTATATTATTTAGATTGTAAGAGATGCTGCAGCCAGTTTTTTTTTTGCCATGAATGGGCCTGAGTATTTCAGGAGTAAATCGAGATCAACCGATTTCCATCTTGATAATTATCAGATTGGATATTTTAATAATTTAATTGTAATTTCTAATCAACTTGGCAGATTTTAGCAGTGGTGGCCCATTGGTAACGGCCGCGACTTACGGGTCGTAGGTTGTGAGTTCGAACCAAGGCAGGCGCTTTAACTTTGTCTAAATTATTTCAACACCACTGCTCTCAAAACGATGAAGAAAAACATCGTGAGGAAACCGCCATGTCCTAGAACCAAAAATTCGAGGACTTGTGACATCCAACAACCCGCATTAGGCCCGCGTGGTGGATTACGGCCCATTCCGTCTCACTTTCGTTGGTGCATGTTTTTGTTCCCTTAATTTCTTCTTCTAAATTAACTAATTAGCCAGCACAAGCCCATTGCACCGTGATGCCTTTTTTCACAATCACCACACCTGGTAACTGTGTTTTAGCAATTTCAGACCTCACTGGTTTGAGTGTGTGTCTTCCTTCACTATAATTATTTTCCTTCATCCTAATTTAATCAATCAAAGCAAGGTTTACCTTAAAGAACCAGTCACAGACCCTGGTCCTCTGGTTGAAGACGGTGCCGGCGCCGCAAACGAAGGAGTACATCAGGTTGCCGCCGATACTGGGCACACACCAGTGCCAAACCTGCAAGAGAGTGACATTGTGCTATGAGTATTTTAACAGGCGCTAACAATGTGAACATTTACATTTTGAAGCGTTTCTTTCTCGATTTTATGTGATTTTGTTTTTGACTGACGTTTATAAAAGCATAAGAAATTGTGACTTATCCTTAAATAACAATTAACATGCCTATTTCAAGATAATTCTTTGTTTTAAAAATCAAAATGAAGAAAGTTCACCTACTTATTACTCTGATATTTGTATAAGGCGAATAAGAAGATAGCGTTAGGTAAATAATTCAAATTTCAAAAAGACATTTTAAAAATACACTATTGTTTTGTTGCTAATGGGGAGCCATACATAATTTGTTACAAGATTTCTATAAAATTTTAAGGAAAATAAAAGAAAAATATCCTTATAGTATGTTTTAGCAAACATTGTTACCAAAGAAACTGCTCAAGGATTTGCGACAGGCGCCAAATATTCAATCACTATTAAAAACATATTTTTAAATAGACGAAGAAAGTATCACATACAATTCAATTCTTTGGACAACTAACTTAATCATAGCGACTCGCTATAAGCTTGCATAGTTCATACCGATAAGAAATAAGAATTTGCACTTACTTGGCACATAGTCTCAGGGTCAGCATAGTACCCGGGTATTTTGTCATCACACGTAAAAGACAATCCTTGTGGTACCTCCGTGTAGACCGGGTAATCTTGTCCAGGTATGTAGCCATCTAACGACTGCAAGCATAAAAGCAATTCTGGTTATTACAGGCAAGGAATTGGCTTGTTTGAAGTTTGGTAGAACCCAAAGATTGCGTGAAGTGACGATCTTCGCCATTACCAGAGTGACCTCTGCCCTGAAGTTATAGCTAGCCGTAATATGTTGATGATGATGATATACTGATCCGAGCGTGTTGATTCCAGGTAAAACGGAAAGTGTAATTAGGGTTTACTCTTAAGAATTTCTCAGAAGCAACCTACTTCTAAATTCCAAAGAGAATATCCCAATAATCCGCGGAGTTTAGCTTTGTATCAGGTTAATAGAGAAAGGCCTTGATTACAAGAACTGCCGAAACTCACCTCCCTCTCTCTCTCCTCGCCTCACTTTGGGGAAAACCTTCAGGTGTACAATAATTTCGTATAAGTATTTGTTTAGCAAGTGTTCACTAAACTACTAATTAATTCACCTATGCACCGCTTGAATTAACAAAGAATATAAGGAAGGAAAGTGTAACGCGAAGCAATAATGATACAAACATTAGGTTCCTACAACAATTTCAATATACACACGATTGTGAGTGGAAGTAGCAACAAAAGAGAGTTTATTTTTTTTGTGGCAATCCCACCGCACTATTACCAAACTATTGCAATTCCTGAAAGCCAGAATCAACAGTGGCGACCACCAGAAAAGCGCCGAAGCAATGAAGCTCGACGAAGTCCCGGAGAATGAATTTAACTGTCTTGGATCCCGCAACGAAATTAATCAGAAAAGAATAACGGACAAAAAACATAATTGCCACTTCCCTCCATATCAAGCAGGAGACAGAACAATAAAGGCCAATAGGCACAAAGGGTCGTTTACAACTGGGATAAGCGCAGTTGGCAAGCACCACGGAAAAAGAAACCGACCAAGTGCGAGTTGGACTCGCGTACGAAGGGTTCCGTACCACTATCGCAAAAAACGCCAAAAAATCACGTTTGTTGTATGGGAGCCCCACTTTTGGCAACCACAATTTGTTGTAGTTAGCCAACATGAAAACGGACGCTGCTCCCTACTGCCTCTTCTCTTGACATAACTAATAACCATTAAAGACAATCACGATTAAAAGAATACCATCCAACAATAAAAACACGACACGTATATCAAATAAAAATCATGCTAATCTGAATTATATATATTATAGATAATCCGCATAATTACAGCTTGATTATCCAATAATAGATACACAATTATTACTTAATGACTGCCTCGTTGGTGTGGTGGTTGCAAGCGTTACTGTTGAGCATGAAGTCCTGGGTTCGATTCCGGGTAGGGACACTTTTTTATTGATTTTTTTAACTGATTTTTCTCAGTAGCAGCCCTAAGTCTAGATTTGTGCCCGGTTGATGGTAATAGGCTCGTCCCCTATTACATTCAAACAAACAAATAAAACTTCTTTATTTCAAGTAGGCCATTAATCGGCACTTCTGAACATCAAAAATTTAAAATTAATAGTAATGATTCTACCGTCCATTTGGAAGTTTAAGTTACGGATAAGAACGGACAAAAAACTCCATACTAACTTTAAAAAAAAAGTGTTTTACATCATTTACATACATACATTAATTCATACACGTGAGGAGGATGCACCCAAACTAACATTACTATACTACGTGTAGACATAAAGTATTACAAGCTCTAACAGGTAAATTCATTCATTTGATAAATAGGAACATGGTTCTCACATTACAAAAATGGCTAAATGTGTGCCCAATCTTTTGAGTAAGCGTGATATTACGTTATGTTAATTACACTTACTTATTTAATCTATGAGTTGATTAATTAATAATACTCCAAGTGTCGCATGTCTTGTAGTTGTTACACACGCCGATTTTTTTGTCGTGTTCTGGAGTGTCGCATGCGATTTTATAATTTACTAGCTTCTGCCAGCGGCTTCGCCCGCGTGAAAGTCGAAAATTATCCCGAGGGAAAATATTCTCGGGATAAAAAGTATCCTATATGATATTCCAGATAAAAATCTATCTCAATGCGAAATTTCATCCAAATCCGTTCAAATCCATCCAAACTTAGGCATTTATTATATTGGTAAGATACTTCATTTCCACATCGTTTTGGGTAAAAGGTAAAACTTGAAGGGTAGCCCCCTTTTTATTGCTTACTTTTGATTAAGATCCAGAAGTATATTAAAATGTTAAACATTGTTATTACGCGCTCGGAAGCAAAGTTTGAATTACAATTATTTCTTACGCCGTAGAAGTGTGATTAAATATAAAATCGAGTATGCTGCAGTTTCTCAAAGACCCTTTTAAAACCATTATAGCAAAAAACGGCAAGAAAAACACGTTTGTTGTACGGGAGCCCCACTTAAATATTAATTATGATTTTAGTATTTGTTGTTAAAGCGGCAACAGAAATATTCAACTGTTTAGCTATCACGATTCATGAAATACAGCCTAATGACAGAGAGACGGACAGTGGAGTCTAAGTAATAGGGTCCCGTTTTTACCCTTTGGGTACAGAACCCTAAAAAGAAGATACTATTTTCCAAAACGTAAAACTCTATTAAAGCAGTGGTTGTTAAAGCAGTGGTTGTTAATCTGTCATATTTAGAAAATATTCACAACAATAAAAATGTAGTAAATAAATTCCAGCTAAAAGCCAAAAATCTATGAAATTGGACATTTTGAAGTCCTCTCGCAACACCAGCGCCCCTAGTGGCAAATTCAAACGCAGTAGCCCTCAGTTTTAGTAGGAAAAGAATTTGTATGTCTACTGGGTTCACTAAACATATGAAATTAGGATCTGTATTTACTTATAAACTCAAAATAGACTGAAGATTACTTCATGAACGCTTACAAATACAAAAGACAGCCTCCATATGAGACCTCCTAATGATATTGTTTTTCTTTTTGAAATCATTAAATGGATTATGACTTAATTTTTAAATCCATCATCAGCTTTTTTAATGTTCCCACTGCTGGGACTCAGGCCTCCTCTCTGTGTGAGGGAATGGGCCGTAATCCACCACGTGGGCCCAATGCGGGTTGGTGGATGTCACATGTATTCGAAATTTTGGTTCTAGGACATGCCGGTTTCCTCACGATGTTTTCCTTCACCGTATTGAGAGCAGTGGTGGTGAAATAATTTACACCAAGTAAAGCGCCTGCCTGGGTTCGAACCTACGACCTACAACTTGTAAGTCGCGGCCGTTACCACTGAGCCACCATTGCTCCACATTAAATCAATACTTATATTATAAATGCGGAAAAAACTCTGTATGTCTGTCTGTTTGTTACCTTTCCCCTCTTAACCATTGAACGGATTTGGATGAAACTTGGCATCTGGGACTTGGATTGGGATACATTTTATTCCGAGAGTATGTTCCCTTATGCGTATGAAAATTACCTCGTATCTAGGTATAATCTAATGCTAAGCCTTTGTAATCGTGTTTACTTTACACATACATAGGCACTGATGAATAGTGAAGAGTTTATTTTGTGTTTTATTGTTCTTGGAAACCATTCATCATTTTATTGACGCTTGACACGAATGTTTGTAGGCCATTTCTTTGTAATTGTTGTTTTAATCATATAAATCGAACTAGGGAGTAACATCTCTTGTTGACCGATATATACACGGATTTTATTGGAGATGTTCTTCTGAGAGGTGAGGTGCGCAGTACTTACAACCGACGTACGTGTGTGACCAGATGAACGAAGCACAGAAGTATGTAAGGGTCATATGAGGTGGCGTTATGTAGTATCTACCCTATGTTTGTATAACACGTAGGTTTGTTGGCCATTTCTTCAGGCATTTGTATGAGACACTGGATTTGAATCTGCAAGAATCACCATTCTGCAATTCTGTAAGCCCTTGGTCCTGGTATACCCTACGACTTTGGTGCCATTCAAACGCAAACATGGCGTTAATATTTTTCGAAACTTTTAAACCAACTTTTGGTATACTTTCTAAAACTGCCTCGTTGTTCTAAGCGTTACGACCAGCAATAGTATATGCAAACACTGTAGACTGATCCGAAAATCTAACCCCAAAGGTTCGATTCCCAGTTCGAATAAAGTGATTAGAGCTTCTTCATCGGGAATTTCACAGTAACAGCCGAAGTCCGATGCACTAAACTGCACAGTTGATGGCAATATAATCGCCATTTATGAGACTTCAACATAAACTGGCGAAATAGTGTTCCGTACTGTACACCACTGCCTTACCACCCGGAAAAGCGTGATATTATGTAAAAGCCATCTCGTGTTAATTTCGACAGCTCATCTATCAAACGATATCAACAGTAATTATCGCATTGTTGAACATTTATTTATTCATCTCATGACAGTTTAATAAGCACATTATTCTTAACTATAAATACTAATCTGATAATTGTATTATTCATTATCTAGCATCTTCTAGTGATTATGAAAAGATAAGTTTTATCATTATGATCATCATCAAATCATAATTTCAGCCGAAAAACATCCACTGCGGAACATTGGCTAAGAGCGGTTCCGTACTGCATCCGACCCGAGTCCGAGAAATTTTGGTCCGAAGTAGCCGTAGTACTTCTTGGAATACTATCCGGATAAAGATCGGATGGAGGGCGTAAACACCCTAAGAGTTTTTATGCATTGCATCCGATCCTTAACCGAATTTGAGATCTGAGTTCCATCCGAATTTGAAATGTTCTTATTTCAGGCGGACGGAGTTCGGATAAAGTGCGTAACCTCCCCTACAAGAAGTACTACAACAGTTTCGGACTAAAATTTCTCGGATTCGGTTCGGATGCAGAGCGTAACCACTCTTAGTGTCGCCACATCGGACTATTGATTTTGATTTTGATCTGTTCTTCTCGCATCCAATGGATTTCGATTCCCGCTGCCTTTACCAGCTAAAGGCTCAAATTGATTTAATTACACACAATCTTAACTAATATAAACATGGGTAATTTAAACCTAATTGTTTGTGTGTATGAAATAATCTCTGTAAGTACTGCTTCGAGTTCAAAAATGATTTCACTGATAAACAAAATATACTGTTCCTATGAGAAATGGGGACGAGAGCGAAGCCGAGGAAAAAGCTAATAGATTTTCCCAAATCCTACATTTTTATAAAATTGAGAAAAATATAGAAACAATACTCACGGCTAATGATCGGTCAATCAAATAAAATAATATTGTAAGAACTCCTACGGAATTCAGACTGATTCCGCAAAGCCGTTTTTGTTGTGTCATTTTCGCTGTGGTACCCAAATTGTGGGTTTGGCTGAAACCTGAAACAAAGAAAAAACAGTTTTATTTTGACTCACTTTAGCCCACAAAACATTTCAGTCTAAAGTAGTCAAAAAATAAAAGGCCCATTTTGACAGCTATAAAAATACTTAATAATAATTGAACTTGATGCTTGCGAATGATTAATTGATTTTTTTATTTGTAATTAGAAAGTTATCGCGGCATGTAAAATGAGAAACGTCAACGAGCTTCTTAGATTGTGACGACTTTAATTAGGCCATTTTTAGGGTTCCGAAGTCAACAGTTGTGACCCTTATAGTTTCGCTCTGTCCGTCTGTCCGTCCGCAGCTTAGCTCAGAGACTCTAAGTACTAGAAAGCTATAATTTGGCATGGATATACATATTACTTATTCCGACAAATTGTTAAATAAAATCAAGATTCTTTTGCGTAAAATTAAGCTTTAAATTGCAAATTTTTGTTTGAGTCAAGTGTCCCCCCCTTCCCTGCCAGCGAAATGGTTGCTCTTGACTATGTGAAAAAAATCACGGCAGTAGTAAATATAACGAAATTAAAAGGTAAATTATCACAGCTAAAAAGGCTTTACAAATTTACGAGTAATAGTCGACCAACTTATAAAATGTACTTGGAACAGTAAAAATTTTGTACAAATGCCATTGAAAAATAACTTAAATAACGTTGTTAGCTGTGTAAAATAGAGTAAATATATGGTTATAAACCTTGTAAAAATATAGAAAAATAAAATCATAACAGGCTTTACAAGTTTACGAGTAATAGTCGACCAACTTATAAAATGTACTTGACACAGTAAAATTTTTGTACATTTAAAAATCATCCTATATTAAAATAATGATTTCTAAATTAATAATGTTTAAGTTCGAATAACGCATTGAAGTGGGCGGAATCGTCGGCAGTACTGGTCCGTATTCCAAACGGCGCATTCGCGTGGGGGAGTATATTTTGTGTTAGTGCAGAAGTATTTTCGACGTTTTGTAATCTAAAGTCAAATTAATTCGATTGCCAAGCAAATTCCACTGCCCGACTATAGATGGCGGTATTCTTAGTGGTCGCAATTATAAACTTAATTGTGTTTGCCGTAAGGTTGACATTCATTTCATAGGTCGATTTTTAACACTGCTCAACCATGGTCACATCCACAGAACAGACAAAAACGCCTTTTACAGCTGTTCTGAGGTCACATCAGTGCAATATAACACATTACAATTTTAAATACATTATCGATATCGATAGATACCCGATTTCTTAATTCGAAAAAATAAAATCAGTTATTTTTTTTTTAAATAAAATCAATTTGAAATTATGTACTAATTTAATTATGTTCATTGAGATGGGCGGGCCTCTTCATAATATTATCTTCTAGAAATATTAAATTACTTGATTTCTATCTCGTGATAGCAGAAGATATTCTAATGTAATCGTCATGCCTGCCCTCGTCACTTGTTGTGAGTCAAACGTTACTTTCTGGAGATACGTAACACAGGGCTTCCCTAGTACGGACTCCAGTCTCCCGCAAAGGAGCTTCTACCACAGGTTATTACAGAGTTTTAAGTAGATTGTAAGTCAACCTTTGTCGAGAGAATTCAATTTTTATTATTTTATTATTACTTGGGGTCGGCGCAACACGTTTTCTTCCTCCATACCGTCCTGTCCCCCGTCACGCTATCACTGACTCCCTTTTCTTTCATATCATTTATAATACATCCATCTTTGCATTGCTCTCTCTTTCCATCCTAAGATGGTGTTCTTCAAAAAACACTGCGCCATCAGGCGAAACTTCTATTTCTATATATTTAGCTAGAAGTCTGCTACATACACCATCTAGCCCACAGCGTTCAGATTTACAGCGAAAACCATACCCAATACCAATAAATAATTACATCTATGTGAATTGTAACAAAAACTGCGACAATGTTCGTTGCAAGGCAGTCGAAGAAACGAAAATATTTGATTACAATCGTAATTACCTTGTCTTACACATTGTAGTGGTTATTATGCAAAATGACTTATGTGAAATAGTGGTCGGTCTGTGAAAATGTTGAGGTATGTGGAAAAGTTGATAATTAAAATAAAAAACAGTAATTAATAATGTAAATGAAGCGAAAGGAGTTAGGATGTTGAATAACTTTTTTTGCTAACTATATAAATATTATTTTTAATAAATACAAATCATTATCATCATTAGACTTTGCACGCCATTTGATCCGATTTTCGGCAATACTCATCTAGCGAAAATCGACCAGCCAGCCGGCGAAGATTGTCGCTCCACCTAGCCTGAGAGCATCCTACTTTGCGTGTACCAGTTCGCGGTCTCCACTCAAGAATCTGTCTATATCAACGGTCATCTCTTCTACGGCTAATATGACCGGCCCACTGCCACTTGAGTTTGCTTATTCACTGAGCTATGTCGACAACCTTTGTTGTCTGCCGGATCACCTCGTTCCGGATTCGATCCTTAAATATAATCTACAAATGCAAGTGCCTAAAATAATGGTGAATATACTTATGGAGAAAGAGGGAGATCAAAGCAAGGATGGGATGGATCGTGTGAGACATAGAGGTAGAAAACGTGTTGCACCAAGTGACATGGGATAATGATTTCAAACAAGAATGATGTAACCAAATACTTGTAATTAAAACTGATGGAAAGAGTGTCCGTGGAGTTTCTTGCACACTCCTCCATATAGACCTACGGACTCTTGCGAATGACTCGTGCTACTAGATTCATCTTTTGTCTGACAATTCAAAAGTACCTACCTTTAAATAGTTTAGTAGTAATAAAGTAATTTGGTTTGATTTGATAAAGGCAAGAAGATGATAAAATTCCCCATTGCTGATCTTAACGCTTGCTCATCCTGTAACAGTGTTATAGCGAATCAAAACAAAATAAATCTTGAGAAAACTACTGATACTCGTATTATATAAAGTAACATAACAAATATCTCAATCTACTTATTTTTAAATAATGACTGTTGATTTATTGACAATCTTTCAGATGATAAGTTAGGCAGTAGCGTTGAAAATTACATCAATCAATTACATCAATTACATTATATCTTTGAAACGTCCCTTTATTATTCAATAAAAAACAGAAACTTTCCTTGCGGATCTCGGGTTGAATCTTTCGCAAGTTTAAGTTTTACATGTATTTCTCGCATTAATATATTATAAATAAGATGATAATGTGTGAAATGTTCAATGTGTTCAATTAATAATAAAAGCAAGATTTTTTCCCTTTGATTGTTAAATATTAAAAATGTACAATGTAAAACAAATATTATCCGTGTATGATTGTATTTTTTTACGAACATCAAATTTGTTTTTTTCAAAAACTACATGTATTTTATAGGAAAGATATAAATTTTCGAAAAAATCAAAACGTATCTTTCGCAATTTTCAACGCTATTAGGCAGTTCAGACAAAAATTGGTGAAGGGTAAACGTTACTACTGACCTTCAAAAATATCTGATTCTCAGTCAATTTCGATTTAAAGTTCATTAATGAACACTCTGATTCAAAAAGGGATAACAATTATATGCAGAAAACTACAATAATGCTTGTAAAGCCTGTTATAACCACAATGTGAGAGAGATCATAATCTCATTGTTTAAACAATATAGTTGCACATCAAGGTTAATAACTGACCTACAGCGTGACACACTTTTGGTTTTATTTTATTTGATGATACAATTTTTAATGATTATGGGGTCATTGGAATTTTTTTATCAGGGTTACGCAATAAGAGTATACTTTGCTGCTTTGGTCTTGTACGCTCCTAGTAGGCAGTCGTTAACGCGAATGCTGAAGTTGGGGTCAACGGTTCGACCCTGGTTTAAGCAATTTTGTTTTGTTTTTTTACCCGATTGCCGAAGGATGGTTATGTGTTTATCAGTTTATTTATGTATGTATGTTTGTTCCTATGTGGCGTTCTAGGGACCAAACGCGTTGGCCGATTTTGATGATTCTTACGTCAATCGATTCGTCTTAACCTTGCGAGTGTCACTGGCTACATTTAAATTGGGAAATAGAATAATGGTGACTTTTGAGCGCCATATTGTGGAGGCCCAATTCTTTTTTTCTTGCGAACCCATCCTGTGGGGTATCAAAATAAAGGGTTTTAAGAGGTGATACCAAAAATGTGTAACACTTATATGTTTAAACATACCTAATTATAAAAGAAGTTAACTAAAACGTTTTAAATAAAAAAATATTAAAAAATAACAAAAAACCCGACTGCTTAAAAATCATGCTGTGCAGTCGGAGGATACATCTGGTTTGGTCAGCCAGCTCGCGCATATGTATCCTCCGACAGTCGGGTTTTTTGTTATTTATTTTTTTCAACAGAATTTTATCAGCACCAGTCAGAATCTGTGCCAGATTTACAAATTATAAAATTACGAACTAATTAATCGGAAACAAAGTAATATCTTCTGTGTCTATTACACCGAAACTCATATTTTTTAAACCTTAATACCTAAAGCAAATATAATAATTATAATACTTATGATACCAGTCTGTTACCGTCCCACTGCAGTGCAAAGGCCTCTTCTAATACAGAGAAGGCATTGGCATTGATCACCACGCTTGGTCAAAGCGGGTAGGCGATTTCAGACTTATAGACGATGTTTTCCTTCACCGTTACCAGCAACTTCCAAGATAAACTTAGAAAGTATATGTAATTGAAAAAGTCACATTGGTACTTGCCCGGATTCGTATCCACGACCTCGAGCATGAGAGGCGAGGTTTTAAGCCACTGGGCCACGACATTTAGGTACAAGTGGTAGAAATAATAAAAAGTGTTGAAAAGATAATAATAATAAAGCCTTTATTAACTTAAACTACAATAACAATATAATAATTATAAATAAATTTAACATAACAAATTATTGCACTTCAGCGTCTTCGTCCATCAGCGCGTCCCTTGGGCCTTGACGCATAGGCCTCCCCCAGGCTCCTCCACTTGTCACGGTCTCGTGTAACCCTGGCCCAAGGGCACCAGCTTACTCCACTATGTCATCGCCCCAGCGTTTGCGTCGTCTTTCTCTGCTTGTTTTCGATCCGTCTCTGATTTGCCATTCCGTTAAGACCTTCGACCACTTATTGCTTTTATCACGGAGCATATGACCAGCCTATCTCCATTTCAGTATTTTTGTGTGGAAGGTAGCATTGTTTAGTTTGGTAATCTTCCACGCGTCAATGCCCATGTTTAACAAGCGTAGGTAAGGCATGGAATAATACATGTGTAGAGTTTCCTTTTTTGAGAATATCCTTCGATTTTTTTAAAGTTAAATTGGTATAAAGTTGCCTGTAAATTGCGTAACCTAAAACTTGCTACTTGTGAAAGATCGACAGGAGCACTATCACTAAAAGAAAGGTTTGTATTTCACAGTGTAAGGACGACTGCACTATAAAATTAAACTTGCACAATTTTAATTGTATCAAAGTGATTCCAGACTTAATAGTATTCGTGTCTGGAGTTAATTTAATTACGTTACTTCATTTACAATTTTACGTTAATTTTTAACGTAATTTTAGTTTAAACTAACAGCAAATGTATTCTCATAATATGGTTAAGAAACGTATGAGACTTGATGAGATGTAGCAAAGTGTGTGTTAGCAAATGATAAATTAGGCTGTAATTTTCCTATTGCTAAACAAACATCTTTTATGTCGTCTCTTACAGGGAAGGAATAACTGTTGATCACCGTGTGTCAATTTCAGACTATTACGTAAAGGTGGCTTGCTGACACATTCTTGCCACCACGATAAATATATTATGGTAAATTTAGAGATTTTCAATAGGTGCTTAAAACAAATAACATTATACCAAACTACTTTTACCCAGCCCAGGAATCAAACTCCACCTCGATTTCCTACCGACAACTCTAGCGCTAGTCGCCACATAACTTTCCCACGCGCACAAAAAACTTAATATCGCTACACAATTACTCGAAGCAATACGGTTTTTCTAACTTCCACATATATACAGTGTTTTTGTCCGTTTGTGTGATTTGTTAGACACATTGTTCCGAGTTTATAATTGACTTTGCAAGTGTCAGTCATAAAGTTTTGTTTGTTGGTTAATTGTCAAAAAGTGTGTGAAATTATTGGGGTTAGCTATTGATCTTTTAATAAAAGTTTTCGTTGTCACAGTGTTTGTTGGATTAGACAAGGACAATGAAAAATTATATTGAAAGTATAGACCTCCAGCAAAAGTAATGTTACCTATACAAAAAGTTGACAACTATTTGAAAGAAAAAAATACAGGGATACTATTTCAGGTTCTGTTTTTGGTGCAATCGTCAGCATCATCATCTACCTGGCCTCTTTCCAGTATTAGTGGAGGTCGGCTTCCAGTTCCAAAACACCTGCAGTTAATGAAACAACTGCCTGACCCCCGGATAAGATAAAAAACTAGCCAAGTGCGTGTCGGACTTCACACTGTTCATACGTCACAAATAATTCTAGGGAACAAAATTTTGTAAACAAAGTTGACTTTGTTGGCATTCCTTTGTTTTCCCTTATGTTTTAAACAAAAACACAGTATTTATCTAATCAACGAGCTCTATAAGGCGGTAACCCACTCGATGGGGTAGGTCAATTTTTTTTCACGCCCCTTTTTCTGTATGGGAGCCCCGCTTAAAAATATATTTTGACAATTTGCATGGCTTTGGGTCAACAAGATGCATATACTGTGAAATTTGAAGACTGTAGCTCCAACCGTTTGGCTGTAAAACCCGTGTTACAGACGACGGGCAGACGGACAGACAGACGGACATGTGAGTGACAGCAATAGGGTTCTGTTTGGACTCTTCGGGTACGGAACCCTAACAAGTAGAGCAGTCTTCTGTCAATTCTGTGATCTGACCCGCAGCTATTAATAAATAACGTTACCCCTTGGTACCTTATGTATTAGAATGACTGTTGCGCATAGAACTGTACTACTTTCAAATATTTCTTAGACACCAATTGTTTTACCTAGTAATCAAACTAATGACCCTTTAAGTTTTCCATAATAAACTTTCTCTCATTATAGAGAAACTATTACAGAAAGAAATAGTAACATACATTGAGGTATTAATGTATGGTAACATACGAAAACTTAACTTTTCATGAGAAACATAGCATCATGCCTGTTATTCCTAAAGGGCTAGGCAGAGGTGCACTTATGGAAGACCGACATTGCAACCATTTTGACCATGAAATAGGCGGCGAGCTTTTGGCCAACAACCGTGCATAAAACCAGGCTACGGGCTGCACCTGAGAAATTTTGTATGAAAAAGCATGATAACACTAAGTGCGACCTGAACATCGAAGGTGAGCCTCATGTACTTTGTGTGTAAAATTAATATTTTCTAGAATTGATCATAAAAAAGTGTAAGTTCTTGTTTAATCAACTCTCCTAAGCACAACTTATAGAATATTGGGCTCTTAATTCACATTTCAAAGATTGTTTGAACGGATCATTTAAAATTGATTCCAATAGATGGCACCGTTTTAAATTTCTGAGGCATGCCACTCGATTTTTTTAAATTGTTTTGCAAGACATTTTGGTACAATGAAACTAACTGTAAACACATGCAAATAAATACAAAAAATAAATCATCACTGTATTTAAAGAAAAAATATTGTCACGAACCGAGAAAAACCCTTTTAACTAGCTAACACCATCTATAGCCGTGGAACGGAACCGAACGCGATCGAAGTACTTATTAAAATAATCAGCATAACCAGGGTAAAACGCTAGTACTTAGTATTATATTATCTGTGACCAGGGTTTCTAGACAAACTGACATTGTAACAGCTATTAAAGTTTCCAAAAGTTTAAAATATTTTTTGTTGACCCCGTGATATTTCGGGAGTGTATCATCAACCACATCAGCTATTTTAATGTTCCCACTGCTGGGAAACAGGCCTCCACCCTGTGAGAGGGAATGGGACGTAATCCACCACACGGGCTCAGTCCCAGTATGAGTTGGTGGGTGTCACATGTTTCGAATTTTTGGTTCTAAGACATGCCGGTTTCCTCACGATGTTTGCCTTCACCGTTTTGAGAGCAGTGGTGATGAAATAATTTACACAAAGTAAAACGCCTGCCTGGGTTCGAACCTTCGACCTACAAGTTGTAAGTCGCGGCCTTACGCACTGGGCCACCACTGCTCTCAGTGGCGCATGTCCATTGCATATATTTAGAAATTCTTCACATAAATTCTGCCTTACAAAATCGTATGCCAGATCTACTCACATTAAAGTACCTTATTAACGTCTCATGAGGTGAAATACAACATTGTTACATGATCTATCTAGTTAGCCAACGTGCGGTCGCGGGTTCCCTTCCTGCGTTGAGCAATCGTTGTTGAAGTAGTATTGTTTCTCATGAACACGAAACTGTCTCGTTGATCTTAGGTGCATATTCCAAATCATGTCTTCCAATTCGACTCCAGATCGAAGGATCAAATTGACAGTTAGAGATTGTTCTTATTGACATTTATCGTGAGTTTTTTCGGTGTTGTGGTTCGGAGTGGAGGTTTTTGCGATTGGAATTTCTCCGTAGCAGCCCAGCGGCGTCTTGATTTAGACTCGGTTAATGGCACTAGTGGCGGAATCTTAGTAAATCACACTAACATTATAAAGACGATAGTTTGTGAGTGTGTTTATGTATGTATGTGTGTCTGTTTGTACGTTTGTTACTTCTCCAAGCTCAAACGGCTGGACGGATCTGGATTAAATTTGGCATAGAGATAGATTAAGTCCGCCATTGTACCTTTGTGCATGAAGTTTTAAATAAATAAATGAATAGGATACTTTCTATCCCAGGAATATGTTCCTTTGGGATAATTTTTGACTTCCACGCGGGCGAAGCCGATGGCAGAAGCTAGTTATATAATAAATGCGAAAGTTTGTATGGATGTATGTTTGTTACTCAATCACGCCAGAACAGCTGAACGGATCTGGATGAAATTTGGCACAGGGATAGATTATATTCTGGAATAGCACATAAGTTTTTTATTCCGGTAAAGCTCCCTTGGGATAAGAAAATACTTTTCACGCGATCGAAGCCGCTGGCAGAAGTTATAGGGTATAATTTAGACGGTCATCAAAAATATTTTTAAGACTCTAAGCTTAGGCACCAAATAAAATAATTGGTTCCCAAAATGGATCAACGGTCACCAAATTCTATCCAACTCAAAGATTAATATACCGGGTGTATTCGTGTTTTTAACGAATTAGTCCAAGAGCGAGCGAAGCGAGCTCAGGAGCTTAGGGCACCCCGACACGGACAGGTTAGGTTCGAACGAGATGACGGGAGCCGAAGTGAGCGAGCAAAGCGAGCGAACTCGGCTCCCGTCATCTCGTTCGTGTTAGGTTACTTTAGACCCTGCGGACGGAAATAGGAGCCCCGCGCAGCGGGGCTCCGTCGACTTTAAAGGCGTCCATATATTTTTTTGGCAGTCAATAATACGAAAAAATGGATTTATTTCATAATATTTTAGGAAACGTTATTTGGTGACCATTTATCCATTTTGGTAACCGTTTAGAATTTTTTTGGTAGTAAAATAGGTACTTTTTTGGGCGGTGTTTAAACACAAGCCGAAGTTATATACGCATCGGCCTAAGCCCCACGGGGAATACAGACACTACGACACTGCAAAATGGGGTACGCGGTAGGGACCAGTTGTCATTTATTTTTTGTACGTTACTATTTTATTGTAACAATTTAGCTTCTAAATTTATTTCTGCCGCTTGATAGCCGACAGCCGGTAGGTGGCAAAATTCTACTGTCTCACGCTCCAACAATATTATGACAGTCTAATAAAAATTCAAGGGCTCCAATCTCTGCCGATGCCGAAACAAATGGTAGAAACACCACAATCTCGTGATCCTCACCATTAACTCTATTGTAAATGGGTAACATCATCGCCTGCGAAAACTTTTGGTACACAATTACAAAACCGAATTGTCTGCGTTCAAACAAGATGTCTGCAATATTTAGACCTGTGAGAATATTTTGAAATGTTAAACATTGTAATTTTATCTTGGTTAGTATCTTTTTTTAAGTGGGGGTGGTAAAAAGAATGGTTGTTTCATGGTGTGGGTAATTTGTTAAGTATGATATATGATTTTATTTCTGTAAGTTGGTTTGTACAGACACTTTTACATGTCAATCATATTTTTTAAACTAGATGAGGCTTCATATTTTTTAACTAGTCTTTCCTATCTGGCTACTCTAAGCAGAAAGGTCGAAACAAACTTAGAGGTCACAGTCTCTTCTAAAGTCCAGACATAATCTTGCTCAGATCATGTGAAGACCATGTAGATTGGTGTCTGAAATGGTCTTTTGGGGAAAGAACCAGACAGATTGAGTGGATCTGTCCAGTCAGTGCACACATTTGCCAGTAACAGTGCAGCAGAATTTAAGGAGCTCAACGATTCGACGAACAATACCAAAGAGAGGACACACCGTCACATTCACATGTATCGGGTATTAAATGAACAACTTACATTTACAAATATGTTATTGTATTTCATACATATTCATAGTGGTGTTCAGAGGACAACCGTGGTCGTATACCACATACCGTAACAAAACAATACATTCTGCAAAGTAGCATACGACCACGGTTACTTTTTAGAGCGTGATTTTTTAGTATTCAGGTTTTAGTTTTTGAACATATTTTGTATTTGTATGCTCTCGAGTAAAATGTAGCTAAATCTTATTATAGGAACTGAAACGGTTTACCAACAACAACAATTTGTAAACATTCTGTTGATTAATAAGCATTTACTGACGTAGAGTTATGTTGGCGAAACGTTCGTGGGTGATAAGTCCTTTGGATGAAAAGTTAATGGTTTAACGATAATGTTGACCAAATTCAAATTCAAATTCAAATTCAAATGTTTATTGCTCAACACAGTACATAATTATACAATTCCAGGTGTCAAGTGAATGCGCAGTCCACTGTGTTGTACCAATTCAGGCATGCAAAATTTATCATTAAATTATACAATTTCATGACTTCCAATTAATACCCTGTACAATGTCAATATTTCCAACAAATACCCTGTATAATGTCATAAACTCAAAAATAGTACCCCATACCTACAATATCATAAAATCAAATTAATACATTATACAATGTCATAAAACAAATGAATAAGTAAGTTATGTCACAGATTCAAATCAATAAGTACAATAAGTAATGTCAGAGTATACTATTTCATAATAATTAAGTGGATTATTATAATATTCAATAAAATTTAGTCAAAACATTTGTCATTTAGGAATTCATTCATTGTGTAATATACTTTCTGTATCAGTAATTCTTTGAGTTTGTATTTAAATGTAGTTAGTCTTTCAATATTTTTAATACAGTCTGGTAATTTATTATAAATTTTAACACCCATACCAAATATACTGGATTGAAACTTAACTGTTCTGCAAAGGTTCATGGACCAATCGATTATTGGTAAACCGTTACAGTTTCTTTATTATAACATCGTATTCTATTGAAACCTATATTTACGAGAAAATGTGATTTGGTTTTATTCGTTTTAGGAAAAATCACGTACGGGATTTCTGAGTGGAATGACCCTAATCTTAGATCAAAGGCTTAGATATAGGCATCGTCCATTTCTAACCAACCTCAAAAAGGAGGAGTTTCTCAATTAGACTGTTTCTTTTAATGTTTGTTACCTCAGAACTGTTTTACTAGGCGAACCGATTTCGATGATTCTTTTTTTTTATTTGAATTTGAAAAACGATGTCAAAAAACGAAGAAACAAAAACAAGAACGCCGATCTCCGAAATGGAAGTTATTTTTCACTTTGTAGTATTTTTTTTGTAAAAATGCTTTTTTTTATTTGTGTTGTTAATAACTTCACGGTTGACCACTATCTCACCTGACGGTAAGCAATGATGAACACACTTGCCTAGAAGAAACTAATTAACCTATTTATCACGAAAATACTATTATAATGCTACAATCTACTAAACTACTTTATTATTAAAACACATTGTGTCATCTTCCCTACTGTACCCATTTCATGTATTATTTCCTGCAATCCTTTCTAATGATGGGAACAAATGACAGATGAAAGGGCTCGTGGTCCACTTATCGGATTCACTACAATGTTGCAATGTCCTGGGAAAGATGGCAGATACTCATAATCTAGATTTAAAGCAGGAATGTTTTTATTATTTACGTTTCGCTTGTTTGAGTGCGACCGCTTGGAATAACTAGATAAATTATATTTATTTCATGTTTTCGGATGTGAAAAAGTGTAGCGCTGTCGTGCAGCCAAATTGCGTAAGGAAAAGTGTTTTGACGCCATCAATCGATCTATCACATGCGAGATGCATTTACGCGATGTGGATTTCCGTATATGTGATCGATCGATTGATGGCAGTCAATCCCTTGCTTGCCGAATTCACTTACGCAATTTGGCTGCTGAAGTAATTTGGGACAATAACTTTACTGCCAATTTCTCCCGCGAGGTGTCTCACTGAATCAAGGAGGAAATAAAATACGGCTTACATCCCGTCTATGGTTAGGTTAGGTTAGATTGTTTTAAGACTATCTTAAGTTTGAAATACTCATGTGCATATTTTTATCATTTCTTCAAATTCTGTTTTAAAAAGAAAATATAAACATCCGTATTGAGAACCTCCTCCTTTTTGGGAAGTCGTTTTAAACCTATAAACTTTTCAGTTCATATTTATTTAAGTGGCGCAGTCATTTTTTTATTTTTTTATTTATAAAACGTTGCCCCACACTAGGAATTTCTTCCTGTATCGTGGGTGCGTTTACAAACATATAAACTCACATACACAACACACAGAGCCGGAACAACTATTTATAGGTCATACAAATATTTGTGCCGTGCGGGAATCGAACCCGCGACACGCAGCGCAGGTGTGCGCCACCGTGCGCCATCTCTCTGCTATCTGATTTCTCAATCTGCTATCTGATGATGTACAAAAAACAATTCTTGATTTCAAGTAGGTACGTATTGTTTGCACACACGGAAGAATTAGTTAAAAGCAGTGTCATTATAAGTTTGGTACATTTCTCAGCCTTGTAGCCTTCTTTCCGGTAGACGTAATTCCTCTTATTTTCTTATCAGACACAGATCACTGTCAAAATCTCAGTGGATCTACGGACTATCCAACACCATACTTCATAATTATGTTAATTGAAATCATTACACACGCATAATATCTAGTGATTAGCATATTATGTAATTCTATGGTTAAAAATGATTATATGCGACACGGGCAGTTAATTGTCAGTTATCAGGCCATGGTATTTTAGGAGAGTGGTGTATTATATAACGCTGGATAATTAATAGATACTGAGCATATTCTGGTAGATGAACATAATCACACTCGACCTGCGAATCAAACCCAGGACCATCTATTACAAGGAAGACAGAGAAATACAATTTCTCCCGCGTCTGTTACTAATCTCCGCTAGGATTGGCCACCGTGACCGAAATTCAGGGACTATTATTATCGAATGACAATAGAGTGTAACAAACCACTGCTGAGCTTAGCTCTTTTCATTTAGAGCAGCAACGAACATAACTACGCTTGTATACTGCAAGGCTATTTCCGACAGTTACAATCTGTCTAGGTGTTTCCCAACTACATAATTTTATTAAGGACTGGCTGACCCTCGCGGCTTCGCTCCCGTCCACTGGTTACCTTCCTACCCTACTCTACATACCCTACCCTACCTACCTCTCTACCCACCTACATACAACACCCTACCTACATACCAATTTGTTAAACTATATATTTGAATAAGAATTAATACTGCAATACGAATGTGACCAACTTTTGTTTCTGAAACCGGCGATCTAATTAAATTTTAGAACACAAATGAACCAACGGCAGAGGAGTCTCAATATTTTAAGGTCACCCATCTTTACCAATCGTTCTTTACCTTTTTGTTTGGGAATCATTCAATGACTTCTCCCGCTCTGGGTGAAGCGGGAGGATGTATCAGAATTTTACTGACTAAAACCCAGCCATGTTCCTTCAGATGGAGGACACGGTGTAGCGGCGGTGGAGGTCTGCCCCGCTCGTCATGGTACGGAGCGAAAGGGCTTAGGAAGCTGTCCTGAAGCTGAAGCTGCCTCCTTCTGTGAACAGTAATGCTCGCAAAGGAGGAAACGGAACGCGTAAGGGAAACGCAAAGGAGACGCTCTTTCGCCCCTAGCCAACGCAGGAGACGCCCCGGGCGTCGGGAGTCGCAAGCTGATTCCCGGCCACCGTAGACGCGGGCTTGGGGACGGCAAGTAATGGGTAGCTTGCCGTCCAATAAGGACCAGGTCCGAGTTTACGGCGCGTAGTGCACGTGCGCCTCAAAGGGGTTTCACCAAAAGTGACGGGGCCCGCTAGGGCCGAAGCCAGTCTGGGTCGCGGATAGATTTGAAAGAAAGTTACCGCGGCCCTGGCACAAGCAACTGAAGGAACTCGGGTGGGTTTACTCAGTAAAAATCTGACACGCCCTCCCGCTTCAGCCAGAGCGGGAGAAGTCATCGGATGATTTCCCACCCAAAAAAAAAAGGTCAGCGGTAACTCTCTTTCAAATATATCCGCGACCCAATCGTTGTATACCTTGAAGATCGATCCACACAGCTATAATAACTAACCCACGAGCACCTACCGTTAAACCTAACGTGTTCAAACTTATCATGCATCTATATACCACGTTCCTGATGAATAGCGTGATGATACTCGGTTCCTGAACTTTCTAATGCCGACTCATTTCATGTATTTCATATTCAACTGTGGATCGCATGTTATTGTTTCAAGCAAAGTTGTCTTTTATTTAAAAGTCATTGAAAAATGTTTCTTGAGTGTAAGTACCTAACGTTTTTGTCAACGAATTTGTCAGGAGTTTGACGGCTTTATTGATTGAGGTAAATAATTGATGGTTTTATAGTTATTGGATAAAAAAAAACTTTTTTACAAAAAAATACTACCGCCTTCCAAATAAGAAAACTACAAAGTGAAAAATAACTTTGTTTATGGAAGTCGGTGTCTTTTGTAGGTTGTACCATTGTTTTTTTCGTTATGGACACCGACTTCCATAAACAAAGTTATTTTTCAATTTGTAGTTTTCTTATTTGAAAGTCGGTAGTATTTATTTGTTTAAAAGTTTTTTATTTTTCTCTTTTTAGTTGTACCTAATAGGCAAGTTGTTTAGTAAGTTACCTTAACGCAAGAATAGATAACCCAAATATCATAAAATTTGAACATAACCGGTGAAATTAGAGATCTGCGTACCCCTTAAGAGCGTACTGGCGTGATTTTATGTTATGAAATGGTATAATCAATAAACTGACATGCGATTGCAGCAATCCCGAGAGATTTGCCGTTATTTATTGAAGAGTTCTGTCGTAAATCTTCGAAGACCTTCATCAGATCTACACCAAATTAAAATGGGACCAATTTCGAAACACACGCTTTCAAACAAAAAAAAAGAATTTTCAAAATCGGTCAACAATTGACGGAGATATCGGTGAACATACACAAAAAAAAAGAAACAAACATGAAGTCGAACATAGAACCTCCTCCTTTTTGGTGAGTCGGTTAAAAATACTGAATTGACATCGATCATCGTGTTTTAATTTATGAGTGTTTTAAATGGTAACTTAGTCCCAGGTTTTTTATCCATGGTAACTGATTATAGATATTACAAATAGTTTAAAACGACGGTAAGATGCGGTTTTTCTTAAATTTTTTATAGTCTAATAAGTTGGAGAGTTAATTATTTTTTAATTTTGCCGAAGTTTCAAACCAGTGTTTAACTGGGCCTAAACAATCAATCAATCTGCTTAGCCTTTTCCCAACTATATTGGGGTCGGCTTCCAGTCTTACCGGATTCAGCTGAGCACTAGTGCTTTACATGGAGCGACTGCCTATCTGACCTCCACAACCCAGTAACTGGGTAACAAGGTACCACTTGGCAAGACTGGTGTCAGATCTCAAGCTTCTGACTACCCGTAACGACTGTCATAGATGTTCAAATGACAGCCGGGACCAACGGCTTAACGTGCTTTCCGAGGCTTTTTTTGTTTGTTTTAACTGGGCCTAAACGATTTCCTATATCAAGATGATGATGATTACATTTGGTAAGGCACACGTCATTGTCACACGTAATTGTAAACTATGCAGCGATGAACAGGGTATACAGCATAACCCTAACCTGGCGCCTGAAGAGTCGTAAGAACTTCTTGAGACATACGACTTCCTCGAAAGCCAGCGCAACTGTCGAGAGATGTAAAATATGGAAACATACCTTACTCCTCCATACTTCATCACTCCGGCAGAGCATCTGCCCTATGAACACGAACTGCGTTGGCTAATCTGGAAATCCCTAAATCGATTGCGGAACCAGGTTGGCCGTTGTAGAAACAACCTGGCCAAATGGAGTATCGTAGATCCATCCAAAACAGTGCCAGTGTTGTCCCTTCGCAAGATATAGCCCAACTCCTTGTCTGCCCTTCATGCCCGACCACCTGCACCTTACGGGATTTGAACGTAGCGAATGACAGAACTGTCCGAGTAGCTACATACTGGTCGGACAAATCTTAATGGTTGAGACTATAGTTTGAGTTAATCGACAAGAAAAGAAGAAGCGTAATGTTTCCACAGCTGGGACACAAGCCTACTCCTTAAGAGAGCGGGCGAATTTTTGATCCTAGAATTGTATACTCACGATGCTTTCCTAAGGGGCAGAGACTTGGACACTCACGATATGGCTGGTGCATCAATTTAAAGTCGCTCAGCGAGCTAAGGAAAAGGCTATAATCGGCGTCTCTCTAAGGGTTCGAATCCGAAACGAAGTGATCAGACAGAGATCCAAAGTTGTCGACATAATTCAGAGAATAAGCAAGCTGAAGTGGCAATGGGCCGGCCATATTAGCCGTAAAAGAGATGAACTTTGAGGTAGACGAATTGTTGAGTGGAGACCGCGAACTGGTAAACTGGACGCTGGATGCTCTCAGGATAGGTGGAGCGACGACCTTCGCAGGGTGGCTGGTAGCAGCTGGATGAGAGTTGCCGAACATTAAAGCAAATGGCGTGCAATTAGAGAGGCCTATGTCCAGCAGTGGACTGCTATAGGTTAATGATGATGATGATGTTTTCCTTCAGATGATGTTTTGAAAGCAGTGAATGAAGCGAGTTGAACAGGTTGAACTCAATTTGCAATATAATATGAATATACAGAAGTTTCCAAAACGTTTTTTTACAAGTAAGTGAAATAATCAACAACAGTGGGGTAAATTCAATTCAATAATGACCAGTGTGCCCTGGCCAGTTATTCCTGGGCTGTTATTGTTTGGTTTGTAAATATCTAGGTAAAAGTTCGTGCCAAAATAAGAGACGATAAAGATAACTAAATTATACAAGGACCAAAGACAGCAAAGACCGGTATCCTAAGGTTAGTTCTATTGTTCACGGTTGTCTGCTCTCCAAGGTGGAGAGGTTACCGTCAAGGTCTAGAACTCTACACTGTAGATCTTAAAGATCTTGATAACGCAGTGGCCAGCACATTGCCACGATACGCAAATAATTGTCTTCAAAACTGGTTAATAGATCTGACAAAATGGATTACTAGTACTTACTTACTTGTATTATTTAAAACCAGCGGCGAATTTCATCCTACAATAGCAACTGTAATGAATCAATCGTATTGTCACTTATCTAGTCTCATTTGAAGTTAATTGATTGCCTGCTATTCGGAAATCGGTCGACCATGTCATCTTTTGGGTTTAGGGATAAATTTTGAGGCACGGACGAGGCACGGATTCAAAACTCGCACGGCGCTCGGCTCGCGCTCACTACTGTCTAGCATTATTCATCTTTATGGTGCGTAGGAACAATGTCAATGTGAACAATGCGAGTTAGGGAATACTAAAGTCTTGCCTAACTCTTATAGACATTTACACAAAACACCTGGATGAACTGTGTAAAAGAGATTATGTCTAGACAGGGGATAACATGGGAATAACTGGTAACCAATGATAATAGTAAAAGAAGTGACAGAGAGTAAGGCCCCCTGCTAGAGTACCCATAAAAAGCCTAACTTTGAATTTTGGAAGACTTTATGAACGGCCTTTAAACCTGCTACAATTTTTAATGAGTTTTCCATCGGCCCGAAAAGTAAATGAAGAAGAACTAATGAGATATTTGTAGAAACTTTGGAAAAGTGCAACAGAATGATGGTGATTGCCGTCATAATTATATAAAAGTATTGACGCTTTTTTATTACAAGCTTTTATTTAACTTGCAATGTATGTATTTATGTGTGTTCGGGTCAAATCTTGCAACTGATTTTTAAAGCATTTATCCCCCACCGATTAAGATGAAATTTTGCGTACACGTTTAGTTTGGATGACAATGCATAGTTAGCTAATTGACGTCATTCTAAATCCAATATGGGGGACGGCCCAAGTTGGCGGACTAGTTATTTTTTTATGCACTGCCATGATATGGATATCAAATGAAAGTGTTTGCTGGGAAGAATACGAATAAAATTTGATTTAAAAAGATTTTTAATGGATAATTTTATTAGCAACTAATTAGAAAATTTTCTATTGAAATTTTGAGTAAGAATGTGCTAAACAGTGTCGAGATTTTTATTTTTAACTATCGACGGAAAAAGTGAAGTGTTATAAGTTTGACGTGCGTAACTGTGTATTTGTGTATTGGTGTATTTGTCTGTGGCATCATAGTTCCTAAGCAGATCAACGATTTTGATTTCTTTTTTGTTTGAAAGGTGACTTTATCGAGAGTGTTCTTAGCTATGTTTGATAAAAATCGGTGTTCAATATTGATTGTCAATCGAAGGGCGTAAATAAAAAAAAATTGTGGGGATTTTTGGAAATTTTGAATTTTTACTTGTTGTCACTAATTCTTCTTTAAATCCGCAACGTTTTCTTATCACATCATTCCTCAACAAAATTATTACGGTTAAAATTTTCGAAGACAGATTTCATCCTCAAGATGAACTCTATAAGTGTCGTAAACTTGATTATGATGAGAAGTTGAATCTATGTGGTAATATTTGTCCATCTGTAGTAACAGTCAAGTCACGGTTATTTTTGCACTGTCACTGCAAAAATGAAAGATCATAAATTTTACTTTCAAAAGTTGAGAGGCCTAATATTTTTGTCATAGTGCTCTTAGTTAGTGACAAAACTGCAAATAGGTTCAAAGGCCTGTACTTTGCACAGAAGTCAGTAGTTACCACGCCAGTGTACCTCAACTTCCGAACCGACTGATGAATATCACTATGGCAGGCTTGCTAAATTTGATACTTTGATGTCTTAACACAGGAAGTGCAGATTTGCGAGCATTTTGAAGATTGTCTTTACGTAAAACTTTGACGTTCAAAAATTGCTGGCTGTCGGCCTAATTTGAATAAATGACTTTTGATTTTTTATTATAGGCGTGATTAGTCACGAGGTGCCTTTATTTTATATTTTATTATTAAGGAATGTTGTAGTTCAAAATATACTTGGACTCTGTACTGTGGTTTTATCAAAAGTTCAGAGTTTAGGTTGAAAAAAAATCTAAATCATCTCGATTACATTTTTCTGATTAATTCTTCTCTTTTATTCCGTTATATTATAGACAATTGAATATTTCAAAATTATTATGATTAATAACAAAACAAATATAAATTCAAAGGGTCAGAGAACCCTTAGTTCATTGCGTAGGTTTGGCCGACCGATCTCTGCTTGAGTGAAAATAGAGAATACGACGTTTTCTAAAAATAAAACCTAGCCAAATTTCATGAATATCGTTGGAGCCGTTTCCGAGATTCAGATTATATATATATAGACAAGAATTGCTCATTTAAATGTATTAGATAGATGTTCATACCGTTCTGGAAAATGCTATGGTTTTCTTAGATTTTTCAAAAAAGAACAGTTTTTAGAGTTATTCGTAATCCAGACTAATATTGTAATGCTGAAGAGTTTGTTTGTTTGAACAATTTTTAATCTCAGGAAATACTGGTTGGAATTGAAAAAATGTTTTTGTGTTGGATGGTCCATTTATCGAGGAAGATTATAGGCAATATAACATCACGCTACGACCAATAGGAGCGGAGCAAATGTTGCAAAAACGGGAAAAATATTCCTTTTTGAGAGCTTCCGTTGCGTGCGCTGCGTAAGCGGTTAAAGTTACGCAACAATCATGTATGTAGTGTAGGTACGGTAGGGTAGGCAGGGTAAATGGGTAGATAGGTAGCCAGTTGACGGGAGCGAAGTCGCGTGGGACACCTAGTATCGGATATGACTCGCTCTACTTGTTCATCTTTACTTGATTTTACAAAAGTTAAACTTCATTTTAGGATTCGGATTTTAATAGATAAGTGAGAGATAGTATTTTGTATAATTACTGTCTATTGTTCCAAGGCCGCTGACGAAAGTTTTCGTTTCCCAAAATAAAGAAAGATAAGAACATCATGTTAATGTTGGTGACCTGGTTGTAATGCTTTCTTTATCAGAAACATAACACAACAATGAAGAGTGTTTTCAACCGACTTTAAAAAAGGGGAGGTTTTCAATTCGACTGTATGTTTTTGTATATTTGTTACGCGATTACTCCACCAATTATGATGATTGATTCCGTTTTTTTATCATATTATTTTTTTTATTTGAGAGCAGCAAAGCAGAAGCGTCAGGCTTCTCATGTGGACCAATACTAAAATCATGTGGTCCCATTTAAATTTGATCAAGATCTGACGAGCAGTTTATAATTTACCCTTAATAATACGTATTTTCATTGTAACGCTACCGATACTAAAAAGAAAAAATAAATAACCGAAAAATAACTTTCTTTCGGAAGTCGGTGTCAAAAACTAAAAAAAAATAGTACTTAAGACACCGACTTCTGAAAAGAAAGTTATTTTTCGCTTTGTAGTGTTATGATTTGGAAGTCGGTTTAATTTTTTTTGTTAAAAAGTTTTTCTTTTAATTTCCCATTTTCCTCACTCAAAGGGATTCAATAAGCGGGATTGGCCCATATTGGCTCAGGATTAATTTGAAAAGAAGCTGTTTGCCCTGCACTGTGACAAATGACAATAAATATGATTATTTTAAGTTTAATTATAGAGACTGACACGTGATTGGGACCATTATGACATCCTGAACACAAACATGTACAAGCTCAAACTATTTTATAAAATCCGTAGACTTCGAATTTTAGTTCATCATTGATTGATGGTCTTTGAGTATTTTTAGCGTGAGGTAATCCAATTTTTTTTTTAACTACAACATTTTGCAGGCTTCGTCATTATAATAACTAATGATCTTTTAAACTAAATAAGTTAAATAATTTGCCATTATTAAATAGTTAGCACTTAGTTAATAATTAAAAGGGTCAAAAACCATTGTCCAGCTGTAAAGAATAATGTACATAATAAATGAAGGATATGTATATATCAAAGAAGGCAAAAAATAGATGGAGGTTCATAAATAATCCATTGAAGGGGATAAATTTCCCGGGTAAAATTTTAATTACTTAAATAAGAAATGTTCTTTTTAATTTGCTACAAAATAGATGTAGAACGCTTTTTACACAAATTTTTATACTACAAACAATTTCACGGAATATCTGAAAATTATTTCAATGACAGAGAGATACATTGAAGCTGAGTGCCATAGTTTTAATCCCGAAAAAAGTACTGTTCCTGTGGATAGACCTCGATATTTGATCCATGGAAACAAGCAATATTCAATTGTATGTTATATTTTTATAACAGTATAAATTCTAAGTAGATAGGTGGTTAACGTAAGTCATAATTATATTTCATCCAGTCCTTGAAATTCCTATGTCAAGGTCTGGATGGAATATTGCTTTTCCTTGTTCTCGTCTAGAAAGACTGTTTTTTTTTATAAGTACACCTAATAAGTTACTTTACATAAGTCCTAATATTTCCCATTACAACTACAACCTATTTAACATAGTTTTACATAAGCAAAAGACTTAACATACCCGATAAACACTGTATCACTGTACACAGTTGTGAACACTGAACAACACTGCACTGAAATGTGAGCGCCAGCGCAGAACACTTTTATACATGGCGTTCGATTTGCGTGGATGTGACACCGTCCTGTGAGTGAACTTGTGTTTGTATGTTAAAATTTTGGGTTCGGTTCCTGGGTGGGGTAAAATGTTATTGAGTTGTCCCATCTGGAATTTCTCCGTTGCAGTTTTGGTTTGTGCCCGGTTGATGGCAATTATCTCTAACTAAAGATAGATGGATCCTTTAGATATAAAAATATGGTATAAACAATAAACAGACATGCGATTGTAGCAATCTCGAGACATTTGACGTTATTTATTGAAGAGTTCTGTTGTATATCTTCGAAGTTCTTCATCAGATCTTCACCAAATTAAAATGGGACCAATTTTGGAACGTACTCTTCTAAACAAAAAAATAATTTTCAAAATTGGTCCACAATTGACGGAGATATCGGTAAACATACATAAAAAAGGGAAGTCGGTCCTTTTTGGGAAGTCTTTTAAAAAATCCAAAACCCCCGACAATATGTTTTTATCTCGTCCATTTTTAAACTACATAATTTATCTAGTACGCTTCGATCAACAATCTATTGAACACATAATTATGACTGGATATCTTGCGAAAACACTCCGATTCAAACAGTAAAACCTATTTTAACCTAGTTATTTGTTGAACGACCGAACCGATTATCATTAAACATAGCTAAGAACACTCTATAAAGTCACCTTTCAAACAAAAAAAAACTATATCAAATCGGTTCATCAGTTGAGGAGCTATGATGCCACAGACAGATACACTAATATACAAATACACAGTACACAAGTCAAACTTATAGCACCACTCTTCTTCCGTCGGGGGTTAAAAACATAACAACTAGAGTCTTAATTATAATCTTTCGAGAGTAAAAAAGCATGTAAGCGGGTATCTAATGAAAACGGCCTCAAAGTATACCTATGAGGCAATTCTGTATCGGAAAATTGTATTTACCTTTCAGTGAAACCAGAAATTTACGAGCTAGGAAAATGTGTCAAAGCCGCTAAGGGCCAGTTTTACCAATGAAACTGAACACGGATCGGTCGGTGTAACAAAATCTCACCCGGAAAACTTTGGGCAAGTTACCTAACTGTAAATCATTAGTATCGGTAAAAAATGTCGTGGTTGCCCAGTGGCTAAGACCTCGCATCTCGCGCTTGAGGTCGTCGGGTTCAAATCCAGGCAAGTACCAATGTGGCATTTTCAGATTCATTAGTACTTTCTAAGTTTATTTTGGACATCACAGGCAACAGTGAAGGAAAACATCGCGAGGAAACCTGGGCTTATATAGTTGATGTAAGTCTGAAATAGCCAATTCTGAGGCCTGTGGGGTTCCCAAAGGTGGCTTAATTAACTAAAACACCAGAGGTGGCCACACCTCACACGAAAAGACGAAGAAGTAGTATTGGTTGGATGTCACATCACACTTCAAGCTAATTTCACAAAAGTTTTCACGTTGAGATTTTTATAGAACAACACGAAATCATATAAAAAAAATGATGAGCAACATTTACCCAACTCATCATCAAAAAATTAACCATGATGTCACAAGAATCACCACGCCATTTGATTACCGTGGCGATACACTGACGTGGTTATTAGTGGGTCAGCAGAGAAGTGAGGCAAGAGCGCGGGAACTGTCGGTGTGCGTACGTATTGCGATTATACGAGTAGTGTGGCGGGACCTTTAGGCGGCCATGAGATGTCTTGATACTTGCGGGTTAGTAAAAACAAATCAAGACCACAGATAATATAATACTAGCATACAGATTCCTCATCCCATACAAAGAAACCGTGCCGACGTAACTAGCGTTTTTCATCTGTTTATACTGATATTTTTTTGTAAATCGATCGCGTTCGGTTCCGTTCCACGGCGATAGATAGAACGTACGTCGTCGTCGAACGAACGTCTACATCCGTGGAACGGAACCGAACGCGATCGATGCACAAAAAATAATCAGTATAATCAGTACAGTACGTCGGGACAGTTTCTTTGTATGGGATGAGACCATACTGTCAAGACCATCAGGTTCATGTGAGACAGTGGCAAAAAGTGGATGACCGAGTACAGAGAGAAAAATAATTAGAACAGATAGGCAGTACCTAAGTAGTGGTAAATAGGGTATGTCGTTTTAAAAAGAGTCGGTCTCAAGTAAGACTGACCGACGACAGTAGGTGAAATTCGATGATTCATTATATTGGCGGATAGCCGGATACTCACCTTAGATTTAATGAGAATTGGAACCCGGCCATACCTACACATAAAGCCTAATTTTGTAGTGATTTTTGTAAAGTATCATGACTGTTTCTTTTGTGTATGATGATAAGTTATCCCCATAAAATTTAATGAGAACAAAGCCTCGCAGAAATGTGTTTAGAGGAATGAAAAGTTTGTCGTGTAGGATTTTTAGCTGGTTTCTATATAGGTAGTATTTTAAGTGGAATGATCAAAGAATTTGAAGTATTTATATCCACGTTTAATTTTAAAGTGGAAAATACAATTTCCTCTGACGCCTCTTTCAAGACAATGATTTTTATTCAAGCAAAATTAAGAATGAATCATCATATCATCATATCAGCCAAATAACGTCCATTGCTGGGCATAGGTCTCCTTCAAGCGTCGCCACGCTGTTCGGTTTTGTGAGCCTCGTATCAACCGGACTCCCAAAGCCTTGACTATGTCATCGCTACACCTAGAGGGAGGCCTTCCAATGTTGAATCTTCCGATACACGGTCGCCACTCCAGAACTTTTCGGCCCCAACGACCATCCGTTCTGCGATCAATCTGCCCTGCCCATTGCCACTTAAGTTTGGCAATTCTTCGTGCCATGACGGTACTACTTGTTCTCTTGCGGATGTCTTCATTTTTGATTCGATCATGCAAGGAAACCCCGAGCTTAACTCTCGCCCACCCTTTGGGTGACTTTAAGCCTTCTGATGAGGCCTATTGTGAGCGACCACGTTTTGGTCCTATAAGTTATCACTGGCAACACACACTCAGGCCAGACCAGTGTGACCAGTGTGTGTTGGTTTTTAGTCAAATTTACCTTTACATTTCGTAGAGTCGATGCTATTTTTTATACATTTTATTTTTTTACCTGTTGCGTCCCACTCAGAGGGAAAGGCCTGCTACCACTATTCAACTTTCGCGAGCTATCTCAATTAAAAATACTTTATGAAAAAGTATAATAAATAGTCATTAATTAAACCCAACTAGGTCCATATCTTTTTTTTTTGGGTGGGAAATCATCCTATGACTTTTCCCGCTGGGTGAAGCGGAAGGGCGTGTCAGACTTTTACTGACTAAAACCTACCCGTGTTCCTTCAGTTGCTTGTGCCAGGGCCGCGGTAACTCTCTTTCAAATTTATCCGCGACCCAGACAGGCATCGGCCGTAGCGGACCCCGTCAGTTTTGCTGACATCTCTTTGAGGCGCGTGTGGAACACTATGCGCCGTCGACTCGGGCCTGGTCCTTATCGGACGGCGAGCTACCCATTACTCGCCGTACGCAAGCTCGCGCCTACGGTGACCGGGAATCGGCTTGCGACTCCCGATGCCCAGGGCGTCTCCTGCGGTGGCTAGTGCGTCTCCGTTGCGTCTCCCATACGCGTTCCGCCTTATTCTTCGCGACTATTACTGCTTCGCAGAAGGAGGTGACAGTTCAGCTTTGTAATGTAAAAAATAAACTATTCAACAAAACTTTATCCCTTCAAAAATATAAGGTTTATAAATATATATAAATATATTGGTCAAGCGCAAGCCTATACACAATAAAAAAAGAAGTATCAAGACCATTCGCCACCCATTCATCCGCCCGCAGTTTGTTTTGCAAACAAATAGTTATGGGAACGTTGATAAAAGCTGCGCTTGCGATCTTCTCGCGGCGACCTTGTACCGCGACATCACGCTATGCAATGATACTACATAGTGAAAATTATAGATTAGGAATATAATCTATGTCAATTTTTTTGAGATTATGTGTAGAATTTAGTCTCGAGGCAACATAAGAGCAACATGGGTCGATCTGCAACTTTTGGTGAGGTCAGCCCGAGGAAAGGTGACCATCCATTATACACCAAGATTTATCCCATATCTTTACGTTGAAGGTTGAATAACAAAAGAATGGAATCGGAATGCCTGTCGCTCGGTAGGGGCGCAGACCAGCCAGACAACTCCACACCACGAATCCCTGACTCAGGAAGACAGCCTCAGCCAGGCGGACAGTTAGCCTAAGCCGAACAATCGGTCTTAGCCGAATAATCGGCCCAAATCGAACACCTCTTGAAGCTGTCTGTCGCACGTGAAGACGTTGGTCACGGTTGACATTTATAGATCTTAGGTAGGCGTTACTGTATATAGAAGGCAGATAATCTGACACAAGTCTAGCCAAGAGGCATTGTGTTCTCCAGTTTCTGGGTTGTGGAGACCTGATAGACAGTCACTTTATATAAAAGCCTGGTATTCAGCTACATCTGATAGACTGGAGACACTAATGCCAGCTGTACACTTTCACGCCAGAGCCCGAGGAATCGCTGTACATTGAGTTTCTAAACAAAATACTTCAGGATTGAACTCAGTACTAAGAGCAATATGCATCATCCTCACGGGCTCTCGCGCGGGACTTTACAGCCGGCATAACATAGTTGAAAAAAGAAATAAAAAAATCTGACTTTGGTCAGCCATCCCGCGAATTTGTATCCTCCGACTGCACAGCATGATTTTCTTCTTGTTTACGTATTTTTTATTCGCTTCTTAAGCTTAGCTTTTTTGTTTTTTATTTATATCTTTTTTAATATATAACTTTATAGTAAATATTTTTGTTTCGAATTAGGTACATTTAAACAGTGTTAATATATATTTTTGAAATCACCTCTTTAAATTCTTTATTTTGATAAAGCACACAATGGGTTTGGAAGAAAAAAAAATGGGCCCCCACAATACGGCGCCCAAAATCCGCTATTTTTCTATTTTCCAATTTGAATGTAGCCAGTGACATTTGCAAGGTTAAGACGAATCGATTGACGTAAGAACCATCAAAATCGGCCAACGCGTTTGGTCTCTAGAACGCCACATGGGAAAAAACATACATACGTAGACTGATAAACACATTACCCCTCTTCGGCAGTCGGTTAAAAAGGTAGGCAGACAAAAATTACGCTGGCGATCTTCTCGCCGCGACCTTGTACCTAACGGCGACATCATGCTTGGGAATGAGTATGAGCAGTGAAAATTGTACATTAGGAATGTAATCTATGTCAGTTTTATTTGAGAAATACGTGAATAGATATTTGTCAATGGTTTTTTTTTATTAAGTTGGTGTTGTATCTATTCTGTTTACTGACGTTTTTACTTGCTTCCTATTTTAAATATCTAAAATTATTCCTATTATAAAAATCATCTATTCCCTCATAACTACTAAACTGCTTATCATAATTTGAAAAATGAGGTGTCGTTGGAAGCATGTGGTTTGTCTGCTGGTTATAGGCTACGTGACGTTACATTAAATTTAATATGGCGCCATCTAGGGAGTCCGAAGTCAAGATAAAAAAAGTATGAAACAAGAAAATATTCCCGTAAATTTACTGTGGTCGTATACTTTGCAGAATGTATTGTTTTGTTACGTAAGGTGGCATACGACCACGGTAAAGTAGTCAGGTTTTACTTTTTGAACTTATATTTTTTAAATAATATACTCGAACTTGCACTTTTCCCATGGGATTGTTCATCTTTCTGTCCTTGTCCCATAACTTTAACTCTAAAATCAATCTAAGCACCTGTAAAATCAATGGCAAAAAGAGAATTTTTCAAATTGGTGAATCATTTTGGCTGGGCCAACTGGAGCTCTAAATAAAGTAAATTTTACTCTGTCTAGACGTTCCGGTGGCTTGAATTTTCCTGAAAACCCTCATTGTGGGTCATCCCTCAAATCCAAAATGAACAAGTTTGACATGCGATGCCCTAATGTAACGTGACCAAACTTAAAGATACTTCTACGACCAAATTTAAAGATGGCCACTTGCACGTGGCCTACAGCAAACCAGGTAATGAAAATAATAAATAAGGGCACGGACGCCACGTCTGTGGATAAATTGTAAGGTAGGAGTGGTTAATTTGTCGGTAGGCACCTAGATGAGTCCGACACAGCAGAGCTGGCTCGTATGTGAGGCAGCTCGGACGTCTATGAGGATTTCCTACTGTTGCCAAAAAAAAACTTAAATATTTTGGTTTTTCTGGAGCCCAAGAAGATCCTAAATCTCCTTAGTATCTTCGAGAGCACTTTGAGTATCTAGTTCCGAGAGGAACATTGCCGTTCCTCATCATCTCTTCTCCTTCGTTTTCTCTGCTCCCAACTCCTCAAGTCTTTAAGGTGAATCATTTACTGTTCGTGCTGTCTACCTCTGGAATACTCTTTCACACTCTTAGAAGAGTAAGGGAATATTTACTATCAACATGACGTATATATTAAATACTAGCGGACGCCTCGTGGTTTCACCGGCGTATTTCCCGTTCTCGTGAGAATACAGGTATAAAAAGTAACCTATATCACCCGGGGATAGTTCAGCTTCCCAACGGTGAAAGAATGTTTGATTTCGGTCCAGTAGTTTTTAAGTTTATTCTTTACTACAAAAACACAAATCTTTGTCTTTATAATATTGGTATAGAAATAGATTTTTAAATGTAAGAGCTGTGTATTACATAAGTATTATGATTAAATACACTGTATGTTGTATACGTATTTGTTTAGTTTATTTATTATTTAAGAATTTCATATATAAAGTGTTTCAGAAAATAGCAAGATGCTTTTGTTCAATTATCTCAATTAAAATTTACATAGTATATAATACCTAAATTAACAATAACTACCAACATATACACTTAAATAAAATACGACGAACACGTATAAAAGGGCTGGGGCCATAAAATTCGTCCACATCGCTGTCAACGTGAAAAGTGCCCAGAACATAGAGTGTTTTTGAATTTTGTGGTCATTTGTATGTACTGTCCTTAAACAATTTTTGTGCACAATAAAGAATAATAATAAGAAGCACATCACCAGACATTCTCTACTTTATAACATCCTAGGACCTAAAATTCGACCTAGTATGCAAAGTACACTCCACTAAATGTCAGTAATTGTATCAAGATTTTAGTGAATGCTTGACTTGCTAGGTGAGACGTTCTCTTTAAAGGACAGTGCCCAGTCTGACTGGAGAATGTCGCACGATTCACCCAAAACAATGTGAAGCGCGAAAATACGTGTTTGGCCTTGAGATGATAGTAGGTATGTATGTATTGCTTCATGCATAATTAAAATAATTGTTTTCGAGAAATGTGTGCTTGGTTTTATTGAAATTATTGTGTACTGGCTGTTACCCGCAGATTTGCCTGTAGTCAATACCTGCCTGCTGTATATATTGCCTGTTCTATGTTTGTTTTTATTTTAAGGTTTCCGTATGTATTATTGTTTTTCTCTTGATGTTCAATAAAGTATAAATATCATACTATATTAATACACTAATACTTATCTACTAATATTATAAATGTGAATGTAAGTTTGTTTGTTACGCTTTCACGCAAAAACTACTGAACCGATCATCATGAAACTTTGTACATATATTCTTGGAGGTATTAGAAGTAACATAGGACACATTAAAAATAAATAAAAAATTAATGGCTTCACTGCGAGTGAAGCCGCGGATAAAAGCTAGTAAACTTGTAAAGGTGAAAGTTTGTGAGTGCGTGAGCGTGTGTGTGTGTGTATTTGTTACATCTTCACGCTCAATCGGCGGGTCAGATATGGATGAAATTTGGCACAGAGATAGATTATGGTCAGGAATAGCACATAGGTAACTTTTTATCCCGGGTATATGTTCCCTCGGGATAATTTTCGACAATCACGCAGGCGAAGCCGCTGGCAGAAGCTAGCAAATAAATAATGCCACAGAAACAGTGCATTTTGCCGGGCTAACAAGCCTATGGCACTCAATGACAATGCAATTTGCCCCCTATGAAAGTATTTTCATAACGGGATTAGTAATTCCAGATAATTCCTTACAAAAGTTATAAGTAAAAAATATAAGTTCAAAAAGTAAAACCTGACTACTTTACCGTGGTCGTATGCCACCTTACGTAACAAAACAATACATTCTGCAAAGTATACGACCACAGTAAATTTACGGGAATATTTTCTTGTTTCATACTTTTTTTATCTTGACTTCGGACTCCCTAGATGGCGCCATATTAAATTTAATGTAACGTCACGTAGCCTATAACCAGCAGACAAACCACATGCTTCCAACGACACCTCATTTTTCAAATTATGATAAGCAGTTTAGTAGTTATGAGGGAATAGATGATTTTTATAATAGGAATAATTTTAGATATTTAAAATAGGAAGCAAGTAAAAACGTCAGTAAACAGAATAGATACAACACCAACTTAATAAAAAAAAACCATTGACAAATATCTATTCACGTATTTCTCAAATAAAACTGACATAGATTACATTCCTAATGTACAATTTTCACTGCTCATACTCATTCCCAAGCATGATGTCGCCGTTAGGTACAAGGTCGCGGCGAGAAGATCGCCAGCGTAATTTTTGTCTGCCTACCTTTTTAACCGACTGCCGAAGAGGGGTAATGTGTTTATCAGTCTACGTATGTATGTTTTTTCCCATGTGGCGTTCTAGAGACCAAACGCGTTGGCCGATTTTGATGGTTCTTACGTCAATCGATTCGTCTTAACCTTGCAAATGTCACTGGCTACATTCAAATTGGAAAATAGAAAAATAGCGGATTTTGGGCGCCGTATTGTGGGGGCCCATTTTTTTTTCTTCCAAACCCATTGTGTGCTTTATCAAAATAAAGAATTTAAAGAGGTGATTTCAAAAATATATATTAACACTGTTTAAATGTACCTAATTCGAAACAAAAATATTTACTATAAAGTTATATATTAAAAAAGATATAAATAAAAAACAAAAAAGCTAAGCTTAAGAAGCGAATAAAAAATACGTAAACAAGAAGAAAATCATGCTGTGCAGTCGGAGGATACAAATTCGCGGGATGGCTGACCAAAGTCAGATTTTTTTATTTCTTTTTTCAACTATGTTATGCCGGCTGTAAAGTCCCGCGCGAGAGCCCGTGAGGATGATGCATATTGCTCTTAGTACTGAGTTCAATCCTGAAGTATTTTGTTTAGAAACTCAATGTACAGCGATTCCTCGGGCTCTGGCGTGAAAGTGTACAGCTGGCATTAGTGTCTCCAGTCTATCAGATGTAGCTGAATACCAGGCTTTTATATAAAGTGACTGTCTATCAGGTCTCCACAACCCAGAAACTGGAGAACACAATGCCTCTTGGCTAGACTTGTGTCAGATTATCTGCCTTCTATATACAGTAACGCCTACCTAAGATCTATAAATGTCAACCGTGACCAACGTCTTCACGTGCGACAGACAGCTTCAAGAGGTGTTCGATTTGGGCCGATTATTCGGCTAAGACCGATTGTTCGGCTTAGGCTAACTGTCCGCCTGGCTGAGGCTGTCTTCCTGAGTCAGGGATTCGTGGTGTGGAGTTGTCTGGCTGGTCTGCGCCCCTACCGAGCGACAGGCATTCCGATTCCATTCTTTTGTTATTCAACCTTCAACGTAAAGATATGGGATAAATCTTGGTGTATAATGGATGGTCACCTTTCCTCGGGCTGACCTCACCAAAAGTTGCAGATCGACCCATGTTGCTCTTATGTTGCCTCGAGACTAAATTCTACACATAATCTCAAAAAAATTGACATAGATTATATTCCTAATCTATAATTTTCACTATGTAGTATCATTGCATAGCGTGATGTCGCGGTACAAGGTCGCCGCGAGAAGATCGCAAGCGCAGCTTTTATCAACGTTCCCATAACTATTTGTTTGCAAAACAAACTGCGGGCGGATGAATGGGTGGCGAATGGTCTTGATACTTCTTTTTTTATTGTGTATAGGCTTGCGCTTGACCAATATATTTATATATATTTATAAACCTTATATTTTTGAAGGGATAAAGTTTTGTTGAATAGTTTATTTTTTACATTACAAAGCTGAACTGTCACCTCCTTCTGCGAAGCAGTAATAGTCGCGAAGAATAAGGCGGAACGCGTATGGGAGACGCAACGGAGACGCACTAGCCACCGCAGGAGACGCCCTGGGCATCGGGAGTCGCAAGCCGATTCCCGGTCACCGTAGGCGCGAGCTTGCGTACGGCGAGTAATGGGTAGCTCGCCGTCCGATAAGGACCAGGCCCGAGTCGACGGCGCATAGTGTTCCACACGCGCCTCAAAGAGATGTCAGCAAAACTGACGGGGTCCGCTACGGCCGATGCCTGTCTGGGTCGCGGATAAATTTGAAAGAGAGTTACCGCGGCCCTGGCACAAGCAACTGAAGGAACACGGGTAGGTTTTAGTCAGTAAAAGTCTGACACGCCCTTCCGCTTCACCCAGCGGGAAAAGTCATAGGATGATTTCCCACCCAAAAAAAAAAGATATGGACCTAGTTGGGTTTAATTAATGACTATTTATTATACTTTTTCATAAAGTATTTTTAATTGAGATAGCTCGCGAAAGTTGAATAGTGGTAGCAGGCCTTTCCCTCTGAGTGGGACGCAACAGGTAAAAAAATAAAATGTATAAAAAATAGCATCGACTCTACGAAATGTAAAGGTAAATTTGACTAAAAACCAACACACACTGGTCACACTGGTCTGGCCTGAGTGTGTGTTGCCAGTGATAACTTATAGGACCAAAACGTGGTCGCTCACAATAGGCCTCATCAGAAGGCTTAAAGTCACCCAAAGGGTGGGCGAGAGTTAAGCTCGGGGTTTCCTTGCATGATCGAATCAAAAATGAAGACATCCGCAAGAGAACAAGTAGTACCGTCATGGCACGAAGAATTGCCAAACTTAAGTGGCAATGGGCAGGGCAGATTGATCGCAGAACGGATGGTCGTTGGGGCCGAAAAGTTCTGGAGTGGCGACCGTGTATCGGAAGATTCAACATTGGAAGGCCTCCCTCTAGGTGTAGCGATGACATAGTCAAGGCTTTGGGAGTCCGGTTGATACGAGGCTCACAAAACCGAACAGCGTGGCGACGCTTGAAGGAGACCTATGCCCAGCAATGGACGTTATTTGGCTGATATGATGATATGATGATTCATTCTTAATTTTGCTTGAATAAAAATCATTGTCTTGAAAGAGGCGTCAGAGGAAATTGTATTTTCCACTTTAAAATTAAACGTGGATATAAATACTTCAAATTCTTTGATCATTCCACTTAAAATACTACCTATATAGAAACCAGCTAAAAATCCTACACGACAAACTTTTCATTCCTCTAAACACATTTCTGCGAGGCTTTGTTCTCATTAAATTTTATGGGGATAACTTATCATCATACACAAAAGAAACAGTCATGATACTTTACAAAAATCACTACAAAATTAGGCTTTATGTGTAGGTATGGCCGGGTTCCAATTCTCATTAAATCTAAGGTGAGTATCCGGCTATCCGCCAATATAATGAATCATCGAATTTCACCTACTGTCGTCGGTCAGTCTTACTTGAGACCGACTCTTTTTAAAACGACATACCCTATTTACCACTACTTAGGTACTGCCTATCTGTTCTAATTATTTTTCTCTCTGTACTCGGTCATCCACTTTTTGCCACTGTCTCACATGAACCTGATGGTCTTGACAGTATGGTCTCATCCCATACAAAGAAACTGTCCCGACGTACTGTACTGATTATACTGATTATTTTTTGTGCATCGATCGCGTTCGGTTCCGTTCCACGGATGTAGACGTTCGTTCGACGACGACGTACGTTCTATCTATCGCCGTGGAACGGAACCGAACGCGATCGATTTACAAAAAAATATCAGTATAAACAGATGAAAAACGCTAGTTACGTCGGCACGGTTTCTTTGTATGGGATGAGGAATCTGTATGCTAGTATTATATTATCTGTGGTCTTGATTTGTTTTTACTAACCCGCAAGTATCAAGACATCTCATGGCCGCCTAAAGGTCCCGCCACACTACTCGTATAATCGCAATACGTACGCACACCGACAGTTCCCGCGCTCTTGCCTCACTTCTCTGCTGACCCACTAATAACCACGTCAGTGTATCGCCACGGTAATCAAATGGCGTGGTGATTCTTGTGACATCATGGTTAATTTTTTGATGATGAGTTGGGTAAATGTTGCTCATCATTTTTTTTATATGATTTCGTGTTGTTCTATAAAAATCTCAACGTGAAAACTTTTGTGAAATTAGCTTGAAGTGTGATGTGACATCCAACCAATACTACTTCTTCGTCTTTTCGTGTGAGGTGTGGCCACCTCTGGTGTTTTAGTTAATTAAGCCACCTTTGGGAACCCCACAGGCCTCAGAATTGGCTATTTCAGACTTACATCAACTATATAAGCCCAGGTTTCCTCGCGATGTTTTCCTTCACTGTTGCCTGTGATGTCCAAAATAAACTTAGAAAGTACTAATGAATCTGAAAATGCCACATTGGTACTTGCCTGGATTTGAACCCGACGACCTCAAGCGCGAGATGCGAGGTCTTAGCCACTGGGCAACCACGACATTTTTTACCGATACTAATGATTTACAGTTAGGTAACTTGCCCAAAGTTTTCCGGGTGAGATTTTGTTACACCGACCGATCCGTGTTCAGTTTCATTGGTAAAACTGGCCCTTAGCGGCTTTGACACATTTTCCTAGCTCGTAAATTTCTGGTTTCACTGAAAGGTAAATACAATTTTCCGATACAGAATTGCCTCATAGGTATACTTTGAGGCCGTTTTCATTAGATACCCGCTTACATGCTTTTTTACTCTCGAAAGATTATAATTAAGACTCTAGTTGTTATGTTTTTAACCCCCGACGGAAGAAGAGTGGTGCTATAAGTTTGACTTGTGTACTGTGTATTTGTATATTAGTGTATCTGTCTGTGGCATCATAGCTCCTCAACTGATGAACCGATTTGATATAGTTTTTTTTTGTTTGAAAGGTGACTTTATAGAGTGTTCTTAGCTATGTTTAATGATAATCGGTTCGGTCGTTCAACAAATAACTAGGTTAAAATAGGTTTTACTGTTTGAATCGGAGTGTTTTCGCAAGATATCCAGTCATAATTATGTGTTCAATAGATTGTTGATCGAAGCGTACTAGATAAATTATGTAGTTTAAAAATGGACGAGATAAAAACATATTGTCGGGGGTTTTGGATTTTTTAAAAGACTTCCCAAAAAGGACCGACTTCCCTTTTTTATGTATGTTTACCGATATCTCCGTCAATTGTGGACCAATTTTGAAAATTATTTTTTTGTTTAGAAGAGTACGTTCCAAAATTGGTCCCATTTTAATTTGGTGAAGATCTGATGAAGAACTTCGAAGATATACAACAGAACTCTTCAATAAATAACGTCAAATGTCTCGAGATTGCTACAATCGCATGTCTGTTTATTGTTTATACCATTTCATAACATAACATCACGTACCAGTACGCTCTTAAGGGGTACGCAGACCTCTCATTTCACCGGTTATGTTCATGTTTCATGATATTCGGGTTATCTATTCTGGCGTTATAGGTACCTGACTAAACAACTTGCCTATTAGGTAGGTACAGATTACAAAAAACTACTACCGACTTCATAATAAAATAATTTTTTTACAAAAAAATACTACCGACTTCCAATTAAAAAAACCTCAAAGTGAAAAATAATTTTATTTTTGGAAGTCGGTGTCTTTCATAGTTACCAATTTATTGCGTTGTGGACACCGACTTCACTTTATTTTTCTAGTACGTGGCTGTGCTTCGGAAAATATAGGTGTGATATTATGTTATGTATTCACTTTATAATTATATCTTTATAGTTGCCAAGACTGCCTCGTTAGTGTCTCTGTGTTCAACTCCTGAGTCGAGCAGGGTTATAGAATTCTTCCATCTAGAATTTTCAATTCTAGAAGGCAGGTTGGATGTAGATTTGTGTCCGGTTAATTTTAATAGGATCGCCTAGAGGAGAGCGCAAGGAGGTCTACATGCAGTGCCGAACTTTTTTGTTTTGTTTTTAGCGTCATGGGACTCCACCCACTAAAACTCCACGGTGTCCTCCTGTGCCGCTATGGCGGGAACACGGGCACGCGTTAGCACTCACTGCGAACCCGCCGCGGCTGTCCGTCATCGGATCCTCCTCAGGGGAGTAACCCCCATCACCGGCGCATCAGAACACACTGTGCGCCGTGACCATCCCAAGGACCAAACCAGCACATGGGTGCCAGACGTCCCCGTGTATGGCCTCCTTGGTCCCATTGTAACGGGTCAAGGTCAATGGCCCCGCCACCTACCATTTTTAGGCCGCAGGGGATAGGGAGAGCGGCCAAAGCTATACCGTCACTCCTCATCCCCTGCGGACCCACCGCGTCCGCCATCAGACGGTGGCGACCCCGTCCAGACCGCGGACCGATGTTGCCCAGGCAGCACCGCAACCTACATGTTGGCCGTTACGTCGTCGGCTTACCAAGCCACGGTTACTGAGCCCCCCGCCTCGACAATGCGGGAATCCACCGGGTGGACTTGCACCCCCCTGGCTTCAAATAAAATATAAAAAAGTATAAAAAAAAAAATGCCTCAATAATCTAGCATAACCAAGGCGAAGTCCAAAATATTTCAATCTCGGTTCGCGCGCTGTTTGCATACTTTACTTTAGTTCTCAAACTTTTCTACAGAAATGTCAACAAAGTTTATTATACCTGTGTATGAATGAGCAAAAGAATACTATTTGAGGCGGTGTGCTGAAGATGCTCCGGTACTCCCCCCGAAAATAATTCTGCCGGTGCCCTTGACATCGCCCCCTACATGGGATTTAAAAACATTATTCGGTGGATGCGACACGCATATGACCCGGATCCATCAGTTTGGCGACGCTTGGGGCAGGCCTATGTCCAGCAGTGGACGTCTCTTGGCTGAAATGATGATGATGAAGCATATCTGGCGAAATTTGCTTAACCTTTCGTGTTATTACCTTTTTGTCTGGATCGATCTCGCATTATCAGTCAGTCATTGGCAGAACTGTTTTATATTACTTGTTTACCGAACAAACGCAAGGACGAAGTGTTTTCGCCTTATATATTCGACAATAAGAAACGTGCTATTGGACACATTCTTAGTAAAGACAATGATTTTAATAGTTCAGTATAAAATTAAATTTATTTATTAGGCTAGATTGAAATAAGATAAGGGTCCATCCTATTTATGAATCATAGAAAATAAAAACAATAAAATTACTTATTTATAAAAACATAAGAAAAAATATAGGACATTAGATTGTGCATTAAGACAGTTGAAGTCAGAACAATACATTCCAATTAGTTATGATTATTTTTAATTACTCTCATTAAAACGAGCTAGATATTAATTAGGATTAATAAATTATAATTATGGGAATGTATTTCTTTTTAATTTTTAATAAGAATTTCCATCACGTGTCGAAGTGAATATAACTCATAGATTTTTTGTAGCATCCGTAAACAAATGTGTCATCTGTCATCATAATTATGATGACAGATGACACAGCGATGTTTTTTTTTTTCACCAACTTTGGCAACTGAGCCGATGCCGACTATTCTGCCAGTGTCATGTAGAGACGACAGCGCAGTGAGGCAAGCTGTCGAATTGTGCTTATTCTTTCGGTGTCATGTAGAGGCACAGATTACTTAAAGATACTTAGAGGCGAGCCGTCGAACTTTGCCAATTCTTCCAGTGTCATGTAGAGGCGACAACGTGGTGATATGAGCCGGCGAACTTTGTCCTTTGTGGCAGATAACAAAGAGAGAAACTAATAAAAAAAAAAACTACTGTTTGATGTGATTAATAAATTTTGAAAGGAGTTTGATAACTTTAGGAGTGAAATTTGTCAAAAGGGAATGGAAGTTGATAGGGAGGGGATTTTAATGTTGGGGAGCATATGGTACACGGTCAGCGGAGTAATTGCGTAACACACAACAAAAACAATGGCAATACCTTTTTGTCAAATCGGCAGTATTCATGGCGTGTTCTAAACATTTGAAACAGTGGATCAGGAATTTGATTAGGATGTGCTTGAATGTGCCATTCAGTGTGCTGTTAATAGTGACGCAGATTAAAAAAATGGGGCGCATGGTTGGCGCAATGGTTGAGCGATTGGCTGCTGAGCTGCGTGTCGCGGGTTCGATTCCCGCACGGAAGAAATATTTATATGACCTACTGATAGTTAGTTGTTCCGGCTCTAGGTGTTGTGTATGTGAGTTTTACATGTTTGTAAACGCCACCACGATACAGGAAGAATTTCCTAGTGTGGGGCAACGTTATATTAAAAAAAAACCCTGAATATATATGTATGAGTAGGTATATGGTTTTCCTTTAACAAGGAAATATATTTTTTCAGGGACATCGTGGACCATCATGAATTCATGATTGACTTGATGGATTGGTGTCATAAAATCGTACCTGGGCGACTGAGATCGGTATTTTTTTATGCTTTTACAAAAAAATACAACCACATATATAGATAAACTAAATGAAATTATTAAGTAAAAAATAATTTACAAGGTTTTTTCGTATTTTTCTCAGCAAAAGCTTTCATTTGATACCCATATCATGGCAGTGCACAAAAAATTATAAGTCCGCCATCTTGGGCCGTCCGCCATATTGGATTTAGAATGAAGTTACTTATCTAACCATGCATTGTTATCAAAACTATACGTGTATGCAAAATTGAATCTTAATCGGTGGAGAACAATTGATTTAAAATTCAGTTGCAAGATTTGACCCGAACACACTTACATACATACATATATTGCAAATTAAATAAATGTTTGTAAAAAGCAATACCTCATCTAAATAAAATATGTCATCCAAACCGGTAGAGCCGTTATTTGTATCTTTCATTCCAGATTAAAGGATGTTTACTTTTCATTTCAATGTATTGTTTGGTTTTAACACTTTTTAAAATGAGTAAGACTGCATAATTATGTTTGCAGTACTCTCCCTGTATTTCCACACTCTCATACAAAATCGATAAACCATATCAAAAACCTTCCATATTTGCCTAAGGACTCCTAAATACTTAGTCACGCGTCTGCTAACAATTATCACCACGTGGCTGATCGGAAAACATACAAAAAGTGCAAAAACAGTAGCATTAACAATTATTTCATTAAGCATTTTCTACGACTGCTCACAATAGCATGCGACGGGTTATCTATTCGTGATTATTCGCGATTGTGAATGTGTGTTTTATTATAAATAAACTAATTTATTAAAAAGCCAATCACACCACTAAACATCGTGTATTGTCGCTGCGCAAACGAAGTTCCAGACTATCTGTCTCATCTTGGCGGGGACACTACCGTGTCCCCAGATTCCATGACCTAATGCAGGCAATGGTCTACCCGTGTGTCAAGTTTTATTCAGGTCCGTAAAGATAGGAGACAGGCAGAGTTAATTTTTCATTTTTATTATATCATGGTTATGAATTCGAAAATTGGTTCTGTTGAGAAAGCATTTTATGGGTGAGATATGGCCGGCGCGACGCTCTGACTTACATAATGATATTTAGTTGCATTTGGGACTGACAGTGTAAGGAAAATCAGCAAACATTCGAGGGCATACAACTATGTAAAGCAGTGAGATTCAAACTTTGTTTTGGTAATTGTGATGACTACTATCGCTGCCGATCGACAAGGTCGATCCAAACTGTAATTCTAACTTCTTCAGATCTGATGAAGAACTTCGGCGATATACAACAGATCTCTTAAATAAATGTCGGCCAATATCTCGGGATTGCTGCAATCGCATGTCTGTTAATTGTTTATACCATTTCATAACATAACATCACGTCAGTAAGCTCTAAAGGGGTACGTAGATGTGTACAATTCTCCTTGGTACACTCTCATTTCACCGGTTATGTTCAGCTTTCATGATATTCGGGTAAAAGTGAAAAATAATAAAACTTTTTTACAAAAAAAAAACTAACGACTTCCAAATTAAAGCACCACAAAGTAAAAAATAACTTTATTTTTGGAAGTCCGTGTCCGTAACGTATGAATATTGGTACCTACCAAAGACAATGGTACTGGGTGCTTGAATTTGGAAATCGGTAGTATTTATTTGTATTTTTTTTTATTAATATTATTTAGCTACCACCTCTAAACGCTCACCCCTACTGTATATGGCGTGATAACACTCTAAACGTTTATTTTTTGCTTATTTACATTGTATAATACATAAACGATACCAGGAGAAAAACTAGTATCATTCGTGATCGATATCGTGAAAGTGGTTCCCTGTAAACTGTTAACAATTGCTATCAGCTATATTTTTTTAGCAGGAAAATGAATGCTAATCGGTTGATTTGTTGTTGTCCAAATAGACAATTTGACATGTTTTTTATGTATTATACACTCGCGCTTGACCATCAGCTCACCTGTTGGTAAGCGACGATGTGGTCGACGGTGAGACAAGTTTGCCTAGAAATAATATATTCACTCTTGACTTAAAGACCTAGATTAAAGCTGGCGGGAAATACATACTCTGGCAGGGAATTCCACTCCTTAGCTGTACGCAAAATAAAAGTTTCCAAAACATTTTGTGCGTATGGGTGGGAAGTCCACCATGTACCGATAGCGCATCGCCGCACGTCTGGTAGTCCGATGATGAAACGGGCTGGGCGGAATTACATCGTGCAATTCCAACGCACACTCCCCGAAATATGTAACCGATAAAAAACTGACAAGCTGGCAACTCGGCGACGGTGTTCAAGGCTCTGGAGCCTTGACTTGACCAGTGCCTCATCACCGATGAGTCTCTTGGCCAGCTTTTCGATCGACTCCAGTGCGTCGAGCTGGTATTTGGCAGATCCGTCCCAGAGATGAGAACGGTACTCCATCATGTAAGTGCATGATGTATGTTACATCTAACACTCAATTTTGACATTAGTAAGTTCAGTTTTTATATGATGACATAAATGAATGGATAGAGAGGGAGCGGATGGCCAAAGAAAAGATGTATGGACTGTGTGAGGAGTGTTAAGAAAGAAAAGGGAGTCAGTGATGGCGTAACGGGGGACAGGACGGTATGTTTTACGATTAGAACCAGATTATTTTAAACAGAATGAAAATGCGATACCAAATTTCTGTCAAACTCGTGCATTTATTTTAAACACATAATAATACAACACAAACACAGAACAAATAGAGCTTCTTACAAGAGCGGTGCAGAGCAGAAGTGAAACAGGGCTCCCATAACGACAATGCAGCCAACGGGGCTGCTTCCTACGGCCAGGTAGGATATCTGGCGACTGGCTTGGCTTGTGCTCCGCGCCGGCACTGGTGGTGGCGTTGCCAAGAGCGGCAACGTTGGCAACAAGGACGATATGGCACGCCCGCACAAGGGCGACAAGGACATAATATATTAACATACGGCGCATGAGAGGCCGCAAGCTTGCATACCACAGATAACAATAAACTACAGCTAAGATAACACAATAACAGATATAGACAATAAAGGCAGAGACAATGCAAAATGAGTTGCCTACACTATGGATTTAAGAAGAAAACGTGCTGCGCCGACCCCAACATGGGACAAGAGCAGGAAGATGATGATGATGACGATGAGTAGGTACCGTAGGAAATTAAAATCATGTAAAAAGGCATTTCAGCGCAGCTCTCAGGTAAATACACGCTCATCTATATCCCTTCTTACATTTACAATATATGATTTTCAGAAGGTCATAACTTGGTCCCTATAGTGTATAAAGAGCTGCGGTTGAGCTTAAATCGTTGCAAATTTAAAGAACTTTAAAACCATTTGAAACTTTGTCTGCTGCAAGACGTATATAGCTTACGACTTTTGGAGCAAAACGTGAAAGATGACCTGATATTCCGCAGATTTTCGTGTAATTTTCAAAGGTGCAAATTTGGATTCACATTCACACTACCTTAAATTATCCATACAACATACTAAAAATTGATGCAGAAATATAATATAATGCTTTGCGATTTCAAACTTTTTTTGTGTTGATTTCTACGGGGCTACACTTAAAGCAGCGCTAAAATCTTGCATTCTTTTGCTAACAGTATCCAAGTACCTTCCGATCTAATTATGAAATGTCCAGACCATTTAAACAGTATGAAATTTAACATAGATAAATATATAGCAGAGTTTTGTTTCTAAGAGTTTGCTAATAGAATCGTATCAGGCGTTTGTATCTTGCATATTTGTCTACATAATTTGACACTGTAGTACTGTAGCACTGTACTACCAGTGTAGTATATAAAATAGCCCATGCTATACTAAATGTCGACAAAGTCCACCAGCTAGAATTGCAACGTGCGATCTTCAAATCTCTCAGGAAGCCGCATGTGAGAACCCCGCGGCATCCATTGGCAACGCTGAGAGGCGGAACGCACACCACACGAGGCGATGTCCGGCTCGTCTCAGAGACTAACCCTGAGATTCTCAGCTCAAAATTATCGCAGAATTATTGTGGCAAATTGTCAAGCACGCGTTATCTGCTGTGATTGGTTGAATGAAATGTCAGCAGCCTTCTCAATTTTGATCTAGGAATCTCGGGGTAAGCGCTGTTAAAAATATCTAATATACTAAATATCTAATATACTATCATATGTTTAATAATTTTAAGCACTTGCGTAATTATGTACCTACCTAAGTAAGCGAGTAACATTGATCCCGCAGTCAAACTGTATGTGTAGTTTTGCGGGAGTGTGTGTAGCTTATAAGTCTACTTTGTATTTTTAATAATAAAATAAATAAATAATTAAAATGTTTTTTAGCTTGCATAATAAACTATTTCGAGTTAAAGAGTGCGCCAGACATTTGTTTTAACATCGTCACTATTCAAACTATTTTAATGCACCATAGCATTATTTTATTTGTATACAGCTGCATTTGAACTGGCTTTAATAAGTCTTTGTCATACTATATATCGGTAATTCACACAAAACATGGCACTTAGCACCTCTATCCGGATTTCCGGTCACAAATCACAGAGTGTAGACAAATCGATTAGCGCACGGCATTGTCTTGTTTTCCGTCAAACTGGAATGATAATTATTGCTTTTATGAACATAATTATGAACTAAATAATCGTAAATAATAGCTTCATCAACTGGATACTAGTTTATAAAAGGTATTTCAATGCATGACGTATCTATTTAATGACGCTGTCTTAAAAAAGTAGATATAAAAAGCCGTTATTTCCTGTAACCTGTTTACAAATTAAATCTTATATCTAGTTAATGACAACTTTACAAACTACCTTATCTAAATTAAATCGAATCTTAACTAACTATCAACTACCAGGTCAGCTTGTCTTTTGACATAGCTTGTTTTTTCACTTATTTCAGTCCAGTGCTGTTCTTCTCCACTTCTTTGGCAAGTCGTACTTCCATCTCTTTATCTGTCCTCCTCCTTGTCTCTTTCCATTTCTTGGGTACTATTATGTTAAAAAAAGAAAACCGAAATCGAAATATCGAAAAAAAACAAAATTAAATTATTTTATATCGAATCTGATAATCTGTAAATTATTTGGCACATTTATTTTTATTATTACGTTTTTATCAATCTCGGGAATCTGAGGTTTCGCTCCTTTGAAAGGCGTGCCAGGGGCCGGAGATAACTCGCAGAGGCCTTGTTAGACATATGTAACACCAAACGAAGATTATTCCTGTATGTACTACATAAGTGCACCCGAGGACAATCCCCGGTTGATGCAGGACTATTGTTAAATATGAAGAGACAAATAATTGGGCTATGGGTTTGGGAAATTTAGTGGATCGATTGCCTAAAACTTTAGAATGACTATTGGCCCCTGCCTGACTATTGTTGAACTACACGGCTATACAATGGCAGAGGGTGACTTGAACACTCAATTAATGGCCCCCCATAAACAGTCGCTAGCACTTGAGTGACGTACCGCGAAGGGTGCAACATATACGGAGTTTCTTGAGTAGTGGAGAGGTATACCACGGCTAACAGGATAATCCCGGCAGTACGGTCAAGATCCCTACTATACTATCCCCCGTTTGCTCTTGCGAATCTGCACTCAAGCCAGCCAATAAAGGCAAGCTGGAGATTAGGAACAAGACTTCTCCCTGGAAATCAGCTCTGTGAGGTCGCCACTGCCCAACAGATCGCCACAAAGCTGCCCTGCGGATTGTATCTCTCTTAGTCAAGCCCCTTACCCTAGGTATGTAGCGGCAAAGTAGAATCTACCGGCACCGACTTAGGGTTCACTGGAGCACACCAGCCCCACCAAGACGTCAACGTAAAGATACTGCGGTGGGGTTAATAATATTATTGCAACAACAACTCAAAGTAAAGCAGATTTATTGCACAGCGAAACCTATTTAACCAAACCTACAAATGTCACATAGTATTTGACCTAATTTCACAAAGGGAACGTTTGACATTTCAAGCCCATTACAGGTTATTCTAGCTTCTCTTCGTCGAATCGATGATTCCACAATTATATGAGTTTTGACCAGAATTCAGCGTTTTCATTTGCCTCACAAAAGTTCTTCAGGGTGCAGGTTTTGTTGCACAGAGTGCACGATAGGAGGTGAGACATTGTTTGGGACGTAGCTGCGCAATCGCACTTCGGGTCATTGGAGTACAGCCATCTAACTAGTTGTGCCCGCAGCGATCCACTTGGCTTCGGAGTCGGTTTAAAGCGATAGTTTAAAGATTTCCAGGTGGGCCATGGAAGTTGGTGGCCTGCAGGGAGCTTTTCTGTAGGCCCAACATAGTCAGTCGAGGAAGATGTTTGAGGAGCCACAGTCTCTTCTTTGCTTCATTAGACCTGCTTAATTAATGAGATTTTTCAAGCTGATGATATTGACATCTTTACTATCAAACTTTATCAGTGTCACTAGAGTGTGTGAGTGTGTGTGTGTGAATTCTCTTCATCATCAGCCTTTTAAAGTTCTCACTGCTGGGACTCAGGCCTCCTCTCTATGAGAGGGAATGGGCCGTAATCCAGTCTTCGAATTATTGGGCCTAGAACATGCCGGTTTCCTCACGATATTTTCCTTCACCGTTTTGAGAGCAGTGGTGACGAAGTAATTTTACACAAAGTAAAACGCCTGCCTGGGTCCGAACCCACGACCCCACAACTTGTAAGTCGCGGCCGATACCACTGGGCTAACACTGCTATTTTCTCATACAGAGAAGGGATGGGTTGTGATAACCACTAATATGCGTGTAATGCCAGTAAGTATTTTTAACGGTTTCATTAGTCCAGGTTTAGGGGAGGTCTATGTAAGAACAGTATTGAAAGTATTGGATGTCTTGAAACTTTGTTGATGTTGAGCCCAAGTTTTTTTCTTGTTTCCATAATCTACAAAACTCTCCTATTTTGATATTTTCTGGTTAATTTCGTTGCGGGATCCAAGACAGTTAAATTCATTCTCCGGGACTTCGTCGAGCTTCATTGCCTCGGCGCTTTTCTGGTGGTCATCACTGTTGATTCTGGCTTTCAGGAGTTGCAGTGGTTTGTGAATTTTGCGGTGGGATTATCGAAAAAATAAAATAAAAAACTACATATAAATATAACATTTTTATAGAAAAATTTTTTTAGATATTTGCTCGTATACGTGACTCACATGGGCAACCGAGCATCAAACCCGCATCGACCGATCCTAATCACTGAACCATACCAAACTAATTAAGAAAACACAACCCCTATATTTCACCCTCTATGGGAAAATAGTAACCTTTACAAAACCACCCTACTGTCACACTCAGAAGAGCAGCCGGGCATCGAACCCTATGTCAGACACTTACTGAGCTACTAAACCATAGAGTTACTTGCAAACCCTCTGGGGTCTAAACAAGTAACATTCTATCATAACCAGACCTTTTTTGTTTTTTTTTTGTCTTTGAGAAATGCTCATGCATAATACTCTACCGCGGGGAGATAGCGCAGTTTTGTGGGCCTACATAACTCACTAAAACTCCACGGTGTCCTCCTGTGCCGCTTATAGCGGGAACACGGGCACGCGTTAGCACTAATCCGTGAACCTATCGCGGCTTTACAAAACCGGACCCCTTCACTGGGGAGTACCCCCATCACCGGCGCACCAGAACAAATTACACGCCGTGACCACCCCAGGGACCAAACTAGCACATGGGCACCAGACGAACCCGTGTATGGCACACTTGGTCGTCCCCCTCCCCGCCTCGACAATGTTCGATGATTTTCCCACTGCTGAGACACAGGCCTACTCTCTGGGACACTCACTCCGGATTGGTAGATGTCACATGTCTTCGACTTTTTAGCTCTAAGACATGCCAGTTTCCCCACGATGTTTTACTTCAAGTTTTTGTGAGAAAAGTGATGAAATAAATTAGGTAAGTACACATAGTAAAACGCCTGTCTGGGTTAAAACCTGCGACTTTCTCGTAAGTCGGTTATAGGCGTACAGTTCATAATGTTTGGTATTGTCCCATGGGATCAATGGACCCTGTGACATTTCGGTAGCATATACCAATTTTATACTTATAGTAGTATATTTTTCCGACTTCAAAAAAACGCAGGTAATCAATTTGACACGTATGTATGTAATATTGTTGGAACTGCACAATATTCACATATGTTACTCTATGTGGGCTTCTAAACATGTGTGCCAAATTTCATAAGTGTATTTATTTTTATTTATTTATTCATGAAATAAGAGACAACCATACAAAGTAACTTAATAATAAACACGATAGACAAAAATCATTTAAAGTAATTTTGACAATAAAATTTAGGCAGGTTGGAGAATGAGAAAAGGTAGATTGTAAAAATGGTTTGGTTGTCTTTGGAGTGATTCGCCCTATGCCCTCGTACTAGTATAAAACTGTATCACGAGCGGATAGTCTTCCTCAACCTTAGAATAACAGATTCCCACAAGGTTCCAGTTACAGTTACACATAATTAGTTAAACCGATTACTTAATGTACAGGTAATAAATTATAGTACAGTTATATTAATTAAGTTACATGATTGGAATTGTCTGTGTTGTTTTGTGTTCGGATATGGGTGTAGGGGTATGTTTGTATGTATGATTTTCCACGCATTTCTCCGAAACTACTTGTTGGATCGTGCCCATTATTTTTTTTATTAGATTAGGTATCTCTCAACTTAGCGAATAGTGCAAATTTCCTCATAATCGGCTCAGCATTTTGTAAAGATATAGAACTTACAACCGAACTCCTTAGCGATTAACAGCACGATTGTGTAAATTAAGTTATTATGGGTATTTTGTCAATCCTTCAGGTAACTAACTATAGAACTTGCTCACTTTTTAATGTAAGTGTACTAAAACCAAAAAAAAAGAAACAAAATACTTTTTCACACAAAAAAAAACCGACTTCAAAAGCAAAATACTGAAAAGTGCCAAATAACTTTCGTTTCGGAAGCCGGTGTCTTTGGTACTTCTTTATTTTGCAGTTTTTTGTATTTTGTTTGTGAAGTAGGTTTTTTTTTTAATGTTTTGACAGTCATTTTCGCTGATTGAGGTTCATTTTAGGCTAAGAATCCCTCTTTTTAACATGGTTTCGTAACTTCGATGCCATTTGCTATACTCACTTATCGAACCTGTATACTTACGACGAGATTTATTCACTCAACCATCGTATTTTAATGACGTTCAATTTGTTTATACGTCTATTATCACACTAATATTATAAAGGCGAAAGTTTCTGATGATGTTTGTTACTTCTTCACGCGCAAACAGCTCGGCAAATCTGGATGAAATTTGGCACAGAGATAGATTATAGTCAGGTTAGTTATGCAGTTAGTGTTATTCGCATAGGATACTTTTAATCCCGCAGGCGAAACCGCTGGTAGAAGCTAGTGATACATATTTTTCATAAAATTGATTATATGAAGTAAATCTGTCTTGTTGGTCTAGTGATCTCAAGCGCCTTCGGTGAGCATTTGGTCCTGGGTTTGATCCTCAGGACGGGTTAAGTGAAGGAGTTGGGGATCTCCACTGCATGGGTTACTTAGACCTCAAATAAATTGGGAAAAGAGTTAGCATAATGAGACCCTCATTTGAAACAGTCGGGCATCGAACCCGTGTCAGACGGGCACTACTCACTGAACCATAGTGTGTCGTGAACCGTGCGAGTACATCACAAGTGTGTGGGATGCCATGCGTGGAGCTCTACCGGTGTGAGTAGTGCGGTTGGTAGGATGCTCTACTTTGAGCTAGGAGAAATATGTGGTGAATTACTTAAATTGGTATTATTTTTTTTGTTTGAAAAAACAAGTTTCTTTTCATTCTATTTTTTACAAGCTTCGTACTTAGGAGTTACTATACTTACGCTATCACTGTCACAAATTATTCTGGTTGACTTTTCATTCTTTATAACATTTCTTAGATATAAATATGAATAAGTTTTACTATGAGATCAACGCGTGATCGAATCAGAAATGTAGAGATCCGCAAGAGAACCAGGATTACTGACATAGCCCGAAGAATTGCCAAACTTAAGTGGCAGTAGGCAGGGCGCATTGCTCGCGGCGATGGGGCAGAAAAGTTCTGGAGTGGCGACCTCGAACCGGAAGACGTTGCGTTGGAAGGCCTCCCACCAGGTGGACCGATGATCTGGTGAAGATTGCGTGGATCCGCTGAATGAGAGACGCACAGGACCGGTCAATGTGGCGACGCTTGGGGGAGGACTATATCCAGCAGTGGACGACTTTGGTCTGTTATGATGATGAGATCAACTCTGATATATATAAAACAAAAACAATTGTACCATAAACTGACATACATTGACATAATTATTTTATGTTCGCATATCTCGACATAAATAAACCTGGAGATTAGCTTCCTACTGTTTTTGCGTTTTCAAGGTTATTCACATTGTAAAAGCTGTTCTTATTAAAGCGCCTTCAGCATATTAAGAGCCTCCCGAGATTTACTATAGAAGCCCATCGTTGCAAAGACGGATGTCAATAAGTCAAGGGACATCCGTAATAACGGCAATATTCATTCACATTTCAAATTACTTTCATTAAGTATTCACCTCACGCGAGTAACAGCCGGTTGTGGGAACTTGGGAAGTAGGCTTTGAAGGTATTTGGAACTAGAGAATAATGGGCTATTGCAATTTTGAATTTAATGATATATTCTATTCTTCGGTTTATTAAGCTTAAGATTAAATGAGAGAGTGGACTTCCTTTTCTAAAATGTAGAGGGAGAGGTACTGGAGTGACTTGGTACAGACAAATTATAAAGTCCCTAATAATCTTCGCTTGATATAAAAAATCAAACTCTACTATTAGTTCTACTTCCCCGGCTCACTTTAGTAGACTTGGAATTACCATTTTAAAACAATTTGAGATGCTATGTAGTTTCATTACTTTGACAAACAAGTCTTCCGTAGGGTCAAATCGCCCCAGTCACCTAACAAAGGAAGACAACTCTCAATAATCTAAAAATCTGAATGTCGTCTGTATAGATGTCATGTATGGGTTTAATATAAAATAAAGTAATTAAGATGTACTTACGTCATAGTTTTGTACAAAGAGCATGCATATTATGTGCAAACACTTGATAGATACACTTGACGACATTTTTATTAACATCATTTACAGCGGGTAGATTATCGGGTGAGCTCAAAATCGAATACTAGAAATGGCCGCAAGTAAATTGCGAACATTCATTTTAATGCCTGTTTTCACTAACATTATGTGACACCTAAATAAAGTTCTTAGTAAATATAGTATAATTATAAGTAAATAAAGTATTGGATGTCTAACCCGCGGCGGGCTTCGGTTTAGCGTCAAGAGCTGGAAATCCAATAGGCATATATTGAACCTTGATTTGATTTGACTTATTGGTTTGCCCGTAGTTAAATTGATCTTTACATTTTTTTTTCGTTTAAATATGTCAAAATTTGCCAAATACTGCAATAATGAAAAAGAGCTCAAGACAAAGTGGCGTGGACACAGTTCGACAGCGAATCCATCTAAATTTTCTAGGACAGGCACGACCTTCAGCAATGATGAACACGAACAAAAAGAAGAGCAATATTAAAATGACACACAACAAAATACCGCCACTTACCCACTAAAGCAGAGCCACTTACCATCCATACCCACACATCACCGCCCTCCACACAACATCCGTATGTTACACGCGGACTCACTTACACATACACACAGCACTAACACACAAGCAAGAAGTTCAACAGGTGTGTATATAAGTATGTGGTTATACAGCGAGTTGCTAATTTGTTCAGAGATGTTTGAAAATTTATTTGTGTTAATTTGTTACAATTTTGTAAAACAATAGCTCGCATATTTTAAAGTCATACGTCGTCTTTCAGCTGAAATATTCACTTGGCTCGTAGTTAAACCCGTAATCATGAATTACTTTATTAATTAAACACTAAGTTTCTCACGCGGCATCGCTTCTGTGGCCTCTGTACAGTAGGAATCGTTCACTTTTTCGGTATAATAAGATGAGATTCGGGATGAAAAGTATAGATAAAAAAACCCGTCTGCTTAAGATGCAAACAAGAAGGAAATCATGCTGTTCAGTCGGAGGAAACATCTGGTTTTGGTTAGCCAGCTCGCGATTATGTTGTGTTTATTGATTGTTTTAATTAACTTTTTTTGTATATACCATTTGTTTTTGATAACATTTTTTTTCGAATTATTACATTTAAACATATAAGTGTTATATATTTTTGAAAACCCTTTATTTTGATACCCCACATGACGGGCAAAATGGCAAAAAAATACAAAAATTGGGCCCCCCAATATGGCGGCCAAAATCCGCCATTTTTCTATCTTCCAATTTTAATATTTGTGACACTAGCATGATTAAGACGAATCGATTGACGTAGGAATCATCAAAATTGGCCAACGCGTTTGGTCTCTAGAATGCCAAATAGGTACAAACATACATACATAGACTGATAAACACATTACCCTCCTTCAACTGCCCCATAATCACTCTACACAATCTATCTATAAAATCGAAGCAAAAATGTCAGATTATTCTCCCAATACATTTGTAACAAGGTCGACGTACAGCATCTCCTGAGAATCTAATTTATATAGGAATTTAGAGGAGTTCCTTTCATCATCACTTTTGCTGAAGGACGTTCACTAGTTCTGAACATAGGCCTTCTCCAAGTATCGCCAAATGGACCGGTACTGTATCTCGCATCCAGCGATCCGACCGACGATCCGTTCTGCAACAATATACCCATCAAAATTTTAATTTATTAAGTCAATTAAAAAAAAACCTTGAAATTGCTCCATGCACGACACAAAACAATAAAATCGAAGTGAAAATGTCAGCATTCTCTCCCCAGACATTAGTAACAAGGTCGCACGAACAGCGTCCCTAGAGAATCCAATTTACATTGGAATTTGGAGCATTTCTTTTGAAGGAAATAAATTGGATTACCGTAATAAATCGTCCGTCAGTACTGGAGATAAATTGATATCTCCTCCTTATCTGAGAAGTTTATCTAAAAAAATGTGTATATATCGCTATGTAAATGATTGAAAAAAAATCAGTTTAATTTTATTCTGTTTACTCACTTTGTCCGTAAAAAAATGTCTGTATGTTTTGATTTATGTTAATTAATGACGCCTCGATAGCGGAACGGAATTGAATGAAATTTGGAACACTTCATATTTTTTATCCCAGTAGTACATTATCTTGGGATTAAAAAGTTTTGCATCGTGTAGGAGCTAGTAAATTATTATTTTTGAAGTCTTTGAATAACAATTACTATACATATTATCATTGACGTCAGAGACATTATGTTTAGCGCAGTGACCATCGACTATACAAACCATTGTGAAGTAAGATTTTCTTTAAAAAAATAAGCGCGAAACACGAAACATCATTCAAGATTTCAATTTTCTGATCGAAATCACAAAATGTATTTTTAATATCGAAAATTACTTTGGTATCATGCTGTATATCTTATCACTACGTTACCTTACCATATGAGTAATCTACCAACTTATATATGCAGTCTAATAAATCTAAAAACTACGTTATTCCATCGACACAAGGTTTAATTTTTTACACCTCAATTGTTTAACAAACTTGGTAGGGACATGCAATAAAGCCAATTTAGTAAGACCTCCCACTTCCCTCGCAGTCGTTTAAAAAAGGATGTGCAAAGGTAAATCGCATAGAAGTTCATAGGTCAAGAAAATTTGGACACTTCGCGTTCCGATTTTGAAAACTGAATTAGTTATTCATTCGCGAGTTGGACGTCGCGCGTGGCGGCCATTTTAAGTTTTTTTCTTTTTTTAACTGTGTTTCATTGGTAGTTCGGTATAGTGCCAAAAGTTTTTGGAAAAAGTGATTTTTGGATGATTTTTCCTTGAAAACCCAGTGTTTATGTGATTTTCCTTTCATGTAAGTAAACTGTGTGTTATTGTTGTTTTTCTTGTGACGAAGTTTAGATAATGTTAAAATCCATTTGATAACCAATGTCCTACGTATTTATCAACGTTAATTTTGTATCAGGTGATTATTACGTTATCATAGATATATTTAACGCATTTTTAGAGGTAAATTAACCACATTAATAGTAACTATTGCAATAATTATTTGTAAACTAATATCAAAAAGAGGTAAAATTGGTTATATGCTTATAAAAGGTAAACTTTGGAAATACTGATCAGATTTAGATTTTTTTTACTGATACGAGTAGATACTCGCTCGTAGCTAGACTATCGCTCAATGCCGTAGGCTATTTTTTATCCCAAATAAAGCACGGTTCCTGAGCGAGGATCGAAGTAAAGAGAAAAATCTAGTCTACTAAAGTTATTACTACTTTCTGAGATTCAAAATCAAATAGTAAATTTCAAATAAACCATAGAGGTACTTTTGAATTGGCAAACAAAAAACAAAAGATGACTGTAGTTGCAAATTCGCAAGCATCAGTAGGAACTTGAAGAATTTGCAAGAAACTCGACGGACACTCTTTGCCATCAGTTTTAATTACAAGTTTTTGGTTACATAATTCTTGTTGAAAAAATACATATATGTGAGAACGATGTAAAAAGACGTGCACGTCAAAGCGTCTAGAATAACAAACAATTTAAAAAAAATACAATAACAGATTAAGATTAGTAAGTTATTAGAGCTGTCAAAACCTCATATGTAGAGGTCGTCAGCTTTATCTACCTATTTGAATAGAGATGCAGCATTTATCATTTATATCAACATCGCCTTTTAACGGTTCCCACTGCTGGGATATAGACCTCCTGTCTGTGAAGAAGGAATGGGCCATAATCCACCACGCGGGCCCAGTGCGGGTTGGTTCATTTATATACTTGAGTATATTATGATGGATGAGTCATAAAAATACATGCTTATGTACTTTTAACAACGCGTGCAACACTTAAAATGCTATTAATGTAATCTATCAATACATAACATCACATCACGCCTGCTTTGCACCTGTATGTGGGTAGGTAGAGTTGTAAAGTAGTGCCACATTTTGGAAATCATGGTAAGTCCCAGCAGATAGGTCAAAATCGTTTCTTATGTCCGCTTTGACCTAGTCATGTTCTCCATTACGTCCCATGTGAGTACCATTACGACTTTTATGGGTTAACACTTTAATGGCTAAACTTACTGGTTTTGCCAATGGGTAGGCAGAAACTTCAGAACGCCACCTCCTACGTACTCCTTTTGCTTCACTAACCGATTTAAAAAAAGGAGGAGGTTCTCAATTCGTTGGAATCTTTTTTTTATGTATGTTCCCCGATTATACAAAGACCCATGGACCGATTTGGAAAATTGTTCTTTTATTTGGTAGGGTATTATATATGTATATATATTTTAATATTTATTTCTATTATATATTAGTATTTTTCTTTTCTTCCTAATTGGTCCCATGGTCATCAGATCAGGATCTGATTTTGGGATCCTGGAGAAATCGAGGAAACTCCTCAAATATTATAGGCATACATATAGCGATTTTGCATCAACAATGCAATCATTTGCATTCACAAAATATCATTTGGTTAAGTGGAACTGATGATGAAGAAGACCACAAATGGCCACTGGAACTCCTTAATGCTAACTATGTCACGGGTATAAGATATCTCGAATAGTTAACCGACTATGATGAAGCAAATACTTATAAATAAATGGTACCAACTGATGAAACACCGAACATCATCAAACTGATCTGATGATGAAGCCGGAAGGTAGATACTGGAAATCCGAAATAAAACAATGTATCCTAGTCGTGTTTGGGCTTATTGGAATCGTCATGAGATGTGACGTCTTTGACTATAAATGATTTTCATGGCAATTGGAGGTACCTTCTAAAACTAAAAAGAGATAAATAAAAAACTTTTTAACAGAAACAATAGGTACCAAAGACACCGCAAAAGAAAGTAATTCTTCGATTTATAGTGTTTTGTTTTGGAAGTCCAAAACGACTTCTTTTTTCTTTTTTTTGGTTAAAAAGTTTTTTTTTTAGGTTTAATACATCTGATCATGTGAAGTGGGTTGAATGCCTAATATTGTTATAGCTCACGCAGATAAATGAGAGAAGAATAAATTGGTTCGCAAACGATTTGTGGAAAATTGTGGAAAACAAAATACTCTTTCATGACTCACATGGAAAAACACATTTATGTATAAGGACTAATAACAAGCAGTGTGCATACATTATCGATTGATGCTGCACAGATATGCTCTGGCCAATAGAGAAACCTTAAATTTATTAAAAACAATACCACAGGAACCATTTTATCTATACCACAGGAACTATTTTACCAGGATGAAAAGTAAAAGTATTTTCATAATTGAATCGATACTTTGTCTCCTAATGTCTCTTAAGAAGAGGTCCCCCTAGTTTAAGATGCAGGGTTCCCTAATTGTGTACAGATCTTGTTCATCGAGCGCCTGTTTAAGTCTCTTCTACCAACCAGTTGTATTTTTATTTTTTTTATTTTTATTTATTCACATTATAAATCTAATTATTATTATAACTTATAGACCATAAAAATTTTAATCTGTAAATCTGTAAATTTTTGGTACAAATATTTTTATTATTATTATTATTTTATTATTATTACTTTCAGAGATTGCTCCTACAGGCAAACAAATATTCACAATTATTTACTTGTTACTCTTTTTAGGGTTCCGTACCCGAAGGGAAAAAAGGAACGCTATTGATGTCACTCAACTGTCCGTGTGTCTGTCCGTCTTTTGTTACACAAGTTTTACAGCCAAACGATTAGAGCTACAGTCTCCAAATTTTCACATTTTGCTGACCCAAAGTCATACAAGTTGTCAAAAAATATTTTTAAATATTTTTTTTCGCTTCCCGCTTTCTCATACAGCAAAAGGGTAAAGTTGTTTAGAGCTCGTTGGGTAGATAAATACTGAATTTTTTATTTTAAAAAAATCTTATGAAAAACAAGGGAATGAGAAGCCACCAGTCAGTTTATTTTTATTTTTTACAAAATTTCTGCAGATTTTTTTAACTTCCCAATGACCTATGAACTTGAAGTTTGGTGATAATGTTTATAATTTATTATTACGTATATTTTACAAACAAATACCAATATATTGATAATCCAGATTTTATCTTCGAAATGCCTTCTGAAAAATCATTTTTCCTATTACAACCAACTTGATTTTGCGGTTTAGTACGGAACCATAAATGTGCGAAGTCTGACCCGCACTTGGCTAGTTTTTTTGTATTAATCTCTGCCTATCCCTTAGTTAGTATAACACAGGTATGATGATAGCGTTTTGTAATTTTTATCAGCAGGTCATCGCCTATGACATAATCATTGTATACAATCCTTTGATGACCGTGAATCTGTACATACCTATACGTTTACCTTTTATTAGAATTATTTTGTTATTTACCCACTGTTACATCATAATTAACAGCATGTTTTACGATCAAAATAGTGATTAACGAATGATGTCTATCGATGCTGTTTATTATAAGGAAAATCCTACACTGGTAGACCTTTTTGTTAGTATAGACCTTATTGTAAAGCCAGGTGCTCAGTACTCATGACCGGCGTGTGTGTATGACTAGATATGTGAACGTGAGTGAAGCAAAAGAAGTATGTAAAGTTCGAAGCAGGTGGCGTTCTGTAGTATCTGCCTACCCCCATGAGAGAATGGCGTGCCGTATTACCGTATCGACCGTTCCTGTGGCTTTCGCATCCAGCAGATTCCTGCATTCCTAACTAAATCATCGGTCCACCTAGTGGAAAACCTGGCAATCTTTCATAAAAATATAAAATATATTTTCCCCAATGCTAAAAACTGAATGCCACGTTAAAAAAACAATTTTACCGTGTTTTGCAATCTTATCTGTTATCAGTTGTGATAGCGTTATCAGTAGAGGATAGCAATCAAATGACACTGTCCAATGTACTTGACGAGAATACTACCTAGACTTTTACTTTGTTAGTTTTACTGCCGCACTTTTTATAGTTCTCGCCAAACTTCTTGGGCGTCCTGAAGTTGGATACAACGGCTGTGCAGTAGTAAATCTCATACAAAAACAGCACCGATTTTTTTTTATTTATTACACCGGTTTGCTCTTGACTCTTGTTTAGGTCAGAGGTGACAGAGACAAAGTCGACCTAACTTTGAAGAGATTCGGGTTGTATTCGTTCGGAAACACAGACACAGGCAGTGAGTTCCACTCTTTTGCTGTGCGCGTTATGAAGGATGTTTGGAAGCGCTTGGTGCGAATTGGTGGAATGGCATCTAGGTGAGGATGGTAACTTGCAGTGCGTCTAGATGTCCGATGGTAGAAAGGGGCCGGTTTGTGCCTTGCACATCGGAAAGCCAACTTCAGGGCTCCTTAACATAGATTTAGTAATACAATCTGTGCTAAGGAGCGCTTTAACGCCCGTTAACGTCTCTGGGTGTGGCATTTCAGTTATGGTCACATTTTATCATCATCCGTTCAGTCAGTTCAGTATTTTACATAGTCCGGATGCCCACCTGCACTCCACAACCCAGTAACAGCGTTTCTGGCATCTGACGACAAGTATCTAACAACTGTCAATGATCTACTTACGTTACGGAAAGGTTGTAGTACTGCTTTGTTCGCTGCTGAACCCAGGATCTAGAACCTCGTGTCTCAGGTTCAGCCCGGGATTCTCAGTAGCAATCCGGGTTATTGATTTGTGCCATAGCATTTGTAGGCTAATTGCCATCAACCAGGCACATATCCAAAATCACAAGGTCACAAATCTGATGATGTAATAGGGGATGAGTATACTGGCTCGACGGGGTCGAGTGATTTAGAGGAAGTTTTCTCCAAAAGTCAGCCCCAAATTCCAAATTTGTTTGAAAAAACTTCACGCGACTCAGTCGCTATAACATATTTGGAGATTGGAAGTGGAGTCGTACTGGAGGACATGACTCGGAATATAAAGATTAGTATACTAGGTGTTTTTTTTATATACCATAACTCTAGGATATGAATGAGACCATATCAAAGAATCAACTGGCATATTCATTATTTTCCAATCACAATTTTAACAATCGATATGTATATGTCGTAGGATGATTTGATAATTCGAATCTTCGCGAAAATCCTAGGGGTTTTGCGAAAACGCGGATAATTAGACATAGGCGAAAAATTATCCAAGTACGATTAGTACTTTGGCAACATAGTCGACGGAGCCCCGCTGCGCGGGGCTCCTATTTCCGTCCGCAGGGTCTAAAGTAACCTAACACGAACGAGATGACGGGAGCTGAGTTCGCTCGCTTTGCTCGCTCACTTCAGCTCCCGTCATCTCGTTCGAACCTAACCTGTCCGTGTCGGGGTGCCCTAAGCTTCGCCTATGTCTAATTATCCGCGTTTTCGCAAAACCCCTAGGATTTTCGCGAAGATTCGAAGTATCAAATTACCCTACGACATATATATATATATATAGTAAAAGTACTGTAGCAATTTCCGATTATATACTTCTCGGAAATCTCAAAAAAAAAATAACACGATCACAAAGATATAATCTTTACACTAATTACTTAATATATAATTGATAAAAAATTTGCGTAGGTTTTTATATATACAAACAATCATTAAATTTTTTGGTTCATTACAAATGATAAATAAGAATTTCTTTTGCTGCTAAATATTTATTACCCGACTACGGCGAGGCAAAAGGGTGGGTTATGTTTTTGACCGGTACCAGCGGCTTCGCCCGCGTGATAAGTGTTTTTCTATTCCAGGGTAAACAAGAAATATTTTGAAAAAATTGCAAGGATACGCTACGATCATATTGTTTAAATATGTAAGTTTCTCATTTAATTGAATACCAATGTAATTATTTTGATAAATAAAGATTCTTTAACCACGTAAGTTGAGCGTAGCGTATCATTGCATTTTTCCAAAATATTTCTATCACTTCTATAAATATATTTTTGGTAACGACCACATTGAGTAGCAGACATGATGATAGATGAAAGATAATTAATATTTATGAAGAGATAATAGCAATCGATCCTCTGCAAGGTTGGCGAAATAACTTAAAATGTCAGGTGATGACGCAAAAGTAGACTTTGCATAACTTGTATGTTTGTGTGCTGTGGTAAACGTAAATATGTCTGTTGCTAGACTAATCTAAGATGCTAATGATATTGATAAGACAAAACATGTGACATCAGACCAAGAAGGATCTGAAATTGGTTCATTGAGCAAGCTTGATGATGACCAATGCAATGACAGAATAGTACATAGTCACTTTTTGATGTTAATAATTCATGTCAACCTAACATCATGCCTCTACCCTGTTTTAGCCAGTTAAGGCGATATATACGCCCCAATGTAAACGCAGTACTGATGATGATACTCGATGCAAAAATATCAATATTGAACCTCCTTTTGAACAGTTTTGTTTGCAAAATATTATTTGATTTACACATGCTATGTCAGTTATGAAGAAATTCCAGCCATCAGTTTTTCTATTTAAAAATATTTTTAAACATCCAAGTCGTTTTGGAGGAGTATCCAAAAGTTGCGAAAAATATCGTGTTGCAAATTATTTTTTTAAGCAAAACTAGGTATTTGTTATATGAAAAAACCATGTTTAAAAAATAATGTACATGAAACAATAATAAATATTCTTTTTTCAAACCTGTTAACCTAGCCGTTACTAAGGAGTATGCTTCAGAATGTTACCGTTTTACGGCACTAAAGCGTTTAAAGGCCCTTAATTACAAATGTTATGTTATTTGTTGCTGAGATTTTTTTTCTGATGGATAACCCAAAAACTATTAGGATCAATTGATCAATTCACATGACTTTAGATTTATTAGCAAATTTTTCGGGGCGGGTGTATTTTTCGTGGCCATCATTGAATTGATGACAATGGTTAGCCACATCACGAAGTGATCTATTCTAAGGCCACGATATATTCATGAAGATGACCGCAGAAGATTATCTCTGAAATAAGAAAAAAACTGCTGTTCAGGTCACTTACTTTCGAATGAGTTGATATTTTTATTTCGTGATAACAGGGTTTCCCATAGCGTATTTTTTTCATATTCGTGAGTGCTTAGACCCATTGACAAATCACTAAATAATTTAAAGTCACTCTGAATTTATGAAAAAATAATTAAGTGAAAATGCGGACAGAGAACTCCGACTGAATTTCCTAAGTAAAAAGTCATAATTCGAGGTTTGGATCCCGCCTATTTCCTCCTCCAATATTGGATATTGGAGGAGGAAATAGGCGGGATCCAAACCGGAGTCGGAGTTCTCTGTCCGCATTTTCACTTAATTATTTTTTCAAAATTAAAAAAATATTCCATAATTGAATAATAAAGATATACGTTATGCTTCTATGTTTTTCTTTTTACCGACTTACCAAAAAGGAGGAGGTTCTATGTTCGACTTCTTGTATGTTTTTTTGTTTTTTTTTTTTATGTTCTTTCACCGAAATCTCCGTCAATTGTGGAGCGATTTTGAAAATTTTGTTTTGTTTGAAAAATTACCCCATTTTATTAAGTGGTCCCATTTTAATATGGTGAAGATCTGATGAAGAACTTCGAAGATTAAACAGAACTCTTCAATAAATAACGGCAAATCTCTCGGAATCGCTGCAATCGCATGTCTGTTTATTGTTTATACCATTTCATACATAACATCACGCCAGTACGCTCTTAAGGGATACGCAGATCTCTCATTTCACCCTTTATGTTCAAGTTTCATGATATTCGGCTAATCTATTCTGGCGTTAAGGTAATTACTAAACAACTTGCCTATTCGGCAGGTACAACTAAAAAGTGAAATAAAAAAATCCTTCCAAATAAAAAAACTACAAAGTGAAAAATAACTTTATTTTTGGAAGTGTCCATAACGCAATAAATTGGTATCTATGAAAGACACCGACTTCAAAATATAAAGTTATTTTTCACTTTATAGTTTTTTTATTTGGAAGGCGGTAGTATTTTTTTGTAAAAAGTTTTTTTTTACATTTATATTTGGCAACTTTGTAAAGTAGGCCTCTATTGACACAATTAAAAGTTAACATACTATTATTGAGAAATCGGTCTTCAGTAATATATGACTGTACATCACAGGTAGAAAACCGATGGAACCTTAGACTAGGTTCATTGTTTGAATCTCTCTACAGCCACAATAATATAACAGCTTTCAAACTAAAATACGTAAAGTACGGAGTAACCTTGGCATGTTGGCTACACATAAGTTTCGGATGGGTGACCGCGTTCAATGCATTTTTATTATTTTATTTCTATGTTACGCTTTCATATCCGGTCGGACTTTACGTACTGTAAGATGACTAACATATAACATAACATCACACCTATTTTTACTCGGCTGCAAGGAAAGGTCTTGTTTGTTTGTATGTATGTAACATTCTTTATTACCTCATATCTTTCGAACCACGCCACACAAACACACACACTAAAAATCGTTAGATACGTCTTGACCGCCCAAGTGTTCTTCGATAGTTGAATTAAAAGAAAGCAAACATGGTGGCTTTTGGGCGCCATATTGTGCGATTCATATTTTTTTTTCTTTCGTACCCATCGTGTGGGGTATCAAAATGCCGGCTTTTAAGAGGTCATTACAAAAATATATACCACTTATATGTTGAAAAAGTAAAAAAAAAAATTATAACTAAAACATGTAAATAAAAAATCAAAAACCCGACTGCTTAAGAAGCGAACTAAAAAGACGTAAACAAGAAAAAATCATGCTGTGCAGTTGCAGGATCAGGGGGTCAGCCAGTTCGCGAATATGTATCCTCCGACTGCACAGCATGATTTTATTCTTGTTTATGTCTTTTTAGTTCTCTAAGCAGTCGCGTTTTTTTTTATTCTATTATATTTTATTCTATTCTATCCACTCGTGGTGGCCCAGTGGCTAAGACCTCGGCTCTCGTGCTTGAGGTTGTGGGTTCGAATCTGGGTAAGTACATACAATCGCGTCATCTAATTAGACTTATATCTGTATGTAAAACCCAATAAACTTTCGCACAACCTGGGAATTGAACCCGAGCCATTTATTTCCAAGCTCAAAAGTCGTGATAACTACGCGAGTTGGACTAATTAATTAAGACAAATAGGGATGTTTCCTGAGTAGAAATATGAATATGAATTCTATTTAGTCCGATAGTGAGATTATCTAATAATACTGGACCCGTACTTTTTGCTTTATCAAATAAATAAAAAATTACAAAGATAAAGCGCATCAAAGTTCAAGAGTGGGGGCTTGTGACGTCACTTTATCAGTATAAAGTGTAGCACACCGTGACGTCACACGACATTTCAGAGCACTGTATTGCCGTAATTTTATATTTACGTGGCAAAAGAAAGAATACGGGTCCAATATTTTTATATTTTTCATCTATATGATCAGCATCCCTATTATGATCTTCATTGTTATACTTAATATCTCTGAGAACGTAGATCAGCCTCGAAATAAGCCTACAATGATGTACTTAAAACAATTATTGTGAAACCGTAGATATCTATCCAACCAAGGTTACGTTAAGCATTGCAGTTAGTACTCAACTACTCATATCAAACAATACGGTTTACACAAGTGCGAAGTATTTGCTGTAATGGTCGTAATTAAACGTAAATGATGATTATTTTTTGTTATAATGTGTCATTGTAGGGGACCGAGCATTAATCATATTTCAAGTCATTGTCTCCACTCGACTCACCTTCTCTCAATCAAATTGAGAGTAATTTCATTTGTTTTTTATTGACTTCATCTTCCTCTTTACCGAGGTTTTATTTTTCGTTTTAATGGCGAATGAGTCGGGTGACTGATTTCTTTCAAAATGATTTACTGGTTTTAGAATTGAGAGTTTGGAGTTAACAACGGGTCAAACATTACTTTAATGTCAAAGTATTATTAAATTTATGTTAACTTCCTTAAGGTTGTTGTTACATTTTTGGCAATAAGAATAAAATCATTTAATTGAAACTTGCAGGTTTTTCGGCTAAAGTTTGATGAATGACTTACTTACTTGACTTAATATCCTATGTCCACTAGATGGGGCACGTACATAGATGTCCTCCATCGCGATCCGTCTAGAGCTTCACGCTTCACCTCGCCTCACGTCATTCCGATGCTCGCCGCTTCTGCCAACACGGTGTGACGCCAGGATTGACGAGGACGGCCACGCTTTCTTTTCCCTTGGGAATTCCAGTTCAAAGATTGCTTGGGGATGTGATCGGGACCCCTTCGGAGCATGTGGCCAATACATCTCCACTTGCGACGCTTGATCTGGCGGTCGATCGGGCTCTCGTGGCATTTCTCCAACAGCTTTACGTTGGAGATGGTCTCGGGCCAGTAAATTCCGAGAATACGGCGAAGACAACGTTTGACAAATACACGTATTTAAATTCTTAATTCATAAGTTAGGGGTTAGAATTCAGGTGTAAGGCCATAGTGTCTGAAATCAATAGGTATTCTTATTATTATTTTTTAATGTTTTAAACATACTCGCATACTCGCATGGTGTGTGAGATGTTACAATATGACGTAGATGCTCTATGTTTTGCCGTGATGCGTACATAGGGATATACAATCAAATGCAGACAAGGCAGCTTAATGCATCCACTTATTTTCCACATTTGGCAAAAAAAGCTCTTTGCAAAATGAAAAAACTGGATAAAGCTGACTTTGATGTGTGTGAGTGGGTTTAAAGTGCTTTTCTATAGGAAATAGCTGAGTTTGATTCCAAACGGTTTACCTAACATGTACAAATTTGAATAAGGAATGAAATGGCATTTATAGTTCTATACCTACCAGGGTATGACTTTTATTAACAAATTTTCAATGAAAAACAACAACGAATCAGCAAGTGTTACATTAGATCATGAGATATCAAATTATAAGAAGAGATAAGATTAGACATCTATTACATTTTAATAGTCATTCCATTCATAACTTATTTGAGCTTCCCCTACTCTCACTCATTCATAATATAAAACTTCTTAAAGACCTGTTTAGTCTCAAACCTAACAAAATAGATACTTATCAAAACTTTTTGCGTGAACACACCTGTTCGAAATTGGAACAGAGGGTTCGAAATTAGGGGGAACCAGCTGTTTTGACCGTTAAAAACTAAACGACAGGTGAAAAGACAATGATACTGCGTATACGCATGTTTGGTTGTTCTTTGGTTAAATATTCAAACCAGTTGGTTTTAGAGTTCGTAAAGATTTTGAAATTAAAATTATCATACTTAGACTATTAAATACATAGACATAACTGGAATGAGAAAAACTTTTATGTTTTTACCCGACTGCCGAAGGAGGGTAAAACCATAAAAAACATTTTTTCGTGAATTAGTGTTTTTCGTCTGATTAAACTGATTATTTTTCTAAAAACATCGATCGCGTTCGGTACCGTTCCACGGATATAGATGGTGTTAGCAATGACTTGCAAGAAATAGGGTTTACTCGGTTCGTGAATACTTTTATTTTAAATACAGCTACGATTTGTTTAATAGTATTCTTTGCACGTTTTTACAGTTTCAATGTACAAAATGTGTTACAAAACAAATTTCAAAAACTGAGTGGATGCTTCAGAAATTTAAAACCGCGCCATTTATTGGAATCAATTTTTAATGATCCATACAAATAATCTTTGAACTGTGAATTAAGAGCCCAATATTAAAAGAACACACACAAAACAAACTTTCGTGTTTGTTTTGTGTTTTGTGTGTATTAAAAAAGAACATAGATACATTTTTATGACCGTCTCTAGAAAATCTTAATATATCACAAAACTCAATAACAAATCAAAGCTAATCACGCCATCTAGTGCAATTTATTTGAACCAAATTTTCTTTCCTCGCGTTGGGTGCCTGTGATATTTATACTATAAATGCGAAACTTTGGATGATTGTTTGTTACTCAATCACGCCAGAATGGCTGATCGGACCTGGATGAAATTTGGCACAGAGATATATCATAGTCTGGAATAGCACAAAGGCTTTTTATTCCGGTATAACGTCCCTTGAGAATGATAGACTATCTCCATTTCATAATAATATAAATATTTTACGAGTTACACAAACATTTCACTCATGTACTCAAGGTTATGTTTATCAGTGCCTATCAGTAGAGAAAACGTGTTGCAACATATTCCGATGTACCTACTAAACATAGTTTTCGAAAAACTACAATTACCCTATATATCCCACTACATATAAATATTATATGTAAATATATATATTATATTATAAAGGCAAAAGTTTGTGTGTGTGTCTGTATTTATAACTTCTTCACGCTCAAACGGCTAGACGGATCTGGATGAAATTTGGCACAGTGATAGTTTATAGTCAGGAATAGCACATAGGATACTTTTTATCCCAGGAATATATTCCCTCGTGGTAATTTTCGACTTTCACGCAGTCCAAGCCGCTGGCAGAAGCTAGTAACAACATAATATCACGCCTGTATCGACAGAGGTGTACGACTGCCCAGATCGATATAGATTTTTTTGCCGATTATGATGGTGTCACATAACTAAAATCGGCTAAATGTCAGGTAGTGACATTTTAGCCTTAAGACGGCAATAGGTAGTACACACACATTTATTCCCAGTTATGTTTAAGTCTCGTGTAGGATAGGATAGTAGGTAATTGCTATCAACCGGGCACACATCCGGACTCCAGGCTGCTACTGTGATATTGCAGACGAGATTTTTTTTTTTGGGTGGGAAATCGTCCAATGGCTTTTCCCGCTCTGGGTGAAGCGGGAAGGCGTGTCAGACTTTTACTGACTAAAACTCACCCGTGTTGCTGCAGTTGCTTGTACCAGGGCCGCGGTAACTCTCTTTCAAATTTATCGGCGATCCAAACAGGCATCTAGCGGGCCTCGGCACTTTTGCTGACATCTCTTTGAGGCGCGCGTGGAACACTACGCGCCGTAAACTCGGGCCTGGTCCTTATCTGACGGCAAGCTACCCATTACTTGCCGTCTGCAAGCCCGCGCCTACGGTGGCCGAGAATCGGCTTGCGACTCCCGACGCCCAGGGCGTCTACTATGGTGGCTAGGGGCGTGAGGGCTTCAATAACGAACCGATGCTTATCGCGCCATCTAGTGACATTTATTTGAACCAAATTTTCTTTGTTAACGCTGAGACCCCGTGGTCGAGTCAATTATGTAATATGGAAAAGGCTATTCCTTTCGTTTGTTTAGCCCGCATTCGTAATAATTACCGTCGTGTGACGTCACAAGTCGCAGGCGTCACCAGATAGACCCAAAAATCTAAGGTTTAATTAACAAAATCTTATTTAAAAAGTTCGTTAGGTTTGGACGTGGATCCACGTCTCAACACACACGATAGCTTAAACCCATATAATGATAATTGCCGATTTAAAATTAAAGATATTTAAACAAAATCATTATGGAAAAATATTCAAAACATGTTTTCTCTCTTTACAGATAAAAATGTTATGAAAATCAAGATAGTGAAGATCTAAACATTTAAGACTGAAAAAGTAATGTAAATAAAAGAAACAAAAATGTCAGAAAAAGAAGAAAGAAAAGAGGGGCCAGTCACTGCTGATGATCTGCCTATGTCATTTCAAGTAAGTTCAATATCTTCATAAATTACTAAAGTTTACGTCACGAGAAGCAATATTTTTTTTAATAAAGAACACCACCACCACCACCGTCCATCTGTCTGTCACCAGCACCTGTAGCCAAATTGACAATCTACAATCGATAATGCTAGTAGAAAAAGAATCAATGTACGGGAATGATACATCTCAACGTTAAGTCACGTGGTGAGACCATACAAATAGAAGGCGTTAACGATTGTAGAAAGAGATTCGATACGAAACGTTTGTAACTTGGCTAGGGAGGCAGGCTGTATCTAATGAACCGTGATAGATAGACAGTTGAAAATTTCACAAATGATGTATTTCTGTTTCCGCTATAACAACAAATCTACTAAAAACAGAATAAAATAAATATTTAAGTGGGGCTTCCAAACAACAAACGTGATTTTTTGCCGTCTTTAGCGATGATGTTATAGAAACTATCGTGCGCGAGTCCGACTCGCACTTGGCTGGTTTTTCGTATTACGCGTATGTTACTTTGAATTGGATGAATTTGGGATTATTTGTTGTTGATTGAATTGTCACTACATAACTTAGTAGAGTTGTTTATTTAAAAACGTTATAGTTTCTCGTGACGGGAACTATTTCTTTTTACCCACGGTTTCGCTCCTGTGGCCTTTTTCGGTGTAAAAAGTAACCTGTGACGCACCCCGACAGTGTACATTTCTATCACTAAAAGAATTTTGGAAATCGGATCAGTATTTCCAAAGATTTTCCACAAACATTTTAATATAGTTTAGAACTTTACTATGCTGGTATTTGATGTATCTATTTTTGTTTATTACCCGACTGCAAGAAATTAAAAAACTTTTAAACAAATAAATCCAACTTTTGTTTTGTATTGGAAGTCCCAATACAAAACAAAAGCGAAAAATAAATTTCATTTCGGAAGTCGGTGTCAGTGGTAACTATTTATTTGACACCGTCTTTCTAAAAAACTTATTTAGTTAGTTATAAACCGACTTCCAAAACACTACAAAAGTGTTTTATTTTGGAAGTCGGTTTTTGTAAAAGATTTCTTTTTCTATTTTTAGTTTTGGACCTTATATTACCTTGAAAATACGCATGATACAATGATAACTCAAAAACTACTTGTTAGAATATGAGAAGCACTATCATCCATCATATGTTGTAAACAAAAAAGTTTATTTAAAAATAAAAAACCCGACTCGCACTAATAAATACTTTGATTTTGACTTTTTTTGACTTTGCTTAAAAAGCGAACTTAAAAGATGTAAACAAGAACAAAAACAAGCTGTCCAGTCGGAGGATCTGGTGGTCAGCCAGCTCGCAAATATATATCCTCCGACTGCACCGCATGATTTCGTTCTTGTATAAGTAATTTTTTTTAGTTCGCTTCTTAAGCAGTCGGATTTTTGATTTATAATAGAATATTTATTTATTTATTTTTTTTTATAATAAAACTATTTTTTGACACTGTCTTCTGAAATTGAAGATATTTTCACTTTTTCGTAGTGGTATGGTGTAAACTTTAAAGAGACATGCTATTGTAGTAATCCCGAGAGATTTGCTAACAATTATTGAAGAGTTCTGTTGTATGTCACCGAAATTCTTAATCAGATCTTCACCAAATTAACAATTTTTAAAATCTGACAATTGATGTATAAATCGGTGAAAATATTAAAAAAAAAAATAGATACAGTCGGACATATAACCTCCTTCTTTTTGGAAAGCCAATTAAAAATAGATCTTCATCTGTCTCAACTTTTCTCAACTAAATTGGGTTCCGTTTCCATAATACAGTAACTTAGTAGCAAGATTCATTTTGATAAGGCTGGTTATTCAGATTCTTGGTCATCTGAGTATTATAAACGTAATGATATGATACCTTGTTAAAATGACAATTGTCGCATGCCAAAAGCAAATTGTGACGTCAGTGGTGTCAACAGATGTGACCCTAGGTTCATAATTGCCTTGTATTCGTGTGTGGTTCATCTTTCGGTGTGTCATACACAGTGCTCTCTGATAAATATGTGCATACATACTTACTTTATCCAAGTTTATTTTCTGAACTAAACTCTTGATTACTTTCAGTTATGGAAACCTTTTTTTTACGATGGATAGACTTGCGCTTGACCACTATCTCACCTGATGGTAAGTGATGATGTGGTCGACGGTGAAGCACGCTTGTCTAGAAGTAACTTATTCACGTTTGATTTAAATACCCCTAGGTAGCAGCTATCGGGAAACAGACTCCGGAGGGGAATTCCACCCTTTAGTCGTGCGCAGAATTAAAGTATTTCCAAAACGCAACAATCAATTAGTGTCATAATTTTATAAGCTAATTTTTATTTCGGTAAATCCATGGACCTTTTGTAAGAAAAGCCGCGTAAAACTGCTAGTAAAAAAATAAGTTCAAAAACTAAAACCCGACTACTGAAAAACCACGCTCTAAAAAGTATGAAATTGTTATTTACAAATTATTCCGTAGAGGATAGCAGTGGTCGTATGCCACCCGTCGCGCGTCGTAACAAAACGATACATTCTGCAAAGCGGCATACGACGGAATAGTTTGATGGACAAATGTACCGATACCGAACCTTTCCTTCATTTTAAAATCCCTGTCCAATGATACCACACATGATGGGCTGGGGTAATTTTTTTTTGTTCTTGAATTCGTGACCGCTAGAGGACGCCATATTCAATTTAATATGACGTCACATAACCTATAACCAGCTTACAAACAAGACACTTCCAACGACACCTCATTTGTCGAATAATGATAAGTGGTTTAGAAGTTATGAGGTAACAGATGAACATACATACTTACATACACACATACCGGTCAAAAACATAACCCTCCTTTTTGCTTCGCCGTACTCGGGTAAAAATATAGACTAAAATTCAAACCATAGTTGGATAAACCCAACCTAAGTTCACAAACCGTAACGAACCTATATAAATACATTCATACAGACAGACTAATTTACCGCTAATCATTATGCATAAGCTACATACTTCACTATTGTGACGTCATATCCGCCGCCAACAATATGGCGCCTGCTCTAATTGAGACGGTTTGTGGCACAACTGCAACTGATGTGGTACTCTAGATAATGTATGGTGAGGTAGGAATGTTGATGGTTTTGTGAAATATCCTGCAGTGCTAGAAAAATTTCATTTATTTATACAATACTATAAGCACACAAATGCACAGAGGCGGATTTAATGCCTTGGGCATTTTCTACCAGTCAACCTTTGGGTGATGCAGAGATAGGAAGGTGCAATCACTATAATGAATGGATTTAAATATATATACAATACATAAATATAAGCTAGAAATAATAAATAATTACAATATAATTTACACGAAAAATAATAAACGAAATATAGGAATGTATCTAAGCAATTAGTAAATGGATTATTCAATCAAAATGTTTTTTTAAAACAAGCTTTTTTCGTATTCTTCTCAGCAAACTCTTTCAATTGATACCCATATTATGGCAGTGCACAAAAAATAACTAGTCCACCATCTTGGGTCGTCCGCCATATTGGATTCAGAATGACGTCACTTAGCTAACCATGCATTGTCATCCAAACTAAACGTGTATGCAAAATTTCATGTGTACAATTTGTAAAAATGTTTTTATTTTTCACTTTTTAGTTGTGGTTCCTAACTAGCAAATTCTAGTGTATGGTATCTATAATGCACAAAGTAATGCTAGAATAGATTACCCTTATAACAAAAAACTTGAACATAACCGCAGAAATGAGAGTGTACCAGGGTGAATTGTACACATCTGCGTACCCCTTTGGAGTGTACCGGCGTGATTTTATATTATGAAATGGCGTAAACAATAAACAGACATGCGATTGCAGCAATCCCGCGAGGCACCTATGCCGTTGTCTATTGAAGAGTTCCGTTGTATATCTACGAAGTTCTCCATGATGGAATGAGACCTCATGAGAAGAACCACCTTTTAAATAAAAAATAATCATCAAAATTGGTTCACCTAGTAAAAAGTTTTGAGGTGACACACATAAAAAAGTACAGTCGATTTGATAACCTCCTCCATTTTGAAGTCGGTTAAAAATACGTGCGCGATAACGCCATCAAGGAGATCCCTAAGTTTACCGTTTAAGGATTTTCTTTTGAGTTCTTATGCGAGAGAAATTGTAATGAAATTTTAAATTTAAAAATAACACGATGGAAGAAATTATCTGGAAAAATCGTCCCTCTTCCAAGCGTCGAAGTGGCAACGCTTGGAGGAGGCTTTTGTCCAGCTGTGGACGTATTCCGGCTGAAGTAATGATGAACCGGCACTGGAATTAACGCTCGTTTATTTTCTGTATAAAGGATATTCAGGAAGTCACTGTTTATTATAACCATATTATTATCATCGTCCTTCTAACTGTTGGCAAATAATTGATTTGATTTGATTTGAGTAGGTAACAAACAAAAGAAGGCCAATCCACCTGCTTTGCAGTTACTTCGGTGTAAAAGAAAGGGTCTTGGGCCAATTTGGGCACAAGTAATTTAATTAACATTATATTATCAACTCTATCCTAATGGAAGAAGGTCTACAAAAGAAAGCAGCTATTTATACGTGTTCGATTTCTTAATTAGTTCTAATTGAAAGTGAAACTGTCAGCTACGTTTGAGCATGTTATTTAAGCATTCCATAGAAGAAAGAATTAAATTATCCTTGTTCAAAAACCTGACGCTCACTGAGCCAGCATTTTTTATCGAATAAATGGTCGACGTGATTACGTTTTTATTTATGAAATGATTAAAATAAAACAAAACATTACATTTTAAGTGAACATTACCACAATATAAAAGTGAAAACCGCTCCCAAATCGGTTAAGCCGTTTCTAAGATTGGCGCGCGCAAACGCACAGACAAACATACAGCGATGAGTTACATTTTTATTAAAGAGTAATTCTATCAGCGACGACGATGGTTAAAATGCCAAAATGATTTGGATTTATATTAATCACGGGATATTTCGATAGCGCTTGGTATTCCCAAACATTTTTGACATTTTTAGGGTTCCGTACCCAAAGGGTAAAAACGGGACCCTATTACTAAGACTTCGCGGTCCGTCTGTCTGTCTGTCTGTGTCCGTCCGTCTGATCGTCTATCTGTCTGTCTGTCCGTCTGTCACCAGGCTGTATCTCATGAACCGCGATAGCTAGACAGTTGAAATTTTCACAGATGATGTATTTCTGTTGCCGCTATATCAACAAATACTACAAACAGAGTAAAATAAATATTTAAGTGGGGCTCCCATACACCAAACGTATTTTTTGTTTTCGTATTTTTCGATAATGGTACGGAATCCTTCGTGCGCGAGACCGTCTCGCACTTGGTCGGTTTTTTTCAAATCGCTATGACGGCGCTTGCATTGATATAGTATCACTTGTTTAAACCCTCACATCACATAATTAGGCCACAGATAATATATTACTAGCATATAGATGTCATATCCCATACAAAGAAACCGTGCCGACGTAACTCGCGTTTTTCGTTGTGATGATTATTTTTCTAAGAACACCGATCGCGTTCGGTTCCGTTCCACGGATATAGATGGTGTTGACAGCGACATGGTGGCTAGGGTTTGCTGTAAGAGCTCGCCTTTGTACATGTACTTTATTATTACACTGTATGTAATGTTGTTTTTGGTGTACAATGAAGAATTAAGAACTATAAGTATAGAATAAACTCTGAAAAAAATATTCATTACTTTTTATGTCCATATAACCTAAAAAAATATGTCCTCGTTCTATCATGTGGTGAGGAGGGATGAAAAGCATGTTACTAAAAGAGTTATGAATATAAATGTGGATGGATGGAGAGGGAGAGGAAGGCCAAAGAAAATATGGATGGACTGTGTGAGGAGTGATATGAAAGAAAAGGGAGTCAGTGATGGCGTGACGGTGGACAAGACGGTATGGAAGAAGAAAACGTGTTGCGCCGACCACAATTAACATGGAATAAGGACAGGAACAGGAGGGACAGGAGCAGATTTCTCCTTGTGTCTTTATCTACCGCCAAGCATCTGTGTTCTGGTTTGAAGGGTATAGATGCCGGTGATACCTACACTGTCACATGGGATGAGACATCTCTATTTTTAACCGACTGCCCAAAAAGGAGGAGATTCTCAATTCGATTGGTATTTTTTTATGTATGTTCCCCGATTACTCAAAGACGCCTGGACCGATTTGGAAAATTCTTCTTTTGTTTGAAAGGGTATACTTTTCATTTGGTCCCATAGTCATCAAATCAGGATCTGATGATTGGATCTTGGAGAAATCGAGGGAAATCCTCAAATATTATATGCATACATATAGCGATTTTGGCATTTTCATCAACAATGCAATCATATACACTCAGAAAGTAACATTTGGTGAAGTGGAACTGGTGAAGAAGACCACAGATGGGCAATGGAACTCCTTAATGCTAAGTATGTCACGGGTCTACGATATCTCGAATAGTTAAACGACTATGATGAAGCAAATACTTATAAATAAATAGTACTGATGAAAATGGTACCATCGAACTGATCTGATGATGAAGCCGGTAGGTAGGCACTGGAACTCCGAAATAGTGTGAAATTCCCTGCCGGAGTCTGTGTTTCCTGATAGCTACAATCTAGGGGTCTTAAGTCAAGAGTGAATAGGTTACTTCTAGGCAAGCGTGCTTCACCGTCGACCACATCAACGCTTACCATCAGGTGAGATAGTGGTCAAGCGCGAGCCTAATGATAATAAAAAAATTAAATAAAAAAACAATGTATCCTAGTCGTGTTTAGACTTATTGGAATCGTCATGAGATGTACTCTGGCTATATATGCTATCAAAACTAAAAAGATATAAATAAAAAAACTTTTTAACAAAAAGTCGGTTTGTTTATTTTAAAAAAAAGTCTTTTTGTGTTTGTATGATGAGGGTTATACAAATGTGACACATAGAATATGTTTATGATAAATGAAAGTGATAAGGGTACATTGTTATAGGCAGGGTGTATTTAGCAATGGCCGCCACAAAGGCCGGCAATTATTGGCAGTCAGACCCACTCCAAATCGTAGTTGTCTGTTTTATGAATACACCCCAGCATCAGCTATTTTCTTATCAGCTAGCTTTCCATCTAATTCTGATAACTTCTTCCATCAGCCAATGTTTTATGTTTTGTTTTAGAATTTATAGGCACTTGTCTGACCAATATCTCACCCAATCACCAATATTTTGTTTGATAAATGAATGGTGCACGCCAGCCAACATTTATACTCTTGACTTATATACTCCCAGTTTATTGCTATACTGATTCCTGTGAAAAGTACTACTCCCTAGGCAGTACCATGGTTCTAAATAGTTTGTTGTCTTGATTTCAGGTTAAATACTTAGGCCAGAGCGACGCGCGAGGACTATGGGGCATCAAACACACGAGGAAACCTGTCGACCTGATGGTGGCGGCCGCGAAGGCATTACCTCCAGGTATGTACCCCTATCATCATCATATCTGCCAGAAGACGTCCACTGCTGAACATAGGCCTTCCCCAAGCATCACCACATTGATCGGTCCCGTGCGTCTCGCATCCAGCGGATCTCCGCAACCTTCACCAGGTCATCGGTCCACCTAGTGGGAGCCCTTCCAACGCAACGTCTTCCGGTTCGCGGTCGCCACTCCAGAACCTTTCCACCCCATCGGCCATCTGTTCTGCGAGCAATGTGTCCTGCCCACTGCCACTAGCCTGGAGACTTCTGCTGTTGAACCTTAGCATCAATATAGATATGGCGTGAATAGTTGTAGAGGCACAAAAGAAACTTATTTTTAAAGCAACACATTCCAGGTTCAGAACCTGTCTTAAAGATGACGTCATAAAGTCAGATGTTTTTTTTAGTAAGCCTATGAACAAACAGCTTTAGGTAAAACTGAACTTCATCATCGTCCCGACCTTATTCTTATGTATTAAGGAGCTAAACTTGAAATTCACTACAGTTTGATATTAAACTTCCACCCGGTTTTGTTCTAGGATTTTTCACTTGAAGACCCTCTCTGACGAACATGTAATTCTGTGTATACTAATTATATTCAACTCTACCCAGCGCCAGAGCCGTGATGTTATGTAACGCTAATTCAGACTCCATTTTGAAAATCCATCTTCTAATTACTTCTTCCATCTTTTCCAGGTCAAATCCTCCCAATAGTTAAACTAAAAATAGCCCTAGACGGAGTTCACCTAGAGACCCTCGACCACGGCACAAAAGGTGACGAGTTTGAGCACATGACCGTCTTCTTCAACATCGAGTCTATTTCCTATGGAGTCCAGGACCTGGTGTATACCAGGGTGTTCTCCATGATCATTGTGAAGGATAACGCTGATGTTAAGGGCTTGAATCCCTTTGAGTGTCATGGATTTGTTTGTGAGTCAAGGTAAGAAACCAATTTTTTTATTTGAGTACTTTAATAGCGGTTGGCAACCACTCTTAGAGAGCAGTGTTGGTCCAGTGGTAACGACCATGACGTACTAGCTGTAGGTCGTGGGTTCGAACCCATGTAGTCGCTTTACTTTGTGTAAATTATTTCATCACCACTGCTCTCAAAACGAAACAACGTGAGGAAATCGACATGTCCTAGAACCAAAAAGTCGAAGACATGTGACAACCAACCCGCACTGGGCCCGCGTGGTGGATTACGACCCATTCCCTCTTGCACAGAGGAAGCCTGTGTCCCAGCAGTGGGAACGTTAAAAGGCTGATCTTAATGATAAACCACACAACCATGGGATATCGTTACCCAGTTACTGAATTGCGTAGATTTATCAGACCTCCATTTAAAATACTGACTCCACTCAGTAATACTCACTCCTATTATGTTGGGGTCCTAGGTTCAGTACTCCATTCAGGCAGTGTTATTGAGTTTCTCTATTACTAATTTCTCAGTAGATAGATTTCTGGATTTGTGCCCAGTTTGGTATTTATTTATTTATATATATGTACTTTATTGTACACCAAGATAAGAACATTACATACGGAAACCTTAAAATAAACACAAACATACAACAGGCGGCCTTATCGCATTCTGCGATCTCTTCCAGGCAACCCAGAATGGAGAGAGATAGCCTGGACATGACATGGGGCATGGCAAGGGGCGTATATGGGCATTAAAAATAATAAATGGTGTAGCGACTAATGATTTTATTTAGGGAATTCATTAACATTTAGACTTCAAATGTCATTTTATTTGTACAACATAAGTATATTTTTTAATAAAAATTACTAATTTAACCTATTGCTCAACTCCTAGATACATAAAAATGTCAAAATACAGACAGACATGTCCAAATATCACAAAATGTCAATACTATCTATTTAAGAAATATTTCATCATATCACTATCTAATATTATCAAATACTTCACATTTTAAGATTAAGAAAATTCGGGTCAACAAAACTATTGATAAATAAATCGGAAATTGCGAAAAATATTTATTTGTTGAGTCAAAACTGGGTTTTGATAACGGATTGTAGGATTAGGAAACTATGTTTATTTTGGGAAAATCTCTGTATCTGAAAGCCTGGGAATTTTATCTGTTGAATCTTATGTCAACATTTTTGATAGCGTTGTGTTGATCAATCAATCACAATATGTCTGCCGAAAAATACCTACTGACGTAGTCGTGCGTCAACAGTTACAATGAGATTTATTGACAGCAGAATATCAGGTTCTCAGAAACCAGGGTTTTCAGGAGACAATTGGCTAGCCCATTAGTGAAAGAGTCAAGCTTAAATCTCTGATAATAGAAAACAATAAAACAACCTGACTGCATTCAAAGCATCTTTAAAACATGCTCGAATATTTAGTTATTTTTAACGGACTTTACAAAAAGGAGGCGGTTCTATGCTCGACATTATTTGTTGTTGTTTTTTTTTTGTTTCTTTTCACCGATTTCTCCGTCAGTTGTAGACCGATTTTGAAATTCTTTTTTGTTTGAAAGTGTATGTTCCCAAATTAGTCCCATTTTAATTTGGTGAAGTTCTGATGAAGAACTTGGGAGATATACAACAGAACTCTTCAATAAATGACGGCATGTCTCTCAGGATTGCTGCAATCGCATATCTGTTTATTGCTTATACCATTTCATAACATAAAATTACGCCAGTACGCTCTAAAGGGCTACGCAGATGTGTACAGTTCACCTTGATACCCTCTCATTTTACCAGCTGTTTAAATTTCATGACATTCGGGTATTCTATTCTGGCATTTAAGGTACCTTGCTGAAAAACTTGCCAATTAGGTACAACTAAAAAGTGAAAAATTAAAAAGTTTTTGACAAAAAAAAACCTACGGACTTAAGAATAAAAACACTACAAAGTGAAAAACAACTTTCTTTTAGGAAGTCGGTGTCCATAACGAAAAAAAATGATGGCTACCAAAACACCGATTTCTAATAGAAAGTTATTTTTCACTTTGTAGTATTTTTACTCGTATTTGGAAGTCGGTATTATTTATTTATTTATTTACTTATTTATGTACACACATAACACTCAACAGAGAACAGAAGGAATATAGATAAAAGGTACTGCTTATTTCAATAGAGATTTCTTCCAGCAGACCTGCGACAGGAAAGTTGGATGATACACGAAGACACAGTGTGTAGAAAGAAACAAGGAAACTTAAAATAGACTATTATTACTTAACTTATTATATATAAAGTACACATTTACCTTAACTACATAAATAAAAGATAAAATACATACATATATAATATAATAATATGTAAAATTACAAGTTAGAAGTTTTAAATTTTTAATTTTTCATATTTATTGATTTTATCCAGCCGTTACGATGCTACGAGAGAAAAAATCCACAATATTAGAATTCCATAGACACGCCTGAAAAACAGAACTCCGTCTGGTCTGCCATGCAATCGTGAGCTAGAAAAAAAACTAAGAATGCGCTATACATAGACGTTCTCAATTTATAGAGGCCGTTTTTACTTTTAGATGTAGTAGAAAAATCTCTTTCTTGTACTGTTTTATTTTCAATCCGGAGCTAATTTAATCGTTTAACTGTTTCAGAAATGCAGCAAGACGGCTAACGTACAGCCTAGCAGCTGCATTCCAAGATTACTCCAGAAGAGTTAAAGCTATGCAAGCCAGTGCAGGTTAGTTTATTACATGAAGATCTTCTACTATCCCTCTGCTACCATAACATTGATTTATTAACTGTGAACTACTTTTTTCGAAATTCTTACTCTCGTGCTGTAAAATGTAAAAAACAATCATATTAAATTCTGATAATGATAATTCATTCGCCTCTGGGTCTAAATTATCAAATTTCACCGTACGATGTTTCGATGACAAAATGCTCCGAATGCATCGGTGAAACCAGTTTAATTGATCATGTTCATTACTATTGATTAAAAGAAAGAAAGAAAAAGTGTTTAATTGTCACAAAACAACATACAATATAAATATATGCTTATACTAAACCCTTAACAGTAGTATTAGTAGTACTTAAAGTAAGTTAGTAAAGACGAGAAATAAATAAAATAATATCACCATTTACTACCTACATTTTGAATAAAACAGAAAAGAAATAGGGTGAAAAAGATGCCAGGCAGATGCATGTCGTGATTGTGGCAAAAAGGCTTCCACTCAGCATAATGCTGTGCCGTGCCGTGTGTGTGCTGTGTGATCCTCATATTTACAAAAACCAAATTAAATTGAAAACGAATAAATTAAATATAACCCTTGGACACTTAGGCTTCAAAGTACGCCTACACATCATTGTCGTCCCGAAAAGTTCCCAGAAGGCTGGCAGCATTGCCACGCTGAATGGCAAATGCTGCTTTGGCCAAAGAACGAGCCAGCCCTTTGGTCAAGCAGAGAGACAATTCATGTGTGTCGGTGATCATATTACACCACCTACAGCATGCCCCATTTTATCAATGTGCTAGGTAATTTCTTCCCTTTCGAGTCTTGCCTTTACTCTTGGCAACAATACAGTATGTATCTTCTCTTACAAATTGTGTGTTTTGGCTAGTACAGCGACCACACAGCCCCCAGACGCCTAATAACAGGCGAGCGATGTCTGTCAACACATATGACCCACAATCCGAATTTAACATTTTATGTTATTACTTTAATGTTAAAACACCGTATAATTAATAATAAAAAAAGGAAATATAAATAAAAAAATTAGTACCAATACTATTTAGGTTAGGTTAGGTTAAAACGGGCTGGTTTCCGCAACTCCACGACCAAGCTACTACTCCAATACTATTTATAAAAATATAGATACTTAAAACGTGTAGGATGTGACAGGTTTAGATATTTATTTAAACCTGTCACACCCTTAACGAGGCGTATGACCTTGGTAAGGGACCAATCAGAGTGCAGTTGTCCCGTTCTTCATATCTCAGCTAGTTGACAGAATTGTTTTGATGTATTAGATCAAGCATTAGGCGTTTAGTGGCTATGTGGTCGATGGGCTAGTAACATGTCCTTTAGTAATCGTATCATGCTACTTCGCAGGTGAAAGCTGGCCATCACCCTGGCACATCCTCCACAGGAAGGTGACAGGGTGAATCTTCTCCTATCAGGAAACAGTTCCAAGTAAATCAGATTTCAAGGGTTTCTGTCTTTCTGCTTGAACTTCTGTTCTTCATCTATTCTGTCTTTGGTGTTTGGCAGATGATATTAGTGGTTATTTTAAATGATATTTCTTCTTTTTGTGTCGTCACATTACTACCCTTCGTGAAGTCAATAAAAGGAAGTTTGTTGAAATTGAAACTTCTTTTTTCTTCTAACTTGTCAATAAATTATTTGTTGTTTTACAAAGATGACATATTCTTGTGGTTCTGTTTTATTTTCGTTGATAATAATAACATTAGGGTTCTCTGGTTTCGTCCCTAGTTTGGAGTTTCTAGGTTTGAAGGTTTCTCAACACTCAATTATCGAGCTGTTAACGTAATCGATTAATAATTGCCGGTTATCTGCTGTGATTGGCTGTTGAAAATTCATTGAACCAATCACAGCAATGCTTGACAATTTTTCACATTAACTCTGCGATAATTTAGCGGTGAGAAACCCGGCCTAGGTGTCTCATATTGAAATTTGTAGAAAGAACTCATTTTAAGATAAATAGACGCTTGTCCAGTAGATAATACTTTATTAGGTTACTCTTCTAAATCCAAGTATTCAATTTTCTGAGAAGAGGGTCTTAATTCCTAGGGTTCCGTACCCGAAGGAGAATTCAAATGGAGCCATATTGCTCCGAGTCACGTGTCTGTCCGTCGTCTGTAACACAATTTTGTTCCGAAGACTTTTTTAACTTCCCATTGACCTACGAACTTGAAATTTTGTGATAATATTTATTATTACGTATACTTTACTAACAAATACCAATACATTGATGAATCAGATTTTTTTCTTTGGTACGGAATCCTAAATGCGCGAAATCCGACACGCACTTGGCCGGTTTTTTATACATCCAAATATTGTCCAATATGATGCAAAAGAATGTGAAACAGAGATAAAAGGCGAACATAATAATTAACAGCTCTACTAACTAATTTTTTTAAACGTTGCCCCACACTAGGAATTTCTTCCTGTATCGTGGGTACGTTTACAAACATATAAACTCACATAAACAACACCCAGAGCCGGAACAACTATCTGTAGGTTTTACAAATATTTGTTCCGTGCGGGAATCGAACCCGCGACACGCAGCGCAGCAGTCAATCGGTCAACCACTGGGCCAACCGTGCGCCCGTTATTGATAGATACATGCTAATGAAAGAGAAAGAAAACTATACATCTCACATACATGAAAATCACTTTTATCTACACTCACAAAGTAATGTTCCATATTATATGAATTCAAAAAAAATTGTATAAACACGTACTTTTTTTCATGGATAGGTAAAAAAAAAAAACTATTACTGTGCAAAATTTTCCTTCGATTTTCTAACAACTGCATCATAAAATATTTATTTTTTATTTTTATAGCACACTTTTACCTTTTAATTCATTGGCGCGTATGGGCTCATTGACTTAATGTTGACAAATAGTGTCTATGGATGCGCGGGCTGCGCAGTCATGCTCAATGAGAATCTAAATTGCCAGCCATATCACATATTTTTCCGTATGCAATTTTGTTTTATTTCAACTGTATGAGTGAAGATAAAATAGTGTATGCAACGGCATATAATTAGGTATTAAAACACTCACGTGTTATTATTATCACATTCGGCTTCGCCTCATCTGATAAACCCACGCTCGTGTTTTAATAACCCCTATTATATGACCATTAGGTACATAATATTATGTTCAACTCATAATTGCATTTATTAACAAAAACATTATATTATTTCCAGAGTTCGAAGAAGCGCCTACGAAAAAGAGGTTTGCAATAGACCTGCGAACCCCTGAAGAGATAGAGGCAGAGCTAGAAACTGAGGCGTGATTAGTTCTAGATTGTTCTACCGATGTATTCACTGAGTAACTAACGTTAATATGAGACATTGAACTTCAAAAAGGGTCTTACAAGAAGGCATGAGAGACAGAAATTAAGCTCTTTAAAGACAGACGAACTTATTTCTAAAACATGAGGATTAATAATAAAATTATCACAGATTGATACAAAATTATTGGTGGATCGCAAGGCAGTATGTTTCAATGATTTTTATCGAGACAAATGATGTATATTTTATGTAGGAGTGTAGATATAACACAAAAACTTGGAATGCCCAAGCTTTTAGGGCTTACATGTTTCGGTCAAAATTGGTTGCTTAGTGAATTCATGGTGTATATAATTTAATAAGTTACATCATTGCTCATTTGGGAATAAAAGAAAACTTTATGTAGAAAAGAATTTCAAGAATGATGTATAAGTTTCGATGCACTCAGAAATGGACATGAAAATCCTGTCACGATTTAGATTTCATAAAAATAATCACGGCTGTGTCCCTCGGAGGGTTAAACAGAAATGTACCGAAGAACCAAGAAATCGGAACATACAATGTGTTTTTTTTTATATCTCCTAACTCTGGGGTTATATTCTATAAGAAAAATAATACAAAAAGTCCTATAATATGTGGTCCAAAAATGGATAGTTTCGAAGATATCATAAATCAAAATTTATTTATTTCAATTTTTTTTGCGTCCTTTCGGATGCCGTGATTATTTCCAACATTTTGTATGAAAAATGAAAAAAAATATTGATGAAAATATGCCAATTGATTCTTTGATATGATCCCACATCCTAGTTATGGGATATAAAAAAAAAACGCCTGTTATTAAGGTCTTTTATTCCCATTTCAGCTAACAAGATAATAACCATTCCAATAATTAAGTATAAATAGATTTAAGTTAAATTAATATATTTTAAAATTAAAATAAATAACAACTATGTAAATTTTGCACAGAAGAGGCTAAATTATAAGAATCAATCAAAATCTGCCCAGCCTTTGCCCGACTATTTTGTAATGATGCAACGGCAGCAGAAACGGAAACAGATGTAAAAGTAAATTTTGGCGGCAACGGAAACAGAAACGGATGCAGAAGCGGAAGTGTAAATACTATTAAAATAAAATCAGAATTAAAATTATATGAAGCTAAATTATATTTTATAAAGATTATTTTTGCCGCTTTTATACCAGCAATTTGGTTCGGTACTCTTCAGAAATTTCTAGTCTACTGTCCCGCTCGCGCGAGACCCCGTCATAATGTTTAGTTTAGATTTCCGTTTTAAAAGTATTACACTATTCCCAAACCACTGCAACTCCTGAAAGCCAGAATCAACAGTGGCGACCACCAGAAAAGCGCCGAGGCAATGAAGCTCGACGAAGTCCCGGAGAATGAATTTAACTGTCTTGGATCCCGCAACGAAATTAATCAAAAAAAAAAGAATAATGGAGGAGTAGGAAAAATTCAAATTTCCTCTTCCCTCCAAATCAAGCAGGAGACAGAACAAACAAGGCCAATAGGCACAAAGGGTCGTTTACAACTGGGATAAGCCCAGTTACCTAGCACCACGGATAAAAATTAGCAATTAATAATTGTGATTTCCATTACTGTCATTATTGTCTGGCGCTTGTCCAGTTTCAGTATTTACTCGTACTACTCGTTCGTCAGTGTTGAAATCTTTCATTGGCTTATTCGTAAATTTACACAAAGTTTTGCATTTTTGCTGTATTTAAAATGTCCGGAATCTTGTTCTAGTTAATCATAGTAAAAGTTTTTTATATCGAAGTCTATTCCGCCCTATCTATATGCCTCGTTTAGTTCATCTTAAAAATCTTAATCCGAGCCATGATAAAAGTAAGAACAGTTATCATAAAATTGTTTGGTATTTTCTTAATTTTCCGTTAAAACGGTAAAGCAATTCCGCTTTAACTGGAAGCTTAGGATTTCACGACTTAAAACTGAATCCAGTTTTTATTCCAGATTAGCTTTTACCCGCGGCTTCGTTCGCAGTGAAGCCATTAAAAAAAAAAATTAAAAAGTATCCTATGTTACTTCTAATACCTCCAAGAATATATGTACAAAGTTTCATGATGATCGGTTCAGTAATTTTTGCGCGAAAGCGTAACAAACAAACTTACATTCACATTTATAATATTAGTATAGATTTTTAGTTTCATAACCCGCGATTTTTTATTTACCAATGTTGTACATTATTCTGCAACTTATCTATTTGTTTTGTAATTTCAGTACTTATTTAAAACATTCCAAGGTAGTTTATCTATCAAAATCAGGAAACCTACCGAAATAGTTCTTGGATCGAAATTTTTATGCAACAGTTTATAAGCCTTGGTTCTTTTAATGAAAATAATATATACTTTTGGGTATCTATTTGTCAGTGTATAAAAAGTAAACAATGCAATAATGGAAGTTCTAAAAAAATATAATAAAAGGTACTAAGTTCGTAGTATCTATCAATATATTGTTACCTCAAGATTTTTGATAAAATATTTTAGCATGTAAAAGTTTTGTATACCAAAATAATAATTATGTGATTTTAGAATAGTTATAAATAAAGATAAGAATTGTTTTTCAATAAAGTTTGTTGTGAAAAATCTGTATCTATTATTTGAGTTGGATAAAAAAAAATCTAGAATCTAACAATTTATGTATGTATGTTCGTAACTCAACTCAAATCTATACTTTGATGTTTTAGGTATTGTCTACATCAATTCTGTACCAGTATACCAGTGTACTTATCAGAATCAGCCTAGCCTTTTCCCTTTCTCCAATTATGTAGGAGCCGTCTTTCAGTTTCTTTTTTTATTCATAATAGGCTTGCGCTTTATCACTATCTCACCTGATGGTAAGCGATGATGTGGTCGACGATGAAGCACGCGTGCCTAGAATAAACCTATTCACTCTTAACTTAAAGACTCCCAGGATCAACCGAATTCAGATCATCATCATCTTCCTGCTCTTCTCCCACGTTACTTGGGGTCGGCGCAACACGTTTTCTTCTTCCATACCGTCCTGTCCCCCGTCACGCCATCACTGACTCCCTTTTCTTTCATATCACTCCTCACACAGTCCATCTTTCTTTTCTTTAGCCATGCCCTCAGTCTCCATCCATCCATAACTCTTATAATAACATGAATGTCATCCCTCCTCATCACATGACAGTACCGGGAAAAACGGTTTCCTTTCAACTTTACTGTCACTGGCGCCACTTTCAACCTTCCTCTAATATACTCATTTCTCACTTTATCCTTTCTCGTCACTCCGCACATCCATCTCAACATTCTCATCTCTGCTACATGCAATCTCTTTTCATCCATCTTTTTCACAGCCCAACATTCTGTTCCATACAGTAGGACAGGTCTAATTATGGACTTTTAAATTTTCCAGTTTAACTTGAGGGGCATCCGTGGGACGCAAGTTGTTCCAGTGACCGGAAGTTGATCCGGTGCGTTACGTCCCGGTCTACCTCACCATCTCCCTGGACAAGCGACCATCGGTACCCGAAGTCGGAGCACATCGGTATGGGTATTCCAGCGAGAGCTATAGGCACGGAACTGGAGAGACCGCCATAATCTCAGAACAAGTATTCCGTTATAGTTCTGCTCAATTTCAAGCCAACACTCTCCAGCCTGTGCCACCACACCTCCAATCTGCTCTGAATTCATATAAACAACAATATTTTACAACCTAGTAACTGAAGAACATGTTATCCTTTGCCAATACTGGTGTCAGATTGTTATGACGGAGGATTCTAGATATGTAATTGATGGAACCCATCCCCGGACTTACCTTGGCATGCGTTGCTTAACCTTAAAACCCTAAAGGAGCTCATGGCTTAACAATAACAGTCGGCTCCTTCAAGTCATTAAAATAAAAAAAACAAACTGTTCAATTTATTTTTTACATTCACTTCTAAACTAACATTTATTCTACAAATTTCTCATATTCATCCAGAATCTCCATCACAAATAACATCTCTTGTAACGTACTCTTGCAATGTTTTCTATTCTTCTTCATATACTGTATATAGTCATCTTCTAGTCCATTCTTAGCACTCTCTTCTATCAAAGTAAAGAGTCTTAAGGTAGACATATGCAGTAGTAACTCTAGTAGATGTTTCTCATCTGTATCTATGTATAAATCTTTTAAGTTCTGATACCAGTGTTGGTTTTTGTATATTGTTATTTTTGCTATGTTCTTTATTGCATCGTGGAGCTGAAAAAGAATAATGTCTTGGATTAATTTTGCCTCGAGGTTCTAGACCAAAAAAGTGATGTTCTATTAGCGATTTTCGAAATTTCAATTGTTTTTGGATTTACCATAGTTATGATTTTGCCAGCCCGTGTCAATCCAATATTGGCATTTTTGAATATCGTTATTTTTTATATACTTACGTCATACACACCATCTTCAATATTCATCAAGAATTTATTCAAATTCTTCAAACTCCCATCCTCGTCCACTTCAGGAACTTGTTTCCTCAAATAAAGCCAGACCTTGTTTATTAGTCCTTTCTCCTTCTTCAAATAAGCCTTCGACTTCTTCTTCCGATTCCTTGATAGAGCTAGTTCTTTTCTTAATCGAGTCCCAAAATCGTTGGCCTCAGTGATCTCGGTAGCTACCTTGTGTAGGAAGAGGACGTATTTTAGGATCTCCATATCAGCTGGATGTACATCGTCTTCGTTAGCTACTAGAGAGCTGCAAATTCAATGTGGCTGTACATAATATGTATTTCTCAATTATTAGATTATTACAAGCTTTTATATTACAAATTGCATTTATTTATTTTTTGATCTTGCCACGAAAAACAAACGTGTGTGGAAAATTTCAGTTCTGATTGCTTCAACAACAACTTCGCAAAGTGGGTCAAATTTAACTTGCAAGTTTAAAAACTTTAAAGTTTAAAAATAAAAGCTTGATAAAATTTGGCAAACTACATATTACTTTAGCTATCAAAATGAAAATATTTTATTAGTTTCATTGTGTATTACACTCTCTTTTATAAACTAGAATTGTGTTCATATTTAAAGGAAGACGATCAAATTATACATGCTGCATTGTACACCCTATTACAGCTCATATGATGCATATGGTCAACTTTGGTCATCATCATCATCATTTCAACTGTAATACATCCACTGCTAAACTTAGGCCTCTCCAAGTGTCACCACATTGACGAATCCTGTGCGTCTCGCATCCAGCTGATTCCTTCAATCTTAATCAGATCATCGGTCCACCTATTGAGAGGCCTTCCAACGAAGCGACTAAGTTACTCAAGAACTTTTGGGATCCATCGGCCATCCGTTCTGCGAGCAATGTTTCCTGCCCACCGTCACTTAATTTTCATCTTTGGCAATCTAGGCAAAAGCAGCCTCAACGGGACTACGATTAGGAACATTAAAGAGGCTCAAAATTACTTACGTTAACTCAAATAATTTTTGCAAGGACGCCTGTATATCGACCGTGGTACCTAACCAATCATATTGTACTAAAGCTTTACTATCCTGAGTAACCATATCTTCTAGAATTTGCAAATTAACGCTGACTTTTACAACTTGATTCCGTCTTACATTTAGTTTCAAATCTATTCCTTTTTCGGAAGGACTTTCAATTGTATTAATAGGTTTATATAAATGATTTGGTGCCGCGTTCGTAGCTCTATTAATAATTGTGTTTTCTTCTTCTTTATGTTTTCTTTCATGTATCCTTAAAAGAGTGATAATTTCATCGTTTTTATCCAAAGCTGATGCTTTCCTAACTTTTTCTGGAAGGTGTGTAGCTGGTGATAGCCCTTTCTCTTTGATATATTGCTCAACATTGGCTTTAAAAACGTCATCCATTATATATAAACTCTTGGTATCGTTCTGATCTTTTAAATAGCCTATCTTTTGGATATGGCTGTTAGTTAGTTCATCTTGCTTTATATCGATTGCGATTGTTGGTTTCTCTTTACCGTCTACAATAGTGATATCTTTTTCTTTGTCTATACCTTTATCATCACTTTCATTAACTTCTGTAGATTCGACATCATCGTCTGGGTCTTTACGCAAAGCCTGTTTAGCTTCATTTCGTTTGTGACCCTTTTTTAGTGCTTGTTCAATACTGTCATCGTACTTATCCTTTTCGAGCAATCCAAAAGATTTCTGTTGGAAAAGTAAATTTCTGACTGCTCTAACATGGTCTTTCAAATTTCCTTGTTGAATACTGTGAGCTGGGTGATCATTTTCGTCGGAGTTAGGGAAATTATTAAATATTTCTGCATAGGCTTTCCTTTGTACATCTTTCCTAACTCTGCCGAAATAATAATCTGAATCTAAGTAATCTTCAGGATTTACTTTTTCTTGATTTTTGCCAGGTTTCTTAAACTGCAGAGGTGGTTTATGAACAACTTGATTTAACTTCTGTTTGCCAGCAAACTTTTTTCTTATACTGTCAAACTTTCCATCGTACTCCATTTTAACATTAAAAGTTTCAATACTTTCGACTTCGTTTACATCGTCATCATTGACTATATGTTCAGTACTGGAATCTTCAGGGTTTGGTCCTAAACGATTTTTTGGATTGAAATAAGCATTGTTTGGAGAGTAGTTGTATATAGGGACGTAATATGGTTGTTCTGCTATGGGTTCCTTAGCTTTGATGAATGGCGATTCATCAGCGGCTGTAAAAAGATAAAACATTAATAAGGGCTGTTTTATTGTTTAATTGGGTCTTATTAACTCATAGCTAACCAATTGATTATAGTGGCAGGAAGTGCCACTTCAAAACGTCAGGTCCTGGATTCTGTGCCTAGCTTCTAAGTCATGCAAAGCGAAGTGTTATTGGGTTTTTCCTAACGGCAATAGCAGCTTAAATCTACATTTCAGCCGTTTTAATAGCAATATACTCGCTTAATACCACTTCAAAATAATTGGCGAAATGTAAACGTACTACTAACACAGTTATATAACAGGCTTTTCCCTCAGTTCCGCTCTTGTAATCTATCCCACAGGCATTTGGCCGACATAAAAAGTAACCTAACCTATGACACCGGTTGTAGCCTTCTATCAATAAAAGCATTTTTGGAATCGAATCAGAACTTTTAGGAATAACCTCCTACAAATACCTCTGTACGATGTCAAGTTTAAATAAAAACCCAAAAAGTGTCAAGCTTAAATAAAAAAGAAAATCTGTATATTAAAGTGTTTACTTACGGATTTCAAATACATGGTACTTTTTTCCAACTTGATTATTATTATTAAAGTAAACTTTTCCCAAATCAATATAGTTTTTATGCTGCACGGCTTCGTTATCTGCTTCAGAGATTTTCTTCGCTTTTGGACCTACAATATATTTTGATGGTTTGTGCACAGCAATTTTATGCTTGATAGTTCTTCTTGTAGTTACTTCTACATCTTCTTCATCAGTTTCTTGAGCCGCTGTTGTAACTTCTTGTCTTAATGTGGTAGGCTTTCTGATCTTAATCTTTATTTTTATCGAATTTTTAGGTTCGGTCAATGTATTAGATTTGATCGCTTTTGATGTAGTGGGCGCTGATGTGAAATCTTCGACCACAATTTTCGTTTCTTCTGTCGTAAGAATAGGAATTGTACTTTCAGTCGTTTGTTCAGTGATCATCAAAGTAGTGGATTCTGTTACTGCCTCGGTCGCCACAGTTTCAGTGGCAGTCGTTGCTTCTGATGCTGTTGTTTCTATGGCCGATGCTGTCGTTTCTGAGTCTGATGCTGTCGTTTCTGGGACCGACGCTGTTGTTTCTTGGACTGAGGCTGTCGTTTCTGGTACTGATGCTGTTGTTTCTGGGACTGAAGCTGTCGTTTCTGGGACTGATGTTGTCGGTTCTAGGACGGATAATGTTGTTTTTGGATCGTTCCAAGTGCTTGTTCGAGCACTCTTTGTTGTCTCAATCTCAATTTCGGTCTCTTTTGTAGTGTATATACTAGATGTAAATATTGGCTTAGAATCTTTTTCTACATTTTTTGGTATGTCTGTGGTCATTTCAAGCAATGGATCATCTGTGATAGTACTCTCAGTGTCATTACCCTTTGCAGAAGTAACCTCAAAAGGATAAGTTACAGTCGTAAACTCTTCATCAGCACTCGAAACGTTATTATATTCATCTGACTTATTTTCCGTAGAGTTTGCAGCCTCCGCTACGGAAGCTGCAAAACTTTCTGTTATATTTTCAGGTAATACAATACCTTCATTGTTTGCCCTGCGTGATCCCTCATGAATACTTTTAACTGACACATTGTGTGCAACGCTCTTACTCAAACCACTTTTATCTTCCACTGATTTACTTGTACCCACGTCATCAGAAGATGCAGAAGCATTTGAAGATTCGACTACCTCTGAACCCTTCTCAGATGAGACTTTAACGTCAGTTGGATGTTCATCGTTTTCAGCGCCTTCATTGACAGCTTCTACTTCATTTAATGCCTCAGGTGTAATGTTTGTTTGAGCTACTCTATTCAATGTTTCAGAAGTAGTTTCGTCACTTTTAGCACTCTTATTTTCATTATCATCTTGCACTGATCTTTTTATTATAGGTGCATTGTCCGTTACCACTTCAATTGTAATATTATTAATCCAGTCTTTATCAGACGCCTTGTCTCCTCTTGAATTCCGTAGAGTCAAATCTTGTCGTTCATTAGACAAAGACACTTTTAAAGACGCCAAAGGTTGAACACCTAGAACTTTCTCTCCAGAAGCTGATTTCCCTTCTTCTTCACCATCGCCTTTACTTCTTCTGACGTTTTCTTGTTCTTCTTTTAAAACAGATCGAACATATTCAGTATGTTGCTTTAACTGTTCTTCATTCAATTCTCCACTTTTGGCGTTCGAAACGTCTTCCTGACTCTCGACATCCTTAAGAATTCTTCTTGCTACCTTTTCTAAAAACTGCTGTTTTTCCTCATCTGATAGCAGATCAACGTATTTGTCTTCCTCACTGTCAGCTAACACAGTCGTGAATAAAATTAATAATAACACCAGCATTTTTTTCATAACATTATTTTTGGTTTTATTTCTAGGTAATTTCCTTTCGCTACTAATTCAAGAGGGAGGTATTTGATTGAAATCAACCATGGAAATGTTAATTGGGTAGATGATAAGAAATAATTACTTTTTTTCCAATGCCACATTGCTTCCGCAGATTTTAAATCATACGGATTTATTGCTTTAATCTCCGTTTGGCTTTGTTTCGGTTACCTATCGTAAGAAACTTAGGTATACTGTGAAATTTCCACTTTTAATTACAATGTTTTAATTGAGAAGGTTACGCAAATTCAATTACTGTAAATTCTAATTTAGTGATTACTTGTTTAGTGAGCAGTTTGTTGCCTCCGTGCCTCGGAAATCACGTCAAGTCATTGGTTTCGACTGTCATTTGAAGATATTATTCTTTAGAAGCAACGCTTGCCGAGGTCATGAGTGAACATTAATAATGTACCGAGTCTCCTCCGCACCTCGGAAAGCACGATTTGATTTGTAGATCTTCGAGAGTCATTACGGTTAGTCAGAAGCCCGAAAATTTAATCTAATCTAAATTGCATCTGTTTGTATTTTTTTAAATCAATGTACAATTTGCTACAATAATTTAAATAATCTTCAAGTGATAATTTTACTGCAATTATGTTCCACCAATTCTTGTAATTATATACTCAATATTTGACACAGTGTTAATTGTTTGTGAATAAATAAATCAATTAATTAATTTGACACCTGCAGTCTTGTGAAAATGTACTGTAAAATGGCAAAGGAATGGCTAGGTAGGCAGCTAATTACAGTTTTCCAGGATACCTAAATAACAGCTAACCTGGGTAATTATGATCACGATTTCACTCGTATAGTAGTCACCATATATATCACGATTTATTTTCAATCATAATCAGGTTATGAAGTACAGCTACTAGACGACACGCCTGAATTATTTTACCTATGTATGCCCAAGGTAATGGCCGTTTCCAATCAATCTGCTTAGGCTTTTCCCAACTACGTCGGTGTCGGCTTCCAATCTACCAGATCCAAATGAATACCAGTATATTACATGGAACGACTGCGTATAGACCTCCTCAACCCAGTTTTTGGGTACGATGATACCCCTTTGGCAACACAGATCTCAGATTGTTTGGCTTCTAACTAACGTAATGAGTGTTCTACAAATGGCAGCGTGGCTCAACGGCTTATCGTGGTTTTCGAGAAGTTTTTTTAACAAAAAGCTCACAAAAAACTCAGCCTGAACAGAAGTAACCTCAGAATAATAATAGGAACAATTACGTGCCATAACCTCCTTAATAAACATCTTTTTAATATAGGCACCATAGATAGCCCGCTTCAGCTGCCTTGACGCCGAGGAAACAGCCGCCCACGTCATCCTGGAATGCGAGGCTGTAGCTTCTCAAAGTGAAGAAATCCTCGGAACAGTGAGGTCGCTCCACGAAGCCTACGAAGCTCTCAGGAAGCTTCTGTGGTTTTGGGCGGAGCTAGGCTGGCTTTGTTAGCCAGAAACTCCACGCACAACAGACCGAATGAGAGTCTAAGTGCGGAAAAGGGAGTGCCCATCATCAACATCATCGTGGTTTGCGAAACACGGAGGACCAACCTCGGCAAGCCTTGCTCAAGGCTGCCCTATACGGCCATTCTTCCATACAAACGTAGTATGGCGATTACTTCACTGTTTCAAGGAGTACGTTTAAAAAAAATGCCATTATTTTTTCCCATCATTATCTAGCCCTGTATCGAAACAAAAAAAGGTTAAAAACACATATATTTGAAAGTTATGAGCGTATGAAAAACACAACAAAACTAATTTTAAAGATTCTATGGACGTAAATATATACCATAAGAAGAAATAAAATTGCAAAACAGTCACCATACAGTGATAGATTAATAGTTCAAAAGTATACAATTTTATTTTGAACAGATACATTCAGTAGTATTTACATGATATCTATATTCCCAAAGGTCTGTTTATAAAATTTCACGAGCTCGTTTTTATATTTATTTTTAAGATATACAATTCCGTAGTTCATTATTTTGATTTCTCGCGTAAGGTTTAGCCAGTTTTTGCAATGTAAGCGCACAAAAACATGTTTCTTACGACATCACATTACAAATCTTTGAGATTCTCAAATTTTCTCTACTATAATTTGCATGTATTATAAATGCACACAGGCCACAGGCCCTAGACAAGTGGCAATCGATGTAATGGATAGATCACGTGATTGTTCGATAACTTCTGAGTTCTTTTTACAAGCTTTTAATTAACTTGCAATGTATGTATGCATGTTAGTGTGTTCGGTTGAAATCTTGCAACTGAATTTTAAAGCAGTTATCCTCCATCGATTAAATGAAATTTTGCATACACGTTTAGTTTGGATGACAATACATGGTTAGCTAAGTGACGTCGTTCTAAATCCAATATGGCGGACGGCCCAAGATGGTGGACTAGTTATTTTTTGTGCACTGTCATGATATGGGTATCAAATGAAACGGTTTACTGAGAAAAATACGAAAAAAGCTTGTTTTTAAATAAACATTTTTTAATGAATAAATTATTGACCGTCGCTATTGACACGCCTTCGATGATATAATTTGAGGCCTAGCCAGTGGACTGGTCTAGCCAGTGTCTAGGTCCATGATTAGCATTGAATACCCTTCAGCGGCTGAAATAATGATAATTAAAAAATATCATATTCTGTGATTCTAATGTATATTATCCCACTAATATTATTAACTATCTTCTGCCAGCGGCTTCGGCTGCGAGAAAAGTTTTTACTTTTACCAATGGAACATTACACCGGGATGAAGCCTATGTGCTATTCCAGACTAAAATCGAACTCTGTGCCAAATTTAATCCAAATCCGTCAAGCCGTTCTGGCGTGATTGAGTAACAAACATACACTCATCCATCCAAACTCTCGCGTTTGTAAAATTAGTAAGATTTCAATTTCTGTAGTATGTTTGGATGGTCGTTCATCAATAAGCTTGGATGAAAATTGGCACATGTGTAGACCATAACCTGGATTTGTACTTGAAATACTTTTCATGCCGGTAGTACTATCTTCCTTTTTTGCGGGTGAAGTCGCGAGGAGAAGGCAGTTAAAAATAGATTCCGACGAATTGAGAAACTCCTCCTTTTTTGAAGTCGGCTAATAATAAAAAAACATACATATAAATGAACATTTCCATTTATTTATACTTCAATTCTCTATTTACAATAACTTATACATACAGCTAATTGTATCTTAGAATAGAATACACTTGGTTGGCCACTGCGAAAAGTAGAGAAACTTTTGGTCTATCAATTTTTTTTTTGTACCCATACATATTCAAAAAAAAGTAACTTCAAGATGAAGAACATATACCGAGACAATAATACTTTCATAAAATATAATCGATAGACCAAAAATCAATCATAACGATAACACAATCTCAAAATATGAATGAATCAGCAAATTATTTGAATTAATCATTAAATTCAATGAATCAATAACTAAACGTCGCCCTTAAACCTGAACAAGCCTCGTCTCATTTGCCTCTCATTCCTCATATTCCTCTCCATAACTATTCTGTCCATCTCCTCTTCATTCTTCTGTTCTTGTTCCACGTCTTCTATTTCAGGGTCTACACTCTCTATGACTGCTTCAATCAGGACTGGATCATTTTCTCCCCTTTTTGTCAAGATAATTGGTTCCAAATGATCTTTGACCTCTTCGTTAACAAAGTCGTTGACCACGTTAGCCATTATAATGTTCTCTTTCCTCTTCTCTTGCTTTCTTTTCTGTAACTTTGGTTTTTCTTTCTTGTCCTTTTCTTCAGTTTTGTTGGATACTTTGCCGATTTCCATGTTTAAGTGATAGTAGTCCGGTGAGTCTTTGCAGTCGATTGAATCTGCCGGCCGTGTGCACGTTAGGACTTCCTGAAATTGAATCAATCATTCTGGTAAATGAATCAATCAGAATGTTTACATGAAAATAATACATTTTATTGATAACTGCAAGTAGTAGGAAGCCGCTTGTGGTTTAAGATGTATTCTAAAAACAATCAGTTATTTTATTATTTACTAGTCTTGAAGGAAAAGAAAAAGTGCCTCCATAATTAAATTGATGATGGTAAAACTATACCATTTAAAAAGATTTTTATTGCCATTCAATCGATCTACTAAACCTACCAAACTCGTAGCCCAATAATATTTTCTCCATATTTCGCAATAGTTCTGCAACAAACGGAGATTGCCCTTGGGTGCACCCAAGGGCAATCTCCGTTGCGTCTTGCGCTGTGCATACAGGGATAGTCGTCGGTTGGTGTCACATTGTCTGATACATGCCTAACAAGGCTTCTGCGAGTTGGCTTCGGCTCCTCGCATGCCTTTCAAAGGGCCGGTACCCGAGATTGTCAACGTCAAAAATAATTAAACTTTGAATCAATCAAAATATTATGTTTGAATAAATCCCTACATTAAAGACCTTATCATGGATTAGCAAATTGTTATTAAAAAAAATAAAAGAGAATTTGAATTAAGAATGTGCTAATCTAAGTTTATAGTTATCATATTTTATGATAAGAAAGATTTTTTAGATAAGGCTGCTACATATGAATCAATCAACACACTAACTTTTGAATCAGTAATACCTGATTGAAGATAGTCTCGTTGGGACAGATGAAGCTCCAGCGGTAGGTAACATTGCGACCCGAGGGTGTCTGAGAGGGTAGGCAGACGTGGAACACTTGGCAGTCGTTGTCTACGTCGGCGTAGTAACCATAGGTGCGGTTTTCACAGCTGTGGGCAAAAAAGTCGTCTATTAATGTCAAAATGTATATTGACAACTTAATGCAATAATAAATAAATACAATTACATGTAATTGTTTGTCTCAATCATTATTAGATTAACTACTTTTAGATGGTCTTATAACATTTTAAGTATTTACTTAAAAATCGAACTGTACCTATGGATATGAAAATAAACCTGCGCCGTTTGCTTATAAATTAGGAAAGTCAAAAAATCATTTGAATTTCGACAGTGCAAAGGCCCTTCCTGCCTGTTAGCAGTCTAAATTGAAGTCTAGGCTCCCAGAAATCAAGGCTTAAGTAATCTAACACCTTTGCACGTTTTAGTAAAGTCATGATACTAGACCGACAAAAGAGAAACTTCGACAAGCGAAAAATCTTTTACCTCGAAGAAAAATCTAAATAAGCGAAGTTGTATTTAATCAAAACGAAACGTGGAACATAATTCAAGCGTATAAAACAGTTGTGTATTACGTTATTAAGTTAATACATAACGTAAACTTGATTTGTTTTCACATTACTTAAACGCAATACAGTTTAAGGCGTATATTATATATATTTCCCAATTTAACGCAGTACTGGCCGTGCGCCCGCTCGGATCCAGAATATCAATATTGGACCTCCTTTCGGACAGTTTTGTTTGCAAAATATTTTTCCTATATAGGTTAAGAAGAAACTCTAACCATAATTTTTTCTGTGTAAAAATATTTTTAAACATCCAAGTCGTTTTGGAAGAGTATGCAAAAGTAGCGAAAGAATATCGTGTTGTTAACTATTTTTATTTAAAGCAAATGTATTAGTCGTACGAAAAAAAACATGTTTCACAAATAAATGAATCAATATTTTTTTGTTTTTTTCAGACCTTTTAACTTAGCCGTTACTGAGGAGTACGCTTTAGAAAGTAACCGTTTTACGGCCCTTAAACAGAATAAGGGCCTTAACAATTCCTGCTTTAAAACGGTTTATTTCTACTAAACTACATACTTCACTCATCTTCTTTTGCCGAGTCTTTAGCCAACTATGTAAGGGTCTATTCAGTATTACCAGATTTTTAGGGTTCCGTACAAGAAGGGTCCAAACGGAGCCCCATTGCTGTCACTCATGTGTCCGTCTGTCTGTCCGTCTTCTGTCACAAAATTTCGTTCTGAAGAATTTTTAAACGCCCATTGACCTATGAACTTGAAATTTGGTGATAATGTTTATTATTACATATCGCTCATTTGCGAGAAGGTTGGCATAATTCAAAAAGAGCAATTATTGGGTATGATGATTTAAAAGTTTAAAAAATAAAAATCAAAACATAAAATCACAAAATATTATTTACTACAAAAAAAAAGAAAATAAGAGAATACATAATACAGTAAATATTATTTATTGTATTATGTATTCTTTTATTTTTTAAACTTTTAAATCATCATACCCAATAATTGCTCTTTTTGAGTTATGCCAAGCTTCTCGCAAATGAGCGATATATTTTCCTAACAAATACTAATTTATTTTATATTTGGTACGGAACACTAAATTTGCGAAGGCCGGCACGCACTTGGCCGGTTTTTACATGAAGCAAATGTCTATCTTACCTTAAGCAAATAGTTATTCGGTAATGCGATAGAAACGCAAGGAGTTTATGCCACAATCTTTGTGTCTGTGTGTCAAAGTTAAAGTGTCTGTGAGTGTGTACCTTACCTGAAAGTGTCAGTGATATTCTCTCGGATAGATGAAGCGTTTGCCGGAAGATTTAATGTGTCTGCTTGTGTTTGATTTGTGACCTCCTGAAAAAAAAAAGAAAAACCATTGATTTATTACATTGTTTTGATTTGTACGATTTTCAATTTAACCTAACATCACTCCCCAAAGAGGCAGGCAAGGGGTTACATTTGTTGGCGCCGACCCCACTGCGCGCGGTCTAGCGGCCAGAGTTCTGAGTTCTGCGTTCCGCGTTCACACTTGCGCACACTGCGAGCGATCTAGTTTAGAGTTCAGTAGGTAATCTTCGTCACTGGTGAGGTGACACGTCACACGGGACATGCTTCTGTAGGTAGTGATTATTTATTTTATAAATATATGTAGACAGGGTCAACTCCCACGGACGACAACCACGCGACAACGACAAGACAACACAGCGACAAAAAGTCAGCAATTTCCGTCCAAGCATTTGCCTTTTTTTGACGATTTTTAGGGTTCCGTAACTCGAATGGAAACAACAAAACCCTTATAGGATCACTTTTTGTCTGCCGTGCGTCTGTCTGTCTGTCAAGACCCTTTTTCTCAAGAACGCGTGGAGGTATCAAGCTGAAATTTATATCAAATACTTAGGTCTACTGTCCCTTAAAGCTGTGAAAAAATCAAACTTCGACATTCGCAAACGACATTCGCAAGGGAATCAGAACCTACAGGGTACTTCCCGTGCACTCAAAATCTTGAAATTTGGTACGAAGCAACTTCTAATAGCACACAGATAAAAGAATAATTGCGAAAACCGTAAATTTTAGTTACATCATATGATAAAAATATTTTAATAATTTTAAACTTACAACCTCTGTAGGATCCTAAACAACCACATAGGTTATAGTGAACGTGGAACGCTGAACTCCGAACTCTGACCGCTAGACCACGCGTATTGGGTTCGGCGACTCAACAAAAACATAGGACAAATTATCACTTCCCAAACAATTTGCCACATAATTTAATTTGCCAAATTATTACTTAGCGAATAAACTCTTTACAAATAATTGTGACGCAAACCTAAGGTTTAGAAAGTGAACGTTTAAATCTCAGTTTAAACAATAACTTGCTTACCAACTAGTTCTTTTACCAATTTTAATGTAGTCAAATATGTCTGTTGGTATAAAATATTTTACGCGAAATGAAATAAGCCAAATATTTAGTATGTGGTTTTTATTTCCCTGTAAGAAGCATACAAACAAGCATACACTATGCAAGCAAGCATGCAGTATGCAAGCGAGCATGCAACATGCAGCAGGCATGTTCTGTTACGGCCGGCGCTGCGGGGTTTGGGCTGCCCGCGAACTTATCGCCGCAGATGGTTTAACGCTCACCACCGCAGCTTCTCTTGCTGAGCCTCAGCCGCGGTAGCGAGCGTTACAACCACCTGCTCCTCATTTCGCGGTCCTCCTCGCCCCTCGGCGCCTACGCGATTCTAAATTACACTCACACACACAGACAAGATTTCGTGTGCGTGTATTTAACAAATGTTTTAAAACTAACAATTTTATTATATGAACATTCGGAATAGTAAACATCATGTAATACAATAGGACATATGACTTTATTTCGTGCAAAATGAATAGATTCAAGTATTATAGATTTCGATATTATGACGGAATAGTTTTAGAAGTAAAGATAAATTTCATAACAAATCATTTGCCTAATATATTTTATCACCACCCCCGAACGAAAGTGATATATTTTTCTTAATCATCGTTCAAAATGTGACATTTGTGACAAAATGGGAGCCTTAGTTGCTAATACGGGCCGTATTAGCAACTAAGGCTCAATGAGTCCCAAATAAAGGTCAATAAATTTTCTCACGACGCCGTGCTAGCATTTATGACAAATTGTATGATATGACATAATTTATCATGTCTTGTCAGAAACGTCTTAGGAACGCCCATGCTCGCCCCGCAGGAGAGTTTGTGAAATTGTGATGAATTCGAGCCAATCAATGATAAAAAAACCTCTTTACAAAAAATTATAACCGACTTTTGGAAGTCAAAATGGCTTTATCGCCCAAATTGCGATGAAATGTGCGACTCAAGCCATTGTTATTTTTCACTTTGTAGTGTTTTTATTTGGATAAAAACACTTTTCGACTGCCGAAACTGATGTTGTTTTTCACTTTGTATTGTTTTTATTTGGAAGTAGGTTATAATTTTTTTTAAAAGGGTTTTTATTTTTCACTCTTTAGTTGTTGTAAATATTTATTATTCCTACAGTTATGTCACAATAGATTACCCGAATAACATGAAACTTGAACACAACCGGTGAAATTAGAGTGTACCAGGGTGAACTGTATACATCTGCATGCCCCTTCAAAGCGTACCGGCGTGATGTTATGTTATGAAATGGTACAACCAATAAACAAAAATGCGATTGCAGCAATCCCGAGAGATTTGCCGTCATTTATTGAAGAGTTCTATTGTATATCTCCGAAGTTCTTTATCAGATAGGATAAAGAAGGACTTCGGAGGACCACATGACAACCTCCAGCTTTCTAATAAAAAAGAATCATCAAAATCGGTTCACCCAATAAAAAGTTCTGATGTAACAAATATAAAAAAAATACAGTCGAATTGATAACCTCCTCCTTTTTGCGAAGTCAGTTAAAAACATAGATATCACACGTCACATTAGCAAGTCATTGACGCGAACCCATAAGTTTTGCCCCTACCAAAAATCGCTCAACGAGGCTTATAAGGTTCATATTTAAAAGTTCCAACGCCGCAGTGAATTTCAAGGGTTATTCCTGCTTAAGTAATATTGGAATAAATGTGTACATACCCTTAAAGATTTAAACATGGCAGTGTCCGTTGATTGTGGCTTTCTCATACGATCAGGCTTCACGAATGCCACCAGAAGCAGGATCAGCAGATGTCTAGCCCGCAATGACGCCATATTAGGTTTGCTATGAAGGAAAAAAAAATAGGTGAACTAAAATCGTTTGACTTAAACATTTATCGAAAAGATAGCTGAAGGAAATGAAAAAATTTTTAACTATTAAATATTTTTTTGCTGTAAAATGATTGAAGCTAGGAAGAGATACAAGACAAGACACGGAGAGAGACCTCACGCGAGACCGCAAGGTGCGACTGAAGACCGCTAGCCGATCTCGCTCACGGACAAGTGGTGTCGCGCGTCAGGCTCGATATGCCCGAACATTACGTCATTTTACAAAATTTAAATAAACATTTTTATTGATTTCCATACTGAAAACGATATTTTTTATATATATATATATAAAAATATAGCAACAAAATCCAAATTGTTATAGAGTAGATCCCTGAAAAATTCTATGTATTTCCTCAGTAAGTTTACACGTAGGTAGTATTTTAGTAGTATTGGACACGTGTTTTTAGTGAAACGTTAGAGGATCAACGACGTATCCTTTTGCTAATACCAATATGAAAGTTATTTTCATACACAACTGTTTAATAAACTATCCAACAGTATATAAGTTAGTGTTATTGTGATGTGCGTTAGGTACATGGGAATTATAACAAAGAAACTAGACAAGGCCTGTTTATAAGAAAAACAGGCGTTCTATATAACAATGATGGACACACTCGTAATAGAACAATCTCATAATAAAATTATCATACTTAGTGAAAATGTGCCTGCTGAAAAACCCCTTGCAGTCAAAAACTTTTCAAACCTTACTTTAGTCTGAAAACTGTAAAACTGAGACATTTAAGTAGAGTTTGACTCGTTCTTAACTCCAAATGCTCAATTCAAAAACTGACTTTTGAGCTTTGTAATCACCATTTTTACCGACTTCCAAAAAGGAGGAGATTCTATGTTCGACATTATGTATGTTTTTTTTTTTATGTTCCGATATCTTCGTCAATTGTGGACCGATTTTGAAAATTCAGCTAGCTTGAAAAAAAATTGGAACTATAGGTTACACACATATTACATATTTTGAAAGACTTCAAGACAACCCTTAAAAAGGCCTATGTTCATATCCCAGTAACTATCCGCCAAGCCTAGGACTATTCAAAAATCATGGCTTTTCTTGCCGAATCTTTTCCACAGAAAATGATAAATTGGAACTAACTAGCTCATGTTCTTAAGTACCCATGAAGATTTAGGTGAAATCGATATAACATCACGCTTTTTTTTATTTGAAATAGGCACCTGATGGTAAGCGATGATGTGATCGACGGTGAAGCACGCTTGCCTAGAAGCAACCACTCTTGACTTAAAGACCCCCGAGGTTGTAGTTATCGGGAAACACAGATTCAGGCAGGGAATTTTACTCCTTAGTTGTATGCATAATAAAAGTATTCCCAAAATGTTTATTGCGTACGAGTGGGATGTCCACCATCTAACGATGGCGCATCGCCGTACGTCTGGTAGCCCGATGATGAAACGGGCTAGGCAGAATTAGACCATGCAATTCACGCTTGTATTCCCCGGAATGTTAAGCAGAGAGGTTCTATTGTACGCTCACATTTCACCAGTTATGTTATGTTTGAGCCTGTTGCCGTCAACTGGGCACAAGCCCAGACTGCGGGCTACTGAGAAATTCCAGATGGAAAAACCGAACAAAACTTTGAGCGACTCGGCAATCGATCCCAGGACATGCTCAGCAGTAGCAACCACTTAAGGGCCTACATGCGCTTTAGTGCCGTAAAACGGTAACTTTCTAAAGGGCTGCAGACATTGAGTCAATTTTTATTCTGCAAAAACGAGCCATCAGAGCGATATACAATCTTCGCCGGCGCGATTCTCTAAGGGAACTGTTTAAGGACATTAACATCATGACGGTACCTTGTCAATATATTTATGAAAACATCATGTACGTTAGAAAAAATTTACATCTTTTCAGTAAAAACGGCGACAGACATAATAATTATGTTACTAGAAATAGGGACCAATTAATCCAGCCAGGTTTCAGGCTGGCTAAAGTAGCATCATCTTTTATGGGGTACTGTATAAAATGTTACAATAAAATACCTCCCCACATTCTAGAACTAAATGAGACGAAATTTAAAACTTGTATAAAACGCACACTATGCAGGCAAGCATATTATAAGTTGGGGGATTACATCGCTGATAAAAACGCTTGGCTAAATGCTGGTCCCGCTCCGCAGCCATTAGGGCGCAAAAACAATTAGTGATGGGCAGAAAAGTTTTGCAGTATTGTTGGAGCTGCTGAAGACTGTATGAATATATTTGTATTGTATAAACTCAATTTCTTTTAGTATTATATAATTGCACAGCACATGTGTGAGTACTATGTTCCGACTGTAAATCTACCTATGTGTCGTTGGTTGACTTCTGTGTGCCCTGGCATTTGAGTGTGTCATGCTCTCTCTAATTTCTCTCTGATGGTGGCAAATGTGTTGGATCATTCGGTTCCCTCCATAATGGTTGAGCTGAGTGGTGCCGATCCATGCGTCATGTTCGTGAACGGGCGCCATCAGTTGGGATTGGTCATAACTTAGCTGCCTCGGCCTGTCATTGCATTTTTATGTTGAAATTGTTTGTTACTCTAGACGCTTTTACGTGCACGTCTTTTTGCATCGTTCTCACATATATGTATTTTTTTTTTTAACAAGAATGATGTAACCAAAAACTTGTAATTGAAACTGATGGAAAAGAGTGTCCGTGGAGTTTCTTGCAAATTCTTCTCCATTGAGATCTACTGACGTTTGCGAATTTGCAACTAGAGTCATATTTTTTTGTTGTTTGACAATTCAAAAGTACCTTTAAGGTTTATTTGAAATAAACTATTTTGATTTTTGATTTTGATTTTGATAATCCTCAGTAACGGCTTGGTTACAAGGTTTGAAAATATATATATTTATTATTGTTTCATGTACATTATTTTCTAAACATGGTTTTTTCGTATAACAAATAGTTTTACTTTAAAAAAATAATTAGCAACACGATATTTTTCGCAACTTTTGGATTCTCCTCCAAAACGACTTGGATGTTTAAAAATACTATTACACAGAAAAATTGATGGCTGGAATTTTTTCATAACAGACATAGCATATATAAATCAAATAATATTTTGCAAACAAAACTGTTCAAAAGGAGGTTCAATATTGATATTTTGGCATCGAGCGGGCGCACGGCCAGTACTGCGTTAACATTGGGGCGTATTATATCGCCTTAACCAATTACTAATTTTGTATAAAATATTTTTAACCAGCTTCTACCAGCGGCTTAGCCCGCATGAAAAGTGTTTTCCTTATCCCAAGGGAATATTATACCGGGATTAAAAATAGCTTTTGTGCTATTCCCGACTATAATCTATGTCTGTGCCAAATTTAATCCAGATGGGCGCACGGTTGGCGCAGTGGTTGAGCGATTGACTGCTGCGCTGCGTGTCGCGGGTTCGATTCCCGCACGGAACAAATATTTGTATGACCTACAGATAGTTGTTCCGGCTCTGGATGTTGTGTATGTGAGTTTATATGTTTGTAAACGCACCCACGATGCAGGAAGAAATTCCTAGTGTGGGGCAAAGGGTAAAAAAAAAAACATATCCGTTCAGCCGTTCTAACGTGATTGAGTAACAAACATACATCCACATATCCTCACACAAATCCATCCAAACGTTCACAGTTATACTATTAGTAAGATACAATAAATAAGATTCAAAATTCAAAAATACACTAACAACCCCCGGAGCGTCAACACGCGAAAATCACATGAAACACAAACATCCAAAAAATTGCACAATAATTCTAACTACTTACTTTTTTTATTTTAGAAAAAAAAAACACAGACACTTTTCAAAAACACTATAGTCACTTTTGTTAGGTACTAGTTCAATGTACTAGTGTGGACACCCGGATCGCCTCGAGAATACGCCTCTATAGACAATGCAGGTGATGGGGACGTCTTTTATAAATGTCTGAAGTGTACCTTAGCTGAGGAATTCGCAATCATTCTGTAGGGTTGGCAGAAAAAGGTGGGCGGATATTTTTGAAAAAAAAAAAAATGTCTTCGGTATATTTTTTCTGATTTAGATTAAAGGCCTTACAGTAGGAAAACTATAATTAAGCTGATAGAGAATTTTTACAAGCTTTCATTGAAATTGCCTCGTGATTTGCTTGTGTGTATGTGTGGATCAAGTATGGCAACTGAATTTTGAAACAGTTATCCCCAACCGATTGAGCTCTTTTGCATACACGTTTGTTCTAAATGAGAATGAACAATAATCTAACAATCTGTTAAAAAAGGTTCTTTAATTGAATAAAAATATTTTACGATACCTAGATATTTGATTTCTAGTCTAATCCTCAAAAGGGAATTATTTTCTACTCAATCGATTCCCTTCTAATGTTAAGTGTTTTAACATTAGTTAAGTTGAGAAGTTTTTTTTGTCAACAATTTTTATCTGTTTTTTTTTTTCAAAAAATATGCAAGTTACTGTCTTTTTATTTAAGTTTAATTTACGACAAACACATAACAATATAAATACCTGTAATACCAATACGTTTGTTTATTAATAGTGTAGTGGTTTTAAATAAATCATATTTATTTTTTTCCTAAAAATATAAACAATCTAATAAAACAATAAGAAAGAATTGAAGTTATTTATGAACATATTTAAGTTCGTACGTAAGCCGGGACCTGAGGGCTAGGCACAAGAGAAACTGTAATTCTTTCAAGGAAATCGTTGCGATATCAATTGGAAAATACTCAAAAATGTATGCGAATGCTTAGTGAATCACTATAAAAAAAACACGCGATCAATCAATCCCTTAAATTGCCAAAGTTTGAAAATAGCCCTCGCTGTTAGCATCTTTTGTCTAGAGCATCGGCTCCCAAACTGTGGTCCTCGAACCACTGGTGGTCTACAAGAGCTAAAACATGGTCCGCGAATGGTTAAAATTTCAAACTTTCCAAATGCAAAATAACATTGATGCCACCTAAAGCTAAGTGTCCATCGAAAATGTTGTTTATGTTTTGATTTTAAGGAATATATTAGGTTTGCTACAAGCTTTGAATTAATGGTACATTTTTTTTTCTGAACTTCGGGTCAGAGCAATCGATATTTGATGGTTTCAACCAATGCAGATAACAGCCAGTAAACATCTTTCTACCTTCTATTTTCAGTTGCTTTACTTCCCAATAAAAATAAAAAAAAAAACGAAAACCAAAAATAAATACTCCACAATTTTTTTTTTTCTGCCAACCCTACTTACTTGATCTTGGCTTTGGCAGTCTCAAACATATGTGACATGAAATCACAATGTGCTTACAAAAAACATCGCCAAACGGTCAAGCGCAAACCATTGACCAGAGACTACACATTCTATAGAAGCCTGCACGTAATCTATAGTATTTTGTTATCAATAATCCCACGATGTTTAGGTCATCAAGGTCCTTCTTTTGTAGGACTTACAACGGTATATTTTTTGCAGTTTTCTGAGTATACCGTTTGGGTTGATGTCAAGGAGTGTATAATTCTGTTGTATACAGGGGTTTTCAGGTAGTATATTCTATCCTAGGGAATTCAAATGAATAAATAAGATGTAATTAGATGTAACTAGCTTCTGCCAGCGGCTTCGCCCGATGACAGTCGGAAATTATCCCAAAGAAACGTTCTCCCGAGATCGAAACCAACCCACATAGGGCCCACATGGTGGATTGTTGCCCACTCTGGAGAGGCCTATCCCCCAATTTCTAAATTAAGAATTAGAAGTTGAGTATCCGTCATACTTTACATAAGCCTGAAAACCTGAAAAAAAATAAGTTTGACACGTTTTTAAATCCAAATATTTTTTTAGAAACCGACCTTAAGTCGTGGTGTACTGATTTCAGTAGGTATGTTAACGCTAGCATCTGCCCGCGGCTATGCCCGCGTAACTAGTGTATAATTAGCCCAAGGGTACCAACTACCGGGATGAAAAGTATTTAATTTCCTTTTCAAGGTCCAATCTCAGATAGATTGGACCTTGAAATTTTTATACCGAATTTCATCATTATTGCGTCAGTGATTTAGGCGTGAAAACATTACAAAGAAACAGGCAGAGTTACTTGTATGCATTCATAAATTTATTATGGATTAATATGGATACATCAACCCGCAATATACCCTCATGGTAGACTATGGCCCATTCTCTCTCATAAAGGAGGCCTGTATCGCAACAGTGAGCCACATTGTAGCTGATAAGCTATGCCATAGATAAAATAAAGCTCTAAGTAAGGAATAAAATCCATAACTTTAAATACGGCCTTGAGTGGTAGCATTTTCCAAGAAAACGCGATAGACAGGCGGGTAGCGCGTGCCTGTACTGGAAATCAAACCCGGATCACGCGCATTACGCTAAGCAACCTCAAAGACAATCACTGCATCATCATCATTCATTCGTTAATATCTGCCATTTTATCACCTTACGTGGGTTTGTAGAACAATTATATTAATAGCATAATATTTTGTAATTACAGGAAAAAATGGTTACACACTTCCATGAAAAATTCCTTTTGTCAAAGAGGAATCTGTCGTTCACCATAGGTAGCAGTTACTTTGTACCCAAAGAAGGACAATAGCAAGAATAGTTTGAATGAGATATCAAAGAAAAGGTTATTTAGATGAACCGGCAGACGCCTTCCTGTCCAATTTTCTGAGGGCATACAAAAAAAAATACCTGGGTATTTAATATTTCGGGAGTCTTTTCTTTTTTTTTTGTTCGATACCTTATTCGGATTGTTACGAACATTTTAAACAAAAAAAAGTAAATACAAAAAAATAAAAATAAACCGACTGCTTAAGAAGCGAACTAAAGAGACGTAACCAAAAAGAAAATCATGCTGTGCAGTCGGATACATGCAATATACACAAATGCAATATGTTTTCTCAAACAAAAAAATATACATGAAAACCATTTTTCACGAAAAATATTCCGAAATAGTTCAAAAGCACATTATATACCGTAAAGGCTTTAATCCAGATATCGTGAGGGTGATAAATTAAGTTAACAGTTCATACAACAGTTACGAGCCGGCGTAAAAAAATTCGCGGCCACCGTCGCGTGCGCAGCATACGAAAATAACTTATTTTAGTTAAATTTACGGGATTTTTTTATTGTTTTCTGTATCGGGGTCTGTAGGTTTTAAACCTACGCAGAATTATGGGCTTTTTGGCAATTCGTGGGCGGAATATTTAAAACGATTCATCATTTTTGAAAGTGGTTTTAGGCTGTTAAGAATTGTTCTGGTTTTCCCCAGAGAAAGCTTTCTTATTCTTTTTTTTATTGTATACGATGGAGCAACGACCTGGTCAAGGCTGCGGGAGTCCGCTGGATGCGAGACGCACCGGACCGATCAGTGTGGCGACGATTGAGGGTGGCCTATGTCCAGCTGTGGACGTCTTTCGGCTGAAATGAAGATGATACGATAACTTAAAATAATCATTACAACAGCACTTGTACGAGCTTAACCCAAAATTGGATACTCTTACAACAAATTATTTTGGACCGATTTTGGGCAACAGACATCTCCATTTTAGCGGCCTATTCCCAACTATGTTGAAGTTACGGCTTTCAGTATAACTGGGTGGCTATCTGACCTCCAAAACCGAGGCAATGAAAATCACAATGCCCTTTGGTAAGACTAGTGATAAGACGTCCGGGCGTCCTCTAGACAAACATCGATTATGATTGGCCAAATCCAAAATGCTTGGGATGCCCTACATAGCATTTTGGTAACACATTTCAATCTCATACAATTTTTTTATAAATGTTTTTAATGTAATAATGCCGTGGTGGCCCAATGGCTTAGACCTCGCATCTCGTGCTTGAGGTATCGCATATCGCATCTCGTTCAAATCCGGGCAAGTACCAATCCCACCGCACTATTCCGACGACGATGCGACGACGGAGCGGACGAGGATTGTCGATCGAAGTGTGTTTACTACTAGACAAACTATGTTGTTTAAAGAGGTATTTGTGTCTGGGTTTTTTAATTTTAAATTGTACTTGTTCAATAGCTATCGGATCTGGATTTGGTCTGTTAACTTGAGGTTTATGTTTATTACTAAGATATTTAGAATTAGTTAGGTATATAAATAAAAATTGTACCTCTTTATAGAGAAAACTTTATAGAGAAAACTCGTTCAAATCCGGGCAAGTACCAATCCCACCGCACTATTCTCAAACCACTGCAACTCCTGAAAGCCAGAATCAACAGTGGCGACTACCAGAAAAGCGCCGAGGCAATGAAGCTCGATGAAGTCCCGAAGAATGAATTTAACTGTCTTGAATCCCGCAACGAAATTAATCAGAAAATATATTTATTATTATTTTTTTGATGATAGGCTTGCGCTTGACCACTATCTCACCTGATGGTAAGCGATGATGTGGTCGACGATGAAGCACGCTTGCCTAGAAGAAACCTATTCACTCTTGACTTTTAAGAATCCCAGGTTGTAGCTATCAGGAAATACAGACTCCGGCAGGGAATTCCACTCCTTTGCTGTACGCATAATAAAAGTATTCCCAAAACGTTTAGTACGTATGGGTGGGATATCCACCATGTACCGATGACGCATCGCCGTACGTCTTGTAGTCCGATGATGGAACGGGCTAGGAGGAATTAGTTCATGCAATTCCACCGCACACTCCCCGAACAGAATAAAGGAGGAGTAGGAAAACAAACAAGTAATTTTGAGCAAGTAACAATGTGACTTATTCAAATTCCTATGTACTATCACTTGCAAAAGTCGATAAGAATTCTCAAAACGTATTAGTTTGACGTTTAGTTTGACTTACGACCTTCTATTTTCAAGTTTTCGCCAAGAAATGATTGAAATTCACAATTTCATCAACTTAGCATAAGTCAAGATGGCCCAGTGGTATAGAGCACACAGATTGAAGCGCAAATCAGTGTGCCGCAAGTTCAAATCCCACGCAATTGTTGACTTTTTGTGAGTTCTTACCCGATTGGAAGTTATGGATTAGCATTACATATATTAAATTATTCTTTAACTTGTTCACACATTTCTTAGAGTTAGAAAGGTAGATCACAAAAAAACTAAATAAAGAATTTGATTTCTGCGAGGTAGACATGAGTTTTGACTTGACCGAAATGAAATGTCGTTTGGTTGTAGTTGTTGGTTAGTGACGTGTGGTTAACAGTATTTTAATATTTGCAAAATGCAGGCTAATATTAGTATTGAAGTGAGGGCGACTATCATTGGGCTGCATAAAAGTGGTCTTAATAAAACACAAATATCTGAAGAAACTGGACTGAATGTGAGTATAATAGCTATTAATGAATTGTAACTTTATAAATTGGATTTATAAATGCATTTTTATTTTAAAATTATATTCAATAATTATGATTATTAACATTTTATTTAATGAAAATGAAGTCAAGTAGGTATAGCTGCCTAATATATATTTTTTTTGTTTTAGAAAAATACTGTAAGTCTTTGGATAAAAAGATATGAGGAAGAAGGTAGCCTTGCTAGTCGAAAGAGAAGTGGGAGACCGAAGCTTATTAGCGAGGCGCAGCGACGACATATGGTGGACGTATACGAAACGAATGGTTTCGCACCAACAAGACATTTTGCGGAATTATATGACACCTCGATGGATACTGTTCGCCGTGCACTTCACGCTAAAGGCGTGCATCACAGAAAACCTGCTAAAAAGCCGTAATATCCGTGATTATTCGTTAACAAACACTGTATTATATTGTGTTTACTTTCGTTCAAAACAGCTATATCTTTTAACTTGTGCCATGGCCTTATCTTAAGAATGCAGTGAACTCGTTACAATTTTGTTGGCAATAATCATGATTCTATTTTGTTTTTTATTCTTCTACCCGCACTGTTCTAACATAATAGTTCAATTTATTTTTCTCATCTAATTGACGATTATCTTGTGAGAACTAAACTTAACTTAACTTCTTTTAACAGAAATTGAGGTTTAGTTTCAATCTTCTTTTCGTCAAGAAAATGAACAATTAAGCTATGACCTCAATACATTCATTATGACGTTATATAAAAATAAAATGTTTAAAAAGTCTAAATCTTATATCACTTTTCAATAAATAACTGGATATAAACAATTATATTTTATTTTATTAAAATTTTAATATCCTTTCATTGTTATGTTATTTATATTATGAATGGTCTAAGTGGGTATACTTCCAACAAACAATCTTACACGTAACACAGATAACGGTTACAAGATAACTTTTTTGTCTAGGTAAGAATTCGACGTCACAATTCTAATAAATGTTTAATTTGTAAATATAAAGAATAAACATTTTTATTAAACACGTCTTTTTATTTCCACCTTACAACATCGAAAAGATGTAACAACTAAATAATTGCAAATTACGAATGTGATTTTTCTTGTGGTTAATAGATCATATTCGTAATTTGCAACTATTTAGTGCAAAAAATGCAATAGTATTTTTCATAGAATTATAAAAAACAACTACACTATAAAAAACAACAACTGTATATTAATATAGATTGGGAATTTTCAAAGTAAGATATAACCGCAACGGACCGACCATGATTTGAACTCGGGCTACGTTATTTGCGAATCCAACACTTAGTTCATACGGCTACCAGCACATGACACATTTGCGCGAATTTTATCAATGCAATGGTAAGAACAAGTCGCCTCTGTGACTGTGTGATGCGTATTCAATGGCACAGAAATATAATAATGATGTTTTTAAGCTCAGTGCGACGACAGTTCCTTAGTGTGTGTTATCTGTGGAATGTGGATACTCATACACGCGCACACATACGCACGGAAGTATCGTGCTCGCTCGGTTCGTAGCAATGTAATCTTTAGCGTTCTTATGGACTTTTGCGGCCTCACTGTACTTTCTAAGTTTATCTTGGACACCACAGGCAACGGTGAAGGAAAAAATCGCGAGGCAACTTTATATAGTTAATGTAAGTCTGAAATAGCCAAGTCAGAGGCCTGTGGGGTTCCCAGAGGCGGCCTAATTAACTCTGACACCAGAGGTAGCCATATCCTCACACGAAAAGAAGAAGATTCCGTAAATTTTGACAGAAATCTATATATATATATATATCTATCTTTTGCCTATTTTATCGCTGATAAAATGGGCTTTAGAAAAGTGACGTCAATGAAAGCGTCGTTAGCGATTAGAATACTGAAAACGCTATCGAAATGTCTTGCGATCAATCGCTTACATTTCGACTATAGCCATCGCTGATATTGAATGACTCTTTGTTGCCTTTTTAACCCTCGACGGAAAAAGAGGGGTCTTTTAAGTTTGACGTGTGTTGCTGGGTCTGAGTATCTGTGTGTCTGTCTGTGGTATCACAGCTCCAAAACGAATAAACCGATTTTGATTTAGTTTTTTTTGTTTGAAAGGTTACTTTGTTCAAAGTGTTCTTAGGTATGTTTGATGAAAATCGGGGTGTTTTCGCAAGATATCGTGTCATAATTACGTGTTCAATAGGTTGTCGATCGAAGCGTGTTTACTACTAGACAAATTATGTAGTTTATAGAGATATTATGTATTTGTGTCTGGGTATTTTTAATTTTACTTGTTTAATAGCTATTGGATCTGGATTTGGTCTGTTAACTTGAAGTGTCTGTTTATTACTTAGATATTTAGGACTAGTTATATAAAAAAGAATTGTACCTCTATATAGAGAAAACCTCCTCTCCTCAAAGATGGTATAAGAGCACTTTCCACCACGCTTGCTAACAGAATGTTTTCACCTACAGATCATAGTCTAATTTGCTTTACAATGTTTTGCTTCACGAAAAATCTATTGTTAACGTGAGATTTATCTGTACGATAAAGGTAAGGTGCAACTGGATATCAATGCCTAGCCCTCCAGTCTAACTGCATGCAGCTGAGTTCCAGTATTGGAACATGGAGCAACTGCCGGTATGAGCTCCTTAGGCCAGGTATTGTGTATCACTATACCACTTGGTGAAACTGGTGTCACTTACTCGCTTCTGACTACCCATAATGACTGCCGAAGTCTAAATCTACAAAAAAAAACGGGGACCTACGGTTTAGTACTGTTACAAGATAAGGCAACGCCATCTAGTGACGAGAGGAAGAACTAAGTAGTTAGCTAGTGACGCCATCTAGTATCGAATAGAGGAACTAATCTTATCGAAGTTTCTAGTCGCTTCTGGAACAGTGAGTTCGAATGTCGATTGTTCTGGAAGATTCTCGAATTATCTAGAACCGTATGGAACGTTCCAGAAACATCTTCCGTGCTAAATAAAGTGCGGTCGGATTCGTCGTGGGTCGGTTTCGATTGTGAAGCGATACAGTGCGATTGGAAAAGGAAAATAGTGCGAAGTAATAGAATTATTTAAGAAGTGTTTTGTAATAAAGTGTGATTAATTGAAGTCTGCTGTTGAAATAATTTATCCCTGAACTCCAGCTCGTAACGATGACCAGTAACTGGGTATTAAGATACCCCTTGGCAAGACTGATGTAAGATATCTTGGGTTTCCTGGCTGACTCCATGGTTGAGAAAAGTCTTGGTGGACTATCAGCCAGAAGCTTTCTGAGGTCGGCTTCCGCTCCTAAATATTTCGTCTCATTTTCACGACTATCTTTGTAACTTTACTCACGTGGCGTTTTCCATAGGTGCCGTGAATTTTTCGCTCACTTTTTATCCCGAAAAATGCACGGTCCAGAGATTACTCCCTACAAACAAAGAAAATCAATTTTATCTCTTTATAATATCACTAGCTTCTACCAGCGGCTTCGCCCGCGTGAAAAGTGTTTTATCTTCCCAAGTTCATATTATACCGGGAATAAAAGCGGCCTATGTGCTATTCTAGACGATAATCTATCGCTGTGTCAAATTTATCCAGATCCGATAAGCCGTTCTGGCGTAATTGAGTAGCAAACATTTTCCACGCATTCAAACTTTCACATTTAAAATATTAGTAAGATTTATTCAGGGATAGGTATAATTAGATATGTACATAGTGTAAAATACTTAATAAATAACGACATATATATACTTCAATAAAAAATTACTAAAATTATAATGTTAGTTCAGATTTAGATGCAATCACAATCGATGCCGATCACTCGCAGTCTAGATGCATCCTAACTTGGAAAGTCAATTAGTATTATGTAAATAATTTAAAATATGTTATTGTTTGGAATAGAAACGGATGTTTAAGACTAAGCCAATAATGGATTGTAAAGGGCATTTGAAGACATTCTCATTCTGCCCAGCCGAATGCAGAAGAATAACAGTATTTTATTTGGAGCGACTCCAAAACCTAGGAACATGGTGAAAATCCCACCCATATGCACCAAACGTTTTGGGAATACTTTTATTATGCGTATAGCTAAGTAGTGGAATTCCCTGCCGGAGTCTGTGTTTCCTGATAGTTGCAACCTGGAACTCTTGAGATCAAGAATGAATAGGTTACTTCTAGGCAAGCGTGCTTCATCGTCGACCACATCATCGCTTACCATCAGGTTAGTGGTGAATCGCGAACCTATTAATATGAAAAAAAAAACACAATTCCTTTGTAAGACTACTTAGTTGGCATGAAAAATACTAGCTGTAACCCGCGACTTTGCTGCCATGGTCTCCTTCCTGCCCTTTAGATATCGTGCATTGTTCGAGACACAAAGTAGCATGAAGCTTAGCAATATTGTAGATTTTAACCAATGAAAGAACTTTTGTAATCGGTTCTGTACTGCCAGCCAAGGTAATGTTTTACGAACATTTATAAACATTTCAGTCGAAATACCTTCACTGCTGAAAATAGTCAAATGCTGCCTCGTATCCACTAGGAAGCATTTGACGCGCGACATGATGCAAAATCATGTTTCTCATCATAATGAATGGCAACGAGCAACTTTTGTTCAGTAACGGTGGCTCATCGCGTCATGTTGCACGCTAGCTGCCAACGTCTCTGAACATGCTGAACGTCACGTGTTGTGCGTCAAATGTGGCCTAGTAGATACGAGACTTTAAAATGCTATTTCACCTCTTTATTATATTAGTTTAGCATTCGCCCACGTCAACGGGAACCCCAAAATTCTTAGCAAGAAGAGTAGACAGATTATCATAAAACTAGACCAGACTTCCAAAGAAATCTGAAGATCTAAAAAGTTAATAATCCACGTCTTTCTTTTTACCGTCTTTTGCCAAAAACCTAGACACGTTTCATGCTAGATCTGGCGTCTTGATTTGAGGAGTCAAGACCCCTAAAACGATGAGTCATTTCTGGTACTGATGTAATCTAGGCAGGACAATGATGGAGTCGTTGTCGTTTGTTTAATTTTTCTTGGGTCTTTGTGAAATATAGGTTAAAATCTCACTGTTCTAGAGATTTGTTATAAGTATAAGCTTGCATTGTGATACTATATCATTGAGATGATTTTTTATAATTGTTAATAGATAATTTATTTATTTATGTACACACAAAACACTTAACAGAGAAAATAAATAATACAGATAGAAGAGCACAAAGGTACTGCTTAAATCAATAGAAATTTCTTCCAGCAGACCTGCGATAATATTATAGATACAGAGTAAATTTTTCAAGTGGGCGTGGATGGCCAAATCTATCTATGAATCTACCTATATATGAATCTATGAGGAATAGCGAAAAACACTCAAAGGAGTCACGAGGTCGATTTTGATGAAAACTAAAACTGCATCTTTGGATTATTGAAAAATCAGTATGACTAGCCAGGAATCGAACCCGTTGATTTTGGAAAAAAAAAACACGCTGAATTATTACACCAACCGTTACTGTCGCTAATAAGGATAACATTATAGGAAGTAATGTCATACGACAAACTTGAGCATAATTATTATTTTTTTAACAAAATACTATTATTTTTGTATGAAATCTACGAGGACTCCTATCTCCTATGATGACATAAAAAAAATCTTTGGAGAATTTTCGTTTAGAAGTTAATTCAAGAAATCAAAAAACAAACTAAAAAGACGTAAACAAGTAGAAAATCATGCTGTGCAGTCGGAGGAAACATCTGGTTTTGATCAGCCAACTCGCGAGTATACGTATCCTCCGACTGCACCCATGATTTTCTTCATGTTTACGCCTTTTTAGTTGGCTTCATTTGATTATTTTTTTTTGTTTTAACTTTTTTTGACGTTTACGTCTACTCCATAGATTTTTCGTCTAGCCCAAAGGTTCCTGACCCCGTGTGAATTTGAATCGCATACACAACACATAACTCCACTTTTCTCCGTGCTTAGAATAAAGTTAATACTAAATATATCATTAAAGTAATAGTCTAAATGTATTGGTTGTACGTTGTTTGATAATGCCCAATGTTGGCCGTAGGCCTCTGCGAAAACCGCCATGATGACTAATTTGATGGTGTTTTTAGTTCCCACGAATGATATAAAAGCCGAATATACTTACCTAGCAATAACCTCCTTTTTTGAAGTCGGTTTAAAATACTACCTAACTGAATCACACTATCACATCACATCACACTTCACACTATTTTTCACGACATTTGCATTTTACACATTAAATATATCCTGACATTTTTTTAATAATTTTGCTTTGACATTGTACAATGATTATTCTGAATTGATTTATTATTTTAACATCTTTAATTTTTTTTTTATTATTTTATTGACATTTGTACGACATTTATTATATTTTTTTATAACTATTAAATATGACATTCTATTAAGTATTTTGATTTGTATTCTTTATTAATATTTGCATGCCATTTGCCAAGGTAAACATGACGTTCTATCATTTTGTATCCTAACATCTCTTCATGCTGACAATTTGTTATGTATGTATGGTACTCATGTTTAAGCAAATAAAAATGATTTGATTTGATACTTTTTATCCCGGGAATATGTCTCCTCGGGATAATTAACGCGGGCGAAGCCGCTGGCTGAAGCTAATAAAAAAATGTTTTTGAAAATCTATCCGACCGAATAGAATAGAATAGAATAGAATACTCTTTATTATGTACACCATAAAAGTTACAGAAAGTATAGTAGAAGTAAACATTACACTGGGTGACACAATGGGCGGCCTTATCGCTAAAAGCGATCTTTTCAAGACAACCTTTGGATGGATTTTAAAAATGAAAGGAAAAACAATACTGTAGGTGTAATTAAAGTTTTCAATTTGTATCTGACTCACTGCAGGTCAGAGGTCTATTCTTCCATCTTCAGACAAAGATCATGAAGGGATAAAACTAGATTTACAAGTAAATATAAGCAAAGCGTAGCAATGATGACCCAGAGGTAACGGCACTTACCAACGAATTGTAGGTTGTAGGCAAATGTCCTAGGACATTCACCAACCAGTACTGGCGGCCCCGAGGTGGGTTATGGTGCTCCTTACAGAAGGCCTGCGTCACAGCATTGAAAACATTTCATCATAATCATCATCAACCTTTTAATGTTCCCACTGCTGGGACACAGGCCTCCTCTCTGAGAAGGGATAGGCCGTAATCCACCACGCGGGCCCAGTGCAGGTTGGTGGATGTTACATGTCTTCGAATTTTTGTTTCTAGGGCATGCCGGTTTCCTCACGATGTTTTCCTTCACCGTTTTGAGAGCAGTAGTGATGAAATAATTTACACAAAGTAAAGCGCCTGCCCGTGTTCGATTTCACGACCTACAACTTGTAAGTCTCGACCGCTACCACTGAGCCACCACTGCTCTCCGAGAACATGAGGAACATTTAAGGTAAATCATTATCATCATTTTTCCAGCCGAAAGACGTACTCTGCCGGACATAGGTCTCCTCCTAGCGTCGCCACACTTCTCTCTCTTTGCTTTTGCTTACTCGTTCTTTGCGTCTCGCATCTATCGGATCCTGCAGCCTTGACCAGGTCATCGGTCCACCAAGAGGGAGGCCCTCCAACGTTGTATCCTCCCCGGCCCCATCGACGAAGACGAATACTTACAATAACTTCAATAACATCAAACTCGAATATGCTAATTCGCTAAGACTCATCCTATTTACGCACTTTAATCCAACGTCAAAGTAATAAAAATGCCTTCACGGAAGCGTTCGACGATTTACTCACATTTTGCTGGTAATAAGAGGTACCGTTACTTTGGGAATACTCGATAATCTAGTCAAATAGGTCTCTGGTTTTGGAGGGTTTAGTTTAACTTTAATCCCCACAGAAAAGTCCAGGTTAGTAAGAAGGAGATAACCATAGATCAACCTACGAGACAGCAAGCCACACACAGCCAGCTCGCCTCTGTACATGTACTTTAATATCAAATTGTATTGAATATTGTTTTTGGTGTACCTACAATAAAGAATTAAGGCAAACAATACCTTTTTTTTTGCACCGACGACCCTAAGTAGGTAACATGAAACAAGGGCAACGCAACTGGACGCCTGTATTCGTCAAAGGGTTAAGGGCCTTCCACACCTTTAGTGACGTAAAACGGTTACTTTCTAAAGCATACTCCTTAGTAACGGCTAGGTTAAAAGGTTTGAAAATATATATATTTGTTATTGATTCATGTACATTATTTTTGAGACATACTTTTATCGTGTAACTAATAGTTTCATTAAAAAAAAAAAAAACAACACGTTAATTTTTCGCTACTTCTGGATACTCCTCCACTGGACTCCTCTTCTAGACTTGGATGTTTACAAATGTAATCCTCATCAGCTATCATTTTTTCTGTGTAAAAATATTTTTAAACATCCAAGTCGTTTTGGAGGAGTATCCAAAAGTTGCGAAAAATATCGTGTCGCTAATTATTTTTTTAAAGCAAAACTATTTGTTATACGAAAAAACCATGTTTAAAAAATAATGTACGTGAAACAATAATAAATAAACAAGGTGGGCCAAAAGAAGTCATCCGATGTTGTTTGGCTCTGTTTTTTTTTCTAAATAAAAAACTTCGATTCTGTTTTTTGATTATTTTTATTTGAATCTTTAGAATTGTATTGGTCAAGTCGAGAAGATTATATCGGCCAAATGGGCGCCGTCACAATTTATTGCCATACGGGCTCGTTTTATGGCATTTTTCATCACCTCGGCGATCACATAAATCGGGCGATCTTGCATATATTTTTCAAACCTTTTAACCTAGCCGTTACAAAGGAGTATGCTTTAGAAAGTTACCGTTTTACGGCACTAAAGCGTATGTAGGCCCTTAATAACAATAAGGCTGCCGGGTCCTTTGCAGATCGGTAAATGTCACATGTCTCCGAATTATCGATTCTAGGACACGCTGTTCTTCACGATTTTTGCCTTCACCGCGTTGATAGCAACAGCGATGAGATAAAGTAAAATGCCTGTCTGGGTTTGAACCCATGACCACTTCTCTTGCAGTCTTATACGACACTTATGATAAATGTAAACATCGGTCGCACATAAATCGTACTCCAAAGTGCATAAATAGTATTTCAAAATGTAGCTATTTCAATTTAAAACAGAACCAGATGTTTTATGTCTGAACGCGTGACTAGAGTTGCGAGTTACAAATTATAATGTCGGAGTAACTTTCAAAGAAGTTTTTATTGAGCAAGAGTAGTTGTTAATATTTATTAACTTGGTCTTGTAGTCTAAGTTCTACAGCCGGCAAGCATGAGTGCTAGGTTAGATCACATTTATTTTTATTTTTAGCTTGGAGATATGCTCATGCATACTGCACTACCACGGGGAGATGTCGCAGTTATGTGGCACTGCAACCCACTAAAATTCCACGGTGTCCTCCAGTGCCGCTTATGGCGGGAGCACGGGCACGTGTTAGCACTCGCACGTGAACACGCCGCGGCTGTCCGTAACCGGACCCTCCTCTGGGGAGTACCCCCCATTACCAGCGCAGCAGAACACGTTGCACGCCGTGACCACCCAAGGACCAAAAAAGCACATGGGCGCCAGACGACCCCGTGTATGGCACACTTGGTCCCTCTACAACGGGTCAGATCAGTGGCCGCGTCCGCCATCAGACGGCAGAAACTTTCGGAAGTCGGTGTCAAAAAACGAAAAAAAATTGTTACGCAAGACAGCGACATCCGAAAAGAAAGTTATTTTTCGTTTAATAGTTTTTTTAGGGTTCCGTACCCAAAGGGTAAAAAAAACTTTTTACAAAAAAATACTACCGACTTCCAAATAAAAAAAGTACAAAGTGAAAAATAAATTTATTTTTGGAAGTCGGTGTCTTTCATAGGTACCAATTTATTGCGTTATGGACACCGACTGCCAAAAATAAAGTTATTTTTCACTTTGTAGTTTTTTTATATGGAAGTTGGTAGTATTTTATAGTAAAAAGATTTTTTCTTTTTTCATTTTTTAGTTGTACCTGCCTATTAGGCAAGTTGTTTAGTAAGGTACCTATAACGCCAAAATAGATTACCCGAATATCATGAAACATGAACATAACCGGTGAAATGAGAGATCTGCGTACCCCTTAAGAGCGTACTGGCGTGATGATAAGTAAAAATGGTATAAACAATAAACAGACATGCGATTGCAGCAATCCCGAGAGATTTCCCGTTATTTGTTGAAGAGTTCTGTTGTATATCTTCGAAGTTTTTCATCAGATCTTCAAATTATAATGGGACCAATTTCGGAACATACTCTTTCAAACAAAAAAAGGATTTTCAAAATCGGTCCACAATTGGCGGAGATATCGGTGAACATACATAAAAAAAAACATACATAATGTCGAACATAGAACCTCCTCGTTTTTGGGAAGTCGGTTAAAAAGGGGACCCTATTACTAAGACTCCACTGTCCGTCTGTCACCAGGCTGTATCTCATGAACCGTCATAGCTAGACAGTTGAAATTTTCATATATTTCTTGTGCCGCTATAAAAACAGAATAAAATAAATATTTAAGTGGGGATCCCATACAACAAACGCGTCTATTTTGCCGTTTTTTGCGATAATGGTGCGGCCCTTGGTGCGCGAGTCCGACTCGCACTTGACCGGTTTTTTTTAAATCATATTATTCTTGTTGACTGAATGTTGAAACTATTTGCAATGATCACTTGCGCACGTAAAATACGTAGCCAACCAATGACACTAATATTCTACCTAGGTTTATGTAAATGTCTATAAAAAAGTACAGTTATCTTATAAATAGGAGGTCGAAGTACTCATCAGTTAGACTTTATACAATGACTAATGAATTGCTATTCCAGTAAGTCTAGGTTAAAGTTGTCATGTGAAATATATTTATACATTGGCCCCGTTACCTTACAGATGCATGTATCATCAGCATGACACGTTTCAGTTTTGTTTGGATGTTTAATTATAAATCTACGAGTCTCTTGACTAGACATGGTTACCGTTCAAGTTGGTTATGCATCAGCCAAACCTTTATGTCGTAGGTCCACAAGGTATAAGGTATTAAATTCAATTACCAACTGAAAACATCTTTATTTTCCATTGCATTTACTAATTCTGACTCCATCGATGATCCGTTCTTGTCAAAGAGAATTAAACCACGAGGCTTTATTGTCATTGGTTCTTTTAGTACGTACTAATGTGATTTTTTCAATTCATATGTACTTTCTAAGTTTAGATTGTGGACCGATTTCGAAACCTGAACTTAAAGTGAGTTAATTATAAGATTGTGCTCCATTGGTGTAATTGCTGCAAGGCGTTCCAGTGCGAGGAAAAACTAATAAATATTTTTTTCTCTTTGTACCCGACTGTTGAAGGAGGGTAATGTGTTTATCAGTCTATGTATGTATGTTTATTCCTATGTGGCCTTCTAGAGACCAAACGCGTTGGCCGTTTTTTATGACTCTTTCGTCAATCGATTCGACTTAACCTTGCTAGTGTCACTGGCTAAATTAAAATTGGAAAATAGAAAATGGTGGATTTTGGGCGGCATATTGTTGAGGCCATTTTTTTTCCTTCAAATCCTACAAATGGGTTATCAAAATAAAAGGATATAAGAGGTTATTTCAAAAATATACAAGACTTATATGTTTAAATGTGCCTAATTCGAAAAAAAAATATGTTCACTAAAAATTTATAAATAAAAAAGGTAATTCAAAAATCAAAAAACCGACTGCTTAAGAAGCGTAATAAAGAGACGTAAACAAGAAGAAAATCATGATGTGCAGTCGGAGGCTACATCTGGTTTTGGTCAGCCAGCTCGGGAATATGACAATGTATCCTCCGACTGCACAGTATGATTTGATCTAAAAATAATAAAAAATACTGTTGAGTTTGTTCCAATAACTTTAAAGCAAATATGTCAAAATTGCATTCAAAGTCCTCCGCGCATTTTCGCCTCTCCTGTAAAATTTTCGTTTTGGCACATTTTGTTGTATGCCTCTGAGGTACAGAACTATGATCTGAACAGAATTGGAATGATAGCAAGTTGGTACTTGAAAAACACAGGATGTGCTTCTTCCGTTACGCTTGGCAATAAAGACGAGTACATTGCAATGTACAATTTATATGCCAAAGCCATCATTGTCACGAGTATGGTAAAATATTTTATTATTTGTCCTTGAAAATATATCACCTTGAAACTTCGGTCAATAAGCCTTGAATATTTTGATTCTTACACGTACAAACACTCATAAGTACACAGAAACCTGACGACATGATTGTCACGGGTATTTGCTGGATTTGAGCAGCTAAGCTTAGCTCCTACCGCAGATAATATAATACTAGCATACAGATGCCTCATCCCATACAAAGAAACCGTGCCGACGTAACTAGCGTTTTTCGTCTGATTAATCTGATATTTCTTTGTACATGGAACGCGTTCGGTTCTGTCTCACGGTGATAGATAGATGGTGTTAGCAGCTACTTGCAAGTAAAAGGGTTTACTAGTTTCGTGAATATTGTTTTCTTTAAATACAGTGAAGGTTTGTTTTATATTTTTAAAAATTGCCAAAGAGTATTGTTTTGCCCAGTTACTGGATTGTGGAGGTCAGGGGGCTATTTAATAAACGCACAATGTTGGTGACAGGCGACAGGTGACAAGCGGACACTTTGATTTTTTTTTGTTTAATAAAGATTATCACTAATAAATTTGTCATGTTAGAAAAACTACAAATAAGTCGACTTGTCGTGGCAATGCGACATATTTCTGTTTAGCAAAAAAATCTCTTGACTGGCGACACCTGACATTTTGTACAGAAAAAGTACGCCTAAGTTATATAAATTTTCAATTTATACAATTAATAAATTCATTTAAAATAATGGTTTTAACGTCTTCAACGGATAGCAGTACTAGGGAATATGAATAGGTGCAAACTGTAAGACGTCGCACATTTCAACCATCAAGACTTAACTTTGATACGACTGATGGAATATTCCTTGAACTATACCGAGTATCTTAAACTACCGTTGAATATTTATTTAACATAATTGGACAGCAACTTCAGCTCAATGCCTGCTTCAGTTATCCTAGATTAGGCCTATTTTTTAAAATTTCGGTTCCATTTCAAATAGTAAACAAAAGCAGAAGTGCAATTCATAATATGCATGTCTCGATTTTGTGTTTTGACAAATATGTCACAAAAAGTGACAAACTTGTCAATTACCAATTAATACAAAATAATTCAGGGAATATTTACTTAGAGATACAACAGGTAAAATCGGACAATTGACACTTTTATTAAATGGGTTTTTATCCTGAATATTTTGACAGTATTTTCTTTTCGCATTTGGACATAATTGTCATCTTTGGTAAACGGCACATGTCGCGACATATCGACATATCTGTAACAAAGTATCGAATTGTAACGTTTATTAAATAGGCCCCGTAGGCAAGTTATCTTCCTGAAAAACTATTTTGATTAGATTGAAAGCTCGACCCCAACATTCTTGGGTAGAGGCTAAGGCCGATTGATACGTACCTACTTTATACTTGGGTTATCAATAGTTCAAATACTTACCTATAGCTTCAAAAAGGCTATTTCCCGCATATTTTGCTAGATGTTATGTAAAAGCTTGCAGGTCATTGCCTCGAAGGCCCTGTTCAGTATTCCACGGTCGTCAATATTGTTATTCGTCCTACACTCTGAATCTAAATAGATTGATACTCTGTTATATGATAGTGTCACTGAGTCTAATACGTAGTAGCTTTATTGGTTAAGCTGTGCTCGGATTATGGCTTATTTTCCGGGCGGTTCCGCGTTAGAAAGATTTTCTTTGCTAAATTCTATCTTATCCACTAATCCGCCCTAAATAGCAAATGCGGTCGCAGTCATCAGACTGAATTTCTTTATTAAAAGTTATAATTCGAGGCTTGGCTTTCGCCTATTTCCTCTTCTAATAATGGACCAATTACAAAGATATTCCACATACTAAAAAAGAAAGATATATATACTTCGACCCATCAGCATAATCAAGGATGGGTAGTAGAAGAGATTGTGCAAGTGTAATCTTAGTGGTAGTCGGCAGAAAATTACACAGACTTCTCAGAGATCCAGCAGATGCGAATAGTTTGCGGCTAACTTCTCAGAGATCCAGCAGATACGAATAATTTGCGGCTAACTTCTCAGAGATCCAGCAGCAGAGAAGTTCTTGTTAAGGAATATCCCAAGCTCTTAACTTGATTTGAGAGCGAGAGTTGTCAAAAGAAACTTGGGGAAGAGTCGTCCAGTCGATCCTTGAGACTATCCTTGAAATGCCCACTACTAAAACTTGCCTTTTTATAGGGTTCACCGTATGTCCGTGCCTCTTGCTCCAGTCGCATTCCACAGATTATTATTTATAGTCAAGGTAGCCTGACATAGATTACCAAGAGGAGATCGCGTGTAAATTTGAAGATCATAATCTGCACTAAGGTGGTATGAAGAAATTAATTCGTTGGATATTGAGTTAATGAAAACTGCGAAAAGTATGGGAGACAGAACGCCGCCCTGAGGTACCCCGGCAGAAGTTCTACACCAGGAAGACAAGGTCTCTCCTATGCAAATCGGTTGTCGGTGACCAAACAGGTACTTAACTACGAAACCAGTCAACAACCGATGGAGATGGGTTACGTGAGCAAAGGACGCCAAGTTTGAAATCCACGGCATTAAAGGCATTACTGAAATCCAGTAGAGCCAAAACCGTTACATTTCCCATCTCCATTGCAGACCTTATATCGTCGGTAATATTCAGAAGCGCTGTAGTTATGCTATGACCAGGGCGGAAGCCGGGCTGGAAGGGGTATGGAGATTATTTAGTTTCGAAAGACACTGCTAGAAGCACAAAAATTTACGATGTGGGAAATGACGGGAAGGATACCGTCCAGCACTGATAATGACCCACTTTTCACGGGTAAAAAGTATTTTAAGGAAGAAAGGAGTAACAAGAATAAAAAAGACACAACTTTGTGATTATTTCAAAGCTTTGACCCAGGTGAAGGTCGCAAAAGTTGTGGCAACTAATAACAAATCTTACAGTCTAACTGTATTTTTATTTAAATAGATACAAGTATAAACAGTGTATAAAATACTTAATTAATAATAAATATATAATTCTTAATCTTACATAATGATCTGTTTGCTTTGCTTGCTGTAATTCAACATAATGTATAAGAAGAGCCCCAGATACCATACAAAATGTATGCAATCCGGAGCTCTTTTACGTGGGTCATTGAAAGTGCCGCGGTCGGAGGGCGCACGCGGCGATTGGCGCTCGGCGCCCCCTAGGACCGCTGCGCCCGTGTGCAACGCACACCCTGCACTATAGGTAAAGCCGCCTCTTCGTAAACTAGAGGGTCTGCACGTGCCAATGCTATTAATGTTTTCCAAAATGGTTAATTAAATAATTCTGAAGCATTGTCCTCAATCGCAAGTGACGTCAATCAACCAGCAGACAATTGAAACGAAGCCCAAAGCCTAGCAAAAAAATGGAATAATTTCAGACTGCCCTTCTAACGGAAATATGGAATGATCTCTTGGGAATTATGAACACAAGTTTACAGAATACAATTGTACTGTGACCATGGACGTTGCACCAAAACTTTACGAATCTTTGATCAGTTATGTCAATAACGCACGCAATCATTTTGATCAGTACGAAACGGCAGCTAAAGAAAAAAAACGAGATGCTGACTACAAAGATAAATTTGAAACAAAAAGAATTCGCAACACACGCATTACTTTTTTGAAGGATCATCAGAGACTGCACAAGCAAGGAGAAGTTTGGTGTAGATACTTTCATTCCCATAATTGACACATTAAATACACATTTAAAAAAAAGTTCGGCAACCTAAGAAGAAATTGATAACCGATTTTGTTTTCTTTGTCAGTTATCAACAATCGATTCTGGCGAGTTGACCAAAAAATGCAAAGAATTTGCAGAATTTTATCTTGAAGATATTAATGCATATGAGCTCAAAGTTTTCATTTAAGCCAGTCTTTAAAAAACATAGCAAAGCAATCAGCGGATTTAAATATCTTAACCTTAGGTACTTAACCTAATAAAGTCAGATAAATTAGAAGAAACGTTTCCAAACGTTGAAGTTGCTACAAGAATATTCCTTTGCCTAATGGTTACCAATTGTAGTGGAGAGCGTTCATTATCGCAGCTTAAGAGAATAAAAATGAATTGCGAACAACATTGTTACAAGAACGACTGAGTAATTTGTCAATTATTTGCATACATAGATAGTATCATCCTTCAAAAAATAGAATTTGAGGATATGTTAGAAGATTTTGCTTAACAGTAATCCCGGAAGAAACCACTACTTATCGTAATCGTAACCAAAAAACAGCAGTATACTAATATCATTAAGAACATTAATTTATTATATATTTGATTACCCATAAATAGAAGATCGTAGAAAAAAAATTGTTTATTACGCATTCTTCACTTTTCAAAAGGGCCCCAAATTCTTGTGTGCCCAAGAGCCATAGTTTAAGACAGCCTTGAATGTCACATGTCTTCTCTTCGAATTTTTGGTGAAGGACATGCCGGTTTCTTCACAATGTTTTCCGTCATGGATTTTAGAGCAGTGGTGATGAAATAATTTACGTAGTGTCTACACGTAAGTCGACGACGTAACTACCAAAAACCCAAACATGAAAAAATGCACGAATAGTTTTCAGGCTTCAGTAAGTTGAAGAAATATCGAGTGGTCTGACAGAGAGTTATAAAAAATGCTTGAAGTTAGCTTACCACCACCTAGTTAAAACATAATAACTAAATAAGTAACATAATAAACGCGCAGGTTATAGTATAGATGGCGCTATAAATTGAAAGTTAGTGCTACCATTTAAATAAATAGCAGTTTCGAAAAGGTAAAAAAAAAATTGTTTGGTATTTTTTTTAATAGTTTGAACGATAACTAATAATAATAAAAACTGTGGTGGTAAGTAAAGGTATTATTATGTAGATAGATGCGTTTGTTTTTAAAAATAGTGGACACTTACAATGACATGGAGAAATGTATTTCAGTGTAGTGGCAATACAGACGCGTCTATTGTCAAAATGGTTGTTTATCATTGATAGCATTCACTATTGTTGCGAAAAAATTACATTTTACGATCAAATGTTACGTAAATTCAGTTGATAATTAACTATGTGTGACGAAGACGAAGCCTACTGTCGTTTATGTGCTGAACCAACGACAAAAGAGACGCTTATATCGCCCGACGAAGATGTAGGAATCAACAACAAAATAGCTACGAAACTGTTATGGATAAATATCGATGTAAAAGCCTCTGAATCTCTTCCAAATTCTATTTGCTTCTCATGTTTCGACTTATTAGAACGTACATGGTCCTTCTTACACAATGTAAGGACAGCACAGGCGAAATTGAACGAGATATTCTTGAATAAAGACGGCAAGGGGAACGCGTGTTCAGAAATCAAAACAAACCCAGACGATGATGGAAAACCGATTAACACCGACTGGGAAGACTTTGTGGACACTAAGAGAGAGGTAAAACCGGAACTTATCAATGAGGAACTGCAAATTGTGACTGTAGACCCAACTTCTTTGCTAGACTTAGCTGCTGCTGCAGTAAAGGTTGAAAGACTGAGTGCAGACGAAATACTTCCAAATTCCGATGGTTTCAACACCACAGATAGTGATGCTCCCCTCTATATTACTCAAATAAAGAAGAAAAAGCTCAAAAAGAAAAAGAAATTAAAGTATAACTCTAATTTAGATACCAAGAGTATTGAAAAAGGGACAGAACTGACATGGGAAGATTATATGTGCCGCTGTGCGGATTGTGATGCTCAATGCAAGAATGTCATGTCTTTACGCTTACACGCTTTACAAATACACACTCATTGCTGTATATTCAAGTGTTCAGACTGTGGTAAAGTACTAAGTAATTTTAAATCTTTTGTCAATCATGTTCGGTCACACAAAAAATGGCTGAGATACTGCTGCGAGTTCTGCAACAAGCGATTTACTATGGCATCTATCTTGAAAAAACATAGAAGTAATTGTCAATTTAATGATAGAAATACGTGTCAAAACTGCGGTTCGATGTTTGAGAGTGAAGAGCAATTGCAAGATCACATCATATTATACACTAAAAGTTACAGGAAACGAGTGAAATGTGAAACCATAGAAGACAAACTGAAATGTGAACATTGTCATAAGGAATTCAAATCCCGTAGCAACTTACTGCAACATAGACTGATACACACAGAACGGAGCAGAGACTTTTCATGTCATGTATGCGGTAAAATGTTCTTCACGAAAGGAACGTTGAGTACTCATATGATGACCCATGATGATACAAAACCTTACAAATGTGAATTCTGTCCAATGGCGTTCCGTGCTCGAGGGAATCTCCAATCCCACTTCAGCCTCCATTCCGGAGCTAAACCATTTGTATGCGAGCAATGCGGCAAGAGTTTCCGTGTTAAAAGACATTTGAAATCACATTCAATAGTGCACACGGACTTAATGCCTTATGTCTGTGAGTATTGTAATAAGACTTTTAGGTTTAAAACCCGTTTGAATTTACACTTGAGGCAACACACGGGTGCTAAGCCATACAAGTGTATTTATTGTCAACGAGACTTTACAAACGGGTCTAATTTTAAGAAGCATATGAAGAGGAGACACAATATTGATACTTCAAGTAGAAAGCGGTATGCTACTAATAGCGGAATAGTACTTGAGAATGAACAGAGTTTAGAAGGCAGCGATGTTGAGACTAATCAAACATAGGGCTATATTCCAAGTCAGTTTGGAGGACTTCCACTCGATTTTGGTCTCCATGGCAACGGAAGAAACCCTCGAATGTCAATAAATAACAAAATATAACTGTCAAATTTAGGGTTCAAGGTAGAGTTGATTCCTCCAAGTCTTGGAATATGGGCCATAGATAAAGTTCAATTCAAACTTAATAGTGGCTCGGTACACTCCTCAATTTGCTGTGCAATAGCACATTCATGTCACACCCCACCCTGGTACTTACTTTCCAGTAAAGAGCTATCTTTACAGCCACCATTAAGTTTGAATCGACTTGTACCACAGAACACTGAAACGCTTGCGACGACTGCTAGATACGGCATTGTCAAAACTTGCCGTAAACACAAAGCGGGTCACCCTTTACTCATAGAAGACCCGTGACTATAGGGATGAAGACTTAAAATGATTATTAGTCCGCCTGTTAGATTATTAAAAAATATTGGACATGTACACGACGACCAAAATTCGTCGAAATTTCGTAGGATGTCACGTATTTTACAATTTACTCAAACATTACGTCACAAGCTCCCACTCCGCTGTCCGCGCTTTATATCTATCAAGATTTATTGATTTGATAAAGCAAAAAATACTTGTCCAATATTATTTGATATCTCACAGACTAAGTAAATATATATTTTTTAACTTTGGGTTCATCCCTATTCCAACTATGCCTATTACAGCTGAAACTTGCGCTCGGCGCATATAGTGTGGGCACGATTATTATTAAAATAGCGTCTAGTCCCGTCTATTCTGTGCTCTGTGGTGAATACTGTTATTGCTAAGGTTGTAATGTTTATCTTCAAGCTTGTTTTTAAATATGCGATGATCAGCAGTCATCATCTTTCTGCCCTTGTCCCAAGTTACTTGGGGTCGGTTACACACACAAGTTACACGTTTTTAACCGACTTTATAAAATAAGGTTCTCAATTCGACTGTTTATTTTTATTTTATTCTTCCATTCCGCCCTGTCAACTGTCAGACTGATTCCCTTTTCATTCACACAATGGTATGAACAGTCACAAGGGTTCCATTGAAGACTTGATTTGAGATTTTTACAAGCATTTATTTAACTTGCAATATATATGTATGTATGTATGTAAGTGTGTTCGGGTCAAATCTTGCAACTGAATTTTAAAGCAGTTATGCTCCACCGATTAAGATGAAATTTTGCGTACACGTTTAGTTTGGATGACAATGTATGGTTAGTTAAGTGACGTCATTCTGAATCCAATATGGCGGACGGCCCTAGATGGTGGACTAGTTATTTTTTGTGCACTGCCATGGTATGGGTATCAAATGAAAGGGTTTGCTGAGAAGAATACGAAAAAATCTTGTTTAATTTTAATTTATTTATTTATTGCAATTTTTTATTGTACCTAATTTTTAAATATATGAATTACTAGCTTTTTCACGTGGCTAATCCTCAGAAACCGTGCATTTTTTCGGGATAAACCGAAAGAATTTCGTAGTCGAATTAATACTTCTAGGGATCACCTTCAACAAACAATTTTATAAAAATATTATTGATAGGCTCGCGCTTGACTCACCTTGCTTAGCACCTCTATTATCTTTACTAATCCGGACCGATGACCCGCAGCCTAATTGCGTTAGTGAATTCGGCAAAGAACACTTATAGGCAAGGGTGACGACACCTTTAGAATAACGATTTTCGTATTGCGTTATGCATTCGAAAGAGGATACATATACAGAATTTTTCGGCCCCATCGGCCATCCGTTCTGCGAGCAACATAAGTTTGGCAATTCTTAAAGAGGTAAAATACTTGCAATGCATAATCTCAGGAGTAGTGATCCCAGGGCTAATGCCGAGTTTTTACTAGATCTGTTACCGTAAATAATTTCGATGCAAAAAATTTAAATAAAAAAATCAAAAAACGTGAATGCTAAAGAAGCAAACTAAAAATATGTAAACAAGAAAAAAGTCATGCTGTGCAGTCGGAGGATACATATTATTATGGTTTGGTGGTCGGCTACAAGGTTGGCCGAATATCCGGTATCCGGCATCCCGCTAAAAAGCTATCCGTTTCATCATGGTTTCATCTCTAGTCAAGATAACCGAGCACTCGAATCGACCCTACACCCTCGTGTGCCAATAGCGAGAGTCGAACGTCAGAATTACACTGATATTTCGGGTGCTCAGTTATTTTGACCGATTTATACACTGTCGCTCAGAATCATAGGGTACTTTATATTCGGAAAATTTAACAGACCTTGCAAGTTGGACGATGGGAGCGATGCCACGGGAAAAATGCTAGTAATTTTAAGTTGGTAAACAATCGTTTTCTGTATGTATCCATATTTGGGTGTGCTACGTTCCCCTTCAAAACGATACGCTAGAATAGACACAATGATGTAAACGACTGCATATCAGATACCTTTGTTAACTATACGTATGGATCAAACTACGGATTCTAACCCGCGGTCCTTTCGCCACTGTGCCAACAGATTTCTTTATTTTATTAAAATATCGTCTAAGGGCCAATTTTTCAATAGTCTGATAACTTTTATCTGAGGAATAAAAATGGCCCTTTAAAATATTTTGTATACAAAAGCTGTCAAACCGTCAGTTTTATTTCTCAGTTATAAGATTGAAAAATCGGGCCCATGTCAAATTATTAAGCTTTCTACAAGAAACACAAAAAATAAAGACGTGAGGAGGCACAGTACCTACTCGCCAATCTTCTTGGCCGGGCTGAACATATGTTTTCCGATGCGCAAGGCACGGTGCGGTGCCTTTTTTACCCAACTACGGCGCGCGGCGAAGCAAAAGGGACGGTTATATTTTTGACCGGTATGTGTGTATGTATGTATGTACATCTGTTCCCTCATAACTTCTAAACTATTTATCATAATTTGACAAATGAGGTGCCGTTGGAAGCGTCTTTTTGGTCCGCTAGTTATAAGCTATGTGACGTCATATTAAATTGAATATAGCTACTTTGCAGAATGTATTGTGTTGTTACGGTAGGTCCACGGGAATATTATTAATATAATTTATGGGAATATTTTCTTGTTTCATACTTTTTAGAGCGTGATTTTTCAGTAGTCGGGTTTTAGTTTTTGAACTTATTTTTTTGTATGAGATTTACAACTGCGCAGCCATTGTAGCCACATCAGGGCGGCCAAGAAGATTGGCGATTTCGTACCTAACATATTTCGTTCATTATAACTTGTCCTATTCGTAAGAACCTTTTTTTGTTTACGGGGGCAACCTTCAAAAGGCGCCTGGACTTTTGAGGAAAAAGACCAGGGAGTGTGAGATTTTTACCTCACTAAAACCACCCCGATGATCACCATCAGAACGTAAAAGAGGCCCCGTGATCTCTCAAAATAGCACTCCGGAGCCCCCTCTGTGCAACGCCTGTTAGGGCACATCCCTGTGGAGACTTTAAAAGCGCCTCCCCTGAGCCTCGCTGTGCACGGCAGCACGTGATTACTGTGCCACCGTCTTTCCTGGAGTCGCTTGGTGGGCGGACAGAGTCCCCAATTTGACCGCCCGCAACCCCAGAGTTCCGCCTACTTTTGCAGACATGCAGACTGGGTTTCGGTGTTTTAGTAATCGAGGCGGTTGCCCCTCGAACCCTTTTTCTCAGAGCGGGATCGGCTCGCTCGCGATACCTTTTTTTTTTTGGGTGGGAAATCATCCAATGTCTTCTCCCGCTCTGGGTGAAGCGGGAGAGCGTGTCAGACTTTTACTGACTAAAACCCACCCGTGTTCCTTCAGTTGCTTGTGCCAGGGCCGCGGCGCTCGCGATACCTACACTGATTGAATTAGCTATACTGTCATTGACTGTCATAGGATGTTTTTATCCCAAAAAAAAAACGGATCACGAGAGCGAAGTGGCGGGAAAACACTACTTCAGCTTGAAGATAAAGATTTGAATTATTGTTTAAAATGCTTCAGCAATAAAGAATGAGCATTAACTTATTGTCATTATTACAAGGCATTTTTACCTATCATGAGGACTGTAAGTACTCGTATGTTGTTTGTTAGTTACTGAGTTCGCGACTTTATTGTAAATACTACAGTAGATAATAGTAAGCTAGTTGATTACTCTTAGCCCATACAATTCTGATGTATGTAAGTTAATAAAGCAATATTTTATTATTATTCGTTTGGTGGTATTCATTTTAAACCAGAAAAAAACTCATGAAGTCTGGAAGCCTGATTAAATCGGTCACTAGAAACAATTGACCAATCACGTAGACGAAAATCCACATCATGTCTTTAATCTCGCATGTGATTGGTCGATTGTTCATAGGTACTCTGTGCCCTTTGCCTTGCTAAATTCACTTACGCAATGAGGTGGGTCGTATGTGTAAGTAGGTATGTAATCAAAGCTTGCAAGTTTAATTTTTAGGGTTCTGTACCCAAAGGGCCAAAACGGCAGGCTTATTACGTATCTTTTGCAAGAGCAAAACGATAGCGATTTTGCTCAATAATTGTTCTTCAAGTTGTAGAGTATTTGGCGGTTTTTTTTAGAAATAAGTGTATTTTACAAACAGGGAGCGATTTGCAAACGATTGTGTAGGACCTACCATACCTACGCTGTAGATAATTCCGACTTTTGTAACAAAGCGTTTCATCGCGCGATGTTTGCTGATTGCTGTTTCTTATGTAATACGCCTGCGGGACCCTATTACTAAGACTCCTCTGTATGTATGTCTGTCACCAGGCTGTATCTCATGAACCGTGATAGCTAGACAGTTTAAATTTTCACAGATGACGTGACCCTTCGAGCGCGAGTCCTACTCGCACTTGTCTGGTTTTTTATTTAACTTAGTCATTGATTGAAAATGTATGAAGAGACTTGGTAAGTAAATTTGTTTTTTTTAATTGTGTGTGAAAAAGTGGCAATCTTGGTTTTCATACAAATGGAGGGACTTGCGTTATCTAGTTAGATTCATGTCTGTGAATTGTTGTCTGTTTTTCTTTTTAGCTAAGCACGTATCACGTAAAATGTACGAAACCAATGTAGATAGTTAACTTTTATACATAAAAATTGTGCGTAAGTTGAATACTTAGTTTTTTTTTTCATCGCAATCGTTTCACTCTATCTATCAAACAAAATATGTAAGAATTTAAAGTGTTCAAGAAGTAAAATTATCACAACACACGCAATCTAATGTTGAAAGTTGAACTCCATATTCGATAGATGGCGTTGTGCAGTTGACAACATTTTCTGAATGGCGATGTTAAAATTCTCCGCGAAAGAATGACCCTTGCCCATGAGCAGCGCCCGGAGGGCACAGCTAGTTTCAAAATAAATGCTTGTTTCATTTAAAACCACCGTTTCCCCTCTTTAGCCGCACCGCTACCACAAATCCCGTGAAACGGTCAGCATCAGCATAGACAAAAGATTAGCGACGCGGTACGACGCCACCTCAACAATACGCGCTTGCAGACCGTGGCGACTCACGTTTCTTGCTATTGTACACAAAGTTTTATTAGAGCGAGAATTTAAACTTTTAAAGTAACATTATATATTGTATTATCACAGCTTTAATCCCGAAAGAGATGGGCAGGTGCTTAGAGACTATTAGGGCAGTTACGCACAGTGGCGGCGTAAGGTGCGGGCCGGGGGGCGCGATCCGCCCCGGGTGCCAACGCAGAGCTTGACTGACTGAATTGTGTACCTATGTGCGTTGCTTATGGGGCTAGCATGATGGGCAAGACGACGGGTGATCATATGGGCGCTAGGAGGGAGTGCAAGGAGGTGCATTTAAACCCCGTATATTTCATTGAATTCAATAAAATATACATAGACAATCAAAAATCCGAGGAGAGTTGCTAAAATTTTCGGGAGGCAGCTTCAGGTGGCACCAAAATAATGACATGAAATGCTTGAAAAATCGATACCAAACATTCTAATAATTATTCATGCTGGTTGGTTTTTGAATTCATCCTAAGTTGATTTATGAACGCATCTTATTCCGATTTATTTACGCATGTATATTGTAGATATAAGAAACTACACGAGCTGAGCCGAATAAATCCGTACAGTCGAACGTCCAACGACGATCACTGTTGGTTTGTGTACAGTGACGTAATTAAAGATTTGGCGCCCCTGACCATATAGTTTTGGCCGACTCACAGGATTCGGCCAAAACTCTTGCGAGTTATTAAAAAAAGGAACTGTTTAATGGAAAACGTAACCTATCCGAGGAGTTAAAAAATTTCGAGTTCGCTTCGCTCACTCTTGCATCCTCGTTTATGAAATGCTTTTGCATGACTCGACACTGACTTTTACGAATAAAGACATAAAAGTGGCGATAAAATAGATTCATCGAAAAACAATTTTACCTATCTGAAGCGGTTGCTTAAATTTTCGAGCTCGCTGCGCTTGGTCTTTCATCCTCAGTTCTTTCTCTTTAATGCTTAAGTTAGTTGACTTCTATGTCAGTCAGTATGAATGGTAAAAGAAAATCTTACCATTAAGAAAGCAAGGTTTTTAAATTTTCAATCTCGCTCCGCTCGCTCTTTCAAATTTTTTTTAAAAGTCACGTGTAGTTGAAAAACTTTGGGGGTGCTCAATAGAAACGCCTCGGATGCCTAGCCATGCTACGCCGCCACTGCCAATACGAGCCTATATTTCGATCAACCGGACACTAGTCGGAAATCCGACAATGTAAAAGTGCCGTTAGAATAAATACATAAAAACAAAATTTTACCTATGCGAAGCGAGGTGCTCTTTCACCCTCAGTTCTCTGTCTTTTATGCTTAGGTAAATTTACTTCTATCTCAGTCGGTAGGTATGGTAAAATATTTTTTTCCAATCAGGGGCAATGTTTTTATATTTTCAACTGAGATTTATTTGCTACTGAGAAATTCAAGACTGAAAAACCCAATCACATTTTGCCCGATTCCGGAATCGAACCCAGGACATCCTGCTCCGTTGTACTGATTGCAACCATTAGACCAACGAGGCAGTATTTATATTTGCATAGCTAGAATTCAACCTAATTTATACTGTGACCTAATGGCGGCTCGAAGTACTCTGTGAGTCGCTGTTCAGTAGCAAATTATGTGACAGCGGGGGATGATGAGTGGGCTAATGCGCAACGAAAAGTTAACTTCACAGACGTCATAAAATTTAAATCGACCTATTCGTAATTACTTGTTTTACAATAATTCTTATTCACCGCCACTACTTTAAAATTGCATGTCCTATGTATCACACAGTCTAACTACATTAAACACAGAAGTCATTGCCAGCCAGCGAGGCAGATGATCTTGCAATATCGCGTGTCTCAGATAATTTAATCAAACAGCTCGTCTCACTGTTATTAGCTATATAACAAATCATTAAGCTCTCTCCATCTTGTGACGGACCTACATAAATATTAGCAAAGATTAGTAGGTAGACAGGACGTTTGGTAGTGGTTATTAAAGTTTGGGACATAGTATGAAAAAAACATTCTACCATAGTTCCTAGTTACGAGTACCACCCAACCTGACTGGGTAGGTTTACCAAAACGTGAGAAGTAGAAGCAATTTAGTAGGTACCTATACTTATCTCCCGCCACTCTCTCCAGTTCATCTGTCCACATGGTGGGAGGCCTTCCAACGCAGCGTCTCCCGTGTCCGGTGGCGGGAGTCCGCTGGATGCGAGATGCACAGTGTGGCGACGCTTGGTGGAGGCCTATGTCCAGTTGTGGACGTATTTCAGCTGATATGATGACTATATATCTAGTAAGTCCAATATGAGATAATGGTCGCAATATCGACTACTAGATACATAGACAGAGCTAGGCAAAATACATGCTTTGCTAAAATTAAAATACAAATGACAAAATACAGTCGATCGTCCATCGTGAAATTCGTAATAATAAACTTATTTAATACACAGAAGATTCGTGAAAAGAACCGTTAATTGAAAAAGGCTATTGAAAAGGTACTTGACCACAGACTACATAGAGATACTAGGTACGTATTACTTGAAATTTTAACGTACGCGGTCGCCATTTTGCTTACGAAAGCTATCGAACGCTATTTTTTGCAGATCTCACCCATTTATAAGATCGCTAAATGTATTTGGTGTGGTAGATATTCGCCCCCTATTAACCTATAGCATAATATTTATTAGTAATAGTCTATGTGATGGCTTGGAAACCTTTGACATTTGACTTGCGAGATTTGCTATCGTAAACCGATAACTCCACGAGGGCGCCACACTAGCAAAATCGAATATGTGCATGCGGCACCCTCTTTAAAGCTAGTCTAAAAACTCAACACGCCGCGCTCGTACGTTTTTTTGAGCGTCGAATTTGGTTTTCTTACTACTTTGAAAATTATCTCCCTTCTGGAGCACAATATTACCTACAACAGCCTAGATATCAACAGTGTAAGTTTGACTGGATATTTGGAACACTGGTGGCCACCAAGAAGATAAGAACAACGGGAATCTTCTAGCAGCTGGAGCGACTCACTCTAAAGCAGCGACGGTAAGCGATTTGCAATTTTCGCGTTGGTTTTCTCGTCGAATGGTCCCCAATGTCTTTCCCATAGGCTACATATAGACGAAGTTGAACTTACACGCCTCCACATGTCGAGTCGTAATAAGTTCTCATACCGCCCCAAGGGCAGCAGGGCTATTTACACGCCTGTCCCTACAGTATTTATGTTCAAGATTGTATTTTGAAGCCATTAGTATTTGAAATACTAACTACAAAATTACCTCAGCGTCAGGTATTTGAAATACCAATTACAAATTATTTTTTTAAGAAGTTATTGAGTTAAAAATACCAAATACGTATTTGTATTTTAATAATGGGAGGTCCAAAGGTTTCAGAACTCTTACTTTTAATGAGCATAATATTCCGCAGACTTCCCCTCGTATTCCTGTAGCTTGATATTATGTAATATTGACTTATATTTACTTAATATAACTGTGCATCATACCTACCCATGTCTCATCTACAATATACTAGTCTTGGTCAAGTATGTCGCCGTAAGGCACGCGATGGCGCGTCGCTTGCTCGGACGCAGACGAGGTAACTAGCTTGGGATACATCTGAAGGAGTATACGATTTGTATTACTACAATCCGTCTGTTTCCACCTAATGTCTCTACATACAGATAGATTTCAAATATTTAAACAGTATTGGAAGATTCAGGAAAATAAATATCGAAGGGTAGCTAAATAGCATAGATCCTATTCTTTAGCCTAGCCATGTTGAGATCGGTTTCGAGTTCAACCGGATTCAGCTGACTATATTTTACAAGAAGCGACTCCATTTTTGACCTTCATAACCCAGTAACTGGGTAACATGATACCCCTTGGCAAGACTGGGGTCAGATCTCAGGCTTCTGACTTCCCGTAACGACTGTCAAATATCTTCAGATGACAATCGAAACCAACGGCTTAACGTTATTTCAGAATTGAAGACTCCATATTGTGAAACAACGACGATATAACCACTTGACGGCGCATACAGTGCCCCGACGCTCGAAAACTATTAGTATTTTGTCGCCTATGTAAAGGCTTCGGTACTAGTAACCATTTTAGTTGTGTCCAGTTATTAGACCTGTATGCACGCTAAATAAATACAAATTGTTTTATCTTTTTATTGCAATTATAACGCATAAAAATGCCCTCATGCGCCGTAAAGGGGTATGGGAAACATGCCAAGACATCTAGTTACAAAAAGGATGGCATAACTTTTCATCGGTAAGTAAACAGTACGAAAATTATTTTTAATTTAATCAGATTATGAGACACCGCAGGGATCTAGTTAAAATGGTGGATGGGGTAAACGAGCACAATTTTGAGTCCCGCGTTGATGTCTTATGGAAAAGTCTGGCTCTTTCACTAGACAATTCTAATGCTTCTATCCCTTTCACTCCCTTCGTATTTTTATCGTAAATATCTGTGCTGTTACTTTTAATAGCTGAAGTCGATATCGATAATAATAAAATTAAACTTAATAAAAAATGTATGAAAAAATATCTATCTACTTTTAAACGACTTAAAAAAAGGAGGGTGTTCTCAGTTCGTCGAATTTTCTTATGTATTATGTTCCCGGATTACTCGTAGACGGCTTGACCGATTTGGAAAAATACTTTTTGTTTCTCTATGTCCCCGACACACATATTTATATTTGTAATTGATTGATTTTTATTAAATAATATTTATATGATTTTAATTGAGTATTTTTAATAATGTTAAAATCCATTTTATCGATATCGACAATTTTCCCTTAGTCGAGTTGATCAACCCTAACGATAGCCATACCTACGCAACTTACTTTGAACTGACCAATTGCAGCCGCGCGTTCTTCCTCGTCTCCCGGCCCGCGGTAGTGAGTCGTGTGCTTCGAAGAAATCGGCCTATAAGCTCTCTAGTGGTAATATTCTCTTTGTTGTGAAACTATTCCCTATGAGAGCATCTTAGATCGCGTAGCGTTATCTTATTAGCATAGAACTTTTACACAGATTTTATTTCTTAAATACTGCATGCTCACAAACGTATCTACAGAGGCGGACTTAATGCCTTAGGTATTTTCCTTCAATCGACGTTTGGGTGATGCAGAGACAAACAGTGGTAGGTGCAACATTGAAACTAAATCACGATACTTATAGTAGGTTTAGTCAAATACAAAGCTTTACATACATGCATACAATATATACTCAAACAAATAAACTAAATACACGAATATACTCAAACAGTTACTGGTAGCAGATAATAATTGGAAAACATTATCGCTGTTACGATATTACTACTGCCAACTTCTTACGAATGTGCTCGCGAGCTTTCACTTTGAATGCCAATCGGTTGGTTTCCATCCTGATTTTTGGGGTTAGCGTATTCCACAGAGAAATAAACTGAACGAAGAAAGAACAGTTAATGAAGTCAGTGCTGTGAGTGTGACATTGAAGAAGACGGTTATGAAGAGCGAAGCTTTTTAATGTGGTTGGCGCAAATGTATTGAAAGTGAGGGACTAGATAACTAGGGCAATTGAATTGGTAAAATCATGAAATGAAAACAAGATAGTGCCCTTAGCTCTCTGCGCTGGCGTATGGGAAACTACTTTAGAAGTGACCGATACTCAGGGACCTGATCATATTTACGCAGATTGAGAAGACGGTCAAGTTCTTGTTATGATTTGTATCAGCCAGTGTAACAAGGTTCGCATAGGTAGATACTTTTACTTTACATAGGAAATTAAAATTTACCCAAATCTTCTGAGCTTGTAAATCCCTAAAGATAAATCAAGGTAAGTAAAACAATCTCAAGATAAATAACAGAATCTTGGCTCGTGCCGCTCCCTCGCAAGTCGTTCCGTGCTCATCAAAGCATGCAGAAAACAAAAGCAACGGAAATATTACTCCAGTCGACGACAAGAAAGCCTAGAGGACAGTTTTCTATACAGAACACTTAATTATAACCCTCAAATAATCCAAATAATTCTCGGCTGTGTGCTCGCTTACCATTGTCTAATAGTAGAATAAATTAAAAACATAACCTGTCAAAATATTACCGCCAAAATATTTATGCAAATCAAATTACTTTTAATCTCAACGTTGTTAAATAAAATTAATATTCTTGAAAATGTTTTACGTTAATTACATAATACTTTTACCAGTTAATTAAAAGTTTAAAAACAGTTGTTTTGTTAAGTAAGTGTTTGAATTGATGTTGCAATTGACAGTTGGGAGTTATTTTTTTAAAGATGGATGCATGTAAAGGCGCGGCAGTGCGTCTTATATTTTTTGCTTTCTTCACACGGTATGCGCTATCGCAGGAGTACTTTAGAATGGTAAGTGTAACAATTAAATCCATTTTCAATTTAAATTAGCAACTTCTTTTATGTTAATTGTATGCAGCGAGGTTTTTATCTCGTTAAATCTTCGTCCGAGTGCATTGTGATGCAGAAATCTGAATCTCTCGCTTATGTAAGAATGTGTGCAATACAACACTTGCAAAAGAAATATTATGTATTCTATTGTGTTGTAATATTTAAGATCTTACGAAGTTTTCATCCTCAGTCTGTACGTCATTTACCAATGGAAACTCGACTGACCAAGTAAAGTCCAATGTTCGATTCCCAAGTAAGATGTAGATAGAAATTTATACTAGCCCGTAACTGTCCCACTGCAGGCTAAAGGCTACTTCTCATACAGAGAAGGTACGAGCCCATAATAAGATTCCCAAGTAAAGAAAACTAAAGATACATATTTTGTTTGAAAAAATCTGATTGAATTGAACAATTGCTCCATTGTCCTATGGGTTGTTCTATCTCAGTTTTACATCTTTTAGAAATGAGGTTTATGCTTCATGTGATGCATGCGAAAACTGCATTGATTGGGTATACCGGGTGTGCAAAAAAACGTGGATCAAACGAAACAGGGTGATAGTTGGGGTTATTTGCAGTAGGTACAATTACTATGTTTTATTTTTTTTACTGCATAGGTATAACCCCAACTATCACTCTGTTTCGTTTGATTCACGATTTTTGCCAACCTTGTATACTACCGCATACTACCGCGTAACGCATGTGAGGCGTTGAAATACATAGTATCCGTACACGTCGTCACCCCTCGTGCCAGAATTTTTTTCTCCAATTTCTACGTCCAGTCTGTCATCAGAGGAGCAAATAAATCTGCCCGCCTTTTCCCAACTAAGTTGTTGTTGATGTCGGTTCCCAGTCTAACCGGATGAAGCTGGGTATCAGTATTTTGCATGGAGCGACTGTCTATCTGACCTCCACAACCCAGTAACTAGCTAAAAAGTGGGTCGACAATTGCCGTATTTTTACCCGACTGCCGAAGGAGGGTAATGTGTTTATCAGTCTATGTACATATATATATGTATGTTTGTAACCTTGCGAGTGTCACTGGCTACATTAAAATTTGAAAATAGAAAAATGGCGGATTTTGGGCGCCATATTGTTTTCTCCCAAACCCATGGTGTGGGGTAACAAAATAAAGGGTTTGAAAAGTTGATTTCAAAAATATATAACACATAAATGTCTAAATGTTTTCTACGTGCCTCGGCAAGCACGTTAAGCCGTTGGTCCCGGCTGTCATTTGAAGATCTTTGACAGTCGTTACAGAAACCAGAAGCTTGAGATCTGACACCAATCTTGCCAAGGGGTATCGTGTTACCCAGTTAGTAGGTTGTGGAGTTCAGATAGGCAGTCGCTCCATGTAAAAACTGGTACTCAGCTGAATCCGGTAAGACTGGAAGCCGACCCCAACAATAATTGGGAAGAAGGCGAGGCAAATGATGAATGTTTAAATGTACCTAAATTGAAAAAAAAGGTTGACTAAAAAGTTATAAATGAAAAAACTTAATTCAAAAAAACAAAAGCTTGAAAACCGAACTAAATAAAACGAATCATGCAGTGCAGTCGGATGATACTTCTGGTTTTGGTCACCCAGCTCGTGAATATGTAAAGACCCAACTGCTATTGATTTTTTGAATTAACTTTTTTTTGTTTAATTTTATCTCACATTATTCTATTTTATAAATCCGTAATTTTTTTTATTATTAATTTGACATTGTTTTATTTTATTAATTTGGTTTTATTCATTATGCCATTTTATGATATAGATTTTATATCTGACATTTTAGTTTTTTTTACTTTTCTGATATTTTATTTACCTGACATAATTTTTGTACGCATTGACATTTTTATTAATATGAATCTGGTTTTTTATGATACATTTCGTTTTCTGCTAAATTGTATATTTAAAATTTTGTTTTTTACCATTTTATGATTTAATTACCTATTAAATTTTGTAAAATTTGTACGCCTCGCTAGACAAAATATGTCGTTGCGAAAATAGATTTTATTGAACGTCATGTTTACCTACTGTATGTGAACTCATGTTTGGACAAATAAATATCTTTATTTTTAACTTCCTTACATTTTGACAAGTTTTTGAAGTACTTACAAGAAGAAGAAATGGGCGGAAAAGTGTAGGTATGTAAGCTAACAATTTGGTAAAAAACATAGCTAGCCGAGCCACGTTCAAAAGACGTGCACTCTCTATACAATTACGTGTGACATATTCAATGCAGAATTGTGTGTAAATGGTATAATGGTAAACATCTATACACCTTTACCGATAGCATCACAGAAGCGTGACGATTCAACTGTACAAATAGTCAAGCGTGTTGTATTCGTAGATGTTATTTGCCTTGCATTCTAGCTAGATTATCCAATGGATACTAACTTATCGACCCTTATAAGGGATACTTTGCTAAGGTCGATACGTACTCTATTGTAGCCTTTTCCCACATATTATTTCAAAATTCGGCTGGATTCATGCTTTTTAAGTAACTAATAATTGGATCGCATGGAAGGCAAAGTAACAGCAAAGGTATTGCCATCAACTGGCTAATGTCACCGCCAGATAACAAAAAAAATAAAAGTCGTTAACACCTGTCTACCAATTTATTCCAATATTTCAAAAAGATTCGAAAAATATGTAAAGGCAGTGTCGCTAACACGATCAAAACAAACGTATCGCGGTAAGAGGCGTTCTTGATGTGGACTGAATTACATGATTTAAACGGATAAAATGGTTCGACGCTTATACCTTTCATTTGAGACCAAAATTATCAAAATATCTCAATAAAAAAATACATGTTTTCAAGTTACGTAATTATACCTTTTAGTACAAGTCGGATCAATGACATTTATTTTCTTGTTATCTGAGCTATTACTACTACTGAGCAATTTCGAATGGAAAGAGTCAATAATACTTTGCCCGACCTTAAGAATCGAACCCAGAAGATTGACCTTATTCATCTGTTTAACCTGCAAGCACAAGCAAAAACACTCTGCCTGTTTGAAAAACCCTAAACCAATGCTACAAAATTTGTATATATTTAATATACAATAACCAAAACGTCTCAAGCACCTGAACATCTGCCTACCCAACGAAAACTCGCCGCAATCATGACCCAGATAGTGTCATTGTATTTAGTCACGCTATACGAACATACTTACATATACCAACATATACCGACATCATTATATGTGACATGTTTTGTGTTCTAACCTTCATGGTCTGCATAAGGCATGACCAAGATGACAAATTAGACGGAAGATGCACAAAAAGCACATTTTTGACAATTGCCTTTTAGATTAACCTTAAAAAAGTGTGGTTTTTAATGCTTTGAAATTAGTTTGCCGTCATGCCCTGTGGTCCTATACTTAAAATGGGAGGTTATTTTACTGTTGGGTTTTAGAGTTCTGATTTTCAAAGCAGATTTGTAAATTAGAAAAAAAAATATATAGCATCCCGAATCAATGTCACAAACCAATGTTTTAACTTTGAGAATCACCTAACTAATGGCAACATTTTCTTTTTTTTTCGCATCACTGAACTTGACAGTTTAGGTAGCATCTTACCATAAAAGAAAATGTATTGTTATTGGTAGAATTTTTGGTTTGGCCATTTGGCAATTATATTTAAAATTCTACACATACGCCTGATCATTCATTGATAATACTCAGGTCTGTTTTTTTATGCGCTACCTAGTTTATAAGGGATCGAATGACTACTGAATTCTTTGCCTATTTGGTCAATATCACAGGTCCCCAATAGGGATGTTTCTTATTGTTATTATAGATTATGCTTTATCAAATAAATATAAAAAAGTTTTTACAAGAAAATACTATCGACTCCATAACGCAAAAAATTGGTGCCTACGAAAGACACCGACTTCCAAAAAGTTTTTTATTTGGAAGTCGGTCTTTTAATTATAAAAAAATGTTCTTACAAAAAAGAAGACTTTTTTATTCTTCACTTTTTTGTTGCAAACTGTTTAGTAAGGTACGAATATCATAAAACTTGAACATAACCGGTGAAATGAGAGTGTACCAAGGTGAACTGAACACATCATTAAAGCGTACAGGCATGATGTTAGGTTATGAAATGGTCTGAACAAAAAACAGACATGCGATTGCAGCAATCCCGAGAGATTTGCCATTATTTATTGGAAAGTTCTGTTGTATATCTTCGAAGTTCTTCACCGATTGAAATGGACCAATTTTAAAACATACTCTATCAAAGAAAACAATTTTTCAAAATTGGTCTACAATTGACGGAGATATCGGTGAACATACACAAAAAAGCGAACATAAATTTGAACATAGATCCTCCTCCTTTTTGGTAAGTCGGTTAAAAAATTGACAAAGTAAAAGCGCATCAACGATCAGGAGCCGGAGCTTGTGACGTCATTTTGTCAGTATAAAGTGTAGCACGGCGTGACGTCACACGATATTTCAACGCACTGTATCGTCGTAATTTTTTGTTTACGTGGCAAAAGAAAAAGTACGTGTACAATATTTTTTAAGTTATCTAACTGACGGACTAAATAGATATTTTTTGTCAACTACCAACATACCCGAAGATTGAGGTCGAGGTTCACCTACAGTGCACCCACATTTCACCTGTTAGATTTTTAAGTCGCAGGCAATAGGGTCGAATCCATTGACATCGACTGGGCACATTTTTGGCGCCATATTGTGGGTGTTCCAATTTTTTTTCATCCAATTACATCGAGTGTTGTCTCAAAATGAAGTTTTTTAAGAGTTGGTTACAGAAATATATACAATTGCTCGAGCTGGCTGACCAACTGATCCTCCGACTGCAAAGAATGATTTTCTTCTTGTTGACATATTTTAGTTCAATCTTAGGCAGTCCGTTTTTAATTTTTTTTGTAACTTTTTTTTATTACAAATTTATTCTCACACAATCAAATTCTAACATACTTCCAACAACATTAATTTCCGTTACCAAATCGACTACGGTACGGTATCACTAATAATAAACCACGTGTTCTGACTGACCACTTTCATTACCCCATTGTTTCAGTTGCGGTAAACAGACGGATGTTCTGACAATGGGGACACTTTCGCTTCTTTTATTAACGTTATACTGGTAATTTCTTGAATTGGGTTATAACTTTAAAAGCTGAAGTTTATTAAAAACTAGCTGTGCCCGCGGCTTAGCTGCCGAAAACTGCCAGTGCTTACCCTACCCTATTAACCTACCTTACATACATACCCTTCCTACCTATCCTACCTACCTCCTACCAATTGTTGTCTAGGGTCATTCTTCCGCGGAGAGGCTTAACACCGCCATACAGAAAATGACGTCAAATGCACAACGCCATCTATCGAATTTGGAGTTCAACTGTCCGAGTATCTGAATTGCTTGTGTTGTGATATTTTACTACTTGTTCACTTTATCTTTTGATACACTTTGAGATGCAACAAAAATTAAGTAATACTTCAATTTACGCACAATTTTCATGTATAAACTATGTATATCTACATTGGTTTCTTACATTTTACAACTAAACAGACAGAAATTCCAAACATGCTGAAAATGAGTTCTGTTCCTTTTACACCCTGGCTATTTCTACCCGACTGCCGAAGGAGGGTAAATTGTTTATCAGTCGTTGTTGTAGGTATGCATGTATGTAGATATATATGTTTTTCCTATGTGGCGTTCTAGAGATCAAACGTGTTTTCCGATTTTGATGATTCTTACATCAATACGTCCTTCTATGTGTCACTGGCTTCATTAAAATTGGCAAATAGAAAAATCGCGTATTTTGGGCGCCATATTTGAGCCCAATTTTTATTCTTCCAAACCCATCGTTCGGTTTATCAAAATAAAGGATATTATGAGGTGATTTTAAAAACATATAACACTTATATGTTTAAATGTAGGTACCTAATTCGAAAAAAAAAGTTATAAACATCATCTGGTTTTGGTCAGCTAGCTCGCGAATATGTATCCTCCGAATGCACATCGTGATTTTCTTCTTGTTTACATATTTTTAGTTCGCTTCTTAAGCAGCCGGGATTTTTGATTTTTTGAAGTAACTTTTTTTTTGGAAATATTTTTATTATACCTAGTTAAGTACATGTATATACCTAATTAGGTAGGTATGTCCTCCAGTCTTCATTGAATAGTATGTCCATCATACTTTGTGTAGTGAGCCTACCAACTCAGTTCTTACAATTTCGCGTATTTCCATTACGTACCTACCATTCAGAACTAAACTGTAGATACCTTTAGTAACTTAATATCTTCTTCCAGCGGCTTCTTCCGCCTGAAAGTCGGAAATTTTCCTTAAGTTTTGGATCATACTCGCAAAGGATAACGTCAACCTTTTGAAATTGGCTGATGATAAGGATATGAGGGTAACTGAAACCCGACTCATGCATTTATTAAAAGAATACTGACGACTTTTGCACAAAAATTGAAAAGGCTGAATTTCTTCAAGTCAAGAGTGAATAGGTTACTTCTAGGCAAGCGTGCTTCACCGTCGACCACATCATCGCTTACCATCAGGTGAGATATTGGTCAAGCGCGAGCCTATTGATAATAATTAAAAAAAAAAAAAATTGGCCTTTAATATAGTGTTTTAAAACAAACTCAATCTCTGACGGACTTTGTTTCATACGCTTTTGATATTTTGAAGATTGATTGATGCCGAAGCCGAAGTGTACTTATTAATAGTTCTCAAAAATAAGCTGACTTCCAAAACACAACACTACAAAAACACGAAATTATTTTTCACACAAAAATTATTTATTTATTTTTTTATTTTTTCTACAAAAGTACAAAATTATTTTTCACTTTATTGTGTTTCGTTTTGGAAGTCGGTTTATTTTTATTTGTTAAAAAGTTTTTTTATTTTTCTCTTTTAACTTTTGGTACCTTTTATTACCACGAAAATACGCATTATTAAGGATAACTCAATATATACTCGTCAGATCTTGATAAAATTTAAATGTCACCACACCACACGAGAAGGTTCACCTAGTAAAAAGTTTTGAGGTAACAAAATTAAAAAAAAAAGTACAGTCGAATTGAGAACTTCCTCCTTTTTGAAGTCGGTTAATAAAAGAATAGATTTCTTCTTGTTCATATTAGAGACGCTAACTACCCCGCTTAGACTGTTTGCGCTCGCAGTATCCGATCCGAATCAGGGATGTTTTCTAAGTAGAAAAATGATAATGTTATTTAGTCTGTCAGTGAGATTATCAAATAATATTTGACGCGTATTTTTCGCTTTACCAAATCAATTAAATATTTACAAAGATAAAGCGCATCAAAGTTCAGAAGTTGGGTCGGCAAACAGCTTGTGACGTCACTATCTATACCAATATTATAAAGAGGAATTATTTTTTGTATCGAATAGGCTCCGAAAGTAATGAACCGATTTTAAAAATTATTTCACCTATAGAAAGCTACATTATTTCCAAGTAACATAGGTTAAAATTTATAAAAAAAAATAGAGATCCTTATGAAAATTTCAATAATATAACCCAAAGTAGCAAAATTTTGCAAATTAAATTTATTATTTGATGTGCGCTGAGAAAACTATTGATAATACTTATAAATATGTACAACATAATTAAAGTACTCATTGTTACCAGCAAAAAAGTTTGCGAGACAATATATCTCACTATAATATTCTCTATACTGTACTATACTCAATACCAGTTTTTTTGTTCTAAGTTTAATTAGATCGCCGCTGCCGGTAGAAATAAAAGTTGGTAACATTCGTATTGTAGTATTAATTCTTATTCAACTAAATAGTTTAAAAAAATTGGTAAGTAGGTAGGTAGGGTAGGGTAGGGTACGGTAGGTACCTACCTACCCACCCACCCACCTACCCACCTACCGTACCCAACCCTCCCCAACATACCTACCCTATCCTGCATACCCTACTTACCCTACCCTACCTACCTAACCACCAACCCAACCTACCTACTTACCAATTTGTTCAACTATTTATTTGAAGGATAACCTACCCTACGTAGGTAGGTAAAGTAGGTAGGTAGGGCATATAGGTAGGTGGTAGGTAGGTAGATAGCCAGTTGACGGGAGCGAAGCCGTTGAGTTCAGCTAGTGTCAGTAAAAGAGTACTAACGGCGTGACGTCACACGATATTTCAAAGCATTATATCGTCGTCACTTTATGTTTACGTGTCAAAAGAAAAAATACGTGTCTAACGTTTTTTTATTATGCTACTTAACGGACAAAAACCAAATTTTCAGTAAACATACCTATGGCATTAAGAAATCAAATGTTTTTAGTATTTGTTGTGCGCTTTTGTTAACTGTCCTAATTTTGTAAATGCCTCTTTAGCACTGAGGTTTGCTGTTAGAGAACCCAATTTTGGGTTAAGCTCGCCTTTTTACATAAGTTTTCCTATTGTATTTTAAATGTTTATTTTGTGAACAATGAACAATATGAATATGAAAGATATTTTCTTTACTTTTACAATTTATGAGTACATTATGAACGACCAAAGTTCAAGTAAAATTTTTGCAAAACAACAGATTTTTGGAGGCTTATACTGAATTTGATTCACCATAATTTTATTTTTAGTTTTGCTTTTCAAAATATTCAAAGATAGATATTTTACAACAGCATAATCACGTACGAGTGTTTGTATGGAAAGTATGACGGGTTGGCCGCTCTTAAAGGACACAACACCACCACCATTTTACTCAAAAAAGACATTGTTTCCACCCCAAGGTCACATATCATCAAGACACTGTAACGCTAGCAATTCATCTAATAACGCGAGGACTTCCGCCGATTTTGTAACAATCATCTCGTGCAGTATGGCCTTTTTTTCTGAGTGGGTAATGTAGCAAACGTCTGTTGTTGGATGCTGTCAGGGTTTTCTGAAGGTCTGTGGCGTGGAGCAGAAAGATTTAACTACTTCGTTTATGTTTTGAAAGATTGGAGAGTAATTAAGTTTTCCGTTTTATGTCATTTATATGTAATTATACTATGTTATATTTAACATTGCTCCTATATGTCTCGCAGAAGTCAGCCACGGGTATATATAGTTCACCCACATTTTGCCAATTTCAAGTTTAAGTTCAATATGAAGGCGAGCTTATTGCCACTAACCGGACTTGAGTCTAGACTTGGTCTCCAGAAATTACAGGACAAAAAAAGCAATAAATCTTTACACGCCTGTGCCTTGCCTCCGAATAACTGGGCCTCTGTTTTTGACCTACATTTAGCCAAATATGACATATCTAGCTGTTCTTAGTTCTTTAAAGCTCCGTAAGTTACTCGACCCGTGTATCGAACCCAGGAACTTAAACCTCAACAGTGTCCCATACGCTTTTTATCCAACTTTGGGGCTGTACTAAGCAAAGCAACGTCAAAATAAAAAGTGCTCAGGGTTGCTGTAAACGCACCCTGGTACATAAGAAATGACGATCTTCATCGTGACTTTAAAACGGAACTCATCACCACCATCATCCAAAAAATTGATGATGCCCACGAACACAGACTTCATCGACACGTGAGTGTTGAGGCTATCCAGCTGCTAGACAATACAGACTTAGTGCGTAGGCTAAAAATAATTAAACCTTTTGAATTAGTGTAGTGTACCAAGTGAAGGAATAACATATAACACAGAACATAGTGTTTTTAACCTACTTCCCAAAAAGAAGGAGGTTCTATATTCGACATTACGTATGTTTTTTTTTTAATGTATGTTCACCGATATCTCCGTCAATTGTGGACCGAATTTGAAAATTCTTTTTTTGTTTGAAAGAGTATGTTCCGCAATTGGTTCATTTCAATTTGGTGAGAACTCTTCAATAAATAACGGCAAATCTCTCGGGATTGCTGTAATCGAATACCTGTTTATTGTTTATACCATTTCATAACATAACATCACGCCTGTACGCTCTTAAGGGGTACGCAGATCTTTCATTTCACAGGTTATGTTCATGTTTCATGGTTCGGGTAATCTATTCTGGCGTTATAGGTACCTTACTAAACAACTTGCCTATTAGGCAGGTACAACAAAAAGGGAAAAATAAAAAAAAAAATTACAAAAAAATACTACCGACTTCCAAACAAAAAAAAACTACAAGGTGATAAATAACGTTATTTTTTGATGTCGGTGTCCATAACGCAATAAATTGGTACCTATGAAAGACACCTACTTCCAAAAATAAAGTTATTTTTCACTTTGTAGTTTTTTTATTTGGAAGTCGGTAGTATTTTTTTGTAAAAAGCTTTTTTATTATAAATTATATCAGACTCTAAGAAAGTGCTACGAACATGGGTAAAACTGTAAAAGTGAAAATGGACACTATTCTAAGTTTTAACACGTATCAAATTAAGTTATAGTTAAATTGCTTATTAGTGTTTTAAGTTAGATCGTTATTAATTATTAAGAATTTTGTTCTCACTAATAAGGTATTAAAAAAAATATGCGTTGCGACTTATAAACTATAGAGTCAGTAATCTTATCAATTCCATTTTAATTTTTAGGCAGTGAACACAAATACTGCAGAGGCTTCGCAGTTTCTTAGAGAGTATGACAGAGAAGCTTCTGGAATGTGCTACAGGTGAGTCACATCCTACTAATATTATAAATGTTCAAGTTAGTGAGTATGTATTCATGGCTGGATGTTTGTTATTTTTACAAGCACTGTTACTCCTGAAAAGGTTTGGATGAAATTTGGTAGACCGTTATGTTATAATTTAAATAGGTATATTAACATACTTTCTATCCTTTGGGATAATTTTGAGTTTTAATTCTCCGAGGTATTTAGTTACCTTCATTCACGTCACCAGTGATTATTAAGGCCGTACCCTAACCAAAAAATCTTGAGCATTCCTAGTGCCCTTGCGGCACACTGGTGGCGCATGAATTCACAGAAGTAAATACGCCGAGATTTTAGAATAAAATCCTTATAAAATCGAATATTGGTCTTTTGAAATAACAAAAACAAAAAGTTACAAAATGTTCGTTATCGAATTGTCTATCCATTTGTGTTAGTACAAAAATTAATTAATGAACACTTAACGAGGAGGGGCATGCTATCAATCATTATTTCTCATTTTTATGGTTTTGTTGGAAGATTAGTGAAACTTATACTTCTTTTAAAAAAAAGTATACTACTATTTTGGAATCAATATTATGTAGAAATTTAATGTGTTTTTATTAATTGATATTTCTTTATAAATAACGAGTAGATAGCTCTTAAAAACTGCACAAAAACGGCTAGCGCGACGTTTTGCTCGGGGAGGCGCCTTAAGTTCTATCCAAAAGGTGGCGAATCCCTATCGGGTACAAATTCAATCTTTGGAGGTTTTTTTGTTTCATCTTAGCAGGAAACAAAAAAGTGTCCTTAGTATCTGGCATCAGTCCGTCCGCATATTTTATACATATATCCAGTTACACTGGGAAACCTATAATTGCCATAAAAACTGTAATACAAATAAAAAAATATTTTTATGTAAGTATCGCTGTTGGTTACCCAAATCAATTTGCCTAGCCTTTTCCCAACTACATTGGGGTCGGCTTTCAGTCTAACCGGATTCAGCTGAGTACCAGTGTTTTTCATGGAGCGACTGCCTATCTGACCTCCACAACCCAGTTACTGGACAACACGGTACCCCTTGGCCAGACTGGTGTCAGATTTCAGGCTTCTGACTACCCGTAACAACTTTCAAAGATCTTCAAATGCAGATGCACAGCCGGGACCAACGGCTTAACGTGCTTTCCGAGGCACGAAAGAAACTCAGTACCTATGTTGAAATGGTCACCCATCCACGGACCGACCTCCACAAGCGTTGCTTAACCTTGATGATCGACCATTGCGGCTGTTATTATTTAGCCACGAGCTCCTGATGGTTACCCAAATAAATGGAAATCAAAGCACATTCGCGATCCTCACATCCTCGAAAAAACAAATACCTACTCTCAATAAAATGTCGATATTCGTATCTTCGATAGCTAACTGACCAACAACGAAGTCAATTTTTTAACCCGACTGCCGTAGGAGGGTAATGTGTTTATCAGTCTATGTATGTATGTTTGTTCCTATGTGGCGTTCTAGAGACCAAACGCGTTGGCCGATTTTGATGATTCTTTAGTCAATTGGTTCGTCTTAAACCTGCGAGTGTCACTGACTGCATTAAAATGGGATAATAGAAAAATGGCGGTTTTTGGGTGCCTTAATGTGGGAGACCAAATTTTTTTTTCTTCTAAACCTATCGTGTGGGGTATCAGGTTTTAAAAGGTGATTTCAAAAATATATAACACTTATATGTTTAAGTGTAACTGATTCCAAAAAAAAATAACTAAAAAGTTGTAAATAATGAAAGAAGAAAATCATGCTGTGCAGTCGGAGGATACATCTGGTTTTGGTCAGCCAGCTCGCCAATATGTATCCTATCCTCTGTCTGCAAAGCATGATTTTATTCTTGTTTACGTCTTTTTAGTTCACTTTTTAAGCAGTCGGGTTTTCAGATTATTTGAATTAACTTTTTTTATTTATTAGATTGGTCAAAAACACTATTGGACAAAATGATATTTGGGATTAAGAAGTTTCAAAATCCCTTGTCACCAAATTAAGTTATCCAAAGATCCTTTACTCTATTCCAGAGTAACAATGTCCCAATGGAAGTTCGTGACCAACATCACGGAATACAACAGACGCCGAATGTTGGAGGAACTGGCACTCACCTCCAAGTTCGAGAGGCTGTCCTGGAGGAAGGCAGCAGCGTACGACTCCTCGAGGCTCTCCGACCCTCAGGGTAGACGACAGCTGATGAAGATCGTGCAGGCCAGCAGAGCTGCCTTGCCGGATGATAAGTATTCTGAGGTAGGTCTAGATACTTCCCTACACTGTTGGGTTCAGCTAACAGTCTAAACGGAAGCAGCTGAATAGCAATATTTTTCAAGTAGGAAAAGCTCTGAGGTAAATAATCTATCCTTAGAAGTTTATTTACATACCTACTTATGTATTTTTTGTAATAATTTAACTATTTCACAGATAATATAATACTAGCATGCAGATGCCTCATCCCATACAAAGAAACCGTGCCGACGTAACTAGCGTTTTTCGTCTGATTATTCTGATTATTTTATAAGTACTTCGATCGCATTCGGTTCTGTTTCACGGCTATAGATGGTAACCACCATCTATAGCCGTGAAACAGAACCAAGCAAAAGGGTTTTCTCGGTTCGTGATTATTTTTTTTCTTTTAATACAGTAACGATTTGTTTTATAGTAATTTTTTGCATGTTTTCACAGTTTAATTGTACCAAAATGTGGTAAAATACAAAGTTCAAAAATAAGTGGCATGCCTCAGACATTTAAAACCGCGCCATCTATTGGAATCAATGTGAAATGATCCGTTCAAATAATCTTTGAAATGTGAATTATGAGCCCAATATTCCATAATTTTGTGCTTAGGTGAGTTGATTAAACAATAACATACAATTTCTATGACCAATTCTAGAAAATGTTAATTTTACACACAATCCAATAACATATCGCGCCATCTTGTGATATTTATTTTAACTAAATTTTCTTTGTTAGCTCTGAGACCCCGTGATATAGCTAACTATTTTAAAATTTAAATTTATTTTATGTAACCTCATATCTTTCTCTATATACATGCCTGATAAGTTTTATCATAGCACTTAATAATATTTAGAATATATAAGTTTGTAATTGAGGGCGCAAGTCGTATTAATTTTGTAAAATGATTTTTTATTATGTGGAAAATATCGCTGGGTGCAGATTCATTTTCTTCGCGATCAGATTTTACGTATTTCTGTAGTGTGTAGTCATTTTGTTTGCCCAAATAAATGATGTTAATAGAATCAAAATATTGACCTCTATATACCGCCTCATATGTAACTACAGTCATCTGACGCCACAGAAATCGCGCAAGTAGAGTTTTCCGTGCTTATAACAAACAACACGACGAGTACAGTGCGGTAATAACCCATCAGAAACAACACCTTTCTGGTCGGAGGATCTTCCCTTTTCTATGGAGGATGAGGAGCTTTCCACCCTTTTTCTTACACTTCTAACGCTGCATCGGACACCAGCACCAGCTCATGGTAAGACCCTTTAAAAGTAAGATGCTGCAAGTTCGAGTGGCTATCCTGAAGGAAGGCGGCAGGTGGCAATTAAATTACTTGACTTGCATTTTATTTGTGACGCGTCGATAATTTCTTTCTTAAATTAAGTTAATTAATTTATCTGTTACAATAACCCAGATTCTAATACCTTTAAACGAGCAATTCTTGTATATATTCCTCTTTATTGTGGGCATAGGTTATACAGATTACCTACAGACAAAGAAAGAAAGAAGGAAAAACGTTTATTTGCGTCAGGCACGACGCATACCATAAAAATAAAAACTTAAATACAGAGTATGCGTCACAACCACGTCAAACGGTTATCGCTCAGCATAATGCTGCAGACAGATGTTAGGTAATTACTTCCATTATGTCCTGCCTAATAGGCATACAATCATTATGTCAACAGCAAAAAAAAACATAGGTATCATTATATCAAGCTTAACTTACGAAATAAGTTTTTTTTTTTTACTAATTGTTAAGAAAATCTTGGATCGTGTAGTAGGTGAATGGTGGTAGTTCCTTGCTTATCCTGACTATCTCGAGTGATCGAAAGTTGATCGAAAATCGAAGTAGATCCAAAATGGAACCATTTCACGGCAAAACAATTATATTTGTTAAGAAACTACCGGCTCTTATTTAGTTTCTACTTATTTATGTCAGACTTAATTTTATCGATCACATTTATTATATTGTTGATTTCATATTTAACACAATAAAAGTGTATTTACTATTTGTATGAATACTGCTATATTTAAATATATTACGATTATTATACATAAAACATTTATTTACACCAATTAGTAAAATTAAATTGAGAAATCATGTCTCATTGATTCGATGAATCACTTAAGATTGAGCCTTACCTACAACACTATGCTCCGCGCTTGCAACATTTAAAAAAATAATGTCATTGACAGCTGTCAGTTTGGTCTACGAAATTAAAAATCACAGTATAGTTACGTCGGCACGGTTGCTTTGTATAGGATGAGACATCTGTACGCTAGTAAAGAAAGAAAAGAAAGAAAGAAAAAGTATTTAATTGTCACAAAACGACATACAATATAAATATATGCTTATGCTAAACCCTTGACAGTAGTATTAGTAGTACTTAAAGTAAGTTAGTAAAGATGAGAAATAAATAAAATAATACCATTTACTACCTACATTTTGAATATAACAGAAAATAAATAGGGTGAAAAAGATGCCAGGCAGATGCATGTCGTGATTGTGGCAAAAAGGCTTCCACTCAGCATAATGCTGTGCCGTGGGATCCACAGCACGGCGCTGATTTGTATTATATTATCTGTGCCACTACATTTAAACCGCGCGATGTCACGAAATCCAAGATCCAAGTATGAAACTTGAAGTTGCTTTACCACAATTATACGATCCCATAAAACTATTACTAAGGAATTTTCCTGATGGTGCGACGCAATTTATATAGCGTTCAAAGGCGATATCGCAGACAAATTTTCTAAGAAAATTGCAAGTGCAAAATTTATGTTGAATACGGTAGTTTACTGAAAATTTGTTTTTTGTTCGTCAGGTGGATTTATAAAAAATATCGGACACGTATTCTTCTTTTGACACGTAAACATAAAGTGACGACGATATAACGCTTAGAAATATCTCTAGTACACTTTATACTGCCTTAGTGACGTCATAAGCATAGCATAGCATAAGGACCTCTAATTTTTTTGAAACTAAATTTAAATGTTACTTGGAAATAATGTAACTTTCTATAGGTGAAATTATTTTTAAAATCGTTTCAGTACTTTCGGAGCCTATTCGGTACAAACAAGCAAAAAAAAAATTCCTCTTTATAATATTGGTATAGATAGTGACGTCACAAGCCCCCACTCCTGAACTTTGATGCGCTTTATCTTTGTAAATATTTAATTGATTTGGTAAAGCAAAAAATACGTGGCCAATATTATTTGATAATCTCACTGACGGACTCAATAGAATTATCATTCTTCGAAGCAGGAAACATCCATATTGCCTCGTATCGTACATATCCACGTACTTGCACTTTTGCTTAGTAAAATATCTTTTATCGGTGTGATAAAAAATCTGATCGCGACGAGACATTCAAGAAGGTCGCTTACAAACATCTCTTTTCAGCTCCAACAACTGATCTCCGAAATGAAGGAGATCTACAACTCAGCCAAGATCTGTCCTTACGGCCAGAAGCCTTACGACCCTCACATCCCAAGGATCCCCTACAGCAATGAGTACCAGGACATGAATCAAGGTAACAACTTCTTTTTTGTTAGTTGTAGGCTTGCTTTTGACCAATATCTCACCTGGTGGTAAGTGATAATGTGGTCGACGATGAAGCACGCTTGCCTAGAAGACCTATTCACTAGGTTACCTGGCTGTAACTATCAGGAAACTCAGACTCCAGCAGAGAATTCCACTCCTTAGCCGTACATCTTGTTAATGATGGAACGGGCGAGGCGGAATTAAATTGTGCAGTTCCATTGCACATTCCCCGAAATGTAACCGATAAAAAACCGATTGGAGGCTGGCAACTCTATTCTATTTTCTTTCTCTCTAACGATTTTCTGTTTCTATTTAATTTCTTCCATCATTACTCAACACTCATTAGGCTTCCGTACCCAAAGGGTAAAACGGGACCCTATTACTAAGACTCCACTGTCCGTCTGTCTGTCTGTCCGCCGGTCAACAGGCTGCATCTCATGAACCGTGATAGCTAGACAGTTGACATTTTCACAGATGATTTATCTCTGTTGCCGCTATAACAAAAAATACTTAAAACAGGATAAAATATTTTTTTATGTGGAGCTCCCATAAAACAAACGTGATTTTTGGCTGTTTCTTCCGATACTCGCACGGACCCCTTCGTGCGCGAGTCCGACTCGCAATTGGCCGGTTTTTTTTCCCTTTCTATAAAATTGAGTAATATGTAAATAATATTATGAGGGACGTAGCTGCGGAAGCTAAAATGTTAAGCAAATAAAAAAAAGAAGTTTTTATGAATTCATTATAAAGTTATAACATAAGACATTTTTTATAAATTTTAAATTATTATCACAAGTATTTTATCACCATCATTAAAATCATATTGGAAATGAGAATTTTCATTTAGTTCAATTAACAATTTCTTACAACATAAAAAAGGTTTTAACAAAAAATCAAATCGACTCGACTTTCAAAACAGAACACAACAAAACGAAAAGTAAACTTTCTTTTCCAAAATAAACTTTCTTTTCCGTTATTCGACACTGACTTCGGACAAAAAAGTTTATTTTTCGTTATGTAGTGTTTTGTTTTGAAAGTCGGTTTGAATTTTTTATAAAAAGTTTTTTTTTAATTTTTCTCTTTTTAGTTTTGGTAGGTACCTCCAATAAACATGAAAATCATTTATATTCAAAGTACATCTCATGACGATTTCAATAAGCACAAACACGACTAGGATACATTATTTTATATCGGCGTTCCAGTGCCTACAGATCAGTTCGATGGTACTGTTTTCATCACTATGTACCATATCGAACTGATCTGTAAAAGTTATTTTGTCCAATAAAAATTGTTTTAAAATTATTTTTTTTTTTTTCATTTCTTAATGAAATATTTATTATTTAAAACAAAGGTGTAAATATGTACATACTTAAACACTAAACAAAAATAAACTTTACAAACTTATACTAGAACTAACTATTTACACTATATATAAAAGAAAGGTACACTTAGGCGTTGAAGTACCTCCACATCGCTATCATCCGGGAACGTGCCCAGAAGACTGGCAGCATTGCCACGTTGAATGGCAATGCTGATTCTTTGCGCAAAGAAAGAGCCAGCCCTCTGGTCACGCACAGTGTCAATCAGGCGGCGAGAGATCTCCTTAAAAAGGAGACGTGCACTCGGGCCCCATGACCCAAGCGTTTCGACCCCAAACGGCTCAAAACTGTAATTACCTATTAGGTTACAGTATTTGCGCCGCTTGAGGGCTTCAGCAGCCGCAGCAGCAGCGACAGCACAGCCCGCCGAACTAGGAACATGAGATGGAGCAAGGGTGTCGACACAGGTTGCGTCCCACACCAGAGGCCTACCCACCTTCCAGGGCACCAATGTCATGCCATCTGGTCTCTTCCCATCGTCACGTACCAAGCCGTTAGGTTCTAATACAGCTGGTACGCTGGCGGTGATAAGGGCTCGACGAATAATGTCATTGATGCTGGCGTGCCGTGCTATGCGTCCTGCGCTCTTGCAACAAGAAAGGCCATGGTGCCCAAGGCTGCCGACAGCTTCACCACAATGGCACCGATGTGGAGCAACACAAGGTGCGCCTAAGCGTAGACAGGTTGCGAGCCGAAACGAAGAGTCATCCATCATAGTGCCTATGGCGGATGACGGGAGAGCTTGAAGCCACAAACCCGACTCCCATTCTCCCACAGCCAGCAGACGCGCACGCTCAGCAGTACTAGACGATGTATTTATAAGATTATTCTGAATAATACTGCAGAGCGGCGCATCCCATCGTCTTTGGGAGGACAGGATGTCGGGCAAATCCGTATTGGGACAAGCCATTTTCCAAGCGTTCAACGCATCGGTCAAAAACGGTACCTCAAAATCAACCAGTGAGGAAGGTAAGATGTTCCTAGTTAGTTTCAGTTATCAGTACCGTAGACCGAGGAGAGGAAGGCTGGTAAACTTATACTTGAAATTTTGCGGACGCCGAGGCCACCCAAGCGAATGGGAAGCGTGGCTTGTTGCCATGCTCGGTCGTCCAAGGCCACATTTAGGATGGATGAAAGTGTATTCTTAATAATTTGGTCTACTTTTTCTAAAAGTTGTGGGTGTTTCCATAAATGAGAGGAGCGAAGGCTATAAGTAAATTTTGGTCCAAAGCAACAATATCGAATAAGTGTGTAGGCCGAATGCATGTTAATTTGGAAAAGTCTTTCCGAGACATCGTTGAAATTTTGTATTTTCTGTTCAATAAAACTTGGAAAGGATTCATCAAAAATAGGAGAACCCAGGAGGCGAAGAGAATTTCTCTCAGTAATTTTAATATTAGGGGCTATGGCGTTGAATTTTGCTAAAATAGTCTGTCGGTCAGTAGTTTGTGGGAGGTAAATTTCGCACTTCGAAAGGTTTAGTTCTAGCCCAATAGAGCTAAATTTATCATTCAAAAAAGTTAAATCGTTCAACACTGTATCTACATCACCTCCTAGGGTTCCATCATCCAAATACCATACATTGAATTTAGAATTTAGTTGCCGAATGATTGGGTTTATTGCCAAACTGAAAATGACTGGCCCAAGAGGGTCACCTTGTTGACAACCAACAGCTGATTCCAAAAGGTTTTCCTTGTAAAGTAATTTAGAGGGGTGTCTATAACATTGATATAGAAAAGTGTAAATTTTGGGTATTTCTTTTTGAACTTCTGTCAACAAGGTATCCCTGTTTACTGAATTGAAGGCATTTTAAAAATTATATTACTTATAACTATTATTTTTAGTTTTTTCAGTCCATCGTTTTCGCATCGTTTCAAGCGCTGTCAGCGATTAGACCGCCATTTTATACATAAAATGAAGTTTTTTGAACAACAATGAATATTTATTCTATTCAAGGTTACCAACTTGCCAACCAACCGTATCAGCACTACCAACCTTACACAGAATCAACTGAGTCGAACTACTGTGATATGCAATTAGACCCCGAGATATCCAGGATCTTGGCTCATTCGAGGATCGAGAGTGAACTGCTGTATGTATGGAGGAGCTTCCGGGACCAAACGGGGCCGAAGCTGAGGAACCGGTTCATGAGATATGTTTCCTTGGCTAATCAAGCAGCTGTCGCTACAGGTACGTATTCATATTTATAAATCATCATTATCAACCTTTTTAATGTTCCCACTGCTGAGACACAGGCCTCCTCTCTGTGAGGAGAAAGGGCCGTAATCCACCACGCCGGCCCAGTGCTGGTTGGTGGAAGATGTATTCGAATTTTGTTTCTAGGACGCTTGAGAGCAGTGGTGGTGAAATAATTAACACAAAGTAATGTGCCTGCCTGGGTTTGAACCCACGACCTACAACTTATAAGTTGCGGCCCCTATCACTAGATGAACATTATTCATTTATTACATTCCATGTACTTTATGCTATCCAGACAAAAGCATGCAAGTTGTTTTGATTATCTGTTAATCTGAGGTAGGAGTCTTTTTGGTCTCACACGGGATTTTTTTTTTTGTATTTTTCTTATCTCGTGTCTCCTGTTCGTGTCACAAATATATATTTGTTCTTTCTTTCTTTCGTCTTTTCTTTCTATCTTTTTCTTAAAGTACCTACTATTCCCGAGAGAAAACATTTGCGCGAGCGAAGCCGCAGGCAAAAGCTAATAGCACATAATAAATAATTGGGCGCACGGTTGGCGCAGTGGTTAAGAGATTGAGTGCTGCGCTGCGTTTCGCGGGTTCGATTCCCGCACGGAACAAATATTTGTATGACCTACAAATAGTTGTTCCGGCTCTAGGTGTTTGTTTATGTGAGTTTACATTTTTGTAAACGCACCCACGATACAGGAAGCAATTCCTAGTGTGAGTAACATTTCTTTAAAAAAAAAAATAGCACAAGCTAATAGGTACTATATACTGTCTATCTGTTTGTTTGTCGTCTAGGCCGTTCAACCAATTTATAAAGATGAAATTGTATTTAGAAGGACTTAATGATACACGTGTAAACTTGTTTATCAAAGAGATAAAAATTAATACACCAACTTACATACTTGTAAACAGTTTTGTGTAATAAATAAATAAAATAAAATTTTAAAATAAATGAATTTGCTACCCAAAAAAAATACAAAAAGAATCTCTCCGGCGGGGAATCGAACCCCGGTCTCCCGCGTGACAGGCGGGGATACTTACCACTATACTACCGAAGATGTAAGTGGGATGGCAAAATAGCGTATCATGTGATAGTGTTTTGTTTGAACAACTGTTGCCTGTTTACTCAAGTACACAAAAAAATGGTGACGTCGATACCATCATAAATTTTGGGCAAAGACCGCTTAGGTATTACACACGAAGCACTGTTCACTGCTTGTAGGTCATATTTTCATCTTTCATAATTCCTTTTTTAACCCCCAACGTAAAAAGAGGGGTGTGTATTTGTGTGTCCGTCTGTAGCATCGTAGCTCATAATCGGATGAATTTGGTTCGATCCGATTTTGATTTACCGTGACTTTATTGAAAGTTCTTAGCTATATTTGATGAGAATCGGTTCAGCCTTTCCAAAATTATGGGCGTTTTACTGTTTGAATCGGGGTGTTTTCGCAAGATATCGTGTCATAATAACGTGTTCAATTGTTTGTCGATCGGAGCGTGACTGCTACTAGATAAATTATGTAGAATGAAATAAAAAAAAGATACTAGATTTTTTTTGTAAAAAAGTTTTTGGTAGGTACCAATTTTTTTCGTTATGGACACCGATTTCGAAAAAGAAAGTTATTTTTCACTTTGTAGTGTTTTTAGTTGAAAGTCGGTAGTATTTTTTTGTAAAAAAGTTTTTATTTATTTTTCACTTTTTATTTGTACCTATTAAGCAACTTGCCTTTAATAAGTACTCTATAAACCAAAAAAAAATTTCAAAATCGGTCCACAATTGACGGAGATATCTCCTTTTTGGAAAGTCGGTTAAAAATGTATCGGGTTTTTTTTTATTTCTTTAATTTTACTTGTCATAAAACGAACTGAACTATATTGTTATTTGAGCAAACAGAAGAATGTAGCTTTCTAAAATCCCTTAGTCACTTCTTTAAGCGATCATAAAAAAGGAGGTTTCAATAAGATGATTGAAATCATCAGTATCTAATCACAACAGATACCTATGAGATTTGACAATAATATGTTGGTTAGACTTTAATCAGCAGTGATTGAAATTAGGTGAGCTAATATACCTAAAGATCTAAGAACAGAGACAATAAAAGTGGAGACTTCCTTAAAACAAAACATTTTTGTTTAGGATATTTGTTGCGGGTTTCGGGGCATCACTTAAGTTGGTACATTTAATATTAATGTTACATTAATAACATTTATATGTTATAAATACAGTAAACTGATTGAATTCATTTTCCTTTTTTTTCTCCACTTTGTATCTTCTTTTGTTCTTTTTAGAACTCTAGATATTTACGCCTTGCTCCGAACACTTCTAATCAGACAGACAGCCTGCAATCGAAGTAAAAATGCAAAAATTCAGTTTGGATGCAGTTTTTAGGCAATTTACACAACTACCTCGAACCCCTGCAGACCCTACAGTTGACACTATTGCACACAATCTGCAATTTTCAAGTTCGGGTACAGTTACGATTTATATGCTTTTGGCAGGTGGTGTGGTGTCAGTTCAAAATGCCGCTCGTCCACGTTTACACCCGTCTAGTTAGAGTCCTTATAAAAAATTAAACGGTTCTAAAACCGGGTATGCCCAACCACATCCCTCTTGTGCCGGATTTATATAAAATATTTTCATACAAAAAACCACTTTTAGTTATAATCTTCACTTGCAAATACTCTTGTTACCCTTTACCACCACATTTACCAGGCTACAGCGACGCCGGCGACCAAATGCGAGCAGCATACGAAGACCAATCCTTCAGAGCCAGCGTGGAGGAGATGTACAACCAGATCCAGCCCCTCTACAAACAGCTGTTTACTTACGTCAGGAGGAGATTAGTGCAACGGTACGGGGAGACCAGTGTGAGGTCTGATGGACCTATACCCGCACACTTGTTAGGTGAGTTAAGTCATCGACCGGTTTTAGTTATCTTCGGGAAGACACAGATGTAGACTAGCACCTGACATCACCATACATAATTGGGAAAAGGCATGCAGATGCTGAGGTTGATAAAAATCTACATCATAACCTTTGCATCAGCATCAATTCATTTGGAACTACAAAGAAACGGGTAATTAGGTAGTAGGCTTCTTCCAAAAATCAGATAAGTAGGTAGTGATCAATGATCATCAAGATAGACAGTTAAGGAGATGTACAATTACATCCAGGCTCTCTACAACCAGCTGTTCACTTACGTCAGGAACAGATTAGTGCAGCGGTACGGGGAGACTAGTATGAGGTCTCAATCAATCTGCCTAGCCTTTTCCCAACTATATTGGGGTCGGCTTCCAGTCTTACCGGATTCAGCTGAGCACTAGTGTTTTACGTGGAGCGACTGCCTATCTGACCTCTACAACCCAGTAACTGGGTAACACCTTACCCCTTGGCAAGACTGGTATCAGATCTCAAGCTTCTGACTACCCGTAACGACTGTCAAAGATCTTCAAATGACAGCCGGTATCAACGACTTAGCGTGCTTTCCGAGGCACGGAGGAAACTCGGTATGGTTTGTTCACTGCAGTATACCATAATTAAGGTTCCCCTAGTCGACGGCACGGACTATTTTGTGCGCGAGGTTAAAATGCATGCTATCTCTTCCGACAACACGTGCGAAAGAGATAGATGCTGTGATGAGCAGTAAGAATCTAGTTCGCGTACGAATTAGTACTTTTGCAAATTTGTACGATCGAAATGGATGATGGTTTAGGACGAAAACGAGCGCGCGAATTTTTTTAAACTGACCTTTGGGAGTCTAGATATCATGAAAAAACTACTAAATATATATTTTCAAAATAAAATTATTTGCATTGTTGAATTTGTAATCTATCCCTGTATGGAGGCCGTTTTTCTATTTTCCTTCTTCTTATAGTAATTATTTAAGCCCAAAATGCGTTAAAATTAGTGTTGACTTTCGAAGCTCATAACCTACAATTATTTTTTTTTACTTTTTTTATTTCCATACAGGGTGCATAAGTGCCTCGGAAAGCACGTTAAGCCTTTGGTCCCGGCTGTCATTTGAAGATCTTTGACAGTCGTTACGGGTAGTCAGAAGCCTGATATCTGACACCAGTCGAGCAGTCTTGCCAAGGGGTATCGTATTACCCAGTTACTGGGTTGTGGAGGTCAGATAGGCAGTCGCTCTATGTAAAAACTGGTACTCAGCTGAATCCGGTAGACTGGAAGCTGACCCCAACAATAATTGGGAAAAAGGCTAGGCAGATGATGATACAGGGCTAGATAATAATGAGGCAAATTGATATAATTTTTTATTCTGAACGTACATCGTTAAACAGTAGAGTAATTACCAGACTACGTTTGTATGGAAGAATGATCGACTAGTGTAACCTTAAGAAGGGAAATTGCCAAAAATGGCCACAATTGGCTTGGCAGTTAGTTATTCTGATCACTTCTGCCACTGTGGACTGCTATTTAATTATCAATGGGAGTGGATTTACCGAAAGCACCATAATCGGGTAGAGGGTTGACTACCGCAGTGTCTAGCTATGAAGATACTAACCCCGAGTTTTTCAGCTCTGAATTATCGCAGAATTAATGTGACAAATTGTCAAGCACGCGTTATATGCTGTGATTGGTTGAATGAATTTTCAACAGCCAAACACAGCATTTAATTTAGAGCTGAGAAACTCAGGGTAAGTCACATGGTTTATTTCAATTAGGCCATCAAGCGGCACTTTTGAATATCAATAATTATATGAAAAAAAAATTACTGTCCAATGTAAGCACTTAAAATTAAATTCGCTTCTGTATCAATAAGTGGTGTGTAAAATGATTAAATACGATACAACCAAGGCTGCCTACGGTTGCTATGACCCTATTATTTTGTTCCATAAGCCTTTCGATAGATCTGACAACATTATTTAATAAATATGAATTTTAATTGTATTTTATTGTGTTTAATTGAATGATGATTGATTGTATTTTAATTGTTATATTTGATTGTATTTTTTATTGTAATTTAATGGTATTTTTAATTATATTTCTATAAGTGTATAATATCTGTGTGGTAGTAACATCGCATTGGCGTTATAGCTGTAAAGGTGTTATTAACATAATTTTGAATAAATAAATTATCATGTGTCCCACACAATCGTGTTATTTATTCCCTACATCGTTGTCTTCAGGTAACATGTGGGCACAAAACTGGAAGTCGATCATGGACCTGGTGATGCCGTTCCCGCAGTCCCCCAACGTCGACGTCACTGCTGAAATGCTGCGACAGGGGTTCACTCCACTCAGGTAAAAAGGGATTTAAGAAGATGGCTGTATTCCTCGAAGTGGATAGACATAAGTCTTTAAAGGATGTATTTCCAAAATATCTATTGTCTTCAACTATTTGATTATTTGGTAACTGCATTCACAGAGTCATTTAATTATATACCTTATTGAACATACATCAAGATAAAAACAAAAGACTCGCAAAAACTTTGGTTCTACTGTTTTGATGCTAATTGATGCAGTTTCGATTAAGGATTAAATCTCTTCTGGACCTACTGAGATAATTTTGCTAGAAAAGTAGCGTTATCTGCTGTCATTGGTTGAATGAATTTTCAACAGCAAATCACAGCAGTTAACGCTTTCTTGACAATTTGTCACATTAATTCTGCGATAATTTTAAGCTGGGAAACTCAGGGTAAGTAGTAGTTTGCTTGAGAACATTACACTAACATAGCAACTTTGTTCTCCACCACACACCGTCCACACCTACTTGCTATAAGAATTGTATTTTTTAAAGCAAGTTTTTGCTTTAAGTTAGCACCTTTTTTTACCAACCTCAAAAAGGAGGAAGTTCATTAGACAGTATTTTTTTTATTTGAAAACTGGTGCTTCTCATGTCGTCCCATTTAAGATCTGACGAGTAGTTTTTGACTTATTTTTAATATTGTGTATTTTCAAGGTATTAAGGTACCAAAACTAAAAAGAGAAAAATAAAAAACTATTTAACAAAAAAATAAAACCGACTTTCAAAATAAAACACTACAAAACGAAAAATAACTTTCTTTTCGGAAGTCGGTGACAAAACGAAAAAATGTATGTACCAAAGACACAAACTTCCGAAAAAATAGTTATTTTTTGCTTTGTTGTGTTTTGTTTTGAAAGTCGGTTTATTTATTTTATTAAAATGTTTTTTTTATATGTCCACGATTACTGTCGAATATCAGATTTATGCAACATGCAACATAAAGGTACATAGTCGGACTTAATTCCTGAGGCATTCTCTACCGGTAAACCAGATTCTTGTGGGCCAGATGTCGATTACATTAGAGAGAATTAGATGAACTGGCAAATTATTTACTTACTTACAGAATGTTCCAAATGGCCGAAGAATTCTACACATCAATGGGTCTGAAACCCGTTCCTCCAGAGTTCTGGCGAGGATCCATGCTGGTGCGGCCAGCTCAGCGCAGTGTGCAGTGCACTGCGAGCGCCTGGGACCTGTGCAACAGGATCGACTATAGGTAAGTTAATCAACGCCCGTTCCATCATCAAACTACAAAACGAATGGAGATGCGTCATTGGTACATGTTGGACATCCCACCCATACGCACTAAACATTTTGGGAATACTTTCATTGTGCGAACAGCTAAGGAGTGGAATTCCCTGCCGGAGTCTATGTTTCCTGATGCTACAACCTTGGGATCTTTAGGACAAGAGTGAATAGGTTACTTCGAAGCAAGCGTGCCTCATTGTCGACCACATCATCGCCTACTATTAGGCGAGATAGTGGTCATGCTTGGCTAAATGCTGGTCTTGCTCCGCAAACATTAGGGTGCAAGGACAATTAGTGATGGGCAGAAAAGTTTTGAAGTATTGTTGGACCTGCTGAAGACTGTATGAATATATTTGTATTGTATAATCTCAATTTCTTTTAGTATTATATAACTGCACATCACATGTTTGAGTACTATGTTCCGACTGTAAATCTACCATTCACTGAATTGAAAATTTGTGATTCATTTCTTATCAAATGACTGGACACCAGGCAGATTGATTGACTAGGAGTCCAATTCTAAGTCTGACGTGAGTCCGTGTTGAGGTCGGCTTCTGGTCTAGCTGGATGCAGCAGCTGTTTACCAGTATTTTACAAGGGGTTGCTGTCAATCTGACCTCCGTGCTGATTAACTTTTAAATCAGAAGCCCTTTTTTTAAACTTCTGCGATATCTCGTGGCGTCTGTCAAGGATCTTACTGATCTATTGTCTTGTTGCCAGAATCAAGCAGTGCACAGAAGTGACAATGCAAGACCTGGTGTCCACTCACCACGAGATGGCGCACGTGCAGTATTACCTACAATACTCCGAGCAACCGCAATTGTTCCGGGATGGAGCGAACCCTGGTGAGTTCTAGTCTCATCATTTCAGCTTAAAGACGTCCACTGCTGGACATATGCCTCCCCCAAGTCTCGCATCCTGCAGGTGATTCCCACGGCATTTACCAAAACATCAGTCCACCTTTTGGCTTCCAACACTGCGTCTTCTGAACCAGAACCGTTTGGCACCGTCACCAATTCACTATCCTTTCTGAGAGCAATGTTGTCTACAAGGTGAGTTTTTCAAGTGTACGTGGATGGAGAATTCCAAAACTATGAGGAATTGCGAAAAACACTCAAAGGATTCACGTGAGCTTATCGTCGCAGATGGTTTTAACGCTCATCACCGCAGCTTCAGCTTGCTGGCCGGTTTCCTCGCAGCGCAGATACCCATTTTCTTTTTTGGATGGGACATCATCCAATGACTTTATCCGCCCTGGGTGAAGCGGGAAGGCGTGTCAGACTTTTACTGACTAAAACCCACCCGTGTTCCTTCAGTTGCTTGTGCCAGGGCCGCGGTAACTCTCCTTCAAATTTATCCGCGACCCAGACAGGCGCGCAGATACCCCTGAGTAGCTGATTTTAAGATGAGAATCACGTCTAAGCGGATAGTCGTAATTTTTTGGAAAAAATATATGTTACATGAGACCATTTTCTTAATAATTTGATCTAGAAAATTTTGAGTTTTATTCGTATAACAAAGTGTAATTAATTTGTGAAGTTATGTCTAAAACGGACAAAAATACGACAATCGCACCAAAACGACTGGGCGTATTTAAATGATCATTATGATCTGAGAATATTTTTTTAAAGTCATAGAATAATAAGGATAGTACAAAAAACAACAAAATTTTGTGTCGCGCGGGTGTGAAACGTTTGCGCGTTTTGTTCCCTCAAGGTCGTTGGCGTCAGTCGTCGTCTTAAACCACCTGCTCCTCAACTCGTGAGCCGCCTCGCCCCTCCGCGTCTACGCGGGCCTAAATTCCTCAAGAGGCAGGTCAGGCAAAACTGCGTGGAGTTGGTTTTGAAGCGATTGGTTTATGTCTTTATAGCACAAAATATTGACTTTTCAAGACAATATTTTAATTTTAGGTTTAAATGTTATTTTTTACAGAAATGTGCCTAATAAAATTATTACAAATGAAATTCTTCCATCTTCATAGTATGTCAAGTGAAATTATACCAAATTATCGTCGCTCCAAATAAATTTAATGCTAAACGAAATTATGCCCTCTTAAAAGTATGACACTGGCAATTCGGACATATTTATTATTATAAACATTAATTAATTTTTAAGCCTTAAAAGTATTCGTCTATAAAAGATTATGTCAAGTGTATTATGCCAAATAAGTTTCGGATCTTCAAGATTCTGCCAGATAAAAAGGAAAATGGGGTTCTCAAGTCTAGATACTAAGCCGAGTGGCTGACCTCACCTCTCGTGCTTGATTGATCTCGTGGATTCAAATCCGGGCAAGTAACAATGTGACTTTTTCAAATTCATATGTACTTTCTAGGTTTATCTTGGACATCACAGCTAACGGTGAAGGAAAACATCGTGAGGATGTTGTATGGTTAATGTTAGTCTGAAATAGCCAAGTCAGAGGCCTGTGGGGTTCCCATAGGCGGCTTAATTAACTCTGACCTGATGTCCCTGAGGTGTCCACATCCTCACACGAAAAAGAAGGAAAGATGACAAGACACTAAAATTTTTAATAGCAGAATAATTTGTTTAAGTATATTTCTGAATCTGAACAACTAATCATCAAAATTGATTGATTAATTATTGTTATCTTTGATAAAAAAAATCAGTACTTAAGTAGATTAGTCTCTTACTACATTTTAAAGATAACGCAGAAATTAAAATTCAATCAATGAAAAGTATTTTTAACAGTTGAATAAATAATACTGATTAAGGGCCTTCCACCGCTTTAGTGCCGTAAAACGGTTACTTTCTAAAGCATACTCCTTAGTAACGGCTAGGTTCAAAGGTTTGAAAACAATATTTATTTATTTTTGATTCATGTACATTATTTTAAAAACAAGGATTTTTCGTGTAACTAATAGTTTTGCTTTACGAAAATAATTAACAAAACAATATTTTTTCGCAACTTTTGGATACTCCTTCAAAACCACTTGGATGTTCAAAAATATTTTTACACAGAAAAATTGATGGCTGGAATTCCTTCATAACGGAAATAGCATATGTAAATCAAATAATATATTGCAAACAAAATTGTTCAAAACGAGTTTCAATGTTGATATTTTGGCTCCGAGAGGGCGCACGGCCAGTACCTACTGCGTTAACATTGGGGCGTAGATATCGCCTTAACAGCTTGACTAACTACTTTGATAAACTCTTTGTTTGCTAGAAAAATTAAATAATAGTATTGAATTACTAGCTCACCATTTTTCTATTTCTACTTACAGAAATAAATAGCATAGTGTAATAAATAGGCAGAGTTGGTGTAGGTACCAATATTATACAGCCAAATTTCTTCAGTTATCTTTTTTAAGCCATGAAAAGACAGATAAAAAAATCTTATCTACCAATGAATTCAAAGATCTTTAATGCATACATAAACTCACGGCTTATTCTCATGGGGGTAGGCAGAAACTACAGAACTCCACCTGTTACGATCCTTACATATTTCTTTTGCTTAACTCACATTCATACATCTAGTCATACACACACGCCGGTTATTAGTATTGCGCACCTGACCTTTCTGAAGAACATCAGATCCATGTATAAAAAAACCCCTCAGTATAATATAAATTTTGTTAAATTGTGTTCAGAACTATGCACGAATATATTGATAATTTCAAAATTACTTCCATATCTTCGGTAGTATAGTGGTAAGTATCCCCGCCTGTCACGCGGGAGACCGGGGTTCGATTCCCCGCCGGAGAGATTATTTTTGTATGTTTTTCCTGAAGAATTTCTTATTGCTAAATCATTGTTGTATTTTTTGGCTTATTTTAACAGAGCTTTTCACTTTTTTATCTTAAAATTTTGAAAAGTTCGCCAGGTTCAACCCTGGTTTCCGAATGAACAATTTTATGTTGAGTTGGTATATCTTTAACTATACTTTAGCCTGGCAACCACATTATTTACCAAATTCTCAATTCAGAAACCGGATGTTAGTCAGTTGAGTGCCTTTCAGGAACTTTGGTACCCAAGACAATTGTTTTTCTATTGTGTCTGCTAATTAGCGCTCAAGGTGTTAGTTACCGTTTAGGTAAAATTACCAATAAGTACTTATCGACCAAAACATAACAGTTGTATTCTCGAAAGTACACAATATGTAACATAACATCACGCCTGTACTCCCCGTAAGGAATAACCCGGCATAAAATTTGGCATAACATTGTTTGACTTATTGTATTCCCATAACTTTTATTAGCATCATAATATTGTGGCATAATAATACTTTGCCATAATGCAAAGGTTAGCATAACTGTCATTTGGTGTAACTTGTTTTGGCATAATTTGGAGTTGCATACATTTTTAAGGCATTATATTTTTAAGAAATTTAAAAATTTTCAAAATTATGTTTTATGTACTTATGTTATTTATTATAATTTGGAAATTACTCTATTGGATTAGGTTAAAGTGCGACGGGGGTAGCCCACGGGCCACTCTTGAGCCGATAACATAATTTATTTTATGTGAGATATATCGTAAAGATCATTAAGTGTTTATAACATATAAATATCATTATGCGTTTATAACATTATCCATTACAAAATTATGTTTCATTATTATTATGCCAAGTTATGTTATAATTCCATGTAATAAGGGGCGACCCTATTTGCTATCAACCGGACACAAGTCCAGACACAGGCTGATACTGAGAAATCACCATCATATTTTTGTAATGGAATTATCTATTTTGTCTTTCCAGCATTCCACGAGGCAGTAGCCAACGCAGCCACTCTGTCAGTGTACAATCTACCTCACCTGCAAAGAGTTGGACTTTATCAAAATAAGTGAGTATTACAAATCGCCATGTATTATTAAATTTTTGATTCGTCTATGAGTAAGTTTCCAAATCAATAGATTTACAAACGGACAACTAAGGCTTTTGTGGGTACACCCATAACAATGTGGTTGAAGACAGACAGTACAGAATGATTTCTACAAACGTTCAGCTTGTCCCATGTTGCTTGGGGTCGGCGCAGCACGTTTCGTTCTTCCATACCGTCCTGTCCCCCGTCACGCCATCACTGACTCCCTTTTCTTTCATATCACTCCTCACACAGTCCATCCATATTTTCTTTGGCCGTTAACTCCCTCTCCATCCATCCACATTTATATTCATAACTCTTTTAGTAACATGCGTTTCATCCCTCCTCATTACATGACCATACTAGGACAAACGGTTTCCTTTGAACTTTATTGTCACTGGCGCCACGTTAACACTTCCTCTAATATACTTATTTCTCCTTTCTTGTCACTCCGCACATCCATCTCAACTTTCTCATCTCTGCTACATGCAATCTCTTTACATCCAACTTTTTCACAGTCCAACATTCTGTTCCATACAGTAGGACAGGTCTAATCACGGACTTGTACATTTTCCTGTTTAACTTGAGGGGCATCCGTGGGTCGCAAGTTGTTCCAGTGACCTGTCGCCATTTCATCCATCCCGAGTTGATCCGATGCGTTACGTCTCGGTCAATCAGATTGGTATGGGTGTTCTGGTGGGAACCATAGGAACAGGAATGGAGAGAAACTATTTAATACAACCATCCTTTATTTTTAGGAGTCACGACCCGTACGAGGTGGGCATGAATTTTTTGATGACGATGGCACTGGAGAAGGTGGCCTACTTACCATTCGCGTTTATGGTGGACCAGGTAACAACTAATATTTAGTTTCTTCAACTTAAAATAAAAATAAACCGGTGGTTTTCATGCCTAATCTAAAGTATTTAAGTGGTATTCGGTTTCATATAATTTGTGATTTATTTAATCACAAAACTCTCATTTCCACTATATAGGTAATTGATACCAACTGTAGGTAATAATCAAATCAATGCTTCCAGTGGAGGTGGTCAATATTTGAAGACGGAGTCCAGAATATGAATACAAGATGGTGGCAAATGAAACTAAGATATCAGGTAAATAAAATATAAGCTTTTGCTTATCAAACATAACTAAAGAATATATTATTAGTAGTGACGGCTTCGCCCGTGACAAATTATATACACAAAAACCTTCCTCGTTTCTCACTCTTTCTATCGGTGAAAACCGCATGAAAATCTGTTCAGTAGATTTTGAGTTTATCACAAACAGACGCGACGGGGTACTTTGGTTTATAATATGAAGTGATGATTTAACTTCCCCCTCTTTTAAAGTCTGTTAAAAATATGTTGTTTTTTTTATGTTTTAGGGTGTAATACCACCTATTGCAAGACACGAAGGTGACTTTGATCCTGGCTCCAAATACCACATTATTTCTGATCAGGTACGTGCATACCCAGTCATATACAAACATCAACCCACGCCTTTTATCACGCCATCCCATACATTGTCATTTTGTTGAAAGAGTTATGTTCACAGCAAGATTACATTATTTGGTCAGCAGGTTTATAGACTCGGTTAGCATAAAATAATAATTGTAAGCGGTGCCGCTATGTTCAATGAATTCGTTAAAGAGCGAGCGAAGCGAGCTCGGTAGCTTACTGCATCCCGACACGGATAGGTTAAGTTCGGGGATGATGGGAGTTGAAGTGACCGAGTAAAGCGAGCGAACTCAACTCCCGCCATCTCCTTCATGCTAGGTTACTTTTGACCCTGCAGACAGAAACAGGCGAATTTGTTGCTCAAATTGTACTTACCTATTCTATATTAAAATCAACGTCAACAAAATAATTTAATAAAACATATATTTTTACTACCCCGCCCAATAAGTGATGGATATTATTCAGAAAGCTCGGTCAATTTAATTATTTCAATAGTTTTTAGCAAATTGTTTACTCTTACTGGGGATTTTTCAAATTATCTGGGTATTATGAACAATAGCCTATTAATCGCTTGGTCAAAAATATATATACCTACTAGCTGTGCCCGTGGCTTCGCTCCCGTCAACTGCCTATCTACCCTACCTACCCTGCCTACCCTACCTACCCTACCTACCCTACCTACCCTACCTACCCTACCTACCCTACCTACCCTACCTACCCTACCTACCCTAACTACCCTACCCTACCCTACCTACCCTACCTACCTACCCTACCTACCCTACCTACCCTAACTACCCTACCTACCCTACCTACCCTACCTACCCTACCTACCCTACCTACCCTACCTACCCTACCTACCCTACCTACCCTACCTACCCTACCTACCCTACCTACCCTACCTACCCTACCTACCCTACCTACCCTACCTACCCTACCCTACCCTACCTACCCTACCCTACCCTACCTACCCTACCCTACCTACCCTACCTACCCTACCTACCCTACCCTACCTACCCTACCCTACCCTACCTACCCTACCCTACCCTACCTACCCTACCCTACCCTACCTACCCTACCCTACCCTACCTACCCTACCTACCCTAATTAATAATGGTAAAAGTAATAAAGAGATCTGGCCGACCGAAATGACGAACATATGAAAAAATGTAAAAACAAAAAAAAAAAAAAAGGGATAAAAAATATCCTATGTCCGTCTCCTGGTTCTAAGCTACCTCCCCACCAATTTTCAGCCAAATTGGTTCAGCCGTTCTTGAGTTATAAATGGTGTAACTAACACGACTTTCTTTTGTATATATAGATATATTTGTAATCTTGTCTCGTAAAACGGATTTCACGATTTCAATAGTATCTGCAATATAAGACTATTCGGGGGTAAAAAGCGATCTAACTAGGTCTCATTTATCTGGGAAAATTCCTTTTCGCCGTAATTTCACCGCCGACGGTCGCCCAGGGGGATGACCATAAGATCTTAAAGCAAAGTTATTTTGAGAGTGTGTAAGGGACAGATGTATCTCTCGGGACTTGTATACATCTGTCCCTTTTTACAGTTAAACTATGATAGTTTTGACACGTCATGGTACGAGGGCAGGTACTAAATGGTAAAAACGGTGAAGGAAAACATCGTGAGGAAACCGGCATGTCCTAGAACCAAAAATTCGAAGACATGTGACATCTACCAACATGCACTGGGCCCGCGTGGTGGATTACGGCTCATTCCCTCTAACAGAGAGGAGGCTTGTATCCCAGCAGTGGGAACACTAGGATGATGATGATGACTATTTTAAGCTGTGCGTTGACCATCAGCCAGTAAGAATTTAAGCCAAATCTTCTTCATCACACTTCAGGAATACATCAAATACTTCCTAGCCACGATCCTGGAGTTCCAGATCTTCGAGCAGCTGTGTTCAGTATCGGGTCATACTGGACACCTGTACGAGTGTGACATCTACAGGAGCAGGGATGCTGGACGAGTGCTGAGGTAAATAAACTACATCCGGACAGTATTTTGTAGGTACTTATCTATACTTAATTATTAATATTATAAAGCTGACGAGTTGACATCGAAAAATTCTTTTTGTGTTGGACAGTCCATTTATCGAGGAAGGTTATAGGCTATATAACATCACGCTACAACCAATAGGAGCGGAGCATAAATGAAAAATGTTGCCAAAATACTCCTTTTTGAGACCGTGCGCTGCGTAAGCGGTTAAACTAACGCAACATTCATGTATATAGGGTAGGTAAGGTAGGGTAGGTAGGTAGCTAGTTGACGGGAGCCAACGACGATATAACCACGGGAGCGAAGCCGCGTGGGACAGCTAGTAAACGATAAAGGTTCTGGGCATAAAATGTCCGTCCAACATGTGCCCATTGACTATAGAACAGTTTCTAGATACTTAGGTTCAGTACAACTATATTCCTAATGTCCCTCAGCAATCACCGACTTTAGCAGCTATCCTTCCATTTTTTAAATAAATTACATTATGTTAAAAGAGTATTAACCACTCTTTGTCTTCAAAAAGCTAAGGGCAACTGTTGGAACTCCGAAGATTGACGAAACACGAATTTTGCCGAGGGACATTAAGAAAATAAGATAGACATGCTACTAAAAAGTATGCTTTAGCATGCGTAATACGAGCATGCTCTTTAGCTGTATACATTTGCTTAAAAAAGCATACTCACAGTAACCTATTCACTCTCGACTTAAAGACCCCTAGATTGTAGCTATCGGGAAACACAGACTATTAATACTATTTTATTCCTATTCACTCTTGTCACGGGGTCTCATTGCTAAGAAAGAAAATTTGGTTCAAATAAATCTCACTAGATGGCGCGATATGCACCCATCTGTTATTGAATGTGTGTAAAATTAAAATTTTCTGGAATTTAACATAAAAATTGTATGTTCTTGTTTAATCAACTCTCCTAAGTACAAAATTGTGGAATGTTGGGCTCTTAATTCACATTTCAAAGATTATTTGAACGAATCATTTAAAATTGATGCCAATAGATGGCGCATTTTTAAATTTCTGAGGCATTCCACTCGATTGTTAAAATTTGCATTGTAACGCATTTTGGTGCAAAAAAACTGTAAAAACGTGCAAAAAATACTATAAAAGGAACCGAGTAAACCATTTTACTTGCAAGTCGCTGCTAACACCATCTATCTATCAACGTGAAACAGAACCGAACGCGTTCTATGTACAAAAATATATCAGATTAATCAGGCGAATAACGCTAGTTACGTCGGCACGGTTTCTTTGTATGGGATGAGGCATCTGTATGCTAGTATTATATTATCTCTGCTCTTGTCTTTAATTGAATGCTGCTTCTTTTGATTTCAGTGAAATTATGCAAGCTGGTTCTTCGAAGCCTGCTTCTGAAATCATCAAGTCTATGACCAGAGGGAAGACCAACAGAATATCACCTGAAGCTCTTGTTAGGTAAGATCCCTACTAGAATAAACTACTGGACATAAGCTTTTTCTATAACCTATAATTTTAACCCCCTACGAAAAAGGGAGATAGGTTTATACCGTTAGCTAGAATTGGTTTCATCATCATCATTTCAGCCGAAAGACGTCCACTGCTGGACATAGGCCTCATCCAAGCGTCAAATCAATTGGTTTAACTTCCTCTTCCTCCTCGTTGTAGGAAGCTAACTTATCAGTGACAGGACGCGAAATAAGGTTCTAAAGAGCATGTTTCGCTTGCTTTTGTCGGTTGCATAAACGGCAGACACCCGTTTTCAAGACTTTCGCTGTCCTAATTTTAAATATATGAAGCGTGTGTCGATTTTTTGACGGCGACGTTATTAATAGTTAATGTTTGTGTGTCGTTTTATGACAAATAATAGTGTATTATGCAATTAGTGAATAAATTACAGATTTAAAGCGAGAGCCATAGATGAATCACGAGCAAGTAAAGGATTCATGGCCCTCGATATAAATGCGTTTTATTCAAGAGTTGCATACTATACTTCATACATTGACTACGATAAAAAGAAAGAAAGATTTAAGCGAAAAGCTCAAGTAGTTTGTATGTCAAGTATTTTTTGCACAAGGAGTTTGTATCGAGCATTTTTTTGCGCAAGGAGGTTGTATAGCATTAAGATTGAAGTCGAATATATTGTTGTTCTAAATTCAAACACCAAAATAGTGTTTAAAAGTTTAGTGCTTTTTATTCACTGTATACTTCATACCATGACTACGAGAAAAAGAAAGAAAGATTTAAGCGAAAAGTTCAAGTAGTTTGTATGTCGAGTATTTTTTGCACAAGGAGTTTATATCGGGCATTTTTTTGCGCAAGGAGGTTGTATAGCATTGAGATTGAAGTCGAATATATTGTTGTTCTAAATTCAAACACCAAAATAGTAAAATAGTGTTTAAAAGTTTAGTGCTTTTTATTCACTGTATACTTCATACCATGACTACGAGAAAAATAAAGAAACATTTAAGCGAAAAGTTCAAGTAGTTTGTATGTCGAGTATTTTTGGCACAAGGAGTTTGTATCGAGCATTTTTTTGCGCAAGGAGGTTGTATAGCATTGAGATTGAAGTCGAATATATTGTTGTTCTAAATTCAAACACCAAAATAGTAAAATAGTGTTTAAAAGTTTAGTGCTTTTTATTCACTGTTTTCAGTGCATAATAGTATATTATGCAACTAGTGAATAAAGGACGGATTTAAAGCGAGGGCCATAGGTGAATCACGAGCTTAGCGAGTGATTCAAGTGTTAGAATCCTGAGCGACGCGAGTGTTATGAATATCAATCCGGTGTGTGTTAAATTTCTGATAAATAGACATAATTTATTATTTTATGGCGAGTGATTCATAGCCCTCGATAAAAATCCGTTTTATTCTAGAGTTGCATACTATATTTTATACCATGACTACGAGAAAAAGATAGATTTAAGCGTAAAGCACAAGGAATATTATTAAATTAATGATTTATTACAAAAAAATTACCAAAAATATGAAACCTGAGCTAGGTAACAGCACCTGTGTTTCAGGGGCCACCTCCGTTACGTTACATAAATAAATTAAATAAATACCAATGCAATATATTTTTTTTAAGTATTCTATAAATATCCTAGACTAAAATCAAAATCATTATTAAAATCTTAAATATAAACAAACACAAAATTAAAATCGAAGAAGGAGTTTGAAAGTCGAGTATTCTTTGCACAAGAAGTTTGTACCGAGTACTTTTTGCGCAAGGAGGTTATATAGCATAGAGATGGAGGTCGAATATATTGGTGTGTTCTAAATTCAAACACCAAAGCAGTGATTAAAAGTGCTTTTTATTCACTGTTTTAAGTGAATAAAATAAGCTTTTTAGAGGGGGAATTACATTTTCTTTGTATGTTCATCATCACTACATAGTATAAAAAAATTGTTTTAACAAAAAAAATAAACCAACTTCCAAAGCAAAACACTACAAAGCGAAAAACACTTTCTTTTCCGAAGTCGGTGTCTTTGGTACCTACCGTTTTTCGTTTTTCGACACCGACTTCGGAAAACAAAGTTATTAGCTTTAGAAGTCGGTTTATTTTTTTTTTGTTAAAAGGCAAAGAAAATATTTTTTTTTATTTTACTCTCTATAGTGTTGGTACCTCACATTACTATGAAAATCATTTGTAGCCAAAGAACATCTCATTTCAATTCCAGAAAGCCCAAACACGATTAGGATCTACCTACCTACCTACCTATCGCCTACTACCCGACTTCAACATCAGTAACATTTATTTATAAGTATTTGCTTCAACATAGTCACCGAAAAGAATTTCATAATATCGTTGTATCATCATAGAAGCCGGGGCGGGCCGATAGTTGAATTAAAAAACCGTGTTCTTCCTATCAGAAAAGTGGTTCATAATTTTACATTTCTTTTTTTTTTTTTGGGAACTTAAATTTGATGAAACGTCTTTCTGCTAGATAACTAAAATAAAAGTTTCGTTTTAGGCTGAAACAAGTCGGAATATCCACCAAAATATGTCTCACTTTCTTCATTCTTCAGCAATTACAACATGTTGCAATCTTTCACTTTATTTTATCTTTTCCAGATACTTCCGCCCCCTGGAGCTCTGGCTCCGCGTCCAGAACCGCGACGAGCCCCTGATAGGCTGGAGCTCCAACTACCACGACGTGGCTCTGTTCGCGCCACAGAGAGGCTCTTCAGAGGCTCTCAAGACGTCCTGCGTGGTTGTATTACTAGGCGTGCTGATGATGTTGTTATAATCAGTGTTTAAGAATAAATTGTCATTTTTTATATTTTGTTTTATTTCCCATTCAATCTATCTATTTATATATATGTATATATATACAATATATAGATATGTCCTTTTCAATACTCAATATATTTATTGCTGCCACATGTGAACTTAGATGTTAGGTTACAAAATTAGATCGTTAGGCACTGCAAACGTAGGGGTGAGGAAGAGGGCTTGAGGGCAACAATATTGGGGCAGTTTCCAGTCTAAGCAAATTCAGCTGATTAACAGTTTTAGCACACAAAAGGCCAATCACATAGATCGTCAAACTCAGGTCAAGTTATTTGATGCCTATTATTATTTTAGACAGCCGAACGGAAATCCCCCTCTTGGCATAAAACTTTAAGGCATAATACTGTTTGGCATAACTTTTATTGTAATGTTTTCGTATAACTTTTATAAGCATAATAATACTGTGGTATAATAAAACGTTGGCATACTGCAAAGCTTTGCATATCTGTAATTTAATCTATTTGTTTTCGCATAACTTTTAAGATAATATAATTTCATAATTTTTAAGATAATATTTTTAAATTTGAAAAATAATAACCGGTCAAGTGAGTGTCGGACTTCGCCCATTTAGATTGCCGTACCAAACCGCAAAATTAAGTTTGTGATAATAGGAAAAATGAAGGAATTTCAAAGAAAATATCAGATTTTTATATATTGCTATTTCTTAGTAAAATATACGGAATAATAAACAACAATTTAATGTTCATAGGTCAATGGAAAGTTAAAAATTCTTCGGAACAAAACTTAGTAAGAAAAGCTGACTTTGGTGGGTTCTGATTCCTATGTTTCCCAATATTTTTTAAAACAAAAAGTACTGTATTTATTTACTCAACGACTTCTAAACAACGATACTTACTTCACTCGATACACCCAATGCTATAATAATTATCAACTTAACCTACCCTAGGTTAAGTTGATAATATTATAGCTTTGGGTCAACAAGATGCTTATACTGACAAAATTTGAGGACTGTAGCTTGAACCGTTTGCCTGTAAAACCCGTGTGACAGATGACGGACAGACAGACGGACACATGAGTGCCAAACAAAAAATACATGTTATGTACTTACATTATTTATTATAATTGGGGAATTATTCTATTGGATTAGGTTAAGGTGCGGCGGGGGACGCTCTTGGGCCACCCATGAGCGGTGAACATGTTTGTTTTTATGTGACTTATATCGTAAATATCATTATGCGTTTATAACATTATGCTTAATAAAATTATGCTTCATTATTATTAGTACCTGGACGATTGAGCTCTGCTCGTGTGAAAATAGACGAAACGACGTTTTCTAAAAATGATACCTAGCTAGATCGATTTATCGCCCCCGAAACCTCGTGCATACTAAGTTTCATGAAAATCGTAGGAGCTGTTTCCGAGATTCAGATTATAAATATATATACAAGAATTGTTCGTTTAAAGGTATTAGATTAGATTATGCCAACATTATTTATGGCATAACATTTATGCCTAATAATATTATGAGTAATGATCATTATGCTTAATTTCGAAATGCCACTGTAATTTATGACTATATATTTTATGCTTTTCATAAGTAAATGCAGCCAAACACAGTAACTACTTAATATCAGTTTGAAAATCTATCTAAAACTGGTTGTTCGTAAGGAATAACCAAATAATACCTCCCTGTTACCCAATGCAGAGCAAAAGCTCTTTACAGAGAAGGCACGGCCATTTATCACCACGATTGCTCAACGAAGGAATATCAATTAAGGTTCCCCTAGTCGACGGCACGAACTATTTTGTGCGCGAGCTTAAAATGCATACTATCTCAACAGGCAACACGTGCGAAAGAGATAGATGCTGTGATGAGCAGTAAGAAGCTAGTTCGCGTACGAATTAGCACTTTTACAAATTTGTATCGAAATGGATGATGATTTAGGACGAAAACGAGCGCGCGAAATTTTATAAACAGACTTTTGGGTCTAGATATAATGAAAAAACGACTAAATGTATATTTTCAAAATAAAATTATTTGCATTATTGAATTACAAATCTATCACTGTATGGAGGCCGTTTTGCAATTTTCCTTCTTCTTATGGTATTTATTTCCGCCCAAAGATGCGTTAAAATTAGTGTTGAAATATGGAACTTTCGACGCTCATAACTTTCAAATATTGTATTTTTTTTTACTTTTTTGTTTCCCTACAGTAATAGATAATGATGAGTAATCTCCAGACTACGTTTGTTTGGAAGAATGATCGACTAGTGTAACCTTAAGTATAACAATTAAAATTAACTTCTCTCTGTAAGTAACGTGGTACCGCGATGAGCTCCTGATAGGCTGGAGCTCTAACTACCACGACGTGGCTCTATTCATGCCACAGCAAGGCTCATCAGAGGCTCCGTCTTGTGTAATAATAGTGATGAGCATAGAAATATAAAAAACAGGAGAAGTGGCAAGGGAGCGTGTCGGTGTCCGCGCGACGTGGTCACTGTGAGCATGTCATTTATTTTTATTTTCAAATATCACAGCTACTATATCATTTTTAAATAAAAAAATTGCTCCTTATCTAAGTTTATCGCTAAGTGGGTGGACAAATAATGTAAAATTCACAAGACCATAATTTATTAAGCGGATGCATATCGTAGTACGGGCGCTGCCTCTTGCGACGATTTACTGAAGCGCTTGTGCAGATGTTTTTGTGTGGGTAAGTTGTACGGTGCATGCTAAATAATGTGTAGTACGTTTTTATTTATCTCTTCGACTTTCGACTCTTCGACTCCTATTTTTTTAATATCTATACCAATGATCAGCCCAGAACGACGAACACAGAACGATTCCTCTACGCGGATGACTTGGCGCTAGCTACGAGGACCGCAAACCTTGAGGATGCCAAAACAAACCTCGAAAAGGCTCTGGCGGATCCCAGTGGATATTACGAAAATAATGCATTAAGGCCCAACCCGTCTGAAACACAGTCATGCTCATTCCACCTGAGAAACCGTCAGGCCTCAAGAAAGTTAAGCATTAAATGGTGAGGCGCTAACATAGAACACAATGACCACCCTGTTTACCTAGGTGCCACCTTGGACCGCTCACTGACTTACAAACACCACTGTTTGAAAATAAAATTTAAAGTCAGCAAACCCGCAATAATCTACTCCGCCGTCTAACATCTACTACCTGCTGGGGTGCCTCTCTACATGTCCTTCGAACTCTTCAATAAATGACGGCAAATCTCTCGGGATTGCTGCAATCGCATGTATGTTTATTAATACTATTTCATAACATAACATCACGCCAGTACGCTCTAAAGGGGTACGCAGATGTGTACAGTTCACCTTGGTTCACTTGGTAATCGATGGTGCTGTCGATGATGGAGCACGCTTGCCTTGAAGTTACCTGTTTACTCTTTACTTAAGGATTCCTAGTTTGTAGCTATCCAGAAAACACCAATTAAGATGACAATTCGTTAGCTTTATGAGGACAAGATAAGATAAGATTTATTTATTTCAGAGTATACGTACATACAAGATCTTAATATTAAACAGTTTCACATACACTACCGTTGCCGGTGTAGAAATATTAAAATTAACCTACAAAATCAAAGCCATCCCATGAAAGTCAAAGGAACTCTTTATTTGTATAAAAATTTAGACAAGTCAGTCAGGATAATTTTGTTTAGTTTTTTATTTAAAGTTCGCCAAAGTTCAAATTCTGAATAGGTACTTACTTACTTTAATCACTTAATTTAATCTTTAACGGTCTAGCCGCTAGGCTTTTGCCACTAAATTCATTATATTTTAGGCGCTGTTACTTGAAAAACTACTCATTAAATCCAGCACCATTTTGAAACGAACAAAAAAAAATCATAGACAATCTCCAAAATATTTTGAACTCATTTTGATGTTATTCTTTTCACTGAGTTATAATTTCTTTATTTTGAATGAAAGAGAAAGTATCTGTGGTCAGGTTACTCTCTGAGCACTTTTGAATTACCTATATGCGTAGGTTTTAGTGCAAGCTGAGCGAGAAATGAACGGATTTGGAGGAGCTACAAAACCACTGATGTTTTGTTGTCACTTTAGGACCAAAGTCAGTTTGAAAGCTTCATTATCATCTAAAAAAGTCCACTGTTAGAAATAGGCCTTTCTTATGTTGCATCCCTGCAACAGGTTCTGTGCGTCTCGCCTCTAACGAATTTAAACTATTTCTAGCTTTTCTCCAATTATGAAAGAGTGCTCCTTTTATTTTACCACTGAGTAGGTACTCAGCCGCATCAGCGACTAGTGCTAGAGAACCCATTATAAAAAACATACAAACCTGATGAGATACTACTCACAGTTCCGTGATGAACACGATTATAACACAAGCAAGTAATGGCGTCACTAGTCAGGACCGGTCCGATAACTCCGCTATTTGAATATTATCCGCTTGCAAATTCCCCGAACGCATAGACAAACCCTCAGTTTCCCAGCTCAACATTATCGCAGAATTAATGTGACAAATTGTCAAGCATGCGTTATCTGTTGTGATTGGCTGTTGAAAATTCATTCAACCCATCACAGAAGTTAACGCGTACTTGACAATTTGTCACATTAATTCTGCGATAATTTTAAGCTGGGAAACTGAGGGAAAGCCTCTTGGAATAAAATAGAATAGAAAAGAATTATATTTTATTGTACACCATAAAAGTTATACATATTCAAGAAAAACTTATTTATACAGAGAAGGAACAACATTGATCACCACACCACGCTTGCTCGTTGCGGGCTGGCGATTATAGTTCATCTTCGCTCGCTCATCTTTCAATGAGACCTGACCACATTCAAAGTCTTGCTCTAATAATAAATATCTAGATAGTGAGGTACATTCAGTGTTAAAATTTTTTGCTACGAATTTGACACGCCTACTGAAATTGTGCGCTAGACTGGAAACTAACTTGTTTTAGATATAATTAGTTTAATCACATATGTAAGAGCCCATACTAATTTTATAAAGAAATAGTATGTCATTTGTTAACCGCTTCCCAAAAAGGAGGAGGTTCTATGTTTGACATTATGTATGTTTTTTTTTATGTATTTCTCATCGATATCTCCGTCAATTATGGACCGATATTAAAAATTCTTTTATGTTTGAAAGAATATGTTCCGAAATTGGTCCCATTTTAATTTAGTGAAGGTCTGATGAAGAACTTCAAAGATATACAACAGAACTCTTCAATAAATAACGGCAAATCTCTCGGGATTGCTGCAATCGCATGGCTGTTTACTTTTTATACCATTTCATAACATAACATCACGCCAGTACGGTCTGCCGGTACGCAGATCTCTCATTTACCGGTTATGTTCATGTTTCAAGATATTCGGGTAATCTATTCTGGCGTTACAGGTACCTTACTAAACAACTTGCCTATTAGGCAGGTACAACTAAAAAGTGAAAAATAAAAAAACTTTTTACAAAAAAATACTCGGTGTCTCTGGTACCTAATACCACTTTTTTGCGTAATTGACACCCACTTCCAAAAATAAAGTTATTTTTCACTTTGTAGTTTTTTTATTTGGAAGTCGGTAGTATTTTTTTGTAAAAAGTTTTTTTATTTGTTTATGTATTTGTAAAAGGTTACTGATTTGAAAAAAAATCACTACAGAGTGAAAAATAACTTCAATTTCGGTATTCGGTGTTCTTGTTTTCGTTTCTTCGTTTTATAACACCGACTGTCGAAATTGAAGTTATTTTTCACTTTGTAGTGTTTTTTGGCTGTTGATTGTATTTTTTGTAGAAGTTTTATTTTTATTTTTACAGTTCATAATGGGCAAGTTATTCAGTAGGTACTTATAATGCCCATAGTGATGCCAGAATAGATTACCCGAGTAACATGAAACTTTAACATAGCCGGTGAAATGACAGTGTACCAGGATGAACTATACACATCTGCTTACCCCTTTCGAGCGTACTGGCGTGATGTTATGTTATCAAAATTTTCATTTTGATAACATAACATCACGCCAGTGTTGGCAAAAAAACAATTTTCAATATTGGTTTACAATTGACGGAGATATCGGTGAACATACCGGTCAATATACAGTCGAACATAGAACCTCCTCATTTTTGGCAAGTCGGTTAAAAAGAGTGTGTTGGGCATAGTACCCAACACTTCGGGTGGCCGGAGCGAGCCGTCTACGCTGTACACACATCTGCGTGACCCACACGGCACTGGTGTGTGAGTGCGTAGCGCGGCGGACGGCGCGGGCGGCGCGGCGGCGGCGCAGACGCAGCGCTTCTCGACGAACCACTCACTTCCACGGACTCCACCGGGACATTCAACACCTCTCTCCTAAAACCATATTATATCTTGACCGGAACAGTTATGTGTAATCTAGCGGCATTGAAACCATTCGCCTAAAATATATAGTCCACTCATTCTTCACCCACGAGCTAACAGTGTCCATGGAAGTTTTTGCACGTTCTTCTCCATAAAGATCTACTGCTTTGGAATGTGCTAGCTTAATTTTTTGGACTAACCGACTCCTTGACAATTCAAAGGTGATATTGACAGGTTGTGTGCCGCATTACCAAAATAATTAAAAAACCATTGTGTCTCGCGTGGATCCACGGTGTAGTCAATCAAGGTGTTAATTGAAATACATATAAGATTTGAATTTTAGATATAAGTCCGGTTTCGAAAATTGTTTCACTAAATACATAGTAAGCCTAAGTGTCATTGTTTATTTTTTATCCTGGAAAATGCCACACCAAATAGCTTACTAGATAAAATAAAAAAAGTAATAATTGAAAATAATTGTTAGTTTTTTGTAGCAATTGAGTAATAATTGTTAGTTTTTTGTAGCAATTGAGTAATAATTGAAAATAATTGTTAGTTTTTTGTAGCAATTGAGTAATAATTGAAAATAATTGTTAGCTTTTTGTAGCAATTGAGTAATAATTGAAAATAATTGTTAGCTTTTTGTAGCAATTGAGTAATAAATAATTGAAAAAAATGTTAGTTGTTTGTAACTATTAAGTATTAAATTAAAATTATTGTTAGCTTTTGTTGTTATTGTTAATAATTTTTTTCTTACTTTAAGTAGGTATCTACGTCTACAATTTATGCAGTTTAAAAAATATAACATGGTTTTGAACACTTTAAGCCCTAGCTTCAGGCTTAGGAAATACGAGTAAATAATTTCAATAAGTATAATAAAGTTTTGGACCGCGGATGATAAAGAAATTATAACCACTAGCGTACGTCATCAACCTGCCTAGGATTTTCACCGCTATGTTGTGGTCGACTTTTTGTCTAAACCACAGACATCAATCTAACCACAGACTTCAAAAGGTTCCCTATCCATTTGCATAAAATTTTAAGACCTAATATATCTTAGCATAATTTTGTTTGGCATAATTATATCTTCGCATAATATAATTACGCATAACAGCTTATGCATAATTTTTTTAAGCATAACTTCTCTAACCATAATAATGATTAAGCAGAATATTCTAAAGCATAACTTTTTTAAGCATAATATCCTAAAGCATAAATTTATTTACGCATACAGCATGCAAGCAAGCATACAGCATGCAAGCAAGCATGCAAGCAAGCATGCAAGCAAGCATGCAAGCATGCAAGCAAGCATGCAAGCAAGCATGCAAGCAAGCATGCAGCAAACAAGCAAGCATGCAGCATGCAAGCAAGCATGCAGCATGCAAGCAAGCATGCAGCATTCAAGCGAGCAGGCAACATGCAGCAGGCAGGGTTTCTGTCTCGGCTCCGGCGCTGCGGGCTTCCGGCGGCCCCACGCGTGCTAATCGTCGCAGACGGCTTTCGCTCACCACCGCAGCTTCGGCTTGTTGGCCGGCTTCGCCGGCCAGCCTCAGCCGCGGCGCCTCGCTCGCAGCCGCCTGCTCCTCAGCCCGTGGGCCGCCTCGCCCCTACGCGCCTACGCGATTTTAAATTACACTCTAGGGGTAGGACAAACAAGACTACGTAGAGTCGGTTTTGCAGCAATTCGGTTCTGTCACTAACTTTTGTTGCACATCATATTAAATTTTTAACCAACAATATTATTTAATTGTTACAGAAACTGTAGCAAATTGGTTTGATCAGAATTATGTATGGGGCACTACAAGTTCACCACCACCATTTCCACCCAAAGTCTGGAGTACGTATCTACTAGAAAAGGAAAATAGACCTAGAACACAAAATCATGCAGAGGCATGACACAATAGAATTGCACATTTTGTGGGAAAACACCATCCAAAATCCAGGATGGTGTTTTCCCTTCCATTTTTTGGCAAAAAAGATCGTTCAAGAAATAAAACATCAAACCATTGAAATAGATAAACTGGATGTCGGAACATCACTTATACCAAAAAAAAAGAAAAAATACACGGACAAAACCAAAAGAATTGAAAAAATTATTAGTAAAAAAGATGATTATACTTCTAAACTAGCATATTTACAAGCAATTGCTAAAAATATACACCTAAAATAAATAATTATACATAATTAAGGACCACTGTTTCAATCAGTTAACTTCTATCTGAGGAATAACCGCCATATTTATTTCTCATAATAGAAGTTAACTGATTGACATATTTTTTTATACAAAAACTGTCAAAACATCTAATATATTCTTCAGATAAAAGTTATCTCGCGATTGAAAAATCGTTTAAGTTACATAATGTTATGTAAGTATAATAAATCATTTGCATGAAAATTGTTTTTGTTATTTATATTAATTGTATGCCTAAATATTATTATGCTATCATTAGGCCTACTAACGTTATGCTAATAGTCATTAGGCCTACTAACGTTATGCGAATCAAATTTATGCCAAAACAATTTAGTCTTTAAGATGATTATGCCAACATAAAATGTATGCCTAAAAAAATTATGCCGAAGTATTATTATGCCAAAAAAAATTGTGCCAAAATCGTTATGCCGAAGTATATTAGGATAAAGAACATTATGCGAAAAGAAGGGATCCCACTTCAAAAAACGGTGTAACTATTAACTTATCAATGAAATGTTATGCCATTTTCCCGGAATCTCGAAGTCTGGCTGTTCTTGTGCCACACCACACCACACCAATATATTGTACAAGGGACCATTATAATTATGATTTTTTTATCGACTGACGCGGCTTACAGAAATGGTCGTTACTAATTCGAAATTGTCGAGTAGCGACCGGCATAAGATCTTTACGTCATATGTGTTGACAGACATCGCTCGCCTGTTATTAGGCATCTAGGGGCTGTGTGGTCACTAGGTCTAACCCAATGCAGCTGAGTACCAGTAATTTAGGTGGAGCGACTGCTTATCTGATCTCCACAACCCAGTAACTACGTGTTACCCACGATACTTTTTTGGGAAGATTGGTGTCAGTCTTTCGAGCATCTGAGAACTCGTAACGACTGTCAAAGATCTTAAAATGAATTACCGGACAAACAGCTTAACAGGGAGACTCTTCCAAAGCTATTTCTTTCGGTACGCGGTCGCCACTCCAGAATTTTTCGGTCTCAACGGCCATCCGTTCTGCGTGCAATGTGCACGCAGAACGGATGGCCACTGCTACTTAAGTTTGGCAATTCTTCGGGCTATGTTGGTAATCTTGATTCTCTTGTGGATGTCTTCAAATCTGATTCGATCGCGTATGGAAACTCAGAGCATAGCTTTGGGTGACTTTAAGCCTTCTGATGAGGCCCATTGTGAGCGACCACGTCTCTGACCCGGAAGTAATCACTGGCAATAGACTTTCGTCTTGATACACTGTGATAAGTCGGACGAGAAGATACCGCACAACTTCCCGTACGCAGGGCCGAGCCGACCCCTGGCAGTGCCTGAGTGCGACACCTATAAAGCGCCTCTTTTTTACCCAACTGCCAAAGGAGGGTAATGAGTTAACAGTCTAACCTTGCGAGTGTCACTAGCAAGGTTAAGACCAATCGATTGACGGAAGAATCATCAAAATCAGCCAACGCGTTTGGTATTTAGTACGCCACATAGGAACAAACATACTTCAATATTTATGTAACAAAAAATTAGTTGATGAATAAATTGAAATTGAATACATAGACTGATAAACATAACCATCCCTCGGCAGTTGGGTAATTAAACGTGATTATTTTCTTGGGAGACATGTATGAACTTTCTTATCGATACTAAACGAAAGAATATGTTTCATAATCAGCCTTATAATGTTCCCATTGCTGTGACAAAGACATACTCTCTGTGAGAGGTAATGGGCCCGAATCCACCACGCGGGCCCAGTGCGGGTTGGTGAATGTCACATGTCTTCGAATGTTTGGTTCTAAGACATGCCGGTTTCCTCACGATGTTTTCCTTCACCGTTTTAAGAGCAGTGGCAATGAAATAATTTACACAAAGTAAAGCGCCTGCCCGGATTCGAACTCACGACCTACGACACGTAAGTCGGGGCCGTTACCACTGAGCCACCACTTCTCTCGAATATGTTTATATGTGACAAAAATAATTACAATAATTGGCGCTGGCATTTCATCCGGCGCTCCTAATGCCCTGGCCCTGTGTGCACCACACACTTCGCACACAGGGGCGGCTCGGCCCTGCCCGTACGCTGCCCAGCCAAGTCGGATTCGACGGTTAACATCTTTCTCGAAGTTGAACCTTCCTAACTGGACCGTTTGTCTTAGATAGACATAATCATGCAGAACTGCTAGTGAGAGTCTCCGGCCTTGATAGGAGTGGGTGCAACATGAGCAGGATACCGCTGCACTGGAGGATATTTTCAAGTTTCCGGACTGGAGAGAGCTATCGACGTCAAAGGCAAATACATCACTCAAATTCGATTTGTCGACGATATTGTCGTTATGGCTGAGACCATGGAGGACCTCAGTACAATGTTCGATGACCTCAGTACAGTAGAGCTTCTGAAAGAGTGGGTATAAAAATGAACATGGTATATAAGACATTTGTTGCAAAAAATCCTAGTTAATTACTTTTACCCTAATTACATTCAATTATGTTCATTATGATAGTAGTAATGTTGTCTAAAAAGTCCATAAAAATTCCAAGACAGCAAAAAAAAATATTGGCTTTCAAAGGCTTCAAAAACCAGTTTTTTCTTAGTTCTCGTAGTTCTGATTTTACTAAAATTTATCTTATGGCTTAGCTTTTCCCCGCTGCTTCTCTCCTGTGGCCCACCCAGCAGGACCCGTTTACGAGATAAAAAATTGTAAGTAATCAGGCATAATGTAGCTTTCTACTGGTGAAAGAATTTTCGAAATCGGTTAAGTAGTTTTTGAGATTATCTATTACAAACAAACTTATAAACAATCAAATCTTTGCTCTTCATATAATATTAGTGTAGATTGAATTGCGCACAAAGAAGTCTAACATAAAATTTTCAAATGATCATTAGATGTCGAGATATAAGCCAAAAGAACATCTTTATAATTTTTTTTTGTACTTAGTTACTTAATTATGCATACAGTAGTTTAGGCTGGCCAAATTATGTTTTTATGCTCAAGAAAGCAATTTACAATTATTATTGGCTGTCATTGACAATCCTAATTACATCTCAATACACTTTAATTTTTTCTAGAGAGTTAAAACTTGATATCTGTAAAGACGTTTTTTGTTTTTTGCCGGGTTGGGTTAGTGGTTGCAAGCTCTGCTGCTAAGCTAGTCCTGGGTTCGATTCCTGAGTCGGGTAAAGTATTATTGGGTTTTTCGCAGCTCATAGCCTAGATTTTTGTGCGATTGATGGCAGTAGGCTCGATCACATGGTGCTGATAGGGCTTATACATAATTGGTAAAATCTGCCTAATTTCGGGGAATGCGGGCGTGATTTTATGTATGTCTATGTACACACTTTTGGCGCGATTTTATGTATGTACACACTTTTATGATGTACACAGTTTTGGCGTGATTTCAAATATGTACACACTTTTCTGATGTACACAGTTTTGGCGTGATTTTATGTCACACTACACTCACACACTACACTCACACTTACATACTCCCACTCACACTCTCACACTTTTCTGACTAATTTAGTTCGGGGACAGCTGAATATTTTCGCCGGGGCTGGTCGAGCTACATGGCCTTGGCGTTTTCTGGTGGTTGCTACTGTTGTTTCTAGCTTTCAGGAGTAGCAGTGATTGGAAATAGTGTGGCAGGCTTGTCTCTAAAAAAAATATAAAATAATAAAATGTACAGAGTATACACACTTTCATTTTTTCTAGAAAGTTTAACCTGATTCCACGGCACAGATATCATAATATCTTGTTCTTTTTTTTTGGTTCTAAAATGACCCCTGTCAGTCAAAGTAATCGGAGATAATATTTTGAAACTTGAATACTAGGTAATAGGTACTTAGACGGATGTTGAAAAAAAAGAAACTGGTCCGTCTATGGTTTCAAATGACTAGAGACTGTCATTAGAGGTAATCTGCGAGTACCTATATATATTAACTACTATTATTATTTTATATTATATTTATTATTATAGTTATTATATATTTTTAGGTCTATGTGTATCTACAACATCATGCTCGTATAAATCATACGGGCATCATATCGTCATGTGTGTATTTCGGGACAGCTGAGAGTCCTCGGTTCAATTCTCAGGTCAAGAAAACTGGGGACTTTATCTTATATCATTTTTGACGATGTTTTTTTTTCAAAAAGTGCTGATTGCGAGCCTTTTTACTGACTTAAAAAAAGGAGGTAATCAATTCGACTAGTAAGAATCTAACATTGTTGGAATTTCACAACATTCACATATGTTACTCTGTATGGGCTTCTAAACACGTGTGCGCATATCATAAGCGTGTGTATGTTTTTTTGTATGTTTATTGTATGTTTGTTTGTTTGTCCTCGCATTTCGCCGAAACGACTTATCGCATCGTGATCATTCTTTTTATGGATTAAGTATTTCTCAACTTAAGGCGATATTTACGCCCCAATGTTAACGCAGTAGGTACTGGCCCGGCGCCCGCTCGGAGCCAAAATATCAATATTGAACCTCCTTTTGAACAGTTTTGTTTGCAAAATATTACTTGATTTATTTATGCTCTGTCAGTTATGAAGAAATTCCAGCCATCAATTTTTCTGTGTAAAAATATTTTTAAAGTTCCAAGTCGTTTTGGAGGAGTATCCAAAAGTTGTGAAAAATCAGATCAGTTCGATGGTACCATTTTCATCAGTACTATGTATTTATAAGTATTTGCTTCATCATAGTCGTTTAACTATTCGAGATATCTTATACCCATGACATAATTAGCATTAAGGAGTTCTATTGGCCATCTGTGGTCTTCTTCACCAGTTCCACTTCACCAAATGATACTTTCTGAATGCAAATAATTGCATTATTGATGAAAATACCAAAATCACTATATGTATGCCTATAATATTTGAGCAGTTCCCTCGATTTCTCCAAGATCCCATCATCAGATCCTGTCCTGATAACTATGGGACCAACTGGGAAGTATATTCTTACAAACAAAAGAAGAATTTTCTAAATCGGTCCAGGCGTCTTTGAGTAATCGGGGAACATACATAAAAAAAAAGATTCCGACGAATTGATAACCTCCTCCTTTTTTTGAAGTCGGTTAAAAAGGAGGTAGATACGAGACTGGGCACAGCGCATGGTCCTACTAAACTAAGTGATTGCCCGTAGTTGGCACTCAGTCGCGCACGGCACATCGTTGATCACAAAGCTCAATAATTTCAGTGTTTTTATGGTTTTTGTGCAATAAATACGCATCAAAATGACTTTTTGTGTAGCTAAACAGCGTATAAATAATATCATGAAGTAAATTAAGAAACACGGGATCACTTACCACTCATAATTACAGTCAAAAATAATATTTAATGTTTCCTTCGCCATATTTGTGAGAGTGAGATTACAAACATGCATGAGAGACACGATACGCACACATAATGAGCGAGTTGCGAGACTCATACGCGACGAGTACAGGGGGGTGACCATAAGCTCTTAGAGTAAGGTTATTTTGAGTGTGTGTTAGGGACAGATTTATATGACTTGTATACATCTGTCACTTACGCGATATCAAAATAACCTTACTCTAAGAGCTTATGGTCACCCCCCAGGTGTATGAGGTGTACTAGACCGAGGTTGCATGTAGTCGTGCACCGAGCCACGATAAAGATATCTAACAGTATTCTGACTCGGCCGTGTCCTTGAAATAAGTGCCTACAAGCTCGCGACACCTAAACATGCGTTAGGGCTGCCCGCCTCTACCTACTTGAGATTCTTTCTAATTTTGTGATTGTAAATAACTCAGATTATTTTCTCTAATCTGAGGTAAATATTATATTTTTACTATAGGTACTTATTTAAATCTTACTAGGTAGGTACCTACCATTTATTACTCTCATTGGTAATCATTTCATAATGATATTAATTCGTCTAATTCAATAATATATGTAAAAAGCTAAGTACATAAGTAAGTATATAGCCTAGCCTAGGTAACTGCCTACTAGTTCTTTTTAACGCGAGCGTATGTAGGCCACTCGTGTGTCACTTTATCACCCTATCCACATTTTTATTTATTAATCCAGGTATTTTACTCGGTAGAAAAAGTAAAATACCTACCTATTAAAAATAATCAAACTACGTACTAGTAAGTTAGGTTCTATATTTCTTATAGTTTTGCCTTTCGGAGGTGCCAGGTAATTATAATATTTTTTTCAATAATTAAAAAAAAAATATCTCTGGGTGCGTTATAGAAGAATTCAAGCAATCAAACACAGTGATAGTCTATAATTGCTCTCTGCAATATTATGTAAGTAATTGTACTTAATTAAATCAAATATTCACAAATCGCACGCTTACTGCTTACAAAACCATCACACCGTTCGTGATTGTTTGCGACTGTACTGTATCGAGTGTTGGCTGAACTCGAGACGCGTAGGTTTGAGTGGTATGACACGCGTTCCGACCGTTTGTATGAAGATAGAATAGTGTTAGATATCTTTACCGTGACTGAGCCCAGGTTTACTGATAGCTCCTCCTTTTAATACATCAATGATTCAAACCGTAAATGTGGGTACTTATCTGCCAACTCTTTCAGGAAAGAAGCGTGGTAATAGTGATGCAAATAAGTAGGACACAGCTTACCTTTGTTTCGCTTTCATCCACCGCATATAACAAATTCTCTAAATTATTCTAGTTAAGATAAAATCTACAGTAAAAGTACTCCGAGCGTGGACTAGTTATATTTAACCAGAATTAGCCTTTTTTGCGTGTCCCGACAAAATGGTTGAATTTAGCTAATAAATTGTTTTTATCTTCACATCTAGATTACACTCGTTCTGTTAATGTTAACCAAATTTTTTTCTCCTGTATAATGCTACTTAAAAAGTAGACACAGATTTGTAAATAGCTTTAGAGGTATTAATGAAAGAATTTTATTTTCTAGGTTTGTGAGTGTCTGGTAGGCCACATGGAATGGTTCATCGGCGGCATCGACGTCATTCACTTTGCTGTAACCTAATCGACTAAAGATACAATGATGCAATATCTCTTTCACACACATACCCACCTTTAAATCTGAACACTTTTAGATAATACTAGCTTTTACCTGCGGCTTCGCTCGACGTGAAGCCATTATTTTTTTTATTTTTTTAATAAATAGTATCCTATGTTACTTCTAATACCTCCAAGTATATATGTATTACATTCACATTTATAATATTACTAGCTTTTACCCGCGGCTCCGCTCGCAGGCTCGCAGTGAAGACAATAATATTTTTTTTTTTTTTTTAATAAAAAGTTTCCTATGTTACTTCTACCTCCACGAATATATGTACAAAGTTTCATGATGATCGGTTCAGTAGTTTTTGCGTGAAAGCGTAACAAACAAACTTACATTCACATTTATAATATTAGTAAGTATAGTATTAACTTTAAAACTTTCGCGTTTCATAATTGAAAAACAATATATCACGGACCACGACCACGGTCGTTGCAACACGGCCGAAACGTCGGGTGAAATAGGTAAATAAACAGTCGAAATCATCGAGATAAATGCCCGTGATATAGTTTCTCACTCTTAGATAATGTTTCTTTTTTTTTAAATCTAACCTCGCCTTTGACCACTATCTCGCTTGATGGTAGGCGATGATGTGAAGCACGCTTGCCTAGAAGTAACCTATTCAACTCTTAACTTACAGACCCCAAGATTGTAGCTATCAGGGAACAAAGACTGCGGAAGGGAATTCCACTCTAGCTGTGCGCACAATGAAAGTACTAGCAAAACGCTTTGTGCGTTTCGGTAGCAGATAGAGCTTTAATGGTAGAACTTCCCTGGACGAGATATTTCATAAAGAGCTCTACTACGTAGGTAAAGGCCCCTTCACAGAAAGCTATAAATTTTGTAAATAAAGAATTCTACTAAGTTACGTAGCGACAGTCACAAAAATCTACGTAACTTAATAGAATTCTTTATTTACAAAATGTATAGTTTCTCGTGACGGGGACTTTAGTAGATTAAATCCTACAGTACATATCCAGTTTTTTTAAATAGAAAAAGAGAGTTAACTACCGCATGGTTGGGCAGGAATTATCTGGTCTTTGATTGAAGCAGACTGATCTAAGAAAGGTAATGATTATTTCATCACTACTAAATTCTAATGACTACACACACAATAGATGCAAACTACAATAGTTAAAACCACATTACTTTAGTAGAGGTACTTCTATTTACATCATACGAGACGGATACGATTCTACCGGCTTGCGTACGTCGTAATCCGTTATCCGTCCGGCCAAAGTATGCTCGGGCGCGGTCGGCTAAACTCGGAATAATGCATGTAAAAGAAAGAGTGCGTACACTAGCAATTATCTCTTCTAACTAAACAATTATAAATCGAGCAAGTCGCATCTTAGTCGCCCAGCAATCGTGACTTATAAAACCATCATGACACGCACATGGAAAGCTATTGGTTTTTTTGTTGCCGCCTGCGCATTATGAAGTCGTTTTGGAGAAAAGATATGGAACACAATACATTTTTCACAAAACCGCAAATGGGTAAGCAGATCTACCATTACTGTATATTGCTGATTCGGAAAAAAATATAATAATACGCTCAAATCTGGTGAAGGAAAAAAATACAAAACTGAAATCGCCAACCCGCAGGCTTATTTCGTATCTTGCAAGGCAAAACGATAACGATTTTTGCGCAATAATTGCTCTTCAATACAGAAAAGCTTTACAGTATTTGGTGTTTTTGTTTAGAAATAAGTGCATTTGACAAACAGAGAGCGATTAGCAAACGATTGTGTTGGCAATTCCGACTTTTATGACATAAAGCGTTTGAGCGTGCGATGATTGCTGATTCTTACGTAATAAGCCTGCCCGATGACCCCATCAAAGCAATCATTCTCTGAGAAGTGGCCTTATCTCTAAATTCTAAGTCATTTCGTCCACTCAACTCAATCAAATCGGCAGTTATGTTTGTATATTATTTTCATTAATATCCGGTGACATCGCGGCAGACTCAGGCGGAGATGGCGGGACGAGCTTGCGCCTTGCGGCCTATCAAAAACAAAAGACAAAGATATTTTATTTCAAATTTTATTGCGGCAGTTTTGAACGTTAAATTAAAATTTACAAGAAGATTTATTCTACCGTGTATTTGGAAAGTAGCTTGTCATGGAGAAGAACGCACAAGAAACTCCACATTTACAGTTTAAAAAAAAATACTTTATTTAGGTACATTTATAAATTCATTTATGTGAGGACAATGCACACAGAATCACTAAATCTGTCGACAGGATAAGTCCACAATTACCGTAAACCGAGAAGAATGGGTGGCCTATACCCTAGAGTGGGACAGAACAGGCTGAAAATAACTTAAAAATATATAAAATACATTAACCGATGGTTATTTCCGTTGCAACTAAGTCGAGTGGAAAGGTGTATATATTTCCCAATGTTGACGCGGTACTGGCCGTGCGACCGGTCGGTTCCAGAATATCATTATTGGACCACCTTTCGGGCAGTTTTGTTTGCTAATTTTTTTTTTTAATTTTTATTTCCTAAATTCTAACCCTCATTTTTTTCTGTGTAAAATATTTTAAACATCCAAGTCGTTTTGGAGCAATATGCAAAGGAAGCGAAACAATATCGTGTCGTTAATTATATTTTTAAAGCAAAAGAATTAGTCTTACGAAAAAATCATGTTTCTCAAAGTATAATGTACGTCAATCAATAATACATATTTTTTTTCAAATCTTTTAACCTTCCCGTTACTAAGGAGTATGCTTTACAAAGTTACCGTTTTACGGCACTAAAGCGGAGTACGGGCCTTAAGGCCTTATATTGACTTATTATAATACGCCTTGCTCGTTTCAAAACCGCAGCTTTTCAATTTTAAAAGTGAAAACTGGGCTTTGATCTGCCGTAAATAATTACAAGTTTTAAAAAAATCATTAGCACGTGATAATTAGATATAACATTATCAAATTAAATGTGAACCAGTACCTAATAAACTGACAATTGGGGCCACTTCAGTCATAACGCTATAACAGGGATAACCAAATGACGGACCGCGGTCCAGATCCGAACCGCCGCCGTCGCCGCCCGCCTCTTTCCTGTTTTATACAGACCTTACAAGTAGACATTACAATATAATTTACTTATGTTAGTTGAATACGTTATGTAATTATTTATCCCGCGCTTTGTCTTTAATGCCGTAAATTCGACAAGTTACGGACGAAATCATCTCATCAAAATCTTCCCACCAGAGCCATGTAATATCACGACAAATTTGAAAGTAAACTAGGAAACAACGATGAAACATTTTACGCACAAAATTATTTAGTGGGACGAATGGCACTTATCTAAGAACATATTCCCATTCGTTCCTCTAAAATCCGGAATGGGATGATCGGGAACAAATTATATTATTATTTTTGTAAATTCCCGTTCGTCCCACGAGGGGACGAAGTCGGTGGTACGAACGGGAATACACGAAAATCTTCATTGATAATGTATCTATATTTACATATTTAAGTTTTATTATTTTAATTTCGGGGGGGCGGGAGGGGAGGTTTGGCTTTAAACCTTACGGACCGCGACGGTCATATTAGTTTAAAAAAGCGGACCTCAAATGAAAGTAATTGGTGACCCCTGGCCTCCGCTAGAATATATAATTATGCAGTGGTAGGAAAGTGTAATGGAAATTTAATAGGCTTGTTCCTGAGGCTTTAGAGAAATTGACTTTGATCATGTGGCCTTTTAATTGCGCTTGGCAACATTTTTGACATTTTTTTATTCAAAGAATTTTTTTTATTTTCAGAACAGCTCTGCCGAACTGAGAATACATACGTCTTGCTTACAAAATCTTGATAATAATTATTCTTTACTCAATAATATGGTAACAAAAAAGTTGATAAAAAAGCAAATCGACTTCCAAAACAAAACACTACTAAGTGAAAAATCACTTTCTTTCCGAAGTTGGTGTCTTTGGTACCAATTTTTTCCGTTTTTCGACACCGACTTCAGAAAAGAAAGTTATTTTTCACTTTGTAGTGTTTTGTTTTGGAAGTCGGTTTGATTTTTTTGTTTAAAGGTTTTTTATTTATCTCTTTTTAGTTTTGGCAGGTACCTCCAAATACCATGAAAATCATTTATAACCAAAGTAAATCTTATGACAATTCTAATTAGCCCAAACACGACTATGATCCATTGTTTTATTTCAGTTCCAGTGCTTACCTTCCGACTTCATCATCAGGTCAGTTCGGTGTTACCATTTTCATCAGTACCATTTATTTATAAGTATTTGCTTCATCATATTCGGTTAGCTATTCGATATATCTTATACCCGTGACATACTTAGCATTAAGGAGTTCCAGTGGCCATCTGTGGTCTTCTTCATCAGTTCCATTTCACCAAATGAAACTTTCTGAGTGTAAATGATTGCATTGTTCAAAAAATCGCTAATTGTGTAAAATCGCTATATGTATGCCTATATATTTGAGGAGTTCCCTCGATTTCTCTCGGATGTCATCATCAGATCTTGGTTTCCTTATCATGGTTGGTACCGAATCCACCTTCCACCGAATCAACCGATTTTGATGATTCCTTTCCAACAAAAAAAAGAATCATTAAAATCGCGTCATTCATCTCGCATGTGATTGGTCGATTTGGTCGATTGGATAGCGGTCAAACTCTTTGCTCACTTACGCAATACAGCTGCGGAAGTCGTTGTGTTGGAATGCCTCCCACCAGGTGAACCGATGACCTGGTGAATGTTGCAGAGATCCGCTGAATACGAGACGCACAGGATCGATCAGTGTGGCGACGCTTGGGGGAGGCCTATGTCTAGTAGTGGACGTCTTTCGGCTGATATGATGATGATGATGAACTGGGGACAAAGCCCATCTCCGCTAAAACATTCCAGATGGAAAAACCCAATAATATTTTGACCTACCTGGGAAACAAATCAAAGCACTACTTAAAAAAAAAACAAAAATCAAAGAATCACTAGACAAAACAAAAAACCGAAAAAAAAATACTACAGCGTAAAATAACTTTCTTTTCGGAAGTCGATGCCTTTGGTACTAATTTTTTGTTTTGGTTTTGATTCCGACTTCCAAAAATAAAGTTATCATTGGGCTAAGCTGTTTTTGATTGTTTTGTTTTGGATGTCGGTTTATTTTTTTGTCATTTTACTTTTTATAATTTCTTTTTTTAGTTTTGGTGCCCTAAATTATACCATGAAAATTTCTCTGATCTTCTATTTCTCTGATTATTAAAGATAACTTAAAAACTACCCGTCAGATCGTGATCAAATTTAAATGGGACCACATGAGAAGCACCATGCAGCTGTCAAATAAAAATCATCAATATCGGTTCATAATGGCGGAATAATCGTGTAACAAACATAGGTACAAAAATATACAGTCGCATTGAGAACCTCCTCCTTTTTGAACCGTTGAAAAAAAAGTTTATAGAAGTGTAACAACAGTCCTATATTTTTTACATCATAATCTTTTTGTGCGATGAAAATGATAGGTGACTCAGTTCATAAAATATGGCCGGTAGACTTAAAAAAACCATTGAATTAATAAAATGACCCAAATTGTAAAAAATTAAATGATTGACGGCAAGGCTCGTCAAATTGTAATGATAAGATCAACTAGCTACTAAATGAATAAAAATATATTTTGACAAGTCCATTATATTTAGACCTCTCTTATTGCTGAAAGTTAGCATGGAGACAGGTCAATTTGCCCAGCAATTTGCCAAACGAGTTCCATGATTTCTTTTTAGTGATTCTATGTTTAAAAAAATTATAATTTCACTTTTTAATTAAGCCTTGTTGTAGGCTGAAATGCCTACGTATCTGTTCCTATGTCTATATCAGTTCTTGTCTACGACCATTTCACAAATAACCTAAACCTGAACAAAGACACTGAGACTAGAGATCAACTAGAATTGGTGCTTGTATTCACCTTTCGAAGTAAATAACGTTCGCACAGTCGCATTGTCGGAACGCGAGCGAACGCGCGCATTCGAAATTCAAAAAAACCAAGATGGAATCGCTACCAAAAATTTTATTTCTTTTTATTTTTTGTTCTTATTTCAAAATTAATATGGCGGAAGAAAATAGTTTGATGTCAGTTTTAGAAGATAAGTTTCAAAATAAATTGAATGAATACGGGAATAATTTAGCTAAATGGTTGGAGGATTTCAATGATAGACATTTGGGGAACAGTGAGTTGGGAAGAATACTGCATTACGAGGATTTGAAACCTAAGTTTAGTGTGGATTCTTCAAGAAGTAAGTGTTTTATTTTATATTCCAACTAACCTTTAATGTCCCACTGCAGTACAAAGGCATCCCTCACCCTTAGCCACATAATTCAGTGGTGCTATTCAGTAAAAATCTCTCCGTGAATATAATGTGGAGTGAACTTTTATGAATAAAAATTTACACCATTTATTAATAATCGTTTGACAAATATTTTTATCTCTATTAAATTTGTCCATGATTTTTTAGCCCGAACAATAAATTTTAAAATCTGAGGACAAATTGTTTGGCTTGATCTTTATTATGTCAACTATCCGCCAATGTAAGCCCCGTCGTAATCGGTGCAGACGTTTCGAAGATTAAGAAACAGACAGACATACAGACAAAAAAAATGTTTTCGTTATACTTAAGTACTGCATATATGTATATATATATATTCCTATATATATATATATTCCTTCATAATTAATTTAATGAAAAGCTGTTATTTTGACATTACAAACAAACAGACACTTTGATTTATAAGTATAAGAAATTACATAAAAAGGATCAGTTTTAACACCTTCATCGATAGAATGAATGATTTCTTTTTCGAAACGTGGCCGGTAAAGCTGTGTAATATTTAAATCGGGGAATACCCGGTGACCCCAGCCCACTCGCGTGCATCGCTTCGGGTTGCGTTCGTAAGCTCATCCATGGCACGGCTTTTGTAATAAAATAATCTGCTATTATACCGACTGCGGCGCGGCGCGGTTCAAATAATGTAAAATTAAACCACAAACGTGAATATTGTCTTGGGCGACCTGTATCTACTTACTTATCGATACTAAACCATAAAGAATATGTTTTTATGTGACAAAAATGATGATGTGAATGATGTAATAAGACAACGTTGTGGTTTTAAAGATGTAGTGACTAAAATTGAAAAGAGTATGCTAATGGTTTGGCCATGTTGCGAGGATGAATGAAAGGCGACTAACGAAAGGTATTTACAAGGCAGACGTGAATGGAAACGCCGGGAGGAGACGCCCTAGAAAGACATACATACACCTTATTGGAGATGTTCTTCAGAAAGGCCAGGTGCGCAGTACTCCCAACCGGCGTGTGTGTATGACTAGATGTGTGAACTTGAGTGAAGCAAAATAAGTATGTCAGGATCGTAGCAGGTGGCGTTCTGTAGTTCCTGCCTACCCCCATGGGAAAAAGGCGTGAGTTTATGTATGTATGTAAAAACAATTTAAATAATTGGCGCTGGCATTTCATCTGGCGCCCCTATGTGCGCCGCACACTTCGCATTCAGGGGCGGCCCTGGTCAGGTTGGTTTATTTTTAAAGAAAGGTAGGCAAACCAAATTTAAAAAAAATATATTAAATTTAACGGAATTTAGGAAAGGATGGATATATAGAATCAGTATATTTTAATGGTAATGACATAACAAGTTACAATGAGAAAGTTACAATGACGAAAATTACAGTCTAATATTATAATATAATTTATATTATAATGTGTGATTATAATTTAAGGTGATGAATGAGACTATACACTTATACACAGGAAAGCTATTTGTACAAGAGGTTACAGAGAAAGGAAGAGCGGTCATGTAAAGGACAGGAGAAAAATATGTGATCTAAGTCACATAATTCTGTGCCACACGAGCAATTGGGGTCGTCGATGATATGAAGTTTGGCAAGATGGGTTGGAGAGCAAACATAGCCCAGTCTCAACCGTATAAAATAGAGGTCTCCACCTTGCCAAACTTTGCCCTGCCAAACCACGGTTTTTCTGGAATCTCGGGTTGGATAAAAGAAAAGTAACGGCCCTTGGTTTTGCTACTGATATCCCAAGCTACCTTCCAAGTTTACCGAAGAAAATTATTTGGCATTGTCTCGAAGTCAAATAGCAGTGTGTCAAATAGCGGAGGCAAATAGCAGTGTGTTACCCTCAGTGATGGTTCTGCACGCAAGTTCTCTTTTTGCATAAATTATAGAAGACTGAAATTTTTGTTCGAAAGGGGATGGGAAGGGGGGGAAGAGCCCTCTGTGAATCGGTAAAAAATATATATTTTTTGAGCTTCACGTGAATATTCTAAAGCTTTTAGAATTCCAAAACATTCTCCAGTAAAAACAGAAGTCTCCGGAGGCAGTTTTATTTTTTGCACAATTTTGTATTGAGTACGGTAGGTACCACAACCAACACAACCCGTAGGAAAACGCTTGGAAGCATCCGTAAAAATATGCTGGCAGTCGGAATGTTCAATCAGAAATGTATTAAAACTTAAACGGCAATCGGGATCTGATTTACTTACACAGTTATATTTAATATTGGGAGTGAACAGTAAACTCTCATAACTATTAAGTAGTTAAATAGGGGAAGTTTATTTGAACGGTGAATAAGTGAAGAAAGTGAAAGGATTTTTTATAGCTTTCAACTAAACAAGGAGCACGTTTATTATTCAATTTGAAACATAAAAGATTCCAGTTTAGGAATGAGAGAATCCGGAATAAATATTTGTCAGACAGGAATTGTCTTCTGAGGCGTAAAGGAGCTTCCCCACATACAACTTGTAGTGCATTGATGGGACTAGATTTAATGGCACCCGAAATAATAAGTAATGTTTTTGACTAGATTCGATACAACTTTTTAAAAGCCATAACACTACCAGGTTCTACGAACGAACAATCCATAATCCAAAATGCTTCTGATGATTGCGTTGTAAATGAGTTTCAAAGAAAAATGATGTGCACCCTACCACACAACTGAGAGGCATCTGATCATATTTAAGAGATTTTCACATTTATTAATAATAAAGTCGCAATGAGGAACCTAGCTTAATTTAGAGTCATATATTACACCTAGGTATCTGAATTTATCTTTAACTAGAATAACTATTCCCTTAAAGAAAAGGTTTACTAATAATTCTCTTCCTGGTGAATAAATCAGCCGATCTTTTAGACGTGAAAAGAATCCAAACCATTCAAATATAATGACTCTAAAGTAGATAAAGCAGAATCAAAAAATACTTAAGCAGTCAGTGATGCTTTTAACTTTAAGAAATAGCAACACCATTTGACGTTTCCATTCAACAGGGATGATTCCTGTATTTATAATAGAATTAATAAGTTCTAAATAATAATTGAGGACATTGTCATTCAAATTAGCAAAAAAGGAATATGGGATACCATCAATGCCTGGCGCAGAATCCTTAGTTCTAATAACACCCTATAATTCAGTGAGAGAAAAAGGCAGTTCTAGCCTCGAATGTGTGTGTGAAGTGTCTTGGTTATTAGGTATGGGAGACAGGAAAGGGTTAATAGCATCAGGAACCCAAGGAGGAGCTAATTTATCTAAAAAGTCACTGGCAAAAAAATCTGGAACAGGAGAAGGGTTGTGATAAATAGACCTAAATCTACGAATATTGCGCCAGAAAATCGTAGGGTGAGTATTCGGTGAAATTGATGAGCAAAAGTTACGCCAAGAATTTTCATTAACTAGGTTACTAACGGTTACAAAATTAATATTAGACATATCATAGTTATAATTAAAATCAGCCTCTTTACGTTTTTTAATCAATTCTGTGCACTCGGGGTGAAGGAATTGTGCTCATGTTGTTATTTTTTACAGGAAAAACTATTATACTTAAGTTTTATTCATACTTTAACGAGCCTATGAAGCATTGTCGACAATCATCTCAATCTCAACACTTATTTATAAATTAACACCTCACTGAATTTGGAATACCGTAAGCAAATTGATGTAATGAACGAAGTTTACAAGGCCATGTTGCCTCGTTGCATTGTTTTTGGGAGCAGTGGTGATGAAATAATTTACACAAAGAAAGCAAGCTTTTTTAAATTTGCTCGGGTTTGAACTCACGACCTATAACTTGTAAGTCGCGGCTGTTACCACTGGGCCACCATTGCTCCTCTATCGCCTACAGACACAATTTAAATTATATCGCGCCATCAAGGTTCCCAGAGAGAGAGCGGCATAGACGATATAGCCGTAAAACCGTTCGTAAATCGTGTCGCGTGTAGTGCGGTATCGTGTAATGAACAAACGATCCATTCAAATATATGGAGCTCTGAAACGTGACCACATTTTGTCATGTGTCGTGACGTGTCGTCAACAAACGGCCATGTTTACAAAGCTTTTTATGCGAACTTGCCACGACACTAATTACATAAATAATAGTTAAAAAAAAACTAAAAAACACGCTTTAATATAAAACCAAACCAATAAAAAACTTTTTTGCCTGGCTGGAGGCTTAGCTTAGTCTCCACAGGATAGCCCGGTTAAGCAGTAGGTAGACAATCACTTTGATTGATCTGCGAGACGTCACTTATAAAGAAAAAAAAACATTTTACAAAAAAATACTACCAACTTCCAAATAAGAAAACTACAAAGTGAAAAATAACTTTATTTTTAGAAGTCGGTGTCTTTCGTAGATACCATTTTAGGAATAGTGTGATTAACAAAAAAAATATTTTATTGTAAAAAAGCGTGGGGTGCTGCTTTATAAGATATTTTCAAAATGACTCTAATTTTACCAATATCTGTCAACAAAATATAATAATTAAAATCATACACACCATGCTTTTTTACATACCATCATGTTTCCAAGTTACGTAATTATACTTTTTGGTACAAGTCGGATCAATTACTTTTATTTTTTTGATATCTGGCGGAGTCTTTAGCCGTAAACGTTCGTTAAGACTAGCTTAGACGTTAGATTTTTTCCGACCCGTACGCGTTTTGCCGAGCATCAGGTTTTTTTTCAGAAAAGCCCTCATGTGTGCGCTACGTAGAACTTTGATGAAATGTGTGCATTCAGGTTTCCGAATCAGTAAACCTAAACTTCATATAAGATAACTTGATCTCTGCGACATATGTCAAACTGACGTATACGTTATTGTTAGCCTGTCAAGCGATATTGTTACTAAATTGATACTGACAGCTGTGGCAGAGATCAAGCTATCTTTTATGAAGTATAATTAGGAAGCCGAACGTGTGCGGCCCGCATTAATTATATTTTTCGCGGATGAGAAAGGCCGAAAAAGTTGTGAGACTACAACCGTCACGCACCACACTTTTTTTTAAATGATTGAGCATAATTAAATGAGAGTAAAAAAAATCATTTCAATTGGGTGTCCCACCCACGCACTTCTCGTTTCTTATAGATGTTTTTTATTGCGGTTTGGATAACGACAGCCATTACACCTGTAAGGCGTTTAGAATATCTTTTTTCTACTAAGTATTCGATACCCATGACGTCTATAAAACTAATTATTACCCGACTACGGTAAAGCCAAAAGAAGGGTTATAATTATAACCGGTTTGTAAGTGTCGCAGTCATCTGGTTAAATTAGCCAGCTGATTGGACGTCTAGGCCGTCCATTAAACGCGGCATTTAAGGGCCTTCCAACGATTTAGTACCGCAAAACGATTACTTTCGAAAGCATACTCCTTATTAACGGCTAGGTTAAAAGGTTTGAAAAAAAAAATATTATTGATTCATGTAAATTATTTTTGAAACAAGGTTTATTCGTGTAACTAATAGATTTTCTTTAAAAAAATTATTAACAACACGATATTTTTTCGCAACTTTTGGATACTCCTCCAAAACGACTTGGATGTTTAAAAGTATTTTATCATAGATAAATTGATAGCTGGAACTCTTCATAACTGAAATAGCATATTTAAATCAAATAATATTTTGCAAACAAAACTGTTCAAAAGGAGGTTCAATATTGATATTTTGGCATGGAGCGGGCGCACGGCCAGTACTGTGTTCTCATTGGGGGGTATATATCGCCTTAAAAGGCTGAAGGACAACTAGCCAAGTCATTGAGCTGCGCAACGTTTGAACTTTTGAACGAATCGCAAAAAATACTAAAATTTTGAATCACTTGGCTGAGTCTTGGTCAGTGATCTTCAAAGTCATCTTTCAATACGCCAAGTTGTTAAACGTTGAATGATTCTAGTTCAATTAACTATCGGCCAGGCAACGTCCATTTAGCACCAATGCACGGCCTAGGTGTTCCATTTGCTGGCTAATTTAACCAAATGGCTGCGACATATCTATGTCCATCTGTTCCCTCATAACTTCTAAACTACTTATCGACAAATGAGTTTCTGGTTATAGGCTACTCCTGCACCCATAGACATACATCGAACTAGATAACGCAAGTCCCTCCATCTGTATGAAATCAAGCGTGCCACTTTTTCACAAACAATTTAAAAACAAATTTACTTACCAATGAAAGAAAACATTTCCAATGCCTCGGGAAACTTTTTCTATACATTCTTTACAGCTCAATATGGAATAAAATGGCATTTTCCTAGATTTCGGTGAATTTCTGGTGTCGATAATGCTAAATGAAAAGCTCAGATTACGATCATTGATCAAAACTTTACTGTGTTTTTTGGCACGTGAATTAATTACAATCGCGTCATCTAGTTAGATTTATGTCTGTGCCTGCACCCTATCTATAAGTTCAAGAAACTGTAAGTTCAAAAATAGCAGATAGTACGCTTTCCTTCCATATTTTTTTTCATATGTTCAATAATCCGATTACTCAACACCGTAAAACACGAAATGAATACTGTTAAGGTACCAAAATTAAAGGTGTGTGTGAGTGTGCTTCGTGGTGTCAAAACACTAACGCAATTAGGGTGTCGTATGCTACCTGCGGCTTGCTTACACAACTAATCTTTATGGCCATATCCATGGCTTTCCTCTAAATATGTACTAATATTATAAAGCTGAAGAGTTTGTTTGAACGCGCTAATCTCAGAAACTACTGGTTGGAATTGAAAAATTATTTTTGTGTTGGATAGTCCATTTATCGAAGAAGGCTATAGGCTATATATAATCACGCTACGATCAATAGGAGCGGAGCATAAAAGAAAAATGTTGCAAAAACGGGCAAAATTATTCCTTTTTTAAAGCTGCCGTTGCGTGCGCTGCGTAAGCGGTTAAAATTACGCAACAATAATATATGTAGTGTAGGTAGGTAGCCAGTTGACGGGAGCGAAGCCGTGTGGGACAGCTAGTATCCTATAAGAATGTCTGACAAAAATATTGTCTTGTTTTTTTTATTCTTGCTTAATTTCTACGTTTCAGAGCGCTATTTTTTAGTAACCAGGCTTCAGTTTTTAAATTATTTTTGACCCTGTACATCACGATCACCTCTCTTACAGAAGGCAAGAACATGAAGAAGATGGGCATGGCGATGATCCCGCTGGTCTTCCACGTCGGAGCCACGTCCACCTGGATGCTGCTGACAAGCATCATGGCGGCCAAGTCCGTCGCTATAGGACTGGCGCTGCTGGTATTCAAGATTGCTGTTAGTTCTGCAAAGGTATGTCTTCCTTTTTAGTGTTATGTAACTATATAGTTAGCATGCGGCACTGGATATAAAAACCCGCAAATTCTTTGAAAAAAAAAAATTGAATTAAGAAAAAAAAACATTCAAACATATAAGTATGATATATTTTTGTAATCACCTTTTAAAACCCTTTATTTTGATACCTCACACGATGAGTTTTGAAGAGAAAAATAATTTGGGCTCCCACAATATGGCGCCCAAAATCCGCCATTTTACTATTTGCCCATTTTAATGTAGCTAGTGAAACTCACAGTGTTAAGAGGAATCGATTGACGTCGACGGAATCATCAAAATCGGCCAACGCGTTTGGTCTCTAGAATGCCACATACGAACAAACATACATACATACATACAAGCATACACACATACATACATACACACATAGACTGATAAACACATTACCCTCCTCGGCAGTCGGGTAAAAAGGAATGAACCGCCGAGGAAACGGACCGATGTGCCAATCGCACGGAGAACTTTTATAGCGCGATGCAGGATTTGTGTTACGTTATGTCTTCTTTGTAAAAACGAAACCTTAAAAACTCACCCTGTCCATCAAGGTATAATCCGAAAATTTATTTATAGAGTATTTTCAATATATCGATAGAAAGAAAGTTGTATTCTACAGCTGAAAATTTGCTTTGCGAACAGCCTAAGTGTAGAACTATCTGCACGCGTCTGAGTCTATGACCAAAGTCACCGCCAGTTAATAAAAACTATAACTTGACTTTTTTATTTAGCCTATGTTGCTCGGGCCATAATAACGAATCTATTGACACCTTATTCATCAAAATCGGATGAATAGTTTAGGCGGTTCGAAAGAGATGACGGGAGCTGAAGTGAGCGAGCAATTTAGACCCTGCAGACAGAAATAGTAGCACCGCTTGGGGCTCCGTCGACTTGGTTGCTTAAATATTTAGTATCATACTTACCTATTCTATATTAAAACCAAAGTCAATATAAAAATAATAAATAAAAAACAAAAAACCCGATTGCTTAAAAAGCGAACTAAAAACACGTAAACAAGAAGAAAATTATACTGTGCAGTCGGAGGATACATATTCGCGAGCTGGCTGACCAAAACCAGATGTATCCTCCGACTGCACAGCATGATTTTCTTCTTGTTTACGTCTTTTTAGGTCGCTTTTTAAGCAGTCGGGTTTTTAGATTTTTTGAATTAACTTTTTTATTTACAACTTTTTAGTTATTTTTTTTTTAGAATCAGGTACATTTAAACATATAAGTGTTTTACATTTTTGAAATCACCTCTTAAAACCCTTTATTTTGATACCCCACATGATAGGTTCTGAAGAGAAAAAAAAATTGGTTCCCCAAAATATGGCGCCCAAAAGCCGCCATTTTTCTATTATCCTATTTTAATGCATTCTGTGACACTCGCAGGGTTTAAACGAATCGAAATCAACAATATCACAATCGGCCAACGCGTTTGGTCTCTAGAACGCCACATAGGAACAAACATACATTTATACATACATTCATATATACATAGACTGATAAACACATTACCCTCCTTCGGCAGTCGGGTAACAAAAGAAGGTGTAGTGAAAATCAAAATAAGAATTAGGTTTTAAGTGCCATGAAAACTGAGCTGAATGAAAAAACAGTTCTCTCAAACGCTTTTATATTCATAATAATATCATCTTTCACACAATTCATCCATAAAAAAACATCCAAATTCTATTATAATTCGTATTTTGATTGCCAAAAAAAACTATGGCACGCTGACCCAGTATTTCTAAAGTAATCAGCACACTTAACACGCTTCCTGCCAGTGATTTATCAAAGCATTATCTACGACTTTTAATGACAGCATAGACTAGAATCATAGAGTAAAAAGTTTTGTCGCTGCACGCAATGCTTATCTATGATATTTTTTTGTCTATGCTGTGAATCGAAACTAGTTTGCCGAGGCAATAAAAAGACTGCTCGTTGATTAAGTAGCTGCAAGCGTGACTACCGCGTGAATTACGTTCGATTCCTGTATTGGGCAAAGTGCTATGAGTTTTTATTTTGTATTAGCCTGAGTAGTCTTCTGGATATATTCTGGACTTTTGGGACAGTCCCACAGCACTACTCCCAAACCACTGCAACTCCTGAAAGCCAGAATCAACACGTGCGACCACAAGAAAAGCGCCGAGGCAATGAAGCTCGACGAAGTTCCGGCGAATGAATTTAACTGTCTTGGATCCCGCAACGAAATTAATCAGAAAAGAATAAAGGAGGAGTAGGAAAAAAAAGACATCATTTCCACTTCCCTCGATATCAAGCAAGAGACAGAACAAACAATGCCAATAGACACAAAGGGTCGTTTACAACTGGGATAAGCGCTGTTGCCTAGCACCACGGATTAAAAATAGCATTAATAATAATGGGTCCTAACATTGTGAGCTGTTATATTTGATTCCAATAATACGTATGGCAAAAACGTTTGAACGCACGGAAATTTGTTCTAGTTTCCACAAGGTCCGTATAATAAATAACTCCGGATGCAGTCTGTACATTATTCAACATAATATTGCGTTCATTCGGCCAAAGAATACACTCCCATAAGATATGATGTGCAGATTGTACATATTCGCAGCCAGATGTATAACATTGACATAAAGGCGAGGCAACAAGCTTGAAGGAAAATAATTTACTTTTAAAGTTACCATGTCCTTTGAGATTCTGGACTTGTGTGCAGTTGATTACAATCGGTCGGGCGTCCGCGGAGGTGACAGGAGCAGTCGCGCATGGTCGCGCGCCTGTGTCGGCTCTCGGGGCCGCCATACTCTTTCGGGCACCGCTCGCTCTAACTTATATTTGTCATGACATTTTCAACTTTATAACATAGGTATTAAAATCTCATTTAAAATGTTAACTGCTCAGTATCTTGTTCACGCCTCTCCAGGTGTGCGCTGAGCCTTACACATCATCATCATATCAGCCGAAAGAGGTCCACTGCTGGAAATAGGCCCAAGTGTCGCCACATTGACTGATCCCGTCCACTTACATACTTAAACAAAATTTATTAGTTTATAATATTTACTGTGCCAACTATAATCAAACAAGTTTTTAATTTCCTTTTCAAATCAATTTTTTTTTTTTATTGGCTCGCCTTTGACCACTATCTCACCTGATGGTAAGCGATGATGTGGTCGACGATGAAGCAAGCTTGTCAAGAAGTAACCTATTCACTTTTGATTTAAAGACTCCCAGGTTGTAGCTATCCGAAAATACAGACTCCGGTAGGGAATGCCACTTCTTAGCTGTACGTCCAGTAAAAGTATTCCCAAAACGCTTTGTGCTTATAGGTGGTCCACCATATACCGATATCGCATCGCCGATCGTCTTGTAGTCCGATGATGGAACGGGCTAGGTGGAATCAAATTGTGCAGTTCCATCGCACACTCCCCGAAATGTCTGGTCACTCTGGACCAGTGTCTCATTACCGAAGAGCTTCTTGGCCCGTTTTCTATCGACTCAAACTTGCTAAGAAACCGCAATTTAATAATCCAGCTCTCCGGTTGATGGAAATAACTCGTTAAAATTACATTACATTGAATAATAGAATGAGAAAGGCATTTAAAAGCACTAGACTATTATTAAGAACCTGGTTTTGAATCTAACATAAAATGAAACGGACTTGAATGAAAGTAAAATTTAAGTACGAGTACCAGCGAGAGTGTTACATTCACGTTCTAATTCAGGCTAGTGGCCGCGTGTTCTGTATTGAAAATTTGTTAAGCTGTACCCTGACCAAAAAATCTTGAGCATTCCTAGTGCCCTAGCGGCACACTGGTGGCGCATGAATTTAAATTAGTGAATACGCCCAGATTTTAGAATAAAATCTTTATAAAATCGAATATTGGTCTTTTGAAAAAACAAAAAGTTACAAAATGTTCGTTTTCAAATTGTCTATCCATTAGTGTTACGAGTATACAAAATTTAATTAATGAACACTTTACGAGGACATGCATGCTATCAATAATTATTTCTCATTTTTATAGTTTTGTTTGAAGGAGATTAGTGAAATATATACTTCTTTAAAAAAAAAGTATACTACCATTTTGGAATCAACATTATGTAGAAATTTAATGTATTTTTATTAATTGTTATTTCTTTTTAAATAATGAGTAGATAGCTCTTAAAAACTGCACAAAAACGGCTAGCGCGGCGTTTTGCTCGGGGAGGCGCCGTTACAAACACCACCAGCACCACCACGGGACTGAGAAGGTCAGATAAGCAGTCAGCATCATCATTTCAGCCGAAAGATGTCCACTGCTGGACATATGCCTTCCCCAAGCGTCGCCGCTCTGTTCGGTCCATGATAGGCAATTACTCCATATAAAACCGACCCCAACATAATTGGAAATCTGCCTAGATTGATTGATTTTAACCCCCGACGCTAAAAGAGGGGTGTTATGAGTTTGATGTGTGTATCTGTGTCTTCGTGTATCTGTCTGTGGCTTCATAGCTCGTAAAGGGATGAACCGATTTTGAATAAGTTTTTTTTTTGGTTGAAATGTGACTTTAGCGAGAGTGTTCTTAGTTCTTGAAAATCGGTTAAGCCTTTTCGCAAGATATCGTATTATAATTACGTGTTTCGATGGATTGTCGATCGAATCAATATTTATTACTTGTAAATTTTAATTAACATTCAAAAGTGCTGCTTGATGGCCTAGTTGAAATAAACATATTTGACTTTGACTTTGAATCGTCTTTACTACTATACTTTATAAAACATAGCTTGATCTATGCGACATATATGTCAAACTGACGTATACGTTATTGTTACGTTATTGTTAGCCTGTCAAGCGCTATTGTTACTGTATTGATACTGATATCTGTCGCAAAGATCAAGCTATCTTTTATGAAGTATAGCTATGTAGTTTAATTAAAGAGGTATTTGTGTCGGGGGTGTTTCAAATTTTAAATTTTACTTGTGTCAAAGTCTGCTTTGGTTTAAATATCTGGCTAACTCTGGCTAACTTTACATATAGTAAGGTTTGACACGTTCTTAAGTCCGAATACTGTTGAGATAACTTGCTAAGTTTCTCTGGACAGGTATCAAAATACTTTATTTCATCATTCTGCTGGCGCAAACTGTTTTTTAACCAACACCGGTAAGGTGTTCGTAGAAAAACAGTGTCCCAAAATTTACGCAAAACTTGGTTTTGCGCCGGCAAATCGTAAATCACTTGCTTGAATTTTGGGACACCCTGAAAGGGTTGATGACTACGGCCATAAAATTAGTCTCGTGTTTTCACGGCAACTGGGTAGACCAAACAAATGAAAAAGTAACGAAGAAAAACTTCCTAAAGCTTTTAAAAGAGTCTGAAATTTTTTATTTCAGATGCATCAAATACAGTTATTTGTAACATAAAATTGCCACGCCAATTCGTCTCACGCTGTGAAATAGGTTTCCTTTTTTACACGACTGCCCAAAAAAGGAGTGTTATGTTATCAGGGTTCATGTATGTATGTGAGTTTCTTTGTTCCAGCGTTTTTCGCATTTGGAAAGGGCAGTTTTCACCTAACTAGTTTTTAAGGTTCCGTACCCAAAGGGTGAAAACGGGACCCTATTACAAAGACTCCACTGTCAATCTGTCTGTCTGTCTGTCTGTTACCAGGCTGTGTCTCATGAACCGTGATAGCTGGACAGTTGAAATTATCACAGTTGATGTATTTCTGTTGCCGCTATAACAACAAATACTAAAATCAGACTAAAATAAATATTTAATTGGGGCTCCCATAAAAAAGTGATATTTTGGACGTTTTTTGCGATAATGGTACGGAACCCTTCGTGCGCGAGTCTGGCTCACACTTGGCTGTTTTATATTACTTACCTACTTAATTCTTTACTACAATCACAATGTTCCTTTTCTAGCCACAATACCTAACAACTTTCCATGGAGCGGTTTTTGTTCCTATTCAGTTATGTATTTCTTTAATATATTATCACGCGTTTTGGATATAGCGGTCAGTAAAAATGTTTTGAATTTTTTGCTCTTGAGAGCAGTTTCAGTTTTTATTTTGCTTAACTCGTGTTTTTTTTAACCGACTTCAAAAAAAGTAGCAGTTTATCAATTCATCGGTTTTTTTTATGTATGTGACCCGATTACTCAAAGACGCCTGGACTGATTTGGAAAATTCTTCTTTTGTTTGAAAGGGTATACTTCCCAGGTGGTCCCATGGTCATCAGGTTAGGATCTGATGATGGAATTCTGGAGAAATCGAGGGAACTCCTCAAATGTTATAGGCAAACATATAGCGGTTTTAGTATTTTCATCAACAATGCAAACATGTGCACACTTGAGTATCATTTGGTGAAGTGGAACAGATGAAGAAGAGCACAGATGACCACTGGAATTCCTTAATGATAAGTATGTCACGGGTATAAGATATCTCGAATAGTTAACCGACTATGATGAAGCAAATACATAAAAGAATTTTCAAAATCGGTCCACAATTGACGGAGTCGAACATAGAACCTCCTCCTTTTTGGAAAGTCGGTTAAAAATGATATCATTTATTATAAATAAATGGTACTGATGAAAATGGTACCTTCGAACTGATCTGATGATGAAGCCGGAATTAGGCAGTGGAACTCCGAAATAAAATAATGTATCCTACCCCGAGTTTCTCAGCTCAAAATTATCGCAGAATGTGACGAATTTTCAACAGCCAATCACAGCAGATAACGCGTGCTTGACAATTTGTCACAATCTGCGATAATTTTGATCTGAGAAGCTCGGGGCTAATCGTGTTTGGGTTTATTGGAATCGTTAAAAAAAACTTTTGAACAAAAAAATCAAACCGACTTCCAAAACAAAACACTACAAAACGAAAAATAACTTTCTTTTCCGAAATCGGTGTGAAAAACTGAAAAAATAGGTATCTACCAAAGACACCGACTTCGGAAGAAACTTAAATTCCAATAACATAATGCGAAAGTACCTGTTTGTTTGTATGTATGTTTTCACGCCTAAACGCACATGTTGTAGTCACACAAATTTGCAAGATTGTTGACGTAGCATTTTAGGCTTTTCGCTCGGGCCGCCGCGCGCCGCTCCGCTGAAGGGGCCGGCAGTGACCGAGTCTTCTCCTAGATTGTGTCAGAGATAGTCGTATTATCTTGTAAGTGTTTACTATAAGAAGTTTGCGAAATAAAGACACAAAGTTTTAACTCTTATTCCCAGGTTTATTTTTACATCAACCGTAATAACACAAAATAATACTTACATAAGACAAGTTCAGTCATGCATGGAGTATTGCCCTCACCTCTGGGATGGTTCTGCCAAATACCAGCTTGAGTCGATTGACAGACGGGCCAAAAGGCTTATAGGCAACGATGCTCTGGTCGCGTCAAAGCTCCAGAGCCTCGAACATCGACGCCGAGTTGCCAGCCTTTCGGTTTTTTATAAGTTACATTTCGGGGAGTGTGCGACGGAACTGCATAATTTGATTCCGCCTGGCCCTTTCCATCATTAGACTACAAGACGTACGGCCATGCGCCATCGGTACATGTTAGACATCCCTCCCATACGCACAAAGCGTTTTGCTAATACTTTCATTGTGGGCACAGCTAAGGAGTGGAACTCCCTTCCGGAGTCTTTTTTCCCTGATAGCTACAACCTTGGGGTCTTTAAGTCAAGAGTAAATAGGTTACTTCTAGGCAAGCGTGCTTCACCGTAGACCACATCATCGCTTAACATCAGGCGAGATAGTGGTCAAACGCGAGCCTATAGATCATAAAAAAGAAGAAATTCAAAATACTGATGTGACACGATTTCATGAAGAAATAATCACTCTCGCTTAAAAACCTATTGAAAGTAATTTCTGTGGAGATATCAATCAGACAATTACTAGGCGTTAGTTTTAACGTAATACAAATAACAAAAAACTTTTCAATTTCACTATATGTAGGCTTCATCTAATATTCACATAAACTTTTTGCATATTTTTCGAGCTCTCTTGGATTTTAAACTCTATGGCAATGGGTATATAGCCACAATTAACATGCATAGACCCCGATGCTGTTAAGTACATAGTTTCGTCACCGAGCGCTCAACTATTTGAATTTGAACTCTATAGCAGTGGAGATAAAGTCACAATAAGCATGCATGCAGTTAAGTACATTTTTTCTTTCAATTTTTTCAGCTTATTCAAGATTGAATTCGACATTGTTGGACGACAATAGCTATTTTGTATTGTGTATAAGTAATTATTGCTATGCGGTGAGGTATGGTCTCAGTGAGAGCGACTTTCTCTGTTATTTAATTAACCTAGCTTCTGTCAGCGGCTTCGCCGGCGTGTGTTCTTGCGTTTGTTTCTTCTTTTTTGACACCGACTTCCGAAATTAAAGTTATTTTTCACTTTGTAGTGATTTTATTTGGAAGACGGTTTTTTTGGAAAAAAAGATTTTTTTTTAGTTGTGGTACTGGTGATGGTGATAATTGGCCTACTGTTTCGACTGCTGGGAAACAGGCCTCGTTTCTGCGATGTGAGGAAACGGGCTGTAATCTACCACGCGGGCTAAATGCGGGTTATGCCCGCCAAACACGTTCCATTTTACCGCCAAGTTTGCAGCGCGCTTGAAGCGGCATGACAAGTCAACTTGAAGCAAAAATTGAATTTCGAATCTGCGGGCTTGGTTAAGTTTGCAGCGTCACGTATACTTGAACGTGTGTATGAGTTGTCAAGTGTTCATGACGTTAGTCGGCATCCTTCACTCAATTTATAATTGATATTTTTTTTCGTATCAATATCCAATTTTTGCGAACGATGAACGATCCTTACTTTGTTTTCATAATTGCGAGCAATAAGCCTAGGACGTCTATCACTGAAGACGACATGGTTTCAACTGGTGCTGCATCATGCAAACTTTACGGCAAACTTGAACGTGAGTGGTCTATAAGGATGTACTGCAAACTGGGCGCCACTACAAAAGCGCTGCAAACTTGACGATAAACAGGATCGTATACGGCGGACATTAGTGGATGTCACAAGTCTTCAAATTTTTGGTTCTAGGACATACCGGTTGTCTTACGATATTTTCCTTCACGGTTTTGTAAAAGTGGTGATGAAAAGTTTTATACAAACTAAAGCGCCTCCCTGGATTGAACTCACGACCCTACAACTCGTAAGTCAGGGCTGTCACTACCGGGCCACCACACTACGGCTCCATCCCTGTATGTGTATTAAGCTATCATGGGTATTTTCTCAACCCTTTAGGTACCTCACTACAGACTTTGCTCACTTTTTATTGATATGGTACTAAAATTAAAAAAGGAGAAAAAATAAAATAAAAAATTCAAAAAATAAACAGACTTCTAAAGCAAAACACTATAAAGTGTAAAAATAACTTTCGTTTCGGAAGTCGGTGCAGAAAAACGATAAAAACAAAAGGTACCATCGACTTCCGAAACGAAAATATATTTTGCACTTTTTTAGTGTTTTGCTTTAGAAGTCGGTTATTTTTTTTTTGTAAAAAGTATTTTTTTAAGTTTTATTTCACAAAAACATAGATCTAAGTTATAACCAGTTTCCAATGATATGGAGACTTGCCTGGCTATAATTACAAAACATTAAAAATGTATGTGATTGACAGATTCCACCTAAATGTTATCATGGTCAATTCCCTACGTTTTGACATTTCCACAATTTTTATTGCCGATATAATGTTACTTTGTCTAGTGCCTAACCCGCTCTCATCTCTCACTCAGACCACACCCTTACCGTAACCGTTAAAAAGCGCGGGAGTTTTTATTTCAAAGACTTGTATTACTATTTTCTTGCTCTTGACTTATCAATCTGCTTGGAATTTGACCTACATAAGCCTATCTTACTAAGAGCGAATAAGTAACTAGATATTTAATTTTAGAAAATAAAAAGAATGTGTTAAGAAAGTTCAATCACTAGATATTATCTGTGTTTCCCGATAGCTACAATCTAGGGGTCTTTAAGTCAAGAGTGAATAGGTTACTTCTAGGCAAGCGTGCTCCACCTTCGACCACATCATCGCTTACCATCAGGTGAGATAGTGGTCAAGCGCGAGCCAATAACAAATAAAAAATAAAAATGTAATAAAATAAAGTCTCCCACCGCGTCTGTACGCGATAAACTCAAAAACTACTGAACGGATTTTCATGCAGTTTTGACCACTAGAAAGACGGAGAAACGAGAAAGGTTTTTGTGTATAATTTGTCACGGGTGTTGCCGAGGCGGGTCGCTAGTTTTCTTATATTTAAGAAAGAATATTTTTTGTGCCAAGTATGGCACAGCTACAAGAAGAAAAAATACAAAAGAAAACGTTCGTTCGTCTGCAATTAAAAAGGCTGTTTTTTGAGTAAATTGTTTTTTGAAAGCTGATGTTTTTTTAATTATCTGATAGGCTCACGTTTCACCACTACCTGATGGTAAGCGATGATGTGGTCGACGGTGAAGCACGCTTGCCTGGTAGAAACCTATTCACTCTTGACTTAAAATGCCCCAGTTAATGGGAAACACCAAATCCGGAAGGAAGTAGTACTGAAAAAAAATATAGGTTTTTTTATAATCTTTAGGCTCGCGTTTGACCACTATCTCGCCTGATTTTAAGCGATTCACTCTTGACTTAAAGACTCCAAGGTTGTAGCTATCCTCAGGAAACATTGATTCCGGCAGGGAATTCCATTCTTTAGCTGTAGGTACGTTAAGCGATTGACTATTACGCTGCGTGTTGCGGGTTCGATTCCCGCTCAGAAGAAATATTTCTATGGCCCAGATATTTGTGGCGGATCTGGCCGTTTGTGTATTTGAGTTTAAATATGTATTTGTACACGCACCCACGATACTGGACAAATTCCTAGTGTGAGGCGAAATTAAACAAATAATCAGCCATTTTAAGACAACGACAGTCGCCAATGACCTTGAGGGAACAAAAGGCGCGCTCGTTTCACGCCCGCGCGACCTAAAATTCAGTAGTTTTTTGTACTTTCCTTATCATTCAATGACTTTAAAAAAGCCTTAGATCAAAATGTAAATAATTACATTGTCTTTGAGAGGGTGAAAATTTCACTAAAATACGGTCAGCGGTTTTGGCCCGATTGCCGTTTTTTGTCCGTGTTAGATATCACTTTACAAATTGATTACAGTATGTATCTTAGAGCAAATTATTAAGGAAATGGTGTTATCTAACAATTTGTTTTTTCAAAAAATTACGACCAGCCGATTAAACGTGATTCTCATTTTAAAATCAGCAACTGATGGGTATCTGCGTCTTAACTGTTTTAAGGCGGTTACGCATTACCTCTTATTCTTTATTGCACACAAAACATAAAATGAAGATACAAATACAATGGACAGCTTATGTACAAAGGCGAGCTTAACCCATAATTGGGTTCTCTAACAGCAAACCCAGTTGTTATAGGTAATTTGCGTATGAGGACTATCCAAGTGCACAACAACAATAAATACAAACATTTAATATTTAAAATTCTTACATACTAAAAAATGTTTACACGTAGGTATCTGACCTACGTGTAAACATAATACATACTATATTACCTCCGATTCGAGTCCGTGATTCTCGTGAGCTCGGAGTTCTATCCGAATTGAATATGTTCTGAATTATGACGAATAGAGTTCGAATGTAGTGGGTAACCTTCCCTACAAGAAATATTACGGCTACTTCGGAACCGAAATTCGGATTCGGATCGGATGCAGGTCATGTAGGTAATGCGTAACCGCCCTTACTGTTTATACTTATTAAGTACAAGAAACTTTTTTGAAATAAGTCCATTGTTTTTTTTCCAGGTGGCATCATTCTTCACGTCGTTGAAGGCGAAGCAGGGTGGACATCATCACGAGTACTCGTGGCCACCAGCTCCCTCAGAACATCATGGTTAGTTCACTTTATTTTGAATAAGAAGAAAAGGCAGACCTCATCCCTCATCTTTTCGTGTTTATTAGACGTGGACCACGTTCATAAAATTTCTGTGCTTATGTGATTAAACGTGGAACTACGTCTGAACCTTACAAACATTAAATGCGATATTGTGAATAAAACCTTCGGTTTTTGAGTCTTTCTGGTGACGCGTGCGAATTTTGACGGCACACGACGGTAATTATTAAGCGTGCTAAAAACACGAAAGCTCTTTAGTCTGTAAATTCAGCACGCTTATCACAAGGGTGACCACTGAAAATGGGGTTCTGGGTTCAATTCCCAGTTAATGCTTATTGCTCTGCTGATAGAGGTCAGATTCGCCAATACATTATAGAAATATCAAGGAGCTACGGATCACGGACGGATAATGACCAACCCCCGGTTTCTCAACACTCGATGATCGGGCTGTTAACGTAAACGAAGAATATTCGCCGATTATCTGCTGTGATTAGATGTTGAAAATTAATTCAACCAATCATAGCAGATAACGCGTGCTTGACTGTTTGTCACATTCATTCTGCGATAATTTTGTGATGAGAAACCCGGCCTTATTTTGTTAATAAAAAATACGTGACAAATTTTCTATATGTAGGTAATGGGTGCAAGAGAACTTTTTATAATTTCAAAAATTGTTTTTAAACAATTTAAATATTAGTACACCGAAACAGAATAATTCTCAGAGACGAGTTATCTAACAAAATCTTGTTTATTAAAATCTAGAATTCTGTTTTCTCGTTGCAGGATATGACAGAAGTCTGCCGGATCCCGGTAAGAACCTTTTTATCTACCTTCCTATCTTCTTACTGTACTTGCAATGTAAATATAAATGAGATTTTGTTGATAACTGGTTGCACAAATATATTGTAGGTACATATCTATAGATTCTCTTACTTCTAGCCTATTTTTCTCCTTTCACATATTTTTTTCAGATATTTTAAATACTTTATGCTATGCCATTCTAAAGCTTTTTTAGCCGTCTACGGCGAAGCCAAAAGGAAGGGTTATAATTTTAGCAGTATATGTATGTTTGTATTTACGCATGTTTGTCCAAAGATCCTAAACTATTCATCCGATTTTGATGAACAAAAAAAATCCGAGCTCGGGTTACAGTTTCAATTTAACTTTTTGCTTGTGAATTGCCTCATAGAATAAACGAGAAAGTATGGCGTACCTACAAATAGGGATGGGCAGTATTTAAGGTACTTGTACCTAATTAAAATACATAATTGAAATACAAATACATATTTGGTATTAGGTATTTATATAACCTAACACCGACTGCATTTTGTCATTTGTATTTTAAATAAAAATACTGTATTTTGTATTTTACATTTCAAATACAGACTTAAAAATATTTTGTATTTCATATTTTAACTAAAGCAAAACATTTATTCTGCCCAGCACTGCGTACACCGATGGCAACGATCCCTTTTTGAATACATCTTACAAGCCTATTTCTTTAACGGATTTAACATTTTCTGTATATTACACCATTTTTTTCTTACTAAATTCCCCTCTTATTTCAGGATCCTATTTCCCAACGGACTGGAACTCCTTCACTCCAGAACTCAACGACGTCTCTCCTCCATACAAGACCATACCCACCTACAAGCACCATGAGCCTCCGACCTTCGAAGAAGCAGAGTATACGGAGGATGTGAGCAAGTCTCATAGTTGATAATCTTTCCCTCAATCAGTAACACCCAATGTCTGCCTGTATCCCCGATCTTCCAACTGATTATTTTGGTGGGACGATCGGGAACGAATTTCATGTATTTTTTTATATTCCCAACCGTCCCACCAGTGGACGACGGCGGCAGTGGGACGTTTGGGAATACTCGGCGTGTCTGGAACGAAATTATCAACGCCTCAAGTGATGCGAATGACTGTTGGTACTAAAATTCAATACTACAGTTGTTCCGCGTTAATTAATCAATTCATGCGCACTTGGCTATTTGCCAAAATATTTGCCGATCATTTTCGTCTCTGAAACCGGGCATTAATAAGTTAATAAGTGCTAACACCCGGGTATCATCCAATCGAGCAAGAACGATCTAAGCCAGTCGGTCTATTCCGTAAAAATCTCACCGTAACAAGATAAAATTAAAAATTTTAAATACTGCGACGTTTATCAACCCATGCTTTTTGAACTACATAATTTATCTAGTAGTAGACATGCTTCGACCGACAATCCATCAAAACACGTAATTATAACACGATATCTTGAGAAAATATCCCGACTCAAAGAATAATATGCGCATAACTTGAACAGCTGAACCGATTTTCATCAAACATAGCTAAGAACACTTTCGACGTAATCTTTACAAAAAAAAAAAAAACTAAATCAAAATCGGTTCATCCGTTTAGGAGCTATGATGCTACAGACAGATACACTAACACACAGATACACACTTCAAACATATAACACCCCTCCTCTTTCCGTCGGCGGTTAAAAATTTAGGTAGAGTGAGTTGTCCTATGTAGAATGAGAGTTCACTTCAAGCTGTTATGTTTTCACGGTGAGCTTTTAACAGAATAAACGTTACAGATTTTTTACCGATTGATGATCAAGTTTTGTATATTCTCAAGTTTGTTAGCCCCTGACACGGAGTCTCGGCGCTAAGAAAGAAAATTTGGTTCAATTAAATCTCATTAGATGGCGCGATATGCACCTATCTGTTATTGAATGTGTGTAAAATTAACATTTTCTGGAATTGAACATAAAAATTGTATGTTCTTGTTCAATCAACTCGCACAAAATTATGGAATATTGTGCTCTTCATTCACATTTCAAAGATTATTTGAAAGGATCATTTAAAATTAATGCCAATAGATGGCGCGGTTTTAAACTTCAGAGGCGTTCCAGTCGATTTTTTAATTTGTATTATAACATATTTTGGTGCAAATAAATTTTAAAAACGTGACAAAAATACTATAAAACAATCCTTCACCGTATCTAAAGAAAAAATATTCACGAACCGAGTAAACCCTTTTACTTGCAAGTTGCTGCTATCACCATCTATCTAACACCGTGGAACGGAACCCAACGCGATTGATGGACAACAAATAAACGCTAGTTACGTCGGCACGGTTTCTTTGAGATGAGGATGAGGCATCTGTATGCTAGTGTTATATTATCTGTGTCCCTGGTTATCCAGATCATTAAGACCCACTTGCAAGTTAAACTTAAATCAGAGTTAGTTGCTAACACGAGGTTACCGTGCAAGTGGGCCTATAAGTATAGAATATAGAACAAGCTTATGAGAGGCTACCGTAATTATAAGAATATTTATTTATCATAGGGTTAAGTATTTATTTAGTTAGAAGATACTAGCGCTTCGTACAAGCATGGCCAAGACCCAGAAATAAAATAAATTAGGAGAAAGGGCATATGTAGTCGTATTTTATACAGGATAAAAAAAATGGGCCCTGAAAGGAAACTATTTTAAATCCTTAAGATAGATCATTTTACTTAAAGGAAACATTCCTTTATTTTATTTTTTAAGTGTTTATTTTTAGGGTTCCGTATCCAAAGGGTAAAAACGGAACCCTATTAGTAAGACTCCACGGTCCGTCTGTCTGTGTGTCACCAGGATGTATCTCATGAACCGAGATAGCTGGACAATTGATTTTTTCACAGATGATGTATTTCTGTTGCCACTATAACAACAAATACTAAAAACAGAATAAAATAAATATTTAAGTGGGGCTCCCATACAACAAACGTGACTTTTTTTATGTTTTTTGCGATAATGGCACGGAACCCCTCGTGCGCGAGTCCGACTCGCACTTGGCTGGTTTTCTTAAATATAAGTTGTTTCGGTTGGTTAAGGTAAGCTTGTCTAAAAATCTGTGAATGCAGTTTTGTTTCTTTTTATGATTTAAAATGGTTTCAAGGCCCATTGATTTTTTCCACACTGTATATGAAAATGTTGTCCTTCAAACCTATATTGTCTACGGCCTTGGCTTGGACTACTTATTTATTTTAGTACTAAAATTTGCCAAGTTCTTACATCGTATGTGTGTAAACCTGTACGGTACAGTCAACCACACGGCGTCAGTAGTAACGCTTGTACGAAAATCGTCCTTGATGCTGACATAAAAGACGCTGACAATTACAAATTGTTACTACTGATCTGTGGTTGAGTGTACTTGTTGTTGTAAACCCTATCATTTATTATTAAAGAGGTTACTTTTTAAAATAATATGTCAGAAGTTGCATTTGTATAATCTAAGCTCATAGAAATAAGTGAGTACAGTCTTTTAAACATAAGTAAACGGCATTTATTGTTTATAAGGGTAACTTTATTTATATCATTAAAAAATATATCAAAAAAAAAGGACGGACTTTCATTTTTTTCTTACATTTAGGTACAAAAATATACAATTTACAAAAAAAAAATACAATCGTATATAAAATTGAGATTCTTATTATACAAAATGTAGCTAATTTTGGAATGTAAATATTGAGATTCAATTTCTATTTGTATAAAAAAACATTTATATAAGTCAAAAATCTATATAAAAGTCACTAAACTATAATATACACAACTACATATAAAAAATATAAGATATCAACATCAACTTTTGTATAATAATATATAAGTATATTTTTGAGCGCAAAAAATCACAAACAGTTTCAGTTTTACATATAAAAAGATCTCATAATTAAAGCTAAATTAGATTGTGATGAAATAATGTAGCACTTACAATATCACAAAATAAATTAAAGTAATAAAACATTACCCTCTTTTAAGGCTATGCCAGAGTCGGGTAAAGAAAAATTGTCACAGTAAAATGGCAGTGATAATACTTTTTTTTAATTTTCACTTAAATAATGTTTTATTCATCTTAAGCTTATTTTTAATCGGTGCTAATATTTATTTTGGAGATTTCTGAACAAAATCTTAAAATTTTCAAGTAATTCAAATATTATGATGTCAAGTTTATTGACAGAGTATTCAATAAGTATATATTTTTTTTTAAATTACGAATACATAACCTCCTTCTTTTAAAGTCGGTTAAACAATAAGAGAATGCTTGGTTCGTCTTTTCAAAATAAAGTCAATAGTTTACAACATTTCTTAGCAGATGGATGGGGCCACATTCCACCCTCTTGTCAAATTTTCTTGGGCCCAATTTAATATACATAATTGACATACCGACAAATAAAGAAAAAGCTAAAAACAGATTAAGTTATAGATGTGTTAGAGAGAAAAATAAATAAAATATTTGTCAAAAACTGACATAATTGTCACATCGTCGTCAAGTCAGGTACTATTAATGTAGAAGAAAAAGTTTGAAAGAAAATTACAAAAATTGTCGGGTTGTCACCGGTCGATTATATAAAATGGGCCCAAATCACAGAAATTTTACAAGTCTTTTTTTCAAATCTGTTTAAGATTGCTGAAGATTACTGAAGGTTGAAAAATCATCTTGGGCCTCTTACAGCTGTCAATGCGACATATCTGTCACAGACATAATTGTCACATTCGTCACGACGAACTGAAATAATTGTCACATCGTCACGACAGGTAATGTTTAAAAAGGCAGAAATAGAACGAAAGAAAATTGTAGAATTCTCACCTGTCATTTATATTAATGAGCCCCAAGTATCAATGACATTTTTCACCAACAGGAATATGGAAGTATTTTTTTTGGTATATTATGATCATCGGATATCGAAACCGCAAACATCTGCATAATTTCTCTACCCAATACAATTCGAGTTTGAATTTTTGTCAACCAAAAAATTTACTCCTATAAATCCTCAGTAATCTTGAAACAGACACTCAAAAAGATACACAGGGTAATCAAAATCGAATCACTAACCAAACCTAGAACACTATTCCCACTGCTAAACCAGGAATACTTTACCTTTTTTTTAGTCAACCTTCTTTTGTCTACGACCAACTTTTTCGGCCAAGAATTATAATCTGTGGGCACACTTTGACATTGACTTGGGTGCCATTTTCTTGGACTATTGTTAGAACTTTTGGCTTGAATGCAAACTTCGTGGGTTTTCCCGTCTTGTAGGGAGATTTTAAAAGTATCGTCGATAGGTATGGTAAGAGATCGGATATTGTAAGCAACGTCGGATGAATAGTGTAGTTTGTTCGTGCTATCTCGGATGTAAATTATGAAATCGCCGACGTCTTCGTTGGAGGTTATAAACCAGTGGGCGTAGATTGAGGATTGAGAGCTGAAAAAAATACAAAATTGTTAGATAATTAGATTCGTTTTGATGTAGTGGAGTAATAATGGGGGATAAAATAGGATCTACCTACTTGTATTAAACATACTAGCTTTCATATAAAAAATATAAAAAACCGGTCAAGTGCGAGTCGGACTTCGCACATTTAGGGTTCCGTATCAAACTGCAAAGTTAAGTTAGTTGTAATAGGAAAAATGAGGTAATTGCAAAAAAAATCTGATTTATCAATGTATTGGTATTTGTTAGTAAGATATACGTAATAATAAACATTATCAGCACATTTCAAGTTCATAGGTAAATGGGAAGTTAAATTCTTCATAACAAAATTTAATAAAAAAAACGCTGACTTTGGTGGCTTCGCATTCCTTTGTTTTCCAATATTTTTTAAAACAAGAAATACAGTATTAATCTACTCAACGATGCCCCAATCCATGAGGCAGGTAAAAAAAACCCTCTAGCTGTATGGCCTCTTTGAAAACAACTGGTTTTCTTAGGTTTATGATAAAATAAAGTAATCATTTTGTCTTTTTCCAGTTCTTGATTAATGGTCTAGGTTTTTGATCAAAAACCCGATTTTGTCATAAACCTGCGACATATATAATAAATATTCAACACAATGTAAATTGTGTTGAATGCTACTTATATCAAAAGGGGCAATATTCACCACGCCATTGTGTCGTTTTCCGATAAAAATAATAAAATATTTAAATAATATAATATATTTAAATCGTTTTTTTTTATATTTTCGTAATTTAAAGTCATTTCGATCTTTTTCATATGACTACACGTGAATACAGAAGTACCAAAAATAAAAAAGAATCTCTCCGGCGGGGAATCGAACCCCGGTCTCCCGCGTGACAGGCGGGGATACTTACCACTATACTACCGAAGACGTGAGGGAAGTAGCGAAATATTCGATGTATCTGTGCGAAGAAGATTTGGATTGATTAAGAAACCTGGGCTCACTTGCACAAAATACTTAACCGAGTTAGTTACTAACACGAGGTTAAATTGATAATTTCTCATACAATATTGCCAATATAACATCGTTTAAGCAATTAACTCTGGAGTTAAATTTTTCGTGCAAGAGGGCCCTAGTGGATTAAGAGTAAGACTACAGGGATGTTCCTAACCATAACCAAAGCTATCATATATCCGAAACCGTAACCGAATTCGATATAAAAGTTTCGAATTATTTCGGATAGGGGCGGAGTCTAAAAGAGACACATTATGACAGATTTTCGCCCAACCGAACCTGAAGAAAACTGTATTTCTTTTATATAGTACAAATAGATATTGTGAATGTAATTTAGAGAAAATTGCGGACAGACATACATACGGGTAGAAGACAGACCTCCTTTTTACAAGCTGGTTAAAATTCAACTTAGACTTATAGCTAAAGAGGCAGATAATTACCAATCCAGTGAACAGTTTTCTGTAAATAAAAATACGTTCATATCAATTTTCAAAACTGTTTTTGTTTCAAATCATTTCGATGCTTTTCGATTGCGCGTGAATACAGAGTTACCAAAAATACAAAAAGAACCTCTCCGGCGGGGAATCGAACCCCGGTCTCCCGCGTGACAGGCGGGGATACTTACCACTATACTACCGAAGATGTGAGAGAAGCAATGAAATATGCGACCTTATGGCGGAAGATATAAAAGTTTCGAATAATTTTGGATAGTTGCGAAGTCTAAAACAGACACGTTATGAAACGGTTTTCGACCGGTTTCGTCGGCGAAATAAGTCTTTTCATTTTATTCTTTCCGTTTATTTTGTTTTCACCCGACTTCAAGGAAAGGGTTATGTATTTTGCGCGTATCCTATGTGTATGTAGGTATGTCTGTTTGTGTGTATGTATTCTTTATTACCTCACATCTTTCAAACCACTAAACGGATTTTTATAATTAAAATATCGTTAGATAGGTCCGGTTCCAGGTTTTTGAGAACCGGGTCTGGTAAGCAGTTAAACCGGGCGAACCGGCTTCCCCGAATCCGGCTGTTTTTACATTTTGTTTTTTTAGGATTGGAATAAATCATAGAGAATTAGACAGAAATAGCAATTATCACTAGGAATCTATACTAATATTATAAATGTGAACGTAAGTTTGTTTGTTACGATTTCACGCAAAATGTCTAATCAACAAATATTTGCAAGTTTTGTAACAAATCAGTTTTTAGTATCAATTCTAGGTACCTTCTCTATAATTTTCTTATATTAATTACCAGTTTGTAATTTTCTTTAAAATTTTCTTTTGGCTTATAACTCGAAAGCCAATGAGCATGAGCGAATCTTACACAGGACATTTTTTTGTGCATAATTTCATTGGGACTAAACTTGTTCTTGCCAGTCAAGTTTTTTTTTACTCTGATGTGATTTTAGTGGACTTTACAGACAACACTACTACTGGCACAATCAACATTATTCCGGTGGAAATACTGAACTAGGAATCAAAATTCGCAGATTGGCCTCCTACAGATATTATGCTATTATTATTTATCACGTTTCTCGTTTCGTTTTATTATGTTCGAAATTGTTTCATTCTTTTACAAGTGTCGATGAAAAACACTGCATAAGGTATATTTCAGAGACGTTAACTTTCTCTAATTCCGGTTTTTAAGTACCTTAAATAGATAATATTGCTGTCAAAACATGAAACATCTGGAATTTTTCAAAACGTCAAAACGTCATTTTGAATGTTCAACGGCTCTCTTGCACATAAAAACATAATTTGACTAGCCTAAATTACCATAAGCACAGATTTAGTACAAAAAATAAACACAAAAATAAATATTATTTTGGCTCATATCTCGAAAACTAATGACTATTAGTGCATCTTAAGTAGGATTTTTTGTGCACAATTAAACAAGGAATAAACTTGCTCTGAGCATAAAAAGCAGTAAATTCAAAACTTTATAAGAATTTAGCAAAAGACTGATTTTTGGACTCTTTGCCAGCTCGTTCTTTTTTGTTTTTTTTTCGATTTTTCAGGCAACGTTACCGCTACCACAATGAAAGAGAGAAATAAATTTCTACAGTTTGTAAGTTACAGTCCACCTGAACTTTTAGATTTATACTCTTGGTTGATAAAAAGGGTTCATGTGTATTTATTTGTTTTTGGAATTTCCACCCCTAGGGAGGTAAAAAGGGGATTGAAAGTTTGTGTGAAATTTCTACGCTTTTAAGTGTGACACGTGAAATTAAAGATTTACGCTTTTGGTTGATATAAAGAATTCATGTATTTATTGGTTTTTGGAAATTCTACCCTTAAGGAGGTGAAAAAGTGGCAATTTGTTGGGCTTATATATTTGAAACCTGACATACATACTAACATAAGTAAATAGTAATATATATATAGGTTTTCATTATTTGTTTTTCAAAACTACTCCTAAAAGACGATTTAGGTGGTGTTAAAGATTTCTGAAGAATTAAACTGTACAGGGCTTTTTTTTTATGTAGGGCACTAAGAAGGGATTTTTGGAAATTTAACCTTTAAGGGGGTGAACCAAAAAGTTATCTGTAGGATAAAATACGGATCACGCGAACGAAGTCACGGGCGAAGTGCTATTACTGATATATACAAACTTTATAGGTACAAACTATGTACAAAAGCGTATAAAAAGGGGAAAAATCATTGCGAGTCAAAATATTCACCACATCGATGTCAACGGGAAACGTTCCCCGCTGGCAGCATTGCCACGTTTGAACAGCAATGTTTTTTTTCGTTTATTCTTTAATCAATTTACATGGTGTTGAATATATACACATGCAATTTACATACAAATATAAAGAACTATGAATAAAAATTTCAAGTGAAATTCAACTAAAGTGCTAAAACAGTTTTAAATGTAATGTCCATACGTTTTAAATATAATGTCAAACAGTTTTAAATATATGTCAAAGATGTATGGATATGGTATGAGATAGATAGATATTAATGAAAAAAGACAAAAATGCTACGCCGAGGAAAGACCAACCTTCTGGTCACATGAAGACTCGACTCTTATAAATGTAATCTCACAAGAATGGATGACTGAATTATATGGGTAAAAAATAAAACATTTATGTAAACTATGAACGGGGTATGTGTCGGCTCGGCCATGTGAATACCTACGGTTAAAGTCAAAACATTTATTTCAATTAGGCCATTAAACGGAATAATAATAATAATTGTTTCTACTTTCTATTCGCAAAGGTAGTTTGTAATGGAGAAGAACGGACAAAAAACTCAACTCTTGCGGTTACGGCCTTAATATATTGATTACAATTCATAGTTTCTCCATTAATCCAAATCTACATCTGAACATCGCACCAATAGATCGCCCATTTCGTCGCATCTCTCACGTCTTCGGTAGTATAGTGGTAAGTATCCCCGCCTGTCACGCGGGAGACCGGGGTTCGATTCCCCGCCGGAGAGATTCTTTTTGTATTTTTGGTAACCCTGTATTTACGTGCAGTTTTATGAAAAATATTTGAATAATAAATATCACTTGCAATTACGAAAATATTTTTATCTACACTCACAATGTAATAATCCAGATACTAATTCAATTTCCAAATACAAAATAGTAGTTAATGCATTGGTCATATAATAGGGGTTATTAAAAAACGAGCGTGGGTTCATCACAGGTGAGTTTATCACATGAGGCGAAGCCGAATGTGATAATAATACCACGCGAGTGTTTTAATACCTTATTATATGCCGTTACATACACTATTTTATCTTCACTCATACATTTTAAATAAAACAAAAACTGGAAACGGTAAAAATATGTGGTATGGCGGGCAATTTAAATTCTAATCAGCGCGCGCCTCCATAGACATGACGCTACTTTTCGACAATAAATCAAGGAGCCCATAAGCGCCAATAAATTAAAAAGTAAACGTGTGGTATGAAAATTCAAAAGTTGTTTTATGATGCAGTTGTTTGAAAATCGAAGGAAAATGTTGCACTGTAATGTTTTTTTTTTTAATTTTACCTATCCACGAATATACAGTACGTGTTTATGGAATATAATTAGGTAATAAAACACTCGTGTGTTATTATTGTCACATTCGGCTTCACCTCATTTAATAAACCACACTCGTGTTTTAATAACCCCTATTATACGACCATTGCAAAACTACTATTTAATAAAATCGATTAAAATTTAATTACGGAAAATTATGCATTGGATTGGTGAATATCTGCCTCTTTTGCTTTATGAGGGCCTAGCTGGACAAGTTTTATTCTATTATCAGAAGCGATTGGAAAAATGTCAAAACGCTATCGAAATGTCACATTTTGGAATTTCAACCATCGCCATGGCTAACATCGAATGACTCTTGTCTAGAGCCCAAAGCTTAGTTGAATTTGAACCATGCTAGATGTGCATATCTCTTAGGTTTACTTTAGTGTAGGTTTTGTACAGTGTTTTAAATTTGTTGGTATGTATATAGTTATGTTTTATATAGTGAGTGATAGGTAGGTGTGTAAGGGATGTTATTTTTCTTGTAAATGTATACAGTTTTTGTGTGTGGTGTGTGTTAAGTGTACAGTGAACTTTGATATGATGTTTTTTGTAAATTCTCTGATAATTTTATTCCACATACAGGGTATCCGTATTACGGGGAGGTGTTAAAACCTTTTTTTTATTCTAATAAGTACACCATGGCCATTACTGTTTTGATAGCTATTTAATTTTTTTTCTTCTTATGTTATATCTGTTACTGCTCTTCTTATATCTATGTAAAATATATTCACGTTTCTTTTCCTGCTAAAAAATAGATTTCCCTACGAGCCAACTCCATTAACCAATGGAGTTGGCTCGTAGGGAAATCTATTTTATTAAATTAATCGAATATATTAACAAGTATAATTTTAAAGCAGAATTGGTATACCAACTGGTTGGTAGATGTTTTAATTTTTAAATTTTTTGGTATATCTCTCAAATCTTGTTTGTAAGGTCAGATTCACACACTAGGTTTCACTCTCATAATTTGGTTAATTGCTTTTGCTTAACTTAAAAACAGTTGTTCAAATAATCTTTAATATAGTAACTGTGGAGTTAATTCTTGCGTTATTTCGACGGTTCTCTCACATCTTCGGTAGTATAGTGGTAAGTATCCCCGCCTGTCACGCGGGAGACCGGGGTTCGATTCCCCGCCGGAGAGATTCTTTTTGTATTTTTGATAACCCTGTATTAACGCGCAATTTTATGAAAAATATTTGAATGATAAATATGACTTGCAATCACGAAAATATTTTTATCTTCATTCACAATGTAATGTTCCAAATACGAATTCAAAAAATATTTTATAAACACATACTTTATATTCATGGAGAGGTAAAAAAAAAAATCCATTACGGTGCAACATTTTCCTTCGATTTTCAAACAACTGCATCATAAAATAACTTTTTAATTTTTATAGCACACTTTTACTTTTTAATTTATTGGCGCCTATGGGCTCATTGACTTAATGTAGAAAAGTAGTGTCATTGTCTATAGAGGCGCGTGCTGCGCTGTCATGCGCAATGAGAATCTAAATTGCCCGCCATACCACATATTTTTCCGTTTCCACTTTTGTTTTATTTCAACGGTATGAATGAAGATAAAATAGTGTATGCAACGGCATATAATTAGGTATTAAAACACTCGCGTGTTATTATTATCACATTCGGCTTCGGCTCATGTGATAAACTCACCCTCGTATTTATTAACCCGTATTATATAACTACTATTTTAAAATCGATTAAATTTAGTAACGGAAATTATGCATTGGATTGCTGAATATCTGCCTCTTTTGCTTTATGAGGCCTAGACAAGTGACATCCTATTATCGAAAGCGATTGGAAAAATGTCAAAACGCTATCGAAATGTAACATTTCATTTTTCATGTCACATTTTGGCATTTTCTCAACCTTCGCCATGGCTAACATCGAATAACTCTTGTCTAGAGCCCAGTGCTTAGTTGAATTTTAACCTTCTTGTAAGGTCTGTCTTCGATGCGTATGTCTGTTTGGCGCCACTGGCGAGTAAGGTCCTTAAATATAGCTGTTAAACATTGTTATTACGGGCAAAGTTTGAATCAAAATCATTTCTAAAGTCGTAGAAGTGCGATTGATTTTTCGGATATGAGAAGAACATTTTCCGAAATATTTTTTATTTATTTAATTCATTAATTATTATAACACCTTTACAGAAGCATCCAAGGCGATGTTATAACATACATATAAAACATTAAAATACAATACATCAATTGTTACAATAAGACATTCCAAAACATTAATCATTATTTAAATGGTCAGACCTTTTTCAATTAGATTTTGCGCTACTTTGACGAATCTGCAGGCAGGTTTTGGCAAAATATATCTTCCGATAACGTTACAGCATTTATCAAACGTATGACTCGCGTCATAGGGATATTAAGTAAGTTAGTCCTAACATAAAACTATTAAAGCAAAGAAAGAAAGAAAACTTGTTTATTTGGCATACACAGATATATACAGCAAGAAGCAAGCAGTGGTTGTTAAAACCCGTACCTATCTTGCTGTGCCATATTTGGCAAATATTAGCAAAACTAAGTAACTGGCCAAGTGCGAGTCGGACTCGAGCACAAAGGGTTCCGTATCATTATAGCAAAATACGGCAAAAAAATCACGTTTGTTGTATAAGAACCCCACTTAAATATTTATTTTATACTCTTTTTAGTATTTATTGTTATAGCGGCAACAGAAATACATCATCTGTGTTAATTTCAAGTGCCTAGCTATCATGGTTCACGAGATACAGTCTGGTAACAGACGGACAGACGGACCGCGGAGTCTAGTAATAGAGTCCCGTTTTTACCCTTTGGGTACGGAACCCTAAAAAGTGAAAAATATGTAAATCTAAAAAAATATAAGGAAATATTATTATCTTCTAACGAAATCATGATTAGAAAAGTTTTTAAGATATTGTCAGTTAAATAGAAAAAACAAAAAGAATCTCTCCGGCGGGGAATCGAACCCCGGTCTCCCGCGTGACAGGCGGGGATACTTACCACTATACTACCGAAGATGTGAAAGCTCCGTCGTAATAACGCACCAATTAACTCCGCAGTTACTATGTTAAAGATTATTTGAACAACTGTTTTAAAGTTAAACAAAAGAATTTAATCAAATTATAAGAGTGAAACCTAGTGAGTGAATCTGACCAAACAAATAAGATTTGAGAGATATACTAAAAATTAATCGAATGTTAAAAACATCTACCAACCAGTTGGAAAATTCTGCTTTAAAATTATATGTATGTGGAAGTCAGTATGTTTATCTATACTAATAACAAAGCTGAAGAGTTTGATTGTTTGTTTGAACACGCTAATATTTTTTTTTTATTGTCTCGTGCTTGACCACTATCTGATGGTAAGAGATGTGGCCGACGATGTTGCACGCTTACCTAGAAGAAACCTATTCACTCTTGACTTAGACTCCCAGGTGAATTTAAATATGACGCATAAGACGGAATAAGCATAGGAAGTAGGTCATGAAGTGGGAGTCCCACCCACTGAATAAGTATGAGGCATAAAAGTGCGAGAGGCATAAAAGCGAGAACTAGTATGAATGAGGATAAGATAAAACATAGGCGCCAATAACGTTGGTGGAACTAGTACGAAAAAAAAAAGACTCCCAGGTTGTAGCATCAGGAAACATAGACTCCGGCAGGGAATTCCACTCCTTAGCTGTACGCAGCAATCTCGGCATTACCAGTCGGAATTGAAAATTCTTTTTGTGTTTGTTAGCTCGTTTATTGATGAAGCTATAGGCTATATAACATCACGTTACGACCAATAGGAACGCAGCATCAATTATTTTCTTATTTAAACGTGGAAAATAACATTAATAAGATTCCTTTTGAGAGCTTCCGTTGCGTGCGCTATTCAAACGGTTAAACTTACGCAACGTAGGTAGGGTAGGGTAGGGTAGGTAGGCACGTAGAGTAGGGTAAGGTAGGGTAGGATAGGTAGGTGGGTAGGTAGGGCATGTGGATATGTAGGTAGGATAGGTGGGTAAGTTGGTAGGGTAGGTGGGTAGCGTAGGTGGGTAGGATAGGTAGGTAGGGTAGGTGGGTAGGGTAGGTTTTAGGGTAGGCGGGTAGTGTAGGTAGGTGGGGTGGGTAGGATAGGTGGGTAGGTAAGTAGGTAGGCCAGTTGACGGGAGTGAAGAAGCGGGGGACAGTTAGTTAGTAATAAATCAATCATGCCTCAATGGCTGAACGAATTTGGATGTAAATTAAAAGATGGGTATAACATGTTTACAGATTAGAACTTAGGATCCTTTTTGTCCTGGTAGCAAGTTGATTTGGGATATCTCGCCAACAATGTGAGCAGTGCCGCAGGAAGGTGCTCGTGCAGATTTAAGTATTAATATCTCTTTACCACTCTTGGTCGGCTGGAATGGAAGCCTAGTCTGCCTTTGTACTTATGATGCTTGAAGTTTTAATAAATAAATTGTACTTACTATTGAATATCCCTAAACGCTATATCCGGTTCGGAAACAAAATCAAACGCGCTCTCTCCCTCAGTGTTACTATGCTCCAGAATCATCGTATCAATTTCAGTGTTGCCAGTGCACAATAGTCTGTCCTCGTCTACTGTCAGTATATTTTCATTTTGAAGTGACACTGGTTCAGCGCAGGTCAGGTTTTGGTATTTGTCGTCCAGTTTAAGTAAAGATGGCCGCATGTGGTTTAGATAGTGTTTTAAAGGACGGGTGAAGCAGTCACATTTCAGGCTGTTTCCTGAAACAATTTAAAAGGCTTGTAGAGTATGTAATGTATATACCGATTTTTATTTGCTGGATAAAAATAACAGCTGTGTTTGACATTATTTATGTTGCTAGCGTGGGCACAGTGTTGTATATGGCTATAAGCTAAAGTCATTTTAAGGAAGTATGGACATTTTGTGTAAAAACCGAGGCTATTTACAAAAAAAAATTTGACCAATTATTGAAAACGTAATCTGGCAAGTGTTACACCATTTTTGAATCCTTATTAAATGCGCCAATTTTTCATGTTACTTGCCAAACTAGCGTAGTACATTTTTTTTTCAGTACAGTCAGTTAAAGTTGGGCGAAACAGTAAATTTGAATAATTTGGTTTTGAAAAAGTTTAATTTTCTTCTAAGTAGGAGGAGTTGGCTTTAAATTTTAGGCAAAAATCTACACAAGCATTATTCAAGATTACATAATAATAAAAAAATTAGATAAATTATGGGATTTGTAGCAATTAGAGTTAAAGAACCATTACAGGGATTGATTTTTTTAGTAAATTTTTAAAGTGAACATAATTTTTTAAAAACATGAGATAGATTTTTTTTCGTATTTTTCTGAGAACTGTTATAACTTGGTCTATCACCCATTTACGGCTTGACGTCGATTTCTGGGACACCCTGTATATCTAACTATCATAGTTAAGTCATAATAGCAGCTTTTGTTTTCTAAAATTTAATTCGATCGCCGGTACAAACAAATGTTGGTTAGTAGGTAGTATTAAGAGTGGTCAACCCGTCATACATTTCATACAAACGCTCGTACGTAATTATGCCGTTGTAACACATCTATCTTTGAATTTTTTTGAACGAATTGGTATCCTGTGCACTATATCTAGGTTTCTATGAAAGTAAAAAATAAAATTTGGAGAAACAAATTCAGTACAAACCTCATAAAATCTGCGGTTTTGCAAAAAAAAAACCTGAACTTTGGCCGTTCATAATGTACACATAAATTGTAAAGTAAAGAAAATTTCTTGTTAGAAACCATGCACATGTGATGGAGATTCTAATTGACAAATATTTATTTCATAAACTTGTAAGGCTTATTCAAAAACATTTCCTGAATAAAAGTTTTATGAAATTTTCATTATTTTCAAACACTATTTTTCTTTCAATTTTATCGCGTTCTCGCTTGCTCACATTGCTTGTTCAATTGCGCTGGATGAAACAACATGCTTTTCGATACGTTGACGAAAGACGGACTGGGACAGGCCCTCTTATTATATATTATTTAATTTTAGTCTAGGATAAAAAAAATCAGAGTTTAGACGGATTTTTCAGTTAATGGTGATTGACATCAGACCGCTCAAATTTATGAGATTTTCACTATATTTAGCAGACTTTTACTGTAATCATTATCCGCAATAGTTTATTTTTAACTAGCGCCCCGGCTTGGCCCGTGACACCTCTCTGGCCTCGTTTCTCACTCTTTCTATTGGTGAAAACGCGGCGGGCCACTTTATTTTATAATATGTAGTGATGATGAACAGTCATAATGTTATCACCACACTTGGAAAACCAATCATTGTTCATAAAAATTATGTCTTTGCCAAAAAAAACTATGTATTATTTGGGCAATATTTGCTTATTTTGCTACGCAAAGTCAAAGACAATTTCATCGTCATCATCACCAGCTTTTTAATGTTCCCACTGCTGGGACACAGGCCTCCTCTCTGTGAGAGGTCGCAATCCACCACACGGGTTCTGTACATCCAAAGACAATTTAAATCAAATTAATATTATAAAAACACCTGTAAGTCTTTTACACTTGTGGAAATAAAGTGACAACGTGTGTAAAATGTGTTCCTATATAAAGGCTTCAGCTGGAAGAAATTAAAACATCTGTCGCTTAAATATTTGTAAATATTTTGCCAACTGGTTTCTATTCTCCGTTTGTCTATTCGGCGCAAAAAAACAAATAGAGAAACTTACTAAGATACTGTTTTTCAGCTGAAACCGACTATTTTGAGATAGTTTTGCGACTATTTTGAAATAGTTTTGCGACTTTTTATTGAGAATAGTTTTACGTACTAACCTTGAAACAACACCGTCAGCCCTTCGTGTCTGACCTTCCTCACCAGCTTGGGCTCGAAGCTCGCCAGTTCATTCTGCCTCACATCTAACAACTTCAGTTGTTTGGCTGACATTATGTTTTCAATGGGCAGCGTTTGTAAAGAGTTGTTCCGTAGATGGAGTTCTGTTATGTTTTCTGGGAAGCTGAATTTGATTTCGGCTGGAATAGTTAAAAAGTACAGTTAGTGACATATAACAAAACACACAGATATTATGACAATATGTGTAATGCTAGTTATACGTAATACAGGGCGAGCCACACCATACAGACTCTGGGCTGTTACTGAGACTTTGATGAAAAAAACTAGTAATACCTTACCCGACTTGGGAATCGAATCCAGGAACTCATGCTCAGCAGTATTGGTTTACAGTGGTGCACAATCAAGGAGAAAGGTATATTGTTTTTTTTTTTGTATTATGATTTATTTATTTAGAATAGGAATGTCAACAGCTGCACATTATTTAGGAAAAGTTTACAGATATTAATTAAAATGTATTTAAATGTATTTCAGATATTAGTAATCTTTTAGCTATTATTTATTTATTTATTAATCACAAAATCCACAGTTCTTAAAATACCTTAACACACTTATTGTACTATTATAGGCAATTACGGTTTTACAATTTATTAAAGTTACAAAAAAAATGCAACAGAAACTTAGAACAACAAAACATATCTAATTTTTGAAAACTTGCTTATAAAACAAATTATAGAATTTATACTGCAAATTATACTTACATGTTCTTGAAATCATATCTTTCAGATTATTATGCGATAAGTCCAGTACTTCCAATGAGGTAAGGTTTCCAAGGACATCTGAAAAATTATACAAATAGACTTAGTAGAATATCCATTTTCCAACTTGTTAAAGTAATGGCTGCTTCACATAACCCCAACACAGTTGGGAAAAGGATAGGCAGATGATAATGACATTGTTTTACATAAATACAAGTTCCTACAAGACGTACGGCGATGCGTCATCGGTACACGGTAGACATCCCACCCATACGCACCAAACGTTTTCGGAATACTTTTATTATACGTACAGCTAAGGAGGAGTGGAATTCCCTGCCGGAGTCTGTATTTCCTAATAGCTACAACCTGGGAGTCTTTAAGTCAAGAGTGAATAGGTTACTTCTAGGCAAGCGTGCTTCATCATCGCTTACCATCAGGTGTGATAGTGTTCAAGCGCGAGCCGATCAACAATAATAAAAAATACATAAATAAATATATTTCGGCTCTTGTGATACATGATTTCCTAGTACAACAGCAAGGGCAGCACTGATATCTGTGTCCAAAGTGTCTTAAATAAAATAAACTCACGCCTTTTCCCCGTGAGCAGAAACCACATAACGCCATCAGCCTTGTTGCTTTAAAAGTTTTTATTTAAAAAAAAAAATATCGAAAGAGAAAACGTAAACAAAACTTACTATTCCTAATATCATTAATAAAATTCCCAGCTAGGTTCAACTTCCTAACTTTCTGAGCGCCCAATGTGAGGTCATGTGTTAGCACCGGTATCTCGTTGTAACTCAGGTCAATCTCTTGCAATCTGTAGGGGATCCAGGGGCTGGACGGGAACATCTTCTTTGTTAGGAAGCCAAATTTATTGTGGCTTAGGATTACCTGGAATAGGTATGTTTAATTAATTTAATTTATTTTTTCACAGGTAGGCAGAAACTAGCGAGCCCAATGTGATTCACTTTTTAGGGTTCCGTAGTCAACAAGGAAACCCTTTACCTTCGCATGTGCGTCTGTCCGACCGTCCACAACTTAGCTCAGAGACTCTTAGTACTAGAAAGCTATCATTTGGCATGGATTTACACATTAATCATGTCGACGAAGTGGTAAAATAAAAATATGAACATATTTTTTTAGTTTCCCTCTTGTACACTTCAAGTGGAGATGCTTTTTTAACTCTATCCCATGGTGTGGGGTATCGTCGGATAGACCGTTCAAAAATATTATCGATTCAGGGATCCTTTTGCGTAACATTAAGCTTCGTAAATTGCTAATTTTTGTTTGAGTCAAGTGACCCCAACCCCCTCCCTTCCTGCCAGCTAGATGGTTACTTTTGATTATGTGCAAAATCACGGCAGTAGTATATATGACGAAATTAAAACATCCCAGCTAAGTACGCTGCTTACTCAAACAATAACACTGCTCACCTACACTACATCCCGGCGTGAAGTTTGTTCTAAGAATTTAGACACACTTCACGTCGCAGACAGCCAATCATTACTTTACATTTGCTAGTACACATGCACCGAATAGCGCTGCGAGCGCCTCGCGCGCTATTGGCTCATGAGCGGTGTAACTTAGTACAATGCCGCTCCCACATACACTACGCTACTAGTCGCTTTCATTTTCTAAACTGTAGGTTCGTCAAAGTCGGCATTCCTGCCGCTGGTCGCCTTCGCTAGGCTTCTCAGGGTACGCCCTGAGTTCCACCTGGTGGAGGTGGACCGCCACGGTGCCGTGAAAAAGCGGTGAGTCGTTCAATAACGCTCGCCGCGGCGCGCCTGCAGTCACATACAGCAAGACAAACATAGCAACACGGCATGTCCAGAGGACACCACAACGACGGGTACGCATTGGCGAGCCACGGTACTGCACCCGCGCCCAGGGAGCTCAGCTTCGTGACCGCCGCGACATCCAAGGAGGTCACAGCTAAGGAGGTCACAGCTAAGTAGGCTTTACAATTTTACGAGTAATAGTCGACCAACTTATAAAATGTATTTGGAAAAGCAAAGAAAAATCTTTTCGTTAGAGCAATGTTCAGTATTTTTACCTAATCATGTTTGTGAATTTAGCTGTTTATACGGAACCCTCAGTGCGCGAATCCGACTCGCCCTTGGCCAGTTTTTATAACATAATTAATTTTCGTCGTCGTATTTTCCTTTTTGCTCGATTAGATCTTAATCTTGAGAATAAATAGGTTTAGTTAAACATCATAGAAATTCCGTATTACTTATATAAAAGCAGTATTCAATCACAAAAATACTAAGTATCGAGAATTTGTGCACATAACTTACTTTTTCTAAAGATAAACAGTCATCCAGCAATCCATTTGTCTTGTTATCAATCTTTTCTATGGAGTTATGTGACAGATCCAGCTTCCTGTAAGATAATATTATGATACGTCAGTACAGTACAACTATTTTCTTAATGTCCCTCGGCAATCATCGCATTTCCGAATACAAACGAACGCTAATTTCCAGGTCCATCAATTATTAGATCTATCGTTTATAACAATTTGTATTCAGTCCTAAGTACTTTATTGTTGATTTTGTTTTGATTTCCGTGTGAAATATATTTAGAGCTGTAAAAATAGCAGCTTTAGCAGCTTTCCTCCCATTTCTAAAATAAATTACATTATGTTAAAAGAGTATTAACAACTCACTTCCAAGTTGATTGAGAGCGTCCGGTCTGCACCAAGTGCAAAGGGCAACTGATAGAAATCCGACTACTGACGAAATACGAAGTTTGCAAAGAAACATTAAGAAAATGTTTGTATTGTACGTGTTACGTTTTTTTTGTTTGGCGATATTTTTTTAACGTTCCGTCCGTGATAGTATCAACCAAAGTAGCGAAACAGTTTAAGGATAGTTGCGAGACAGTTCTGAGACAGTGGTGTTACTATATTGTAATAGTCGCCCAACTAATTCTACTTAGTTAAGAGACTGTTGTGCTAGAACTTTTAATAATTTGTAATGTGATAGAATAAATTGTTTTGAATCAGTTTGGCTCCATTTATTTTTTTTACGTACCTCAGCGCAACCAATCCTTAAAAATTATTACGATTTTTTTTGCATGTTGACATAATTATTGTATGCTTACTAGGCAGGACATAATGGAACTGTAATTTACTTAACATCTGTCTGTATAACCTATGCCCACAATAAAAAGATTTGATTTGAAAAACCTCATTAGAAATATGCTGCAGCCTGTTCCCACTGAACGACAGATCGAGCAACTGCATCAGGTCGTTGAAAGTGCGTTGCACGATGATTGTCAGTTCATTGCGCGACTGCTTACGATAGATGCGACATTGTTGTGAGCGTATGATTTGCAATAGTAGTAGTACTATTTTTACGCAACTGTAGCGCGACTGTGTTGTAATTGGTGCCCAACTGTTTTATTTTAGTTTTGCGACTATTTTAAGACAGTTTCAAGTTTATTTTTCTGTTATATTACCAACCTTATAGCTACCAAATCCTTAAAAGCTTCATTAGGAAAATGTTCCAGCCTGTTTCCAGTGAGCGAGAGATCCAACAACTGCGCGAGGCGGGAGGCCGTTGAACTTTCGTTGCGCGATAGACTGAGTATTTTTGGATAGTAGTCGATCAACTATTTTAATATGTTTAGTCAACTGTTATAAGATAGTGGCACCTATGTTAAGAGTTAGTTGCGCCGCTGTTAGAGGATAGTTGAGCGACTGTTTTGGCTTACCTCAAAGCCACCAATCCTTTAAAAGCTTCATTAGGAATATGATCCAGCTTGTTTCCACTGAGCGAGAGATCCAGTAACTGCGCCAGACCGTTGAACGTGCGTTGCGCGATAGTTGTCAGTTGGTTGCGCGATAAGTCTAGCTTGAACATTGTGGGGAGGTTGCCGAAGGCTGAGCGGCTTAGTTCGGTTAGGTTGTTGTCCTGGAATGGAGAAATGCGTTATTTGTAAGTGAAATTGGCAGCTTTTGCTCTTTTATTTTTTGTATTCGTCCCTCAGAGTACTAGTAAGTTCAATATTTCTGATCGTCAGAACAATAGATTTTTTTCTTATCTTTTTCTTTAAGAAATTGACTTACACACAGTTGCATTTTTGTCGAATTAGATAATTTACCTATGTTTGCAATATTTGTAAGTATGTGAGAACCATGTTCCTATTTATCAAATGATTGAATTTACCTGTTAGTGCTTGTAATACTTTATACCTATATGTAGTATAGTAGTGTTAGTCTAGGTGCATCGTTCTCACGTATATGAATTAATGTAAGTATGTAAATATTGTAAAACACTTTTTTTTAATAGTAAGTACGGAGTTTCTTGTCCTTTCTTCTCCATTACAAGCTACTTTTCCGAATGGACGGTAGAATCAATTCTTATTACGTTTAGATTTAAATTTTTGACATTCAAAAGTGCCGTTTAATGGCTTATTTGAAATTCAGAATATTGACTTTCACAATAGCTAATAACTACTATAATTTCAAAACTAGAGAAATGGTTGAGTATGCGAAAGATAAGTCGTGTTGAGTCGACTCGCAAATGCGCTCGCTCGACTCGTGTTTTATCCCGCTTGAATCGTTTGTATGCTCCTAGCGGTCGCTCTAGTCAAGAACGGGCTCACTTCAATTGTTTGAGTGGTGAGGAGGCTGGTTTCGCATTCATGATTCGCTCGGCTGGTGAAATTCCACGACAATCGTAAGCAAGTCACTTGTTTAGCCAAGATTGAGGCGACCAAAGTGACCCCATTATTAACCAAATCAGCTGCAATCTTACGAGACGACCGAGCCTATGCACAACCAGAAAGACTGGTACGATTTTAAATTTGAGTCAAGCAAGCGAAGAGAACCTATTCCCTTTGCCTATTCTGTACTACAGCAAACACTGCGATCGTACATCCGTACCATACGTTCATTATAGGAGCGAACCCTGCAAGGTTACTTACAATCCAAACGAGCGAATCGAGCCCAATTCTCAACTAAAGCGACTAAGGAGCCGAGTGAGCGAAGAGGGCCCTCGTAAACTTTTATTTACCTACCCATACAAATACTGCAAGCCGGCTAATGCGGCAATGGGTTGGCCAACAAGTTGGACGCCAATGAGTTATCAGACGTGTTGAACGCCAACAAAATGGCCAACAAGAAATTCTACCGCAGAAATATTTACCTGATTGGTTGGTAGGGTCAGTTTCGTTGGTTGGTTGGTTTGTTTGGATGGTTGTATGAATTGGTTGGAAGGGTCGGTTGGATGAGTTGGTTGTTTATGTTTGTGTAGGGTGGATATATTTACCTGCACATACAACTACTGCAAGCTGGTTAAGGTAGACAGAGCCTCCCACGGTGGCTTCGTCAGACCATTGTTGGATAGATCAAGAGCTTGCAGCGCCAGCATGCTGGAGAAGCTTTCCGACGCTAGCGTGTCGGTCAACATGTTGAAAGCCAACTTTTCGGCCAACTTGTCGGATATATGTTGAGTCGTAGGAGTGTTATCTCCTACAATCTAGATGATGATATTTACCTGTACATATAGATACTGCAAACTAGTCAAGGTAGACAGAGCCTCCCACGGCGGTTTCGTCAGACCATTATTTGACAGGTCAAGAGCTTGCAGCGTCAGCAAGCTGGAGAAGCTATCCGACGCCAGTGTATCGCCCAACATGTTGGATGAGAAGTTCAGTCGGAGGAGAGCGTTCATTGACGGCCAGGTGTTGGGCTTGATCTCTGTTAGCTTGTTGTACGCCACGTTTAGTTCGCTAAAGAAAAGAAAAAAACAGGAATTATGTTATGGAAAGGATAAATAAATAGACTTAAAGGCGTTTTCACTAGAATTTATAAGATTTTTTTTTCATTATCCTGAAAGGTATCTATTTAAGATTTTTTTATGGATGACAGACACAAATCTATGCAGAGTCATACACAAAAATCATCATCTTCAGTCGCGACCTTATCCCATTTACTTGAGGTCGGCCCTCCTTATCCTCCATTGCGCACGGTCTTGGGCTGTGCTGGTGTCCATATTTACTTCTTTCAGGTCTTTTTCAACCGTCGTCAACCAAGTCAAGTCGTTGGCAAGCTTCACCATATGATCATCTGGACTTCGCTGGATGTGGCCATACCATCGTAGTAAATTTTCTTTTACTTTGTCAATGATGGGAGCGATTTTAAAACTTCCTCTCACGTACTCACTCCGGATCTTGTATAGTCTGGTAACACCTGCCAACACGTGTCGAATGGAATTTTCCAGAATGTTGGAGCCGAACATTTTTGAAGTTTCTAGTCGCTTCGGGAACAGTGAGTTCGAAAGCCGGTTGTTCTGGAAGATTCTCAAATTATCTAGAACAGTATGGAACACTCTAGAAACATCTTCCGAGCTATATAAAGAGCGGTCGGGTTCGTCGTGAGTCAATTTCGATTTGAAAACGACACAGAGCGATCGGAAAAGGATAATAGTGCGAAGTAATAGAATTGTTTAAGAAGTGATTAATTGAAGTCTGATGTTTCTGTAATTTATCCCTTAACCCCAGCTTGTAACAATATCATCAAATTTTCGGCAACTCTCATTCAGCTGCTACCCAGCCACCCTGCAAAGATCGTCGCTCCACCTAGTCTGAGAGCAGACTGAAATGATCGTTGTGAAATCCAACAGTTTATGAATGATAACTATTCTATTTAACCTTTAAAATCGTTCACATTGTATTTCCATACGACAATCTGAAATCCTGAGAGCCGAGTGACATAATCTCCTTCTCTGGCAAAGTTGGTTAAAAAATCAAATTCACCCGAAACTGATAGGTATCTGGAACAGTCTTTTCAGCTGGTTGAATGCGACATTAATCAGCCTGACGCTGACCGGCATAGCCAGACTCCCTCGGGAGATGTCTCTCAGTGAGTTGTGAGACAGGTTCAGTTCTAGCACCCCGTAAGAATGGTGCCGAAGGTGGCCGGCTTAGTGACCTTGAGGGACACCAATTAGTTGGCCAACTGTGTTGTACATCAACAAGTTGGACAACTCTTTCGGACATTAATAAATTGGCCAACAGTCACTAACAAGTTGGCCAACTATGTTGGACACCAATAATCTCGCCAACTGTGTTAGACATCATTAAGTTGGCCAACTGTGCTGGTTAGCAATAAGCTGGCCAACTGTGTTGGACGCCAATAAGCTGGCCAACTGTGTTGGACGCCAATAAGCTGGCCAACTGTGTTGGACACCAATAAGATCGCCAAGTGTTTTGGACACAATTAAGTTGGCCAATTGTATTGGATGCCAACAAATTGCCGAGGCACGGAGGGATCTGAGCACGTCATGGACAATCACCCATCCACGGCCCGACCTCAGCAAGTGTTGCTTATCCTTGAAAAAGAATATAAGAAAATATCACTCACCCCAAACTAATAGGTATCTGGAACAGTTTCTCGAGCTGGTTGAACGTGACATCAATCAGCCTGGCGCTGACCAGCTTAGCCAGGCTCCCTCGGGAGATGTCTCTCAATGAGTTGTGAGACAGGTCCAGTTCGAGCACCGTGGGAATGGTGCCGAAGGTGGCCGGCTTGATGACCTCCAATGAGTTGTAGCTGAGGTTTAGGAATCTGTGGATTGAAAGAAAGTAATTAAATTATTGCACTGTCTTTATTCCTCAAAATGATTGCCAAGTTTCGAAGGTTGATTGGCAAAAATACATATAAATACCACGGGAGTGCCCGGTTGTCTATTTTTCGCCCTTATTTCTAAAGCAATAAGGTTGAGAATACAACCGAGAAACGGGAAGTGATGAGGTGGCAGAAGAAAATGATGATCTTACCTGATAGAAAACAGATTCTGGAAAACGGCATTAAAGATCTGACTGATATTATTATGCGACAAGTCCACCGTGTGTAACTCGTACAGTTTGGGGAACGCCAGCTTCTGAATGGATTCTATTCTGTTGTACGACGCGTTCAGGATCTGTATACCTGACATGTTTTGTATGGGAATCTGGAAGGAAAAAAGTTGTTTTGATGAAAAAAGTGTTTTGACATAACATCTTCCGGGCCTCGGAAAACCAGTAAAGGTGTGCCATTTGTAGAACTTTGACAGTCGTCACGGCAGGGGCGTCCTTACACTTTGCAAGGCTCCGTGTGGACGGCAGATATTTTGCAAAAGAATCTTTATTTTATTGTTACGAATAAATGTTTGCCGGGGATAAAATAAAATGTTGGTATTGTTACGAGCTGGGGTTCAGGGATAAATTACAGAAATATCAGACTTCAATTAATCACACTTTATTACAAAAACACTTCTTAAACAATTCTATTACTTCGCACTATTTTCCTTTTCCAATCGCACTGTATCGCTTCTCAATCGAAACTGACCCACGACGAACCCAACCGCTCTTTATATAGCACGGAAGATGTTTCTGGAACGTTGCATACGGTTCTAGATAATTCGAGAATCTTCCAGAACAATCGACATTCGAACTCAGTGTTCCCGAAGCAACTAGAAACTTCGATAAGATTAGTTCCGCTATTCGATACTAGATGGCACCACAAGTAACTACTTAGTTCTTCCTCTCGTCACTAGATGGCGCTGCCTTATCTTGTAACAGTATTCTAAGCGCTTGGGTTATCGCACGAGGTGTCTCCAAAAGTGTTGTGACTAAGGTCTAGCTGAGTTATGTTCTGGAAAGTGCCCTTCTCCATAGGGTCGAGAGCGAGTTATGGGATGTGTTCACTACGGATTGGTTTCAAGTAACTACTTACCAGCAGCCGTTGCTAAGGGCAAAATTGCCAAAGTTGCTAAACAAAACATTGCTAAGGGTAATATCGCTAACGACAGTATAAATTGCTAAGGGTAACATAGCTTATTAAAATTGTGCTCAGTGTGATATTGCAAAGATTGATATTGCTAAGTGTGATATTGATAAGTGTGATATTGCTGTGTGGTATTGCTAAGTGTGATATTACCAAGTGTGATATTGCTAAGTGTGACATTGCGAAGTGTGATATTGCCAAATGATAATTTTTATGATTTATTCATAATTCTTACCTGAGAAAAATCAGTAAAGTCATTATGCGCCATCTGCAGAGTATATGCGTAACTATTTTCATCGAAAGCGCCCGGAGAGATCACAGACAAGTTGTTATGACTAAGGTCGAGCAGGGTCATGTTGTGACAGTTCTGGAACGCGCCCTTCTCTATGGTCGTAAGGGCGTTGTGAGATATGTTCACTACGGATTGGTAGAGGTCCGTGAAGGCTTGGTTCTCGATTACTGTTATGTTGTTTTCTGCTAGGTTTATTACCTGGAAAACGAGTAGTTCTATTTAGTCTTGATGTTTTTTTTGTAGTTTTGACACAGGAAATAACGGCTTCCAAAACGATGGTTAAAACTCAGTTAAAGATTGACTTAAAGGGCTCATAACTTGTTATATAACATCCGCACAGATCGATCCTCAAGAATAAGCAAGGCTGCTAGCCTGTCTGCTGTTTAGGCAGCCAGTGATCATCTGCCAACCTACTAGCCGACTGATGTTCCCTGGTGAAAAATTAAGACTAGTTAATTATAATTTTTTCACTCAGGCATAATAAAATGAATGTTATTTCAGAATATCATGCCTTTTTTACAAGCTTTTGCACAACAAATTCCAATGTATGTGTGTATGTGTGTTCGGGTCAAATCTTACAACTGAATTTTAAAGCAGTTATCTTCCACCGATTAAGATGAAGTTTCGCATACACGTTTAGTTTGGATGAGAATGCATGGTTAGCTTAGTGACGTCATTCTAAATCCAATATGTTGGACGGCCCAAGGCGGCGGACTAGTTCTTTTTTATGCACTGCCATTCAATTAAATTGAAAAGTAGAAAATTAAAAATAGCGGATTATGGGCGCCATATTGTGGTAGTCCAATTTTTCAATTTGAATGTAGCCAGTGACACTCGCAAGGTTAAGATGAATTGATTGGCGTAAGAATCATCAAAATCGGGCTACGCGTTTGGTCTCTAGAACGCCACATAGGAACAAAATACATACATGAATACATACATACATAGACTGATAAACACATTACCCACCTTCAGCAGTCGGGTTTCTTCCAAACCCATTGTGTGGGGTATCAAAATAAAGGGTTTAAAGAGGTGATTTCAAAAATACGAGGGTCATTCAATAAATACTTAGCCTACAAAAAGTAAACGAAAATTTTGGAAAAGTGGCAATTTATTTTTCAACATAGTCTCCTTTTAGTTCGATACACTTAGCCCAGCGATGCTCCAACTTTTTTAACCCGTCGGAAAAATAATTTTTGTCAAACTCTGCAAAATAGGCCTCCGTGGCGGCGATGACCTCCTCATTCGATCCATATCTGTTCCCGGCGAGTGATTTTTTCAGATTAGGAAACAGAAAGAAGTCACAAGGGGCCAAATCTGAAGAATACGGTGGATGGGGCAGCAATTCGTAGCGTAATTCGACCAATTTGGCCATGGCAGCGGCAGACGTGTGAACCGGTGCGTTGTCGTGGTGAAACAGCACTTTTTTCTTCGCCAGATGGGGTCGATTTTTCTTTAATTCGGCGTCGAATCGGCCCAATAAATCGGCATAGTAAAGCCCTGTAATTGTTTTAACCTTCTCGAGGTAATCGATGTAGATCACACCTTGTGAATCCCAGAAAACGGTGGCCATAACTTTTCCGGCCGATTTTACAGTTTTCGCCTTCTTTGGAACACGTTCCCCGGTCTGGATCCATTGTTTTGATTGCTCCTTGGTCTCTGGTGTGTACCAGTGGATCCAGGTTTCATCGACGGTTACAAAACGACGCAAAAACTCCGCTGGATTCCGCTTAAACAGCGCCAAACACGTCTCCGATGTGGTCTCACGGTTGCGCTTGTTTTCTGGTGTGAGTAAACGCGGCACCCATCGCGCCGACAGCTTTCTCATGCCGAGTTCCTCGTGAAGAATATGATGCACTGTTCCTTCTGAAATGCCTACAGTCTCAGCTAGCTCCCGAACCTTCAATCGGCGATCTGCCAATACGAAATCATGGATTTTTTTAATGTTTTCCTCCGTAGCAGCTGTTTTCGGTGCACCTGGACGTGGTTCATCAAAAACCGACGTACGGCCACGTGCAAACTCGTTGAACCAATTCTTGACGGTGGCCATCGATGGAGAAGAGTCACCGTACACAGCATCCAAGCGCTCTTTGATTTCGATGCGCGTTTTCCCTTCCAAAAATAGGAATCGAATCACCGAACGATATTGCTCTTTTTCCATTTTTGTAAAACCGATCGACACGTTCGCTTCCATAAGTTGTCCAATTAAAACAAATGAAGGGATTGGAATGAAAATTTGAAAAAAGAATTAAAAAAGAATGTGCTACACTGTGGTAAAACTCTTTTGAAACTACAGCGCCCTCTGGCGATGAGGCTAGGTACTTATTGAATGCACCTCGTATATAACACTTGTATGTTTGGACATCTGGCTTTGTTCAGCCAGCTCGCGAATATGTATCCGACTGCATAGCATGATTATCTTCGTTTACATCTTTTTAGTTTGCTTCTTAAAAAGTCGGCTTTTTATTTTTTGAATTAACTTTTTGTTTAATTTTTTTCCTTGTGGGTGTTACCGAGATCTACTCGGCTTGGGCTAGACAAAAGATGATAACACTCACCTCAGCATACTTAACAGCCTGAAACATCTGGAAGTCAACTTTAGTGATCTTGTTCCTCGCAAGGTCAACTGTACCGATGCGGGTCACCGCTGAGAATGTGCCACGACCTATGTCAGAGATCTGGTTGTCTTGGAGGTAGAGACGTCTGGAATGAGAGTTGAATAGGAGTTATACTAGGGTTTTAGAGGGAGGGAGAGTTTTATTTTTTTGTGATCAGCACCAAGCCGAAACTGTAGGCTAATATGACTTTTAATTTAATAGGGTAATTTTACATATTGTTGAGATTAATCAAACAGAGAGAGAGGTGTGAGTGACATACTGCTGTTCTTTTGTTAGTTTTTGAAGGTGCAAATAAACATTATTATTTATTAACTATTATTTATACAATTAACACTAGTTTAGGAGTCAGGGCTTCATATTTCTTTTAAACTTTTGTTTGTCACCAAATATTTACTTTATGGTGTTTTGGCAAAAATAAAACATGGCTTTAAACGTGACCTGTAACACAGGTATTTTTTTTCAAAAAACCTACTTCAGGCACCAGTCTCTTGCAATGGTGTATTATAGTTTGAGCATTGATTGTAATGTTAATTTTAAGGCAACCATTGTAAAGAGAAAATAAATGAAATATATTGTTTGATATTTTTTTTTTATAAAAAAAAAATAATATTGCTGTCTCGATAACCCACATTTCGTCAGATATTTCACGTTTTAAACAATATCAATATCCCAGCGGTTGCTAATGGCAAATATAGCTCAAATTAAGAATCAAACTCCATTTTGACAGTTTGGGCAAATTGAAAGCCAGTTTTTATAAGTATCTACCCGATTATTGAGTTTCCTAGCCCTGCATTATCTCGCTGAGTGTGGCAACCATATTATCATATTATCAACCAATTTAATTTTTTGTAATACATAGATTTATTTGTTTTGATTTGGTTTAATAAATTTATTTAGTTTAATTTAGTGCATGTTCAATAGTGTAAGTAGTATTTTATTTATATTTTCTTGTAAGTTTATGCATGCGGAGTTTACCTGAGTGATTGTTACACTTTATTCTGATTTTTTGCTTCTGTTGATTTGCTTATACCAGTGTATATGTTACGGCTAATACCCGTAGTGCGGCTACACCTAGTATTAGTGCGGCTACACCTAGTTTTAGCCGGTTAGAACTAGGTGTAGCCACGCGACGGAGCCCCGCTGCGCGGGGCTCCTATTTCCGTCCGCAGGGTCTAAAGTAACCTAACACGAACGAGATGACGGGAGCTGAGTTCGCTCGCTTTGCTCGCTCACTTCAGCTCACGTTCATCTCGTTCGAACCTAACCTGTCCGTGTCGGGGTGCCCTAAGCTCCGGCTAATACTAGGTGTAGCCGCACTTCGGGTATTAGCCGTAACATATACAATTGTCGGAGAACCAAATAAATAAATAAACTCTTGTAACAACGAAAAAATAACATATTTCTCTGTTAATCTTACCTCAAAAACCTCATTCCTCTAAAACTGTTAGTATCTAATTTCTTGATCTGGTTATTGTCCAAATGTACCACTTTTATAACTGTGTTCCTTGCAAACATACCTCTGAAAAATGAAATATATAAAATTAATATTGATAAAAAACCTTTTTACAAAAAAAAAAAACTACTGACTTCCAACTAAAAGTAGTACAAAGTGTAAAATAACTTTCATTTTCGAAGTCGGTGTCTTTGGTAAGTACCTATTTTTTTCGTTAAGGACACCGATTTCGAAAAAGAAAGTTGTTTTTCACTTTGTAGTGTTTTTAGTTGGAATTCGGTAGTATTTTTTTTGGAGAATGTTTTTTTTATTTTTCACTTTTTAGTTGTACCTATACAACTAAAAAGTGAAAAATAAAAAAACTTTAAACTGTAACTAACGTTACAAACGTCAATGACAGAAAAAACATTCTCAATATGAAGAGACAACTAAATTATTTACCTTGGTATCTCTCGCAGTTGGTTGTGACTGGCGTTACACCAGCCAAGTTTAGTCAAATCACCGATGTGGCTACCATCTAGTTTTGTTAAACTGTTGTGACTGAAATAAATAGAATTATTTTGTTAAAATCATACAACCATAACTATTAACTATAAATAAAATTATTCATTAAGAAATCTTTTTTTAAACAAGCTTTTTTCATATTCTTCACAGCGAAACCTTTCATATGATACCCATATCATAACAGTGCACAAAAAATAGCTAGTCCGCCATCTTGATCTGTCCGCCATATTGAATTTAGAATGACGTCACTTATCTAATGCATTGTCATCCAAACTAAACGTGTATGCAAAATTTCACCTTAATCGGTGGAGGATAACTGCTTTAAAATTCAGTTGCAAGATTTGACCCGAAAACACTTACATACATATATACTTACATACATACATACATTGCAAGTTAAATAAAAGCTTGTAAAAAACACACTACGGCATGTCACAGTTGGGTAAATCGAATCAAATCAAAAAGTTGTAGGTATGTTGTTGTTGAGTCACAAATGATTATCCTGCGTTTGCAGTATATTATTTTGTCTTGTATAATAAGGCTATGCAAACAAACAGGCGACCTACCTGATGGTAAGTAAAACATGTGCATTTGAAATTTTATATAAATAAAATTATCTAAATAACTACACATGAAGTTCAGTTTGCGCTACAACTTAAAAAAACTGGCCAAGTGCGAGTCGGACTCGCGCACTGAGAGTTCTGTACAAACAGCTACATTCACCAAAATAATTAAATAACATTACTGAAGTTCATAAACTATGATGGCACCGAACATTGCTCTAACGATAAGATAAACAGAATTGAGGGAAAAATTAACTTTGCCGTTGGCAAACTGTAGTCCCCATACATCGATATACGACGCGGTCAGTTTACCAACTGCAAATAAGTGAGTAAACTTTTTTTATGTACGTACAAATTTACGGTTTTCGGATGTTATATTTGTGCTAGACACTGCTTCTTGCCAAATATCATGATTCTAGGTCAACGGGAAGTACCCTGTAGATTTTGTTTCCCTTGCGAGAGTAAAATATGCGCCATTAACGGCTGTATCTCTTGATTGCGTTGATCTAGACGTTTGAGTTTTTTACAGCTGCAAGGTATTGCAAACTTGAGTATACGATATTAATTTCAACTCGAAAACTCCACACGATCCCGAGATAAGGTCTTGACGGACAGACGGAAAGACAGATACACAGACGGATAACAAAGTGATCTTATAAGGGTTCCGTTTTTTCCTTTTGAAAAAACGGAACCCTAAAAAGTATTGCAATAGAACATGTCACTCTGAAAGCACTATCTACTTAATTAACACTAGTCTAAAGTTGATAATTGTTAAGAAAAAAATAACATCAACTGAAAACAAGGATTTGAATATGAAATAGCTTATAGAGTTACTTTTTTAATTTTTTATAGAAAGTTACCTTAAATCTAACACTTCAGTATCCCTCAATCCTTTGAATTGAGCTCTTTTCAATGTTACCAGCTTGTTCCCGTGAAGATCTAATTTCTTGAGTTTCTTTAGCACCTGGAATTAATTCATGGCAATCATTATGCATTTTCACAAATTCTTGGAAGCAATTAATAAAGAGTCGATCAAAACACGTAAAAATTAAAAATTTCCAAAACCTTCGTCATTTTTTATTTTATTTCATACTTTTCAAACTATATAATTTATCCAGTAGAAGACACGCTTCGATAAACAATCTATCGGACACGTAATTATGACACGATATCTTGCGAAAATACCCCGATTGAAACAGTATAACGCCCATAATTGTTGAACGGCTGAACTGATTTTCATCAAACATAGCTAATAACACTTCCGTAATGTTACCTTCAAACAAAAAATTATACGAAATGATCCCATTTAAATTTGGTAAAGATCTGATGAAGAACTTCGGAGATACACAACAGAACTCTTCAATAAATGATGGCAAGTCTCTCGAGATTACTGCAATCGCATGTCTGTTTATTGTTTACACCTTTTCATATCATACTATCACGCTAGTACACTCTAAAGGGGTACGCAGATGTATGTATGTAGATGTACAGTTCACTCTGGTACACTCTCATTCCACTTGTTATGTTCAAGTTACATGTTATTCGGGTAATCTATTATGGCGTCACTGTATACGCATTATAAGGTGCCTTACTATAGAATTTGTCTGTTATGTACCACTAAAAAGCGAAAAAAAAAATATTCGCGTATAACTTCGTCGTTTATGAACCGATTTTGATGATTCTTTTTTTTGATGGAAAGGAGATATCCCAAGGGTGGAACCATGATAAGGAAACCAGGGTCTGATGATGGCATCCCAGAGAAATCGAGGGGACTCCTCAAATATTAAAGGCATACATATAGCGATTTTGGTATTTTTATCAAAAATGCAATTATTTACACTCAGAAAGTGCCATTTGGTGAAATGGAACTGATGAAAAAGACCACAGATGGCCACTGGAAGTCCTTAATGCTAAGTATGTCACGGGTCTACGATATATCGAATAGCTAACCGACTATGATGAAGCAAATTCTTATAAATAAATTGGTACTGATGAAAATGTCGAAGTGATCTGGCGATGAAGCCGGAAGGTAGGCACTGGAACTCCGAAATAAAACAATGGATCCTAGTCGTGTTTGGGCTTATTGGAATCGTCATGATATTTACTTTGGTTATAGGAGGATTCTCATGGTATTTGGAGGTACCTACCAAAACTAAAAAGAGATAAATAAAAAACTCTAAAACAAAAAAAAACATATTAAACCGACTTTCAAAGCAAAACAATTCAAAGCGAAAAATAAATTTCTTTTCCGAAGTCGGTGTCGAAAAACGTAAAACAATAGGTACCAAAGACACCGACTTCGGAAAAGAAAGTTATTTTTCACTTTGTAGTGTGTTGTTTTGGAAGTCGTTTTGATTTTTTTGTTAAAAAGTTTTTTTTTTAGATATAACCGTCTTCCAAATAAAAACACTGCAAAGTAAGAAATAACTTCAATTTCGGAAGGCGTTGTCAAAAACCGGCCACGTGCGAGTCGGACTCGCGCACGTAGTGTTCCGTACCATTATCGCAAAAAACCGCACAAAGATCACGTTTGGTGTATGTTTAATTAAATATTTATTTTATTCTGTTGTTATAGCGGCAACAGAAACATATCATTTGTGAAACTTTCTACTGTCTAGCTATCACGGTTTATGAGATGCAGCCTGATGACAGACATACAGACAGACAGACGGACCGCGGAGTCTTAGTATAAAGTTTTTAATAATGTCCAGTGGATGCGAGACGCACAGGACCGGTCAGTGTGGCGATGCTTGGGGGAGACCTATGTCCAGCAGTGGACGACTTCTGGCTGAAATGATGATGATGATGAGTTACCTGAAAAGCCTCCGGCGGGAAGTCAGTCAGCAATCCGTTGGAGAGGTGCAATCTCTCCAGCTTCCCGACCGCCTCGCTGCCAGCGAAGATGTCCTTACCAAGCTTCGTCATCTTGTGTCCGTCTATTGATAGCACTGATAAGTTACCTAGGATCTAGAATAAAAAAATAGTGTGATAGGCCTTCCTTGTAGCAATGAAATCTGAGAAAATTTTAGGTATCTACGTTTTATTTCCTCTCAAATAATTCTGACTCAATATCTCACAAGGCCATAGAAATATAAAAACCTGCCAAGTGCGAACATCGCACATTTAGGGTTCCGTACCAAAGAAAAAAATCTGATTATCAATATTGTTACAAGATAAGGCCATTTATTGCTGAGTTGAAGAACTAAGTAGTTACTAGTGACGCCATCTAGTATCGAATAGCGAAACTAATCTGCTCGTGTTGAATGGAATTTGTGGAAGCGACTAGGAACTTCCAGAATGTTGACTCGAACATTCTGGAAGTTCCTAGTCGCTTCGGGAACAATAAGTTCGAAAGGTTATTGTTCTGGAAGATTCTCGAATTACCCATAACAGTATGGAACGTTCTATAATATAAAGAGCGGTCGGGTTCATCGTGAGTTAGTTTCGATTTGGAAGCAACACAGAGCGATCAGATCATCACTTTTTGGAATAAAGTGTGATTAATTGAAATCCGCTGTTTGAATAATTTATCCCTGAACCCCAGCTAACAATATATTGGTATTTGTTAGTTAAATATACCGAATAATAAACATTATCACCAAATTTCAAGTTCTTAGATCAATGGGAAGTTAAAAATTCTGCAGAACAAAATTGACGACGAACAGACGGACAAGTGAGTGACAGCAATAGCGTTCCGTTTGGACGCTTCGGGTACGGAACCCTAAAAACATCACAGATAATAATTAAAATACTAGCATAGTGGAAGTTTAGAATTTGACAGAAGAATAAACAGTATTCTAGCCCGGAGAGTAGATTTCTAGTAGAAAACAGCCGGACACTATCGAAGTGTCAGCAAAGCTGACTTAATTTGAAGTAAAGTTACAAATATCAGTCCTATGTTAGGTGAAATTTGAATTTAAACTGGAGAGTAATTATTTTTTATCAGGATGATAAATAAGCAAAGATTTTTTTGATTGTTTATAGGCTCGCGCTTGACAGGTAGTTTAAAACCTAATGAAGTCAGCGTTCATAAATTTCCTAACGCGCAGCGACTCACCAAGTGTTCCGAATTAAACATTTAACAGCAGATCCAACGAAACACGATTTTTCTTAAACTTACTGTAAAAGCTTCTTTCGGGAACTCCTCAATCTTCGTATTAGTCATGTATAGTTCCTGCAGCGTCCTGTTGACGCCGGCGAACGCATACTGGTCGATGGTCTTGATTGGAGTGTCCACTATCTCTACTACCCTGATCGTGGACCGGTGGAAGAGCGGGCCGAAGAGATTTGCTGGAAAAGTTAAAAAAACTGTCGATAATTAATTAAAATCTAAAAGAAAAGGCATTGGTATGTTGATATTGATGATGATAATGATGGTGATGATGATGGCGATGATAGTAATGAAGCCAGACAAAGAAATCATTACCATCGAACAGCCAGAAACGACTTTCAGAAAAAAATAAAACATGAAATCGGTTCATTTGTTTAGGAGCTACAATGCCACAAAGATAGACACAAAGAGGAACCAAGGCGTCATAATAAGTTTATTTTTCTTTTTGCTTGAGGATTAAAAAAGGTCATAAAAACATATAGTACATTTTCTCTAAATATAAATATCAAGAATACTCTCGATTCTTGTTTAGATTTTCAATTTGTTTCTCAATCTTTGGCATTCCTTTGCTGTACTAACAACCGCACATCAGTGGTAACTGTTTGACGTTGACAGCGCCTTTACGTCGCAGCAATATAGGCGATTTTGGCACATACTCGTAGATATAAAAAAGAACAAAAATATACTCACAAATCTTCAACTCCTTCAGCAACAGCCTTTCAACTGGCAACCCCAAGCCAGCAATGTTTCCCAGTCCCACACTGAGCACAGCCAACCCCGTGTTCTCACATCTTATATACAACCCGGTGTCCGACCCCTTCTCACAGACACAGGGGTACAACAGGGTTGTCGTCGAGTCTGTTGGACAAGGGTAGATAGGCCCTGGGGGTATGTATTCGGCGTTCGTGTAGGAGAGCAGTGTTGCTAATGTGAAAATTATTTTAGTGACCATTTTGGTGGGTGAGGGATCTGGAGAGAAAAAAAAGTTTTTTAGAAGATGTTTTATGTTAAAATCTGGGCAAGTACCAATATGACATCATATGTAATACCAACAATATCGTGAGGAAACCTGGACTTATCCCACTAATGAATATTATAAAGGCGAAAGTTTGTGAGTGTCTGTAACTCAATCACGCCAGAACGGCTGAACGGATTTGGGTGAAATTTGGCACAGAGATAGATTATAGTCAGGAATAGTACATAGGATACTTCTTATCTTGGGTATATGTTTCCTTGGGATAAATTTCGACTTCCACGCGGGCGAAGCTGCTGGCAAAAGCTAGTAGTCGCATTGAGCAAGCGTAGTGATTAATTCTGGAGCCTTCTCTGTATGCGAAAAGGCTTTGAACTGGCTGATATTACTATTTTTTAGGTTTTGTAATAATAATAAGTAATGGTTTAGAGAGCTTTTTTGGATGTTTGTAACAAATGATAGGTTTAAAAAAAAAAAATGTGATAGGTGGCTTAGAACCACCTGGCAAAGTGTAGCGTAAGGCGGGTTTAATTACAAATGGAGTTTCTTGTGCGTTCTTCTCCATAACAAGCTACTTTTCCGAATGCACGGTAGAATTAATCTTTATTCCTTGTTAATTTTAATGTTAATTCTTTGACGTTCAAAAGTGCCGCTTTTTGGCCTAGTTGAATAAATATATTTGACTTTGACTTTTAAATATCAACCTTGTGGCATACAATTGATGTTAACGTCAACCTCCTGGGTTGCCCTGAAGTTGGCTTTCCGATGCGCAACGCACGGATAAGTGCTGTTTTTGTTTGAGATTGACTACTGCGCAGCCATTGTAGCCAACTTCAGGGCGGCCAAGAAGTTTTGCGAGAACTATAATAAATAACATTCATTAATCTGAGAGACTATATAATAGAACCGTCCCGGGATTAAAATTACTTATTTTCGACTATATTCCAAGAGAGGCAATGTTCATATTTGGTTGGCACTGCCAACAAGTTTTACAAGTTTTACAAGGCAGATCTGCCAAGTTGGCAGATCTGCCTTGTAAAACCGGCCCAGTGCGAGTCGGAATCGCCCACGAAGGGTTCCGTACCATTATCTGCAAAAAAAACTCGTGTTGTGTCCTACTTAAATATATGAAAAATTAAATATATGGCAAAAGAAATACATAATCTGAAAATTTCAACTGTATAGCTATCACGGTTCATGAGATACAGTCTGGCCAGCCAGCCCAGGTGACAGACGGACCGCGGAGTCTTAGTAATATGGTCCCGTTTTTACTTTTTGGGTATGGAACCCTAAAAAGTAGGTAAACAGATATTTTATCACTATGGACCTTTTCTCTAGTCTCTACTAGTATTGTTACAAACCTCCTATTAGTCGTCCTTATCAATAAAAAATCTTGGAAAAATGATACAAAACCCTTTAAAGTTGAGCAAGTTACAAAAAACGCAAATGAAGTTATCCATTTAAAATTAATTAATACCGATTCGAAAATACCTTATCTTATATGAAAGTTTATATTTAACTTTGAAATTATTTTAATTTTACCCACTGTGAATAAGAATGTGGGACACAGTCACAAAATGTATAGTCGCAGAAGCTCCAAGCTAAACTTTGCAAAGCCATTAAACGCAACTTGGAAAATGGAGGTTTTATAGGACCTGTATATTTTTTTTATCTGTGAGTGCTATGCCCCTGTCCAAAACAAGACCTGTATGGTGGAGTGCCCCAAGTGCCCATACATGCCACATTTACTGGGCACAAATTATCACACTTATATTATAAAGGCGAAAGTCCGTGAGTGTGTGTGTGTGTGATTGTGTGTGTCTATGTGTGTGTGAGAGTGTGTGTGTATGATTGTGTGTGTCTGTGTGTGTCTGTGTGTGTGAATGTGTGTGTGAGTGTGTGTGTTTGTTGGTATGATAGTTACTTCTTCACGCTCAAACAGCTGGACGGATCTGAATTAAATTTGGCACAGAGATAGATTATAGATAGAGTACAGGAATAGCACATAGGATACTATTTACCCCGGGAATATGTTCCCTCAGGATAATTTTCGACTTTCACATGTGCGCTGCCACTGGCACATGCTAGCGTAAAATATTAACAATGTACTTGAAAATATGAAGACTTGCAAATATTGCAGTAATATTGCAGTTGTCCTTCTGAATGTAAATAAAAATAACAAACAAGTAATTTTATGTTGAAGGTCAAGAAAAAGTATTGTTATCTACTTTATATTGTTTTTAATACTTAATTGAAATATATTATCATTGTAGTGCCACATTTCTGCACTTAGAATACCATTTGGTCCATTGTGCGCGCAGGCCTTCTCTCACCAGGAAGGCCCAGTGCGGGTCTTTGGATGTCACATATCTTCGAATTTTTGGTTCTAAGACTCCTCATGATATTTTCCTTCACGTTTTGAGAGCAGTGATGATGAAATAATTTTACACAAAGTAAAGCGCCTGCCTGGGTACGAACCCACAACCTACAACTTATAAGTTGCTCTTCTGATAACAACTAATAGAGATAAGATGGCAACCACAGACATAAATCTAACTAGATGACGCGATTGTATGTACTTCGCGTGCCAGAAAAAGAAGTAAAGTTACGATCAATGATCGTAATCTGAGCTTTTCATTTAGCATTATCGGCACTGGAAATCCACCGAAATATAGAAAAATGCTTTTTTATGCCATATTGAGCTATAAAAGAATGTATAGAAAAAGTTGGCAGAGCAATTGGAAATGTTTTCTTTCATTGGAATAAGAATAAGAATAAGAAATTTTATTTGCTCAAACATGTGTATACATACAGAATTTAAATAATACATGCAAGATCTTAAATAAGAGTGGCTCATGACGGTTCCCTATCCATTTGCATAAAATTTTAAGACCTAATATATCCTAGCATAATTTTGTTTGGTATAATAACATTTTCGCATAATATAATTACGCATAACAGCTTACGCATAATTTTTTTAAGCATAATTTCTCTAACCATAATAATGATTAAGCATAATATTCTAAAGCATAAATTTATTAAGCATAAAGTTCTAAAGCATAACTTTTTTAAGCATAATATCCTAAAGCATAAATTTATTTACACATATAGCAAGCAAGCAAGCTTACAGCAAGCTTACAGCATGCAAGCAAGCATGCAAGCAAGCATGCAAGCAAGCATGCAGCAAACAAGCAAGCATGTAGCATGCAAGCAAGCATGCAGCATGCAAGCATGCAGCAGGCAGGGTTTCTGTCTCGGCTCCGGCGCTGCGGGCCTCCGGCGGCCCCACGCGTGCTAATCGTCGCAGACGGCTTTCGCTCACCACCGCAGCCTCGGCTTGTTGGCCGGCTTCGCCGGCCAGCCTCAGCCGCGGCGCCTCGCTCGCAGCCGCCTGCTCCTCAGCCCGTGGGCCGCCTCGCCCCTACGCGCCAACGCGATTTTAAATTACACTCTAGGGGTAGGACAAACAAGACTACGTAGAGTCGGTTTTGCAGCAATTCGGTTCTGTCACTAACTTTTGTTGCACATCATATTAAATTTTTACCCAACAATATTATTTAATTGTTACAGAAACTATAGCAAATTGGTTTGATCAGAATTATGTATGGGGCACTAAAAGTTCACCACCACATTTTCCACCCAAAGTCTGGAGTACGTATCTACTAGAAAAGGAAAATAGTCCTAGGACACAAAATCATGCTGAGGCATGGCACAATAGATTTGCACATTTTGTGGGAAAACACCATCCTGGATTTTATTTTTTGGCAAAATAGATCATTCAAGAAATAAAACATCAAACCATTTAAATAGATAAACTGGATGTCGAAACATCACTTATACCAAAAAAAAAAAAAAATACACGGACAAAACCAAAAGAATTGAAAAAATTATTAGTAAAAAAGATGAGTATACTTCTAAACTAGCATATTTGCAAGCAATTGCTAAAAATATACATCTAAAATAAATAATTATACATAATTAAGGACCACTGTTTCAATCAGTTAACTTCTATCTGAGGAATAACCGCCATATTTATTTCTCATTATAGAAGTTAACTGATTGACATATTTTTTTATACAAAAACTGTCAAAACATCTATATTCTTCAGATAAAAGTTATCTCGCGATTGAAAAATCGTTTAAGTTACATAATGTTATGTATAAATCATTTGCATGAAAATTGTATTTGTTATTTATATTAATTGTATGACTAAATATTATTATGCTAATAGTCATTAGGCCTACTAACGTTATGCTAATAGTCATTAGGCCTACTAACGTTATGCGAATCAAATTTATGCCAAAACAAATTAGTCTTTAAGATGATTATGCCAACATAAAATGTATGCCTAAAAAAATTATGCCGAAGTATTATTATGCCAAAACAAATTGTGCCAATATCGTTATGCCGAAGTATATTAGGACAAAGAACATTATGCGAAAAGAAGGGATCCCGCTCATGACATGTCTGCCATTTCTCAAAAATGTTAGGTAAATTATTATCATTGAATCGAATGATTTTTAAATTTTACAACTATACATTAAATATAATTCACATTTAAAACAGATTTCTTGTATTCCATATTATTTACAATATCCAATGATTTATTATTTATTTTTCTTGTCCAATATTATAGATTACAATTATCACAATGAAGATTTACATCACTTTAATAGACATCAATTCAATTATAATGAAATTTATAATATAGGCATGTTTAAGTTCGCCGATACTTCATAACCATAATTACTACAATGTTAGTTACATTTTAAATAATCACCATGAGTCGTTTAAAAAATCTGTACTATAATATGTTTTTTGTGCCAAAAACAATTTCATTGTTCGTTTAAGTTTAGGTATAGTTTGCTCTTTCCAACTTTTGGGCAATTTATTGTAGATAATTGGTGCCATGCAAAAAACACTCCTGCGCATAAGTGCAGTTTTTGATGTATGTAAACATAGTTTGCTATCATCTTTCTTGGAAATTTGTCTGCCATACGAGGAAACAAATGTGGATTTGTTTTTACGAACATTGCCATTTCTAATATATAAAGTGAAGGTAATGTTAATATATGATATTTAGTGAAATAATTTTTACAGCTATCGGTAGTTTTGAGATTAAACATAGATCTCAAGCAATACTTTTGTCTTTTAAAGATGATATCCCTGTCGGTTGAGTTACCCCAGAAGATAACACCATATCTAATGACGGATTCAACTAAACCGTAGTAGGCCGTTAATAGCTCCTCTATATTTAGAGTACGTGATAATTTATACAACGCATATGCATCACTGCTTATTCTTTTGGCTAGAACCTCAATATGCGCTTTCCAATTTAAGCTTCTGTCGATTGTTAAGCCTAAAATTTTGTACTATTAGCTGTCTGTATTTTAGTATTATTATATTCGATGTCAAGACTAGAAGAGAATAATGATGGTCGTTGGCTAAAGTGCATAATCAAAGTTATAATCATATTAATTTTCAAATTATTATTATTCAGCCACGTTACTGCTTCAATTAAAGTATTTTTTATATCCGTTTCATTGGTAAATAAATTTGTTTTTATATTGTTTGTGAAAAAGTGGCACGCTTGGTTTTCATACAGATGGAGGGACTTGCGTTATCTAGTTAGATTTATGTCTGTGATGGCAACTAATTGAGAAAATGGTGTGGATGAAATTTTGCACAGAACACTAATAAATTAGAAGGGTAAAGAATGAGGGTTTAATCCTGCCTGTATGTGAAACATGTCTATGTGTGCATTTGTTTTCACTCATTTTATGGAGCTTCTGTACAACTCTACTTTGTGACAGTGCCCTAGATTCTTACAGGCAGTAGATAAATATAGAAATAATTCTCTATAGATAAAATAAACTTGGAGGTAAGATAATGTATTAATTAAATTTTTTTAATTAATTTAAAGTGGGTACTTGCATTTCGCCTTTTTTGTAACTTGCACAACTTTATAGTCTTGTATCATTTTGCAAAAAAAACTTTCGAATAGGATAAGAGTAATCAACGAAGAAGTCTTTTAGTACTTGGTTTGACGTTTTGTTTCGGCTAGAACTTACAAAATGTCATCATCAGCCAATACAATAAATTGCTGTTTGTAAGTTGTGCTAAAACTCAACAGCAGCTTGACTGATTTGAATTTATTTTTTTCTCAAATAAAAGGAGGTGGTTTTAAAAAAGGAAGTTCACCAGGTCAGTTAGTCAGCCAATAAAATATAGTACACAGTTGTCTAATTTCAGGCCTTTCGGCTTATCCTTAAGCTTGTATATGAAAAAATGTATCAAACTTTTCCGATTAAAACTTTTTAAATTATTCGTGTTTGACTTGTTTCCCTGATTTTTTTTCAAATTAATTGGTCAGATGTTGTAAACTTTTTGTTTTCAATGCTTACGATATAGTAACTTATGCGTAAAAAAAAGAAGTGGGTAAATTCAACTTTTTTAATTTATATCATTACTCAAGTGTGTACAAAAGCAAATATGGCAGAAAATAATAAGTAAAGCATAACTTGTTACTTGCTTTAAGGACATTATGACGAATAAAAACTTACTCAAGGCTGCAAAACATTGGCCCTAAGTCAACATTATTTATTTTCAACTTCATTTGCAATTTTAAAGGTCGTGAAACCAGTTAAAAAAAACATATTGACAATAGAATATATAACTTAAATGGCAATATATATCCGTCTGACTCTAATTAAGACTAAGTAATCAGTTATAAATAACTTGAATTCCCTTGAAAACATAAGTTTAAATAACTTTGCGAACTACGACAAAACTTTCACTTTCAATAAATCTTTTAAAACACACTACCTGCGCTTAATCCTTGAAGAAACATGGATTACGCGAAATCCTGCAGTTGATGTGTGAATTTCTAAATCTGTATCATAATAATTACGTTTTATACACGTAATATTATTTTCTTAGAAGAACTGCGTAACTTTGCCCCACCATGATCAACACGGAACTAACCATAGAGAACTGGTAAATTATGACATTTGAAAAAAGCTGTCAAAGTCAAAAAGTAATAGACTAAATAGTTTTTTTTTTTATGTTGCCCGTTTTGCAGTTCAATAATCAATTTACCATTACTGAAACGCTGAAACGTCTGTCAATCATCAGTGAGAATAAAATCACCTCTATTTTAATTTTAATTCTCTGCTTGTTACACAAAGGCTCATCATAAATTTCTTCGTCCGTTTGCCTATAGTATTTCGTTTCGTAGTGATATTTCGAAGCATGACTGTGTGTTTCATATAATCCTACAGGAGGTAAGTTCCTCAATCTTTGCACAGACTTTTTTTTAAATCTTTCCTTTCTTCATGGCTACGCTTATTAGGCTAAGTATAATAAAAATTCCAGACCACTGAGAGCCCGCGTTAGATCCTGAGCTTACGAGATGTCACGGATGCCTTATAGCTTAACATAAAACATGGTAGAGAAAACTGATCCTTTACTGAAAGTGATTTTTATTTGTTTCAGAATTGTTCTACATTAAGAGTTACATTGACTTCCGAATTCCATTAAGCTTTATTTATCCTCACTTTTCTTATACATATACAATAATATATATTTTAAAATATCATAATTACGATGAAGAAACCTCCCAAAAATACTGATGACCCATGCGCTGCTTTGAGAGGACAAGGAGAACAAGTCTTCATACAAACAGAAGACAATAATTATAGTTGCTGGGAGATATTCTGTTGTCCCTACACAGTATGCTCGAAGTTCTGCGACTTCTTCTGCACACTATGTGCGGGCACGAACCAATGTGTGGTTTTCTTTATGTTAATACAATGGTGTATCTGCAAATTCACACGTGCCACAACACCAGACCCCATAATTTTTCCGTACTACTTCTACATGTTTGGTCAAGTCGCCTTTATGACTTTATTTATCTTTGGTGTCTGGTACGTTATCGGGGAATCTGTTGTCATACCGTTTTACAATGCATTTTATTCGGCGTTTCTTGATGATTTTGAAAAGAAGGAGGAGCCGAAAAATGTTACAGTTAAAAGGCTGTCATTTAGGAAATACTGTTTCAAGAAGGGTGAACTATTTGATGCAGAAGAGACTCGTTCTATGCCTAGTACTTCTTCAGTTTCTCGTTTTCTTCCAACAATGATAATTGTAGAAGGTTTTGTTATTGGAATCCTTTAATAATAATCATGATGAAAAAGTTTCTATTTTGTGTAATTTGCCATATTTAACGTAAAATCGACAATTACGACGTTCATAGAATCGAAGATTCTGTAGGTTGGCGTGTTTCAGTATATTAAAATGTACTCTATGGTGTGCTCATAATGAAAACATTCAAGGAAAGTCGAGCTAGTGGCATACGAACATACATTGCGAATAGCTATCTTCTGCCACAGATAATATAGCTTCTGCCTAGTCACCAGCTTGCACTGTGAAACCAGGCCTATAAGTGCAGAGTTATTTTATAGCAACATAGAGGAGAGCTTTGGCATTCTATATATTTCTAAGTTTTCATACAGGATTAAAGATTCTATTCTTGATGCTAGAAATATAGCTCGTAGGTCTCATTACAATAACAAAACAATCGAATTGAGAACTTCCTCCCTTTTGAAGTCGGTTGAAAAAATAGGCAATCAAGACCATGAGAACTGCCGACAGAAGTGAAAACTTGTAAGTTTGGCGGTGACAAGTTGACAAGAACCCATGAGTTATATGTCGCTATGTTCGTTTGTTCGGTCGTTTGTTCACGAGGCACCGCACGACACGATTTGCGGTCTCGGTTACTAACACACGACACACTGCATACGGTCTGTCGTCCGTTCGTTTGTTCACTTGACACTTGTATTGTTTTACAAGCGCGTGAATGACGAACCACACGTGAGCCGTGCGGTGCGGTGTGTCGTTTCGTCAACAAGCGCATACCGGTTTTGTTCAGCCGCTAAATCGTCACCGCAAAAACTCCGAACCGACATAGCAGCATCGATGACATAGCCGAAAAATCGTACGAAAATCGTGTCGCGAGTGGTGCGGTGTCGTGTAATGGACGTACAAATATATGGAGCTCTGAATCGCGACCACATTTTGCGGTGTCGTGTGTCGTGTCGTGAACAAAAGGCGTAACGCGGCTTATAAGGTTTCATTTCAATATTTAATGTCAATCATACTCGTGCGCGCACACAATAGAGTCAGGCCGAACGAACATAATTTTGTGAGTCGCGTAATTTGAACTGTATTAATTTTCATTCACTATATTCAGTCATCATCATCATTTCAGCCAAAGACGTCCACTGCTGGACATAGGCCACGCCAAAGCGTCTCCACAATGATCGGTGCTGTGCGTCTGCCATCCACCGACATACTTACTTATATATATTCAGTATTACAATATAAATAATGCGACTCAATGGACGCAACCCACAGCATGTTTTACAAAGGTACCTTCGTTTGCCCGCACCCTTACTTTGATGTTAGTCCTTCATCACGAACGATCTTGAGCTGCACGCTTCTCCTCGCTCCACGGCATTCCGAAGCTCGTCGCTTCTGCAACACGGTGACAGGTTTGACGGAGACGGTCACGCTTTCTCTTCTCTTGGGGATTCCAGTGCAAAAACTATAAGAGCCTCTTGATCCGTGTAAAATCTAGCTTGAACTTGGCTTAAAAGGTGCTTTTCTTAAAAGGTACAGTGACAGACAAAGGGACGGTGTTGTCAAGCTTAGTCTGTACTCTTTAACTGTAGCGCGAACCACGGAAGATTACACGCTAGAAGCTGATGGCTGATGGACAAGTACTCGAAAAAGATAATATTATCTTCAAAAAGTACACGTGGAATTTTCGTTTCGTAATGCTTGGTAAGTGTGAATGAAGACTGCCTCGTTGGTCTACTGCTGAGTAAAAGGTCCTGGGTTCGATTTTTGCGTCGGGCAAAGTGTTGTTGAGTTTTTATCATCAGAGATTTCTCAGTAGCAAGCAGCCCGCAGTCTGGATTTGTACCCAGTTGATGCCACTTGGCTCTCCCCCTAATACATGTGGGGACTTGCGAAATGTGGAATAATGTGAGTGTTATATTAGGTAAGGATGCCAATTATGAGATACCATTTCTATTTTGGACTGTAAAAACAAAACTGTCACATTTGAAGCATTCTGAGATATAATTTTAGGTAGCAAATTTAATGTACTTTAAATGTGTCATAGCTATTTAGGGCTAAATACAATATTTTTCTGGCTATACTGTAAAAAGTGAAAAATATCAGAAAACAAGCCGAAGGCAACTGGTCTCCTATTATGAGATATTAGGGGTTTCTAATATAAGATAGTATCTTATATTAGGTTCCTTAAAATTTTAGGGGGTAAACAAACAAAATAAACAATATTAATGTAATAATCACATTTTTATTGTTACTTATTAATTAAATATTATAGACAAACATCAGTCTTAATATTTTGGTACTTTAATCATGAAACTATAGACTAGCATCAGTCTTGAAAACAAAGATTTGAGCTTTACTCACTAATCATAATCATATTTAGCATTTTTAACACAAATATCAAAAGAAAAGTTATAAAAGTAGTAACAAAAATCAAAATCTCTTCTAAAATGTTGTAAATCTTACATATCTGAGCATAAAGAACACAAAAAATTATCCGTTGCTACTTCTCCACATTCCTCATGAGCCCATTTAAAACAACCTTGACACTTAGCCCATTTTTCTCCTCTTGTATCTTGTGAAAAGTTTCCGCTGCAGTAGGGACATTCAGCATCATACTCATCCCCACTGCTATCCGCGAGCTCAGGCATGTCATCGTCTTCGGAACTGGAACTAACTTCTGCAACTCTTTTCTTTTTCAAATCTTTTTTTTTCCCTGTTTGCGGTTTTTTATTTGACCGTTTCTTCTGTGTTTTCTTATTTTCTTTTTCTTGCTTTTTATTTAGGGATTCTACTAGTGAGTTCTTATATGGAGAAGCCGTAATTATAGAAGCTGCTCCAGTTCTCTTAGAAGAAGAATTGTTCTTATGTAGCCTGGGCACTGGGTTAAGTGCGAAAGGCGAGACATTTGATGATGTACTAGGTATTGGATTATCATAAACACTAACTCTTGGTGATGCCTTAGAAGATGCCAATCCTTGATGCTCATCAGGAGGATTTTCATCTACTAAACTGCTTTGCTTTCTCTGATTTTCACCTGAATTTCCGCTATTGGTTAACACTTCAGTTGGCTCTAATTGGTTTACAATCGAAGGAGGCACACAACTTGTACCTATTCTCCGGATTTATGTTCTCGTCATTAATTATGTTTTGTTCTAGATCCTCTTCATTAAAGATTGAAAAGTCTTCATCTGCAAAAATATGTCGATTGCAGGGAAACAAGCCAGTCTTGCGAAACCCATTTACAGAGCTGGTCATGGTAGCAGCTTTTTCATAAGCCGTACCAAACAATCTTGCTACATATTTGTTTGATAATGTGCGTCCCGGATTGTTACGCAGCCAAGTTTCAATTTCTTGGGAGTAATAAGCTTTTAGTGGTTTCATAAATGCGACATCCATTGGCTGCATTTTATGTGTGCAATGTGGCGGCAAACAAACAATTATCACGTTGTTCTCTCGAGCTAAGTTTATTACATCGATGTTTCGTGTATGTGTGTAGTGGCCATCTAAAACCAATAAAATTGGATCATCTTTACTTGGCTTTGTAAAGTTGATAAAATGCTGAAACCACTTTGTGAATAGATGTGTCTGGATCCAGCCTGAGGGATGACAATCACCAATTGAACCTGCTGGTGCACCATCCATTAGTTCTTGTGCCATATTTTTCCTTGGAAAAACTATTAATGGAGGCACGTAGGTACCACAAGCGTTCATACAAGTCACTATGGTCATGAGTTTTCCTCTTTCCAGGGATGTCAACGCACCAACCTGTTTTTTGCCTTTCATACTGACAACTTTGGAACGTTTATGTTGAACTACTGTTATTCCTGTCTCATCGACGTTGTAGATCCTGTGTGGAGCGGATTTTATCTTAGCAAGTTCAGGCTCATATAAATCAAAAAAGTTGGCGACTGCAACCGGATTAAATCCTTTCACTCTGGCGGCAGAAACTGCTTCAGGTGTCCTAATTGATAATGTAGGATGTCTCCTCAAAAATCCACGTAACCATTTTTTACCAGCAGAGGCTTTAGTCACACTGAAAGGATGCCTTAGATTGTTTTTAATAGCCAATTGAAACGCCATGTATTTAATATCCTGTAGGCGTAAGCCATAAAATCGTCTATCCATTTCTTTGCAATAACTTTCCAGCTCGGCTTCTAAATCTATAGGTAAGGCTGGTCGTCTACCCATACGAACCTGGACAAGATCTTCTGCACGAACATCTTTTTTTACATAGCGCTCAAGGGTACCCTTAGGAACACTAAATTGTTTTGCAGCTCTTAAGTAACCCATTTCGTTTCTTCGAACTGCATTCACAGCTTGTATCATGGCATTGTGGTTCCAGGTCTTCCTTTTGATGGGAGGCATCTAAAACAAAAAATATAAGGTTCAACCCAATACCTATAATAATTGCTCTTTTTGAGTACCACAATATGAGATATCTCATTTTAGGAACCCCAGCATATCTCATATTAGGAAAGCAACAATTTTACAAAATGGATGCCTTTTTTTTTTTGTTTCAAAAAGAAAACACAATGAAATTGCATTTACATCTTAAAATAGATCATATAAGTTACAAACCAAATATATATTAAGAGCTGTTAACGTAATAATAAAGTTGTTACATACCTTGTAAACATTTGACGAAAAATATTTTGTTTTACGAAAATGTAATAACTACACGCACACGTTCTTCGATCGCCGGTGGCCGGCATGCACATGCACTGGCAGACGTTTAGCGGTGTTACTGTGATGATCGCGTGACACTAGCGCCAAATGGCTGACGTGAATAGTTTGACTAATACCTTGCTATCCCATATTAAGCGCCTATCTCGTAATAGGCATCCTTACCTATATTGTCTGTGCACCACAGACAATATACTGTGCAGTGTGTTAGGGTATGTGAATGGCCAATATTTTTCCGTACCCAAAGGGTAAAAACGGGACCCTATTACTAAGATTCTACGGTCCGTCTGTCTATCTGTCTGTCTGTCACCAGGATGTATCTCATGAACCGTGATAGCTAGACAGTTGAAATTTTCACAGATGATGTATTTCTGTTGCCGCTATAATAAAAAATACTAAAAAAACAGGATAAAATAAATACTTAAGTGGGTTCTCATACAACAAACTTGATTTTTTTGCCGTTTTTTTCGATAATGGTACGGAAACCTTCATGCGCGAGTCCGACTCGCACTTGGCCGGTTTTTTTGTAACTTTAATTAAACAGACGTACTTATGTCAGAGATGTCAGCCCTTGCCAGTCAGTCTGACATTCATCCTTCATGAATGGCGTTGAATGTGTAATGCAAAAATCTAAATTAATTTTATAACTAAATTAATTTTAATTTAGTTTTACACATGAATGAATCAAAATTCTTTCGCCTTAAATTATGAGTAGGAATTTATAGTAAGGAAAAATTATCGTTTAAGAAGAGAAATTCAAAATGGGAGGGAAGAAGAAACGCGAAGAAAGGTTCAAATGCGATGAGGTCAATGGAGAAGAGTTCCATGCACAGATCGAGGAAGTCTTCGGGTATAACTGGTGGGATGTGTTCTGCTTTCCATACATTCTCGGAGCCAGACTATGGGACTGTTGTATATCGCTATGTGCTGGGACAAACCAGTGTCTTGTCTATTGGATGATGATACAATGGCTTGTCTGCAAAGTCACGAAACTAACAACACCAGACCCCATCATCTTCCCGTACTATTTTAACGTGTTTTGTCAAGTTATACTTTTAACACTGATCTTCTTTATGATTTGGAGATCGATCGGTACATCGGTTATTATACCGTATTTCAAAGCTTATTACGAAGCATGGATGGAGGATGTAAAGAAACCGTCTCAGCCAAACGTAACAAGATTATCCTTCAGAAGGTACTGTTTTAGAAAAGGTGAAATTTTTGATACACCATATGAAAATTCGTTTAAACCCTTGAAGAATGGTCCGATAACAATAGTGTCGCTTTTCGTAGAAGTTTTTATGTACGATATTCTGAGATAATACACAAGCTTCAACCATTTATTCATACTTTGATTTCAATGATATTATCCACCAAGAACGGCACGTTCATACGAGACGAATTTGTTCCCTATCCAGAAGCCACGATGTTATATATACTTATACTTACTAGTTATGCCCGCGGCTTTGCTCCCGTCCAACCTACCTACCTACCTACAGGGCAGATTACCTACCTACCCTGCCTACCAACCTACTCTAACTAACAAATGTAGTAAAAAAAAAAAAGGTGCCTCACATTACGGCGGCCAAAATCCGCCATTTTTCATTTTCCAATTTTATTGTAGGCAGTGACACTCGCAGGGTTAAGAATCATCAAAACCGGCCGAATCGTTTGACGTAAGAATCATCAAAATCGGCCAACGCGTTTGGTCTCTAGAACGCCACATAGGAACAAACATACATACATACATCATACATAGACTGATAAACACCTTACCCTCCTTCGGCAGTCGGGTAAAAAATAAAAGGCCCGTTTTGACAGCTATATAAATACTTAATAATAATTAAACTAGATGCTTGCGAAAAATACTCGTTGTTATAGTGTATGGGTAACATGGTAATTAATGAGGATTATGAATTTGATTTTTCAATTTCTTACGTAGAAAGTTATCGCGGCATGTTAAATGTGAAACTTTAACGGGCTTCTTAGATTGTGACGACTATACCTACTTACTCTACCTTCAAACCTACCCTACATACCTGCCTAACCTCCCACGTCAATATTTTTTATTTTTAAACCTTCCCTGTTTGTAATTCGGGCGAACAAAACAAAAAAGAATGATTGAAATCGGTCCAGCCGTATTTGTATTTTAGCGAGACAGCAATTGATTTTTATATATATAGATTAGTCTATGGATGTTATAGCAAAATACGCCCCGTTTATTTAACAACTAGCTGTGCCCGCGGCTTCCTCCCGTTAACTGCCTATCCTACCCTACTTACCTACCTACCTACCTTACTTACCTTTTTAGCTACCTAGATCGAGCGTTCACTGCACAGAATGCTACTATACTCTAGGGAGAAAAAGATCGATTTCATACAAAAAAGTAAGGACAGATTTGCTGCGCGCCATCTAGTAGCACTCCAGAACACCACACCGAAACGAAAACGTGAAATATAAAAAATCTTTATTTTCAAAAAAAAAACTACCGGCTTCCAAATAACTTTCTTTTTGGTAGTCGGTGTCTTTGGTAGGTACCATTTTTTTTGTTATGAATTCTTCGTCGACTTTATTTGGTTTAGTTCGTTTTTATTTGGTCGATTGTATTCTTTTTTTAAAAAGTTATTTATTTTTCACTTTTTAGCTATACCTACCTAATAGGCAAGTTCTTTAGTAAGGATAAAATGTCACCAATTTGGGAACATACTCTTACAAAAAAAGAATTTTCAAAATCGGTCCACAATTGACGGAGATATCGGTGAACATAAACAAAAAATACAATGTCGAACATAGAACTCCTTTTAGGAAAGTCGGTTAAATAATACCTATCTATATCTGGGACTCGAACCACTCGGTAATTAAGAATATTGCACGCATATCAACACCATTATTGACATTAGTAGTATGAATGAAGACCTAAAATTTCTTAAAACGTGTTTTTTTAGTCTCGTGCATCAAGTCACAGAGAAACTTTGCATTAGGTCCCGAATTATTATTTTTACTCTAGCCACACTTGTGAAGGTATATCGTTGATTCAACATAGAAAGTTGGCGGGCGCGATATAGGTACTCCGGGTGGTAGGGACCCCAATTACCAACCAATTTATTTTCTATGGTCTTTTTTCCGCGGAAAATCTTAACAGCGCTATTCAGAAAATGACGCGAAATGCTCAACGCCATCTATCGAATATGGAGTTCAACAGTCCGAGTATCTGAAATGCGTGTCGCGATATTTTATTTCTTGAACACTTTAAATTCATCTAACTTTTGTAAGAATGAACCGATTACGATGAAACTAAAATTTAATTATACCTCAAGTTACGCACAATTTTTATGTATAATAGTTATCTACATTGGTTTCTTCATTTTACGTGATGCGTGCACAAATAAACAGACAAACAGATAAACAAACAAAAATTCCAAAAATGCTAGAAATGGGTTCTGTTGGTTCTTCTTTAACATCCTGACTATTTTTTTTTTTTAATATTTTCGATGTACAATAACGATTTTCTACAGATTTATTATATGTATTGATGATGATATTGATGATTAAGATTTAAATGAAAAAAACCGGCTAAGTGCGAGTCAGACTCGCGCACGAAGGGTTCCATTATCGCAAAAAACGGCGAAAAAACATGTTTGTTGTATGGGAGCCCCACTTAAATATTTATTTTATTATGTTTTTAGTATTTGTTGTTATAGCGGCAACAAAAATACATCATCTGTGAAAATTTCAACTGTCTAGGTATCACGGTTCATGAGATACAGCCTGGTGATAGACAGACAGAGGGTCAGTCAGTGGCGTCTTTAGCCCATGTGCAATCATTACCCTGGCGCCCTATATTAAGCGCGCGGTTAAAATGGAATAACAATTATAAAAAAACCGAGGAAAGTAGCACCAATCTTTCTTTTGCTAAAATGGTTTTCTTCCAGTTATTAACATCCGAAAAAAATTAAAAAAAAACTCTTCATCTTTAACCCATTTAGAAAAAAGTCTGTGAAATTCTCCATCTTGTTTTCTATCCTTACTTACTGAGCGCACCCAGTATTTCCTTTTCCGTCTTGATCGACCACAAAATTAATTATTCGTTTTCCGATGAAGAACTATCGTCAAAAAACATGGTGACAATAGTGGTACCGCGTAAAACGTCCAACCGCGTGGGATTCGTAAGCAACTGCATGCTCGAACTTAAACTGACCTCATGAACGATAGACCGCGTGAACGCTCTGTCGGATAGAACCCTAATTACGAACTCACGTCAAACCTACAGGGTTCAGTATCAATTGGAAACATTTGACAGATTTAGCAAACTTAATGCGAGGCCCACTGTACACGAGTAAAAAGTATTTTGAGGAAGAAAGAGAGACAAGAATAACAAATCTTACATAATAGGTATATTTTAATCAAAAGAAAAGCCGATTTATATCATATTTACATGTTTACTCATATATAATATTTAATCTATTGTGTTAAGACTTACTTACTTCGCAAAATTACGTGTAGCGGTAGAACACAAAGTGCGGCCACGCGCCACGCGTACACACGCTTTTGAGAACTGCCGCGCGTGTGACGTTCGTCCAATGGCAATTTGAACTTTATTTTTAATTCTTAACAGACGAATTAATAATAATAATAATAATATAATAATAATAATGTTTATTTTACAAAAAATTGTACATTTTTCTTTACAGGTAAAGTGCTTAATCTATACTTAAAGTACACAAAAGTATTAATTCGGGATTTGCAATATAATTGTCGGCGTGTTTTCAAACGAATTAAAACAGGTGCCTTTGGTAGCGATGCGACACTCCCTACTACACCAATATAATCTGTAATTATCTATTTTTAAGTTTATTTAATTTTGAAATAAAAGTTACTATTGCAAAAGTCGCTCGTGGCGCGCCTTAATTTGCTGTAATTCGACATTTATAAGAATAGCTCCAGATGCCATACAAAATGTTAGCAAACCGGAGCTCTTTTTACGTGGGTCATTGAAAGAGCCGTGGCCGGAAGGCGCGAGTGACGCTTGGCGCCCCCAGGGGCGCTGCGCCCGTGTGCCACGCACACCCTACACTATAGGTAAAGCCATCCCTGCGGACAGTGGAGTCTTAGCAATAGGGTCCCGTTTTTACCCTTTGGGTACGGAACCCTAAAATACAAAGAAATGCACGGCGCGCAATATTGGAACGGGCGGCGCGAGGTGACATTCCACTCCTAAGACACAGAACAATAATACTCCACGCACCACGACCCAAGATGACCCACTGACCCATTCATATGCGGTGCAGTTTTCATAACCGCGTGGCATCCGCGTGGTTACATGATTTCGATTAATTATTAAAGTAGCTCATACCATAGGCTGCGAAAGTGTGAAGTTTTCATTTTTTTGTAATTTATTTGGCACTTTAACATACATTTTCTACCATAAAAATAATATTTCACCTCTATAAAGGTATTATAAAACTATATTTTAAAATTTACCTTACCGTTTCGACCGGATTAAAAACACTTTACGTATGATGTAATGATCTATACTAATCTTACAAAGTCACATCAATTCATTTCCGGATGGAATCGATCAATCGAACAGTTGTCAATAGCTATGCTGGTCGGTTCGTTCGCATCAGAGAGTCCACAAAATACTCCACAGAGTACGGAACCGCCACTCGCGGTGGGTAGAGGCAGAACATCTGATAAAGTTCGTGTTGCTAAAGTGTTTTGCACGCACTGTGGCTGTCATTGGCCGTCAGTCAAACAAAGCCGTAAGTATAGTTTGTCAGTTTGTACCAGTTGACTCCTTAATCTGTGATTTAGTAATTGAGAAATTCGTATTTGTTTAGTAATGGTATTTGATTCAGGCGATACGAAAAATGTACAGAAAAGCATTTTCTACTTACCCCACTGTGCCCTGGCGTTTTGGAAGATTATAAAAAAATACTATAGCAATATTACCACTGACGTTTTCGGATTGACATTGACAGATAACAGATGGTAGAAAAGAATTCCTTTACATCAGTCACCCCGAAAATGGCGAGAAGTGTGTAATGTCGACACTATTTTTAATTTCTAAATTAAATCTGAGATTTAATTTAAAGCGAAAATCGTTTGCTCTTACCACAAAAATCGTGTATAACGTTTAAGTAAATACCAGCATATCAAAACGCTCTACTGGTAAGTAAAAATATTTAATTCGAATATTATGAAAAAGTGAAATTTTAGAGGCAACTTTGGCAGTGTATTTATTCAATTAATTTGAATAATAAAGAGAGATCTCGACTACGATCGATTCTGATACTATTCATGTACGTTTATCAGTGGTTAGATGCATGTATTCAGTTCTTTTTCACTCTGAAATGAATGAAAAATTACATTGTTCGTAGTCAGTAGTTTACATAAAGGATTGCGTGCTGCTCTAGAGCAATCAGTTTAAAATGAGCATAAGAACGTTCTAACGTGCAGAAAAATAGTGTGTTCCGCCGGCGAATATTATCACGTAAGTTTTGATTACAGAAAATAGGTTTTGGGTGTTGATAAATAATAAGTATGTGTATAAACTTTAGTGACCTACTAACGGCGCCGAAGATACTTGACACAGCTGACACACTTTCTAGATCATAGACAACTTAATGCCTAATGTGTTTTTCTTAAATTAAGCAAAGGAAACTGGAATAGAAAGTGTTGTAGGAATAATTACTTAAATGGTTTTAGAAATTAGGCAATTTAAATAAATGGTTTGACATGTTTTTGCAAAACAAACATAACATTTACTGATTGGATTAATTCAAATGATGTTAAATAGAAAATTTTTGTATATACTGCAAAATCTCTTCCTACATACAACCAAAAACACTGTAAAATTAAAATAATTTACACAGTTACTGTGATGCCTAGAGAATAGGAAACACTTACCATTTCCCTTAGATAATCACTTTTGTAAGACATAATTAGACAACACTGTATCTTTAATTACTCACACAGGATTCCAACTAGAATCCTGTTTGCAAGGTAGAATGAAATCTATGTCCTATACCAGACTATAATCTATCCCTGTGCCAAATTTCATCCGATTTGAATGGCATTTGGTGTTTAGCGGTTCTGGCGTGATAGAGTAACAAACATACATCCATCCAAACTTTTGCATTTATACTATTAGTAAGATTTCATGTCTCGTTGGAGCAAAGGCTTCCCTAAAGTCCTTTGAGATACTCCTCTCCTATGCTGTCTGGAACTAGCCATTAGGCTTTTACATTGTGTAAATTATCTCATCACCATTATCTACATATTGTTTTTTTTTTGAAAAGATAGATTTGTTTGTAATGGTTAAACTCAAAATCTATTTAACCGATTTTGAAATTTTTTTAAAGTATAGAGCTACATTATGCCTGAGTTCCAAAGGCAATTTTTTTTATCCCGAAAACAGGTGCTGTGGAGTGATCCACGGTAGCGAAGCTGCGAGGAAATGCTAGTTTTTAATATACTGAAGGAAAACATTGTGAGGAAATCGGTATGATGTAGAACCAAAAATGGAAGGCATTGTGATAACCACCAATGCAAAAACTAAAGCATAAGTACTATTTCAAAGAGTATTTTTTTGTAAAATTCATAATCATAATAATCTCCTAGAAAGCAGTATTTTTTTATTTATTTATTATTACAAAATATAATATATAGTATGTAAGGATTGTAGCAAGTGGCGAGCTATAGTTTCGGCCTACCCCATAGTGACTTCTATTCTATATTTTTATATGGCAAGTAAAGCTGATGTAATCAACTATTCTGCCAATGTCTAAAGTAAACTAGACGAGCAAATATTTTTTTTAGTAATTAAAAGAGAATGAACTGTAGTCACAAACAAAATTCTTCAATCGATACAGTAATAAAAGAATAATTATCATGTTTTTTATCTAACTTTACCCATGGGTACACTCCTCGGTCCATTTTATTGCGATTTAAAGTGGCCAATGCAACTCTGCACTGGTATAGCTGTCTATCATTGAAAAATGTACCTGCCAAGCAACAGATTTTGAGGACATTGAGGCCAGCCTTTCCACCGCTCTTTCAGACCTCAGCCATTATTAAGCAAACAACGCATTAAAAACAAATCCCTCAAAAACACAGTCGTGCGCCTTCCACCTTCGTAATAGACAAGCGGGCCGAACACTCAACATCTCGTGGCGACCGTGGGGGTGCCAATCACCCATAGTGCCGACCCTAAATACCTTGGTATCACTGAATCCCTCAACTTCAAGAAAAATTGCAAGAATGTTTGGCAGTAGGTGAATGCTAGGAATAGTCTTCTTCGTCTTTTTCCCATGGGGGTAGGCAGATACTACAGAACGCCACCTACTACGATATAAACGATCCTTAGGGTGATTACGCACTGCATCCGATCTTTATCCGAATCCGAGATCCGAGTTCCATCCGAATTGGAAATGTACTGATTTCAGGTGGACGGAGTTCGGGTATAGTGCGTAACCTCCCCACACAAGAAGTACTACGGCTACTTCGGACCGATATATCCCGAATATATTCGAATTATTAGTAGGTTTCTCTTTTTTTATTGGTATTTATTTTATTTGTATATGTGTATTATTACATTTTCGTATACAAGTTGTTATTTTTATATATTTTTTGTACCCGTTCACAACGTTGTCCATTTTTAAACCAAAGGTTGACTGGTAGAGAATGCCTTGTGGCATTAAGTCCGCCTATGTACCACTATTGTACATGAAGTATAAATAAATAAATAAATATCTCGGATTTGGATCAGATGCATTGCTCAACCGTTCTTTTGCTTCGTTTATGTTTCGTAATAAAAGTTTAATGTAATTAACTATTAAATGATTCGTTATCGTGTTTGGTAACTGAATTAGCGTGTGCATGAGCTTGGATTTAGTTATAATTTGGGATCTTGAACTGACTAGATTTATTTGAACTTGATCTGCAAAGGTCGGTCGTACTAGCACGAATATGTAGCAGATTTATATTAGTATTTTGTTTTTAACCGACTTACCAAAATCATTTTAATTTGGTGAAGATCTGATGAAGAACTTCGGAGATATACAATAGCATTCTTCAATAAATGACGGCAAATCTCTCGGAACTGCTGCAATCGCATGTTTATTGATTATACCATTTCATAACATAACATCACACCAGTACACTCTAATGGGGTACGCAGATGTGTACTGTTCACCTTGGTACACTCTCATGTCACGGGTTATGTTCAAGACTCATGGTATTCGAGTTATTTATTCTGGCATTATAGGCACCTTACTAAAGGTAAGTTGCCTATTACAGTCCGTCAAATCTAAGAAGTCCGATGACGTTTCTCATTTAACTTGCCGTGATAACTTTGTATGAAAGTTTACGAATAATCAAATTCATAATCCTAATTAATTACTATGCTGCCTATACACTATAACAACGAGTATCATTCGTAAGCATCAACTTAAGTTTATACAACGTATTTTTATAGCTGTCAAACGGTACTTCTTAGATTTGACGGACTGTAGGTACAACTAAAAAGTGGAAAATAAAAAACCTTTTTAAGAAGTCTGTGTCTTTGGTAGTTACAATTTTTTTCGGACACCGACTTCCAAAAATAAAGTTATTTTTCACTTTGTAGTGCTTTTATTTGGAAGTCGGTAGTATTTTTTTGTAAAAAAGTGTTTTTATCAACCTATACTAAGTGCTGTGCAAAGGATCTCCCCCATAACCTTCTATTCTGCCCGATGTGTAGCCTTCTGCCCCCAATCTGGTGTAAACGTCTTTTTGTCTTATATACCAGCATTTATTTCCTAGGCCTCCTTGGTCGACGCCCGAAACATAAGATTATCATCCTTTAGGCATTTGTCCCACCACCGGCGACGAAACGATTGGCTATCGAATATTATCTCGCTGAAAAACGTACCAAAGAAGATCCCGTGTCAATAAAAGAGAAGACACACATATATTAAAAGTTGATCGCTGGCAGCGAGCTGGACACTGCCGGCGAGTACTCTCTCGTCTCGTATCTTATTCCTTATATATTTTATGTTCCGTTTCCGTTAATGTGTCCGTGGCATCAACAGTGGGTCCTATCAGAATATCAGCGCAGCAATGTTTTCTTTTTAATATCGTTGCACATGCTGAGATGGGAGCCTTTTTGGTCTCGCACGGGGTTATTTTTTTTTATTATTATTATTGGTTGTGTTTTGCTTATCTCGTGTCTCCTGTGCGGGTCACAAATAAATATTTTTACTTTCTTTTTTCTTTCCTTCTTACTCGTCTCGACAGAAGTTTGTCGCAGCGATAAGAGCTATCAAAGATACTACCTAATCGCTCGGCAATGCTCGTTTGGCGGTCAGGACTCATGCCGAGGAACCTACCAACCAACCCGTGCAGGACTGACCGCCCGAGCGAGTGCTGCGAGATGGCTGCGAGTAATCGCCCGTCGTACAAAAATATTCGCTCATAGCGGAGCAGTAAAACTATCCTGCCTTAGCTAATATGGTGTACCGTGTACCATAATGAACATTACATTCTATATGTGCTAACACCGTTCTATAATGTTGCCACTACTGGGACACGGGTCTCCTCATTGTCATCTGCGAGTGAACCATAATCCACAACGCAAACTCAGTGCGGGTTAGTGGATGTCACATGAGATGTCTTTTTTCTGGTACTAGATCATAGACAGAACCACAACCGGTTTTCATTCCCCAAGGTTCTTTCCATTGGAAACTTCTCAGTAGCAGTCCGTCGTCTTGATTTGTGCCAGGTAATAATCTGAATAACCCGGGACCCGCAAATTATCATCATCCTCCTATCCTTATCCCAATGATGTCGGCAAAAAGTATGGAAGCGCATTATCGCAACGCTAAAAATGAGTGTACTATTTTCGGCATACCCCTTCGGCCCTTCCTATTAGTGACTAATTTAACTTCTACAAAAACTGGCCATTTGTGTTTTGGGAGAGTGAGACTGCACTTTTGAACCTTGACTGTACAGCCTGTGTGTTATGTATAGTTCAAGAAGTATGTATATGTATAGCTCATACATATCATATGGACTGTATTCGGTTTTCCCCGAATCGCAACTGCCAAAGAATCGACGTCAGTCCATTCAGTTTGCGGAAATGTCGTATTGTTTAAATTTATGCAGTTTACGCCGTATAGGCACCAAGTATCGTCCTTGAGTCGGTTACCTATGTGAATTTATTTACAGAATCTCCATTAATTTGGGACATAGGGTCGGCTCACACCGAGATGCGACGCAACGCGTCACGCGATGCTAACCGGTCTTTTTAACCGACTTACCAAAAAGGAAGGGGTTCTAGGTTCGACTTTATGTATGGTTTTTCATTTTTTTATGTTCACCGATATCTCCGACAATTGTCGACCGATTTTGAAAATTCTTTTTCTTTGAAGGAGTATGTTTCGTCCCACTTCAATTTAGTGAAGATTTGATGAAGAAGTTCGAAGCTATACAAAAGAATTCTTCAATAAATAACGGCAAATCTCTAGGAATTGCTGCAATCGCATGTCTGTTTATTGTTTATACCATTTCATAACATAAAATCACGCCAGTACGCTTTTGAGGGGTACGCAGATCTCTCATTTCACCCGTTATGTTCAAGTTTCATGGTATTCGGCTAATCTATTCTGGCGTTAAGGTAACTTACTAAACAACTTGCCTATTAGGTAGGTGCAACTAAAAAGTGAAAAATAAAAAAACTTTACCAAAAAAAATACTACCGACTTCCAAATAAGAAAACTACAAAGTTAAAAATAACTTTATTTTTGGAAGTCGGTGTCCGTAACGCAAAAAAAATAGTACCTACGAAAGACACCGACTGAATGAGTATTTTTTTGTACAAAGTTTTTTCTTTTATCTAATACCTTTAAACGAGCAATTCTTGTATATACGTTGTAAAATCTCGGAAACGGCTCCAACGATTTTCATGAAATTTTGTTTCGGGGGCGATAAAACGATCTAGCTAGGTTTAATTTTTAACACAAACACAAATCTTCCTATTAGAGAAAATTGTATGAAATCCCGTTGCGTGGTTTAAAATAAGTAAGCGTTACAGACAGAGTAGGCAGCGACTTTGTTGCTACTGTTTGGAGAATTAATGCTCGTGGCTTCTCCGTACAAGAACAGAAAGGCCTTTTCAGTGAGACAATAACAAGCTGGTAATATGTAAGAGATTGAACAATATTTACTACAAATAATTCTTTTTTACATAAAGATCTTTCACTGAGATGTGTTAATAAAGTGCTATTTAAAAAAAGGCACGCAGCGTCGCGTCGCTTCTTGGTGTGAGCTGACCCTGACGGTGGGTCGTGATTTTTATTGATGTAGTATTTATAGTGCTTGAAGACAGATGATAGCAATAAATTTTATGTCCGCCATTTATCACAAAAGTCCTTGAACACTACGGGTCTTCCCCTCCATCATCTGCGTTTTTGCAGCAATATCTTTCACAGTATGTCTTTTTACCCGACTGCCGAAGGAGAGTAATGATTGTACCGGTCTACGTATGTATGTGTGTTTCTATGTGTTGTTCTAGAGATCAAAAGCGTTGGCCGATTTTGATGATTCTTACGTCAATCAATTCGTCTATTGCAAGTGTCACTGGCTATATTAAAATTAGAAAATAGAAATAGGTGCCATTTTGTGGAGTCTAATATTATTGTCTTCCAAGCGCATCGTGTGGAGTATCAAAATAAAGGGTTTTAAGAGGTGATTACAAAAATATATAAATGTACCTAACACTTAAATAATTAAATGTACCTAATTCGAAAACAAAAATGTTGACTAAAAAGTTTTTAATATAAAAAGATAATTCAAAAAACCCGACTGCTTAAGAAGCGAACTAAAAAGACGTAAATGAGCAGTCGGGTTTTTGATTTTTTTAATAAAAACAATTTTCTCCAAAATTTTCATTGCCAAGCCTGTCAAAAATAGGCCAAGGACATGGCGAGAATACTCGTATCAAAGCTCTCAGGGTACTTGAAACTTTTTAAAAGATCCATTACGAATCTAAAGGCAGGGAGTATGTAAGCAATTTAAACATCGTCCCTATTCACAGAAGTTTTAGGAGATATTAAAACTTTTTCCTAATGAGTATGATTTTTGTAATTTTTGACGAAATGAGATAATCCGGTCTTCTTACTACATTACTACATTTTTAGGGTTCCGTACCCAAAGGGTAAAAACGGGACCGTATTACGAAGACTCCGCGGTCCGTTTGTCTATCACCAGGCTGTATCTCATGAACCGTGATAGCTAGACAGTTGAAATGTTCACAGATGATGTATTTCTATTGGCGCTGTAACAACAAATACTAAAAACAGAATAAAATTAATACTTTACTGGAGCTCCCATAAAACAAACTTGATTTTATTGCCGTTTTTTGCGATATTGGTACGGAACCCTTCGTGCGCGAGTCCGCCTCGCACATGGCCGGTTTTATAGAAGGATGCGTGCTATAGATTCGAGAGTGGTGTACACACAGTACAACCTTGCAGCATAGCTGCATAGCACATCCCTAGTGGCAAATCAGCCCTAGCATCGCAGAATATCATACTAATCTACTCACTACAAAATAACTTGAATTTTAGTATTTAATTCGTAATTATTAAAAATCAAAAGCAAAATAGTTTATTTCAAATAAACCTTAGGGGTACTTTTGAATTGCCAAACAAAAAAAATATATGTGACTAGTTGCAAATTCGCAAGCGTCAGTAGATCTCAATGGAGAAGAATTTGCAAGAAACTCCACGGACACTCTTTTCCATCAGTTTCAATTACAAGTTTTTGGTTACATCATTCTTGTTGAAAAAAATACATAATATATGTGAGAACGATGCAAAAAGACGTGCACGTAAAAGCTTCTAGAGTAACAAACAATTTTAACATAAAAATGCTAATATTAAAATTGGGACAATGACTTCGATAAGAATACGGCGAAAACCCGGTTCCTTTTAATAGATACCTACTTATCTTAATGATAGACCAGATAAAACATTTGCATGTAATATAAACATGAATGAAATTAGACTGAATGTGGACTTAGTTATTAAATCTAATACTTTTAAACGAGCAATTCTTGTATAATCTGAATCTCGGAAACGGCTCCAACGATTTTCATGAAATTTAGTAGGCACGAGGTTTCGGGGGCGACAAATCGATCTAGCTAGATTTTTTCGATTTTCACCAGAGCAGAACTCGGTCGCCCAGGTACTTAATATTTTAATCGTAACCGCGATTAAATGGCAGAGAGCAGTGGTGACCCAATGCTATCGGCCGCGTCTTACAAGTTGTAGGTCATAGGTTCGGACCCAGGCAGGCGCTTTACTTTGTGTAAATTATTTCATCACCACTGCTCTCAAAACGGTGAAGGAAAACATCTTGAGGAAACCGTCATATCGTAGAACCAAAGAATCGAAGACACGACATCCACCAAAATGCACTGGGCCCGCGTGGTGTATTACGGCCCATTCCCTCTCATAGAGTCCCAGCAATGGGAGAATTATTAGGCTAATGATGATAATGAAGCACGATCAAGTATAGTCCGATCAAAAGTAATCAAATGATTGAATATTGGTCAATTAATACCAACATTGGCCATAAGTTCTGGCTATGGCTTGTTTAATAGAGATATAGAGCAATCACTAATAGTCAATTTGATTAAGCAGATTAAACGATTTTTAATAACAAGTCAATAATTAACGAGAGGACTACATCTATACCAATATTATAAAAAGGAAAGATTTTTTTGTTTGTTTGTACCGAATAGGCTCCGAAACTACTGGAAAGATTTAAAAAAATCTTTCACCTATGTAAAGCTACATCACACACATAACATAGGCAATAATTTATTATCAAAAAAAATTGAAATCTTTATGAAAATTGCAATAATGTAACTCAAAGTAACTAATTTTTTCCTATAAAATTCATTATTTGGCGTGCGCTGAGAAAACTATTGATGATACTTAAAAATGATGTACTACATGATTTAAGTACTCATTATTACCTACACAAAAGTCTACGAGAGAATATATCTCACTATCATAGTTAAGTCACAATAGCAGCTTTTGTGTTCTACAATTTTATTAGATCGCCGGTAGAAACAAAGTTGGTTACATTCGTATTGTGTAGTGTTATATATAATAGTTTAACAAATTGGTTGGTAGTTAGGGTACGGTAGGTATGTAGGGTAGATAGGTTGATCGGTAGGGCAGGTGAGTAGGTCTGTGGGTAGGGTAGATAGGTAGGTGCTAGGTAGTAGTTGACGGGAGCGAAGCCGTGGGGGTGAGCTAGTTTTCTGATAAAATCCAGCCACGAAGACGTTACACAAAGTTTAAAGGGTTGAGTTAGCGCAGTTATCATCATCAGCCTTTAGCTGCAGTCCACTGCTGGACATATACCTCTACAAACGAACGCCATTTGTCTCGATTTTCAGCAATCCTCACCCAGTTGCTACCCTGCAAAGAATGTTGCTCCACCTACCTTGAAGGCGTCCCAGCTTCGTGGGCTAGCGTATCTGGTCCAAACTATAAGAAACATATTTTTACTAGCGACCCGCCCCGGCTTCGCCCGTAACAAATTATACACAAAAACCTTCCTCGTTTCTCGCTATTTCTATTGGTGAAAACCGCATGAAAATGCGTTCAGTACTTTTTGAGTTTATCGCGTACAAACGCGGCGTAAAGTGGTAGCTTTTTTAACGTAATCACTACATATTATAAAATTAACTCCCCACTTTATTTTATAATTTGTAGTGATTACGTTCAATTAAATTGTTAATAAATAATCAGACTAACTCTTTACAATCACTGCTTATTGCGCGATCACAACTGAATATGAACATAGTTATGACATTTGCAATGAACAGTCAACAAATATTTTTGGTAGAAAGAAGTTTCTGCCCATACCCTTAACCAAATGTAGATCTTTGATATTCACAGTTGGGTAACTATTGGCTTTTTTACGAAACCCAGTCGCTACAAATCGATAGAACACGTTTCAAGGACAATGTTATAGAAAACATTGATTTTTTTCGTCCACTAACTAAACCATAATATTCGTTTATGCTGTATACCTAAAGTACAGTACAACTATTTTCTTAATGTCCCTCAGCAATCATCGCATTTCCGAATACAAACGAATGCTAATTTCCATGTCCATCAATTATTACATTTGTCGTGTATTTGAATTCAGAACTAAGTACTTTATTGTTGTTTTTTTTTTATTTCCGTGTGAAATATATAGAGATGTAAAAATAGCAGCTTTAGCAGCTTTCCTCCCATTTTGAAAATAATTTACGTTATGTTAATGTGTATTAACAAATCTATATTCTTCCAAGTTGATTGAGAGCGTCCGGTCTGCACCAAATGCAAAGTGCAAAAGGCAACTGATAGAAATCCGACGACTGACGAAAAACGAAGTTTGCCGAGGGACATTAATAGAGATTAATTTTGGACTATACAATAAGATGCCTATGCAAATAGTGGTATGAAAGAGGGTATGAATGAAAGGGCGTCAGTGATAGCATGACGGTTGACAGGATACCAGGATGAAACCCAGCCCAGTGGTAATGCCGGCGACTTACGTGTCGTAGGTCGTGGGGTCGAACCCAGGCAGGCGCTTTTTTTTTTGTGTAAATTATTTCATCACCACTGCTCTTAAAACGGTGAAGGAAAACATCGTGAGGAAATCGGCATGTCTTAGAACTAAAAATTCGAAGACATGTGATATCCACCAACCCGCACTGGGCTCAGCTCTCACAGAGAGGAAGCTTGTATCTTAGCAGTGGGAAAGTAAATGAAAAAATTAATATAAACATTCGAATTGAGAACCGCCTCCTTGTTGGGAAGTCGGGTAAAAGATGTGGTAGAAAGATGTTCTTCAGAATGATCGGTGTTGTTGTTGGAGCCAGATGTCATTGATTTCTTTTATTTTATAAATCGACATTCCTAGAGGCTTCTTTCGGTAAGACTGGAAGCTGACCTCAACAGATGTGTCAAAAAGCTAGGCATATAATTATAGAAGCTTCTTTAAATTGCCATTAATTGTCACCCGAGGTATGACTCGCAACTTAGAGAAGAACTACTTCAAGTATACCTATCCGGATAAAAAATAACCAACTTTTGTTCAAGCTCTGTTCCATAATATTATTAAACTAGCTGTCCCACGCGGCTTCGCTCTCGTCAACTAGCTACCTACCTACCCTATATACATGATTGTTGCGTAAATTAAACCATTTACGCAGCGCACGCAACGGAAGGTCTCAAAAAGTAATAATTTTGCCCGTTTTTGCAACATTTTTCATTTATACTCTGCTCCTATTGGTCGTAGCGTGATGTTATACAGCCTATAACCTTCCTCGATAAATGAACTATCCGACACAAAAAGAATTTTTCAATTCCAACCAGTAGTTCCTGAGATTAGCGCGTTCAAACAAACAAATAAACTCTTCAGCTTTATAATATTAGTATAGATTTATTTTAGTGCCGGCTTTTGAAATTAAGTATTTGGAGTAAAGAACGTGTCAATGCCAAATTTTGCCAGCTTTTCAGGGTAAAGTAGAGTTTGACAAATATTTATATTCCCCAATAGTTAACGCGGTACTGGCCGTGCGCCCGCTCGGTGCCAGAATATCAATATTGAAGCTCTTTTCGGACAGTTTTGTTTCAAAATATTTTTTGATTTACATATCCCATAAGTTAAGAAGAAATTCTATCCATCAATTTTCTTGTGTAAATATTTTTTTCACACTTTCGGTATGGATACCTTAGCGATCGTTACCGCAACAAATACGAAGGGAATGCCTTTGAAAATTTGCCAGCTCAAATTGCAAAACCTTACGATAAGCCTAAACATACAAGATATTGCGCATATATTTGAATTATTAAAAATTTAACAAGAAGTAATTTCAATAATACCATGTTATTGCACCGTGTAAAATTAAACACGTGGTAAATTATTTTATTCGGCGCATAATGGCTAGAAAAACTGCTACAAATTCGACGCATATTATACTCCTTGAGAATTGTTTAGTTGGCTGTCAGAACTCGCGAAAAATCCTTGGTGATGTTGGACTGTTGTTCATGTACATCTTTGACAGCGGCATACTTCGTCTAACAGACAAGACAGACAAAACATTCAGTCAGCATATTTAGGTAGGCACTTCCCTGAGTAAAGTGAAACTGTTCCGGCTGCCATTTTTAGATCTTTGAGAGTCGTTACGGGCAGTTAGAGGCCAGAAAATGTGGCAACCGTCTTGCCAAGGAGATCGCTTCATGTAAAAACGTATTCTTAAAAAAAACCGACTTCAAAAACAAAACAGTAAAAAGAACAAAACAACGTTCGTTTCGGCAGTCGGTGACTTTCGTACATCGACTTCTGAAACGAAAGTTATTTTGCACTTTTTAGTGTTTTATTTTTGAAGTCGGTTCATTTTTTTGCGCAAAAGTATTAATTTCTCTCTTTTTAGTTTTGATTCACAATCACTACAAATTGAGTAAGTACCATAGTAAGGTACCTAAAGGATTGACAAAATACCAATAATAACTCAATTTACACATTATTGCTGTTTTTCGTTAAAGCGTTCGGTTGTTTTTTCCTTATCTAGAAAGCTGTCTAACCGATTTTAATGAAACTTGCACTATGATCTAAGTTAAAAGATACTTAATCCAATAAAAAAAGACATGTTTCGGTTACTAGTTTCGGAGAAATGCGTGGACAAACATAGCGGGCGCACGGTTGGCGCAGTGTTTGAGCGATTGACTGCTGTGCTGCGTGTCGCGGGTTCGATTGCCGCACGGAACAAATATTTGTATGTCCTACAGACAGTTGTCCGGCTCTGGGTGTTTGTGGATGTGAGTTTATATGTTTGTAAACGCACCCACGATACAGGAAGAAATTCCTAGTGTGTGGCATCGTTTTAAAAAAATAAAATACATAGATACAAAATACAAACGTACATATACTTATGAAATTTGGCACACGTGTTTAGAAGCCCACATAGAATAACATATGTGAATATTGTGCAGTTCCAACAATATTACATACATATGTGTCGAATTGATTACCAACTCCCTTTTTTTTTAATTCGGTAAAAATAACTTCAATTTCGGAAGTCGGTGTCAAAACACGAAAAAACAAAAACAGGTACACCAACTGCCTGCAATTTGAAGTTAGTTTTCCTTTTTAGTGTTTTTATTTGGAAGTCGGTTGTATTTTTTTTGTAAAAAAGTTTTTTTTCTGAACTAGGCGTCCAAAAATATTGCATGTAGGCCATGTAGTGGAGATGAGAATGTTGAATCGTTTATGTGAATGTATGGTCATGTGTTGAGGATAGATGAAACGCAAATTACTAAAAGAGCTATGAATATAAATTTGGAAGAATGGAGAAGAAGAAGGAGGCCAAAGAAATGATGTGTGAGGAGTGATATGAAAGAAAAGGGAGTCAGTGATAGCGTGAGGGTTGACGACAGGACAGAAAACTAAAAGATTCCTTTGGTGCCGAGCCCAAGTGCCACGTAACAAGGGCAGAAAGATGATGACTTGATTAGGCTTCCAGAAACTATACATAATAAAAAAGCAGTATTTTATGTGCATCATAATGTGTAAATATGCAAACGAGCTTCCGTCCATATTAGAATCACAATAGCTGCATTGTGTTGACTGACGTTAGAGATTTTATCACCGGTTCTCTCGGAATTATTTTGTTTTTCGTCTTAAAATAGAGATAAACTGATACTTATCGTCAATGTTTGTCGGGATTTTTCCACTTTAAGGGCTTTACTAGATCTATTAGCCTAGATTTTATATACGGCCTAGATATACGGTATCAGCTGTAAGATTCTTGGTCGCTGCTTTGTCGCTCTAGCGAAGGATGCTCCTTAAGGTTCCCCTAGTCGGCGGCACGAACTATTTTGTGTGCGAGGTTGAAATGCATACTATCTCATCCGACAACACGTGCGAAAGAGACAGATGCTGTGATGTGCAGTAAAAAGCTAGTTCGCGTACGAATTAGAACTTTTGCAAATTTGTATCGAAATGGATGATGATTTAGGACGAAAACGAGCGCGCGAAATTTTATAAACAGGCCTTTAGGAGTAGATATCATGAAAAAACGACTAAATGTATATTTTTAAAATAAAATTATTTGCATTGTTGAATTACTAATCTATCCCTGTATGGAGGCCGTTTTGCAATTTTCCTTCTTCTTATGGTATTTATTTCCGCCCAAATTTTATAGGCGTACATATAGCGTTTTCGGAATTTTCATCAACATGGCAAGCATTTGCTTTCAGAAAGTATCATTTGGTGAAGTGGAACTATGAAGAAGACCACAGATGGCCATTGGAACTTCTCAATGATAAGTATGTTTTGGGCATCTATAAGATATCTCGAATAAAGCACTGACTGAAGCAAATTTAAATAAATGGTTCTAATGAAAATAGCACCATCGAACTGATCTGGTGATGAAGCCGGAATGTAGGCACCAGAACTCCGTAATAAAACGATTTATCCCAGTCGTGTTTAGGCTTGTTGGAATTGTTATGAGAAGCCATTTGGCTAAAATGATTTTCAAAGTAGATAATGATGTGCAAGGTATCAAAACTAAAAAGAGAAAAATAAAGTTTAAAAAAGCCGCCTTCCAAAACACACTACAAAGCGAAGAATAAGTCGGTGTCAATAGCGAAAAAAATAGGTACCAAAGACACCGGACTTGCGAAAAGAAAGTTATTTTTCGCTTTGTAGTGTTTTGTTTTGGAAGTAGTTTTTTTTTTATGGAGAAATACTAGTATTCCTGCCTCGGTAGTCTACTATTATCCTTACGACGACCTGGACGCACGGGACCGGTCAATGTGGCAATGCCTGTGGGAGGCCGATGTCTAATAGTGGCCGTCTTTCAAAGTCAAAGTCAAATGTATTTATTTCAACTAGGCCACTAAGCGGCACTTTTGAACATTAACAGTTAAAATTCAAAAGTTATAAAAATTGATTCTACTGTACATTCGGCAAAATAGCTTGTTATGGAGAAGAACGCACAAGAAACTCCATACATACTCTTTAAAAAAATAAGTGTTTCACAATATTGAAGTACATAAATTAATAAATTCATATACGTGAGGACGATGCACCTAGCACTACTATACTACATATAGGTATAAAGTATTACAAGCACTAACAGGTAAATTCCTTCACTTAATAAATAGGAACATGGTTCTCACATAGTTACAAATATTGCAAACATACGCAAATTACCTAATTCAACAACAGCGGAACAAAAAAAAGAGTAGAAAAAAAAATAAAGCGTTACTATAATTATGAATATAATACAAATTAACCAGTTTGATTTTGTCTACACTAAAGATTGCCCTATGGAGCAGGACCAGCATGTTTCCAAGCATTCTTATCTTGAATATAATCATCTAATTTGTAATATGCTTGTTAACAAAGTGTGCTTTTAACTATTGTTTTAAATTTTCTTTCATTAGTTTTAATATCTCACTAGGTATTTTGTTATAGAATTTAACACAGTACCCCATGAAAGATGTGTGTACTTTAGCTAATCTATAAGATGGTTGATCTTTCGGCTGGATGATGATAACGACTGTTAATATTAAGGTTATGGGTTTTTCCATCTGGAGTATCTTAGTTTTCCGGAGTCTGGACTGGACAGATGGCAATAGGCCGTTCCCTATCACATGGAACTTAAACATAACTGGCCTATGTGGTTGTAATAACGGTACACCTCTAACTCTCTTCGGGTAAGGCGTGATGTTATGTATACTATACCCTTGAATACGTAGTAACAGGACAAGTTCTCGTTGTGTTTGCGCTGTCACTTAAAATTCTATGTCGTTGACTTTCACCTGCCAATGAAAGTGGCAGTGCTTAACTATATTATAATTCGTGGTCCTTTCCGATGGATGTCAGGGTGCCAATGTGCCAGCTTGCCATCCGTATTCGTTTATATAGGTTATATAGTCATCTGCCCGCGTCTTCGCCTGCATTTGTTGATAAAACGATTCTTATATCCTTCTCCAGGTCTTAGGCTATATCTTTGTAGAATTATTGGTGTGCCCATGTGCCAACTTGTCATCCGTCTTCGCTTATTTAGGTATAAGCTTCTGCCCGCGACTTCGCCTGCGTTTGTTGATAAAACGAGTCCTATAAACTTCTCCAGGTCCTAGGCTATATCTATGTTGAATTTCATTTAGGTCGGCTAAGTGGTTTAGGCAATAAACAAACAGACGGATGGAGTTACTTTTGCATACATAATAAATTATCATGGGTGGATAATATATGGTTCTGGTCAGCCACCTCACGAATATGTATTATTATGTATCCTCTGACAGCAAAGCATGATTTTCTTCTTGTTGACATCTTTTTAGTTCGCGTCTTAAGCAATCGGGTTTTTTGTATTAACTTTTTTATTTAGTTGTATTCATCTAGTAACTAGTTACGAAAATAGTTAGGTATGCAGGAGGTCCAAAAGTTCTACGGGCTTTTTTATTTACAACTTTTTAGATATTGTTTTTAGAATTATGTACATTTAAACATATAAGTGTTATATGTTTTTGTAATCACTTCTTAAAACCTTTATTTTGATACCCCACACGATGGGTTTGGAAGAAAAAAATAATTTAGGCCCCCATAATACGGCGCCCAAAATCCGCCATTTTTCTATTTTCCAATTTTAATCTAGCCAGTGACACTCGCAAAAAATCACACAATAAAAATCATCACAATCGGCCAACGCGTTTGGTCTCTAGAACGCCACATAGGAACAAACATACATACATAGACTGATAAACATATAACCCTCTTTCGGCAGTCGGGTAAAAAGAAATCTTTCTTCTTTGTACTTGATTGATGAGAATTAAAAACCAAACCACCATAGAAGAGAATATTTTAATTGCCGGACGATCACAAAATTTGGCCAGTTTGCTATTTACTTTCCGTAAGTGTATCGGCCATTCAAACTTGATATTCTCGTTCAACCGGTCTAACACATGGTTAATCGATTGTCTAGGAGTAGTTTACTCTGTTGTGACGTAAACCCTGGGTATAGTACATGTGTCTTTTACGATCATGGCCCGTTGACAGCACTATCCATAGTTTAGGATTTCCAGCTTTTGGCTCATTGTTCTAATGACAACGAGAAACAGACTATTTGCATACATTTTTCTATGAATGATATGTTTTATATTTTTAGGGCAGCTTGTGACATCCTGTGGGTTATCTTACTAACTCCGAGTAAGTAGTTCACACGGGTAATTATGAATGAAATAGTTGTTATTTAACCTCGTGTTTACAACTAAATTAGAGTTAGGTTTTTGGTGCAAGTGGGTTTTGCTGTAACAAAAGGCTATTAAATTACATTCGCCCGAATACCCAAAAATTTACACACTTATCTTACAGAAATCAGGGCACACATTGCTCGCAGCACGGATTGTCGATGAGGCCAAAAAGTTCTGAAGTGAAGACTGCGTACGGGGAGACGAATTGTTGGAAGCCCTATCTTAATGGAGCGATGACGTGGTCAAGGCTGTGGGAATCCGGTGGATGCGAGATCCCATATATTTATTTGCTTAAACATGGGTAACAAATACAATATGCATGCAAGATAATAAAAAAAAAAAAAACAAAAGATTTCGACATGTTTGCCACATGCTATGGCGTGCAAATATTATGCAAGTTAAATTATAAACGAAAACAATGAATAAGTTTCCACTTTTTTTTTTATTTCAACTTTATGAGTGAAGATAAAATAGTGTATGCAACGGCATATAATTAGGCATTAAAACACTCGCGTGTTATTATTATCATTACATTCGGCTTCACCTCATGTGAGATAAACCCATGCTCGTGTTTTAATAACCCCTATTATATGACCATTATATAAACTACTATTCACTTTGTAGTGTTTTTATTTCTTACTAACATTATAAACGCGTTAGTCAAGATGCATATTTGTTACTCAATAACGCCATAACGTCTAAACGGATCTATAGGAAATTTGGCACACAAATGGATTATAGTCTGGAATAGCACATAGGCTACTTTTTATCCCGGTATAAAGTTCCCTTGGTATGATAAAACTTCTCACGCGGGCGAAGCCGCTGGCAGAAGCTTGTGTTAAATATCTTCATATTTCTTCATCAGATCTTCACCAAATTTAAATGGGACCAATTCGGGATCATACCCTTCCAAACAAAAAATATTTCTTAAAATCGGTCCACAATTGACGGATAAAACGGTGAAAAATTGCTGTTGGTGATTTGAAGACTTTAAAACCAGGACTACAAATAAAACCCCACCGGGTGCTCCCCGGACGCCTTTTAAAGTAGGACAAATCCGGGAAAACCGGATGGATGGCAATCCTACCTATGATTATAAACATAACAAGCGGTATTTGTTCTATATTTCCGCCAGCTCCTTTGGGGCACAGCCGCGACGTTCCGTTATATTTGTTTGAACTGAAATCAAAACTACTGTCCCAATGATCTATTGTTAACCCAACCAAGTCTACACCTTAAAATTATTCGTGTTATTTGCTGCTCACCGAATTAGCGTAACCATAAAAAGTAGACGTATATACATTCCAAAGTAACTTTGTACTCTGTCTACATAGTTTTTGAGGTGATAATTGAGTGTCCGATTAGCTAATACGTGTTCTGGGAGGTATTTCATAATGGCAGTGTGTTGTATGACCTTGTATCTTACTCAAATGAGATGTTGGTAAAGATGTCGATGAGAAAATTGTGTAGTTAATTAACCTTAAAACTCATTTCCATGCCTTTTGGCGGTATGGAAATAACTTCATTTCGTAGCGCTAGAGAAAACTTAATAGCAGGGGCCTATATCCGCTTTAGTGCCGTAAAACGGTAACTTTCTAAAGCATACTCCTTGGTAACGGCTAGGTTAAAAGGTTTGAAAAAAAAAAAAATATGTAAATTATATTTTAAACATGGTTTTTTCGTATAACAAATAGTTTTGCTTTAAAAAAATAATTAGCAACACGATATTTTTCGCAACTTTTGGATACTCCGCCAAAACGACTTGGATGTTTAAAACTATTTTTACACAGAAAAATTGATGGCTGGAATTTCTTCATAACTGAAATAGCATATGTAAATCAAATAATATTTTGCAAACAAAACTGTTCAAAAGGAGGTTCAATATTGACATTTTTGCTTCGAGCGGGCGCACGGCCAGTACTACGTTAACATTGGGACGTATATATATTAACGCCTTAAGTCTCATGTATTAGGGGGCTACCCGATCGGTTAATTTTCTTTCTTTTTTTTTGTTTCTTTTGTGGAAATTCGGTCGATCTAACACCCAAACTGCCTCAAAAAGTGAGCCAGTTTGGATAGTGTGAGGCTCCAACTGACTAAAACCCCTCCTGCCTTACATAATCCCGCCAACAAAGTTGTCGCCTATTCTGTGCAAACACATTCATAGCATTCCTCTTTCATGCCTTAATTCTTCATACAAATTGATCTTCTTGTATACAGTGGGTGGGAATCCCACTTTATTTAAATATTATTGGGCATCTTTATTTATTGATAAAAAAGAAAGTTTTTTTTTTTTTTTTTTGTTTATAGGCTTGCGCTTGACCACTATCTCACCTGATGGTAAGCGATGATGTGGTCGACGATGAAGCACGCTTGCCTAGAAGAAACCTATTCACTCTTGACTTGAAGACTCCCAGGTTGTAGCTAAAATAATACAATAAAAAATTGCAAAAATATACAAAAAGAGCTATTTATCACAGGGCTGGGTTACCATTTAGGGAATGGGCGTTAGAACTGCATACTCGTAGTTTAATTACACCTAGCCTGTTCTATCATCAGTGTACCAAGACATAAAGCGATGCATCACTGTTATATGGTGAACATCCCTCCTATACTCACTACACGTTTTGGGAATGCTTCATTGTGTGTACAGCTAAGGAGTGAATCCCTGCCGGAATCTGTTTCAGATTACGTATTGAATGCAAGCGTGCTTCACCGTCGACCACATCATCGCTTACCATCATGTGCGATAGTGGTTAAACGCGGACCAATCAATAAAAAAACTCCATGGCGTTACTGGGCCAAAATCTAAGACTACGACAGTCGCCAAAGACCTTGAAGGAAGAAAACGCGCAACCGTTTCACGCCCGCGAGACCCAAAATTCGTTAGTTTTTTATACTTTTCTTATTTTTATATGACTTTAAAAAAAAGCCTTGGACAAAATGAAGATAACTCAAGTGTTTTTGAGATGGAGAAAATTTCATTAAAATACGCCCGGCGGTTTTGGTGCGTTAGTCGTTTTTCTGCCCGTAGGTATTAGACATAACTTTACAAATTAATTACACTATGTCATACGAATAAAACTCAAAATATTCGTAGATCAAATTATTAAGATAATGATCTAATGTAACATATATTTTTCCAAATAATGACGACTAACCGTTTAGACGTGATTCTCATTTTAAAACCGATACCGATACCAGCGCCTTAAATAAAAAGTTCAAAAAATATGTAAATTTCCTTTTTGGAAAGACGGTTAAAAATCACATTTTCCGATAATTTACGGTTTCCAATTGTGAAATGAAATGCATTTGTCCATCTATAGTAGTCTTTCGGCAGAATGATGATTACAAATCAAGATCAATTGTTCATTTAAATGCATTTTGCAAACAGTTATTGTTTCGGATAAAAATAATTATGATTGTATTGTCGTGCATTGTCTTCTCTTGCTAGTATGTCGCATGCTATGGAGCATAGTAATTTAATATTCGTTGGGCCTATCGTGGATTTAATATTATTCACAGTCTACACAGAGTTTACGTGAGAAGCATTTGATTAGGACACTTGTTGTACTTATTTGTTAGTTGCAATGGTTTTAATACTTTATACCTTTACGTAGTATAGTATTTAGTGCTATTCTGGGTGCATGGTCCTCACGTATGTGAATTAATGCATGTATGTAAATATTGTAAAACACTTTTTTTAAAGAGTTTAGGTAGAGTTTCTTGTTCGTTCTTCTCCATAACAAGCTACTTTGCCGAATGAACGATGGAATCAATTAAATTTTAATTGTTGTCGTTCAAAAGTGCCGCTTAAGGTTACACTAGTCTTTTTTTTTTTTACTTTTTATATTTACTAGATTTTGTACGCGGCTTCGCTCCCATAGCCTATGGCACATGGGGTCTACTCCCTAAGCACGAAGTCCGTAGTTTCGGCCTTCGTTACAGGCGTTTCCTAATCCATATCATATACGGACAGATTCGTTTGGGTCTCGAACTACTAATGAATGACAAAACAATTTGACAGTTGTATCTACTTCCGAATGTCCCGATGTGTTTTACCCGTCCGAAAAATTGAATCGTTACGGAGTAGGGTTCACTCCGAAGTTCCGGAGTACTTTCGGACGTGCCCGTAATATTCTATCTATAATATCCGTTCGTTGTCCGAGTTCGGGTGTAGACCCCCAGGAATCTGGTTTTTTTCGGGGGGGAAAGTGACACATTGGGTATTACACTCAGTGTCTTCGTCTTCTTCGTGTCACTGGTACGTCAGTAATTTAGATTTTATTGACCCAAACCTTTGCCACTTCTTTTTCACCCTCAATTTTGGTCCATTCATTGAGGCAAAGGCTCAGTTGGCTGCAAAAAAGTTGGGGATCTTTGCAAAGGTAAGACGGTACTTCACGCTTGAATAGCTGTTCAAATTGTATATAGCGCAAGTTCGGTCATGCATTGTGTACTGCTCTCTCACCTCTGAGACGGATCTGCCAAATACCAACTTGATGCACTTAACAGACGCGCAAAGAGGCTCAGAGAGATCGGAAATGCTAAACTGGTCGACTCAAAGCTCGCAAAGTCTTGATCATCAACGCCGAGTTGCCAGCCGATCGGTTTTTTTATCGGTTACATTTCGGGAAGTGTGCGATGGAACTGCACAATTTGGTTCCGCCTGGCCCTTTCCATCATCGGATTACAATACGTACGGCGATCGGTACATGGTGGGCATCCCACCCATACGCACAAAGCGTTTTGCGATTTCTTTCATTGTGCGTACAGTTAAAGAGTGGAATTACCTGCCGGAATCTTTGTTTCCTGATAGCTAGCTACATCCTAGGAGTGAATTGATTACTTCTAGGCAAGCGTGCTTCACCGTAGACCACATCATCGCTTAACATCAGGCGAGTTAGTGGTCAAACGCGAGCTAATCACAAATAAAAAAAATATCTTGCACGGCCGTGAAACTTTGGCTTCCTTTTTTCGCCTTCGGGCACAAACGGTAGGATAGGAGCTGGACCATAGTTTGATCCTCGGCTCCATATCCACACCCTGCTGCTGTTCCGTCAAGGAAGCCCCACTTTGCGAGGTTGGAGTTACATCTTCCTACTTGCGTTCCGAGGCGGTGCAATGGCTTCCAAGTGCTTACAATCTGTAAAAGAATATTAATAATCGGCTTATTACTTTCAGACATTACCTCAACAAATTAACCCTACCATTTTTATACAACACTAGCTTCTGCCAGCGGCTTTACCCGCGTGAAAGTCGGTAATTATCCCATGAGAACTGTACATTTTACCGTGATTAAAAGTAGCCTCTGTGCTATTCCAGACTATAATCTATCTCTGTGCCAAATTTCATCCCGATCCGTTCAGCCGTCAGAATAAAATAAATATTTAAGTGGGGGCTCACATACAACAAACGTGATTTTTTGCCGTTTTTGCGATAATGGTACAGAACCCTTCGTGCGCGAGTCCGACTCGAACTTGGCCGGTTTATTTTTACGCGATTTCGTTTTGACTTCCATAGTGTACGAGTTTAGATACTTAAGAATTATTTTTTTTTTTTAACAAGCTTACCTATCTATTAAAAAAATTGACTGCCACGAGAACCAAACGTGTGTGCCAAATTTCAGCCCAATCGGACACTGGGAAGTTGGTCACATTTAACTAGCAAGATTAGATTACAGATTTACAAGCACCGCAAGGGAAAACTAAATAAAATCTTGTAAAATTGTTCAGAATGATGAGTACATTGACCCCTTTTCAGGAACTGCATTGGTTATGTTACACCCCGTATAATATATTTTAATTTAGATAAGATTGGAAATGCCCATCTCAGATTAAAATGGTTTAATTGTTCCGTATTATATCCGGTCTATTGTACTTAATTTTAAGATAACTTAATTACCAAAACGTGGTGACTGATGCATTGCACGTTTACTACGTACGTTTGTATTTTTTGAAGTAAACTAAAATACGAATTGACGTTAGTCAGAGTCAGTCAGTCTGTGACAGGCGGTACGAGACGGGTGAGTCAGTTATCCCTCAGTATAAGCACCTCTTTTTTCCTACTTGATTAAGCAACGTTTGCCAATTTTATTCCAATGGGTGACCATCTTAACATACCGAGACTTGGAAAGCACATTAAGAGGAAATACAAAGAATTTCCTAAGTTAAAAGTCATAATTCGAGGTTTGGCTCTCGCCTATTTCCTCCTCCATTATTGGACCAATTAAAAAGATATTCCATGAAATGAAAAAGAAGGATATATACTGTGCCCCTATGTTTTCCTTTTTGTCGTTACATTATATTTATAAACACTAACCCTCAAAAGATGCGTCAAAATGGCGCTGTCAACAGAGGCCTATTGTACAAATTTGACAACTATAAATGAAAAATAGAAAACTTAAGGACACGGTATATAACTTGCTTTTTTTAATTTCCTCATATGCTATTGGAGCTGGCTGTCATTTTTGTAGATCTTTGACGATCATTAGTAGTTGCGGGTACACAGAAGCCAGAAATTCTGACAGCAGTCTTCCCAAGAGGTATAGTGTAACACTAATTTAGTTGTGGAGGTGAATTAGGCAGTAGGTTTATGTAAAATACTGGTCCTCAACTGCATCCATTCGAGAACAGAGGTGGCTCATTAGTAATGGCCGCGTCTTACAAGTTGTAGGTCGTGGGTTCGAACCCAGGCAGTCGCTTTACTTGGTGTAAATTATTTCATTATCACTGCTCTAAAAAAAACGGCAAAGAAAAACATAGTGAGGAAATCGGCATATCTTAGAACCAAAAATTTGAAGACATGTGATATCCACCAACACGCTCTGGCCCCGTGTGGTGGATTACGGCCCATTCCCTCTCACAGATAGGAGGCCTGCACGCACAACGGACCAAATAGGAGTCTTAAGTGCGGCAAAGTGGGTCCATCTATCTTATCCAGCATCCATTGAGACAGAAAGTTGACATTCTGCCTAGCTTTCTGATTACAAAATACAATAAACCTCTTTTGGAGAATGGACGGACACAAATGACACGAAACATCCCGAAGACAGGAACATGCGCAAACGCACCAATTACGCTAAAAACAAGGAAAAATTGGCACTTACTTTCATTTTATGTAAAAATACTTTAAAAAGTCAATGCTATGTGGAAAGCTATCGCGGTCATCTGCACGTATTTAAGCGCAAAACTCCGAAACCGGTTTTAGTATAGGTCACTAGTGTGGTCGTTCTTAATGTATGGTTTATCGAGCGAATCGTAACTGTTTATCGTGTCCGTTTGTTTATAAATAGTTCTGTGTATTGTGTGTAACGGGTTAGCGGAATTAGCGGTGTTTAGGTTACGCTAAATTTAGGGATGGGAGTATTCTAAATTTAGATTAGTTTCTGTTTCTGTAAGCCCATTTCGAATCTGTTGTACAAACTTCATGTCCTATATGTTGTTAGTTATTTTGGTGAGTTTGAGGAAGTGATGGTGAGGTCACGACGAAGTTGCCCTGCGTGAAGGCTGCGCTGACTTTCTTTGTCGAGAGTCACCAGTATGGACGCATGCGGAACAGGGATTATGTCCCGCAACCTCCATTGAATAGGGAGGATCCTCCGACCAGATGGGTGTTGTGTCTGGTCCGGGCAACATTCGGCTTTTTATACATCATGTTCGCTCCGAAAATTTTTCTTGCACGATGTAGAATCTTAAGATTCATAGTTCGTATTTGGCGTCATAGAGTTACACTTTAACGACATTTGAAGGTCGGTTTTTTATGAAGAACTTGGTCAGGTTTTTAATAACCGACGAATAGTGTCGAATGAATCCAGACTTAGGTACTACAATTAGCTGTAGAAATTACAATTATCTTTGTTAGTTGTGCCCAAAATCAGCTGCTTTGGTCGTGTATTATATTCTTGTGAATACAAACACGCAACATACTTACATTTTTTAACTGCCCATAGTCACAAGAAATGAACCTATATGAATAAATTCCATATTTAGTTGAAGGTCTGTCATTTAAAACTAAAAGTCTTTAAACATCACATTTACGCAGACCTTGATGCGTTGGAAATCAAGGAAATTGAGTTTTGTGCGAGAATTTATAAAAAAAATATCCATGTTGTTACTACCTGTACCTGAATTACACGTATAAAAAAGTTAAAAGTGCAAACACATTTGACATTTCTTTAACGGTCTAATGTAGCTTACCACTGTCAGCCCTGCCACTTCAGTATGGCCACAAACGGCGGTTTCTTAATTATGTTTGATACTTCGCATCTACCTTAAGACGTATTCCTCAATGTTAACGCAGTACTGGCCGTGCGCTCGGAGCCAGAGTATCAATATCGAACCTCCTTTTGGACAGTTTTGTTTGCAAAATATTCTTTGATTTGCATAATTATGCTATTTCAGTTATGAAGAAATTCTACCCATAATTTTATTTTGTGTAAAAATATTTTTTATCATCATACTTCACATGACCATGTTTCACAAATAATGTAGTTGAATCAAAAAACAGATTTAATTTTTTCAAACTTTTCAACCTAGCCGTAACTAAGGAGTACCTATGCATTAGAAATAAATCGTTTTACGTGCCTAAAGCGGTGTAAGGCCCTTAACACCTGCGCAAGCACCTCACCCTGGCTGGGACCTAAGCTATATCTTTAATATACCTATGGCAAAGGCAATGACTTACGTGGTCGTTGCTCATGAGGTCATACCACACCTTTTACTCTATTGACGTAAACTTCCTTCGAATACAAACTGTGTGTTAATTAGAGTCGTTAATACTAGTGTTAAACACGTTGGAAATGGCCGCATATTGAATCAATAAAACTACTTTGACCCAATTCTGCTCTTTGAAAATAATTAAAATCTTACCACAATATTTTTCCCTCTTTCCAGATATCAGCTGTTACGCAGCTAAGCAGTAGACATGAAAGTCTGGGGAGCTCACGGCGAGTTCTGCGCTCGACATCAATGGGAGGTTATAGTGGCAACACTGGCCCTACTCGCATGTGCCGCAAGCGTTGAAAGAAATGGCCCAGGAAACCGTTCAGAACACTGCGCGGGATGGGCCAGAGCCTGCCCAGGGCTAGAAGCCGAATATCAGGCCGCTGACGCGGTTATCATGACCTTCGTGCGCTGTGCAGCCCTTCTCTACGCTTACTACCAAATCTCGAATCTCCACAAAATCGCTTCGAAGTACCTCCTCATCATTGCCGGGGTGTTTTCCACATTTGCCAGCTTCATATTCACGTCAGCAGTTGCCAGTTTGTTCTGGAGCGAATTGGCCAGTATTAAGGACGCGCCATTCCTCTTTCTGTTAGTCTCTGATGTGGCTAGGGGTGCTAGAATGGCTAAGGCGGGCTGGTCTGCTGGAGAAGATCAAGGGAAGAGGGTTGGGAGGGCGTTGGCTTTGCTGGGACCGACAGCAACCTTGGATACTCTCCTAGCAGTTTTACTAGTAGGCGTTGGAGCCCTATCGGGCGTCCCCAGACTAGAACATATGTGCACTTTCGCCTGCCTAGCACTATTAGTGGATTATTTAGTCTTCGTAACTTTCTACCCAGCCTGTCTTTCCTTAGTAGCAGATTTCGCTTCAGGACGCAAAGAAATGTCTCCAGACAGTCCGTTTTCTGAAGCTGATCTGAAGCCTAACCCAGTTGTGCAAAGAGTCAAGATGATTATGGCAGCAGGACTACTGTGTGTCCATCTGACCAGCCGATGGCCTTGGAGTTCTGATAATGGGATCATCGAAGGTCCAACAGATACTTTGACTCCTGCTCCAAATGACAACATTCTTTTACATTCGTACGTCAAATGGTTCTCAGTGTCTGCCGACTATATTGTAATAGCGACTCTTCTTTGTGCTCTGATTATCAAATTCGTCTTCTTTGAAGAGCAAAGAAACTGGGTTATAGATATGAATGATATGACTGTCAAAGAAGTGGTTCAAGAACAGTCAAGAAACAAGCCTAAATTCTCAGTAGGAGATGACTCGAATTCTGAAGTTTCCACCCAAACGGAAGGAGTTTTAGAAGATGAATGGCCCACGCTTTCTCCCAGCTCCTCTGCAGCCAAACTTAACGCGAAAAAGCGTCCCATGGCAGAGTGCCTCGAAATATACAGATCTGAGGGAGCTTGTATCTCACTTAGCGATGAAGAAGTAGTCATGCTAGTTGAACAGTCCCATATTCCCTTACATAGGCTAGAAGCAGTATTAGGCGATCCTTTACGCGGTGTAAGACTGCGCAGAAAAGTTGTCGGAGCAAGGTTCCAAACAGAATTGGCGATAAAACAGCTTCCGTATTTAAATTACGATTATTCCAAAGTTTTGAACGCATGTTGTGAGAATGTGATCGGATATGTTGGTGTGCCGGTCGGTTATGCTGGCCCTTTGGTCGTTGATGGCAAGCCTTACATGATCCCTATGGCTACAACAGAAGGGGCATTAGTTGCGTCCACAAATAGGGGTGCTAAAGCCATTGGTACTAGAGGAGTCATAAGTGTAGTCGAAGACGTAGGCATGACTAGAGCCCCAGCAATCAAGCTACCAAATGTTACCAGAGCCCATGAATGTCGGCAATGGATTGACAATAAAGATAACTACGCAGTAATAAAAGAAGCCTTTGATTCTACTTCAAGATTCGCTCGTCTCCAAGAGATTCATATAGGAGTTGATGGAGCCACATTGTACTTAAGATTCAGAGCCACCACAGGAGACGCTATGGGCATGAACATGGTCTCGAAAGGAGCGGAAAACTCCCTCAAATTACTTAAGAACTACTTCCCAGATATGGAAGTTATTAGCTTGTCTGGAAACTACTGTTCGGACAAGAAAGCTGCAGCCATCAACTGGGTTAAGGGTAGAGGTAAAAGAGTTGTCTGCGAGACGACGATATCCAATGATAGTTTGAGAACCATCTTTAAAACGGATGCTAGAACTCTGGCTAGGTGCAACAAAATTAAGAATCTCTCTGGCTCAGCTTTGGCCGGGTCCATAGGCGGGAATAACGCCCACGCAGCGAATATGGTAACAGCTATATACATAGCTACTGGCCAAGATCCCGCTCAGAATGTAACCAGCTCGAATTGTTCGACAAACATGGAAGTTTGCGGCGAAAATGGTGATGATCTGTATGTGACTTGCACCATGCCTTCTTTGGAAGTCGGTACGGTTGGAGGAGGCACTATTTTGACGGGTCAAGGTGCCTGTCTAGATATCCTAGGGGTTAAAGGAGCCGGGGCAAGGCCTGCGGAAAACTCTGCAAGGCTAGCTTCCTTGATATGCGCCACGGTATTGGCAGGAGAGCTCAGTCTTATGGCTGCTCTTGTCAATTCAGATCTTGTTAAGTCCCACATGAGACACAATAGGTCGACGGCTAACGTCCAAGTTCAGGCTGAAAATATAACTCTAAAAGTACCCACCTTATAACATACAGTTTGATAAGTTTATTTAAAACTCATGCTAAATGGGGCCTTATGAAGTTCATTCAAGTTTCATGCCGTTTTTGCGGAGCTGAATCCATGTTAGTAGGGCGTAGGCAAAGTGCTTAAAATGGCTGATGACACTGATTTAGTCAGCTCTTCTGCTTGTTGTGAAAAAGCTCGGTCTTAAAGCTATAGGAAAGTCATGTGAACATAGATTTAACTAGTAATGATACGGCCTTCCGAACGCGTTCGTCGTACACAAAACAAACGGCATTTTTAATGTCTTGCGCACACAACCGCTCCCGAAGATTGCCGAACGCGTGAACGCTTCGGTCTAGTATGGTCAAATTGTGGCGTCAGAAAAACGCGCTATGTCGTGTCCTTACTATATAAATCAATTCATGTTTCGATAGATACCTTTTATTGTATTGCTTTTTCTACATAGCAAATAGTAATTTTAGAAGAGAAAACCCTTTGCAGAAATGCTGTCATTGATTTGAATAGTTTTCTGTAGTGCGACTTGGCAAAAAATAAAATAAAGAATGGCTAATTTTAAATAGTAGTCTTTTGTGCCAATCCATCGCTAATTTTAATAACTCAAGATTGACACTTGAATAACAGTGTTGCAAGCAGTGAAAATGATTTTCTTAGCTTCTTGTCTTTTTGCCAAGTTTGTAGATTTCCAGTGATTTAACTAAATTCCTGAGTATATGTGTAAGGGAAGTTTTGGTGGCCTATTTGTAAGCAAAGTATATCATTTAATGGTATTAATGACAATATTATTATATTTAGTTGAATGTCTGCTGATGCTGTAAACGTAAAGCGTGATCATTGTAACTAATAGTTGTTCAATAAATTAACTTTGAATGTTTTGTTGTGTTTAATCTGAAGGATTGTGTTCACATAGAATCAAACCTAATGGCGACTCGCGGAACTTATGATAGTGGGGTGATGGGTGGGGTACTGCGCAGCGAAAAGCGAACTTCAATTCGTCATTAAGTTTGAATCTATCTATACCTACCATGTAAGAAACTGCTGGTGTTGTCGTAGCTGAATGTTGGGCCAACCATAACATTTGAAAAAGTACTTGCCATCGACAACTCTAACCCCGAATTTCTCAGCTCAAAATTATCGCAGAATTAATGTGACAAATTGTCAAGCACGCGTTATCTGCTGTGATTGGCTGTTGAAAATTTATTCAACCAACCACAGCAGATAACGAGTGCTTGACAATGCGCCGAGGCAATGAAGATCGACGAAGTCTCGGAGAATGAATTTAACTGTCTTGGATCCCGCAACGAAATTAATAAGAAAAGAATAATGGAGGAGTAGGAAAAATACATCCACTTCCCTCCATATCAAGCAGGAGATAGAATAAACAAGACCAATAGGCACAAAGGGTTGTTTACAACTGGGATAAGCCCAATTGCCTAGCACCACAGATAAAAATTAGCATTAATAATACTGGGTCCTAACATTGTTAGCTGATTAACAATCACATATAATATATTTAATTCCAATAATAGGTATGGCAAAATATTATATTATGCAACTAGTGAATAAATGAAGGATTTAAAGCGAGGGCCATAGATGAATCACGAACAAGTGAAGGATTCTAAAAACTGAATCACGAGCATAGCGAGTGATTCAAGTGTTAGAATCCTGAGCGATGCGAGTGATTCATGGTCCTCGATATAAATCCGTTTTATTCAAGAGTTGCATACTATATTTTATACCATGATTACAAGAAAAAGAAAGATTTAAGCAAAAAGCACAAATGATAATAATAAATGGTTAATTACCTCCAAAATTTACAAAAATAAGAAACCTCAAGGTTTCTCATTTTTTGTAAATTTAAGCTGAGCTAGGTGTGTTTCAGACGCCAGTGACCACCTCCGTTTCGTTACGTAATTATAATTAATTAAACAGCAATGTAATTAATATTAGAATTACAATCCAAATAACTATTCACTAAATATCCTAGACTAAAATCAACATCATTATTAAAATCCTAAATATAAACAAACTCAAAATTAAATCGACGAAGGAGTTTGAAAGTCGAATATTCTTTGCACAAGAAGTTTGCATCGAGTATTCTATGCGCAAGGAGGTTCTATCATTGAGATGGAGGTACATAGAATATATATTGGTGTGTTCTAAATTCAAACACCAAAACAGTGATTAAAAGTGCTTTTTATTCACTGTTTTTAGTGAATAAAATAAGCTTTTTAGAGGGGGAATGGTATAAATATAATTATGTTAATGCTAATACGCCAGATATTGTGATTGAGGCACAAATGCTAGCGATAGCGGCGCGCCGCCGCTTACATACTTTGTGGCGTTAGCTTCATCATCATCATCATTTCAGCCGAAAGACGTCCACAGCTGGCAGACAGACATAGGTCCTTCAACATATCGTCTCCCGGTTCGCGTTCGCCATTCCAGAACTTATCAGCTATCCGTTCTGCGAGCAATATGCCCTGCCCACTGCCACTTACGTTACGCAATTCTTCGGGCTATGTCGGTTACTTTGGTTCTTCTGCGGATATCCTCATTTCTAATGCGATCACGCTATGAAACTCGGATTACAGCCCTCTCCATTGCCCTTTGGGTAACTCACGTCCAAAGAGTAAAATAATAAAGCTCACGTCTCGGTCCCATAGGTACTGGCAACACACACTAGTCAAAGTCTTTTGTTTATAGACACTGAGGTAAATTGGACAAAAAGATACCGCGCAACTTCTCTAACGCCACCCAGCCGTGTTGGATTCGACGGTTGACCTCTTTCTCGAAGTTATTTTCACTGTTTTGTGCTTCCTCCTCCTCGCGTCGTCCCTCATTACTGAGGGTCATACCATCTGATCGGGCTGCGGCCCCTCGGCCTGTTGCCTTTGACCTTGTCAATGATCATCAGCTGCTCGAGGTTATGACCATCTTTCGGGCAATGTTGTGTTGTGTCGTATTGTACTTAACGATCCGAATAAGTTAAAACTATATTTAAAATTAAGTTTTACTGTAAAAATCACAGATAAACAATAATAAAATGTAATAACATCACAGTGCAGTAAGTACTAACATACTATACAGTAGGTAGGTAGATTCTACTGTTTTTTCTAATCTGATTTTAAAAATCACAAATGTCTTACGTAAAGATAGCTGTATTCTTAAATTAAGTTTTATTGTATAAAAATAAAAAAATCTACAATAGTAAAAATAAACGACATAATGCAGTCAACTTCTTAGAGTACGTGTTTTATGACACAGTACAAGCTCAAGCTAAGTCTTATTGCATACAAATCACAGATCAATTATTTAATATTATCAAGATGCTTCTACTACTTAAAACAGATTCTTTTTTGTTAAATATATCTAGCGTTTTACAGTGTCCCACAGCTGGGTAAAGGCCGCCCCTTTGATTTAAAGCTACGGGGTCCATATTACAGATAGGTACTTACCTTAATCAACTATACCATGTATCGATATTATGTCATAATAAAATATAATAATAAATTCCTTTACCTAATTGAAAGAAAAGAAAGAAAAATTGTTTATTTGCGCCAGGCACGACGCATACCATAAAAATAACAAAAAGTCTTAAATACAATCACTACAAAGTATGTATGTTGTTGTAGTGGTTGAACGATCGGCTGCAGCGCTGCGTGTCGCGGGTTCTTTTCCCTCACGGAAAAAAATATTTGTATGGCCTATAGATAATTGTTCCGGATCTGAGTGTCATTGACAAAATACCTATAAATATACCTATAATAACTAAATGTGCACATTCGTGCTGTTTGTTGCTAAGGAGTTCGGTAGTATGCTCCATTTGAAAACTGCTGGAACGATTTTGATGAAACTTGCACTAATCCCTAAATTGAGAGATACTCAATCCAATACAAAAAGAATCATCACGATCCAATAAGAAGTTTCGGATAAATGCGTGGACATACAAACTTACATACACTTATGACATTTTGCACACGTGTTTAGAAGCCCAGATAGAGTAACATATTATGTGAATATTGTACAGTTCCAATAATATTACATACATACGTGTCGAAATGATTATCTCTGTTTTTTTAAGTCGGTAAAAAAAGAAATACTGTTTATTTTTTATGGTCTAAAACCTTCGCTTTATTGCCATAGTGAAATCGGTTTTGGTCACATCGGTTGGATGGTTGCAAAGTCTGTAACGGACATAGGTAGAAACAATTTTTGTGTTATAAGTATAATATACTAGCTGACCCCCGGGGCTTCGCTCCCGTCAATTGGCTACTTACCTACCTACCCTACCCGACCTACCCTACCCTACCTACCCTACCCTAGGGGTATGAAAAATAGATAGTAGCCGATTCTTAGACCTACTGAATATGCATATAAAATTTGGTAAAAATCAGTAAAGCCGTTTCGGAGGAGTAAGGTAACTAACATTATGACACGAGAATTTTTGTATTTAAGACTAGCTGACCCAATAACTAATAAATATAAACTGACTAATACATTAGAACAACTGGCTACCAAAACTTTTTTTTATTCCCTTGGAAATCCCCATGGATGTCCTCCGCCCTGGGGCAAGCGAAGGGGTCTGTCAGAGTCTAACTGACTAAAACCTCATGATGTTTTGCAGGTACCTTTCTACCTTTGGCCAGGGCGCTGGAGTGCTTGCACATTTCGCCACGGCTCCCCCGGCCAGGTATTGGCCCTGGTTACTTCTGGTCGGCGTAATACCTAAGTTTTTTTCTTCCATACCGTCCCGTCTCCCAGCACGCTATCACTGACTCCCTTTTCTTTCATATCACTCCTCATACTGTCCATCTTTTCTGTTGCCATCCCCTCTCTCTCCATATTTATATTCATGTAGGTATCACACGCACCAGGCTCGGATGGTGTCCTTGGTCGACCGTGCGTCAGCAACAGTATACTTGCAGCACATAAAAGACAGACTAAAACTGTCACTTTGAGTATGCAGACGATAGCACAGTTGAATAGAGGTAGGTACTTGTCCAACGCAAGGGCTACTAGGGCGAGACCCGGTCTCTTCGTGAGACTATGGTAAAGCGCTTGAATCAGTCCTTGACGACGGGGAGGTCAACACGCAGGACCACATCGTATGCGAGATCCCACAAGAGATTTTGTAAAACCGACACCTGCAGAACCCCACAGCCAGAGGAGAGCCATAGCCAGAAACCACGCTTGGCCAGGGACTTCATCCGTGCCTGGTACGTGTGATCCCTACGTGAATTTCGATTTATAGTGATTGGAGTATCAAGATGGCTGGTCCTAAAAAGGTTTTTTTTTTCGTTTGTTTGTTTGTTTTTTTTTATGAATTTTATTAATCATTAAACGAACTTACCCTAAGTGAAGTTCTATCATAATTATACGAAGTGCCTCGTCCGGAGAGATTAGTAACAAAAATGATTTTACTGTAATTTCCCAGAACATTAGAGGAATTTACTGCAATTTCGACGATTTCTTACTTACATTATCTGGTCTTCAATTTGAAGCAGACACCATTATATTAACGGAATGCCAACTTAATTTAAATAAACCTATACCACAACTAGAAAATTACAATTGCTATTATACCACAAACCTTTTGAATAAACACGATCGAGTCGTCGCGTATGTGAAAAAACCTTTAAAACAAAAAGTTACAGAAGTTAAGCTCTTAAACGCATCTTGTCTGCAGATTGAGGTACTAAATAACATTGTCGTTGGTATATATAGATCCCCTGCAAATTTAAGCGCAGATAATTTTATTGACTCTTTAAGCTTACATTTGGAATCATTAAACGTACAAAAAAGAAACATTGTGATAACATCTTACGCACTACCACTACTGACCACTATACTACCTTTCTTTCTTTGGCAAAAATAAAAGACAAAATCTCTCCAGATAAAATGAAAACCACTATAGATTTTAACAGTGCTCTGCTATACTTGCAGAATAAAAATTTAGCTGAACTTCTATTTATTGATGACCCAACTGTAGTTACGTCATTGAAGGCAAATACACGAACTATTACCATACCAAGCAGTAAAAGGTTAATAAAGCCCTGGATTACTGAGGGTATTCTAAAATGTATTCGGAATCGTAATGCGTTACAGAAAAAGGCACGAAATGATCCTCACAATGAAATTGCCAAAATTACATATACGCGGTATAGAAACCATTGCAATAATCTCATAAAAGGTTAAAAAGAAAATATAATAGGGTCCAAATTACTAACGCTATCAAAAACAATAGACTTCTCTGGAAAAATATAAAAAATATTACTTATACAAATAAATCACGAACAGAAAACTTAGAGTTGCTGCAGGTTAAATCATCTCCCATAGAATCCGCAAACTTTATACTATTTTGCAAGTATAGGCAGAGATCTGGCACAAAACATACCATCTGGTACTAACTTATTTAGCCAACCCCTAAATAAAACGCCATCTCACACAAGCTCAATGGTACTACTGGATACTGATCAACCCGAAGTTTGTACTACGCTTATGAATCTACGATCTGACAGTGCCCCCGGATGGGACAACATACCCACCTGCTTCTTGAAACTTGCTAAAAACGAAGTTGTACCTATTATCACGCACCTTGCCAATCTATGTTTCCAGTAAGGTGCTTTTCCAACTCCACTAAAAAAATCTGTTATTACGCCTGTGTATAAGAGTGGTGATAGAGACGACGTCAACAATTATCGACCCATTTCCGTTTTAACTACAATTTCAAAAATTATTGAAAAATTGATAAATACTCGACTCTGCAGTATCTAAATAGATTTGATATTCTGTCACCTTCTCAATTTGGATTTAGGCAAAAAAAGTCTACTGAAGATGCTGTAATAGCACTAAGTTCTTTAGTAACCGAACAACTCGACAAAGGAAATAAATGTATGGCAGCCTTTCTGGATCTTAGAAAAGCCTTTGATACCGTCTCTCCCCCATTCTTTTAGACAAGCTCGAAGCTATTGGAGTTCGTGGAATACCACTAGCATTTTTTAAAGACTATCTTTCTGGTAGGACAAAAAAAGTGAAACTTGGACAATTTGTTGGGGAAGACGCAGATGTATTATACGGCGTTCCTCAAGGTAGTGTACTAGGACCTACTCTATTTTTAATTTATATAAATGACCTATGCAACATCACGGATTAGCAATGCCAAAGTATTCTCATACGCCGATGATACAGCTGTCGTCTTCTCGGGGAAAACATGGGATGATGTGAAAAATAGTGCAGAAGTGGGGCTAGCTCTTGTGGCAACGTGGCTGAACAAAAATCTGCTCACCCTGAACACTAGCAAAACCAACTTCATTTGTTTTAATAAACCAGATAGTTTCAACCAGATAAAGAATTCAATTTAAGAATCCACACGTGCGACTTTACTTCGAATGTAATTTGCTGCAATTGCCCTACTATCCAACAAGTTACCCAAACAAAATATCTGGGAGTTATTATTGATCAGCGCCTTTCCTGGTATCCTCAACTGGAACAGGTTATGAGTAGAGTACGAAAACTTATGTGGATATTCAAAGAGCTGAGATATGTTGTGCCAAGGAAAATAAATGTAAATAAAAATAGTGACAATAACAGAAATATATTAAATGAAATTTATATATCTTTAGTCCAATCTTGTTTTAATATATTGCATAGTTGTATGTAGTGTTGGGCAATGATAATAATCCGGTTAATATCATTTGGCTAATAATCGAATAAAAGTCAGTTAGTAGCCATTAATAGCAATTATGGATGATAACCCTGCTGTTAATGTTATTTTAGTGATTGAAAATTTCCCTTCATGGTTTTCAGGCTTAGGACTGTCAGATTAGACTTCATTTTCATCATCTTTCTTTGTTGTAAATAAATGTGTTATTTAAAACTAATCTGGCCCATTTAAAAATTTTCAATCAGCTATTTACATTGATTTTTCATAATTAGATTTTTATGTACTTAGTTTATTTTTTATTCTTAATCAGTCATTTATTTGGGATATTTTTTTTGGGTTTTTTTTTTTTTTTGTTTTTAGTTGTTTTTTTTTATATTTGTTGCTCAAAAATAATTTTCAGCCTAATTATTGCTAGAAACACTGGAATCTTCAAAATCTCCTAAGTTTGTTACATCGATTGGATCGGACGCTAATGGATCTATTTCTGGTCTTACTTATTGTACCTTACATTTTACTTACTTACATACATACACTTACATATTTAGCTCGCTTTGTTAAATCAAGTAATTAATTAGGTATATGGTTAAATCACAAAGCGAAGTGTCAATAGTAATTATGGTTTTTATAGTATTGAATCTCTAAATTAACAAAACTGAATTTCCCAAAAAATGTGTATTTATTTTATTATTAACACTTTTTCACATACAAAAAGTGAAAATAAATATAAAGAATTACAATACATTGAATCACACTGCGTACACGCACCCAATTTATGTTCACACCCACAGATTTTACACTAAACAAAAAAAAGCATCTATTTTTTTAACAATACATTAATAGCAGGGTTATCATCCATTGCAAGGCTATTAATGGACACTTATGGATTATAATCGATAATAACTCAAAGCATCCGGCTATTTACCCAACACTAGTTGTATGGGGTGGAGCAACGATACTAGTTTTCTAGAGTTGGAACGCGCTCAAAGAGCGATGATTAAGGTACTTCAAAAAAAGAAGATTCTCCACTGAAAAGCTTTACGAATTATCTAATCTGCTGTCAGTGAGACAATTGTACATCCTTCATATTATCCTTAAAACGCACAAAGAGATACCATATGATCCTGAAATATTAGAAAAGAGAAATAAACACCACATAGTAAAAGTTCCCACAACCAAAACAGAATTTGCCACCAGACAATTTAAAAAACGATCAGCTTATTTGTATAATAAAATTAATAAACAAATATATATTTATGATAAAAAAAAACATGATTGCAAAAAGAAACTAATTATATGGCTACACAATTTAAATTATGATGATACCGAGCTACTTTTGCAACGTGTGATCTAACAATAAACTAATATAGAATTCTGTGACTCGCTTATTTAAGTCACACATGTACACTCAAAATCTGTCTCTCAACCTTTACACATACATACACACACACCCACACACACACATACGCACACACACAAACACACACACGCCCACACACACATATACAGTTTTATTGATGGTACCCTAATTTATTTATTTTTTTCTCTTTTGTTACCTATTTATAAGTTTATAATGTAAGGGAAGAGCGGAGCCTCCAACTACAGGCATTTTTATGCCTAAATGGAGACTCCTCGACATGCATTTAAGCCAAAATGAACTGAAATAAACTTATTTTTTATTTATTAATCACAGTTGTCCTTATGAACCATAAGTTCTAATTATTTATCTAAATAAACAGTCTTATTAACTTCTCTAACAAAATATTTTTTGCCTTCTTATTATTATTATTATTTAAAGTTTATAGACTAATAACATAACAAACACAGTTCTTAAATGATAATGATAAATGATTTTATTTCTGTTAGTTGGTTTGTAGTCTCTTTTAAAGTCCAGACAAATAAAAATCTTGGTTAGATCATGGTGTGTATCAGAATGGCGGGTGTAATTTCCAGATTTGCCTAAATTTATTAGTTATTTGGTACCTTCTGTGTACCTTTACGTACCTCTCTTGAAAATCTGTGTACCTACACCCGTATGATGATATTTTAAAAATTAGGTACACCCGCCATCCTGATGTCAGAACCGCGGGTGTACTGCTAACCAATATATGTAGCCAAGCGTACTGTTTATGTAAATTTGGTACCTCTTGTGTACCTGCAGATAAAAGTATTAAATAAACGAAATACTGCAAGGTTGCTGGAAAAATAAAAAAATATTTTTTTATTACACGACGTTACTTTGTATTTTATAATACTAACTAACAATAGTAACGACGTCAAAGGATAATAACAATCTTCGGTAATTGAACCTAGAACCTCCATATTAAACATATTGCCAAGATACGTTTAATATGTAATATCTTTAATAGTAATCCCAAACCTCCGTGTATCATTTAGTCACTGTTGCGTGCGTGACTATATCGGGAATTCATATATTAATCCTTACTTATTTCGTTATCGTGAAAATTAATTAATATATCCTTTAAAACTGTCTCTTGTTTCATTTTGATTCTGGAAACACTGACAGACAAACATCCTAATTCTATAAATCCTTCACAATTCTAAAATGGGCAATATGTTGTTTTTGTAATTATGTATACATATAGTTTTTTTTAATATTTAAGATAAGTTATCAATACGTAGATTGTTATTTTAAAAGATACGTCGAAGAAAGAAAATATTTATTTTTATTTTTCCAGCAACCTTGCAGTATTTCGTTTATTTAATACTTTTATCTGCAGGTACACAAGAGGTACCAAATTTACATAAACAGTACGCTTGGCTACATATATTGGTTAGCAGTACACCCGCGGTTCTGACATCAGGATGGCGGGTGTACCTAATTTTTAAAATATCATCATACGGGTGTAGGTACACAGATTTTCAAGAGAGGTACGTGAAGGTACACAGAAGGTACCAAATAACTGTAATAAATTTAGGCAAATCTGGGAATTACACCCGCCATTCTGATACACACAGATCATGTGTCTTTTTGGTTTAGATAGGTTCTTAACCAATTGTTTAGGTAAATTCTTAAAGAACAGAATATTCTTTGCTTCCTTGTTATTCTTATTAATGAAAATTATAGACTAACAATAACAGTTTTCCTTAGGTAACTGTTTCTTAATTATTATTATATAAACAGATTTTTAATTATCACTTTTAGCAAACAATAATTTTTGTATTTCCCTGTCCTTAGTCCATAGTCCAAGATAATTTCAGAGATAATTCTATTTCATCATTGATAAGTTTTTTCCTTTCTGTAGGCAATGTTAAATGATAGTTATTAGTGACAAAATTTACAAGTATTAGTAGGTATAAGTTTGCTCTTTTCTTTGTTTATAATAAAACCTAAACTTGTAATTAACTTCTTTGTGTTTTGAATGCTTTCAAGACATTTATTATATGTGTTACCAATTAATAGTAAATCGTCGCTATATTGTTGATAAGTAGCCACAGGATCTTAGTAATTTGATGACAGGTTTCATTACTTTAGTGAAAATGTAAGGTGCAGTGTTTAACCCAAATGGCAATGCAATGGCAGTACATTAAATTCATATAACTTTACATGAAAGAATCTTAGATATTTGCGAGAATTTTTGTGAACTTTTATAAGAAAATATGCATCTTTAAGATCTAGTGTGGCCATGAAACCATCCTATGATATAATTTTTAATGCTGTGTGCAAGTCTGCAAGTTTGAAATAGCTTGTATCAATGAACTTATTAAAAGACGCATACTGCCATTGGGTTTTGGTCTTAAGAACACACTTGAAACAAACGGCTTTTTGAGGCTGGCATTCAGATATTTTGCACCAACGGAGATCAGTTTGTTGATTGCATCCTTAGTGTGATTTTTCAACTGAGCTATATTTAGGTGTTGCAGGTGCTATTGTCTGAGTGACAGGCAGTGAGAATTTTAATGTGTGTTTTTAAATTGTAAAGTGATGAGTTGCCACTGTTCATAAAAACATGATAAGCGACCGGCGTATCTTACAGAGTTTAACGGCGTCGAGGTTGCTTCAACGGATGAGGCGACCGGTTGAAGGGTTTGTATGGCTGATTCGGGCGAAAGGCAGGCTCCCTGTTCTCCTGTCGCCTTTGGGGCATCGGCGGCCTGCGCACCGGTGGAGCTTTCCAGTTGTTTCCTTGAGGCTTTTGCTTGATTTTGGGAGCTGCATTTGAGTTATAAGTTTTTAAGTCAGAACCTGATTTAGAGACCACTTTAACGGCACTAAGTGTTTCAGGAAGTGTTTCTCCAAACAGATATCTATCTATTTTCGTGTGTTGGACCACGTCCTTTATATCCTTTTTAAGTGAACTGCAGCAAAATTTACGTCTGGTTATTGAGTCGCAATGTTGGATGTCGCATAAGATGCGAGTGGCATCCATTATTTTACTTAGCAGTTCTGCATCTTTCTCTTTAGCATCCAGTAATTTTGATAATGTGGCTCCTAGGCAGGAGATGGCACTGCCGAGTAGAGTTTGTTTAGCTACTATGGCCTTGTCCCTGTTTATCAGTGATTCAGATAGCGCTGCTTTTATATCACTGTTTAATGTGGGTGCACCAAGTTTTGTAGCATTCATTGGCAGCGGGTACTTCCCTTGCAGCTCCTTCCTCTGGTCACTAGAGAGGCCACAAGTTGTCAGATGTTCCAGACGGCCAGCTATCTCCTTACGAAGGTTGGGCCCATACTCTGTGTAACATGTTGGGTCAACCCCAAGAATTTCGAGAATGTCTGTGTCAAGCGCGTTATTGTCACCTTTCTCCTCCGGGACGTTTGTTACAACAGGTATGTTATCCGGGCTGGGTTTCTGAGGAATATCTCTAGTATTTATAGATATTTTTGAACTTCCTTGGTCGCATTCGACTTCATTCGTTTCCTCTTCATTTGCGGCGTCGTCTTCTAGGACTTCGCCTGAAATGTATACAAACTATTGTTTTACTTACGGTAGATAACCGAATTATGCATTCTGGTGGTTGTAGCAATTCCAAAGAATTGAACGAAACCAGTGAATTATTGAATGTTATGAGACAGTCCGATGATCAGCTCGAATACATTCGTAAGACTATAGAAATACATTTCAATATGCGGTGATACAGCCCGATGGCTCGCTCGAAGTGCATCATTTGCTTGAGATGCTAGTTAAATGTGTAGGATTGGTAAAATAATTGCAGACAGTATATTACTTTAATTTATTTAGGTACCTTGTGGGTCGTCTAAAGATGGCGTCGCCTCGTGAGAAGATTTGGATTTGCTTGCGCGGTCTAGTTTCCTCTCGAGTTTTTTCATTTTCTGGCAGATTCTCTCGTATTCGTCGGTTGAATATGCTTCTCGTGTCCTTTTGGGCATATTTTCACTTTTATTTAAGTAAGAATATCTTAATTTCGCGACGAGCGTCAGCGCATTATAATCGCGAATGAAAGCAGGCAGACTGGCAGAGTATTAACACAACACTTTGAAAGCATGCTTGACACTCATGACAGCCGACAAAGAGATGCCAGCAAAAAAAAAAAGGTCTCTCAAGGCGGAAACACATTTGCGTGGCGTGTCGTGGCGTGGTACCTACTCATGCAAGTACCTTAAGTACATATGTAAAGTAAATAAAAACTGTATATAAAGTATTAGTTAAGTACATCCAATAAGATTTCAACTTGTAATTTTCCAATGTAGGTGGGACGGCGTGTGTGAAGAGGTATGAAGGAATGAAGTAAAGTCCAAGGTACACAAGAAGAAGAATGAAAGTTTATTGCACAGACACAGGTTACAGTTCACACACAAGAGTTCCACTAAGAAGAGTAAGAAGGAGTGGTAGAAATTTAGTATAGAAGATAGATGTACGAAAGAAAGCAAGCTAATATACAGTTGGATTTAAGCGCGGCGAAGCTATGATTTTAAATAGCAACAGTCGGTATAGGCTCAGCGAACATACTCTAATGTGTGGATCAACGTCGGACCACGCGCGAGCGCGACGCAACGACAGTCCGTCCCGCTCGCGCAACCGGTTCGCGTGAGAACAAAAGACGCGTCATAGCTGCGTCGGTAAACTGATAAGAAAATATCTACTAATACGAAAAATGTGTTTGTATGTTGAATGTTAGTTACATTAAATTCAACTACTAAATCCCTAAACTCATCACCTTCTGTTGCTGAGTCTTTGCTAAAAGAAAATGTTAATGTTTGCGATTCGGAATTTCTTTTTGAACATATTACTTGTAGAGACATAATTAAAACCTTTCACACTTTAAATGTTAAAAAGACTGCAGATCTGTGGGGTCATTCTGTAGAAGTTGCTAAGTCTATTATTGATATTGTCGCACCTAGTTTAGCTATTATCTTTAATAAATGTATCGACTGTGGGGAGTTTCCTGACCTTATGAAAAATAGTAAAATAATACCATTGTTTAAATCAGGTAGTACATCAGACCCTACAAATTATAGACCTATTTCAGTACTACCTACGTTTAGTAAAATATTTGAGAAATTAATTTTAGAGCAATTGCAAAGATTTTTTAATAAACATAAATTATTACATAGCAAACAGTTTGGTTTTACAAGGGGTCGTTCAACTACTGGTGTTGAGCTTTTAGGACATATTTATAATGCATGGAAAGATAAGTGCGATGCCTTGGGAATCTTTTGTGATTTGTCCAAGGTATTTGATTGTGTTCTTCATGATACGCTAATCAGGAAACTCCGCCACTACGGAATCCGGAACAGCGCTCTGGATCTTCTCACTTCATACTTGAGTGATAGGATTCAGAGCGTTGACGTTAATGGAAAAAGATCTCCCGGATCTATAGTAATGATGGGCGTCCCGCAGGGCTCGATTCTTGGTCCTTTCTTGTTTCTTATTTATATTAATGACTTGCCTTACCTCATAAAGGATAACCATGATATAGTGTTGTTTGCGGATGACACTTCACTTTTGTTTAAACTTAAACGTCAGCAGCTGGTTACTGACGATGTAAATAGCGCGATCTCAAAAGTAGTTCACTGGTTCAATGTTAATAATTTACTACTTAATGGAAAAAAAACCAAATGTATTAAGTTTACCCTACCTCACGTTAGGCAGGTGAAAACTGATGTGTTGGTAAAGGGCGAAGAATTGAATCCTGAAAATAGCACAGTATTCTTAGGCTTAACTTTGGATGCTAAGCTTCAGTGGGGCCCACATATAGATAAATTGTCGAAAAAGCTAAGCTCCGCAGCATATGCTGTTAGGAAAATTCGTAATTTAACTGACATAGAGACAGCACGTTTAGTATATTTTAGCTATTTTCATAGTGTAATGTCGTACGGTATTCTGTTGTGGGGGAATGCCGCCGACATCCAGACTATCTTTGTTTTGCAGAAAAGAGCTGTTCGATCGATTTATAAATTAAGCCCGAGACACTCTCTCAGAGATAAATTTAAGGAGATTAATGTAATGACTGTGCCTTCTCAGTATATTTATGAAAATCTTTTAAATGCCCATAAAAATATAAAATTGTTTAAAAAATACAGTGATATCCATAACATAAATACTAGAAACAAACACAAATTTGTAGTACCTGCAACAAGGCTCAAGAAAATAGGTGGCTCGTTTAGATGTCAATGTGTACACTTTTATAATAAGCTTCCAAGCCACGTACAAGATCTAAGTGTTAATAAATTTAAAACATTCATTAAACGTAAGTTGTGCCAGAATGCGTTTTATACAATAAAAGATTACGTTGAGGACAAACAGGCTTGGGATTGAGCTGCTCCAATTAATTTGATTTTTTTATATATTTTGCAACGTGAATTTTGTTTTTTTTTTTTTTTTTGTTTTCTTGCAATGACAAGAATATTTACTTTTTAAAGTATTATATTATTTTATTTTAAGTTTATTTTAATTGTTGTGAATGTGAAGACTATGTGGATTCAATTTTTGTTTGTTTTTAATTTATCCAAATTAGTTTTAATCATGGTCTGGCAGTTTGAGTAGTTTATGCGGCCTACCCGAATGTCCTTTCTTTGGTATTGTTCGTCGAATCGTTGAGCTCCTTAAATTCTGAGTTGAGCTGCACGGTTATTGACAAATGCGTGCACTGACTGGACAGGTCCACTCAATCTGGCTGGTTCTTTCCTCAAAAGACCATTTCAGACTTCAGTCTACATGGTCTTCACATGATCTAATAAAGATTTCGTCTGGACCTTAAAAGAGACTGTGACCTCTGAGTTTGTTTCGGCCTTTCTTCTCAGAGTAGTCAGATAGGAAACGCCGAATTCATCTAGTTTTAAAAATATGATCGACATGTAAAAGTGTTTGTACAAACCTACTTACAGAAATAAAGTCATTTATCATTTATCATTTATAATAACTAAACAGATAGTAAGCAAATGACGAAGTAATTCATACGTGACGATTATTTCTTGTTAGATACCAATTAGAGTGTTGTAATTGCTTTGTTTTATGTCCACTTAGCATGTACAATCATATGAAATCATAATTTGAACATTGATCGTTGATATACATAGTTGTTTAAAGAATTTATGAGAGTTATCATACAAGTTAATTATTACGCGAGGAACTTGAAAAATTTTTTTTTGTTTGTGGAGATTTTTTGATGAGGTTAGTGTCAATAGAAAGGTCTTGATCTAAAACCATTTTATTCGTTTGAATCATGTAAATCGGTCCACACGTTTCCGAGATAATCGCATATCATTATAATCAAAATGTAAACAAACCGATTTTTTATGTTTTTGTTCTAGAAACTTTTTAATTATGGTAAAATGTGTAAATATTGTTATTGTAAATTGTGTATGTGGTGAAACTATCTTTCGGTCGGTGCTCTAAAGAAGTTTAATTGCTAGGAGTAATTTATTTATTTATTAAAACTTCATGCAACTTAAAGGTACATAGGTGGACATAAAGCATGATGTATTTTCAACCAGTCAACCAAGGGTGGTGGAGATATAACAAGGCAGGTGAATGCAAATATATTGAAGGCCTTCATCGAAATCATCATCCGATTCCGAAGAAAACATTATGAACGTCTACACGTTGCGAAGGCTCGATGTATACTAATTCAGAAATTGTGCCAGAGCGCGCCACGACACGCCAGCTTAATGTGCACACTCAGCGCATCGCCAGTATGCGCCACGCCACGACACGCCACGCAAATTTGGTTCCCCACCTTAAGACGTAAACACACTTACGTGTCGTGGCGTGGCGTGACGCGGGTCCACCTATCAAATTACTCTGATCCAACTTACGTCATAACACAACGAGTTTTGTAGCCAATCAACTGTGTCAAAAGGCGCCATGCCACTCCACGACATGGAAGTGTGGTTCCACCTTTAAAATGGTGATTTGAAGCGGCCGCTGTAGTCGTTACTACATGTGTAATATAATAATTAATTACAGGTACTAATCTCCAGGACGAGGCACAAAGTATAATTACAATTAGTTTGTATCTACCAAAATAGAGATATAAAAAACAGTAGCATAAAATAAAAAAGCAATTATGTACAATTATGTAGAGTAATTTAATTCGTCTAAATCGAGTGTAATCGGGTATTTTTAAAATGAAAAATGGTTGTGTTTTGTAGTTAGTTACTTACAAAACATAAGCATTTGTCGGTTACTCGGTATAGACAGATAAAAATAATAATTAGTCCACCAGTTAGCATATCGAAAAATATTAGACACTTTTTTTTATTTATTATATGATTAAAAAATGATAAAGATAAAGTTCGTCAAAGTTCAGGAGTTGGGATCGTGATGTCACTTTACGTGTCGTCACGCGAAACTTCAACGCACAGAGTAAGAAACTGTTGCGAATACAATGCTTGCTTTTGATCAAATATACGCGGCACACTGCACCGTTGCCGTTTCATCACGCGCCTAGTTAGTTCGCGCGCCGTTAGTTCGAGTAGCGATAAAAATATCAATCATTTTATACCGATACTCAAGGAAGTATTGCGAGCATCTGGCGGGTGATTCGAGGTAGGGTAGGTACCTAACTACACACCCACGTACGTACTTACACATATACCCTAACTACCTACCCTACCTGCCTTTCTTACCTTACCTGCCTACCCACCCTATCTACTGGGAAGGTAGAGTAAGTAGGTAGGTAAGTAGTAAAATGAGGAAGGTAAGGATCTAGGGGTAAGGGTGGGTAGGTAGGTACTCTAGATAGGTTAGGTAGGTAGGTAAGTGTGGTGTCGTCTTTACGGGCGTGGCGTGTCGTGGCGCCTTCAGACTCAATTGATTGGCTACAAAACTGGTGGCATTATGACGTAGGCTGGCACAGAGTCGTTTGATTGGTGGATCCCGCGCCACGCCACGCCACAACACGTAAGTTCCAGGAGATACGTGTTTTTGAATAAACCTTACAAGTTAGTGAAATAATTATTTGTCATTTAGAATCCCCATTACATGTGGAAGGTTTCTATCACGATGTTTTCTTTACTTTTACAACGTATGAGTACATTATAAACGGCCGAAGTTCAGGTAAAATTTGTGCAAAACAGCAGATCTTTGGAGGCTTACACTGAATTGGTTTCTCCCAGTTTCTCCAAATATTTTTTTTTTGCTTTTTTTTTTTATTAAGTGACGTCTCGCAGATCAATCAGAGTGATTGGCTACTGCTTAACCGGGCTATCCTGTGGAGACTAAACTAAGCCTCCAGCCAGGCACAAGTTTCTAACCTAAGCGACTACGCTGAGGGCTACCCCAGGTGGGGTCGAACCTCGGCTCAGGGCGTCGCTGGGGGCAGCAAGGGGACAAGCTGGATCTTGACTGTTATTGATTCTACCATCAGTTCGGAAAGCACCTACTGTGGAGAAGAACTGACAAGAAACTCCACTATCTCTGTTATTATTTAGTACAGCATTGCGCGGGCTGTTACCTATATCGGGGCTATTCTTACGGGGACTTCGCGACGGTCCTCGGCGGCGAGGATGGAACGCTTTTGTTCTGTGTGTCTTTTTAATTGTGCTGGTTTCCCTACGGCTCTCTTGGAGCAGGGTAGTGGCGTCATCGGGAATGTTGAGTGTGCCTCGGTCGGCGAACTCTAGATATGTAGGAGGGATTATAGCGGGTGGCCTCTTTTATAAGAGGATTTTTATGTTTCGATGCAGTGTCAAAGAAACGCTTAAAGGTAACTGACAGTTTATAGTAACATACATTGAGAACACGTTACTCTTTTTACCTATACATTACCACTGATTATTACCTAATGTTGGTATTTTACAAAATTAGGAGGCTGCTTTGTTGGTTCAGCTGTTGCAAGCGCGGTTTTTGAACTTGTGGTCCTGGGTCATTGAGCTTTCTTGGTTTTGCCAAGAGCGTGTGGGCATTTCCATCGTGCTCAATAGGATACTTGGTACCTGTTATTACCAGACTGCCGAAGGAGGGAAATGTATTTATCTGTCTATGTATGTATGTTTGTTCCTATGTGGCGTTCTAGAGACCAAAAGCGTTGGCCAATTTTGATGATTCTTACGTCAATCGATTAATCTTAACCCTGCGAGTGTCACTGGCTACATTAAAATCGGAAAATAGAAAAATGGCGGATTTTGGGCGCCATATTGTGGGCGCCAATTTTTTTTTCCTTCGAAACCCATCGTGGATTCGTGGGGGTATCAAAATAAAGTGTTCTAAGAGGTGATTACAAAATAACACTTATATGTTTAAATGTACATAATTCTAAAAACATATTTACAAACTTTACAAATAACAAAAATTCCGACTGCTTAAAAAGCGAACTAAAAAGACGTAAACCAGAAGAAAATCATGCTGTGCAGTCGGAGGATACATATGCGCGAGCTGGCTGACCAAAACCAGATGCTTTTTAAGCAGTCGAGTTTTTTGTTATTTTTAAATATTTTTTTTATTGTGTGTAGTTTATGTTAAGGCCATCAAAGCAGCTTATATGTTGTGTTTGTGATTATAAAGAGTACATATAAAAAGAAAATATTCCTCCCATACTAATTTGGGTCAGATGATGATAACATTACGGAAAATCCAATTTGTTTTTTACGAATTTATGTTATTTCGTTTACGACAGTTGTTCTAATCAACAACTGTCGTCAAGGAAATAATAGTAAATTGGACCATGGACAGAAGCATTTTTAAAATATGACTAACCGCATTTATGTTACACTCTGTAGTAGTAGTTTTTTCGTGTCAATAAATTGGCGTAATGCTCATTGTTAAGAGAAGGAAACTCTTTGTTGGAATAAAAAATGAAACGCATATAAATTTTATTATAAATATAATAATATTGTGTTGTTCACTGTTGAGTGTGACAACATGTGACTATTTACATCGACAGACTCGTTGGCACGGGCAGCGTGCCGCAGCACAGTCGCAGCACTAAAACGCGCCGGCGACTCTCGGCAGCTAGTCAGTTAGACGCTGCAGCTCCACTACCAGCGTCACTTGTTGGTGCGCGCGCGCAGCCACGCCCGAAAGCGCTCGCGGCGCCGCTGGCTCAGCTCGGCGTGGCTGGCGCGGGCGTGCGCCAGCGAGCCGCGCTGGTACAGCTGCAGCGGCCGGAAGCCCAGCAGCCGGCCCAGCGAGCAGTCCAGCGGCGGCTTGCGGCGCGAGTGCAACAGTGTCGGCGTCTGCAGGCCTTGGGTCGGCGTCGGCAGCGAGTGCAGGTTGTGCGTGTAGCCGGGCGCCCTGGCGCGGGCGTTGCGCAGCAGGAACACGGGCTTGGGCGGCGCGGCGGCGCGGGCGTAGCGCTCGCGGTACAGCGGCCACGCGTCGCCGCGCTCGGGCTCCGGCGACGCGCGGCCGTCGCCGCCGCCCGCCAGCAGCTCGAACGTCACGCGCGGCGCGTCGCCGCCGTACAGCTTCACGAGGAACGCGGTGTGCTCCTGGCGCAGGTAGCGCGCGGCGCGCCGCACGTAGGCGGGCGGCCCGCGCATGCCGCCCGCCGCCGCCAGCTCGGCGCAGCGCACGGACCAGGGCTCGGCCGCGCAGTGCTGCAGCTGCCGCACGGCGATGCTCACCAGCTTGTCCAGCGTGTAGGCGGGGTAGGCGCGGATGCCGAGCATCTCTCGCGCCGCGTCCTCGTAGGCGGGCGCGTCCATGTTGCCGTCCAGCACGGCGCGCACCAGGTCCAGCAGCACGTCGTAGTAGTGCTCGGGCGCGGCGGCGGCGGGCGGCAGGTCGCTAGGCTTGAGCCGCAGCGCGTGCGCGACAGGCGGGCGCGCGGGCCGCTCCTGGTCGCGCGCGCGGCACAGCGCCAGAGCCTCCCGGCGCGCGGCCGCCAGTCGCTGGCACAGCGCGCCGTGCACGCGCAGGAACAGGTACCACGACGATGTGCACACGAATCGCGCTTCCTGCGGCAGAACATAACATATCTTTACCATTGGCGCCACATACAACCTATTATATGTAAGTATCTAAATCAAGGTATACAATCTCGCATACTCCATTCAGTGTTGTGTCTGGTCTGAGCAACGTTAAGAAGGATGTTGCCAGACTGTCGTACGTGTTCAAATTAACCCAAAAACTCTGCTTGGTGGCAACTTCAAAACGAGCCACGCATTCTAGTAAATATAAACAGGCCTCATATCATGATTTTCGACCACAACACATTGTGACTGTGAAGAAAAACCTAACTGATGTAACTTACAACACGAATTAGCAATAGACGAAATGGTGCCGACGAAAACTTGCTACTTTTTCGTCATGGGTGTCATTTTCATGGTGTTCAGGGTAGCTATTAACAAATATATGAAATCAAGACCAAAATCCAAGATGACATACGGAAATTTAACAATTTTTGTCATGCATGTTGTTTTAGTGGTTTTTGGGGTCCTTTTATAGGGCATCTTCGTAAATTATTCATGAACAAACAGCTATAGTACTTACATTAGGCGGATGATCTCTGTAGTCATCCTCGAGATCCTGGGGCTCCGATTTGATATCAGTCTTCATCGACATCTCCTCATTACTACTCGTCCGCTTCACACTGTTTGCTGATGCAATCGAACTTTCTGTGAAAAAGAAAAATAAGCTTTAAAAATACTGTGAAAGAAACTATAATTGATTAGCAGACATTTTGTATTTAAATTCTAAATAAAAATATATTTTTTATGAGAGACTGTCAGTAGGAAGGCAGCATGCGTGTATCACCAAAGACATTCTGTCGTTTGCACATCGCACGATTTGTCATCATTGTCTCAACATATCAAATTAAATTTAACTATCTATATTATGAGAGCGGTGGGGGCCCAATAGTAACGGCTGAGACTTCCAAGGTGTAGGTCGTGGGTTCGAACCCAGACAGGCGCTTAACTTTGTGTAAATTATTTCATCACCTCTGCTCTCAAAAACGGTGAAGGAAAGCATCGTGAGGAAACCAGCATGTCTAAGAACAAAAACTTCAAAATCATGTGACATCCACCAACCCGCACCGGGCCCGCATGGTGGATTACGGCCTATTCCCTCTCACAGAGAGGATGCCTGTGTCCCAGCAGTGGGAACATTAAAAGGCTGATCATGATGATGATTTCAGTAGAACCTAAGAAAGAAGGCAGGCTGCGGATTATGATCTATATTTTCATTAGTAAGTCAAATTCTACTGATTATAAAATACTTAAGGCCCAGATTTCCCTTATCAAATTGCAGTTAGCTTAATTACTTTATGCAAATTCAATTTTTCTTAGTGTAAATTTAAAGTGTCTTACCTTTGCTGTCTGTATTATTATTATTCTTCGGTTTATTTTCTTTATTTTTGTTGTTTTTGCCGCTCTTGTCGGAAGCGTTGTCAGATTCTGATGACTGTGAACAAAAAACACGCATATTAGTAATCCAATTAAAGGCTTTTTAGAATTCTGATTGCGCCCACAAGGTGGATCGATGACCGATTGGAAGATATTTTAAATAAAACGCAGTTTTTGTAGAGACTGTCAGTAGGAAGGCAGCATGCGTGTATCACCAAAGACATTCTGTCATTTGCACATCGCACGGTTTGTCATCATTGTCTCATATCAACAAACAAATTATATTTAACTATGTATATTTTGATTACCATGTCAAACTCTAGGATCCATGATCGGAACAGGTCCCCGCATTGTCGAGGCGGGGGGCTCAGTAGCCGTGGCTTGGTCACCCACGGTGATGCGAAGAGGAATCCGAGGCGGGCCGCTCATCAGGGCTTTTCATCGCGGTTGAAGGTAAGAGGCCGCGGCGGGAGAGGAGTGCCGGTATTGCCCCTCTCCCTACGTTCCGCGGCCTGGACGAGATCGCCAGCGTCTGATGGCGGACGTGGTGGAGCCGCAGGGGAGATCCCTATCCCCTGCGGTCGAAAAGTGGTAGGTGGCGGGGCCAAGACCTGACCCGTCACAGTGGGACCAAGGGTGCCAAACACGGGATCGTCTGTCGCTCATGTGCTGGTTTGGTCCCTAGGGTGGTCACGGCGCACAATGTGTTCTGGTGCGCCGGTGATGGGGGTTACTCCCCGGAGACGCCCCCGGTGACGGACAGCCGCGGCGGGTTCGCGGTGAGTGCTAACGCGTGCCCGTGTGCCCGCCATAGGAGGACACCGTGGAGTTTTAGTGGGTTTGAGTCCCACATAACTGCGCTATCGCCCCGCGGTAGCGCAGTATGCATGAGCATTACTCCAAGAAAAAACATGATCGGAACAGGTGGCGTTCTGTAGTTTTTGTCTACCCCCATGGTAAAAGGCGCAAGTTAATGTAAGAATGTCAAAATCTAATGTGATAGCACCCACAAGGTGGATCGTCTGAACGGATTTTTATGAAACTAGGCATATGGATAGACCAGAACCTGGATAAGAACACAAGATATTTTTACATAACAATTTTCACACGGAAAATAAACGCGGGCATAGACTATCGTATTCAGATTATGGAGCAAACGACGACGACGACGACGACGTCTAAGGTAGTCCAAAAGCTATGCCTAACAAAGTTTATGGTGGAACGGATTTATATGTTTACCTCTTGTTTCTCCTGTTTCACAGCACTGGGGTTCTTATCCTCAGGAGTTTCACCACTGGGACTGCCTGGACTGGCAGCTTCATCTTTCTCCTCAACTGAAAGTTATATTTTATTGTTAATATTTTACATATAGTTTTAATTTCTTAAGTTTTCATAAGATTTTCATTCATGTTGTGTTATATCTATAAAGACAATTTTAAATTTCGTTACCAGTTTAATCTCACAGAAAATTTTGTTGTGTTTGATTGTTTGATTTGAAATGTTTGTTTAAAGTTATTAGATTGGACATGTATTTTTTGCTTTACCAAATCAATAAAAATTTACTAAGTTAAAGCACATCAAAGTTCAGGAGTGGGGGGGCTGGCTTGTGACGTCACTAAGGCAGTACAAAGTGTACACTAACGGCGTGACGTCACACAATATTTCAACGCATTATATCGTCGTCACTTTATGTTTACGTGTCAAAAGAAAAAATAGGTGTTCAATATTTTTTATTAATCTACCTGACAAACTAAAATCTAATTTTCAGTTAACTATCCTACTATGTTCAATATAAACTCAGATAAACAAATACATGCTAATGTTTCACCTTAACCTAGATACATCAATGCTAAAATGAATGACTAATTCATAGCCAGCAAATTTCGGTTTGTGAAGCTAATTTCAATATTTTTAGGATATGTGAGACTGTCAGTAGGAAGGCAGCATGCGTGTATCACCAAAGACATTCTGTCATTTGCACATCGCACGGTTTATCATCATTGTCTCAACAAAACCTAACATAAATAAACTAGTATATTACAAAATTTGGACTAAAAATCATAGGGCACATAAAACTGAATTAAAAGGTGGTCCTTGGAACATGCATCGATCCTTAAGGCTATCATCGTCTAATTTCTAATCTTATTAAAGAATATATATTGTCTCATCAGCTGGAACTTTTATTAGGTAGTTTAAGATTGATCTGGCGCAGATCTGTCTGTTCAAATCGACCTCTTCATGTCAAGATAGCCTTAAAGACCATAGTAATTAGCATACTAAAGATTCTGCCTACCCCGTGAACACAAAAATGGCCAAATTTCAATGTTCAGCTTACCTTCATCCCTCTCATCATCAGAAAGCGGCTGCCGGGGATGCGCGAACAGATCAGGAAGGAAGTGCCTCAGTAACCGCTTGATGCGTCGCTTCTCCGTCTTCTGTATGGCTGTCTGACGCCGCGCGTGGTGGATTAGCAGCTCGGCTGTGTCCCGGAGGATTTTTATTGCTGTTGACAACAGAGATTGGTGGGTAAGTTAACCGTTTTGAATAAATGAATCATTGGGTAAGCAGGCTGTAAGAATGACTGCCTATTTTGAAGGATAAATTGGTGGAATGATACAAACAAAGCAATTTTGGTAGTGTCGATTTTGGGTGACCGTCTTTTGTAATTTATGACGTTCACAAAGTGCTTTAGTGACGGGCGATTTGTGAGATTCAAAAGGTGATTTCTAACTCAACTTAATTTGAATAAATGATTCTTGTGGTTTTTCATTTTGATATACTAAACAGAATTGCATTTGCTCAATATATCCCTAGTTTCTGAATCTTTAAATTTGAGCATCATCATTTTGCTAAAGAATGTCCACTGCTGTACATAGGATAGGTATACACCACAAGACAAAATGATATCAAGTCTACCAAGACTTGCATTTAAGCATTGCACTTGTCATTTAAGCATGATCATCATTTTGATAGTGGCTGTCCAAAGCTGGACGTAGGATATTTACCTCTTGTCACAATATTTTACGCTTAAGTCAAGTCAAGTATTATGATTCGATTATTGTTAATGAGTTAACTAATAACAACAGTTTACATGTACTTAGAATGCAGAATTACTGATAAGGTCTTCAGAAACTAGGTTAATGATTATAGCCATTAGCACTAACATTCAATAATATTTACCAAAATTACTTTGTTTATATAAATTTACCTGTTAAAACACACGTGAACACATAACAGCAAGCATTTACCTCCTGTACCCATTAGATAGGAACGTGGTATTCATTTAATGAGGAAACAATTGTAAGTAATTGAAGCACATTATTGATAATTGAATCGGAAGGAAGGCGGTAACCACAATGTGTGTTTTCAGTGTGCATTTACTGTTTGTAACAGGATTAGGAAAACGAATTTCCTACTATTAGAAAACTGGTTGGTTGTTTTTGTGTGGGAATGCACTTTTCGATTTCGTCTTCGTAATTCATGCACATACACTTTCTTTTATTTGTGTTTTTTTGCCTTCTTCTGTTCAAAAAGCATGTATCGTAGCTTAATGAATTAAATCTAAATTAAGAAGTTTTTAAGAGCTATTTGCAGAGAGGAAAATGCTTGCCATAAACGTTTGGAACACTTAATATTTTTACTCTATGTCGCTAGAGACTATCAGTAGGAAGGCAGCATGCGTGTATCACCAAAGACATTCTGTCGTTTGCACATCGCACGGTTTGTCATCATTGTCTCAACATATAACCTAAATTGCTAAAATATTGATAAAAACAACAAAATATAATGATTTTTATTCCGTACTGTCTATCTTAACCCTTTAATATATCAAGATAACCTTAAAATAATATTGTAAAGGAAACCAAGCTTGGTTTTAAATAGCTAATGAACGTAAAGAAGTCATCTAGGAAATTTTAAATATACGTAAAAGTCAAACTGATTGTAAAAAGAATCTCTAAAAGACCTGTTAGAATTATAAAAATTTCTCCACAGATAACCAGCGATATTTATCCCAGAAAAATTTAAGATTTCTGATGGCCACGAGGAGCGAAACCGCGGGCAATGTTTTTGACAGAATAAAGCGCAAGCTCAATCATGAAGACCTTGGCCTTTATCTAACCAAATAATTAACAAAAACATTAAACACAAAAGCTTCTATTACATAACAAAACATTAATACATTAAGTATGAAAAACATTAAAATTGCCGCGCAGTTTGTTTACGTATTACGTATTTACGCGCGACCTTGGAACCGAGGCCGGTTGTTGAAACATTCTAAATGCTAAAATAAGATTCTAGACCTAATTTTGCTCGATTACGCGGTAAAGGTAGGTGCGACTTTAGTAGGCCAGGTGCGTTGTACTCATTACCGGCGTAACTACGTATGTATGAACGTGAATAACGCAAAGGACTTAGTAATGATCGAATCGTAAGGCCTTCTGTATTTCTGCTTAACTCTCTGTAGACTAGTCAGGTTTCACTAAAACTGCTCAGTTTGCAGATTTTATATTTTCATTACAATAACAAATCTATTCCAGAAAATAATGATGATGCTTTTAAATTCATGGTTTCGAATACTGCTTTTTTTCTGTGAAGCAACGTAATTCCAACCAACAAAGCGCTATTTTTAAGAAATATGAATACGCGTATTTATTTACACAATCATAGGGTTACTGTAGATATTTGCAATTTTATTTAATTGTGCGATAATTATGTCTATTGTTGCACCGGTATGTGCACATTTCTGTACTGCACTATAATTTCTAACGCGCCAAAGGCTAATCTTCACTGAGATTGGCCGCCGTGGACAAAATTAAGTCTTTTAATTTAGACATTCAAAAGTGCTGTTTAATGGCCCAATTGAAATAAATGATCGACTTTGACTGATTGGGAGTCAGTTTCTAATTAAATAAGCAATAATATGTCACCTTCCTGCCGACTCTGCATATTATAGTCCAGCACGACATGCGGGCCAGGCCGCCTGGCCGCGAAGGCAGACTCCACCTCGTTGAACAGCGACTTGGAGCGCATCGCCTTGAGGTCGTTCTGCTTGAAGTTGATGCCTTGGTGGTCGAGTGACTTCAGGTAGTACTTCTCGTTCTGTTCGCGCCATTGTTTGTTGAAACCCTGTGAACAGACTGGGGATTAGTGTCTGTTGTTTTTTTTTTGGTAAGGACTAAGAGATGTTAATACACCATGCTTTTTATTTCCCATCATTTTACGTTAGTTTATTATATAGATTCACTGCAAAGGGGCTTCCTTTTCATACAGAGAAGGAATGAGCATTGATGGCGATTTTACTTCTGCTGGTTAAAAATTTGTATAGTTTATAATATTTTTAACACTGATACAGTTTTTAGACTGAATAAAAAAGCATGGTGTTATTCTACGGGAGACTGTCAGTAGGAAGGCAGCATGCGTGTATCACCAAAGACATTCTGTCATTTGCACATCGCACGGTTTGTCATCATTGTCTCAAGCTTAAGATTTTTTTAGAAACCGAAAATGCTAGTTAACAAATTACTTTTTAACATTTTCATTCTTTATAATTATGCTGTTAAATTGACCTATATTACTGTTATTTATTGGTTGTTATTACGTTTAACCACAATAGCTAGAACAGACTTCTAACCACAGGGGCTGTACTATAACGTGTCAACGCTATCGTGATTCCACTGTGATAAAGCTCCGTCTTTCTCTCACAGTGGGACTATGAAAGTTTTGACACGTCAGAGTAAGGCTAAGGGTAGACAATCATCGAGTACGAATCTCTCAATTAGAAATTTAGCTGTGTTCATTACTATGGATACCAATTAGTTAGTATTTTTAAATATGTCCTTGTATAAAATATGATTGTATTCACCTTCTGCGCCTCCCGCCACTCGTCCTCCTTGGCCTTGAGGCGGCGCAGCACGACGGGCACGGCCACCACCGGGTTCTTCTTCAGGCCCGCGATTATGTCCACCGCCTGCAAACAACACGAGCGTTATCTTACCTGCAGCATAGCTACTTACACAACGGAATTGTTTTATCACCATCCTGCAAAGCTATTCATTCTCGGTTCATGACTGTGGTTTTATAAGATTTGTTTTGGGAAAATGCTACAAAATAAGATTCTTTATAAAAAAAAGTATAGTGATCTACAAAGATTTTGTGATAAAATAAATATATATACTTCCTACAAACATATTCCTAATTTGTTATTAACAAGTATTTCGCAATCTTATTAAGTGCAGCATTCTCCTTAAACAAAACTTACGAAACCACAACCATTCGATTCGGGATGGAATCGATTAGCAGTGCAGACGTTACTCAGAAAAAAAAAAACTGCCGGTCATTAAATTGTTCGCTTAACTCAACAAAATGTAGGAAAAACCCTTTTTATTCGTTTTTGACGATTTTTGCATCGATTGTGTACTGAAAACATTTGGATGGTGATAAAAATAACAGCCAGTATAGTATAGTACAAACATTTTCTTAATGTTCCTCGGCAAACTTCGCGTTTCGTCAGTCGTCGGATTTCTATCAATTGATCTTTGCACTTGGTGCAGACAGGGCGTTCTCAATCAACTCTCAAGTATATGGAGTTGTTAATACTCTTTTAACTTAATGTAATTTATTTTAAAAAATGGGAGGAAAGCTACTAAGGCCTTTTGTTCACGACGCGACACACAATACCGCAAAATGTGGTCACGATTCAGAGCTCCATATATTTGTATGGACCGTTCGTTCATTGCACGACACCGCACCACACGCGACACGATTTTTATACGGTTTCTCGGCTATGTCGTCGATGCCGCTATGTCGCCGCGGTTATTTTACGGTGACGATTTAGCGGCTGAACAAAACCGGTATTAGCTTGTTGACGACGCGACACACCGCACCGCACGGCTCACGCGTGGTTCGTCACTCACGCGATTATAAAACAATACAAGTGCACTGCAGTGTCGTTGCAGAATCGTGTCTAATGAACAAACGAACGGACGACAGACCGTATGCAGTGTGTCGAGTATTAAAAATCGTGACCGCAAATCTTGTCGTGCGGTGCCTCGTGAACAAACGACCTAAAGCTGCTATTTTTACAGCTCTATACATTTCACACGGAAATCAAAACTAAACAACAATAAGGTACTTATTATTATTAGTTCTAAATTCAAATTACTGATAAATCTCATAATTGATGGACATGGAAATTAACATTCGTTTGTATTCGGCAATGCGATGATTGCCGAGGGACATTAAGAAAATAGTTAAACTGTAAGCACGTAATCTAACGCGGTGTCAATTGGTATAACAATCAGCCGACAATGTTCCCACAGCTGGGGCACAGGCCTTCTATGAGGGAGTGAGCTGTATTCCACCATGCGGGCCCAGTGCTGGTTAGTGGACACCACATGTCAGAGAATGTTTTATTCTAGACATGCTGGATTCCTCATTGTTCGAGTAAACTGTTTTGAAAGTATTGGTGATGATATTCAAATAGCTACAAAAATCAATAACCCATCCTGAGCTGCATGCATCCAGTAGTTAAGTGATGACTTACCAACTGACAGTAAGGTCACAGAAAACTGCAAGGTCATCGGAGACAAAGCCGATATGTCCCATGTGCCTCTAATTACACCAGCACCCCATATCTTTCAAACCGGAACACAGCAACGCTGCTTGGCGGCAGAAATAGGTATGGCTGTAGTGGTTAGTCTGGTGTTCGCAAGCGTTGTAGTTCTTGCCAAACTTCTTGGCTGTCCTGAAGTTGGCTACAATGGCTGCGCAGAAGTAAATCTTATACAAAAACAGCAGCGTGCCTTGCGCATCGGAAAGCCAACTTCAGGACAGCCCAGATGTTTGACGAGCACTATACTGCCTAGGATGCGGTACTGGGTTAGATGCCCGGGTCAGGCAATTAGTAACAGCCCAGTTTCTAAACTTTGTGACCGGTTAACGGCAATAGCCTTGCCCCTATTACATGAGGTGTGTCTACCCCTTCGGTGAATACAGGCGTAAAGTTACAAATATACATAAAATCACGTCTTTTTCCCGTGGGGAAAAGCAGTAGTTACAGAACGCCGCATGCTAAGATTTCTTCACAAAGAAATTACATTCAATTCCTTCATAAAAAAAGCTCTACGTATTTTTTTCTTATCTGTTTACCAATTATATTATCATCAGCACATCACCTCCTTTTTAGCCAAAACTGTATACGTGTATACCAATTAACACCATAATATACTAGAAATATTTTAAAATACACTACTTTTAAGCTTTTTATTTGCACATTTCAAATTGTAAGCATCTTACTAGAATACAAGTCAACCCTCGTATCCACTAGGCAACAATTGACGCGCGACATGATGTAAACATGTTGCTCTTCATAATGAACGGCAACGAGGAACTTTGGTTTAGTAAAGTTGTTTCGTCGCGACAATTTACGCGCCAGCTGGCAACGTTACTAGTTGCGCGTCAAATGTTACCTAGTGGATACGAGGCTATACTGCCCGTTAGGGCATAAAAAAGTGCATAAAAAAATAAACATAATATATAACCATAACCAACTTAAAACTAACTAAAACTAAATATAAAAGAGCATAGACAAAGGCATGCAATGCTGTGTATAAAATATAAATAAAAAAATATGCGAAATAAGAATAGCAGACTGTGAAATCAAATTTGTAGTGGCTGAAACTAATGTTGAAGAATTGAATATAATACTTGTTACTACGCAAGAATAGCTCCTAAATATTTTTTATTAGAAATATTCAAAACCCCATTCACTAGATGTTCTCGGCCTTTTTTGATTTGATCTATTTATATCTGCATCAGTCGAGTTTATTTTGCAGATACAAGATTGTTTTTAAAGAAAATTGCAAGGAATTTTCTTTTTCAGACTCTCAAATTCAAATTAAATTTACTGCATCCATAATGTATATACAGGCGGTAAATATATGTTACAGAAACAATTATGAACCATGTCAGGCACAGCAACATCTGTCAGCAGCATCTTTGTTTCGTTTTACTGTGGCAAGGCTTATTTGTTGCTTCAATAAACAGGTAAAAGTACAAGATAATCAGCAAAATAGCATAATCAGCTGCTGGGGCACAGGCGTATTATCAGTGAGAGGGATAAATATGTGATAGTTTTTTAACTATATTGTCCCCATACATATTTTTCCAAATTCCCTTCCTAATCAATTCATATTCCAGTATTAAATTAGATCAACCAACTTTACTTTCCCTTTTACCTTACCCAGTAACTCCCTCTTTTTGCCAAATCTATCCCAGTTACTCCCTCTTTTTGCCAAATCTATCCCAGTAACTCCCTCTTTTTGCCAAATCTATCCTAGTAACTCCCTCTTTTTGCCAAATCTGCCCTAGTTTCTACAAGACATTTAGCCAAATCTACCCCCCAGTGGTATCTGCACAGCATGCCTAGTAGTCTCACTCGATCGTACCACCTTGTCACCGTATATCCGGCGCAGCGCCCGCTGGTGTATGGTGGGCGAGTGTCCGCCCAGGCAGTCGTCCAGCCGGTACTTGGCCGCGTCCTCCGGCGTCATGCGGGACAGCTTCTTCTGCACGCCTTCTAGGACTCGGATGGTTGATGCGTTGGTTTCTATTACTACGTCCAGCTGGAATGAGAGATGAAGGATTTACTAAAATGAGAAAGAGATTTCATTTTTTGTAGTTAGACAAACTAGGTGATTAGATCCATTAGATGAAAAATGGTTGCAGGAATCTCTAAATTTTTGAGTCACAGAAGGGATTTCTGCTTATAGAGGTATGTTAATTTTACCATCGCAGTTTTTTACGTTTGAAGGCAGGAAAGCGCTAGTAATTTCTTAGGAAAGCATTCACGAAAAGCACAATTTTCAAAATTACTAAAAACAAGGAGTGTTGTTACATGATAGTATCACCAATTTGCCGACTGAGATAAAATTGTTTCACTCAAGTTTTTCTAAGTTAAAATCTTTATTAAATTTTATTAAACTTCTCTGTTACTTTGTGATTATTGTTTTTTATTGTGTCTTTGTGGAATAAATGTGTTATAATTCTATAATCTAGGTCATGGAACGCTACCTTTTAACTCTATTATGTTCTGCCGGTCTATTCTGTAATCTCACAGTGAAAACTTAGATGGTGCGAGATTTTCACTTCAGCTAAGTTTCCACAGTGGGATGTTGACAGAATAGCAGTACAGTAAATCAATAAACAACTCGTCACCTCAAAGCGCTCGTCCTCGCAGCGATAGATGTACTCCTCGTACTGCGTCTTGCGGCTCGTCACGAACGTGGAGTCTTCACTCCACGTGGGGAACGACACCCACGTGTCGTTGAGCACGTCGCGGCACAGCGGCGTGCGGCCCGAGCAGCGGCGCGCGGCTGCCTCGCGCGGCAGCGCGCAGTACGACGTGCCCAGCCGCTTGCACGTGCTCAGGTCTGTGGGGGTAACTATAGTGTTCACATTCATCATCAAAATGTTATCATTTTTATTTGGCTAGCAAAAATATGCCCTGCTGGTCATAACCTGCCCCAATACAATAGAAACTCCATCAATACCTATGTCCTACGTGATTACACATTTTCAACAATCACATTGTTTTTAATAGCCCAATATAATAGTTACTGTTTCGTATTAAAAGTAAATTCTACCCCCATTTTCACGATTTCAATAGACTCTTAATAAACAAGTAAATGATTTATACTTCAGCTGATATTTACGAGTAGACAGGTCATGCTGCAAGTTGTAATTAGTAACATACCTATCTCCATAGCAGCGTCTCCCTGCGGCCTCTCGTGCCGCAGCTGCGCGCCCAGCTGGCCGATGGGCTCGTAGCGCAGCTTCTCTGCTTGAGGCCGCTCGCGCTCGAATAGCACGCTGCTTGCCGCTGCGAAGGCTGAGTTGGTGTAGCCTGGGGAAGGAATTGACACTATTTTTAGTTTTAATACACATAATGAGCCGGTTTGCCGGGAGTCCGCTGGACGCGAGACGCACAGAACCGATCAGTCTGGCGACACTTTGGGAAGGCCTGTGTCCAGCAGAGTCTTTTAGCTGAAATGATGATGATGCATCAGCCGGTTTAAAGAAATTAAACTGGTAAGGCCCCGACTTCCGTGACGTAGATCATGGGTTCGAACCCAGGCAGACGCATTACTTTGTGTAAATTAATTCATCACCACTGCTCTAAAAACGGTAAATGAAAACATCGTGAGGGAACCGCCAAAATTTGGAAGACATGTAACATCCACCAACCCGCCTCGCCCACCAAAAATAAGCCTCGTACTCGCGTCGGGGAACCGCCAACGTGTACAGCAGTTCATTTTATTTACTTAGCGGTTTCCCGACGCAAGTACTAGGCTTATTTTTTGCTTTTTAGAGGTTTTGAGTGGGGGTTAATTTTTATTTCATGCTTTTTAAACTACATATAATATACCTAGTAGTAGACACGCTTGAATCGACAATCTATCGAAACACGTAATTGTGACAAGATGTCTTGCGAAAAAACCCAGACTTTTGAACGGCTAAACCGATTTTAATCAAACATAGCTAAGAACACTCTTGACAAAGTCACCTTCCAAAGAAAAAATCTAAATCAAAATCATTTCATCCGTTTAGAAGCTATGATGCCACAGACAGACACACAGATACACAGCAACACACTTCAAACTTATAACACCTCTTTTTCCGTCGGGAGTTAAAAAAACCTCTTTAGATACTTGCTAAGTCCGTAGTTTAACACATAAGAACAAATACTCACAAAAATGTGGTTTCAAAACATTCCTATGAATAAAAAATGTCTAGAACAAGTCTACCCAGTACATAAACTCACGCCTTTTATCCATGGGTGATGGACACTACAAAACGCTTGGTACGATCCTTACATCCATCCTTTTGCTTCATACAATCAAATACAATACAAATATGAACTGTTAGTCAAAATATAACAGCACTAACTACGTTGCGTACGTAAGGAAAACTGTGGGTACCCATTGTCCTGTATAGCGCCTGCCTCTCACAGTACAACTATGATAATTTTAACTCGTCAGAGTAACGGCGCGTTTACATTAATTCGGCCACCGTATACGGTGACAGCTTTCGGTTGAACCGGATCAGTTAACAAATTTGGACTATTTACATTAAGTATGTATTCGATAAAATTGTCGGTTTACCGGATTCGGCGACCGCATTCAGCCGAACTTTGTACACTCGTGTTGAAAGCAAGCAAATAAATAAGTCGGACGTGTTCGGTCACCGAAAACGGTCTGCGGCCGAATACGGCTAATCGAAAACCTGTTTACACTAGTCAGTGACCGAATAAGGGCTGTGGTCGAATGCGGCTAACCGAAAACCCGTTTACACTAGTCGGTGACCTGCAACCGAATCGGTCAAAACGACCTAATGTAAATGAGCCATGAGGCCCCTGAACTCTGCAACTGTGATTACCTTATTACACAATACAACATTAATAGCACTGAGCTTGCTCAAATATTTACTAACAAATCCATAAATAAACTGCAGAGCCCGAGGAAAATGTTGCATAATTGATTACAGTATTATATAGGCGGTTTTCCTGGTTGCGTCGACCAAGGTAAACAAATATACTGTGCTTTCGTCATTTTGGTCGTTCTACATATTATAAACTATTAATTTTATTTTTCACTTGAAGCCATATGTATTTCTTTCTTCATTAGCTGTTCTGATTTATTTGGTTTGTTTAAATGAAAAGTTAAGACAAATATATTATTTGAGTTGCCAAACTGCAGAGCTAAGCCCCTTTGCATTCCGCCCAGTCTTACGCCAATTTCTAAATGACACTAATCGCGATTAGTTTTACTAAACTCATTTTATGCAAATACAGCGTTCTAAAGTCTCAGCCAATCAAATCGCGATTATTTTCACTGGTGAAATCGGCCCTTAGGCAAGCATAGTCGAGTAAACTGTAACCTGTATTACTTAGAGTATTTTTATCTGGGTACATAAACATACATACTCACTCAAGCACTTTTTTCCATGTGGTTAGACAGAAATTACAAAACGCTACCTGCTGCAATCCTTACATAAATCTTTTGCTTCCTTTACGTTCATATATCGTTAACAAAAAATCACAGAACTCGAAACTCACCAGTGACATGCAACGCATTAGTATTAGTCGGCGTGTGCGGTGGCGATGGAGGCCCCAGGAAGTCCTGCAGCCACTTCTGCAGCTCCGGGTGTCGACACAGGAACGGCGCCGTCACGCACAGAAGTTCCGACGACGAGATCACCTCGTTCGTGAACAGCAGCAAGCATCTGTGGAGACAGTTGCCGGTTTACTACTTAGATACATTTAGAAAATTATTAGGGATTTTTTTTTAAATTAAGTCGTCAAAATAGGTGCTCAACTTCTAGAAACCGTCTTTGAAATGCGAAAACCTATCTTCAATTCAGTCGTAAGACTTCCTGACTACTGGAAATAGACCTCCCCCAAGTGTCGCCATATTGACAAGACCAACACAGGCCCATACTCTGATAAAATAAAAGTACTGAAAATGATGAATTGTTACCTAGAATCTATGGTATACTGAATATTTTAAGTCTTCAAGAAACAAGCAGTTTTACTGATGATAGGAATACAATGTGAGCGCCTATTTTTACGGGAACTTATATTCGTTGTGTGAGACTGTCAGTAGTAGGAAGGCAGCATGCGTGTATCACCAAAGACATTCTGTCGTTTGCACATCGCACGGTTTGTCATCATTGTCTCAAACGTATAGTTTTGCTAAAACTATCATAAATAGATACATTAGTTATCTATATTTTTCAGTTATTTGCTTGCAATTTACGCCTCTTTGAATATAAAAGCGCTGCGTGGGGTCGTGGTGCTATAATTACCAGGAAAGGCCTAGGTACTAACACCAGGTTAAAATTAATAACCCAGGGTGGCGTAAGCGGGCTTTAGGCTGGCTTCCTTTTAACGTGTAAACGATGTAGGCTAGTTTAGTTGAATGAAGATGTTAAAATCACCTCAAAAAGTTATCATAAACATGCTGCGAGCGCAGAGCCTTCCTTGCGCGGTCGAAGAAGTTGAACTCGTGCACCGTGGCCAGCTTCGAGGCCTCCGCGTACGACACGTCGCGCACTGTGGCGCCCGTCAGCCCGGACACGCGGGACTTCTTCGCTGGCGGCCCGCCTACTGCTGGACGAAAAACAGACAGACGCTTTACTTTGTGTCAATTATTTACTCTCAAAACGGGGAAGAAAAACATTGTGAAAAATTTGATGCATCTGGGCCTGCGTGGTACATTACGGCTCATTCCCTTTCACAGAGGGGAAGCCTGCACGCACAATGGAACAAATAGGAGTCTGTGCGGCAAAGGGGATCCTTCTGTTCTCGTTCTATTCAAAGAGATTGTTTTGGTAAGGTATGGCCCTTGGTCAACTACTAGGGAATGCCTCAGGCATTAAGTCCACTGTACCTGTATATTGCATGAAGTTTTATTAAATAAATAAATAAGGCCTTTGGAAACCAGGCAACAACACGTTGGGCTGTGTTTAGAAACAAGTAGTTCAATTTGTGCTTTTCTAGCTTTAATATACCTAGCTTCTATTGCAGTAGGAATAGGGAAAATATAAAGTTTATTACAAAAGTGCAGGGAAGTGATAAGACCATTGAATTTTATCAATGGTTGCTAGGTTCAACAGGCAGGATACAGTGTGCAACACCGGATACGGTTTATAACCACATGCAGTTAATTGTTTACAATTTCAAACTGAAAAGTACAGTAGCCCATACTAACATAACCAGTATAAGCTGATCCCGAACTATATTGAAACTCCATTCTAGGGTAGGCCAGCTTAAGGTTAAAGAGTTATGGCCTACTAATAACTATAAAAGCAAAGGTCATCTACATAATATTTTAATCAGTATTTCAAGTGATTTCTTCATCTATGAATTGAGATTAACAAATGAAGCACACCAAGATGCTGAAACAATTCTTTCCTTTTATACTAGCAAGCGTAATCAAATTAATTAAATCTTGTAAATTCAGTAGAGATTCAGGAAAGATACCGCGCGGACGTTCACCTACTCGCTGGTCAGACCAGAAAAGGGCGAATACAGGACTGATGGTGACCACTGCCATAAGAAGAGCTGAAGACAGAGTGGAGTGGAAGCAGCACGTCAAAGCGTACCAAGACGGGCACGACCTTCAGAAATTAAGACAATGAAAAAGAAGAGAAATTCAGTAATTTGCTCTAAATTAGGGCAAAATCAGTAATTAAAATGTAACTCACCCATACTGCTTGATGAAGTGAAGCTAGGAGATCTCTTAAGATGATGGTGCGGCTGCTGTGGAGCTGTCACTGTGCTGGATGCTGAACTGGTGTGCTTGGGCAGCTGCTGAAGAGAAATAACCATTTATTGATTGTGTTTGATGAATTCCTCGTAAGATTTGCAAGGAGTGGACTGTAAAGCTAAAAATGGCTGGTAATAGGGATGTTTCCCGGGAAGAAAAATCAAATAATATTGAACCCGTATTTGTCAGTATGAAGTGTAGCACGCCGTGACATCACACGATATTTCAGCATCCTGTATCGTCTAATTTTTTGTTTACGTGGCAAAAGAAAAATACGTGTCCAATATTTTTAGGTTATCTAACTGTCAGAGAAAATAGATATTTTTTGTCAACCTATTGAGCACTTTTTCATTCTTAAAGTTAAATCCTTTTTCTCATGGGGGTAGGCAGAAACTACAGAAATCTACTTGCTATCCCCACATACCTCCTTAAGGTATTAGCCCAGTGGTAGTTGAGTACAAATAAATACATTGTTCAGAAGCTAAACCTAGTATTTTATACACTACGAACCTGAAGTTTCGGTAGAAGTGTTAATTGTAACCAGCAAGAATCGTCATCACTCTCATTACATGTTATAAAATAACGTCCCCTGCCGCGTTTGTACGCGATAAACTCAAAAACGAATTTTCATGCGGTTTGGGCCAATAGAAATAGTGAGAAACGAGGAAGGTTTTTGTTTATAATTTGTCACGGGCGAAGCCGGGGCGGGTCTCTCGTCTCTGATAAATTCAAAAGATTTCGATCTGCAAAGTTATTTTTATATTTTTGATAACGACCACCTGAAGTATAAGAAAAATAAGTAAGATTTGACTTGAATTTTTATGAAAACTAGAACAAAAAAACATAACACAAAAATAATAAAACATACCACACATTTTGCATCACTATCAAAAACTAAGTTTCCTAAACAATACAGTATATCAGCAGAAGCAAAACAATGTTATCGCGCGACATTAATATAAAATTGTATCATTACTATTATGTTATGTTCGTTTGTTTATCTGATAACTGTGATTGTGACTCTCGTGCCGCGGGACTGGCACTGGTGTGGGTGTCACGTGCTGTGAGCGAGTTTATAAATAAATTGGACTTTAAAAATACATAAGAAGTGTTTGTCTTATTTCTTTTTTAGTATTCCGTACCCAAAGGGTAAAAACGGGACCCTATTACTAAGACTGGCTGTATCTCATGAACCGTGATAGCTAGACAGTTGAAATTTTCACAGATGTATTTCTGTTGCCACTATAACAACAAATAATAAAAACAGAATAAAATAAATATTTAAGTGGGGCTGCCATACAACAAACGTGATTTTTTTACGTTATTTGCGATAATGGTACGGAACCCTTCGTGCGCGAGTCTGATTTGCACTTGGCCGGTTTTTTTTTCCTATTTCCAAAATAAGGCGTCTTTGAGCTTATTGATTTGAGTTTGATTACTGATGGTAAGTAGTTTCTAAATATCTTAGGGCCGATTTCACACATGAATTTACCAATGAAACTAATCGTGATTAGTTCAACTAAACTCAGTTTAGTTTTAGTTAGTTTCTCAGCGATCTCAACCAATCAGAAAGCTGTATTTGCATAAACTGAGTTTAGTTGAACTAATTGCGACTAATTTCATTGGTTAAATCTTGTTAGTTGGTTAGTTGCCCTTTGCAACAGTAAAAATGTCTCTATGGAAGTATTCTTTGCATTTTTACCGCACTACGGCGAAGCCAAAAGGAAGGGTTATGATTTTAGCAGTCTATGTATGTATGTTTGTATTTACGTATGTTTTTTAGTAGCGCCTACTATTCCATCCGATTTTGATGAATAACATGTCAATCAATTCGTTACTATGGCCCGAGTAAAATACACAAAAAAAGAACCGTAGTTGGTTTACAGTTTTCATTAAACTTTTTGTTTGCCAACACTATAAAGGTAAGCTTCGTTTTTTTTTTTCCGTTTGTATTTTTTCCTAATCCTCCGTTATTCTTTTCCGATTAATTTCGTTGCGATATCCAATACAGTTAAATTCATTCCCCGGGACTTCGTCGAGCTTCATTGCCTCGGCGCTTTTCTGGTGGTCGCCACTGTTGATTCTGGCTTTCAGGAGTTGCAGTGGTTTGGGAATAGTGCGGTGGGATTGTCCCAAAACTTCGTTTTAATTTGTAAGAAAATCCGATTCTGGGTTAAGCTCGCATTGTACATAAGCTTTTCCTGTATGTTTTTGTGTGAAATAAATATTAAAAAAAAGTCGACCCTCTTTTATTCTAGCGTCAGTTGTAGTTGTGTGTGGAAACCAGTAAGTTTATACAATCAGGGTGGCAATAATACTCACAGGCGCATGATGATGGTGGTGCGGGGGCTGGTGCGGTGGCGAGGCGGCCACTGGGAAGCGCTCCGGGGGGGAGCTGTCCACGCGCGGGGGCTGCGGGGGCGACATCATGTTAGAACACTTCTCTAGGAATGCTGCTACATTAACCAGACGTATAGTTCTCGCCAAACTTCTGGGCCGCCCTGAAGTTAGCTTTCCGATGCGCAAGGCACGGATATGTGCTGTTTTTGTAAGATATTTACTAATGCGTAGCCATGGTAGAGAACTTCAGGGCGACCAAGTAGTTTGACGAGAACTATATTGCCAGCTGTCTCAAAACAACATTGCCTTTCCAGAAGCTATAATTTTAACATGACTGCTGCACATATGGAGTTTATATTCCATAAAATCGTTGAACACCTAGTAAAAATATTGAATAATGGAAAACTAGCAAAATTTTAACAGACAAGTAGTTTTATTCCCCAGCCTAATTTCTAGTTTATGAAGATTTTCTTAACCATCAGCTTAACTCCAACATAGACCTCTCATCGCAAGCCGTATTTCGGTCCACGATTACTCTCCTCCAGCTGCTACCAGCCATCATGGCTCCACCTATCCTAAGGACGTCCTACTTTGCGTTTGCTACAACATTTTCCTACAATCAATTTGAACCTTTACTGGTTAGTATTTACTGTTATATCCTGGCGGCCCAATGCGGCTATGAACTCGCCTCTCATGTTTGAGGTCGTGGGTTCAAATCTGGGCAAGTACCAATGTGACTTTAATTCATATGTACTTTCTTGGACATCGCTGACAACGGGGTGAAGGAAAACATCGTGAAGAAACCTGGAGTTAATTTATCATTAGTTTGTGCTCCATTGATGTAATTGCTGCAAGGAGTTCCAATGCGCGGGTAAACGAATAAAAAAATATATAGTTACCTGATGATGTGTAGGCACCGGCGGAGACCTCACGTGCGGGTAGTGTCGCTCGCGCACCTCGAGGTTCGGCTTGGGGACGGCCTTAGCATCCGGGAGAAACTGACCGAACTCCGCTAGTAAGTCGTCCTGATTCTCGAACAATTTAGCAACCTGGTGGAATAAGTATCAATGATAAGTATTTATTTCCATTTTTTTTATACATTCTGAATTGTGAGGAATAAAAATGTTACCAAGCACTATAATATGTTTACTATATCATTCAAGGTTTAGCAATTTTTTTATTAAAATTATGTCAGATTTCAAAAAAAAGCAATGTGTAAGGCATATTTTAAAAAGTTGTCTAAAACCAAACATTGTCTGGCAAATTAATTATATTGTTAAATTTCATACAGCCAGATATTTCTAGTACTTTAATTTTGCAAGATAGAGAAAAATACTCTCTAATAAATATGCTATACATAAAAAATAATTTCGACGAAGTAAGTAACATTATCGAATATATTAATTTTATGATCAAATTCAACAAAAAATATGTCCATTCACTTTTCACTAGTAGTAGAACTTCAAAAACAGAAAAAAATGGCTACATACCTGTGAATAAACCTCAGCCTCCGTCTGTAACTTGGCTTGAGGCTCCTTCATCTCACGATGACCCCTCTGATAGGCATGAAGGATCTCCAGGAATCTCTTATACTTGTCAGGCTGCCTCGAGAACCGTGACTGTGGGACAACGTATGCTGGTTAGATACTATAGTGGTAATACTGTAAGTGGGGTAGGTTGGAAAGTACGTCAGAACTCAAATAGAGCAGCCGCAAGTTTTTATCATTAGATGTCGAACGGTAATTAATTTCATCATTTTAGTTGGTGAACAGAGAATAGATATTCTTAATAAAGTTAAAAATATAGCGTGTGTAACAACAGGATTTTCTTTACTGCGTGTTTTGTATGTATTTATATTTTCGTTATGGCAATTATTGTATCGATGTTGGCAATTCTGCCAATGCAGTAATGTCTTGTGTGATATAAATTTGCAAGACATTTTATTATGCTAATCGCTTTTTACCTGCTGTAGAGAAGAAGAGTTATGTATGATTGAATCCCAGGTACTTTGAATATGCTGTAATCAAGACAAAATAAAAATTGTCTTTCATAATAGGTATTTACTATTTTAACTTATAAATGAACACTGACACTTATTTTGTCAATGTGCCAAAACCACTAAGGCCCGCTTGCGCAAACCTGGGTTATCTTACTCCGAGTTAGTAGCCAATCTTTCCTTTGTTGTTTAACCTCGTGTTAGCAAATAAATCTTGAGTTAAGTTTGAGCAAGTAAACCCTTTTTTGTTTTTGTTTTCTGGCCCTGGATTTTGGGGCAAAGAGAATGGGGAGTGTGAGATTTTTACCTCACTAAAGCCACTAAACATAAATAATACTGTAATAAATTCTAATTGACCCACCTATTATTATCCCTAAACAAACAAACAAGAAACTAACCTTAATCTTATTAACATACTCAATAGCATGATTAAACTCCACTGGTTGACTGGACGGAGCTGGTGTTGCGTGCGCCGGGTTCGAAGCCTGCGCCGATCCTGTTGGCAATAGCGTGATGATATAGTACTGTACAAGGTAGGTAGTGTGTAGGATTGTGTAGGGAAGTAAGTCAGAACTCTAATAGAGCAGCCGCAAGTTTTTATCATTATATATCGAACGGTAATTAATTTCATCATTCTAAATGAAGTTTTTGTAGTGTTCAAAATTGGTGTGGATTGAAAAGATGTGTCATTTTGTTTGGTCTGTAAAGTGTAGTAGTTAGTCTGTAAATTATGATTGGTGAAGATGGTCTAAATTATGATTGAAAACAGAATCTGTGATCTCTGTGAATGATCTGATACAATCATTGTCTTATCCGAACTGTTATTCATTTCGCCTATACGCATAAATTAAATAAGAATAACTCATATAGTGGTAACTAAAATGTGCCCATTCATTGTATATTAATTTTATTATGTAGAATGTAAAAAAATACCCTTGAAAACAGCAGAATAAAGATTTTCGTAAAAAAAAATTGAAATTTATCAAAATAATGTAGTGTACCTACAATAAATAAGTGTGATAATGTGTGTAGTTGTTGTAGAATTTGATATGTTGCTTACCAGGAGCAGAAGCATGGTGTATAGCAGCGGCTTCGATCTGCTGATGAGCTTGAGAGATCTGATGCAGCGTGTTGGTGGGCGCTGCGTTCACCGACAGATTGTGTACGATCGCGTTGTTCACCGACCTGAGACGGAAAAGAGAGGTTAGGGAAATTCACACATACATACAAATGTTTTCACAATTAAGACCTATGCTAAGAAATGTAGTCACAAATTGCCCCACTCAGGGACGCTCCTCAAAATATGATCACACACGTTTTCGTGATCCTGGTTGCACATTAATGGCTCTCCTAATGAAGTGTACCATTTGATAGACTAGAATGCTGCAGATGCATAGATTTATTTCATTAAGGAATTGACAAATGGAGGAACTAAACTAGCTTGTAGCTGAAAATATATATTAGAGAGATTTATCTGCCAGAACTGGATTAATGCAGCGGTATTTCAACGTAAGCTACTTAATAAGCAACGCCCCATGAGTTACTGTTGCATTCCCTAAAGAAGGCTAACCATTTTCGCAAATAAGAATCCTCAAAGAAGAATATAGAAGATGCTGCTGAAAATTAGTAAAGAAGATATATTTAGGTACTTACATTTCCATGTTAGAGTAATTAGAACGACGCACAGCTTCCTTCTCCACCTCCCTGTGAACAAGGATTTATATTTAGTGGGCTTCTAAGCTAAGCATATTACTCTAATTTATAGAATAGAATAAAATCAGAACTCAAATAGAGCAGCCGCAAGTTTTTATCATTAGATATCGAACGGTAATTAATTTCATCATTTTGAAAGTGTTTGAAGAGAGAATAGATTGAAAATGAGGTAATATTTAATTTTACCACAAAAGACAAGACTCTTAATTAGATATGGGACTTCAGGTTGGAGTCTGATACAAAGAGCCTGCCTCCAGAACGAAAATATCTGCGCAAATGAAAGTTAATGCAACTTGAGCGCCCTTGACAATTTCTCAAAATAATTTTGGCATAGTTTTCGTAAGTGTCAGATAAATATAGGGACACAGGGGACAGCAGACCTCTCTTTTTTTGTAAGAGGGAGTTGTCACCACAAAAAAAATGAGAATTTGTCAAAGTCTAGCCTGAAAACTTATGAAAATTATGAAGGGTTCATTTATTTAATATAGATTTTATTCGATTATTTTTATTGGCCTATCTACAATTGTTACACTGTTTATCCTAATAATACAAGCATAGTGATATGATGCGATAGACACAGCATGCAAAATTATTGTACACCACTTAAATTGTCATTCAGTCTAAATTTAAACGACCTAATTGTATACTAACCAAAAATTTGCATGTCATTATGCTATGATAAAATATGTTAAACTACTCTTATACTACCATTGTAAGAACTTTTTAAACCAAATTTATCTGCATATAAATCTTCGACTTTTTGACTTGAAAAGTGTACAATGGGCGTCCAAATATTCAATTGTGAAACCCACCCTTAAACAGGTTTTTCTTATAGTTCTTTATCATCCTATCTACATAAGACAAAACACTATAATTAAAAATAACCCACACGATAAACAAATACAGTACCAAAAGCTACCAAAATACTTGAGTAAGTTAGCAACAAAAATATTGACTATCCGCGGCATTGCACGGCGCAAGGTGAATGAACCCAAACAGCTGTTGCGTCACTCACTGCCTCATACAGCTACGTTCCAGATTTACATAATACTGAAGCTTGCGTTTTATTATTAGTTACTTTAAAAAAAGTAAAGTGTGAAATGTTGAAATTAATCATCACCTTAGATTTAAAGACCTATGTTGAAGTCTGGTCTGGATCTTCTGTTTTTATTAACTTCTAAACCAAAAAAGTGAAATTGTTTCTTGAAAACTGATCTATTTATCCGACAGTATTCTAAACGTGATTTCGAGTCGCCTAGACTGTTTGTACGTGGGTCGCTGTTGTGCCATCTCGCATGGGTGATCACTGATCAAATATATTTTGTTGTTCTTTGTTTAGTGTCAGTGACTACTAACATAATTGTTAGTTTTACTAACCATTTTTTAGTCTTGATTTGAATAAAGATTATTCTATTTATGGAATAGGCAGCTTTTTTTTTCACTCATAGTAAGCCACATTGCCGAATGTCAAAAACTATTTTTAATCCGGAAAACGCGTGGTGTGAAGCATAAAATGCTAAGTTTATAAGAAGTGGCATAATCCATTCAGGGCCAATCGACTAGATCTTGGGATTCTCAAATATGGTTGTTGTCATTGAGGTAGGCCAAGTAACATACTAGGCCCTAGTACATTCTGTAGTAAAAATATTAATTCTTTCAAGGCCTTTTATGCTCATTACAATAATACAATCCTACGAAATCGTTTCTTGGTTTGTTCTTTCACAACGCAATAGAGCAAACTGCAACGCAAGAGAGAGGTGGTGTAGACTGGCCTAAACAGTGGCTAAAGGTTACATTCTGTCCTGGTAAAATCCATGGTTTTGGGAATTTCAATGCGGGTGACACTTTCATCCATCATCACTAAATTAATAAAAGTAAAACTTACTGCGCCTGAGGTAACAGATGCACCAGGGGCGGCTGCGGCTGCGGCGGTGGCGGCGGGTGCTGCACGCCCTGGAGCACCATACTGGAGCCGCCGCCGCTGCCAGGCGCTCCGGAGCCGAAACCGGTGGGCGACGGCATGGACACAGACACCTGCAGAGATAATGTTGAGTTGCAGTTGGAGAATAAGCGGAGTAAATGCTAGCAGTGTTGTTGTGTATCAGTTTGAAAGTGCCACAGTGTGTATAGACACATGAGACATATCAAATTTGTCTCGAATCGGAGATGCCTCTGTGGTATTGAAGGATTCTGTAGGTGGTGACCAGTTACTTGTTAAGTTAAAATGTGAGGGGCCTTAGGTTTTCAGTGTTCATAACTTTCAACCTGGAGCACAACAATGCTTATTGGCTCAATTAGCTTTGGTGATAGTACTTTCTCAGATAAATTCTGCACAAAGTTCGAATACACTAACGCAAACCCACATTATGTGTCATCTGTCAGAGTTATTGAACTAACTTTAAAAATGTTGGGAGGTCTGATTTTGGTCTAAAGTTTAAATGTTTTAACATTTTCGGCACACTGCAAGTCGTGTAGTACTGTGCAATGCTTCCAATGCTAACTTGATATACCCCCTTGTACGCAGTTGTCAAACCTATCGAGGTTAGCAACGGGATGGGGGGGATAAAACTGTTCAATCACAACATTTTGTATATGAAAATTATGTATTTAGAATAGTATATTTGTACTCTCGTTTGTTTTCTATTGCAAATGACTAATTTTGTATATTTTCTCATTTTTCTGGCACTTTCGCTAGACAACCAGATGAACTTTTGAGACTTGAAGGACCATAGATATAGTATGTACAAGATAAACAGAGTCAGATGAAAAGCGAAACCAAAAAAAAAAAATCTATGTGTGAGGGAAATTGTCCATGTGTTAGTTAAAAAAGTGTTGTTAAAAAGTCCATGTTCAGTATCGATATCGATACTTGGTGAACACAATAAGAAACAAGATTAAAGGGTTGTTGCCGTTGTTGTTTATATTGAACTGTTATAAAAACTGGGCAAAGTACATGCTTGCTTATACAGAATACTATCTAGGTTAGCCACTAACTAACCATACGATAGGAAGTGTCATTCTTACAGCCACAAATAAATTAGGTATAGATTCTTTCATTAGGATTCGACGATGTTTTCTTAGTATGCAGTAGGTATTTCAATACGAAATGTTTACTACATATTGTAGAGACCATCCATCTCTGTTTAAAATTCGAATCCATTTTTCTCCTAATACAGAATTATTTGGGCATCTGTAGGTACATAAATATTACAAATTATTATTTACACAACAGAACAATTTGCTGGTGAGCAGAGCACGTATGTATTCAAGACACTGTAAAACTAATAAATGCAAACATTCTTAAACCTACTCAAAGTAATAAAACATCAAAACTCTCCGAAACATTTTGAAAAACAAAGGCTAATATAATAAACATGCAACTTAAAGTACAGTTTAGATGAACACATCTTCTCAATCCTAACTTAAATCTATTTAAACAAAACTTGACTAAATAAGTTTGTATTCATGCCATGATGTCACTATAAAAAGATTAAGTTTTTATCGATACTCCTGACGTCACCGCTTTGTCAAGCCCTAGCGTAAACAAGCAATTTTCTCTTTTACATTATATTTTAGCAAATTCTGTTTAAATATACGAAATATACTTTTATAAAACAATGGAAATCAATATACTATTGTAAGAATATTTTTCTGAGCCGATTACTAGCAGAAATTTGTCAAAATATGGTTCGAAACAATCCAAGGACAAAATTGTATTTATCTATGAAACATGTATTTATTGGGGTTATTTCGTCTTGTAACGTCATATTCACTCACAGAATAAGCCAACATAGTTGCATAATTAATATTATCAATTTAAATCTTAAGATTATTATTTAAATGCAAGAAATTCACCGCTGTGTAAAACAGAAGGGACGCTATGGACCCCTTCTCGCGAAAAAAATGACATATTGGTACTTCATTCACTCTCTCTTTTTCTCTTGGGCGTTTAGTACTTGATTAGGTTTTCTCGCTCGCACCCTTCGTGTATCTTTTTGCGTAGCAAAAAAATTCTAAATCTATGTGAAGGACCATTTCACATTATTTTTTTTAATTTGGAATCATTTATATTGTTTTCTCTCTTTTTATTGTTGTTTAATTTTAAGTACAGACTTTTTTAAATGTTTGTGTTGTGTTCTCTAGTGGCTTGTGCCAAATAAATGTGTTTTCTTTCCTTCTTTAAACACAAGTTCTGGGCGACCGAGCTCTGCTCGGGTGAAAATAGAGATAACGACGTTTTCTTAAAATGAAACCTGGCTAGATTGATTTATCGCCCACCACCCTGCCTACAAAATTTAATGACAATCGTTGGAGCCGTTTTCGAGATTCAGATTATATATATATAGTTACATATATACAAGAAATGATCGTTTAAAGGTATTAGATAGATATAAATGAACTATATACATCTTAGTAGTGAAGTGTGTGTGTGTAGGTCTGTTTATTTTTCTTGTATGACACTACCTGACCTGGCGTTTCAATCTAGGACCTCAGCAATCAAATCAGACAATAAGTAAACAAATATTCTCACCTGTCCATTACTCTGAACTTCAATTTTATACCCCGGCGGCAAAAACGTGTTGAAGCCGACGATCAGCTCCGGATGCCCTTTAAACAGGTTCGAAACCCGGGTGATGACGCCTGGGGTGTCAATACTGCAATATAAACTAAAATTAAGATGGAGGATAAATTATTAGTGGTTGGTTCTTTAAAATGTGGGTAGTCAGTACAATAAAAATTGCAGCCATTAATCTTTTCATGGTGTTCAAACGGTAATTGTTTTCATCATTCTGAGATTTTTAAAAGCAGACTATTAAGGGACCTTTACGATGGAGCGACGCGATAGGGATGTTTCCTGGGAAGAAAAATGATAATTCTATTTAGTCCGTCAGTGAGATTATCAAATAATATTGGACCCGTATTTTTTGCATTATCAAATAAATAAAAATTGTCAAAGATAATGCTCACCAAAGTTCAGGAGTGGGGACTTGTGACGTCACTTTGTCAATATAAAGTGTAGCACGGCGTGACGTCACACGATATTTCAACGCACTGTATCGTCGTATTTTATTGTTTTCGTGGCAAAAGAAAAAATACGTGTCCAGTATTTTTAGGTTATTTAACTGACGGACTAGATAGATTTTTTTGTCAACTACCCCATTTAAATACGATATAGTACAAGTATGTTCTACGAAAAACTTCGAGTTCGAATCACATCGAGCTATCTGTAAGGTCGCTTAGGATTATGCAAACTTTTTAGTAGATTACTTAGTTTAGTTTCGACGGGCTGTTTCCGCAACTCCACGACCAAGCGCGTATTTTGCGTATTTAGATTAATAAGTTATTTATATAGTATAAATAATCCAAGCAAGTAACTAATTGTATGTAAAGCAGAATCAAATTCTATAACAATTTTAAAAATATATTCACAATAAACTTACATTAAATCCTTAGATAAGTTTGATTGATACAAGTTCTAGAGCATGCACGAATGATCTAAATTGGATCTCATTAAATATATTTTTACTATAAAATTATTACTACACGTAAAACAAAGTTAATTATTTTAAACCTGGACTAGTTAATATAAGTACGAAATAGCTAACCCGCCTTGAGCAAGCATGGTCAATCTGTATTTGAACAGGCCTTTGCCCAATATAACCTCTGTTTTTTTTAATCTTATTTATAAATAACTTGCATTAATTAATCCCTACCCTAATCCAGCGCCGCATGTCAAAGAAAATCAACAAAAAAGAAATTAAAAAAATACTTACGTCTGACTCTTGAACTCCTTCATGATGTCCAAAAAGTCGTTGTAGACTTGAGGTTGCGTGTTAAATTTGTACTTCACTTGGTCGAGGTACGATAGTGCATCTTCCACCTTCAGGCGTTGGAATTGTCCCGCGGCCTGCTGTTGCGCGGCCCCGGGGCCTCCGGGACCCACAGCGGGGCCTACGACTCCGGGAGGGGTCGCTAGAGGCGCGGGGGCCGGAGATTGGCGCCCTAGGGCTGCTGGTAGAGCGCTGAGGTTCGGCTGTTGTGGTGGTAAAGCCTGTTGAAGAATAAAACTGGGTTATAAAGAGTTTTAGGTAGAATATAGAGTGGGGCTAGACCTTTTCATGAGTAAGAACCAGAAGGAACAAACGATGTCGTATATGTGGCTCATGCTGGAATCAACCCTACCTGCAACTTACTATTGTGTGTTACTAGCTTCTATCAGCGGCTTCGCCTGCGTAATAGTCAAAAATTATCCCGAGGGAACATATTCCCGGGCTAAAAAATATCCTATGTGCTATTCCTAACTATAATCTATCTCTGTGCCAAATTCCATCCAGATCCGTTCATCCATTCTGTCGTGATGGAGTAACAAACATACATCTATCAATCATTTATAATAGTAGTGTGCCAGCATTATTTGAGTATGGTCTAAAGTTTCAGTGTATTAACATTTTCGGCACACTGCAAGACGTGTAGTACTGTGCAATGCTTCCAATGCTAACTTGATATACCCCCTTGTACGCAGTTGTCAAACCTATCGAGGTTAGCAACGGGATGGGGGGGATAGAATCGAATAAATCAACAAAATGTACCCAACATTACCGACAAAATAAATAAATAAATAATATTCTTACTATAGTTTGACCGAAACCACTGTACCGCGCGTTCTGATTCATCGAGACCGCTGAGAAACTACCAATCACAACGCTGTATTTGCATAAACTGATCTTAGTTGTACTAATCGCGATTAGCTTCATTGGTGAAATCAGCCCTTAGGTATGAGCGCGGCGAGACGGGGGCGAAACGCTCACGTTGACGGCGGACTGACAGAGCGGATCGGCCTGCGTTGCTCCCCCTGTCGCGCCGCGCACATACCTAAGGCGCGGTATAGCGGTTTCGGTATAATCTTAACTACAGAGACACTGTCACTGAATCCACCTAACTGACTGTCACCTAACCCGGGATTGAACCGCCTCGGGTTCAGCAGTAGAGCTTGCAATCACTAGTTTAACGAGGCAATGGTTCCTCTGCATTATGTTACTAATATTATAAATGCGAATGTAAGGATGGATGTATGTTTGTCACTCAATTACGCAAGAACAGTTGAACGAATCTGGATTAAATTTTGCACCGACATAGATTATAAATTTTGCACTAAGATAGATTATAGTCTGGAATAGTACATTTTATTCCCTTGGGATAAGAAAACACTTTTCACGCGGGCGAAGCCGCTAGCAGAAGCTAGTTTATTATAAGAAGTAAATTCTACTGAATACCTCCACTGCATAAATTATTTCACGTATAAAAACTAAAGTTTATGCCCTACTTACAACAACAGACCTAACCTTAGCTCGTACTTATTACATAACGAAGCAGACACAATAATTACGTAAACAAAACAAACGAGCAATAAATATATTTACTTAATTATTGTTTACAGTCGATAATGCAGGTCATGGATAAGCTATCTATATCGTCGAAGTTAATTCAGAGACTATCGCTAAGGACTAATACAATGAAGTCATTGCTGCTTCATCATCTGACTACACATTTCAGGGTCGGATTTCAATCAAACGTAGTTCACCACTTTTTAGGGTTCCTTACCCGAAGGGTCCAAATGGAGCCCTATTGCTATCACTCACGTGTCTGTCTATCTGTCTGTTGCCTGTCACACAAGTTTTTACAGCTTAACGGTTGGAGCTAGTCTTCAAATTTTCACATTATAAGCATCTTGTTGACTCACGACTAACGAAGGGGTCAAGGGGTGAGTTTGTTGGGGGGTGGTAAAGGGTTTCGAAGAATTTTTTAACTTCCCAGTTACCGATGAACTTCAATTTGGTGATTATGCTTATTATTTCGTATATTTTACTAACAAAACCAATATATTAATAAATCAGACTTTTTAAATGCCTTCATATTTCCTATTACAGCCAATTTGATTTTACGGATTGGTACGGAACTCTAAATTACATAAAGCAATGGCCTATCTGTTGTCGTATAACCCAGTATCTGGATAACACGACGCTATTTGTAAAATCGCCTTTTTTGAAATCTATTAAAGCAGACGCGAGACACGGAGGAATCTCGGTGTGTTAAAATGCTCTTCCATCCACAGACCGACCGCAGCAAGCGAAGCTCAAATTTGAGCTGCCAATCGAGAGGGATTATTTAAATCAATTATAATTTAAAAAAAATATAATTTTGTTCATTTTAATAATAATTACTCAATTCATATTTATAAACAATATTTCATGAATAAATCTATCAATAAATTCAGATATAGATAATTTTTTCAATTGATCAATATTATTTTTAAACAATGAAAATAAAATTAATCATATGGCTGTTATTTTTAGCCACGAGCCTCTCATTTCAAAGACTAGTCTTTCAGAAAGGATAAAAAAAAAACATAATACAAAACATGATGTGACATTTTTGACCCACTACTCAGATAAGTGTAAACACAAATCTCACACAATACCGGCGAATACAATATTATTCAAACGTGAGAAAACAAAGCTATTTATAGAATTTCTATGGGTTCAGTTATATTTAACTTTTGTTGCCTGCCAGTTCCACGAAGTTACGAGATGGATGGAGTTACAAGAGGTTTTCATCTAACACATTACACTTATAGCAAAGGTGTGTAATTCCCTGCCGGAGTCTGTCTCCTGATAGCTACAACCTAGGGGTCTTTAATTCAAGAGTGAATAGATAACTTCTAGGCAAGCATGCTTCACCGTAGACCATATCATCGCTTACCATCAGTACATCATATGTACTTTCTAAGTTTATCTTGGACATCATAGGCAACGGTGAAGGAAAACATCGTGAGGAAACCTGGACTTATGTAGTTAATGCAAGTCTGAAACAGTCAAGTCAGAGGCCTGTGCGGTTTCCAGAGACGGCTTAATTAACTCTGACACCAGAGGTGACCACACCTCACACGAAAAGAAGAAGACCATCAGGCGAAATAGTGATCAAACGCAAGCCTATCGTTAAATAATAAAAAAAAAACACTAATTCCCGTAGGTGTAAGCAGAGGTTTATATTACACCCACATTGGGTTTATGTTTGTGACAAATCCTACGTAAGAGGGGAAGATAATTTTGACATTTACGAGGCACAAATCCCGACTCCCACTTGTCCCCTGACGTGAGAACCGAACCAAGACAACCCACGCTCAATTTGCATGGCGGTTTTATTTTGCATTTAAATTGATATTGTAACTGTAATGTATCTGTTTACCCGACAGTTTTTGTAACCAGTTTTTTACCATTAAATATATTGAAAAAAAAAAAAAACTAGTGCGTTATTTGCGTGTTTGGCATTAGAAAATGTGAAAGTTTAGGTGTACATGACCATGTTGAGAGCAGTGGTGGCCCAGTGGTAACGGCCCCAACTTACGTGTCGTAGGTCGTGAGTTCGAACCCAGGCAGGTGCTTTACTATGTGTAAATTATTTCATCACCACTGCTCATAAAAACGGTGAAGGAAAACATCGTGCGGAAACCGGCATGTCCTAGAACCAAAAAATCGAAGATATGTGATGTCCACCAACCCGCACTGGGCCAGCATGGTGGATTAAGGCCCATTACCTCACACACAGAGAGGATGCCTGTGTCCCAGCAGTGGCAAAATTATAAGGCTGATGATGATGATGACCTTGTTTGTTACTCATTCAAGCCAAAATGGCTGAACGGATTTGGATATAAATTAGACGACGGAAAATCATACTTTTGACTTCAAACTCATACATAAGCCTTTCTACCATGGGAGCAGCCAGAAACGAGTATGCTTTGTGCATCCTTACAGATTCTTTTTTGCACCCTTGGTCCATAGAAGACATGCGGGGCGAGCACGGTCTACTGTGACAGGCTTGAGTCACACATTTTTATCACAGTTTGGGAGAAACACTGATAAAATGCGTGACTCAAGCCTATCACAGAAGCCGTGCTCGCCCGCCTGTAGCGAATTGCAATTAATGTGGCCACTTACAGTAACACGATTGTGTTCAGCAATCGAAAGATACTGTATGGCTACCCTGAAGGACTGTCAAACAGCTTGACGTGCTTGCTGAGACACTGGAGTGTCGGTATGCAGTTAATAGTAACATTAAAGGACAGACCTACCAAAGCATTTACAGCATCAATTGCAATCATCTTCAAAATTAACCTTGAAATCGATCTACAAACTCCTCGAAAAATCTCATATTATGTATCATAAATGAAGTAAACAAACCTTAAGCCTCTGCGGCACCTGCTGCGGCGGCGGCTGCTGCTTGGCCGCATACTGCACGGCGCTGGTCTTCAGATAGTTGATGACTGGCCCGCCGGCCGCGGGCCGCGCTCCCGTGCGAGCGAAGCTGCCGCTGCCGACTGAGAGGAGCGTCGTCGGACCGGCTGGGGAGCGGATGTCTGTAGACAAAAGTTTTTATTATAGTAACAGTTTCTACTACTAGTGTGTTGCGATTTTTTTTGGTCCACTTCTGCCTCCCAGGCAAGAGACTAAAAATTTACAACGACGGCGATTTGTGCAGCTGATTTAAATAAATGATGTTTGATTTGGATTAAGTAAAGTTCCGAGTGTTAATTAAGTAAAGACCTGTCTAAAATATCTTAATTGGACACTAATAACGAAGCAAAAAGCCATTAAAGGGCCAAATGCCCTTTAAATGGAGCCCACACACAAGAAAGCACTGGGCTCCTTTTATCCAACTTAGTTTATGATCTTTTCACTGCTGAACACAAATTTTTATAAACTGCTCTACAGAATTCTGTCCTACACTAACCGAACCGCATTTTGAATGCCTTCTTAAGGATTCTCAGAAAACCCAAGTTTCTGTGGGTTCAAGCCATTTTGGTATCACAAGGAGATGATCTGAGAGCCAATTCTCATGATTGAATAGGCAAGTAAGATAGAATATAGTAAGCTTACCTAAAATCTGCGGTTGTTGGGCCGATTGGGCCAAAGTGTGCATATTGCTTGCACCTGCTTGTTGAATCTGTAACAATACAACATTTTAAATTAACAAGTGTTCAAAAATAATTTCTTTCGTACAGACAGTAAAAAAATGTGTCCGATGTAACTATATCAAATCTTTTATTTACTGAGAAGGCAGGTACCAGACATTTTTTATTAACGGTAGGCTCGCTTTTGACCACTATCTCACCTGATGGTAAGCGAAGACGTGGTCAATGATGAAGCACGCTTGCCTAAAAGTAACTAGTCACTCTTGACTTAAGACTCCTATGTTTTAGCTACATAGCATTAAATCGTTCGATTTTTCTGTTATCAGGGCACAGCCTTCTTTTTACGGACCATAAAAAACCTCTGTGAAATTACGACCTCCTTTAATCAATAAAAATATTCCGGTTCTTCTACGCATATCACCTTACTAGCCAGTCTTAAACAAACTTATTAAGAAAATAGCTAATGTTTACACTTTCCAAAGGTAGAGAGAGATATAACAAGTAACACCCAAGGCCGATACGGAATAACAACTATTTTGAAACGAACGTTGGCGTTCAAGTTATTTTTAACTCCGTGACTCATTTTTCAGTTTGTCGTATTTGCAGATAATTCTTGTTTTTGTTGAGAAATTGTTTACGTGAAACTGAGAACTGTAAGATCGTGGATTGATTGGTAGAAGCTTTTAAACTGTCAGTGAGGTAGTTTCAATTTGAAAATTGCTTTTGTTAATACTCGCAGCGTTCAATTGCATTCTTGTTTACTTTGACGTACCAAAACTTTTATGGTTCCACTGTGAGTGACGAAGCTATACAAGACGAAAAGCAATATCCCTTTTTCGAATCTGAATCAAGCAACCAGATGATGACCACTGCTTAACTGAACTGTGGAGACTAAACAACTGCCTCCAGCCAGGCACAAAAACTTAACCAAAGTGACAACGCTGACGTCAATCCCCTATAGGATACGAGCCTCGGCTCAGGCCGTCGCTGGGAGGAAAACTTGGGCTGGATCTTGATTTAGTGATTCTACCATCCGTTCGGAAAATACCTATGTGGAGAAAAACGGACAAGAAACTCAATTTAAATCTCGTTATTTACTAATGCTCAGAGATTCGCGAGCTGTCTGGAATTTATTGAAAGAACACGCGACGGACCTCGGCGACGAGGACAGGGCGTAAACGGTTGTCTGAATCATGATGACATTGCCTCGTTATAGTGCGGCCTGTGCGTAAATACATGTGAGTCGTACACTACCATACGTAAACGTTCAACGCCGGCCGAATGCGGGCATCTAACCGCATGCGGCCCATGCAGGCGCCAGAAAATACCTTATGTTTGGTTGTAGTCAAGAAGGAATTAGTTAGAGCAGTGTTTGCTATAAATACTTCACTGACACCTAGTTATATTTAACTGCGTGACTAATTTTCAGTTTACTGTACTGGTTAATGTTTTTGTTCGCAGGAGAACCAGGGTTCACCGATAAAGCCTGAAGAATTGCTAAATTGTGGCAAAGTGGCAGTGGTCAGGGCACATTGCTCGCAGAACGGATGGTCGATGGGGCCAAAAATTTCGGGAGAGGCGACCGCGTACCGGAAGACGCAACGTTGGAAGGACTCTAGTCTAGGAAAACCGATGGACAAGACTGCGGGAATGCGGTGGATGCGAGACGCACGGGATTGGTCAATGTGGTGACGGTTAGGGGAGGCCTATGTCCAGCAGTGGACCACTTTCGGCTGAAATTATGACGATGAATGATGTTTTTGTTGAGAAATCGTTTACGTGGGAGTGTTTTGTGGTTGTTTTTTGAGTATTTTGATTGCAAGAAGCTTTTCAAATCGCGTGCGATAGCCGGTTTCGAATTTCAAATTACAAATTCTATCCTTTTACAGCCCATTTCAATGCGAAACACCGCAGAGTACTTGCAATGGTAGTGCTATGTACGTTGCCTACTAAAAGAATCGTTTTGGTAAATCTTCAATGAAAACAAAGGTGACTCTTTAAGGAAAAAGGGAGTTCTTCCCCGCATGCTAAGCTCAATGAATGTATCACAACAAAACATTGGGAAAACCATTGACTCGTCGCGTCAGAACAAAATATTTTGGCACTATGACACGTTTTTCTTTATAGTTAAAAAATCTGTGCCAATTTAACAACAGTATCTGGGTCAAGCTGAGTAGTTATATTTAAGACGAGAAAAACATTGTCTTGCATTATTTTAACATATTATTAACGCCTATATTCCCCGAAGAGGTCAAACGTCGAATCCGACTCGGCTGGGCAGCGTTCGGCAAGTTGCGCGGTACCTTCTCGTCCATCTTACCACAGTGTCTCAAGACGAAAGTCTATGACCAGTGTGTGTTGCCAGTGATGAAAAGAAATCTTACAGTAACCCAAAGGGCAATGGAGAGGGCTATGCTCGGAGTTTACTTGCGTGATCGAATCAGAAATGTAGAGATCCGCAAGAGAATCAAGGCTACCGACATAGCCCGAAGAATTGCCAAACTTAAGTAGCAATGGGCAGAGCACATTGCGAGCAGAACGGATGGCCGATGGGGCAGAAAGGTTCGAGTGGCGACCGCAAACCGGAAGACCTTGCGTTAGGAGTCCTGCCATCAAGTGGACCCATGACCTGGTGAAGATTGCGGCGATGCGCTGGTTGTTAGACGCACGGGATCGGTCAATGTGCGACGCTTAGGGAAGGCCGATGTTCAGCAGTGGAAGTCTTTCGGCTGATATGATGATTCCCCGAAGGGTTGGACAGAGGTGCACTTTAAAGTTCGCCAGTTATGTTCAAGCCAAATGTAATATGGGGCGAGTCTATTGCCATCAACCGGCTACAAATCCAGACACTCAGAGCTGCTTCTGAGGAATTCTAGTTGGATAAACCCAATTACAGTTGCGGACCCGAAAATCCTACGACCTCATGCTTAGCAGTAGCACTTACTATAGTTGTCGGGCACGTAACTTAGCAAGAGCCGTTAGATGCGTACAAGTCGTTTTTTAGGTCTCTTTGGTTATCAAGCTGGGCGCAGTGAACCTTTAGCACCGTTCCGAGTGTGCGATTGGTTGGTCAGTTGACACAAGGATCGGCTCACCAATCGCGTCGCGTTCGCATTCCGTCCGCTCTATATGGTGGTTGGTCAGTTCACGCATTATGCGCGAAAATACCCTTTCTACGCCAAATCCTTGCCAAGTTTATACCACTAGATCACTAGACCAATGAAGCAGTCAGTTCGTTATTTTAAACATCATTATTAAAGCTCAAATTGATTTGTCATCGGAGTATTAGAAAGTTAACTAACTGTACAAGAAGGTCCTTTTCTTTTGGCCATTATCTCACCTGATGGTAAGCGATGATGTGGTCAACGGTGACGCTCGCTTGCCTACAAGTAACCTATTCACTCTTTGACTTAAAAACTCCCAGGATTCAGCTATAATACCCTCGTTTCCATAGGCAAGAATACTACGTTGATATTATAGAAATGCTTTTGAAACGGTAATTCGCAAACCCTCTGTATATTGTTTTGTATGAATATTTTATTTTTTCTTTCCATAGATGACATGGTCAGGTAATATTTTTTATTTTAATGATTCTTTTTTGTTCTATATCTTTTTTTGTTACGTTGTTCAGCTGGTGCTACTCATTACTGTTGCAATAAAAGAAAAACAAGTTGTTTCATACAATTTATACACCAAGAGAGCAGTGTGGCACCGGTGCCGCACACGCATGACAGCTGGACGAGTAAATTGACATAAATTGTATGGAAAAATCAACTGGTCGTGCGCAGTACTAGTCGTACTGCGCACGACCAGTTGATTTTTCCACCCGCACCGCTGCGGCGCCGCAGCAGTCCGACACCAAACGTCTAAATCGAAAGAGCCCATATGCCACAGATTACCGACTTTATCTTCGCTCAGCCCACCGTATAAAAAAATACAAGTGTAAAATTCTACACAATTCCTTGTCCAATTAGCTCCTACACTGACCATGATAAGGTAACACAAACAAGATGTTTACACCTCTAGGTGGATACATCGATAGCGTGTCGATAACCCCGCGTTGTTTATAGTTTTGTGCTGCACACCACTATCTGTTGAACACTGCAATGTTATTCGCATGTTTTGTACTAGATTTTATGAGTTTATATATTCCTTTGGAGTTTTCTAGAAACAATGATATGGCGTCATTTTAAAGGGCGTCAAGGGCGGTAAATATTGTCTTTGCCTGGAGCGACAAAATTGCTAGATCGGGCTCTGCTAATAGGTGTACCTCTGCAGAGCATATAATAAAAGCATGAAGATATGCAGTGGAGTGACTTGTTGTTTCTTTTAATGTTTTGGGTGGTTTAGAAACAGGCAGTCCCCTTGGTGAGTGCTGAACACGGCCTATAAACATCTGCAATAATACCAGAGGTATCGCAGATGCGTAGCTACCACAGTGACAAAGCTGAAATGTCTTATGTGCTTCTAATTAATTTACTGGATTCGAGCCAATGACATTATGAAGAAAGTTGTAATCTATGAACACATACAATACTAAGGGACACGGTTATGATATTGCTGATTCTTCCCTGCAATATTCATTAAACAAGATTGGTGATAAGATCAATGCTTATTTCTTCTTCGTTATGGTTGATATTTCTATGTGGTATAAAAAGTGATATTTTATTTTAAAATTCAACTGTATTAACATTTTCGGCACACTGCAAGTCGTGTAGTACTGTGCAATGCTTCCAATGCTAACTTGATATACCCCCTTGTACGCAGTTGTCAAACCTATTGAGGTTAGCAACGGGATGGGGGGGATAAAATGTATAAATTTCAGATCTTTAAAACTCTTTACAGTTTGGCCACAGCAACGGCCTTACTTGACACACAGTTTCGCTACTAAACAATTTTTGTTGGACCTATCTTTTCAGCAAAGATCTCCCCACGTATTCCTAATTTTCTTTATATTTTCTTTTCTCAATTCGGTTTTTTATTCTATAGAAATATTAACAATTGCCACGATCAGGGCACAGATAATTTGGACATAATAAGGATCATCAATCTCCTTTTACGAAACGAAATAAATTCCAACCTCAATTTTACAATCGGGTAAAAAAGGGAGAGAAACCGATTCTTTACTAAGAATTTTTTTAAGACGCCGACGCGCCGTTCCATTCCTAAAGCCTTAGTAACCCGAGTGGTTACATAAAACCTTACATAGAAGTTTTAATTCCGTTTATTTAATAAAAAAGGCGCTGGTTATTACGTCAAACGAATTCAGACAATACATAACTGTGCTTATATAAAACGTAAATAGAAATATCAAATTACGGCTTCTCGGTAATTTGTGAAGCTTATGATTCTTAAAATTGGTGTGCAGGGTTGTTAATTTGCCAGAGCAGTGCTGGCCCAGTGGTGGTTCGAACCCAGGCAAGCGTTTTACTTTGTGTAAATTATTTCATCACCACTGCTCTCAAAACGGTGAAGGAAAACATCGTGAGGAAACCGGCATGTCATTGAACCAAAAATTCGAAGGCACGCGACATCCACCAACCCGCACTGGGCCCGAGTGGTGGATTACAGCCCATTCCCTCTCAGAGACGAGTCCTGCACGCACAACGGACCAAATGAGAGTCTTAAGCGCGGAAAAGGGGATCCATCTATCCCATACTGATAGATTTGCCATGAAATAACTGCTGAGCATGTCTGCATTTACATGGAGTGACTAAGCAAACAAGTCCTTACTTTCGAACCAAAAGAGTCATAATTACTATTTTTATCAATAGTCTGTAAAAAAGTTTTAATTAATAAAAAGGTCACAAGACAGCCACATCTTTTTAATTAAAATACCTACGAAATCTAGTTATTTCAATTACGGCTACCCGTGGAATAACAACGCTAATTGCATAACGTATATAAGCCAATAAATGTTCACTGCCGATGATTGCTATGTTCAAAAAATATATGGGGTTTTGGACATTATATGGTACACGGTGGACATCCCACCCATACGAGTTGCTTATGGGTGGGATGATGACCAAATCATCACTTCACCGGACATGGTAGATAGACTGATGATGGATCTATGCTCTTTCCTTGTTATATGAGAAGAGCCCTCTATCCTGCAGTGGGGTTATACCACACACATCCCATAACATTTTTCACTCCACGATAATATGATGGGTTATCTCGTAGACTGTATATTTAAGTGTCAATGCACCCTACTGACGTGTAGCCAAGGATAGCACCGATACGATGCGGAGTTGCGGACAGAATAGACAACGTTTTGGTACGTTTCCAATTCAGATACTCATGGAAAATGAAGTTTGTCGGTTTTAGTATTGTTAACGTGTTTAGATTTAAATGGAAGTGTCATTGAGCTCTTCAGTTTGATGTATGCATGAAAGAAGAAATAGGTATAAAACGTTGTAAAACCCAGCCAACATTGGGCCCGCGGTACGAATTGTTATCGTCCACTTTCTCAGATGAAACGCAAGTTTCTTACAAGACTTATGAATATAAATGTGGATGGATGGAGAGGGAGGGACAGGCCTAAGAGGATGGCTTGTGTGAGGAGTGATATGAAAGCAAAGGGAGTCAGGGATGGCGTGACGGGGGACAGGACGGAATAGAAGAAAACGTGTTACGTCGAGCTCAAGTAACATGGGACAAGGGCAGGAATATGATGATGATCCGTGTCACAGAGAGGAAGCCTGATTTGATAGGATTTTGGGCTTGAGCTCTGAAAAAGATACCCGGCGAACCACGAGGGTTCTACGTAATGGAGCTAACCTTTTCTTCAACATGGACTTAAAGAGCTTCTGTTCTCAATCTGAGAAGCAAGATTTCAGTGAGGGATTGAATGTACCATTTTCCGGAGAAAAACTGGATGAGGCAGACGGAGAAAGGAGTGGTGTGGTGCAACTTAGGCGTGATTTATTTCCAGCAGTAGACTGGGACTAGGCGAGTTTATTATCAAGAGAACTCTTCACGGATTCTATGTAGAAATCCTTACGGAAACTAATTAGTTTTCGGGATAGGCCCTTCTGACATTCCAAACTGCAGCGTCTGCAGAAGGCTCGCGTTTGATACACTATCTCACCTGATGGTAAGCGATGGTTTGGTCGACGGTGAAGTAGGCTTGCCTAGAAGTAACCTATTCCCTGTCGACCTCAAGATCCTCAGATCGTAGGTATAAGGAAAAAAACTCCGGCAAGTCTTCATGGTAATCAGGACTTCGGGATAAGCCCGTCCTAATTCTTGCTGCTTCACTGCAGCGTCTACAGGCCAAAATCTACGCGAGTAAAACCTATATACCTTTCGTCGATTTAGCATTAAGCGTCACAGACGGGCCGATAACATTCAAAAGAGCATTCAACTTGAACGAAACGCCGATCGCTATCAAAGGCACGGTTATAAGAATGTAACTGATAAAGTTTATACACAACAATACAGAAAAAAACATTAAAGAAAAGATTATTATTATCAGAGACGTGATTAATTTTGTATTTTCTAAATAAATACGCTATCTTATGCATTTGTCATAATTGTGCCGAAATCATAATCGAGATTATTTTTAGTTTTATTGCAGTCTAGCTGATTTCCGTAGTTACTGTGTTCCGGTTTGAAGAGTATGTGTGCCAGTGTCATTCATTACAGAGGCATAAAACTTAACTTTTGTCTCTGGCCTGCCGGGAAGTAAAGTGACTACGCCCATTCCGGTTTAATTTATGAGTTTTCAGTCTGCAAACTGAAATCAATATGCTCCAGATTTTTTTTGTCATCATCTGCCTTGCCTTTTAGATCTAACCGTATGCATCAGTGGGCTAAGTGTGAGTTTTTACTCATACTCACTCACGTTAAAGTAAACGATCACTTATGTCAAATTCTATACAAAAAAAGAGATTTCTCCTTACTGTCACAAAACGACACTAATTATCCAGTTTCAATACAAATTGACGTTTACGTTAACGCGATCCCGCGTGAGAAAAAACTCGCACTAAGCCCAGTATCCTAGGATTTTACATGGAACTACTCAACCGAGTTACTGGGCAACAAGAGCTATAATATTATGGACACTTTCTCTTCGATAGCTTTTCGAAACGGTCCCGTTTGAAGGTCCGTGGTTACCGCCGCCTAAGGACGTAATACCAGAAGCATCGCAAGTGGGTTGCAAATCCCAGAGACAAAGCAGAATTGTCTCTTGTGGCTGTGTAAAGCTTTGTTTTATAGCGATGGGCGTTGCCTATATCCAGCGGTTCTGCCTCCCTGTACTCTAGCTTCCATTATACTGCTTCTAAATCCTGGCTGATATTAGTGGCCTAAATTCTGTGTAAATGTACCGTGAACACGAAAAAGAAGGTTTTAAAGGTCTACAAAAAAAAGAAATCTATCTCCCATAGCTCATTTTCCGTTTCGTTCTTTATTTAAACGCGACCTACTTGCTACCAACCGTGTACGTAACGGTAAAATATAAATCAAACTAGTAACGTCATGTTAATGACTCTCGATTCCTGTAACTAAACTGCCTGTTGTTATTTTGAAGTCAAATCTTCGTTAGAAGTGTGACTATGCCTTTCATCTTTCAGAAGTACTAACAGGTACAAGTAAAATTTAACGAACCCTCGGCAATTTTTTATTTGATGCTTTTAAACTTCATAATTAATCGACAATCTTGCGAAAATACCCTGATTCAAACAGTAAAACGCCCATAACCTTTACTTCAAAAAAAGAACTAAATCAAAATCGGTTTATCCGTTTAGGAGCTATGATGCCACAGACAGACACAAAACACACGCTTATAACACCCCTCTTTTTCCGTCGGGGGTTACAAATCGGCTTCAGGATAACTTCAGGGGCAGCACTACAGTAACCAATGTCTACAATCTATTTACTATGACCTTTAAGAAGAGAAAGAAGACCGTTTCTGAATACGCACAGGCACTTTTTCGTGGGTTAATCTGGCTGCATTTAGATACCAGTATAGGTCAGTAGCTTGTACTTTTACTTTCGGTCAAGAACATTCGAAGCTTCTTCGAGGGAATCAGACAACACGGCTTTGGGCACTTATAGATATGGTTAAGTGAGTGTTTTAAGTCTGGACTATGTTCTAACAAAGATGCAAGTTGATGAAAAGTCGATTCTAGTTTAGGCTGCGTCAAAGTTGTCTTTCAAGAAAAATATCTCGAGCTCATTGCAGTAATTATTTTCCAGAGACTAAAGCCCTTCTTCCGAAGTTTACCTAAAAAAAGGAAACAAGAACATTCAGCATAGGAAATAAAAAACTAAAACTTCGTTCTGAACATCCGCCATTTTGGTTTTCTATTGTAGCGGTGCGCGGTAATGAAAAAATATAATTAAATTGTTTACGTTCGTTTTTTTTGATAATTTATTACGCGTACGGTAATAATACGTGTTGTATTTTGGTTGTTATATTACGAGGCGAAATATCTAACTATTACTGGCTTAATTTGAAATATCGTTGACATTTTGTTTTCTACCTGCGCCGCCATGATTGACACAAAAAGATGCTCAGTCATAAACCTTGCATACAATCAGACTGGCCCTAAGGTTCTTGACTTTCACAAATAACGATAGTGAAACTTGTCTTGTTATTTCCATAATGGTAACCCACTCATTAATTTTCAGAGCAGTTACTGTTTGCAAACACTAGAATTCATCTTTAACCACTGGATTCAACACCGATAGCCATGCTCCCGCTTTTTGCTAGCATATGGTTAGGAATTTATAATTTGTCTTGGAGACTTGCCTTGCGCCCATTATGTATAACATTTCCTATAAATCTCTAGACGACTTTATTTTTAGTCTTTTGAGTGTAAAATTACTATTCAATAAACATATTGTTTGAATGATTACTTGATGGGACTAATTATTTGAAATTCTATTTTCAAATTGAATAGATCTTACCTGCGATTGACTCTGGGAGGGCATGGGCGAGGGCTCATCAGGCCCCAGCCTCGGGACTCCTGTCCGTTTCATCATCTTTGATGATCAGCGATTTCCCATCACACAATCACCTGGAATTACAGAAATAATCATAAGTATGTTTTTTTATCAACAGATAATAAAATTCTAAGGCCCACTGTTTCCACCCTGGGTTATCTTATTAACTCAGAGTTAGTAGCTAACCCTGCGTTATTTAATATGTTGATAATGGTATATTTTAATTCAACGTCATGTAAGCAACCAACTGAGTTAAGTTTTTCACGTAAGTGAGTCTAAGCAACATTAAAATGTTTAACAACCTCATTTGTAGTGTTAGGTATTTGTTGAAATCACTCTGTAGTTAAGGCAAGTCGAGATTTAAATATCTCTGGACCGATGCTAATACCAGATAAATATAAAAAGTAGTGCAGAATCGAAAAGGATCCAGTATTGGATGCTAGATAATTTAGAAAGGATGAAAGATGTTGTAAGTTTTAAATTGTTTAAGCTTTTAGTAACGAGTCAGGCAGACAGAAATGCTCCTACCGTAAACCTACTTTAATTCACCATTTATTTTTAAGTCCTATATCCGTTATATATATGGGGGTGATGATGACCATGTGGCCAACCACATGTCTACAAGGAACTCTCCATTACCTAAAGGCATGGTAATCTAATTAATCTATAGGAATACCTAAACAAGAGTGTTCCAACTGATAAAATCAATATTATAACCTAAAATGCTTTCAGTTTATCACATAAATAACTACCTTACATAACAGTATTATCACATGGTTTCCGAAAGGTTTGCCAACAGATTGTTTATCTTTTCAAACATAAGCATAGCATAATGTTCTTACTGCTGGGACACAGACCTCCTTTCCAGAAAAGGGAGAGGACCGTAATCTACCACACCATTGTGCAGGTTGTCTTTGAATTTTTGATTCTGACACTGACAGTTTTGAGACCAGTATAATTTAAAGTACTTGCATAAGTGACTCCATTATCTACAACAACTTTGTTAGTTGCATTTCTTTAGTTATTTCAGACTGCCTGAGTTGTTATGTGATTTGATTCAGAGCGGATACATTTTGAGACAACTTTCAGAGACCATATGTGTTACAGTATCAATGTATTGACATTTTCGGCACACTGCAAGTCGTATAGTACTGTGCAATGCTTCCAATGCTAACTTGATATACCCCCTTGTACGCAGTTGTCAAACCTATTGAGGTTAGCAACGGGATAGGGGGATTTGGGTTCAAACCATGAGATGACTGTTCTAACCTCACTTTTTCATCGTTATGTTGAATAGTCCTAATGAAAGTTACAGTAATTGTTTTATTAGGCTCTTAACGATTCCACTTTCTCATCAGACGGTATGTGATAAAGTAGGAGAACATTGTGCATGCTTGCATGGAAATCATCTAAGTACTGACTCAAGACTTCTAGAACTCCAGCTTTACATATAATATTCGAAATTTTGACAGGAATGAGCACTCAAGTAGTTGTGTATGATATATATAATATAATAATAAGCACTTGTCATAAACATACTAATTATGTTTTCTTCACTCTGATATGTTTCCTGACAGAAACCAAGGTTGGGCGCTAACTATATTGGGCACGTGTAACCAAAAAGGCTGATAAACTAATGACACTTGATAAACTTCCGCGGCTACTCCATTTTTACTAAGAGACTAAACATCACTTTATAATTTTTACTATAATATCCGTAGATTAGTAGCTGTTGTGACCGAAAACGGGGAAACTAATGATTAATTTACAGTTTTGTACATGGAATCATACCACGCGTCATGAAACACTGATAAAAATTAATGAAAAACGCGTCCGTATAGGTTAGGCGCATTACGCGCATGTGATTATGGAAATAAAATAACGATTTTTCAGCGGTAAATTCTTCCTGCAATACGTAAATTGCCTGCCACTATACTCACAAGCTGTTGAACTCTACTACTACAGCTCACTTTGACGAATCTAGTTCATCGATCCGTTAGTTGCTGAATAAATAACAAGTGATAATAACCGCGCCCGCCATTTTCACATGCGTTGTTTTGTTTTAATTATTTAACTGCTGTATACCGTCAATGTAAGTAGGTAATTAATTGATGTTAATGATGAAAGGATTATGCAACTCACCATCTGATTTTGTAAATGAATATTTGAATAACTTTTATTTATTTACTTCGTAAAATAGCGGTTTTAATATACACTTCGATTTGACACATTACACACACATGTGCAATACAGGTACATTCAAAGTCAAAGCACAATAATATCGAAATAAAAAAAGCATGAAATGACGTCACGTCCTGAATTTAATAATATAAATCATTCAATATCGTTCCACTTTCTTATAAGTTTAGCATTTTTAGCATGACACTGGATATTTCATAAATAACACGAATATAAATATCGAATAACTGGATTGGATAACGCCAGTAAAACAACGAAATATGCAATGTGACTAAGACATCGTACTACGGTGAATGCTTAAAGCTTTTATAAACATATTACGCAACAAAAACGAATATAAAGGTAGGTAGGTGCTCGAAAGCTAGAAGGCGAGGAGCATTCGAATTTGGAATTTCGAATCTCCGGTCACAGCACCCACACAGGTTTCGTTCGAAAACCGGTCCGGCAGCAACAACGATGATACAAACTCGTACTTATTTATAGCGGAAAACGTACACAAATCGATAACACCCTAGCTAGCTGCACAACAGCGACCGGGCCGGCGCAAAATACCTTCTCGGTCAAACTTTCAAGTCTGCAGCGCAGGCCACTAAACAATATCGAGAACAAGACAGAATTTTGTTTTATAAAGTCTCGCCTTTTTTACATGGCCACGTTCTGAAATCTTCTATTTAGATACCGGGCTCGCCTTTTTCACGGTACAGTCACTCACGAAATTCGTTTGGTATTATTATTTCTACAATGAATCATAGCGAGCGGATCTCGTTTGAAGAAAAAGTTAAAGACGGTTAAGGATAATCATCTTTCAGAATAGAGCGGTAAAGTCCGGTTTGCATCGGGCCGGGTGAAACGAGGACGGAGCGGCGGTATTCGTCACCGACGTAGAAAATGGCGACTAAATACCAACAATTACATAGCGCGACTCACCGAACGTCAATGCGAATCAATGTTACACGAAGGAGAACAGAAGTCAACCCAGTTTACTGGTCGAGGAGATGCGAGCTCCTATCTATCTGTTGCAAAGCAGATAACGATTGGCCTCGAACGCATCCATGTCAATAACTAACAAAATTTTTACATACCGTTGAATATTAAATGCTGACACGTCGCTATCTTCAATTACATGTAGAAAACGCCTTTTATAACTCAAAAAACAGTTTCGAGACAATGAATAAAGATAATAGCGCGTCACGGCTTGCTCCGAGCGAGCACATTCGTGCGCCTCCAAATAGCGCAACGGCGCAACTTTTTCGAGCGCGGCGTCAACACGGTCAGGTGGGCGAGGTTGCGACACTGCCATAGCGCTGTCTCGCTCACGCTGTATGCTATCTCTTTCGCACCCGCGACACTGCCGCGCTGAGACTGGAGGGACGCAAGCGGAGCCCTTCCTCGGACAAACGTCGCGCACCGAGCTGCGCGGCCGACTGACTGCTCCACAGCGCCTCCAACCGCGGCGGCCCGAGCGAGAATCGAGCCCGAGCCACTAGACAGAGCGGCAACGTCGCCATTGAAATAATAGCGAGCGAAACGGACTTGCAACGAATGAAATGCCACGAACCACCGCCGCGGCACTGGCGGACCAAAACAAAATCTCCTTTCTCTAAAATTATACAACAGTCGGTATTGAGAGCACACCCGGGCCACTTCGCGTTTATTTCCCGCCAAAAGCAATGCACAGATTCAATAAACGAAAATAGTTGAGAGGAAATGCACGAAGGCTTGAAATATTGAGACATAGTTTCTGACAATTTCATAGGCTTAGGCAATTGAAGTATGGATTTTTGCGTTCCTATCGACAAAGTTACGTATATGGATGTTTCAATCCGTTTCTAGCGCCTTGACAACAAGCGGAGGGGTATCGGTGAGGGGCATAATAAAATCACTGCAGTGAATCAGAAAATTGAAGCGAGTGAATTAGACTCATTTGTAATAAGAAGTCGTTCGTTGCTTGATTGTTATGCTAAAAATGCTATAAGGGAAGGCTGAGATTTATAGTCAAAGTTGGTGCACAGAATTGTAATATGTTATAAGTCGTATCAAACGATACAGCAATACATAAATATTATGTGTAGAAAAGAGGCTTTACTTTTGTTACCCCCAGAAAAGTAACATAGTTATGAATTAGCTCCAAACGTTATGGTCTTAGAATCGGCTGTAAGCTGCAAGAAATGGGAATAAATCATAAACAAAACATACCTGGATTTAAAGAAAAAAAGTCTAATGTTTCTTGCAGGTTCAGTTTAAATTAGCTAGAGGGGTGCATAGTTATGGATAAAATAGGTCAAAGCAGAAAAGAAACAAATTCAGATATTATGTTATTTTATTTTTATTTAGATATTGTTTTCTATTCATTTTAGCTCCCTGTCCTATGGTTCAGCAAAACCTAAAAATTTTGTCAAAGTGTATTAAAATATTCAAAAGAAAAAAAAGTTAGAAAGAAAGAATCTACACAGCTAAATATCTAACTACAAATGATTGGAAATGCTAAATCTACACTAATTACAAAACAAGCAAATAAAAAAAATGTAATTCATAAGCTAAAACTTAAAGCTGTTCATCAAAACTGAATCAATAATAAAATAAGTAAAACTAGTCTTAGGATCTTCATCTAAGTTCAAATATTATTTGTCAGAACTCTAAATGACCTGACAGAGTCCAGTAGAAATAAATTTCAGAGTTCTATGTAGAATCAATCCTGAAGAATGACAGAGTCAAAAAAGTCTTAAAGTAACAGACAAATTAACTAATTGGGGATAAACCAAACCAAAATAACAACTTTATTACTACTGAATTATTTTACAGTTAAAAAGAAAAGAATTAGTATTAATCAGCCTGTAAGTTCTAAGTAACTGTGAAAACAACGAATGGAATTAGGTAAATTAATTAATGTTCTTTTTATTGTTATTCAAAACTGGAACAATTAATACTGAATTGGTATTGTCAATGGAAATTCTGTTTTGGAAATTAAATGATGGACTTTTCGATGAAGGACATAAGAGGATCAAGTTAATACAAAATGAAGTTTGTTTAGCAACTAATGGAAATAGTTTTTTAATAAAGTAAGACATTTTCAATAGAAAGTTCGAATCGAATTAAACATCTGCTAAGCAGTCGAAATTGATGCTCTTCTTTAAGAGAAGAGGTCTTTGCCCTGCAGTGGGACAGTAACAGACTGGTATTATTAATTAAGCAATTGCTAAACAGCGTAGAGATTTTTTATAAATAAGGGTAAAAATTGACATATTTACTCGTCTTTTAATTTGTTCATATCCTGTGCATAATGAGCTTGTTTTTTAAAATTCACCATGACTGCCACAAATTGTTTTGCCAAGTCATACGTTGGTGAGGTGACTAAATGGCGAATGCCACGTTGATAGAAACAGAATATAAAGGTCAGTAGGTAGCAACTTCGCCAAGAAAATTACAGGTGATTTGAGGGAAAATATAGACTGCAAAGCTAAGAACTAGCTGCATATCTCGGTTCTAAATTAGGAAACAATTTGAGTTAATATGCTTTTATTTATTTTCGATTGTAGGCCAATTTCTTTTCGTGACTTGGTATGTACATTTTAACTATACTGTTTGCGCTCTCTAACTATATGTTTATTTTTATTTGGAGTTAAGAATGTGCGAAACCCTACTTTACAGCCAAATTTTGACATATTTTCAGGCTTATGTAGAGATTAACAAGAACTGGCTACAATTTTATCAGATCTAAAATGAGGTATAATTTGTGAAATTGTTCCTTTTTCTTTCTTTCCGATTAACTGTCATTAGGTTTTGCAGGCCTTTGAAACCTATTCCGTATGCAAATATCCACTAATTAGAAATGCAGTATAAGCCGTTGTGGTTATGACTACCAGTTCTGTAGCCTACAATATGTAAGTGCATTGGAAACAGGTTGTATGTAGATTTCAAAGTAGCTTACAAACACTTCATCAAAATGCAAGATTTTCATCGAAGGAGTTTATATATATATCAGTATTTTTTGAGGCAGTGTTAACAGTTAATGATAATTAATACTCGCAGTCTAAGACCTAAGACCGCATAACATATTTTTCAGTTCTCCCATCCCATCTGTTAGTCCGGATATATTTATCTTATCATGAAAATAGTACAAACAAGATTTATCTTTTCACCATCGTTTCCCCCTATTTTTCCAACATGGAACACGCTTTATTTTTCATTTTCACCAGACGATTTGCAGTTTTTACATTCTCTACAATGAAGCAAAAATTCAACAGAACTTGAAGCTTGAGCTGGACCAACCAGCTCATAAGGATTTGATTTCATAATCCACAGATTCATGTTACTATCTGCTTCAATAACAACCCTTCTCGACATAATGATCCATAAGTTACAAAATGTAAAACCAGATACAAAATCTCCGGTTATTATTACTTTCATAGAACCCCTAACAAAAATCGTAGTGATCTGTTTGCTGTCAGCTGGCTCCAAAAAAAGGGGTCCTTTACAATGTAAAAAAAAAACTATTGTGCAAACTTCTGACGTCCATCAAGGTTCACTATACTGATTGCTAGAAAAAACTGACCAAAGGAATTTTGACCACATACAAGCTGTATACCTTATGCGTTGCAATGCCACGTAAAGTAAAAAAGTATGTTTATAGATTTTTTGGGCCAGGAAATTTTCCGGGCGTACGCAGAACAACCCACTAAAGTTTCATCACAATAAGAATCAATGGTTAAGGAACGCATAGAGGAGATCATTCAACACAAACATTCATTTTTATTTAAGAAAAATAAGAACACAACCAGTGAGCAATTAGAGAAGCCACAGTAAACCTTGAATTAAAGATAGTTGCATTAAAACCGTATTCAATTAGACGTCAAAGACCTACATCAAGAGCAGTGAAGGAAAAAGGTGATTTTTTTTCGAAACAAGAATTTTGCAAGTCATTACTCCCTTACTCCAAAGTCGAAAAGTAAGGAAACAAAGAAAAATGTGCGTAAATCTGGCGAAGACACTAAAATTTCAATTGGCAATAGTGGAATGGCAAATCTTGTCATTTGTTTCCCAAAAATTACCCTTTATTTTGATTGAACAACATTCCTGCAGTAGGAAACTAATTGCAAGATGATAACATGTTGGCAGGGCAGCAATCAGCTGATACATGACGCTTGATGCCCAAAGACCTTTCCCAATGTGTAAAGGCAATAAACATTGTGCGCAAATCTATTTATAACCATAGATTTTTATTTTTAAATTCGAAGCTTTGATGAATCTATTTCAAGTCAATAATGCAACAGCGGTTCGAAGACCTCAATTTGGAATTCTATCCACTGTAACATGTATTGATGAAACCGCACGCAAAATATGTAGAAAACATACCATTTCTTAATTTATATAAATCGTTCATGAATATGCAATATTTATAATCAATCGAGCTCCGTAGTGATGTAAACATTAGTATATACACATTATGATCGCACCATTATTCTATCTAAGGCTCTCATCCACTCAATAACAACCTAGTTTGTTTGTTGGTTCATGAGTATGTGTGCGCAGTAAACAGGTATCAACAGACAACATTGCCACGCCAAGTATTAACCTCAATTAGCTCATGCATGTGTGAGTGCCACACACCAACTTAAGTTATTACTAAAATTTAATTACAACACCAATACGCTGGCTTTAAGTATTAAACTCGTTTATCGTTTGTATTAAATTTATCCCATTGTTAAACGGAGGATACAAAACATATAGCCTTGAAACTTCTTATCGAGCAAGTGAGTCGAGTCGACTACACACATTACGAACTGTGAAGCGCGACGTTGCCAACATTCAGCGCGCTACTGCGTCTTAATTTTATAAGTCCGCCGCCATTTTGTTTCCATTTATCAGATGCAACTCACGAATGATGATACTCGATTTATTCTCTGTTTTGTTAAGGCCAACATATTCATAGATAAAGCACATTTAAAGAAAGCTAGTTAGCTACTAACCACACTTTCCCGCATTAAAATAACACGCAAGTTACGTAACCTCAGGAAGTTGTCTGACGATGTAAAATTCATGATGTTAACTCTGGCAGCGAGTAGGTACACTGTAGGCTGAAAGTTCAAGATATCTCAATAGCGAATATCGGTTATGCTGTAGATGTCTAGATCATCGAGATTGCAAGCGTACCCTAGCCATACCTAGGTATTCATGTAGGGGGCAAAGTGTCGGCGCAATATGGTTGAGATACGTACTTTGAGAGGTTCGTGAGCCAGCGCCGGGTGCGGGGCGCACGCCCCGTGCTGCCAGGGTAGCCCTCCGGCCGACTCACAACCAGATACATCACAAATACGGTCATTTTCAACGCAAATTCCGCGGTATCGATCACGCACAGACGCCATTTTGAACCGACACTGAGCGCGGACGAGAGCGCGACGTTGCCACGTCGCACGTTTCCAATCCGCACTTCTATTTCTGGCTCCCTCCCCCCGCGCGCTGTGACGCCGGAGGTCGCCAAACAGCGCTCGACAAAACATTCACGATTTCAATTTATACATAAACTTCGCGGGTTCTTATTTGAAAAACTCATGATCTAGTAGGCCTTCGAATCCGGCTGCGCGGGCGGAGGGGGCGCCGGGCGGCGGAGTGAAGGGGAAGGGGGGTGTTGTAACAGCGTTTCCAATGATAAGATAGTACTTATAGACATCGTATAGATGTACATGAATTGTAATACATCGTCCGAGCGCGCCCGGCTTTCACCAAAGTGCGGAGCGAGGCGCGGCCGCGCAGGACCGCGCCGACATGTGCCATTGGCCACCGCAGAGATCGATAGACAAACACCGACGAGGACGCCGACCTACATACGATACTGAGCCTTACTGCTGTAATAATAGACGTCGTATTCGTCCGGTAGCCACTATAAACAAACTACCGCACGAGCACACTGACGTAGTCCACGTAGATACGCACGAACACAGACGTTGTGAAAACGACGCGAGCGAGCGCCGAGCTGCGCGACCTACCAATGTATACCATCATTGTATTATGGCACTTTTCTAGAGTCGAAATTCCTGTGCCACGACGCCCAGCGCGCCCTACCGAAGGACAAAGGGACGATTTCAGACGGAAAACAAAGGGAAACGCCGGTCCACGGATAATAACACATTTTTTGTTTGATAAATTAACTTTTTAACAAGTTTTTATCGGGTGGCAGCGCGTTGCCAAGTCGTCAGGTTGCGCCGATGGCGCGCTCTCTCATTATGAAATTGGGATTTTCTAACTGCACATGACGCAGTCGATTGATAAGATGATTTTTTCGAAAGATTACATAAAATATGCAATACTACACTGGGCTGAGTGAGTAGCGTATGGTAATTTCACAGGTGCGCCGGACAAGTCCTAACTGGCAATATGGTATTATCCATCACATCCCTATTTCATCACTACACGTATTACACAGATGAAAGCAATCAAAATAAACTAAAAAGATCAAATAATAAGCTTGGAGTAGGAAAAGACGCAATCTGTCAAGCAGTCACTTACCTGAATTTTTACACGAAACGTGTGTATTTCTTCACAAAACTCACTGGAACGTCACTCCGAGACGATGCAACAGTAATATTCAAGGTATTTTAAGATTTTTAAACAATTTGATGTGCATAAAAAAATTATACATGCCGTTGAGCAATCGTCCCGCGCGCATAGAGACCGAATGCGAACTGTTGGTAAGTTTGGTTTGGTTGGGTCGGTTGATAGGTGGGTGGGGGACGGCGGGCGGAAAACCGGAGAACGGGCAGTCGAGGGAGTCAGAATGGGCAAAATTGTAAAATTTTAAACTGATTTACATGGCTTGATTTATATCAAGCAACCCGTTAAAATTTATAAAATGTTTTTTAGAAATGTAACAATCAAAAATAATATCAGCTCATGTGATAAAAATGTGATAAGTGTTTGTCTTGACATAGATAGATGCTTTTCCTGTTTCGAACTACACACACATAGACAAAAACCTGTGAGTGCTGCCGACTGAAAAAAATTTGTTTGTTTATTATACATTTTTTACGTTTCATTTATTAAGATTTTTCCATTTTTTAAAATCATGCTGTAAGGCTTAACACTCATAGCGATTTTTATTCGCGCGATTTTTTTGTACTTTTTCTTCGGGCTTTTTTTTCTGCAATACGCGCAGCTTCATACAATTCCATAGATCGCAGAATGGGCGGAAAAACATCGCGCGAATAAAAATCGCAGTGCGTGCTAAGCCAGACAGTGGGATGAGCCGTTGTGGTGGTTGGTACGGAATAAACTCATAAATACGTCCACCAATACTACTCAGTGTGCCCGCCTTTTGGCTGTGGGAGAGTGGGAGTCGGGCCTCTGGCTACAGGCACTACCGTCATCCAACATAGGTACTATGTTGAGTGACAACAACGTCCGGATCGCTACATGTCTGCGTTTGGGTGATCCTAGCTGAGCTCTACATCGTTGTCAATGTGGTGAAGCAATCAACCGCCTCGGTTACCATGGCCTATGCTGCAGTAGGAGTGCTGGTCGGATAGCACAGCACGGGGTGCCAGCTGTTTTAGAACCCATTGGCTTGGCACGTGACAGTGGGAAGAAACCAGACGGGATGACAATAGTACCTTGGAACGTGGGTAGGCCTTTGGTGTGGGATGCAACATGTGTCGATACTCTTGCGCCAAGAAGATAGGATCTTAGCACGGCGCGCTGTGTTGGGGCGGCTGCTGTTGGTGCAGAAAACCTCAAACGGCGCAAATATAATAATCTTTTTGCAAGATAATATGTTTGAGCCGTTTGGGATTCTAACATTAGGTTCTTGGGGTCCGAGTGCGCATCGAGTTTGCGAGACATTAGCTCAAAGGTCGCCGCCTCTTCACGTGACCAGAGGGCTGGCTTTTTCTTCTTTTTTTTCTTTTCTTCGGCCAGAGAATCAGCATTGCGGTCCAATGTGGCAACGCTGTTAGCGTTCTATGTACGTTTACCATTGACATCGATGTGGATGAATTTTTTGATGCACAATGAGCCCTTTTCCTTCTCCGCTTTGTATTTGTTTGTTTATAGGCTTATTTTTTATATATTTAATTGTATATATGTTAATTATTAGTTGTTAATGTTATCTAACGAAAGTAAGAATGTACTTATAACTGTTTTAAGAACTTATAATTTGTTTTTCTGCTTATCTTAGAATAATTTTATTTCATTATCTGAGACAAAATCCCAAACAAAGAGTATAGTATGATCCCAAAGCAGGATCAATAGCTCTTCATTCTAATCGCATTTCCTCAGAGCATTTCACAATAAAACCAACAAAGGAAATAAACCTCATCATGCAAGTGCAATGCACTAAAGCTGGGACTATTATATTCAGCCGGTTTGCCATTTTCAGTATCAACCAATGAAAATGCAGTATTTCATTAAAAAAATATTACAAAATCTCGACCAATCAGAATAGTGATCGTGTCTGACAGGAAAAGATAAACTTCTTCTACACGTATTGAAAATTTCTCGACATTTATCTGGTTTTTCTTGTAAATTAAACACTTATTAATTAATGAAGAGGTAAAGATGCGTCCAGCCACTCTTTTCTTTGCGTTTTCAATTTTGTTTGTAGCGGTATCTGCGCGAATAGACCCCACAAACTTAAAGTGTTTAGGTGTGTATACTTCGCCGAAATGTTAATTTATTTTCTATAGATTTGATGGTTAATTAAGATTATCTTGTTATTTCAGTGTGCCGGACGACCTTCGAGGAGCTTAACGATGTGATAAAAAAAGTAGATAAATGGAAAAAAGTCGATGTAAGTAGTTATTACAATTTAATGACTTTAACTTCAGTTCAAAGTTTAATAACTTTTGAATTCTTCAGATTCTAGCATAAAGCATGTTATTAAACCTCTCGCAAGTTCTTTTATCATTTAACCTAGTACTTTAGATATGTACTTTTTGGTTTAAAATTTATTATTTAATTATTATTTATTTTTTGGTGTAAATGCCTCATACCTCCAACAAAACAATGAGAATGAATACCAAACAAACTTGCGTTACAAGTGATTTATCACTGTTTGTGTTTTTTCTAGTGAACTAGTAATATATTCCATTCATAAAAAGTCAAAATTTTAAGTATGTGATAAAAACAAATTGGCTAATTTGTAAATTTTTATGTTTATACATTCATGGCATTAAACGATAATTTGTTTATTGCTTTTGTATGGTTAATTTTATTATACATGTGTTTGAGCTACTAGATTTAAGTAGCTAAGTTACCAAGTGATTCAAATAAAAACCAAAATGCTCCAAAAATAACATCTACTTGCTTCTGCTAGATATGGTCCACTATCTTATTATATTGTACATACAAACATAAATTCATACCTTTTTTCCATGGGGGTAGGCTTTTGCTTCATTTCCATTCATACATCTAGTCATACATGCACTCTGTTCATGTTTTCCGCTGCTGCAACCTGGCCTTTCTGAAGAACATCACCAATAAGTTCCATATATTTCATACATCACCAATATTCTAGGGCGTTCCTTTTCCAGTCACATCTGCCTTGTGTCCTCTCAACATGACCTATACATCTAAATAAAGAAGGAAACGTGTTTAATTTGTGACCAGCACAGGAGACACGGAAGAAAATAGAAAAAAAAAATAATTAGAAGGGGAGAACCCTGTGCAAAACCAAAAAGGTTCATAAGCATACTCTTTTAAATTTTCGTCACAACATCATCTCTTTACCAAAATTTTTTAGTCTTATTACATCATATCATTCTTCAATCTATCATCCAAAGTAACCACACATACTTCCGAAGAAATGCATTTCTACAGCATGTTATATTGTTGACCACATATTCGAACATAAAACATATTTTATGGCACTCGGCAGTAGTAAAGTTTTCTATCAGTGAAATATTTTCTTTTTGTATCAGCACAGAAATTACCATTTACAAACAATTTTACCTTTTTTTAAATATTATTTAGTTACGAATAGCTATTTCCATACATTCAGTTTATCTAAATCATTTTCAAATCATCATCTTCCTGCTCTTGTCCCATGTTACTTGGGTTGGCGCAACACGTTTTATTCTTCCATACCGTCCTGTCTTCCGTCACGCCATCACTGACTCACTTTTCTTTCATATCACTCCTCACATAGTCCATCCATCTTTTATTTGACCATCCTGTCCCTCTCCATCCATCCACATTTATATTCATTACTCTTTTAGTAACATGCGTTTCATTCCTTCTCATGACAAGACCATACCAAGACAAATGGTTTCATTTCAACTTTTCTGTCACTAGCGCCACTTTCAAACTTCCTCTAACATACTCATTTCTCACTTTATCCATTCTCACTCAGCACATCCATTTCAACATTCTCATCTCTGCTACGTGCAATATCTTTTCATCCATATTATTTCTTCTCCTTCTCTTAATACTAAAAACAAATCATAATTAGCTTTCAATATTTGCACAGCTGGGACACAGGCCTCCGGTGTGTGAGAGGGACCTGGTTGAAATCCATCAGGCAGGCCTAGTGTTGGTTGGTGGATGTCATTGAGAACTTTTGGCTCTAGAACATACCGGTTTTCTTACAATATTTTCATTCACTGTTTTTGTGAGCAATGATGATGAAATAAATTACTCATTCAAAGTAAATTGTGGGTTCGAATCATCATTCACACTATAGGCCACCAATCACGCTCAAAACACATTTGAGTTTTAAAACACTATTCTCCGGACAAGATGAGTAAAGATTAGTATAAAGTCTCTATAGTTATTTGAAATTAAAACGTGTAGATTAATAATGCCTTATCTTTGCGTATAAGCTGTAAAAATATTGATTGTGGTAATCAATTTACAGTAGTGGGTTTTTATGAATGGCTTTTTTAATCAGTAGAGATTTTATTGTTGGATATAATTATTTTTTACAAGCGCTTGCCTGTGATGTCGTCTATAGGCTGTTCAAACTACAAACAGCATTTTTTTTTCTGCAAGCTTTCATTAATCTCAACTCAAATTGAACTTATTTTTTCTCTTTGCTTGGATAAAAACTATTCTATGTCCTTCTAAGGGTCTCAAACTATATCCATATCAACTTTTACCTAAATCGGTTTAGGCGAGCCTATTGCCAGTAATCGGGCTCTAAAGCCTCCACCAGATAACAAAGAAAAGTTAAATCAAAAATCAAAAAACCCGACTGCTTAAAAAGCGAACTAAAGAGACTTAAACAAGATGTAAATCATGCTGTGCAGTCGGAGGATACATACTTATTCGCGAGCTGACTGATGTATATTTTTATTACTTATTATATAATATTTATGATCAGATGTATATTTTTGAAATCAACTTTTCAAACCCTTTATTTTGATACCCCACACGATGGGTTTGGAAGAAAACAAAAAATTGGGACCTCACAATATGGCGCCCAAAATCCGCCATTTTTCTATTATCAATTTTAATGTAGCCAGTGACACACGCAAGGTTAAGACGAATCGATTGACGTAAGAATCATCAAAATCGGCCAACGCGTTTGGTCTCTGGAACGCCACATAGGAACAAACATACATAGACTGATAAACACATTACCCTCCTTCGGCAGTCGGGTAAAAATAAAAGTCATTGATCCGACTTGTACCAAAAGTATAATTACGTAACTTGAATTCATGATTTTTTGTTTATTGAGATATTTTGATAATTTTGGTCTCAAATGAAAGGTATAGGCGTAGAACCATTTTATACATTTAAATCATGTAAACCGGTCCACGCGTTTATAAGATATTAACTCATTACTGAATGCCAAGTGAAAGGGTCACGGACGCCCCTTACCGCGATACGTTTGTTTTGATCGTGTTAGCGACACTGCCTTTACATTTTTGTCGTATCGATTTGAAAAATTTGGAATACGTTGGTAGACAGGTGTTAAAGACTTTTATTTTTTTGTTATCTGGCGTTGACTTTATTTAGTCCTGAGTCCGGGGTGCTGCTGAGAAATTCCTTGATAAAAAACCCCAATAACAGTTAGCCTACCTTATGCTCAGTGGTACCACTTGCGACCACTACACCAAAGAAGCAGTAGTAAACCAACCAGTCATATATTATTAGATGATTCCAGTTACAAGGTTACAAAAGACTAAACAATTTTTCTCAGAAATCGAGGATGTTTTCTAAAAACAACATTGAAGAATATGGCCATATGACGTTAAAGCAAATCATGTCGAAGGAGAATGCCCATTTTGTAATAGCATTATTTATTTCCATTAGAATTTGGGCACCTTTGAATAAATGGTTGTATCTTGATGAATTTGGTTGTATATTGTAGAAAAAACATGTTATCTTCATAATTAGAAAACATTTTATATTTATTTTTCCGGGTTCACGAGATATATCTCGTTCTTGAAATGAACCCTTATTACAATGCAATAAGGTACATACAAATGTCCAAGCGAAGTAACCTAATCTGTTCTTGTATCCGATTTTTAGGATAATATTGAAATCGCACACACTATACCTCATAAGGGGCCTGTGTGTGGGCAATCTAGTTTTTCCGACTTCATAATATTGCTTTGTGCTGGCTTGTAGAAAAAGATGTGTAAAATAAACAAATAATTATGCTATTTTGTCTATATTATCATTTTCATTTTTGTCAGGACCAGACGGTTGTGGTTGTCTAGTTAGGACGGAAGAACCTCCCTTTTCAACAGAGGTCGTGGCACTTTACACCCTTTTCTGTATACCTCCATACCCTCTTTATAGGCATATATATCGTCTTTCAAAGTCTATGATCGCAGTAAAGGATTTATTCTTAGGTTTAGTTACTGTGTACTAACGAAGAACAAGAGATGATTGTATTATTTATAATTCTAATAAAAAAAAAAAATTGATTATTTCAGGTTGGCAACTTCAGGATGGACGCGAGTGGCAACACCATGCAAGAGAAGGTTCCCGCCCACCGCTCAGCTGTCTACATCTCCGAAGTGATTGATGAGATCTGTAAGTAGTTACACAGTTAATCAATTTTTTATCTTATCATCATCGAAACAAAGAAAATGAATTTATTGAGACCCAGTATATTATAGATAGTTCAACTCATTTTTGAGCGAGGGGCTTTTTACCAATAGAAAGAGTGAGAAACGAGAAAGGTTTTTGTAATAATTTGTAACGGGCGAAGCCGGGCGGGTCGTTAGAAATTTGAGTAATGTATAATTACGAGCGCACGCACACATGGCGCCGCGCGCACAGATGAGTTGAACTATCAATGCAAACATTTTTTATTATATTTGTTAGGAGTTTATTACAAACATTTTTTTAATTTTCTCTGTGTTTTGTTTAGTGGTGGCAAGCGCTACTGCTGATCACGAAATCCAGGGTTATTGGGTGTGTAAAGTGGTATATGTGGGTTTTTCCATAGCAGAATTTTTTGAACACCGACGACGGGTTGCCAGCCCGTCAGTTTTCAATCGGTTACATTTCGGGGTGTGTGCGTTGAAACTGCACAATTTGATTCCGCCAAGCCCTTTCCATTATCGGACTACAAGATGTACGGCAATACGCCATCGGTGCATGGTGGATATCCCACCTATACGCACAAAGATTTTTGCAAATACTTTCATTGTGCTTTCAGCTGCCGGAGTCTTTGTTCCTTGATAGCTACAACTTCTTTAAGTCAAGAGTGACGGAACCGGTCAATGTGGCGACGCTTAGGGGAGGCCTATGTCCAGCAGTGGACGTCTTTCGGCTGATATGAGGATGATGAGGGGGTCAGCCTGTTGTCATCAACCGGCCACAAATCCAGAATCCCATGTGCCCTACAGTCCGTCAAATCTAAGAAGTACCGTTTGACAGTTCTGACAATTGAATGATAGGGATGGGATGAAAAAATCGATTACTATAATATCCGAACTTTAAGAGATCGATTACTATAATATCCGAATTTTAAGAAATCAATTGTTATAATTAAATAAAAGAAATGTTTAGGATATTTTTTTATTCACTACTAGTACTAGTATCGTCGTCTTCGTCATCATCGTCATTTAAATTAATGACCAGTTGATTGTCCATTACATTATCAAAGTGTACGTCTCTTTCGAAGTCGTCCATTATTATTTTCTTTGTTTTTTGTACTACTTTACTCCAATCTTCCTGTGTAACTTGGGCACATGCTTCCTTTAATAAACCTTCCATTTTCTTGACACTGAAGGGTGGTTTTGTGTTGTGTCTTGCTGCATAACCTGTAAAACAATAATGTAACTATTTGATAGCAGACGAAAACCATTGTTTAAATTATAAATGTTAGAAGTACTCGTGTTATTATTATAATATTATAAAATATTACCTTTAACTTGGGCCCAAATCAGTTCAATGGCATTATATTGGCAATGGTACGGAGGAAGTCGTATGACTTTGTGCCCGTGCTCTTCGGCCAATTGGTCAATTACATATGTCGGTTTTGGTGGTTTATGCAATTTCACTAACTGTAATAATTCAGCTTTTAATAGTGACATGTCGGCATCCACTCCTTTTCTTTGCAGCCATGCCACCAAATCTGCTTTCTTATTGGCTGACGTAGGTGCTTTATCAATTTGCACAGAGTGGTATGGGGCATTATCCATTATAATTGTGCTGTTAGGAGGGATATTCTGTAATAAATTTAAGAACCACTCTCGGAACCTTACTGCGTCCATTTCTTCATGATACTCTTTAGTGCTTTTGGATTGGAAAGCTAATAAAGAGTTTTCCACGAAGCCTGTAGACGCTGACCCAGCATGGCATATTATGAGGCGTCCACCTTTTCCTATCGGCACCTTCGAGCACGAAGCTTCAGAATCATCAGTCCATGTTTTTGGCACAGAATGGTTGGAATTTAGCCAGGTTTCGTCCAAAAATATTACATTATCCCAGTTTATAATTTGTTTAACTTCGCGCAGGAATGTTAGTCGCTGCATAATTATGTCATGTCGCTCCATAACAATTTTTCGTTTGTCAACTTTTTTGTATCTGAAGCCAATTCCTGTTATTACCGTTCTCAACGACTCTATGCTTCCCTTATACAGCCCGGCATCTTTTAAAGTTGCACATAACTTTGCCAATGTTGGAAATTCGCCTCTTGTAAAATACCCGTATATATGGTTTCTAATAGCATGACTATCGAATTCATCGATGCCTGTCACAGGTTTATTTCTTTTTCGTTTTTTCGGTGTGTGAAGTACGTTACTGTCACTCCCCGAAGGCCCATATTTTTCACTTAATATTTTGCCAACGGTGCGGCTACCAATACCGAGAGCTTCACCGACGCGATCCCGAACTTGTGTAACTGGCAGTAGAAGTCCACCATTTTGAGATTCACGCTCAAAATACTCGTGTAATTTCACCACCAATTCACGAGCCTGGCTGTTCAAAGTACGTCCTCTTTTCGACATTATTAATAAACACTTGCTTAGTTCGGAGTCCAGTATAAATATTGCCAAGGTAAACGGATAAAGAATGATCAGTCCAGAAAAGTAATAGCCAAGTCACAAATTGTAAAACACAAACGAGAAAGCAAGTACGCGCACAGTCAGCTTCCAAGATGGCGAGAGACTGCTGACGCCGAACCGACCGAGCGGACCGCGTGCGCTTGTAGTTGGCAGTGTTGCCAGAAAAAAAAATTGTAGAGACTTGGACACCTGCGATTTTGCCTATTGACCTAAAAATAATTAAATTAATTTATTTTAGGGTATCTGTGTATTCAGTGCATTATGCGGTCGCGCAGTAACGTCGTTAATTTATAACATCAGGCAACAACATTTTTGTGAATGGGTTCTACATACCTTATTTTTATTAGTTTTAGACGTAGAAATAAGACTTAGAAGAAAAAATTGTAATTGTAAAATCAATGGATGTGCTTGTTAAAAATTTGTTTATTTCTCTGTAATATGCAAACCCATACTATCATACACAAAAATAAATGTAAAAAACACTATCCCTGACTCCATTTACTATTTCGACAGCGTTAGCGCGAGAAACCCCGACTTATTTGGGCGCGAAAATCAAAAATCGACAAATCGCTTTCGACAACTTTTTAAAGAAGCAAATATATTTGATTTATAAATACGTATTTTTGGTGAATGGGTTTTATCTCATATTTTACGATTACATAACTATTTAGTTATGTAATCGTAATATGTGAGATAAATCCCATTCACATGAAAAAATATTTGTTTGGTTGTCAAGTGTAATTTGTAAATAATACATTCGATTTTTCGTATATGTAAACGATTTTTTTGCATACAAGTGTATCCGAAGAGTCGCAACACTACGTGCAGTGACCTACAAATTGTAATGAGGTCAAGAATATAACTATTAGAAATTATTTACTGTGTAAATATGTGTTATTTTGCTTTGTTTGAAAGTTTTCAATTACATTTAGATATTAAGAATTGTACATTTTTAGATACAATAATGAAATCTTTCTAAATTCATGGTTTTATGAAAAAGGTTATCGAAACTGAATAATGTACGTATGAACAAAGTTGTTTCGGTTTGAAAAATATGAAACGTCAAACGGTACCTCTTAGATTTGATGGACTGTAGCTGGGGCAGAAGGCATCCAAAGTAGTAACCTCCATCGCGACCGGTCTTGAGCTTCGCGCTTCACCTCGCTCCACGTCATTCCGATGCTCTTAGCTTCAGCCTATACGGTGCGTCGCCAGGGTTGACGCGGAGGGCCACGCTTCCTTTTTCCTTGAGAATTGCAATCCATAACCTGTTTAGGAATGTGATCGGAATCCCTCCGGCGCGTGTGACCAATCCATCTCCATGCTTGATCTGGCTCTCGTGGCATCTCTCCAGCAGCTCTAAGTTAGAGATGTTCTCGGGCAGTATATTCCGATACTGTGTCTTAAAATAATTGAATTACATTATTATTATATTATTTATTAATTTATAATTAAAACATGTTCCAGGCAAGAAAATGGACGACTATGTCAGGGTATACTACAAGGCTACTAACAAGTTAGCCATCATGCAGCTGATCACAAAGTCAGGAGGCATGAACCCTGAGTTCTCTAAGACTAAGTTCGTGACAGACGATGACTTGAACAAGAGTTTGGAGTACTATGTAAGTGTTTGTTATATCAAGTAACTCGGCTTGAGTCTTACCCAGTATCTGAGTCAAACAGTAGTATTAACCAGCAACTGGGTTACACAATAGATGTCACTCAGTAACTAGGTTATGGAGCTTAAATTTTACAACTTACGACCCCGTGACAACTCGACTGTCGAGCAACTTGACCCTAGGATAGCTCGACCCCAGGGTAACTCGAACCTAGGACACCTCGGTTCCATGGTAATCAACCCTAGGTCACTCCAACCCCAACAACTCATGATAGCACTTAGGATTGGCCTATGTCTAGCAGTGAACTGCCACATGCTGAGTTGATAGACACTACGAGGCTACTAATAATTTAAAGATCATGCAGCTGATCACAAAGAAATGAGGGATGAACCCCGAGTTCTCTAAGACCAAGTTAGTGACTGACGGCGATCTGATCAAGCGTTTGGAGTACTATGTGAGTATTTGTAAGATTTATGTCTTACCCAGTATTTGGGTTACAAAGTTATGCTACATAGTAACTGGGTTGCCCAGTAATGTTACCCAGTAACCCTGCACTGTAACCACGTTGGGAGAAAGGCCCAAGTCCCAAAAGTGGGTACATTCACTATAGGCTAATTGTTATACGTAGGACCTTTAATTTGTTAACATTTTTAACAATGTGTGTGTGTTTTTATCAATGTCACGGTTTATTTTTCTTTTTATTTGTTTGTTAACATTTTTACCCGACTGCCGAAGGAGGGTTATGTGATTATCAGTCTATGTATGTATGTTTGTTCCTTATGTGGCGTTCTAGAGACCAAACGCGTTGGCCGATTTTGATGATTCTTACATCAATCGATTCGTCTCAACCTTGGGAGTCAGACAGCACAGCGTAATTGTCTTCTTGTTAGTAGTCGGGATTTTTTATTTTTTTAACTAACTTTTGTCTGTTTGTATGTTCCAGTGTGAGCGCATGTTCGAAGAAAACGAGGACGAAATCACGTCGCTGTACAAGAACAGGCCCGACGACGATATCATGCCTGATGCCGAGAGAGAGGTAACAATCTTACTGTCATACTACTTATATTTATAACCGTCTTCAAAAAAAGGAGTAGGTTCTCAATTCGTTGGAACTTTTTTTTATTGTTATCCGATTACTCAAAGACGATGATGGAACGAGCTAGGAGGAATCAGTTCATGCAATTCCAACGCACACTTCCCGAAATGTAACCGATAAAAAACCGTTAGGCTGGCAACACGGCGCCGATGTTCAAGGCTCTGGAGCCTAGACTCGACCAGTATATCATTCGACTCAAGTGCATCCAGCTGGTATTTGGTAGATTCGTCCCAGAGATGAGAGCAGTACTCCATGCATGATCTAACTTGCGCTTGATACATTTAATGAAGAGTGACTCTATCTTCTGGGACTAACTATACATTAAGTAAATTCTTGGGAACAAAATTGTGTAAAAAAAGCTGACTTTGGTGGCTTCTCATTCCTTTGTTTTGCAATATTTTTTAAAACACAAATATAGTGTTTATCTCCTCAACAACTAAATAACGATACCCCACTCGGTGGGGAAGGTCAAAAGATTTTTTCACGCCCCCTTTTATCTGTATGGGAGCCCTCCTTAAAAGAAAAATATATTTTTTTGGTAGTATTGTATGGCTTTGCCGACGCAGTTAGCGCAGTTTTAAATTTCTGAAACATTCCACTCGATCATTTAAATTTGCATTGTAACACATTTTGGTGCAAAGAAACTGTAAAAACGTGCAAAAAAATACTATAAAACAAACCTTCACTGTATTTAAAGAAAAAAATATTCACGAACCTAGTAAACCCTTTCACCCTTTTACTTGCAAGTTGCTGCTAACACCATCTATAGCCGTGGAACGGCACCAAATGCGATCGAAGTACTTAAAAAAATATTCAGCTAAATCAGACGAAAAACGCTAGTTACATCGGCAGATTTTTTTTAATGGGATGAGGCATCTGTATGCTTGTATTATATTATCTGTGCCAAGGGGTATCGTGTTACCCAGTTACTGGGTTGTGAAGATCAGTTAGGTAATCGCTCCGTATAAAATACTGGAAGTCTGCATACGATTATACCGGAAGCAAACCCAACTTAATATAAGTTTTTAAGCTGACATGGTCACAATCATTAGAATTAATATTTGATTCGTGCGCGTAAAACTATTGATAAAGAGGGTAGACAGATGTGTCAGCTCGTAAACAACACCCACCCGCAAAGACTTTAGTTCTCGTGATCATGGCGCTTGTAACGGTGCCGAAATATCGAGCTCTTAACCAAAACCTAAATATACATGGTAAATATCCCGAAACAAATATTAAACACAACTGAGTTGGGAAAATTCTAGTAAGTTCACATGTAAGAGCCATTTTGTAGGCTCTTAGATGTGCATAAATAATGTTTAATGTTTCAAATAATTAATAATGTTTAAAATAATGTTTGAGAATCTGTACTTATAAGATGAAAATTAATTTCACAGATCTGTTTCAACCACGCCAAATACTGTGAAGAATGGATGTTGCCCAACGATGAAGATACTACATGGACACATGAGATGGAAGCCGAATATGTTAAGGTAAGCATAAAAATAAAATTATGATCTGTAGTTTACATCAAGCTGTAGAAAGTTAAAATATTATTTAGAGTGACAAGAAAACAAACAAGGCCCAATTTTCTTTAAAACTAGGCCTTTTTTTCATATTCGCTATTCGACCAGATATTGCCAGTGTGATAGTGCTAAGGTATTTAGTCCGCCTCTGCACATTTGATTGCTTAAAGTATTAAATAAATAGTGGGTGACTTTCCAGTATCAGGATAGTAAAAATTGGTCAGATAGGCCAGATAAAGGAGAGTTCCTGGATATCCGTTTCATTTCAGCTAAATACCGAGAACGGAGGGTTAGGCCGGACTTCTACAGACTAGAACCGCTCGGTTTGTACCGCTACTATGAGTCGGTGGTCCGGGTAACAAATTCGCGCTCATCTCCGACTGGTTCACTATGGCCCGGCTTTCGCCACCATTTTTTATTTGTTCCGGTGTGTAAAATCTCCATTGGATGTCTGTCAGACTCGCATTGACTAAAAACCACCCCGGTATTCCATCTCACACCTACGCTGGGGGTTGCGGGAACATACGATACTTCCGCAAACCCCTGCTAGTGCCCAGGCTTCGACCTCGGGTTGGCGGGGAGTGAGAGGTTTGACTTCCCCCGCGAAGTCTAAGAGGGGCGCACTTGAAACACTACGCGCTGCAACCTCGGGTTCTGATGTTTGGGGGGTGACGGACGTCCCGGAGTCCGTCGCCCCTGGACCCATTTAGAGGGGCTGGAAGAGGCCGTTGCCCGCCCTCCGCCGACGGCCGTCGCGCCTGCTGCGGATCGTGTGAGCGGATGAAATCTCCTTCTCCCTCTCCGCAGCCTCCTTCTGCGAGACGACTGTTTCGCAGAAGGATACCACCGCGTCCCAGGACTCCTCGCTGCAGACCATAGACTTGACTACGGCCGGCAGCGACAGGTCACTGCCTATTTTCGCTACCCTGGGTTAACTTACTAACTTAACTTACAGGGCAAATTATGTAGGACATACTTGTTTTTAACCTCGTAGTAGCAGGCTTAGCAACTAACTCTTGTTTTAAATTAATTTTTGCCGCAAGTGGGCCTAAACCTTTTAACTGTTTCTGCACAATATTGGAAAACGTACTCGGCACAGAGTCCAGTCGCGTAAATTCGAAAATTTTAGTTTATAAATTACTACACATTGTTGCTACTGCTTCTTTGCGTAAATCTCAAAATCCGCTGTAGAACCATGGATACCGATATAGACCATAGAATTGCCAAACTTGAGTGGCAGTGGGCAGGGCACATTGCTCGCAGAGCGGATGGTCGATGGGGCAGAAAAGTTCTGGAGTGGCTACCGCGAACCGGAAATTTTGTGTTGGAAGGCCTTCCAATAATGGAACCGATAACCTGGTGAAGGTTGCGGGGATCCGATGGATAAGAGACGCACGGGACCAACAGATGTGGCACTGGGAGGAGGCCTATGTCCAGCAGTGGCCGTCTTTTAGCTGAAATAATGATGATCATTACTCCGCTGGCCGCGTTGCCATGACCGACCTGGAAAACTCTAAACAGACTCAGCACTCAGGTCGGCTGCAACAAAGACAAACTACAAGGGTTTTTTGGATGGTACCGATATCCAGTGTCTCTGCGGCATCTCTCCGCAGACCATGGCCCACCTTTCGTCCTGAACCTGGTATGTGGGGACTTTATAGCTGTGTCGGCAAATGGTGTTTATCATCATCAGCCTTTTAACGTTCCCACTGCTGGGATACAGGCCTCCTCTCTGTGAGAAGGAATAGGCCTTAATTGAAAATGAAATGAATGAAGGGTCTTAATCCACCAGGCGGGCCCAGGGCGGATTGGTGGATGTCACATGTCTTGGAATTTTGGTTCTAGGACATGCCGGATTCCTCACGATGTTTTCCATCACGGTTTTTGAAGCAGTGGTGATGAAATAATTTATACAAAGTAAAGTGCCTGCCTGGGTTCGAACCCATGACCTACAACTTGTAACCCACCACTGCTCTTTTCAATCAGTAAAATTGAATTGCAAAGTCAATTATTCTGCCAAAAATTTTGATTTAACCCCATTTTTCATCCACTTCCAGGTCCATGGCCCGGACCCTTACGGCTTCGGAGGCCTGCCCCCTCAGAGCCAGATGCCCGACTTCAGCGAAGACTATGACGACACGGAAGCTAATTCAGACGACTTTGATATTCCAGCTGAACCTGAGAAGGATGAGTTGTAGATAGATGTACAGTCTGGGTTTCTGGAAAGATAATATCGCACCCTCAAAATGCTTTTTGTGGGCATAGAATAGAATTTACTTTATTGCACACCAAAAAATTTCACATCTCTTTACAAAAGCTATGGGTATGGGTATGGGTACTATGGGTACAAAGCAGGTCTTATCGCTAACAGCGGTATCTACCTTTGAATGGACTGAAAGAAATAAACATAAAAAGGGGATAGTCTGCAAATAAGTAAATCATCAAAAAAGAATTTAAATTGTACTAAGGTAACCTTCGCTCAACAATAACCAAATAGATAACGGGCCACGTACAAAATCAATGCTAAATTCTGTCCGCGTGAATATAAACATACTACCTTACATTTACATTTAAATAAGAGCTAATAAGTGATTCTACCGTCCATTCGGAAAAGTAGCTTGTTATGAAGAAGAAAGGACAAGATACTCCACACTTGCTCTATTAAAAAAATTGTGTTTTATAACATTTACATACATACATTAATTTATACACGTGTGGACGATGCACCTAGACTAACACTACTATACTACGTACGTCACCATAGGTCTTTGGAGTAGGTTTTTTAAGGTCAGCTTATAGCTAAATCATAATTTACAGGGATTCGAATTAGGCTACTTTCATTGTAAGGGTGTGACAAATCTAACTATAATCTATTCGCTGGACAAAAATTAAAAGGTTAACAAAACCATAAAAAAGGTTTTTACAGTATCTTCTTTGCTGTCACTAAAATAAAAAATATCATGAGATGTTTATTTCATACAACAACCAAATACACAAAATTTCAAACATTTAAATTATTATTTTGCTTAACTGTATTTTACAACCAGCAGTTCGGAACTATTATGAAAATAAATTAAAGAGTGCTACAAAAGTTACCATTTTGGGTTGTAAGGTTATGTTTTGAAGTGATAACTTCTTATGGGCGCCAGTCTGTCTGGCTTCCCTTTCTTTCACGCGTACGGCAGCTGTGGGCAGGCTCTTCCTCTCTCACTGTAACCCACAGCGCTAGTCGTATTTTAAGTTATCACTTCTGTCGGGCGTTCCGAGACGCACACGTTTTTTTTTTATATTAGTCGGATTATAACCGTTTGACGTTTGTTTGTTTACCTTTTTTTGTTTGCTCCAGCGAATAGAATATAGATAACTCAAGTCCAATACAAAAATATAAACAAAAAATAGTTTAAAACCAAGCGTGCCACTTTTACAAGCATTAAATTAACTTGCTTTTTATCTGTGTCCGGCAACTTGTAATCCATTTGTCAACCACTTCTTGGCATCCGATGAAACTAAAACTTGGTGTATTTATGTATCTTAGGATAGGAGAGATGGACCCCTTTTCCAGACTCAGACTAGCATTTGGTCCGTTGTGCGTGCAGGCCGCCACTCTGTGAGAGGGAATAGGCCGTAATCCACCATGCGGGCCCAGTGCATGTTGATAGATGACAGACTTGCCGGTTTCCTCACGATGTTTTCCTTCACCGTTTTGAGAGCATCAGTGGCCCATTGGCAACATTGAAATAATATGGTGCTAGGGAGCTGTTCTCATGATGGAGCCGGAAGGTGGCCATAGCATCTCCTTAACCAGAAAAGCAGGCACGTTTGTGTGTGGCCCCATTAGATGTGTTTGACAAGTAATATTACATTTTAGTGTGTTTGTTTTGCGATAATATTTTGTCCAGAAACTTGGCCATAGCTATAATGGTGGTGCAATAGCCGGTCAGTAAATATAACTGCATGTGCAGGTATCTATAAAACTGTTGTGATATGAAGAGATTTGCAGAGAAAACCATTTGCCAATAATGATGGATTGTTAGTAAATGGCTTAACACATAAAGTATTCCGGCAGCATAGGCTCATGCTCAACTCAAAATAGACAGTTGTTTTTGGTTGTTTTGTATTTTTGACATTAACGTGCTCAAGTCAAAGATTTCAGACGCCCCAAACGTTACCGAATTCTTCTCAGTTTCAAAATATACGCCAAACTCAAAAGTTGTGATTGGTTGGCGGTTGATTGGTAGGTATGGCCAATTTTGCGTCTGAGTCGAGTATGAGCATCTGGAATACGGGCCTTAGTGACTTCCGGAGCTCTTGGGTTCGGTTCCCGGGTCGGACAGTGTCGTTAGGTTTTCCATCTGGAATTTTCGTCACAAGTCGTCAGATAGACCCAAAAACCCAAGAATTACATAATTCAAAAAATCGCATTTAAAAAGTTTGTTAGGTTTGCACGTGGATCCACGTTTAGACACACAAGCGCAGAAATTTTTTGAACGTGTATCCACGAAAGGTTAAGATTTCGTCCAATTCTTGCTCATTCTACTTTAGATGGCATTTATTTTAAGTGATAATTGTATTCAAAATTTTGTAAAGTTTACTGTAAAATGTCTTTAATTTTGGCGTTTGTACTTATTTTAATTTATACATACTTATATGCTATAGCTGTGTAAGTTCTGGCACCAAATCGACCAATGAGGATCGTGTTTGCAATTTCACTGTCGCACCAGAACAGATAGATTGCAGACGGGTGCACTGATTGGTTGTATAATTAATTCTATTTGAAATGTTCAGTTCACGATGTATCGAAAGTTTTTAATATCTCGAGCTAGTTCATAAAGTTACACAGTTTGTAATAATCCCTTGACTATACAATACCAAGTACGTAGCATTTAACAAATATGGCGGTCCAAGCAAATAGGGTCCGGTTCTTGGCTGTTGGGTTCAGTTTTGTAAAGTAGCCCTCATACAAACACAAGTTACAGTTTCTACTTTAAATGTCTGATAAAAAAAGTGTCAACTAAAAAAAACCCTTTTTTTCAATTGACTATTCTAGATACCCAATCTAGTCTTAACTCAATACCCCACTACTGGACACTTTTTGCTTGGACGCCTATAAAAAAGGGAGATATAAAATCCATTTCTACCACAGAGCATGGAGACGTCTAAGGCCGCTTGTACACACTGAAAATTCACCCTAGATAAGTGAAATTTTATCATCGAAAGCGTGGCGTTAGCGATTGGAAAATATAATAAATGTATGGGAATTTCAAACGCTATTGTAGTGTCACGTGACACGTTGCCGTCCTTCGTTTCTGCTGCAGGACATCCTTCATAATCATAATGCGCACAGCGAATGAATGGAACTCACTACCTGCGTCTGTGTTTCCGAACGCATTTAACCCGAATCTCTTCAAAGTTAGAGTGAACATGCTTCTTCTGGGTAAGCTCACTCCATCGTCGACTCTGTCTCTGTCATTGACCTAGACTACTCTAGTCTAGAGTCTCTAGTCTAGAGTCAAGAGCAAACCAATCAAAAGTAAAAAAAAAAAAAAAGGCCATAAGAATTTTGTTGGACCTAGGCACAAAGTCTTCTAGAGTCTGCACTCTGCAGCAGACTTCAGCAACATACAGTTTTTCTTGTTCAGCTTCGTGACAGTGTATACACCACAGATATAAATCTAATTAGTTCACGGAAGTCCCTCCATCTATATGAAAACCAAGCGTGCCTTTTTTTCACACACAATTTAAAAACAAATTTACTTACCAATGGGAGAAAACATTTCCAGTGCCTCGGCCAACTTTTTCTATACAGTCTTTACAGCTCAATATGGCATAAAAAGGCCGATAATGCTAAATGAAAAGCTCAAATTATGATCATTGATCGTAACTTTACTCCATTTTTTGACACGCGAAGTATATACAATCGCGTCATCTAGTTAGATAATCAGTGGTGTACACAATTCATGTGTAGAAACGACACGATTTTTTTCGTAGGCCCCGTGACTTTTCTAAGCGTGTACAAGCGGCCTAACACGTCAGGTACTGTTATATACTTCAATTTTATTTAGTTGTTTGTCATCATCTATTAAAATACAAATAAATAAATAAAATTGAAATCTATGGTCGTGCTCTGTGATTCCTACTTACATAACTATTATATATCATAAAATGTATTGTGCAATGATAATAAATTATTTATATATAAAAGAGTAGTTAAAAACCTATTTAGGTTTCTATCAAGTGCCTTAAGCCTTCATCAAGTGCCTTCTAAGATCGCTATGGTCTTTATAAAAGATTTTATCGACGATGAACATTGCCATAGACAATGCAAGTAAAACTATAGAACTACAGAGTGGCTTGAATTTGTTAGCAATCTTTCAGGGAATAAAAATAATCATGAAAATTAACAAATTTTTGCTAAGGGTTAAATAAGCCAGAAAGTCGTAAAAAAAAACCAAAATATTTTTATTTCAACTAATTATGATACTTTTGAATTGCCAGCAAAAAAAAATCGCAAGCATCAGCAGGTCTCTATGGAGAAGAATGTGCAAGAAACTCCACGGACACTTTTTCCATCAGTTTTAATTACAAGTATTTGGAAAATTACTCATAATAATATGTGAGAACGATGTCATCATCATCAACTGCCTTTTGATGTTCCCACTGCTGGGACAAAGGCCCTCTCCGTGAGAGGGAATGGGCCGTAATCCACCATGCCGGCCCAGTGCGGGTTGGTGTCTTCGAATTTTGGTTCTAGGACATGCCAGTTTCCTTCACCGTTTTGGGAGCAGTAGTGATGTAATAATTTACACAAAGTAAAGCGCCTGCCTGGGTTCGAACCAATGACCTACAACTTGTAAGTCTCGGGCGTTACTACAGGGCCACCACTGCTCCCTTTCAGTTCAAAAAGGTTGTTTTAATTAGTTTATTTTATTTCCTAGTTGATCCAAAAGTAACAGTTTATATTCAGAGAACTTTCACACCCTGAAAAATTGCCAAAAAATTAAAACTTCTGTATATTTCGTTGAATAACTTGAGTTGTGTTAAAATGACTATATAATAGTCGAATGTGAGAATTTATTGATTTTTTTTAATTGCATTTTTGTGTGAATGTTATTTTAAAATAATTAAGTTATATTTTTAATTAAAACTACCCTGTTTTCTTATCAAAATCTTGTATTATTTGTGTGTTTTTAAGCCTGGGTTTTATTTCAAAATCATCAGGTGGAATTAGGAAACAATTGATTTTCTATTGTTTCACACCTGGGGCATCATTTGAAAGGAGTACGGCGGTGCTACGACGTAGCATGTCTGTGCTACGCTTGCTACGAAATCGTAGCGCTGCGCTGGCGTAGATCAGAGATTTCTTGACCGTTGAGGGGAAGCGGTAAGTCCCGCTGTGCTCTAGTCCCGCTTTGCTCGACTCGAAAAATACCTACTAAAAAGTGCTGCTATGCATTTCTTCTCTTCATATTTCTTTCATATGCAATTCTTCGCTTCTACGTAAACAATGGAAGGCACAGTTGGAAAGAAAAGTGTTTGAATTAAATTAAATTGAGCAGGAAGCTGAAAAATATTGAAACTGGATAAAAAAAATCGAAGTCTTGGTTCGTAATATTTTATGTTAAGTTTCTCTTTTACCGAAGGACTTCGTTTTTCACAGTTCTATGGAATGGATGGACACTGTTTTTAAAATGAATAACGCGACGTTGAGTGGCGGCGAGGCGAGAGTGATGAAACATTACGTTTATAGACTTTTTTTTTTCTCGGAAGTAACGGAATTTATATACTAGGTTTTCTTAATTTAATTTTTAAACGGTTAAATAAAATATTACACGGTCAAGAAATCTCTGATCTACGCCAGCGCTGCGCTACGATTACGTATCATGCGTAGCACAGACAAGCTACGCTGTAGCACCGCCGGGAAATCATAGCGGGACTAACCGAGGGGAAGGTCCATGCTAAGTTGACTACCTCGTTGGTCTAGTAGTGGTTGTAAGCGCTACTCTTGACCAAGATATCCTGTGTTCGGATCCCACATCATTTCACGGTCGGGTTTCATACATGGTTCCCATAGAATACTTTCAAGAAATCGGCGTTTTACTGACACCGCGCTCATTGCGCAAAATAGCGCTGCGATACATTGACATCAGAGATTTCATCTACATGTATCGTGGACAGATTCCGACATAGCAGAGGTTATGAAGAATATAACTTTTTCAACCATTATATCTCAGAAACGGTGAACTTTAGGAGAAAAACCGTAGATACATTTTTTATAGATGATTGCATAATCTACAATTTTTGTCAAACCTATTTTTATCACAAACTTACCGTTCGGCTAAAAAACGCAAAAAACACTTATTTGCGAACTTTGACCTTGAATATTTTTTTTTACAAGTGTGGGATCGATGGGGACATTTCATTTATAATGGTGTTTCAAACATTCGTACCAATTTTCAGCCCTATGCGAATTATTGTAGACCTACCCCTATTTTTTGGTCTAATTTGACCGGACTACTACTTAGTTTTAATTGCCGCGCATTTTTGAGAAAAGTACTATACAAGCCTTGGCCACAACTAGGATTCGATGGACTTACGTATATGTGCCTCGGCCCACATTTACACGTTCGGCCATCAATGACTCTTTTGCTGGCCGCTGCAGTAATTTACTATTATTTCGGACGAAACCGGATGATAAGTTTCTTTTGATATAAAATACCAACGCACGCCACGTGGCCCCGGCTTTTCCGTACACCCTTGACGTTTATCTACTCTTTTTTATAAGTACATTTTGTATGAAACGATATTTTCAAGACTTATCGTGCGCTTCAGTCGGGAATAAAACATGTTACGTATGCAGACGTCGTTAAAAGATTTAGATGGATATATTCACTCTATATCGGTATTAGCAGCGGTAATTTGCGGGTCAATCTTGCGTGGGCAGAGATGGCGCAAAACAGAGGATTGGAAAGAGGAAGGCCTGCCTCCTTTGCAGTTATTGTAGGATACAAATTAGCCAATGAAAAAAAAACCTGCTATTTTTGTTTAAGGCTTGTAAGAATAAATTATGGAGTAAAATAATAAGCAGTTGTTCTTGAAAAAATATACCTATATATATTTATCCAACACCAAAGATACTTTAAAATAAACAATTGAATCTTAAACAAGTACAATTCACATCACATCATCAGCCTATTAATGCTCCCACTGCTGGGACACAGGCCTCATCTCTGTGATAGAGAATGGTCCGTAATCCACCACGCGAGCCCAGTGCAGTGCGGGTTGGTGGATGTCACATGTTTTCGAATATTTTGTTCTGGGACATGCCGGTTTCCTCACGATGTTTTCCTTCACCGTTTTGAGAGCAGTGGTGATGAAATAATGTACACAAAGTTAAGCGCTTGCCTGGGCTCGAACCCACGACCTACAACTTGTAAGTCGCGGCCGATACCACTGGGCCACCACTGCTCCTCAAGTAAAATTAAAAAAATTCATTTCAATAATTAAACTAAATTATACCTACTATTAACAATTAAATTAAATTATATCTTAATTTATTTCTTGTACATATATTTCAGACAAATAAGAATATTTGGCTTTTGGCTCTTTTTGTAACTTTTTTTTTTCTTTATATACTATGTTTATATTAGTTAAGATTTACGCTACATTACTTTTCCCATTACTTCTACACACTGTGTCTAGGTCTAGGTACTCACGGAGCGATTTTCACCCGCACCCACAGTGGTGACGGGACCGCAACAATTGTACGAACAAGAAGTAAATGGAAATATAGGTAGCAAATTTCACGACGCGATTAATTCCCGCGGAGTGCGCGGTTGTTTGCGCGTCCCGCTGCACCGGCGGGCAACTAGTAGAATCGTGCGGGCCGCGGTCACCCGCAGCCTCGGCGGGTTGCGCCCGCGCGCTCTGCGATCGGTTGGCGGGCGACCGCAGTGGCCGGCGGCGGGGCGTACACATAATCCATAACGATCTCTATCCTGAATCAGTACCAGCACCCAGAACCTTTTGGGTCTTCTCTTTTAAATTCTTCTGTGAAGTAAGTATAACGCAACAGCTCGTTTCTGGTGTGTGTCCATGGCGGTCTGGACCTCAACTGATCGTTAACTACCCGTCTTGCGATCATCGCCCGCTACGTTTGCGGGCGATGATCTCAACCGCGACGGCTGGGTAACCGCGGAAATAACCGGTCTCGTGAGTTTAGAAATAAAACCGCAGTTCCACCACCGCGGCTGGCACGGTACAAAATCGCTCTGTGAGTTCTTAGCCTATGTCTCTTATCTAATTCTCCTGTCGCAGGTCTGCTGGAAGAAATTTCTTTAGAAATAAGCAGCACCTTTGTGCTCTTCTATCTTTATATGTATTTTCTCTTAAGTGTTTTGTGTGTACATAAATAAATATTAAAGTTTATCATGGGTACCTCTTAACTCTCACAATAAACTCCAGCCCAGTAGAAATCGACATAACAAAAGGCTAAAATCGCAAAGAATCAAGGTTTGGTTTTTAAAATGAAATAAAACACGTAATAAAAAAGTTAATTAAAAAAAAACAAAAATCCGACTGCATAAAAAGCGAACTAAAAAGACGTAAGCAAGAAGAAAATCATGCTGTGCAGTCGGAGGATACATATTCGCGAGCTGGCTGACCATAACCAGATGTATCCTCCGACTGCACAGCATGATTTTCTTAACACATTGTACATTATTATTTACATAAACAGCATATTGACAACAAAGACCTTATACGTATTTCTTACTACTAGACTGTGAACCAAAAATTTTTGTTTAGCTAAAATGAAATCTATCATCATACACCTAGGTTAGCCATTTCCTTATAAGCGGTAGCTTACCAAAAGTGGTCCTGGCGAGAGGGTTTCCGCTGGGAGTGTGTCCTTGTCTGACCTCTTGTCAGTTACGTTATACCTTTTAAATGTTCGGGCCTGGTAATACTAAATGTAAGATGGTGGTTTGCGGAGTTTTTGGCGGGCTTTGTTCGAGTGAAATTCAGCGGCTGTTAATATTATTTGCAAATTGATTCCTAGTGGAATAATTGGTGTAGTTTAGTTTCTCAACTGTCTACGCAACTGGACAATATGAGATCCTTTGTGGTATATTTAGCTGCCGGTATTCCAAAGCATCGTCTGAAGACTGCAGGATCATCTCACGCCTCTCCTTCATGAGCTCGAGAGTAGGATCAGAGAGCTTTTTGTTCCTATCTATACGATGGGTCTTGAAGAACGAGACTTGAGGAGCCTTGGGATTTGAGAATTATCGAGTCCTCCCACTCTCTTCGAAATCAAATAACCCTATAATACTCCATCGTAAACTGCTCAATTCCTCTTTGAGTTCGGTGATCTTTTCGTCGGTCCGGAGTGTGCGCGTGTTGTACGTTGCCAGGTCCAGTCGTCGGTATTTGTTGGGGTAGCCGGATCTCGTCCGGGATTCTTAGCACCCGTTGCCATACCGTCACCCTGACCGCTACAGTAATCGAGGGTAGGCAGCCTGCCGGGCATTAGGGGCTATGTTTTATTTGTGCTATTCATGGGGAGTGCTTTGCAGGCGGGTTGGCGATCACAGTATGATTGTTACAAATGCACAGAGAACGCTGCTGCCCATTCTCTGGTTTGTCCCTTAGTCGCCTCTTACGACACCCTCGGGAAGACAAGGGATGGTGAAATTATTTACGCCCGACACCATACGGTAAGTGATGTAGATTCCAAAAAATATACACACTATTTTTTTTTATTTACAATAAATTAGGTAGGTTTAGGTAGCGTAGTGAGGTAGAATAAATATATCGGGATACTTACACTTTCGTTTTTACAATCAATTTGTTCCGTGTTCTGTTTGGTCATGGTCACATATGGCTCATTATAAAGAGACACACTACCAACGGGAGCCCTCTCGCGCGGACCGGTTTTTGCGCCATAGTGCACAGTCTAGTAGTAAGTAGTATAAGGTCTTTGGTCTTAAGTTACTAACGCAAATAGTTAGCTGTCCGTGCTAGGGTTGCGCGCCGAACGAGTGAATGAGGATCGATAACTTTCTTATAACCTTCGCGGTCACTCGACTCACGATGACCCATGACCGAGATATTCGAATTCCTGTTCCAGGTGAAGACACACGTATTCACTTGATCTTGGATCACTTGTGACCTTACATACGTAGTCGTGATAATTATTTAAGCCTAAAAGCAGGCAACAGTTTTTATTGACTCCTATTAGTCAACGTTATTAAATTCTGTGTTTTCGTAACCCCATACTGGGGTACAGAGTTCCGGCTATTTTTTTCGTCCGAAGTTCCTGTTAATCTGGGATCATATTAAGCTCCGTGCCGGGTACCTATCTTTAACCCGCGTGGCCGCGTCGAGCATCCTACGAGTTTGACGCGAACATCCGCCGACCGTCACCATCCCTGGCGTCAGCAGCGTGGCACAACCACGAATCACCGTCGCCACCAGGCTGAGCCAGGAGAGTACTGCGCTGCTCCCAAGGGAATTGGAATAAATTAGTGCCATAAACTTACTTACCCCCTTTTCTCTTATTCTTCAAAATATATTTTTATGCTGACTTGGATACGTGGTCTTATTTATACCCCTACGTACACCACATCCGTCACAGCATTACCCTCCTTCGGCAGTCTGGTAAAAATAAACCGCGTTATTGTCGATTTATACGGCCCCAGTTGCTCGTTAAATTGGTGGAAAATTGGACAACCCGATTACGCTTTATTCGAGGCAGCCGTGGCGCCCATATGCCCGAAATCATGTTTAAGCACTACTGGCGTAAGAATATATCAATACATATAGTAAATTTGTTGAAAAGTCATTTTTGTACATTGAAAATATTGCAAAAAAATTGCCAGGGTGTTAAAGTATAACCAACAGAACCCATTTTTGGAATTTTTCTCTGTTTATTTGTGCACGCATCAAGTAAAATGAACGAAAGCAATGTAAATATCTGTTATACATAAAAAATCTGCGTAACTGTAACTATTACTTAGTTTTTGTTTCATCTCAATCGGTGCAATCTATCAAAAGTTAAATCAATTTAAATTTTTCAAGAAGTAACATTATCGCAACACACGAAATTCAGATACTGGGACAGTTGAACTCGATATTCGATAGATGGCGTTGTGCATTTGAAGTCATTTTCTGAATGGGGCGGTGATAAAATTCTCCGCGAATGACCCTAGAAAAACAATTGCAAGGTTGGTATGTAGAGTAGGCACGAAAGTAAGAAGCAATTAATAGTATTATATACTGGTAGGTAGGGTAGGCAGGAAGCGAGGCGTGAGGAGGCGAAATTCCCGGGCGAAACTTCGTTGCCGAGAAAAATCACGGCTTGGCTTCGGCGGGTAGAGTTCCGGCAGGATCTTATGGCGACATGGAGACGGCGACTGCCGTAACACAGCGCTGGGCTCGCCACAATTGCTGTCGATAAGGGCCTTTGAGGAGTGGAGCAACGCCGTGTCCTCGTGGAGGGGATCGATTTGTTGTTATGTTGTATGGACCAGTTAGGGTCGTATGAATCCAAATTACTACTTCGAAAATGGCGTGCTCGCTGTGCACCACGCGAACAGTGAAATTTTGGGATTTTTTTCACTTTTTGCTCTAAAATACATAAACTATGCGTTTTTGGACATAAAATGCCAGACTTTCTAAAATGTCATTATATCTATACTAATATTATAAAGCTGAAGAGTTTGTTTGTTTGAACGCGCTAATCTCAGGAACTACTGGTTGGAATTGAAAAAACCTGTGATGGATAGACCATTTATCGCACACGCTACGACCAATAGGTGTGCGGAGCATAAATGAAAAATGTTGCAAAACGAGAAAAAAAAATCGAAAAAAGACGAACTAAAGAAATGAGGAGCAAGGCTAACTGGAAAGAAAACAGATCTTATCGAAATGCAGATTTTCATAGAAAATATATTTCATCGGTGATATGTTCTAGATTCGGCTATTTTTTTAGTTACTTCATGGTAGGAAAATTTACAAGAAATGAGAGAACAATACTTTAAATGTGTTGGTGTTATTTTCGTTTTAGGTTAGAAGTTTTATTTTATTTTCGGTAATCAAAGCCCTCAAGCTTCTGAAGGCCAAGCAAATGACATTCCTCCTGTAGAACTTTATCAATACGTTAATAGCTCCATTATATCGCCGAAGATTAACAAGCAACATAATCAGAGTTATTTTGACAGGTACATAACATAACCTACAACTACGTATAGCCGTTTCCCAGTTTTTTTTTGCGTTGTATCGTTGGGCAACAAATGAACACCGTTGATAAATCCTAGTACAGTACACAGACATAATTCGAGAAAATTAAAATTAACTGAAAATGTTTTTCAAAGATGATTGTTGTATAAAACTTCAATCACATTTGAAAGGTTTATCACCAGTGTGTACGAGAATATGCGTTGTAAAAACACGTTTATTCGTAAAACTACGTGGACATATTCCACATTTGTAAGGTTTTTGCCCCGTGTGTACACGAGAATGCTTTGTTAAATTAATCTTTTGTATAAAACTACGGTTGCATATATAACATTTGTAAGGTTTTCCCCCCGTGTGTACACGAATATGTCCAGTTAAAGACTTCTTTTGCGTAAAACTACGCTGACATATATCACATTTGTAAGGTTTTCCCCCCGTGTGTACACGAATATGTCTAGTTAAAGACTTCTTTTGCTTAAAACTACGCTGGCATATATCACATTTATAAGGCTTTTCTCCCGTGTGTACTCGAATATGTTCTGTTAAATGACTCTTTTCTGAAAAACTATGCTGACATATATCACATTTGTGAGGTTTTATTCCGGTGTGTACACGAATATGCTTAGTTAAAATACTTTTATTTATAAAACTACGCTGACATATTTCGCATTTATAAGGTTTTTCCCCCGTGTGTATACGAATATGCCCTGTTAAAGAATTCTTTTGCGTAAAACTACGCTGGCATATATAACATTTAAAAGGTTTTTCCCCCGTGTGTACTCGAATATGTTCTGTTAAATGACTCTTTACTGAAAAACTATGCTGACATATATCACATTTGTGAGGTTTTATTCCGGTGTGTACACGAATATGCTTAGTTAAAACACTTTTATTTATAAAACTATGCTGACATATGTCGCATTTGTAAGGTTTTTCGCCCGTGTGTACACGACTATGATTTGTAAAATGAGTCCTTTGAAGAAAACTACGCTCACATATTTTACATTTGTAAGGTTTTTCTCCAGTGTGTAAACGAATATGATTTGTTAAATTACTCTTTACTGAAAATTCGCGCTGACATATTTCACATTTGTAAGGTTTTTCCCCAGTATGTACACGAATATGATCCGTTAAATTACTCTGTACTGAAAAATTACGCTGACATATTTCACATTTGTAAGGTTTTTCCCCCGTGTGTACACGAATATGATTTGTTAAATGACCTTTTACTGAAAAGCTACGCTGACATATATTACATTTGTAAGGTTTTTCTCCAGTGTGTACACGTATATGTCTTGTTAAACAAGCTTTTGCAATAAACCTACGCTGACAAACGTTACATTTGTGAGGTTCGTCTCCAGTGTGTCCACGAATATGCTTTATTAAATGACTCTTGTCCGAAAAACTACGCTGGCATATATCACATTTGTAAGGCTTTTCCCCAGTGTGTACACGATTATGATTTTTTAAATGACTCTTATATGAAAAACTACGCTGACATATTTCACATTTGTACGGTTTAACTTTAGTACATAATCTTAGATATCCATTTATTTTATTACTGTCTAACCCTCTGTTACTATTGTTACGGAAATTTATTTCCACATGAGTGTTATTAATACTATTACTAACGTTGGGTATAGTATTCTTCGAGTGCGGTTGTTCAGTTTTCTTTTGCTCGGTTGTAATTTTATCTTCTAGTTTTGTTCTTCGAATTCTTATTTTTGATGTCTTTGCTACAGTTGTCCCTGTGATTATTAATATGGTAAGTATCAAAGTCTAGGTTAATTGTGAATGCAAAATGGATGAAAATAAAAAGGGGATTATAATTTTTATATTTTTTTAAACTTTTTTTAATATCGCACTTCATTCAATAGATTAAAGACCTGTGCTTTGATTAGTCGCCAATCAGAAACTCGGGAAACCACCACAATTACTATCCGCATCATTCATCATCATTATTTCAACCGAAAGACGTCCACTGCAGAACATATGCCTCCACCAGACTTCAGAGACCGTGCGTCTTCAATCCAGCGAAATTACACATGCGTTGAAGTCCCTCATGAAAACGGTGACGTGAGTTTTGAAACCATGCATGGCTATCCTCATACATGGTCTCTACATCGTCATTGGGGTGTTTCAAGGTCTGAATCTTGAGGATATTCTGAGTATAAGGTACGCCACCGTGGTCGACACAATCTCAATCTCCACAAGGGACTGGTAGACAATAAACCCGACACCAACCTGAGACTGCCGGTCTTTCTCCTGGAAATTAAGCAAGTTAGCGGATTTGAGGAAAATCGAATTCGGATAACCCTATAATATTCCATCCTCCGCCGACCTTCTCAGGTTTAAAAAAATAATGTTTGACGTTTAAAAGTGTTGGTACAAACCAACTTACAGAAATGAAATCATTTTATCATTTATCCATCAATTAGAGAAGGTCGGCGGTGATCAGTTGTGTGTCCTTTAATACGGACGATGTTGATGATCTTATCTTATCTCGAGAAAGGGCCGAGAAATGACTCGGACACTTCGACCTATTGGGATCTATTGTGGTCCCCTAGATAACCTACTCCTCCCCAATGTCGTTAAAAACTCTCTTCATGAGTTTTACAACGAGACTAGTAGATATGAGCATATAGTTTGGTTTAGTGTGGTTTTGGATATCCAAACCCTAGGAGACTCATTCGCTTACCAGCCAGTGCATCGCATGTGCACAGAAGGTGCAACACGGTAAAAACCCCAAACAGGTAGCGGATTTGCCTTCTGCTTATATTCCAAATGCATTCCCGTGCTTTTAACGTAGAGCCCATTTCTTGGAGTGTTCCAGACCGGTATTAGACAGCCAATGTGTTTGTTGTCTGTGATCTGCAAACTCCCTAAATGTGGCTTTTACGAGACACGTCGAAATGCCTACACATGGTTCTGGACCCAAAAAATCATTTTCTCTTGCCAGTTCATCTGCCACTTCGTTACCATGGATTCCTTTGTGCCTAGGGACTCATATCAGTCTTATTGCGTTATGCTTCCCAAGCCTGTTTAGGGTTTGGATAGCATTTATCTTATCTTCCTCTATCTATATTCTCTTGAGCACAGGTAATAACCTGGCATATGTTTCTGCTTGAAATACATTTGTCAACTTCCCTAAGCTTTTGCTACATTTGTAACCTTTTGCATATATTCCCGCTCATGTACCTGATTCCACTTTGGATCCATCACTGTACCACACACATCAGACTATCTTGTTCTGGTGGATCGAGTCCTTTCGTCCAGTCCTTTATTGTTGGGATTTGGACCTTGAAATACCTTTCAAACACAAACAAAATTTGCATTTTATTGGATATCATGCTTGTTACCCGATCCAGGCCTTAATTTCCATCGAATTTTGTATGGTTAGTCTTTGGCTTAGAGGCATCTCATAGTTCAGCAACAGCAAGACGATGTAATGTCTTCCTTGCCTCGAGTTGAACCATCTTATGCAGAGGAGGGATATTGAGGTATCTCTCAATCGCTGCCGTAGGTGTTGTCCTGAAAGGACCCGTGTTTCCGAGACACACTGTTCTTTGTAGCCTGGTGAGTAGCGTTTTGCACGAGGTAAGTTTTGTTCTTGGCCACCACACTATGCAGCCGTATGTGATAATAGGTATTATCATTGGCAGGTAAAGCCATCGTATCACTTTGGCATTTAGCCTCCAAGTTTAACCGCAGGTGAAACGACACATGCCGAACACCCGCAGGGCCTTTGTCGTAATATTGTTAATGTGGATGATACTGATGAGAAAGATTGTACGACTGGCGAAACATTTGACAAGAAACACACGATCTTCTAAGAACATGTCGATACGCACTCAACATAGAGTGGGCGCCTGAACGTGAGATAGCTGATTGCACATTGGAAACTTTCACTGACAATCGTGGAGAGTAAAATGAAACACTCTCCTTGGTGTCTGCGAGACTCACATGAGGGACAAGGGCACTTTAAGATCAGCTCTGACAACACAATATATTTCTCAGAACTTGAGAATTAAAGCCGAAAGGCGGTGTCGCCTTTATTTTAACACCTAATGTATTAAATGTCCACAAATTTGTCCACTCGGCATCATCAATCAATCTCGACAGTAAAACTTGTCATCAAAATAGCCCTGACCTACATCCTATAAGGCTGGGCTGGAGGGTGACAGGTGACAGTTATGTATTTCTCGTTTTTATCGCTTTTTGTGTCAAAATTCTGCATACCAAATACCCTTAATTTTAAAGTGTGGAAATTGTAACGGATATCCTTCACTCTGGGACGAGCGATGGAGTCTGTCAGACTCAACTGACTAAAATCACGCGGTGTTCTGCAGCTACCTTTGGCCGGGACGCCCAGTCCAGGTATTGGCTCGAATGAATTCATGCGAACCCCGTCAGCCTCTGGGCCGTATACTGCCGTATACGGAGATATAGATAAGAGCCATATAGAGGCGCGGAACTCGGCACGACATAACAACCTATCTTTAATAGGGTCCTGTTTTTACCCCTTGGGTACAGAACCATAAAAAGTTCTGTCGACAGACAGCTCTCGCCCTCCAACCCCTCCTAAGCGGCACTTAGGAGGGGTTGGAGGGCAAGACCTACAGATTTCTTTATATTTTCATTTTTGTGGACAATTTCTAGACTGCATACCAAATTTCAGATTGCCATTACTTCAGGAATAAGGTTTTTATGATCATCAGTGAGTGAAAGAGTCAACAACAAAATTGACTTATTTTAGTTACTGATAACTATAACACAATAAATAGGCAAATTAATTTTTGTTTGTTCTGTTTGATGACTCCGCTAACTACATCATATCCTGCAAATTTGGGATGCCTAGTATTATTCAGACCGAAACGATGAGGGTTCAAAAATACGACGAAACAATTCGAGAAAAGTAGGGAGTGCCCCGCTTCTTTGGCTCGTCTTGGCGGGGACACTACCGTGTCTCCATAAATACTTACTTATCGTCTTTTTCGCTGTTCCTTTCTTCTTGGACCATTGTTGCTCTTTTTTCATCAAAGGTATGTCATCTTCTGATTCAGAATGGTAGGGTTGTAAATTTACATTTTCTATGTGTTGAAATTCATGGTCTAACTCTGTGAAGAAACAAAAACAGTCAAGCGCACCCTTTCAAGGTTCAGTATTGTTTATTTTTATTAAACTACATATACTTAAAAAAAAATCTTGTTGACCAAAGTCAATTAATAAATAATCGCTAGAAGATCACATATCTTTAAATAAAATTAAGAATGTACCAGCTGGATTTTCATCATCTTGCCCCTCACAAACATCTGGTAATTCTTCTTTGATGACATCGCTTTCTGTTTGACATTCATCAGGAATACTGAAGTATTCTGTTGGACTTATAATGAACCCACTGAACTCTAAGTGGTCACGGTTTAGTAGAGGGTTTGTCTGTAAAAGTTTGTTAACAGTGTTATCTCAAATGTGCTGAAACAAGCACAAAATATATGCCCACCGTCTTCACAAGGTCCAGGGCTCATTTGTGGGCTCGGTATCTGCTTATACAACAAGCTACCCCTCTCTTTTCTTGACCAACCTTTGAACGCATTGAAAGCTTAAGTTAAATATAACTTCATTCGAAGGTATATTATTCTATCTACAACAATTTAAATGATAAGATTGGTTGGTTGCTGTGTTAAACACAAGACAATGTTATAATGTTCACAAATGCTGGCTCTCTGTCTAACAAATGACTTGTCATTTTATTATACGATACTGCACCGCAACTTTCAAAACGACTAGGGCTATGTATAGACATTCATTTTTAACTGTTCTAAGAGACATACGATCACACCCTTTCTACAGAATATAGAATAAGTTGTTCCTTAGGATTAGTCCAGTCAGTTTACTCAGTTATTTTGGTGTAAATTAAACAAAATGAAAAAATCGACTACCGTCATCACTAAAAGAAAACCATAAATGCCTCCTCTACGAATCGCAATCTGGAACATCAATGGATTGGCTCCCAACATCCAAGAGTTGCGAGACTTTAATGACAGCCAACAAACTAGGCGCCGTATTAATTTCAGAGTCGCACGGGACGTCCAGAAACTCGTTCCGTATCAAAGGATATAACATTCACCACTGTCCCCATCCTTGTGGTAGTGCGCATGCTGGCTCAGCGCTGGCCATTAGAGCGAACCTGAGACATTCACTGATTGAATCATATTCTACAGCGCATACACAACCTACTTCTGTTAGATTGGAGGACCGAGCAGGCCCAATTATTCTATCCTCAATTTACTGCCCACCAAGACACAAAATAACTTCAGATATGTTCAAAACCTACTTCAAAACTCTTGGCCACAGGTTTATTGCAGGTAGTGACTGGAACGCCAAACATACATTTTGGGGATCCCGCTGTACCAGCAATCGTGGACGCGATTTAAAACGTTATGTCGATGAAAACCATTTAAAACCGATATCTGCAGGTGAGGCTATCTACTGGCCTAGCAACCCAAGGAAACTGCCGGATCTCTTGGATTTCTTCATCAATAAGGGTAAAGATGGCTTAAACACTACTACGGTCATCAGATCACACACCGGTGATCCTCACAATTAGAACTAGTGAGCTTACTCGGGATTTTACTGAATCTCTGACGAATAACCATACTGACTGAGACTGCTTCAAGACATACCTCAATGAAAACTTTACCTCAACTATTCCACTGAAGAACCAAAATGATGTAGATAACGCCTGCGGATATCTCACTAACGCCATTCAAGTGGCTGCCTGGATCAACACACCCTCCCGGCTCAAAGATCTCATCCACAAGACATAATGCACAAAATCTTAGAAAATCGCAGACTTAGAAGAATATGGCATCAATCCCGTCATCCTCTTGATAAACTCAATTACAACAAGGCAGCAAAGGAGCTAAAGGCTAAAGTCAAAGAATCTTCAAACACAACTACACCACAACGTTGACAGCTAACCTACAGACGATGTCATCTACGGGGGTTGGCGAGAACTCGCTCTGAAAGGCCACTAAAACTTAGATAAGCCTCAACAATCTTATCCTCCAATCAGATCAGAGGGTTCCTGGGCAAGAACTGACTTGGAAAAGGCCGCGGTATTCGCAACGCATCTGTCCTCTGTATTCAAACCCAACGAGAGTGTTGCTGATGAGCATGAAATTGACGCAATATTGGAACAAGATTTACAGATGTGTATGCCTATTATACCCACAACACCTAAAGAAATAGCGAAGGAAATTAGACTGCTGAACTCGAGACCAGCCCCGGGATTTGACTTGATCACGCCTTGCATACTTAAAAATCTTCCCAGAAAATGCGTTTCTTTCCTAGCTAGTTTGTTCAACGCAATCATTCAAATATCTCACTTTCCTGACCTGTGGCAAGTCCCCGAAGTTGATATGATCCATAAATAAGGCAAACCTGAACACGAGGCCTCGTCTTATCGGCCGATAAGCCTAACGCCTGTACTCTCCAAACTGTGGAAGAGGATATTCTTCAGCCGTCTGTGGTGTATGGATTCCAATGATATTGTTCCGTCTCACCAGTTTGGCTTTCGGAAATCTCACTCAACAATAGAACAGGTTCACCGCGTTTACCAAACAGGAAGACAGGCTTTCGAACGTAAAAAGTACTGCTCAGCGGCATTCCTTGATGTTCAGCAAGCCTTTGACATTGTCTGGCACAAAGGATCGCTGGCTAAAGTGAAGGAAAAACTTCCACACTCAATGTTCCTGCTCATCCAGTTGTATTTATCCGACAGTTGCTTCCAAGTGAAACAGGGTGAAGCAAGATCAAGATTGAATGAAGCAAAAGCTGGTGTACCACAGGGATCTGTTCTTGGCCCAGTGTTGTACAATGTCTTTACATCAGAGCTACCCACATTGGATGGCATAACAATAGCAACATATACCGACGACATAGCTTATCTATCAGTTGATGACAACACAGAAATGGCCAGCAAAAGACTCCAAAAAATAACTAGACGAAACTCATAAATGGCTCTGTAAGTGGTGAATATATGGTGAATATATGCATACGAGTGCATCCGTCTTATCATATCACCTTCACGCTCAGGCACGGAAATACCCCACCTGTTAGACTGGATCCTCACACCCTATCACACACAGATTGTGTAAATTATCTTGGTTTCCACTTGGACAGGCGCCTAACATGGAAGCATCACATAAAATATAAGAGGGATGAGATAAACCACAAGTTCCGCAACCTGTTTTGGCTCATGGGAAGAAAATCTGTGCTCTCTGTAAACAACACATTCCTCATTTACAACTCGGTTATCATGCCTATATGGACCTACGGGATCCAATTGTGGGGCATTGCCAGCAAAACCAACATACTCTACCTGCAAAGAGTGCAAAATGGTATCCTAAGATCAATAGCAAATGCACCTTCGTTTGCTAGGAATTACGAAATCCACGACTATCTACAAAAGCCATGTGTAAACTCTGAAATCGAGCGATACAAAAGATAACGAAATCCACGACTATCTACAAAAGCCATGTGTAAACTCTGAAATCGAGCGATACAAAAGATAACACAAAGCACGCCTATCCTCGCATCCAAACCCACTAGTTAATGAACTGTTAAATCTGACAGCGGTGGTAAAAAGGCTGAAGAGGAACCACCGTCTATAAGTGGGAGGCGTAGCACCGGCTGCTCCACCACAACACGATTTGTCATGGAGCGAAATCGCTTATGGTCCGACGACCGATTGCAAATGGAATAATAAGGAAAAAAACGTTGTGGTAAATTAAACCTTTGGCTTTGCTATTTGCCATAATTCGTGGTGACAGCAGATTTATCGGTTACGGCTTCAGCCAGAAATCAACCTTCTGTTAGAAACTAATTCAAATTATGATATATGAACAGTAATTGTGTCTAAAACCAGTCAATCCTCACCTCATAGTCCTCATTCAACATCTGAGCAAACAGCTTCTCAGCTTCCAGACATTTTCTCTGCAATCGGCAGCATTGCTGCAGTTTAGTGCAGCAGAAGAAACAAGCGAGCATCGGTCGTCTGTCTTCAGTACAAAACTGCAATAAAACGAGAGAAAACTATTTGTTTATGTTTGATAAATACTTCAAATGCTATAAATATATTGTCATACTGTGTACCTCAAGTCAAAAGGTTCTGGAGTGGTGGCAATGCAGCATGAATAAGGCCCTCAAGGCGGACAGATAACCTAGTGACAGTCACAGGAATTCACTGGATGTGACTAGCATAGGACTGATCAATGCGATGACTTTTGAGAGAAGGATGGATATCCAAGAATCAGTTTAGGCATTTTTTTCACCTGCTTATTAGTTAAAATTATTCTTATAACTTCAAATTATTATATAACTAGCTGCCAGCCTCTTGGAGCTTGCACAAAATATTTTATATATTATTCTGATGTATAAGGTTTGTTATAGTAAAGGTTAATCAAAATCGCAAATCTCTGTAGTAATGTATCTGTGTAACTAGCCAGTTTTAAATGCTTTAAATTGTAATCTGTGGAAAATGTAGTGGGTACCATAATTGTATAAATGTAGTATTTAAGATAGAATGACTATGTCTTATAGTGTTACTGTTTGTGTTTCCTTAATTAAATAAAACTTTCTAGTAGTTTTAGTGTGAATGAGTAAGAAACATGCTCACAGACTGCCACATTTTATAGAATGACTTTGGAAATAAAATAGTACCTCAATTTGGAAATGTTATACATAGTCCATAATATCAGGCCATTAAAGCGTTTAACAGATTACCTCTTGACTGTTGAAATCACTGAAATATGCAAATCAGCTGAAGTTTATTATCTGTTACTAGTCATAAAAATTGTAATTACCTTCATAATTGAATATTCTAAAATGCACTAAAATATACAAACCTATATACAAATACAAAAGGGAGACAGAAAAAAGCTCATTGTGCATCAAAAACTTCGTCCACATCAATGTCAATGGGAAACGTGCCCAGAACGCTGGCAGCATTGCCATGTTAGATGGCAATGTTGATTCTCTGGCCAAAGAAAAGGCCAGCCGTCTGGTCACGTGAAGAGTCAACGAGCTTTGTGCTAGTTTCTCGAAAAACTCGATGACTTGAAAAGCATTTTGTACACAGGCTCCTTCAAAGCAAGGCATTTCTTTTGGAAAAATGTCTTTACTCTGTAGATTAATTTGTGTAATTTTTGTGATGTCAAATACCAATTAATTAATTATAATCATATTATTATTAAACTTATGTTTGCATGTTATTTAATGTATTTAATTTAAGCTTAGTGTTTAATTTTAATGTTATGTTTTATGATGCTAAAATTTCGAACACAATTTAGATTGTAACTGAATAAATTGAATTGAATTTATAAAGATATTGCACTTACTGGAATATCTGTCAGCCTCTCATATATTTCCTGTAGGTTCTTGTTGGCTACCACAAACATTTTAACATTCTCCACTAAACACATCCTACATAATGAGAGTTTTTCCATCTTCATATAAAAATTACTGCTGGCACAACAACTTCTTCTTGTAGGTTATCTTCAAAGGTATTTTCCTAATACAAGCTTGGTAAATATCGTGTCTGTTTTCTTCGAGTATCTCAGTAAGTCTGCGACCTGCACTTATGATTTATCTGCTGCAGGTCGTAGTAAGGATTTAATAATATTAACATAAATGATTAACTTCATGTTTTTATTTCTTGAAGAAGAGCATCCACCTAGTATTTAACCAGAAAATTCATTAACATTCAGGTCAATAATCAGCAAAAAGGAGCAAACAAAATCAGAACAAAACAATGCCACGCATGATCACGATGACACGATCAACAATAACACAACACGAAGCATTTGACATTGACAAGCATCATGATTGCAAATGCACTCACTGACTCAAGCACATAACTTAACTTGTCAATGTCATAGTAACAGAAAGTAATCTGAAATATGCAGTCAGTTAGGATCAGTCAGACTGACTGACTCTGACTGATTCTTCTTGCAATGTATTAATGTATGTAAGTGTGTTCGGGTCAAGTTCGGGTAAAATCTTGCAACTGAATTTTAAAATAGTTATCCTCCACCGAATAAGAAGAAGTTTTGCATACACGTTTAGTTTGAATGAAAATGCATGGAAAGTAATTGACGTCATTCCAAATCCATTAAGGCGGTCGAAACGGCCCAAGATGGCGGACTAGTTATGTTTTGAGCACTGCCATGATATGGGTATCAATCAAATGAAAGGGTTTTCTGAGTAGAATAAGAAAAAAGCTTGTTTTAAAAAAAGATTTGTAATGATTAAATTATTTTTGATGTACGTCTCGCAGTTCAATAAGACTAGAGTGATTGACTAGGTCTTGCTTAACCGGGCAATCATGTGGAGACTGCTCCAGCCAGGCAAAAAAAGCTAAACCCAAGCGACTATGCTGAGGGCTACCCTCTGTGGGGTCGAACCTCGGCTCAGGGCGTCGCTGGGGGACAACTAGGACTGGATCATGATATAAGTGATTCTACCAACCGTTCGGCAAATACCTACGAGGAGAAGAACAGAAAACTCTGTCTGACTCCAGAGACAGAACGCATATAAGAATATACAGTGCTACCAACTTATCTGTGAAATGGCGAAAATTAGAACTACGGCCGTCATGTTGAAATGTCATTCGATTGTCAGTGTCTACTATATTCGGGTTCTCTGGTTGTTTTGTCGTGGCTATGAGTGAATATAGGTCTCATCTAAATAAAATATGGACCAGGGCTGTGGAGATTTATTATTTTCATCCACTTAGCTCTCCAAGCTGATATTTCATTACGCTCCATAAGAACCTTCCGATTGGACTAAGATTTTTTGAAACGAAATCCCACATTGTGCAGCAGCTTTTGCAGAGTCTCTCGCTGTCCTGTGTAATTTATTTCTGTCTTTTAGACCTCTAGAAGCTTTTTAACAGTAGGGACCTCTTTTTTAGCAGAATAAAATTCATGTGCTTTCCTCCGTATAACTCCCATGTCAAAATCATCAACATGCACAAATCCACTTTTACGTTTTCTCTCCTTGCCTGGTGTCCGAATTTTTGTACCAGTTTCTTCTGCTGCGTGCCCTTCCTTAATTATTTTTGAAATTAGTCCTTGACTCATACCTGAAATATAAGATACTAAAATAAATGTTAGTAGAAATTTGAAATCTGGCAGGTTAGTTTGCTCACTCACTTAGCAGGTTACCTAATAAATGTACGTTACCGTTACGCTAACCTGCAGCAAGAATAGAAACGAATATTTCGTAGACTTAAATAATTAGTTAATAGTAATATGAACCTGGATAACCTCATCGCATTAAAGCAGATATTGGCTATACCCAGGCAATTTTTGAAAAGAAAGAAACGAAGGTTGGTCAAAATACTGTAGTTCGCTGAATCCGTCAACTCCGGTTACGGCAGTGTGGCGAAAATTGAAGCATTTTAGGAGCAATTTAACACCTGCCTCTTCAAACAATCTCACAGAAGAACTGGGATACCAGTTTTTCTCAAAAATCGCTCCAGCATATGTTCCAAGTGTGGAGGACATCGGTGTTGGCATCAATGATGTAGACAACACTGATGACCCAATGAACATGCCATTTAGCTTGGATGAACTAAAAACTGTCTTATCCCATACATATTTGATCTACTAATATAAAAGAAAATATAGGTTCCTATTTTCTTTTATCGATATCTATCTATAAAATCAATAACCGAACTTTAGAGAACGAAATAGTGAATACATTCATTCCATAAACTATACATTAATCGCGTAAGATTAATTTTAACTAGATATTTATATTAAATTATTAGTAAATTTAATTTTACTAAGATTTTATTTGAAAACAAACAAAATCGTTGTTACCGATGATACGAAACACCTCCATTTTTTAAGTCGGAACCACACTTACGTGTCGTGGCGTGGCGTGGCGCGGGAACCACCAATCAAACGACTCTTTTCAAGCCTGCGACATAACGCAACGTTTTGTAGCCAATCAACTGCGTGAGAAGGCGCCACGATACACCACGCCACGTAAATGTGGTTCCGATTTTAGATCCTTTATCCTACTATCATTTGTGCACTCCAAAATGGAACAAAACAGCATAGCGACGGAAAAATAAATTTATCGCGAGACTAGCAACTCGACGCGTTGTTAGAACACAACCGGAATCAAGTTGCGTGGAAGCGAAAAACTCCAAAGAGGATATTTTTTTTATACAGGGTGTTTGGAAGGGAGCTGTACATACGCCTAGGGTAGAAACTAGGGATAGTCTGCTACCTACCCCCGCCCATTATATTGACCTTGGCCTCAAGGTTTTTTTTTAATTTATTATTATTTTTTATTTGACTTTTTTATGATTTTTTGACTAAAACTACCTGTAGCTCAAAATCTATCCATGGGACCGGTCGGCTAATGGTCTTGTTTTAATCGTTAGAGTCTTAGGGTCCTGCAAAAAATTATTTTACACCAGAAAATTGTGGAGAAGAAAAGTTATGGGGCCTGAAGTACCGTAGTAAGGTAAAGAAATAATTTTAAGGGCAACTTTCTATGGGGTTTAAAAAAAAACTAACAGGGTTGGAGTTCTTCTGATTTTTTTAAAACATCCTCAGTCCATGCCCTTTCTAACGATATGCTAAAAGTGTAATTATCACTTTTAGTTTTAAAGTTATTAATTAATTTCCGCAACTAGGGCACTTCAAGCAAAAATTTCAACTAATGAAAATTAAATGTGTTCGATCGTAAAAGGATGGCAAATGAAACAAAAAATTTGGTAATGACTAATGTCATTAAATTACAAATTTTAATTAATTACTAATTTTAATTAATTACTAATTTTGTTCAAATTGATGACCATTGACCTGTAAACATGCTCGGCACCTCTTCCTCATCTCCACGGTCACCGTTCTAAGCAGCAGTTCCTCGCGCATTGTATCGAATGCGGCGTGGATCCTGTTAATTAGAACCTCCCTTGTTGGTACTTCTTCTGCGTACACCAACTCTTTCGCCCTTCCCCAGACGTAGAAGTCGAGTGGGGTAAGGTCAGGCGACCTTGGGGGCCAGGGAATTGGCCCACCCCGACCAATTCAAGAATTAGGAAAGCAGTTGTCCAGAAGCTCCCTCACTGCTAGGCTCCAATGAGCAGGACAGCCGTCGTGCTGGAAGACTATGGGCCGAACTTCGTCAAACACTTCTTCCGCTAAATCAGGCAAATCGTTTTCGAGGAAATCTAAGTAGTTTTGCCCGTTTAGGTTGTCTGGCAAAAAGTGCGGCCCTATCAACCGATTACCGATGACGCCTGCCCATACGTTCACGGAGAACCTTCGTTGAAAACCTCTGTGCCTCTTGACTCTCGGGTTTTGATCTGTGGGTGCCCAGTGATGGAGATTGTGGTAATTTTGTTTTTAGCTCTTATGTAATGAACTAGCATGTGAATTTCATAGGCAATTTTTAAATTAACATGAGCATGTGTGTGAGAGAGAGAGAAATGGAAAGACAGAGATAGCAATCAATGTTACATAGCTACTAATTCATAAGGAAACCGCTAACGTTGATATTTTTATTGTTTTAGGCTTAGAGGATAACGACTATGCAAGAAGGGTGGAGTTTTGCCGCCACTTGCTCCATACGGACGTGGAAGATATTAATTTTTTACGGAGTATTCTCTGGACTGACGAGTCCAAGTTTGACAAGGAAGGAATTGTAAATTACCACAATCTCCATCACTGGGCACCCACAGATCAAAACCCGAGAGTCAAGAGGCACAGAGGTTTTCAACGAAGGTTCTCCGTGAACGTATGGGCAGGCGTCATCGGTAATCGGTTGATAGGGCCGCACTTTTTGCCAGACAACCTAAACGGGCAAAACTACTTAGATTTCCTCGAAAACGATTTGCCTGATTTAGCGGAAGAAGTGTTTGACGAAGTTCGGCCCATAGTCTTCCAGCACGACGGCTGTCCTGCTCATTGGAGCCTAGCAGTGAGGGAGCTTCTGGACAACTGCTTTCCTAATTCTTGGATTGGTCGGGGTGGGCCAATTCCCTGGCCCCCAAGGTCGCCTGACCTTACCCCACTCGACTTCTACGTCTGGGGAAGGGCGAAAGAGTTGGTGTACGCAGAAGAAGTACCAACAAGGGAGGTTCTAATTAACAGGATCCACGCCGCATTCGATACAATGCGCGAGGAACTGCTGCTTAGAACGGTGACCGTGGAGATGAGGAAGAGGTGCCGAGCATGTTTACAGGTCAATGGTCATCAATTTGAACAAAATTTGTAATTAATTAAAATTAGTAATTAATTAAAATTTGTAATTTAATGACATTAGTCATTACCAAATTTTTTGTTTCATTTGCCATCCTTTTACGATCGAACACATTTAATTTTCATTAGTTGAAATTTTTGCTTGAAGTGCCCTAGTTGCGGAAATTAATTAATAACTTTAAAACTAAAAGTGATAATTACACTTTTAGCATATCGTTAGAAAGGGCATGGACTGAGGATGTTTTAAAAAAATCAGAAGAACTCCAACCCTGTTAGTTTTTTTTTAAACCCCATAGAAAGTTGCCCTTAAAATTATTTCTTTACCTTACTACGGTACTTCAGGCCCCATAACTTTTCTTCTCCACAATTTTCTGGTGTAAAATAATTTTTTGCAGGACCCTAAGACTCTAACGATTAAAACAAGACCATTAGCCGACCGGTCCCATGGATAGATTTTGAGCTACAGGTAGTTTTAGTCAAAAAATCATAAAAAAGTCAAATAAAAAATAATAATAAATTAAAAAAAAACCTTGAGGCCAAGGTCAATATAATGGGCGGGGGTAGGTAGCAGACTATCCCTAGTTTCTACCCTAGGCGTATGTACAGCTCCCTTCCAAACACCCTGTATATATTCTTTTACTTTAAAAAGTACCTGCATTATACGTAGTTCGTACGTACGTCGTACATTCGTCTCATTCCGAATACCAACAAATGCGAGTAACGTAACATATTTGAGGGCACTGATTTGTTACTTCGAGTCAGGCGTTATACTCATTACTCAGTAACGAATACAATACATAGTTACATTTCAAATGAGAGACAAACCAATAAACCTTTTATTGGTTTGTCTCTCACTTGCAATTCAGCTGTCTGTCACAGCTAGAGATGGGTGTTTTCAGTTATTTGCGCAAACGGTAAACGATATACAGTTTTCATATCGTTATCGAAAACAGTCGATAACAGTAGTACAGTTTGCAAAAGTTAACATGTTATTTAGATGAGCAAACTAACGACGAATGCGAACTAAAACAAACGCAAGCTCACACTTTTATACTTATAGACAAATGGCAGCTGTATTAAACTATTAGTTTTGGTAACAGGTTTATGCTTTTTAAGCCATCCTCTACTTACGGGATAGAACTCAAAATCGGTTAAAAAAGGTTGTATGGATTGTAAAAAAGGGTTGTAAAAATTTCTAATTATATTCCAAATTTTGCTGCATCTCTTTTATACCAATTCTCGCACGCAAGTAGAGGTTTTGATTCGATACAGTTTTTGTGATATCGGTTGTTTCCTAATTACCACATACCACAGTCTATACTGTGGTATTTTGATATAGAATATAGATATTGATATGATATGATACCTAACACATATCCGAAATAAGTTACGTTTTGACATATCGGATCCATCCCTAGTCACAGCTAACAATGACAACTTTACGTCTCCTTAGAGTATAATATGTTCTGTGACTTGTGTGCTTACCAGTGCTTAATTCGTTCGTGTTATGCTTGTGTGTGATTGTTGATCGTGGAAGTTGGGATTGTTTATATAAAAACTTGCTTATCTGGGTGCTCTCCTTCAAGAAATAAAAACATAGAGTTAATCATTTAATTTTTGTAAATATTATTGAATCCTTACCTGCAGGTAAATCGCAAGTGTAGCTCTTCAGGCCTGCCCCGGCAGATGGCTTGACTTACTAAGATTCACGAAGGAAGGAATCACTATATTTACCAAGCTATTATAGGAGAATACCTTGGTAGAGATAATCTACAAGAAGAAGTTGTTCCAAAAGCCAGATAGTAGAAGCCAGCAGTAATTTTTATTTGAAGATGGAAAAACTGTCAATGTGTAGGATGTGTCTAGTGCAGAATGTTAACATGTATGTGGTTGCTAATAAGAACCTGCAAGATATATATGAGAAGCTGACTAATATTCAAGTAAGTGTATCCTATCCTACTAATATAAAAAAATGTGAAAGTTTGTGAGCATGTATGTTTCTTACTCATACACACTACTAGTGCCACTAAACTAGTAATATAATAATTTGAGAACTAGTTTTAACATATAAGCAGATGAAACAAATGCCCAAAAATTACTCTTGAACCTCCACCAAGATGACCAAAATATTATCAGTCCTGTGACTGTCACCAGGTTATCTGTTTACCTTGAGGGCCTTACTCATGCTGCATTGCCACCACTCCAGAACCTTGTGACTTCATGTTGACAGTATAACAATTTATTTATGACATTGGAAGTATTTATAAAAAATAAACAATTAGTTTTCTTTTATTGCAGTTTTGTACTGAAGACAGACGACCGATGCTCGCTTGTGTCTTCTGCTGCAGTAAACTGCAGCAATGCTTCAGATTGCAGAGAAAATGTCTGGAAGCTGAGAAGCTGTTTGCTCAGATGTTGAATGATGACTATGAGGTGAGGATTGACTGGATTAAACGTGTCTTCATCTTAAAACTGATCACATATTTTAAATTGAATTCATTTCTTACTGTAGGTATGTTTTATGTACAGATATTAGAATTGATCACTTCATGATGTGGCCGTCCATTTAATGAAATGGTTGTATTTCTTGATATGGCCAGCTAGAACTGACCATATGTTTTAAACGTCAATGTTTGACGATAATGTCAATCCACATTGAATATATCATTAAGGGGTGATAATTTATTTATTCGGAAAAACTTGCCTAAAATTCAAACAGTTTTGTGTCATAACGACATTTCACTTTACTTTTATTGTCAGTTGGTGTTTTATTATTAGCTTTTTTAACAGAATAATAATTGTCTGCTGCCTATATGCATCACAAGACCAAAATGATATCAGCCAGCACCTCTAACTGTGGATAATGTAACTATTTTACGATTATGTGGTCACTAATGTTTGACCACATCATAAAATAGCCATGCGTTTATATATATATAATCACTTATTTCAAGTTTCACAGTCTCATTAAATTAAACATTCATACACACATAGTCACATTAAATAATCAAATACATAGTTTATTATTTAGAGTTCATTATAATATAACTAGAAATTATGAAATAATTCAAACAAAGTAATCAATCCTTACTTCATACTAATATTATAAATGTGAATGTAAGTTTGTTTGTTACGCTTTCACGCAAAAGCTACTGAACCGATCATCATGAAACTTTGAACATATATTCTTGGAGGTATTAGAAGTAACATAGGAAACATTTTATAAAAAAAAAAAAAGAAATATGGCTTCACTGCGAGCGAAGCCGCGGGTAAAAGCTAGTACCTGCGCTCAATGTGTAACCCACAGCAGTGATTAATGTAGGCGCGATCGACCCTTTCCAAGGGCGCGGCCAACATACTCAACATGTTGGAGCTCCCCCGCACTCGCCGCACCAGCGAGGTGCCTCTCTTGCGCATGTTGTATAAAAACAATCTACGCGCGCCTCCGCAAATATTGTCGGAGCGCAGCAGTAACGGGGGAGACCTAATAAAATCCTGAACGCATTGTTAATCTGGACTCAAAGGGCGCCGTACGACCTTTGCGTGTAGTTAATCCATAAGCTGCGTGTGTATAATGTAGTGCAGTAAAGAGAGTAATTTTAACTTCTGTTGAGCATCGTGCGAACCTACGGATCACCATATTCGCTCTGACCGACAGCGCCCTTCGCTCCCAATCAATGTCTGCATCATCTTAGGTGTCGTGGTGGCCCAGTGGCTAAGACCTCGCCTCTCGTGCTTGAGGTCGTGGGTTCGAATCCGGGCAAGTACCAATGTGACTTTTTCAATTCATATGTACTTTCCAAGTTTATCTTGTCACATTGCTGACAACGGTGAAGGAAAACATCGTGAGGAAACCTGGACTCTAATAGTTAGTTTATTATAAGATTGTGCTCCATTGGTGTAATTGCTGCAAGACGTTCCAGTACGAGGATAAACTAATAAATAAATAAAAATCTTTCAAGCCAGGAGTAACTAAATGGCCTTCGTACTTAAAAATATGTACTCTTTGTTAGGGTGTGCCATTCAGCTTTATAGCTGGCATTTCAATGACTTTTCTCTGCCCTCACTGAAAGACCATACCCTGACTCTTTTTTTACATTATACAACAGTCTGTGATCAGTTGCATAACGCTCACAGATACACATCAGCTTTCTGAGTCCGCAGACCGAGGCACTCAGCAGCACCATATCGTCCGCGTAACTGATGTTATTAAAACAGACGTCATCTATATGACAACCAATATGCTGCTCGCTGAGCGCCACGATCAGCCCATTAATGTACAGATTAAAAATGGAAGGCAAGCTCAAACCCCCATGTCTCAGCCCACATTCCAACCTATACGGGTCCGACAATGTGCCCGCCCACTTGACATGGTTCACCTTGTTCCCGTACCAATACTTAAAGAGTGTGGAATAACCGAAATACTATGACTCAACAGTTTTTGATACTTATTATTTTCGGGTATATGGTGCCAATCCCAAGTACCCGCTTGACATACTCGCAGCTGACGCTTGCGTCGTTTCGGGCCCCGCTACTACCTGCACTTTCGTGGTCGGCGGTGACTCATTTATGTGCATAGTTCGATATAACGGTTTACACACCGTAACTTCAGATTGGCAATTATCAGTTGCTGTCTTCGTTGCGGGGCTGCTGTTATGTCCTTGTGCAGTGTCAGGCGACTGTTGGAAATCCTGCTCATTAGAGGAATAATTTTGGCTCTATGCCATTCCAACAGGGCTACTTTCCAAGTTCTCATGTTTACATATTCTGTTGGAGTTGTAAATGGAGGTAACGATGCGTGCTTTAAATTATGTATATCTGCTCGTAAGTCCTTAAAATACTTTAGTGTTACATATGAATTCTTGATATTTTCAATCTCTGAATTTAATCTTGTCAAGTCTTTTAACAGTTGTTACAATCGAGATGATCGAATAAAATTGGGTGTAGATTTTCGAGCACTCTCGCCACAAACACTGGAATAATATCAGGATCTGTGCTTTTAAACACAGATGTCATCTAGGTCTCTTCCTTCTTTCCCCTTCCTTTTTCTTATAATCTTCCGTTGATCCGTAGGCAGGGATTCAAACAATAACGACTTTGATTTACAAATTTCACTGCTCGTGAACGCGGATACACAAATTCTTTTTAAAGTTTCTTCGTCAATAACTGAGATTTTATTTTGCACATAAGCTGGATTAGCTGATCATATCGTCAAATGTTGATTATTACGCGATTTTTTATATTTCATGAAATGGTTGGCTTGAAGTGGTCAATTCTAAGATCTTGCTACGACATATATAATTCGTTAAAAACCAATCTATGTTTAGTTTTATAATAATAAAATAAAAGCATATCCTCGTATTCTTCTTTGTCCAAAAGTAACTTGCTAACTTAGCTTCCCTTTACAATGTGGGATAATCATTTTCAACAATGTAACCGATTTTAACGATTAAAATTGACAAGAATTTGTGTGGCACACATTTCTCTTCTCTTGCGGTGAGTTGGTGACCGGGAGCTACATGTGTCTCGCGTCGCGGCATGAACTCGTACCATAAGAACCAGAAACTCTATAGGTACACTGGCCTGTACACAGGGTTACTTACTGGTAACCTGATAAACAACAGGATGTAATTGTGTGACTATTACAACATTTAAAAAAAATCTCTCAAGAATTTATGTACAGGAACTTATTCTTTGTTTTGAAAGTTGAGGCACACTAAATTGATGAATGATTCATTCAATTTGGGCCAATGTAGCCTGAAAATAAAGGTATTTTGTTTTTTTTTTTTTTTGATTTGACTTTGTTAATATAGTAACATTGTCTTGTGTTCAACACAGCGACCCACCATCCTTATCATGTAAATATTCGTTGATAAATTAGTTTGCCTTTGAACAAAGTTAGATTGAACTTAAGCTATGAATGCATTCAAAAGCAGGTCAAGAAAAGAGAGACGTAGCATTTTGTAGCAGCGGATACCGATCCAACAAATGAGTTCTGTAACTTATGAAGATGGTGGAAAGGTATTTTGTGCTTGTTATTGTATATTTGAGATAATACTGTTAACAACCTTCTACAGACAAAACCTCTACTGAACCATGACCACTTCCGTGAGTACATTATAACTCCAACAGAACACTTCAGTATTCCTGATGAATCTCAAACAGTAAGCGATGACATCAAAGAAGAATTACCAGATGTTTGTGAGGGACAAGATGATGAAAATTCAGCTGGTACGTTCTTAATTTTAATTAAAGATATTATTGTGATGATCAAAGATTATTTTTTAATTGACTTTGATCAACAAGGAAGAAGAAACTAATATATCTGTGTTGTATAATAAATAAAAAAGTAAAACCACTGAGGCTATAAAGAGTGCTCTTGACTGTTTTTGTTTCTTCACAGAGTTAGACCATGAATTTCAACACATAGAAAATGTAAATATTAAATCCTACCATTCGGAAACAGAAGATGAAGTACCTTTGATGGAAGTTAAAACTGAGATGGAAGGAGAACAAGAAGTGAACAAGAAAAAACGAAAAGCTAACAACGTGACGATAAGTTAGTATCTCTATATATAGCTATCAGCAGTTTGCACCAAGTGCTACCAATCATCCTTCATAATGCGCACAGCGAATGAATGAGACTCACTACCTGCGTCTGTGTTTCCGAACGCATTCAACCCGAATCTCTTTAAAGTTAGAGTGAACAGGTTTCTTCTGGGTAAGCTCACTCCATCGTCGACTCTGCCTCTGTCACCTCTGACCTAGATTAAAGTCAAGAGTAAATCCATCAACAATAAAAAAAAAGCCCTGTCCTCGCCAAGATGAAGCAAAGAAGCGTGGCACTATCTACCGTTCCTCGAAACGTTTCGTCGTATTTTCGAACCCACATCGTTTCGGTCTGGACAAATCTAAACATCCCAAATTTGCAGGATAAGATGTTGTCAGTGGACTCATCAAACACACAAAGTTTAATTAGTCTAGCTTTTATTGTATTCGTGTTATCTATACCTAAGATCGATTTTGTTACTGACTCTCTCACTCACTGAGGATCATCAAAACCTCTAGGCACTAGAGTCTACCCTAGACTCTAGGGCCTTTCTCAAGTACTAGAAAGTTTATATTTGGTATGCAGGCTAGGAATTGCCTATATGATATAATTAAGAAATCTGTTACATTCGCCCACCAACCCCTTCTTTATTGACTTCAACCCACTAAAACTCCACGGTGCCCTCCTATGCGGCTTAGCCCTCCTCGGGTTCCTCTTCGCTACACCGTGGGGATCAAAACTACGGCTACTGAGCTCCCCGCCTAGACAATGCGGGAACCCACCGGGGGAGGCCTCCAACCACTCCTAAGCTAACTACTCTAAAAATAGTCCTGTCGAGAGTAGGTAAGTCCTAAAGTCCTAGGTAACTGAAATTTGTCATGCAGGTTTTTTATACAAATAACGATAAAAATGAGAAATAAGTAACTGTCATCCTCCAATCTATAGGATTATGCAGGCCAGGGCTATTCTGATGCCATATATTACTCTAGAGAACTGTTACGATGCGATTGATTGATGATACTGGGTGGTACCCGAGGACGAATTTGTTGACATTAAGTGTTAAAATAAAAACGTTTTCACAAAAAATAAACCTTCTTCTAAAGCAAAACACTTAAAAATAACTTTTTGTGTTTTGGTTTAGAAGTCGGTTTATTTTTGGTGAAAATGTTTTTATTTCTCTCTATTTAGTTTTAGTACCATTTCACTAAAAAGTGAGCAAAGTCTATAATAAAGTACATGAAGGATTGACAAAATACCCATAATAATTTAGCTTTACACATTCGTGCTGTTGGTTGCTAAGGAGTTCGGTTGTATGTTCCATATCTTGAAAACACTTGATAAAACTTGTACTGTTCTAATCCAACAAAAATAATGATCACGATCTGATAAGTAGTTTCGGGGAAATGCGTGGACAAACATACATGTATGAATTTGGCACATGTGTTTAGAAGCCCATACAGAGTAACATTTGTGTATATTGTGCAATTCCAACAATATTACATGTCGAATAATACGTGTCGAATTGATTACCTCCTTTTAACTTTATTTAAAACTCTCAAATCATCGGGAACTTTCTGTAAGGTTAAGGATCCTTACAGGAAGTTCCTGATGATTTAAGAGTTGGTGCTGGTGTGAAAATTCATGTTTGTTAAAAGGACACAAACATGATTTTTTACACCAGACAAAGTATAACACATACTAACAGGTGCCATACAGGTCTACAATTGTCACACAGGCATATAGTTGCAATAAAGGCCAAAAATTGCCACACAGGTCAACAGTTGCCAACCAAACTAGATTATTGGGTTCGTGAAAAAAGGGAAATTTTAGAACTCTACTCTTTAATTAAATAACCCCCCCCCCGCCCCCCGCCCCCTAAATCTGTCTCTTTATCCTGGGCCATGTACCACAGTAATTCTAAACAAACTTTAAAACTTATACTGCAGCAAAAACTGCCAAGCTTACAAAAAAAAAAAGTTAAAGATATTATTAAGATTATTTTTTAATTGACTTTAGTCAACAAGGAAAAAGAATCTAATATATCTGTGTCGTATAATAAATAAAAAAGTAAACACCACTGAGGCTATAAAGAGTGCTCTTGACTGTTTTTGTTTCTTCACAGAGTTTGACCATGAATTTCAACACATAGAAAATGTAAATATTAAATCCTACCATTCTGAATTGAAAGATGACGTACCTTTGATGGAAGTTAAAACTGAGATGGAAGGAGAACAAGAAGTGTCCAAGAAAAAACGAAAAGCTAACAACGTGACGATAAGTAAGTATCTCTATATATCACTATCAGCAAGCTCTTTAAAGTTAGAGTGAACAGGTTTCTTCTGGGTAAGCTCACTCCATTGTCGACTCTGTCTCTGTCACCTCTGACTTAGACTAGAGTCAAGAGCAAACCCACCATCAATAAAAAAAAAGCCCTGTCTCCGCCAAGATGAGGCAAAGAAGCGTGGCACTATATACCTTTCATTGAAACGTTTCGTCGTATTTTCGAACCCACATCGTTTCGGTCTGGATAAATCTAGACATCCCAAAAGATAAGATGTTGTCAGTGGACTCATCAAACACACAAAGTTTAATTAGCCTAGCTTTTACTGTATTTGTGTTATCAATACCTAAGATCGATTTTGTTACCGACTCTCTCACTCACTGATGATCATCAAAACCTCTAGGCCCTAGAGTCTAGAGTACTAGAAAGTTTATGTTTGATATGCAGCCTAGGAATTGCCTATATGATAAAATTACGAAATCTGTTACATTCGCCCTCCAACCCTTTTTTGTCTCCAACCCACTAAAACTCCACGGTGTCCTACTATGCCGCTTAGGGCGGGAACACGAGTACGAGTAAGAATACATCCGCGAACCCGCTGCGGCTGTGCCATACAGGTCTACAGTTGCTACAAAGACCTACAGTTGCCACACAGGCATATATTTGCTATAAAGGCCAAAAGTTGCCACACAGGTCAACAGTTGCCGCACAGGTCTAAAGTTGCCACACAGGCTCACAGTTGCCACATAGGCCAACAGATGCCAACAACGCTCGCCTACTCCTGATTATTGGGTTCGTGAAAATAGGGAAATTTTAGAACTCTACTCTTTAACTAACTCATTACCCTGGGCCATGTACCACAGTAATTCCAAACAAACTTTAAAATTTAACAGCAAAATCTTCCAAGCTTACAGAAACTCTCCCTCTATTGCTCTCACACAATGGGCTCCCTAGACCCCGACCTCCGCCAGAATGTACTGGTACGGTTGAACATAATACGGCTGAAGACTGAATTATTCGATAGCTTAAGATTACTCATCATCATCAAAACCCTTTTAACATCAACATCGACTAGTACGTGACCCGCTGGCATCTTCCTTAACCTACCGTGTGCATAATTGTAGGTCCTAAGCGTGCCTATTTAAAGCTTTCAGTGTATAACGATCACCGTCCTGTCATAATCACCTATCGCAGACTTAATACAGGGCCTATTTAGTTTTCGTATCACAGCTTCCCACACAACACTATTCAAAAGAAAAAAAGTCCGACGATCAACAAGTTACACTTACAAATTCTAACAATTCTGTTACTCTTTACCATAATTCATAAGCAATGCCTACTCAACTCATAAAACCTTCATTGTGATCTGTGCAATAATACAAGCCAGAATCGCACCAACGATTCCTCGTGGACCCATCGCGACATGTTACCCATGAGGGGCGGTCTAAAGTTTCGAGTATGAGTGTACAAGCCATTCTTACACAGATTTGGTCTCACTACCACTATCATCAACTATGACGTCTAATTCACGAGGAATTTGGTGATCGGGGATCTTCCGCACAAGATCCGCTCTTTATACTCAAAGATTTTGGAACATACTCACTAAATAAATAAATTTATATTAATGGGTCCTAACATTGTGATATTTGATTCCAATAAATAATAGGAATGGCATAAACGTTTGAACGAACGGCAATTTGTTCTAGTTTCCACAAGATCCGTATCATAAATAATTCCAGATGCAGCCGGTACATTATCCAAAATAATATTGCGTTAATTCTGCCAAAGAATACACTCCCATAAAATATGATGTGCGGATTGTTTATATTCGCAGTCACGTGTACAAAATTAACATAAAGGCGAGGCAACAAGCTTGATGGAAAATAATTTACTTTTAAAGTTACCATCTCCTCTGAGAATTTGGGCAAGACAGTGGTCCACCCCCAGCCACGTCCTGGCTATCCGCCAACGAATGGATGAAAAGAATTGGTGGACGTATCGGCCCTTGATGGAAGTATCCCACCTACATTGCCATTCGGATAAAAGTTCCTCCCAGACGTCAGTCTGTGGTTTAAATAATCTAGAGATTTTCTCACTGTCACTCTGCCTTAAAAAGTCCGTGTCCATGGTCTCTCTTGCGGAATAGCACATTGCAGCACGTGCAGCTTTGCTATAATTGCAATTATTTCTTTCTTTTTTTGTGTGAGGATGTGGCAAGCTCTGGTGTTAGAGTTAATTCAGCGGCCTCTGGGAACCCCACAGCTACCACCGCGGCTTCTAGTTCAATCTATAATCTAATTTTTATTGTCTATGCGATACCAATATTATAAAGAGAAAAGCTTTTTTGTTTGTTTGTACCGAATAGGCTCCGAAACTACAAGACCAATTTCAAAAATTCTTTCACCTATGGAAAGGTACATTATTCCCGAGGAACATATGCTATAAATTATTTTCAAAAAAAATTAGAGATCCTTATGAAAATTGCAATAATATAACCCAAAGTAGCAAAATTTTGCCTATAAAATTCATTATTTGGCGTTCGCTGAGAAAACTATTGATGATACATAAAAAAATTGTAATACATGATTAAAGTACTCATTATTAACTACAAAAAAGTGTATGAGAGAATATATCTCACTATAATAGTTAAGTCACAATGGCAGCTTTTGTGTTCTAAAATTTTATTAGATCGTTGGTGGAAACAAAAGTTGGTTACATTCGTATTTATTCAAATAAATAGTTTGACAAATTGGTTAATAGGATAGGATAGGGTAGGTAGGTTAGGTGGGTGGGTAGGTATGTAGGATAGGGTAGTGTAGCTAGGTTGGTCGGCGGGGTAGATAGATGGGTAGGTAGGTAGGTAAGGTAGGTGGGTAGGTTGATAGGTAGGTAAGGTTAGGGCAGATAGGTAAGTGGTAGCAAAGCCGCGGGGGTTAACTAGTTTTTAATATACTTACAGAGGTATGGGACAGTGTGTCTGAGTAAATAGCTGTGAAAATGAGCATTAACTTTAACATCGATTATATTAAAAGTTGTAAGGGTTGTTCCAATAAAACCACTAATAACCGTACAGATTTTTTTTGCTAAGATTCAAGCGTTGCCAAAGTTATTTTCACGATTGCCTAAGCGTGCAGAGATTTTGAAAACTTGTATCAAAGAAGATTCCAGCTAATCCACAAACGAGTTGGAACTTTAATTCGCGTACAGTCAAGAGGCCTTAAAAGAATGCAAGACCACCATTATAGAAACTGAAAATTATACCAGCTCTATAAAACAGGCTGATATGCTTTTTTATATCGGCTAGAATTTTTTCAATCTATTCTACCACACTGAAATTTTATTCAAACAATTGCAAAAAAGGAACATTGAACAGTTTACATAAATACAGTATCAACGGTCTTGAAATTAGTATACAGAATGCACGTAACTCCATAGACCAAAATGAAGAACCACCTCAAAAAATTGGTTGTTTGTAAAGTAGGTTTACGATCGAGATGTTTACGTGATAACGTCTTATTGGTGATATAAGTTTTTGGGAAGTAAAGAATTAATGAAGATAACAATTTTTTCAAATTTTAAATTACATCTATCGTTTTATTCACACTTTTGATGATAAATTTCGGGTGTAAAATGACAAGTTTACTTATTCGACTATGATATACATTTTTCTTCATACATACATTCATACAAACATACTTTTATACAAACATTTATGCATACATACATACATACATACATACAATACGATCAGTTACAATCTTCACGTAAATTTATCTGTTTCCAATCTGGGTAATTCTGTTCAGGATAGGACGATGATAGGAAAAGTAAGAAATAAAAGGAAGGTTTTCAGCTGTTATGTGCCTTGCAAAAGTCAGGTCGATGGTTGTTCCTTTTAACGTAGTAGACTTTGAAACATCTGACAAATTTTCAAGATTGAACGTTTCTTTCATGAATCTGAGGAATGAGTCATCTGTCTTAACGTTTTTGTTTTAATCACCACACAGAAGAATGGGTATATTAGAATCAACTTGAAGGAACGGGGGCACGTACTGGGTGTTGTGAATGTACGGACCGAGTGCTTGCCAGAGTAACATTCCGACGTTTTGCGTACTAGCTCCTGGATGAACGTATATAGCGCCGAGCACAAACTTGAAGGTGGTATCTGCAGTAAAGCAAGTAACTTCAGTCAAGCACACATCTCCTGAGGTTTTGATGTGACGAGTTGAGTCTGTAATCGCAATTTCAACCACTTTCGCTGTAGATGGCGATGATAATCTGCGATAGATTGCAACTCCTCCAGCTGCGTTGGTGTCTGAATCAGTTCGATTATTATTCCTGGATATGCACTCATAATTGTTAATCGGAAGTGGTGGACAAATGTCTCGCATCCACGTTTCAGTCAGAACTAAATAGTCGGATCTTAGTATGACTGTATCTGTTTCTAAATCCTCAACGTGGGCGCTTAAACTTTGACAATTGATGTTTGTTAATTGATTTTACGCAGTATAGCCGCACTCATCATGCTGATCTCGTCGATGAAAACGGCTCTTACGCCAACGAACATGTTCCTGTATGCTTGCAACGTTTCAGAAGATAGATCTTTTATGACTCGAGATGTTGTAAGACGGAACGCTGAGTGAACTGTTGTTCCACCAAGAGGAACTGCTGCTTTACCTGTACTTGCACAAGCCAAGTAGGCATTGTTAAGTGAGTTGTGATTTTGAGTGTAGCGGTTGTAGGTCTCCATCAAGCTTTTCAATGTATAAGTTTTCCCGCAGCCCGCCGGTCCTGTGAAGAATACTTGAATTGCGTCAACGACCTCATCTCCGCAGCCATGCAAACGATATATAACTTCAAGAATCAGCTCACGTTGTTCAGGGTTGGTAGTTCGAATCAGCTCACAGTACTTCTGTTTTGGCATCACATTGCTACGTTTCTTTACAACCGAAAATCCTTCTCGTGGAACGATTTGATTCACGTCATCGTTATTTTCGGCACCTTCTGAAGACTGTTCGACAGACACTCTCCTTGCCTCAGTTTCCGCTGGTTCTGTGCTGCTAGAATTTTGCAGAATCATCATTGCTTCAAGCTCCTGTAGCACACTGTCGATGTTAAGATTTTTCTCGTATATCTGACGGCGTTCCATGATGACATCCTTGTTGTCGTTGTATAATTGTAGAAATTTATTGCAATCAACAATTTCAGATAATTCATTGCGGAAGGGCAGATACAGCAGCACCATCTCACGTTGATAGTTGACAATTTCATCTACTTCGTAGTGCCTGTATCGTATGATCCGTCCCATCTGTCGTCTGCGATATTGTCTTGACGTCGTTTCTTCTTCGGTCTCTGGTTCCAAATTTTCATACTCATGCACGTCCACGTCGTCTTCATTGTCGATGAAATCTTGACATTTAGCATACCACGAAGCAAACTCGGCCAAATATACAGGTTCCAAGGAAGGAGGTCGTTCTTCATATCGCTGAATGATATTTTTGGTCCATACGTCTGTACTGTCAGCATCAATTCCTTCGCGATTCATTTGTACACGACGTTTGCGGCAACGTTGTCTCTCCGATGGCCATACTGTTGGTATGTACACGACTTGACGGCTTGTTTCGCTCATCGGTTGTCGTAATAAATACCACGCTGCTTCTTGGGCCGACATTTCAACTGCATTTAGAAGTTTAATACTCAAAGCCTTCAATTGGCCCGTGTAGTCCCGGTCAGGATGCTCTTGCATCATTTTCGCCAGCTCTCGATTCAAGTTACCCATTCCGCGAGCCGATTTGTTAACGTATTCCACGACGTACTGTGCGCAGCTATAATCATCTAAGACAAACTGGATGTCAAAGTTGGAATTAATTTCACCAGCAAGGTAAGGGTTGAATGTGTTCGTCATCAGTTGGTCGAAGTTGCGTTTGAACAACAATGTTGGCCTGCGCAGAGTTGAACGCACTACGTCGAGGTATGCATCGAACGTCAAACTATGATCCCTCAGAAAGTCGTCCATGCTAGCATATGTACGGTCGCTAAGGGAAGTTCGTAGCTCTTTACCCTTTTTCTGGAATGCAACGCGGCGTCCATCAGTTTTTGGCATTGGTACCAATACACGGGTAGTCAGCATTGGCCAGTACGGGATTCCAAATCTGCAAGTCGTTTCGCCTCGTTTCGTGCAGGTGAAAGTGTGCTTATGTATTTGGTTGGAGTAGATGGTATCGTTAGGCACATCTTCTTTTGCAACTGAACTTAGTTTCTCCACAAGTTCGATGGTGTTGGGCATATTTTCTGAAACGGTTTCGAGGGGGTCGTTGTTCAACCACAGTAAAATATGAGCGTGGGGACTTCCGCGATGCTGGAACTCAATGCGAAGAAAATAATCCTTAACAAAGTATTGGCCGAACGGATTATAATTCGACTTCACTTTCAACATGTTCATCAATGTACCAACAAGTTCGTGAAAATATATGCAGCACGTAACTGGATCGTCACTCACTAAGCTGCACCGCTCTGATGTGTTTAGATCTTCAGCAACTTTGCCAGGATATTTGTTACTCAATTTGAGGAGTAAGTTCAGTAATGTCAACCAGCGTACTTCATTTGCACTTAGAGTGAGAAAGATGGTCGGCTTCCCAAGTTGACGGAGCATAGCAAAGAGATCCCGTTTGCGAGAGGTCCAGTACTGGACGGAGTTTGGCACTGATTTCATAAAGGCAAGGTTTTGTATAACAAATTCTTTAAGAAATTCTGGGTCTTCTAACATTCGTCGAGTTACGTTTTCTGTAACCGGCACTTTCCGGAACGTGCTGTAAATTCCATCCACCATGCGTAGACGTAAGATCTTCATAGCAACGTACAAGATTTTTTGAGGCGTGGCGCCGCGTCTGTCACTTCGTCTTATTTCACTGGTCGCCATCATATAAGGTGTCACCGAAACTCCCATGTTGAAACGACGTGGTTCTCCGAAGTATATTGCAGGAAATGATAATTCTTCAGCATGACGGTCATAAATGATGTTGAGAGGCGTTGCCCGATGTCCTGGTGCGATGTCAAGACAATCCTCTTCGTTCCACAATAGTGTGTGCTGTCTAGCAGCAAGAATTTCAGATTCAGGTGTATATTCAGCAGAAATTGCTTCGATGCGAGGACCAGGTTCATCCGGCAGGATTTCTTCTGATGGCACTGTAAGCTGTAGCTTCGACAAATCTACTTTGATATCGTATAAACGATAAAGGCTCGACTTCTGAAGTACATCCAACCATTCCTTGATCGTACGTTTAGACGTGTATCCGCTAACGTAATTCGTTTTGTGCGCAAGATTCCGTTTTATGTTGACATTGATTACTTCGTCCTCATCCAGTTGCCGAGGTAAGCATTTCACCATTTCTTGCACGTCGACTGGAACGTTGATCACTTGTCCAATGATCCCATATGAGAAATCATGACGGAGTCGACGTACTTGCATAAATGGCAGACGTGGTGAGATCAACCGTTCACTGATTGGATCCAATGGCGGTAGACCTGGAGGTACCTCAGGATATGTGAAGCCGTTCATCTTCGCAAGACTCGGAAGCTTTCCTGTATTCAGCGAACGTTTACAGTTGGCGCAAACCAATGTAAATTCCTGGGCGTGTACTTGCCGATTTTCCTTAACACACCAATCTGAGATTATCTGCATTTGTGCAGCAGTGATGGCTTTAAGGTCATTTCTGAACCATAATCTATTGCAAACCGAACAAGTATGGCCAAAATCGTTATCCAGGAAAGTAGATTTGAATCGATGTATTGACGAAGACCATTTTGTAGACCAGGTAGGTTGTTCTTGGTGCACTGCTGCTTGTTTCGATGAAGTACTGGGTTGTGCAGCACTCCTAACTCGTTCGGCTTGACGCTGTCGAGATGCACGTTTTCGCTGAGCGCTGGTTTGTACAATTGTAGTTGTCTCCACCGTGCCGCTGGCGAGAGCTAAATTTGCAGCTCTACGTAGATGGTACGCTTTGCGTTGTCTTTCAGCGGCTTTTCTTGCAAACGCCGCGGCCTGTTCTGGGGTTCTAGTAGCTGCTACACGTTTTCTGTTCTCACGATTTCGCAGGGCATTTTTTTCGGCAGTGGTGGGTATTGCAGACGTTGACGGCAAAGCATCCTCGGTCTCCATCGGTGTACTGGATGTTGAAGGAATGTGCGCACAGGGATCCATCATGTTGAGCGTGGTGATTTCTATGGAACACAAAATATTTTAATTCCAAATGAAATGAAGTCATTTGAAAGTTTTGTAAAATACACATTTCCTGTACTCACGGTTTCGCAAGGTATTAGATTCGGCGGGATTGGCTGAGTGTTGCACAGTGGGAGGTATTGCAGACGTTGAGGGCAAAACATCCTCAGTCTCCATCGGTGTACTAGACGTTGAAACAACGTGCGCTTGGGGATCCATCGTATTGAACGTGGTGATTTCTGTTAAACGAATTGAACTTAATTTTCTAAAGAAATATTATCAACTAGCTTTCCCGCGGCTCCGCCCGCGTAACGTTTATTCCTTCCCTCGGGAATAGTAATATTTCCCGGGATAAAAAGTACCCTATGTCCTTTTCTACACCCCAGACAACGTGTATGCAAAATTTCATGGTGATCCGTACAGTAGCTAAAGCGTGAAGGCGTAACAAACAAACAAATAAACAAACAAACAAACTCACTTTCGCATTTATAATGTTAGTTAGGATTAAAATTTGTTTAAATAATTCTAATTCCGTTTAAATTATCAATAAATGATATTCAATTAATTAGAAATAAAATTTGAATTGAAATCAATACTAATTTTGAATGTTTGAATTTGTAATACGCGCCTTTACCAACTTGGCACATGAGAATGATTTCATGCATTGTGATTGGTCGCTCGAATCGTAGGTTAGAATGCAGGGTTTTGACAAGTGAGATATTTTAATTTGGTATTATAATTCCGTTTAAATTATCAATAAATGATATTCAATCAATTAGAAATAAAATTTGAATTGAAATCAATACTAATTTTAAATGTTTGAATTTGTATTACGCGCCTTAACCAACTTGACACATGAGAATGGTTTCTTGCATTGTGATTGGTCGCTCGAGTCGTAGGTTAGAATGCATTGTTTTGACAGGTGAGAGATTTTAATTCGATATTCTAATCATTCACACGACGCGACGCGCTCCTTTATCTATTTTTTCCGTATTATAATTATTTAGGGTATGAGTCCAACTATGTTTTTATTTAACACTACCACAATTGACTTCTTTTATATTTTAAGATATTTTATTGTAAAATGTGCCTTATGTTATAAATAAACGATATTATTATTATTATTATATTATTATTATAATTCATTTTTATCATAACATAACCTCTAAATTTCGTTTGTTTACACGTGTCTTTTTTCCATCTTTCATTACTTTTACAAGTTTATTCAAGAATGTTAATTGTTAGTAACTAGGCTATTTTATTCACCTTTTTTTGTTGCAATTGTTGTAACACTTCACTTGCACTTCACATTTTGTTTCACTGTTAAACATTCAACGAAAACTTAACCGCACGAGAAAATCTCCATTCGTTTGTATGCCGCTAGAGTGAGAGAGACGGAAGATCGGTCCACTCACTCGAACGCTATGCCAGCCTCCGCTCGTGAGGATTCCGCGTGACAAGTTTCACGGAATGACTGGCAGCGCTCGAGATGAGACGGGAGATCGGTCCGTCTCTCTCTCGTTATACCTGCGATCGCGCTCGTGAGGTTTTGGTGTGACACAAGTTTCTGAACATGTCACCCGACTAAAACGATTTTAAAGACGTTATCACGTTAGAAAAATTGGTTGTTTGTAAAGTAGGTTTACGATCGAGATGTTTACGTGATAACGTCTTATTGGTGATATAAGTTTTTGGGAAGTAAGGAATTAATGAAGATAACAATTTTTTCAAATTTTAAATTACATCTATCGTTTTATTCACACTTTTGATGATAAATTTCGGGTGTAAAATGACAAGTTTACTTATTCGACTATGATATACATTTTTCTTCATACATACATTCATACAAACATACTTTTATACATTTATACAAACATTTATGCATACATACATACATACATACAATACGATCAGTTACAATCTTCACGTAAATTTATCTGTTTCCAATCTGGGTAATTCTTTTCTGGATAGGACGATGATAGGAAAAGTAAGAAATAAAAGGAAGGTTTTCAGCTGTTATGTGCCTTGCAAAAGTCAGGTCGATGGTTGTTCCTTTTAACGTAGTAGACTTTGAAACATCTGACAAATTTTCAAGATTGAACGTTTCTTTCATGAATCTGAGGAATGAGTCATCTGTCTTAACGTTTTTGTTGAAATCACCACACAGAAGAATGGGTATATTAGAATCAACTTGAAGGAACGGGGGCACGTACTGGGTGTTGTGAATGTACGGACCGAGTGCTTGCCAGAGTAACATTCCGACGTTTTGCGTACTAGCTCCTGGATGAACGTATATAGCGCCGAGCACAAACTTGAAGGTGGTATCTGCAGTAAAGCAAGTAACTTCAGTCAAGCACACATCTCCTGAGGTTTTGATGTGACGAGTTGAGTCTGTAATCGCAATTTCAACCACTTTCGCTGTAGATGGCGATGATAATCTGCGATAGATTGCAACTCCTCCAGCTGCGTTGGTGTCTGAATCAGTTCGATTATTATTCCTGGATATGCACTCATAATTGTTAATCGGAAGTGGTGGACAAATGTCTCGCATCCACGTTTCAGTCAGAACTAAATAGTCGGATCTTAGTATGACTGTATCTGTTTCTAAATCCTCAACGTGGGCGCTTAAACTTTGACAATTGATGTTTGTTATAATTGTTTGTCCCAAGTCGGTAGCATCATCACAGAATTTTAGCTTTGTGATTGTCTGGAGATGGTGTCCACGAAGTCGGTTGTATTCATCGCGAATCTCCCTCGTAGTTTCAGAATCGTTTCCTTGTCGACCATGTTTGAAATTGAAGCAAGAATCTTTTTCTGTAATGATAAACAAACCTTCGATACTTGTTACGCGAGTCAAGGCCACATACACTAATTGCAATGGTTGCTGAGAAGAGTACTTGTATACAATGATGTCAAATGTCCCACCTTGGGACTTGTGGATTGTAATGGCACAAGCAGGCACGCAAGGAAACTGTTTCCGTTTGCACTTCACTGTTTTTGACAAAGTAATATTGACAATTTTTTTGTACACTGGTATCCAATCGACAGATAAAGTGTTTGGTTTGCTGACGACATGTGGTCGACATTTGATTTTAGCATTAGCACCCGTGTTTTTGTCTGGAAATTCAAACCAAAGAGTAATGATATCGTCTTCAGCTTGTGGCGGAGTTGTGCTTGTCGATGGACCTGCTGCAGCTGAATTTTCATCTACGTTGGCCGGTTGACGTTCGATGTGCTTCAAGACTCCAATAGCACCATTAACCAATCCATCCGAGACATCGATGTTAGATGTTATCATGTAAGGATAACCTTCTGCTAATGGCAACATGTATGGCAATCCGTCTGTCTCTGAAACCGTCATCTTGTGAAGTTGCCCTTGACACTGGTGTCTCTCAGAATTATTTGCATATCCGAGCATAATATCTGTGGTGACTAAGTTGTGTGCGTTGTTAATTGCACTTCGGTTATAAAAATCCACTTCTTGGTTGCTGTAAAACAACCGAACGGCGTCAGGAACGTTTTCTTTGCACCAGGCTGTACTCTTGTGTCTGGATTCAATAAGTGCGATCTCATTGTCACTAAGTTTGAGTCCGTTTCCAATTTTAGTGAGGATTGAAGAAAACAGTTCATCGGTTTGTCGTACAACACGTACCAGAGGAAAGAATTTGATGGTTTGCCAAAGTGGAGATCCTCCCAGGTCGTTGCTTGAAATTTTAAAACACGGAAGGGCACGTACTGGTGCACGGAATTATAATACCAAATTAAAATCTCTCACTTGTCAAAACCCTGCATTCTAACCTACGATTCGAGCGACCAATCACAATGCATGAAATCATACTCATGTGCCAAGTTGTTAAAGGCGCGTATTACAAATTCAAACATTCAAAATTAGTATTGATTTCAATTCAAATTTTATTTCTTATTAATTGAATATCATTTATTGATAATTTAAACGGAATTAGAATTATTTAAACAAATTTTAATCCTAACTAATATTATAAATGCGAAAGTGAGTTTGTTTGTTTGTTTATTTGTTTGTTTGTTACGCCTTCACGCTTTAGCTACTGTACGGATCACCATGAAATTTTGCATACACGTTGTCTGGGGTGTAGAAAAGGACATAGGGTACTTTTTATCCCGGGAAATATTACTATTCCCGAGGGAAGGAATAAACGTTACGCGGGCGGAGCCGCGGGCGAAAGCTAGTTGATAATATTTCTTTAGAAAATTAAGTTCAATTCGTTTAACAGAAATCACCACGTTCAATACGATGGATCCCCAAGCGCACGTTGTTTCAACGTCTAGTACACCGATGGAGACTGAGGATGTTTTGCCCTCAACGTCTGCAATACCTCCCACTGTGCAACACTCAGCCAATCCCGCCGAATCTAATACCTTGCGAAACCGTGAGTACAGGAAATGTGTATTTTACAAAACTTTCAAATGACTTCATTTCATTTGGAATTAAAATATTTTGTGTTCCATAGAAATCACCACGCTCAACATGATGGATCCCTGTGCGCACATTCCTTCAACATCCAGTACACCGATGGAGACCGAGGATGCTTTGCCGTCAACGTCTGCAATACCCACCACTGCCGAAAAAAATGCCCTGCGAAATCGTGAGTACAGAAAACGTGTAGCAGCTACTAGAACCCCAGAACAGGCCGCGGCGTTTGCAAGAAAAGCCGCTGAAAGACAACGCAAAGCGTACCATCTACGTAGAGCTGCAAATTTAGCTCTCGCCAGCGGCACGGTGGAGACAACTACAATTGTACAAACCAGCGCTCAGCGAAAACGTGCATCTCGACAGCGTCAAGCCGAACGAGTTAGGAGTGCTGCACAACCCAGTACTTCATCGAATCAAGCAGCAGTGCACCAAGAACAACCTACCTGGTCTACAAAATGGTCTTCGTCAATACATCGATTCAAATCTACTTTCCTGGATAACGATATTAAGTTTAACAAAGCTAATCAGAAGGATAAGCTTAACACTGCCCACCTGGGAATAGGGGGTGATAAAAAACCTGTTTATGTAGCTGAATATCTATCCCCACATAATCGATCTTTACACCATGCTACAAGGATGGCGGCCAAGGAGAAAAACTATAAGTTCGTATGGGTACGTAATGGTCGCATATTTGCAAAGAAAAGCGAAAATACCGAAAGGATTCTTATAAAGGACATGGACTCTCTGCTTAAGTTAGTTTAGTTTTGCCTGCTTCTTCTATTTTGAATGTTTAATGTCCAAATGCTATAAAATTCTCAAATTTTCAAGTTTATTACCAAAACACCAGAGGGTTAAAGACCAAAACGCATGACTTTTATCAAAATATCTTAATTAATGATTATGATGCTGTTGTTCTCACTGAAACTTGGCTTAATGGTGATGTTTCAAGTTTAGAATTATTCGATGATCGTTATAATGTATATAGAAGAGACCGTCAGCTTAATGAACTCTGTAGGAAGAAAACTGGTGGCGGGGTACTGATCGCAATTTTGAAAAAGTATAATTCTGTTGAATTAGCCTTTCATAACAGCTTGTGTGAAGACCTGTGGGTGAAAGTTCACGTTAAAACTGTACATAGCATAGTTAGTCTATGTTTTTGTGCGGTCTATATTCCATCACCAGTTAAAATCGAGGTCTTGGAGCATTACTTTGAGAGTGCGAGCAAAGTTATTAGTACAGAGGGTGATACTTTTATAGCGGGCGACTTTACTTTGTCTAACATCAACTGGCTCAACAACGATTACAGTAGCTTTTTGGTCCCCGAGATTACTAATTGTTCCATTAACCACCTTTTTACGGAGTTCAATGCGCTGAATGGCTTGGAGCAGTTTAATTGTGTCAGGAATGATAATTCAAGGGTTCTAGACTTAGTTTTAGCTAATATAACGAATGTTAGAGTGAACATCTGCAACGACCCCCTCTCCAAGATGGACACACACCACCCTCCTCTGCTGATTGATCTAAGCATGTATCCTGAAAGAACTCTTAACGGCAGTGTTATGCCTACCCGTAATTACCACAAAGCTGATTTTGAGGCTATAACATCATATCTTGACTCTATCGACTGGACTAAAACGTTTGAAAACTGTGAAACCATGGACGAAATGGTTGAAATATTTTACGAAAAGGTCACGAGTGCTGTAAGCAACCACGTTCCTTTTTCATATAAAGTAAATTACAACAAACAACCACCGTGGTTTACAAAAGAGCTCACTAAATTACTTAAGCAAACATACAACCTTAGAATCAGAGTGAAAAAATGTTATATCTGAGAGTGACAGAGACAAGTGAAACGACTGCTTGCTAAAGACACACTGATTTATTCGTAGTAAGGTGAAGCGTGGACGCAGCCACGCACACATACACAACATCTCCTCCCCTTATTTCAAGTACTGTTAACAATTTCATGGTAATTAAAAGAAACCTTTATAATCAATCCTTGGGATATTGCGTAACAACATTCGGGATAATGGGTTACCTCTTTGTACGTTCTGGTCATCATTATGCGCTGGGTCATCGTTGCTTCCCGGCGAGGCCTGGTTCTCGCTCTGAGCGGGCGGTGGTGACTGCTCTGTCTTCATATGACTTGCTAAGTCTTGTGTTGTTTGACCAACATCCTCTTCTACCCTTTCACTTTCCTCCGTCACTGGTTGAAGGGGTCGCTCGGATTCTGGTGACACGCTGCTCTTATCCCGCTGTGGTAATCCCTGTATTTGGTTATCGCAATCCCAGTAGGTTTCATCTCTAACGGTTGTACCCTTATATAAAACTATTTGATTTTGACGTGACAACGTCTTAAATTAGGTTGTGGCTGGGAGGCACTTATGAAAAAGTGTAACGCTCGGTAACGTTACGATGAGTCACCGAACGAGAGAGAGGCCCGCCGAATGCCTTGCGTCTCTCTCCCACTCAACTATGATCGGTCTGCCGCGCGCGCAGCACTAGAGAATTAGGCGCATTGAATCGGCGCATGCTTGTGTCTCTGTCTTTGTCTTTCTCGAACGTTCTTGGCGTTGGAAAAACAAGAAAGCATCATAATACAAGTTCACACGTGTTGTTAAAGTATCGTCAGCTGTGTCTGTAGTGAAAATGTGGAGTGCTTAGATTCGTCATTTACAACAACTACAACAATAAAGGTAAATAATTGTACACTGATATTTCATTATCGTAAACTATGATTGATTGATTAATTGTTAGATTGACACAAAAGTTGAGAAACTGAGTTTATAGGTTATGTCATACTATTGATAAATGTTGATAGTGTTAAGTAAATTATTAGTTTAAAATTAATTAATTAATTAATTATTATTTTACAAATTTTCATTAATTTCAAATTTATTTAGCAAAAATTTGAACCTTCGATCTGAATAAATGTTTTGATTTTCAAATTGATTCTTTAAAATTACAAATATTAAGAAAAAGTGGCAGATATAAGAAAACTTGATTTAAACTGTGTTGAGCAAGAATTTTAACATCTAATTTAAGTAAATGTTTTAATTTTCAACTTCATCATTTACAATTACAAATTTTAATTAATTTCAAATTTATTTAGCAAAAATTTGAACCTTCGATCTGAATAAGTGTTTTGATTTTCAAATTGATTCTTTAAAATTAAAAATTCATCCATTCAATTTCAAATGTTCAACAGGAATCACCACTCTCAAAACAATGGAAACGGACGAGCAAATGCCTTCAACTTCCAGTACATCAATGGAGACGGAGGATATCGTGCCGTCAACGTCTGCAGTACCTTTCGTTGTTCCACACACCACCTCTACCGCCAGAACGAATGCTCAGCGACAACGTGACTACAGACTACGTCAAGCATTGACCAGAACTCCTGAACAAGTAAGAGCCTTTGCAAAAGCGGCTGCGGAGAGGCAACGCAGGTTCAAGCTACGTAAATCTGCTAACATAGCCCTCACCAGCGGTACGTCAGAGTCACCTGCTTCAACGTCTTGTTCTGTGGTGGAGAGAACAAGCGTTCCTGTCGTGGCGGAGAGAACGAGCGTTCCCCTAACTAACGCTCAACGGCAACGTGCATTCCGACAACGTAGAGCAGCATCTTCTCGGACTGATGTACAACCGAATACTTCTTCAACCCAAACAGCAATACAACTGGAACAATCCACCTGGTATACCAAATGGTCATCGTCAATACGGAGATTTCAATCTACTTTCCTGGACAACGATTTTGGCCATGCTTGCTCGGTTTGTGACAGATTGTGGTTCAAGAATGACCTTAAAACCATCACTGCACGACAACTGAAGGTAATCTCGGATTGGTACGTTAAGGAAAATCGGCAGCTACGCAAGGAGGATTATACAAAGTCTTGCAACACCTGTAGTCAATCACTGAATAAGCGTAAGCTTCCTACTCTCGCAAAGGTCAACGGCTTCTCATATCCTGACATACCTCCAGGTCTACCGCCTCTGGATCCTATCAGTGAACGTTTGGTCTCACCACGCCTTCCATTTATGCAAGTGCGTCGACTGCGTCATGATTTCTCTTATGGAATTATTGGACAAGTGATAAACGTCCCAGTCAACGTACAAGACATGGTAAAATGCTTGCCTCGCCATCTAGAAGAGGACGATGTTATCAACGTTAACATCAAAAGGAATCTTGCACACAAAACAAATTACATCAGCGGGTACATGTCTAAGCGTACGGTCAAAGAATGGTTAGATGTACTTCAAAATTCAAGTCTATATCGTTTGTACGATATCAAAATAGATTTGTCAAGACTGCAGCCTGCATTGCCATCAGATGAAGGCCTTCAAGATGATCCTGCTAATCGGATCGAAGCAATCTCCGCCGAATATACGCCCGAGTCTGAAGTTCTTGCTGCGAGACAGCACACACTACTGTGGAATGAAGAGGATTGTCTTGACATCGCACCAGGACATCGGGCAACGCCTCTTAACATCATTTATGACCGTCATGCAGAAGAACTATCATTTCCTGCGATATACTTCGGAGAGCCCCGCCGTTTCAACATGAACATTTCAGTGACACCGTACATGATGGCGACCAGTGAAATACGACGGAGTGACAGGCGTGGAGCCACGCCTCAAAAAGTCTTATACGATGCAATGAAGATTCTACGTCTGCGAATGGTCGATGGGATTTACAGCACATTCCGAAGTGTTTCGATCACAGAGAGCGTAACTCGACGCATGTTAGAGGATCCGGAGTTTCTCAAAGAATTCGTTGTGCAGAATCTCGCCTTTATGAAGTCGGTGCCAAACTCTGTCCAGTACTGGGCCTCTCGTAAACGAGATCTCTTCGCTATGCTCCGTCAACTTGGTAAGCCGACCATCTTTCTCACTCTTAGTGCAAACGAGGTACGCTGGTTAGTATTGCTGAATTTACTGCTCAAGTTGAGCAACAAATATCCTGGCAAAGTCGCCGAAGATCTCAACACATCAGAGCGGTGCAACTTGGTGAGTGACGATCCAATTACATGTTGCATATATTTCCACAAACTCGTTGGTACATTGATGAAAATGCTGAAATCAAAACAGTCATACAATCCGTTTGGCCAGTACTACGTGGAGGATTATTTCCTTCGCATTGAGTTTCAACATAGAGGAAGTCCGCACGCTCACATTTTACTGTGGTTACACGATGATCCACATGAGACTGTGTCAGAAAATATGCCGAAGACCATCGAGCTCGTGGAGAAGCTGAGTTCCGTCGCCAAAGAAGATGTGCCCAACGATACCATCTACGCCAATCAAATCCACAAGCACACTTTCACCTGCACGAAGCGAGGCGAAACGACTTGTAGATTTGGGATCCCGTACTGGCCAATGCTCACTACCCGTGTATTGATCCCAATGCCTCAAACTGATGGACGCCGCATAGCATTCCAAAAAAAGGCCAAGGAGCTACGCAACTGTCTCAGCGAACGTACATACGCTAGCATGGACGACTTTCTTAGGGAGCATAGTTTGACATTCGATGCATATCTTGACGTAGTGCGTTCAACTTTGCGCAGGCCATCTATGTTGTTCAAACGCAACTTCGACCAACTTATGACGAACACATTCAACCCTTACCTTGCTGGTGAAATCAAATCCAACATCGATATCCAGTTTATCTTGGATGAATACAGCTGCGCACAGTATGTCGTGGAATATGTGAACAAATCAGCTCGTGGAATGGGTAACTTGAATCGTGAGCTGACTAAGATGATGGAAGAGCATCCTGACCGGGACTACACGGGCCAATTGAAAGCATTGAGTGTCAAACTTCTTAATGCAGTTGAAATGTCAGCTCAAGAAGCAGCATGGTATTTACTACGGCAACCGATGAGCGAAACGAGCCGTCAAATTATGTACATACCAACAGTTTGGCCATCGGAAAGACAACGCTGTCGCAAACGTCGGAAACAAATGGATCGCGAAAACATCGAAGCAGACAGTACAGATGTATTTACCAAGAACATCATTCAGCGATATGAAGAGCGACCTCCCTCTCTGGAATCTTCATATTTGGCCGAGTTTGCTTCGTATTACGCTGATTATCGTGATTTCATCGACAATGAAGATGACGTAGATGTGCAAGAAGACGAAATTGAAGAACCGGTGACCGAGGAAAGGACAACTGTGGGAAGGACGACATCAAATGAACACCGCAGACGAAAAATTGGACGAATAATACGATACAGACGCTACGAAATAGATGAAACTGTTAATTATCAACGTGAAATGGTATTGCTGTTCTTGCCTTTCCGCAATGAAATAGCTGACATTGTTGATAGCAATAAATTTCTACAACTGTTCAATGATAACAAGGATACCATCATGGAACGCCGCCAGCTGTTCGAAAACAATCTCAACATCGACAGTGTGATGCAAGAGCTTGAAGCTATGATGATTCTACAAAATTCAGACAGCAGAGAACCACCAGAAATTGAGGAAAGGAGAGTGTTTGTCGAGCAGGTGTTAGGAGGAGAAGGTTCCGAGAACAACGATGATGTCAATCAAATCGTCCCGCGAGAAGGCTTATTATCGGTCGTAAAAAAAAAAATGGTTGCCTGTAAAGTCGGTTTTACGGGCGAAGATTTTACGTGACAACGTCTTTTTCTCGGTAGAATATTTATTGATATGAATATAATTAAATTGCAAATACAAATACATAATGAATTGCAAAATTATGTAAAATTATATTCATTTAATCGTCCGTTCACTCTCTCTCGTTCGGTGACTCATCGTAACGTTACCGAGCGTTACACTTTTTCATAAGTGCCTCCCAGCCACAACCTAATTTAAGACGTTGTCACGTCAAAAACGTAGCAACGTGATGCCAAAACAGCAATTTTGTGAGCTGATACGAACGACGAACCCTGAACAACGTGAGCTGATTCATGAGGTCATACATCGTTTACATGGCTGCGGAGATGAGGTCGTCGTCACACTACAAGTTTTCTTCACAGGACCGGCCGGCTGTGGGAAAACTTATTCAGTTAAGTGCCTGATGGAGACGTACAATCGTTACACACAGGAACACAACTCACTGAACAACGCATACGTTGCTTGTGCAAGCACAGGCAAAGCAGCTGTCCCTATTGGCGGAACGACAGTTCACTCAGCGTTTCGTCTCACAAATTCTCGAGTGACAAAACTTCTTTCTGCTGAGAACTTGCAAGCCTACAGAAACATGTTTGTCGGCGTGAAAGTTGTTTTCATTGATGAAATCAGCATGTTGAGTGCAGCTATACTTGGAAAAATCAATTATCGACTACAGCAGATTACCGGTATTTACGATCAACCATTCGGAGGCATTCACATGATCTTATGCGGCGATTTCAGACAGCTGCCACCTGTGCGCGCTAGTCCGTGTTACACAGTACCACACAACCAACTCGGAGGACCTGTACTCTGGCAAAGCATCAACTACTTCCCATTAGTCCGTGTTGTCCGACAAACTGACGAGCTGTTTTCGACGATTCTCACCAAAATTGGAGATGGACTCAAACTAAGTGTCAATAATATCGCACTTATTGAGTCCAGGCACAAATCTGAAGTCTGGTGCAAAGAGAACGTACCCGACGCTGTCAGATTGTATTACAGCAACCATGAAGTAGATTCATACAATCGAAACGCAATTCAAAACGCACACAACTGTATCGCCACTGATATTATGCTTGGGTATTCCAGCAATTCTGAAAAGAGCCGGGAGCAAGGGAAACTTCACAAGATGTCGGTTGCAGAAACCGACGGATTGCCATACATGTTGCCATTAGCAGTAGGATATCCGTACATGATTACATCTAACATAGACGTCGCCGATGGATTGGTAAATGGGGCTATTGGAGTTTTGCTATACATCGAACGTCAGCCAGCCAATGCAGATGACCGTTCTGCTCCAGGAGGACCATCGACCAGCACAAGTTTGCCGCCAGCTAAAGATGAAATCGCCACTCTATGGTTCCAGTTTGAAGACAAAAATACGGGTACCAAAGCAAAAATCAAATGTCGACCACATGTGCACAGCAAACCAAACACCTTATCCGTCGATTGGGTGCCAGTGCACAAGAAAGTGGTAAACATTTCGTTGACAAAAACAGTGAAGTGCAAGCGAAAACAATTTCCTTGCGTGCCTGCTTGTGCAATTACGATCCACAAGGCCCAGGGTGGGACGTTTACTACAATTGTTTACAAGTACTCCTCAAAACAACCACAGCAATTGGTATATGTAGCCATGAGCCGCGTCACAAGTATCGACGGATTGTACATCATAACAGATAAGGACTCTCCATTGGTTTTCAAACATGGCCGAGATGGAAACGACTCACAGACTACTCGAGATATTCGCAATGAATACTTACGACTTCGTGGACACACTCTAGACACAATTACCAAACAAGCCGTAAAATTCTGTGACGACGCAACCGACGCTGGACAACTTATTGTAACGAACATCAACTGTCAAAGTTTAAGTGCCCATGCCGCGGACATTGAAACAGATACAGTGATACCACGATCCGACTATTTAGTATTGACTGAAACGTGGATGCGCGACACTTGTGAACCAACTCCAATCAAGGGTTATGAGTGCGTATCCAGGGAAAATAATCGAACTAACTCAGATACCAACGCGGCTGGTGGAGTGGCGATCTATCGTAAATTATCATCGATATCTACGGCGGAAGTGGTCCAAGTTGCGATTACAGACGTAACTCGTGTCATTAAAACCAAGGGTGACATGTGCATGACTGAAGTTACTTGCTTCGCCGCTAATACTAGCTTCAAGTTTATACTCGGTGCTTTATATATTCATCCAGGAGCTAGTATGCAGGATATTGGAATGTTGCTATGGCAAGGACTCGGTCCGTACATTCACAACAGCCAGTACGTGCCACCGTTCGTGCAAGTTGATTCTAGTATACCGATTCTTCTGTGTGGTGATTTTAACAAAAACGTAAAGCCTGACAACTCGTTTCTTAATTTCATGAAAAATACGTATAATCTTGATTGCGTATCAAACGTTTCTAAGTCAACTACGTTAAAAGGAACAACTATCGACTTGACTTTCGCAAGACACATTACAGCAGAAACACTTCCTTTCATTTCATATTTCTCCTATCATCCGTAACGTTACACTTTTTGCACTTATATTTTGCGAAACGACACTTCGCTGACGTATGATTTGTACGACCGCACACCGAACACTTTTCCTTCGATTCTGCATTTTTCGTTGTTGCCTGGTCAATCTTGTACAGCTGCTGCTCAGGCTGACTCGCGAGATGCGCGGTGGCTGCAGCCCCGGCGCTTGCGCTTCGTAGCGTCTCCGCTAACTCGATCGCCTTAGCCAGCGTCAGTTCTGTCAAGTCTTGGGAAAAAAGTTTGTCCCGCTCCCGTCCCGGCAACATCGCCATTACGAATCGGTCCCTCAGCGCTTCTTCTACATTGCTGAATCCACAATAAGCGGTCAGGCCACGTAGTCTCGCTGCCCATTGTGTCGGCGTTTCGTCTGCTTGTTGCGATGCTGCATAGAATTTACATCGCTCACCAAACCCGCAGCGTTTCGGCGTAAAATGACCGTCTAATAAACGCAATATGTCTTCATATGGCACTTCTTGCAGCTCCTTCGGTAATGCAAGATCCGAAGCGAGTTTGTAGGTGCCATCCGTGAGTGCGCTAAGCAGTATCGCGCGTCTTTTGGTTCCTGTCCCGTCACTCGCTGCAGTAATGTCGTTCGCTATGAACCACTGTGCCAACCGACTCCTATATGTCTTCCAAGAGTGCACAGTATGATCAAACATGGTTAAAATTCCAAATTGCGGAACCGACATTTTTTATATTTTTGAAAGTGGGTACTCGTCGCCAATGTTATATCTGAGAGTGACAGAGACAAGTGAAACGACTGCTTGCTAAAGACACACTGATTTATTCGTAGTAAGGTGAAGCGTGGACGCAGCCACGCACACATACACAACAAAAAATATAATAATGCTATGGATCAAATCAGTTTATCCTTGCTGAAGGATAGATGCCGATTATTAAATAAGTCATACTACACTGCCTATATCAAAACAATAGAAGCCAGAATAAAAACCAATTCCAAATACTTTTGGACTTATATTAAACATAAGCGTAAAAATAAAAGCACAGTGCCGGTACCAATGAACTTGAATGATGAAGTAGCTGAGAATAGTACAGATATCTGTCAACTTTACGCTAAAAACTTTTCATCAGTGTTTAATCAGCAGATCCCCTCCACATCCCAAACCAATCATTTGGACAGCTTATTGATTCCTGAATGTATTAACGTTTTGGGTTGTATATCGCTTACAGAGGAATATGTTGCTAGCAAACTGAAATGTCTGGTCGTACGCAAGGGAGCGGGTCCTGACGAGCTTCCTCCTATTTTACTTGCTAGGTGTTCTAAGTCCTTCTCCAGGCCTTTGACTCTTCTATTTTACCACTCCCTTAAATCAGGTTACTTCCCATCCGTGTGGAAGAAATCTAAAATAGTCCCTATTTTTAAAAACAGTAGTAAGAACAATATAAAAAACTATAGACCAATATCGATCTTATCAATTATCCCTAAAGTTTTCGAGTTGTTAGTGTATCCCTATCTGTATAGTCACCTGAAAAATCAAATAGTAGGCAATCAACATGGATTCATGCGGGACAAATCAACACACTCCAATTTGGTAGCATATTCAGAAAACATTATTGAGTTTGTGGACCAACGGACTCAGGTTGACGCAGTATACACTGACTTCAGTAAAGCTTTCGACAAAGTGGACCACCAACTTCTGTTGCGGAAACTTGAAAACCACGGAATCTATGGTCCATTATTGCAATGGTTTCAGTCGTACCTTAGGGATCGCGTATCATTCGTAGTTTTAAATGGGACCAGATCTGATGACTTCCATGTGACCTCTGGGGTACCACAAGGCTCTCATCTAGGACCTTTGTTATTCAATATCTTCATCAATAGCATCACATATTGTTTTCGTCACGCACAATCCTTTTTATTTGCGGATGATCTCAAGTTGATCTTGCCTATAAAATCTTTAGAAGACTCGTATTTGCTACAGGCCGACTTGAATAGATTAGTTGAGTGGTGCAATGATAATAGAATGACCCTTAATTTGGATAAATGTATTCACATCAAATTTAGTCGCAACAAAAAACTCCATAACACAAAATACACGATTTCAGGCAAAATACTTAACGAAGTGGATACTATTCGGGATCTCGGAGTCTTAATGGATAGTAAACTGACCTACAATGACCATATTGACAAGATAATAGCCAACGCGAACAAAATGCTAGGCTTTGTACTAAGGACCTCAAAGCCATTTAAAAATCCAAAGACCAAAATTATTCTCTATGAGACGATGGTTCGTAGCAATCTAGAATACTGCTCACAGGTATGGTCACCCCATTACAACGTTCATAAACAACGAATTGAGCGAGCCCAAAGACGATTTTTATATCATTTTTCCCTTAAAGATAACACCGCAAATCAACTCAGATCTTACAATGACCGTGCTAATCACTATAAATTTCAAAGCCTTACAAATCGTAGAAAAGTACTGGATCTTTGTTTTCTTTCGACCTTCTGTCGAAAATCTCTCTGAATGTCCCTAGTAGACTACCTCGGTCCCATACATAAAAATTATTCGGACAACCTTCGCGCAAAACGAACTTAGGTGACAACTCGCCTCTTGCAAGGGCTACCAAATTTTACAACGCTATATGCCGCAAAGCTGACGTCGATATAAATCACGACACTCTCAACTCTTTTAAAAGGAAATTGTATAAGTACTTTAAAGCGAGGGACCTTTGATTTATCATTCTAAATCGTAATTAATATTTAATTTTCTGTAACGACACAATTTTTAATTCAGTATATATTTTATTTTATTTTATATTTTTATTTTATATTTCATTTTCATTTTAATAGGGATTCTAATTCTTTTGATTGAATCAAGGACATTTTATGAATAATTTATTTTTTAATTTTATCTTAACTATTGTGTTCTTTTTTTTAATTTTGACATGTATGAAACGATTTATTTTGGATGTTGACATGTTTAATTTGATTAGTTTTAAGTGTTGACATATTTAATTCGATTATAAGTGTTGACATGTTCAATTTGACTGAAATAATTTTGACAGATTCAATTTGACTAATTCTAAGTGTTTAATTAATAATTTACGTTCAGTAGTTTTAAATGTTCACATGCTTAACTTGAGTACTGTTTAAGTGTTGACATATTTAATTGGTCTGATTTTAAATTTTGACATGTTAATTTGCCTAATTCTGAATGTTGACATTTCATTAATTAACGATATATAGACAGTCATTATTTTTAATCATGGAATTCTGGTTAGTACTAAATTTTATTGTATCTTTTTCATATAAATATATATCATGTATCGCATGGAAATTATTTATCTTTATATTCATAATAAGTTATCTAGAGCTGTGTATACTCAGCAATGTGTAAGATGTGGTTGCCTGTAATTGGGTGTGCATTGCAGGAAAATTATATCTTGTATGAATTTCTTGTATTTTGTAAGATGATATTGTATTGTGGCACTCGTTGGTGATCCTTAAATTAAATAAATAAATGCAGATAATCTCAGATTGGTGTGTTAAGGAAAATCGGCAAGTACACGCCCAGGAATTTACATTGGTTTGCGCCAACTGTAAACGTTCGCTGAATACAGGAAAGCTTCCGAGTCTTGCGAAGATGAACGGCTTCACATATCCTGAGGTACCTCCAGGTCTACCGCCATTGGATCCAATCAGTGAACGGTTGATCTCACCACGTCTGCCATTTATGCAAGTACGTCGACTCCGTCATGATTTCTAGTAGTAGTAATCATGCTCTGCAGTCGGACGATACATATTCGCGAGCTGGCTGATCATAACCAGATATATCCTCCGACTGCACAGCATGATTTTCTTCTTGTTTACGTCTGTTTAGTTCGCTTTTTAAGCAGACGGGATTTTAGATTTTTAGAATTAACTTTTTTTATTTATAACTTTCTAGTTATTTTTTTTTGTTAAATTAGGCACAATTAAACATATAAGTGTTTTATATTTTTGAAATCACCTCTTAAAACCCTTTATTTTCATAAACCAGACGATGGGATTGGAAGAAAAAAAAAAATTTGGTCGCCCACAATATGGCGCCCAAAAGCCGCCATTTTACTATTTTCCAATTTTAATGTAGCCAGTGACACTCGCAGGGTTACGACGAATCGATTGACATCATCATCAAAATTGGCTAACGCGTTTGGTCTCTAGAACGCCATATAGGAACGTTTGTTCATATACATACATTGATAAACATTTTACCCTCCTCCGGCAGTCGGGTAAAAAGAATGAAATGTTCTAGCTCCGTCATAACAAAAGAAGTGTGCGATCTAATTCTTATTAATGTGACAAATTGTCAAACACGCGTTATCTGCTGTGATTGGTTGAATGAATTTTCAACAGCCAATCACAGCTGATAACGCAAGCTTGACAATTTGTGACTTTCATTCTGCCATAATTTAGAGGTGAGAAACTCGGCCAAAGACAGATTAAATTTTTGATATCATTTGATAGCTGCGAAACGATTTTACTGCGAGAACTATACCTCATTCCGTTCTAATTTTCCTGATCAAGATTTCAAGGCCACAATTTCCACTTACGCTGATTTGGATCATTACAAATTGAAAAACGAAGTCAATTGATGTGCTTTCATTTCGCTTTCTTCAATTATCAGTTTCCCATGCGAAAGCAGCTCTTTCACGTTCAGGCCCACTATATGTTGAGTGCGGATCGTCATGATCTAAGCGGCTCGTGTGTTGCTAGTCGAAAGTTTCTTCAGTCGTATGATCCTTCGTATGAGTTTCATCAACATCATTGTCATTCGGAGGCTTGACAAATCGCGCTCATTATACGTAATTGATTCCTTGATGAGTCTTTCCAATTCAGTTTGTCTGTCTGGTGATCAATCTGTGCACAGGTCTACAATAATTTCGATTTGGTATTAAATAATAGAAATATATAACCCTTTCATAGCCCTTACAATTTTTAATTTTACAATTTTGGATTCAGTACTTACCATATTTATAATTACAGAAGCATCCGTTGCAAAGAAACCTAAAACAGACATTCGAAGAACAAAACTAGATGATACAATTACAGGCCAGCAAAAGAAAACTGAACAACCGCACTCGAAGAATACTATACCAAGCTTAAATAAAAGTGACAAAGGTACAGACAGTAATGATATAATTAAATATACAAGAATATGTATAAAAGATAAACCCTACAAATGTGAAATATGTCCGCGTAGTTTTTCATTAAAGAATCATTTAACAGAACATATTCGTGTACACACTGGGGAAAAACCTTACAAATGTGATATATGTCAGCGTAGTTTTTCAAATAAGAGTAATTTTACACATCATGTTCGTATACACACTGGGGATAAACCTTACAAATGTGAAATATGTCAGAGTAGTTTTTCAGTAAGGAAGAATTTAACAGACCATATTCGTGTACACACTGGGGAAAAACCCTACAAATGTGAAATATGTCAGCGTAGTTTTTCAGTAAAGACTCATTTAACATTACATATTCGTGTACACACCGGGGAAAAACCCTACAAATGTGATATATGTCAGCGTAGTTTTAGTCAAACGAGTAATTTAAGACAACATATTCGTGTACACACCGGGGAAAAACCCTTCAAATGTGAAATATGTCATCGTAGTTTTATTCAAAAGAGTAATTTAACAGAACATATTCGTATACACACTGGGGATAAACCTTACAAATGTGAAATATGTCAGCATAGTTTTGCAGTAAAGAATAATTTAACACAACATATTCGTGTACACACCGGGAAAAACCCTACAAATGCAAATAATTTCTAATAATATGTTGTTTATCAAATGGAAGTCAAATCACAAGAATCACTTTAATGTAGATTTCTTTTTCATTTTTGCTTTTCGCAGGTCTGCTGGTAGGAATTTCTTAAGAAATAAGCAGTGCCTTTGTATTCTATTGTCTTGATCAGTAGTGTGGTTTGGTTAGATACTTTTTTGAGCATGTAGAGGGCATAAGAAAATTGATTCTGAATACACTACTTACATGTGTTTTCCATAACATATTAGAATCTATATTGAAACCTAGAAATGTTATACTTGTAACCTCAGATACAGTTGCATGAACTTAGCTACATTTCGATCAACGTTGCATGAACGTAGAACTTAGCTACATTGAAAACCTGTTTAGGCATGAATGTAACTCGTGATAGATGTAAGGGTGTTTTAACACTGGATCAGTCAGAATATATAAAAAAGACTTTTAGTTCAGTTTGGAATGGAAAATTGTAAAGCAGTATCCACACCCATGGAGTTAAATAATAAGTTAAGTAAGCCTCAAGAAAATTGTCTTGGTGATGATGTATATAAATACAGAGAGTTACTAGGATTTTTGATGTACTTATCTGTATGTACTCGGCCAGACATAACCTTTGCTTGTAGCCAACTGAGTCAGTTTATTCATGGTTTTGATAATTCACATTGGCTCGCAGCAAAACGTATATTGCGTTATTTAGCAGGAACCATAAATTATGGACTATGTTTCTATAGAAACTGTAATTTAAACTTGACTGCTTTTGCAGATGGTGATTGGGCCAACATGTAGTAGATAGAAAATCGTATACTGGCTTTGTAATTAAATTAGGCAATAGTACTATGAACTGGGAATCGCGTAAATAACAATGTGCTCTCTCGAGCACAGAGGCTGAGTACTTAGCAATTAGTGATGTTTGTAAAGATTTGACTTTCATTAAGAATTTTATATCAGAAATTTTGGATAAGAACTTAGAAATTGTTTTGTATAATGATAACCAAAGTGCTCATAAGTTATTAGAGGCTAAACAATACTGTCATAAGAGGACTAAACATATAGACTTAAGATATCATTTTGTCGACTGACCAAATGGTAGCAGATGTTCTTACCAAGCCGTTGAGTTCTGTGAAGCATACACATTTTATTAAAGAAATGAATGTAAAATTATTGAGAAAATAGGGCTGCTGATGAATATTAATAGGATTTGTATGTGGAGCATGTAAGCATGAATATGATTATGTTATGTTTAATTGCTATTTGTATAGAAATGTTGAATGAAATGCTAAGAAAATAATAAGGGGAAGTGTTGATATTTGATTAATCGACTATTATTTTCTTAACTATAATATAATTTCATATCTATGGTACTAGTCTATGAACTGTATGTCTACTTTATCTATGCTCTCTTCCTTTCCAATGTCTTGTGTCAACCGGGTGTTTAATTCTGTGAGTCATTATAAATTTGTATTCATCGTGTTAGTTAATAATGGAAACGCTGATTGTAATCATGAGATTATAAGAAAGATTTCACCGCACACTCCTGTTGTTTTATTTTGCCGTGTTGCTTGTCCTACCACTGCCGGATAGGACTCATATGCTAACAGTTTTATGGTAACTTCATTTTCCGATGTCGCCATATTAAACAAAGTGGGATCTTCAATGGTTTCCCCGTCGTTCGGTTTGAAGATATTTTCTAGGTGCTCTGCAAACCTCTTCACTTTTTGCTCGTTAGTTACTGCCCATTGCCCGTTTTCACATTTGATGGGTGGGATTTGGGTAGACGGCCTTTTAAGTGCTTAGTTAGGTTAGGTTTCCTAGCTCTCGATTATCGGGCTGTTAACGTAATCGACGAATAATCGCCGGTTAATTCTACTTTCAGTTTATCAATGTGACAAGCGGTTGACAATTTTTCATATTTGAGAAAAATCTCGAATTAACCACATTTTACAGTCTTTTTCAATGTTAATCTCTTGTCAACGACCCTAATTTATAATTGTTGGTCATTGGTCAATTATTCGCAGATTAAAATTAATATTATGATTTTAAATGCTTATATTACGATAAAAAATTATAGGGGTCGGCGAAATCTTTGGTATCGGTACAGTAATAAAAAAAATATTAATTAGATGAATTATAGTTAATTGCCAAGATTTTAAAAAGGAAGGTTTTTAAATTAATTAAATTATACAAACTTGACACAATTATTATCAGAAATAGTTTTTTTGTATGTAGGTAAATAAAAATAAAAAACAAAACTGTTACTGATCTGGGAATCGAAAATTCCTCACACGCATTAATGTTGACTGTACCTTGTACTTAGTACTTGCGGCCGGGATGGCTGCTCCCGCCAGGGTAAGCAACACTTACCAAAGTCAGTCTTTGGATAGGTCACCACTTTTTTTTGGGTTCGATTGTTTTTAGATGGGCGACCCCGCCAGAGTAAGCAACACTTACCAAGGTCAGTGTTTAGATGGATGATAATTTTTTTTTGGTTCGCTTGTTTTTAGATGGGTGAACCCGCCAGGGTAACAAGGGTCTTGAGCGGCTGGGCTGGTGTAGCCGCCAAGTTAAGCAAACCTCACCAAGGACGGTTTTTGGATGGGTAAACACGTCTTTTTTGGTTTACTTGTTTTTGGATAGGTTACCAAGCACAGGTTAAGCAAAACTTACTAAGGTTAGTCTTTGGATGGGTGACCACTTTTTTTGGTTCGTTTGTTTTGGATGGCTAAATCCGCCAGGGTAAGCAACACTTACCAAGGTCAGCCTTTGGATGGGTGACCATTTTTTTTTGGTTTGCTTGTTCTGGATGGGTGACCCAGCCAGGGTAAGCAAAACTTACCAAGGTCAGTGTTTGGTTGGTTGACTTTTTTTTTGTTTCGTTTGTTTTTGGATGGCAGACCCCGCCAGGATAAGCCACATATCAAGGTCAGTATTTGGATGGGTGTGCTTGCTGTTTCGAATCTGCTGGATTTCTTTGGCTACAGTACATCTCCTGTAGTTAGCTGGATATGGCGCTCCACAGTGGACGCACTTTGGCTTCTCCTCTTTTGATTTTCTGCAATCCTTCGTGAGATGTTTGCCTGTGCACTTTACGCATCTCGGCTCTTTGAGCAGTACTTTTGCGTATGGCCGTAAGCCGATTTCACCTGTTGTATTTCAATATTACATCCCAATACAGTTTTAATGGTATACATTTTAGTAGTTTCTTCATCGTTTGAGAATGTTAGCATGAATATATTGAGTGGCTCTTTAGTTTTCCTACTCAATTTGTTGACTGCTTCTAGAATTTTATAGCCTTTGCCACGCAAGCATTCAACAATTCTCTCCGGAAAGCATGTGAATGATTTTTTTTTGCCATAACTCTAATTGGTCTCTCTGGCTTGTTCTCATACGAGTGCCAAAGGCGATTGTTGAGTGAGAGGGCTTTTGTAATTGCTACTTATTGTTATTGTTGTTATTCGTACAGACGAATCATCGTTTTTGGCATTTATTTTGAATGTATCGCCGTTCATCATTTTGATGCTGAACGCGTCAGCTGGTTGGCTCTCATATAGAAAATCAAAGAATTTCTGGTAATCTTGAATACCATCTATTACAAAAGGTTTTATGGCTTTTTCCTTACCTTTATTATCTTCACTTGTTCATTCTGAGTGGGTTGGGCAGGAGAGGTGTTCAATTTTCTTTTCTTCCTGCTTTGTTGCCGTATCCATCCTGTTTCTCGAGCAAGTTTTTCTTCATCTGTTGTATATTCAAAAGGCGGGCAAGAAGTTTCAGGGGCGGTTGTGTTGCTGATTTCGGTAGGTTCTCCGTTTGAAGTTTCAGCTGTTGCTGGAGGTTTTTTTATCTGACTTTTAAAGTCATTTAGGTGTTAACTTCGCCTTAACAATATTATTCGCCTGTAGCCGTCCGGTAGCATTACGCAATAACTAGGTCATTGCGGTGCATCCGACTGGTCGGCGTTATTTTTATGCGTATGTACTTTTACACTGTGGTACGCGCGCGGTCGCATGTAACACAACTGCTCTCAGCAAAAATCGAACGCGAATAATTTAGTTTTAGTACACTAATACTAAAAAGTCAGGAAGTTTTATAGTAAGTTACCTAAAGGATTGATAATAACTCAATTTACACATTCGTGCTGTTTGTCGCTATGTCTTCGGTTGTATGTTCCATATCTTGAAAACTGCTGATTAGATTTTGATGAAAGTATTCCCTAATTTAAAAAAATGGTCACTATCCAATAAGTAGTTTCGGAGAAATGCGTGGACAAACATACATACATATACTATGAAATTTGGCACAAGTGTTTAGAAGCTCACATAGAGTAACATTAAATATATGTGAATATTGTGCAATTCCAACAATATTAAATACCTACCTACGTTTCGAATTGATTACCCCCGTTTTTTGACGTCGGTAAAGAGAAACTGTGAGGTCTCTCGTTCTTCCTTATAGAAAAACTCTATGAAAAAAAAGAGACAAACATATACAAACGCTACCATCTTGAATGTCAGAACACGTGTCAACTTTTCGACAGCGTTGCCAATCTGTGGGGGTGGGGAATTCTCCAAACTGCGGGGATTTTCAGTCCGATTAGGTAATTTGTGGGGAGAGGATTATGTGGAAAAAATGCGGGGTATTTAGACATTTACACTAGTACTGAACTTAGAAGTAATAAGAAGTACATATATAATGTATATTTAATACAAGCTTAACCCAACTTATCCGATAGGACGGTTTGAGAGTTTATTCTATGGCAAAATTCATGACCATAAAAAGCTAAAAATAAGCCCATTGCTAGTTCTACCTTTCTCAAATGCATCTGTTGAAAGAAAATTTAACGTCCTTAAGAATTTAAAAACAAAGCATCGTAATCACCTACTTAATGACACTGTAGCAGCGCTTATTGCCACCAGATAATGCATTAAGAAAAAAGAAAGGAGCTTAAAATTGAACCTTTCAAATGATTAGTTAACCAAAATAAAAAATCTTTTTACATCCCATGTGTCCCCATGTGTCCATAACGAAAAAAATTGGTACCCACCAAAGACACCGACTTCGAAAAAGAAAGTTATTTTTCACTTTGTAGTGTTTTTAGTTGAAAGTCGGTAGTATTTTTTTTGTAAAAAAGATTTTTTATTTTTCACTTTTTAGTTGTACCTATTAAGCAACTTGCCTTTAGTGAGATACTTATAATGCCAGAATATAATCTATTCTTATATATAATCTATTCCGAATGCCATGAAACTTGATCATAACCGGTGAAATGAGAGTGTATCAAGGTGAACTGTACACATCGGCGTACCCCTTTAGAGCGTACTGGCGTGATGTTATGTTATGAAATGGTATAAACAATAAACAGACATGCGGTTGCAGCAATCCCGAGAGACTTGCCGTCATTTATTGAAGAGTTCTGCTGTATATCTCCGAAGTTCCTTATGAGATCTTCACCAAATTAAAATGGGACCAATTTCGAAACATACTCTAACAAACAAAAAAAAACCATACAAGAAGTCGAACATAGAACCTCCTCCTTTTTGGTAAGTCGGTTAAAAAATTGGGTAACGTCTATTTAGTATTTAAATATGTACGTCGCTGTCGGAGGACCCAAAAAAAACCGAAATGATTTCAACTAACTTTAATTAAGTCAAAATTACAATATTAATTATAACTAAATAGATAACCTAGTCCGATCGATATTAGATACAGAATGGATGTCCTAAGTTCACACAATTACTTATTTCTAGAAACACACTTGGGTTCGGTAAACAGGGGCATCGTATGACGGGCGTCACACGCGGCGTCAGCATTTTGCGGCTACACGTGTAAGGCGGTTTCCATGCGCTGTATCTAGGTTGATGCAATCTTGCAGTAATGGGGTTGGCACATACTATAACACCTCCACCGTCAGATCAGCAATTATTTTTGAAGTTTAAACTGAGAAAATATTTCTGAATGTGTCTTCGATACTCCGGATGCTCCAGGCTCGACATAAATCTTGTCTTCTGCAGATTTTTTCTCGACCCCAGATTTTGGTTTCTTGCAGCGTCTTAGAATGATGAATGTACTAAGAGCAATCGTACAGGATAACACTATGTAGAACGGGATCGTTGTATGGTATAAGTATTCCACTGGTAACGGTTGTTCCCGCCGAAGAGGTTGTGACATTATTCCATGTTGAGCATTGTGCAGTTTTGTAAGATCAATCGAGTTGAGGTTGAAGTGTACTGGCTCTGGATGGGCTTCTGTATCGAAGCTCAGTTTCATAATTCTGATTGGTTGTCCTTCCACATGATCGTTAAGATTAGTGATGGTGAACTCTGGGGTGTACAGGAAACAATTCACAGGTATCGTAGCCAAGTAACTGCCATTCAATAGGGTGTATTCTTCTCGTCCGCATGAGGTATGTATTTGCGTTGTATTGGGAAATGATATGATGTAATGCTTCTCATCTAACTCTTCCATGGCTATTTTTGATAATGATATAGTTACGACTTTGCAGCTTCCATCGAGGGACTGGTCCATGATAAGTTTCTGCATACAATCCGGATCTTGCCGCAGCTGATGATTCATCTTTTCTTCGCAGAGATACCAATTACTGTACTTCGGGCATTCAGCCTCTATGTACACATAACCTTTTCTATTTGTTGCAATCAGTGGGTAAGGAGGGGTATGGGATTGTCTAAACTTATTGGGGGCTATTGACAATTTATATAGATTATATACTTCTTTAGCAAATATTGGGAATTTAAATATGATGACTATTTGCGTATTTGAATAGTAATATCCTGGTTTAATAATATCATAATATTCTCGGAGTTCTAAATCTATAACCTTGGGGGTGACCATAAGCTCTTAGAGTAAGGTTATTTTGAGTGTGTGTAAGTGACAGATTTATATGACTTGTATACATCTGTCACTTACGCGATATCAAAATAACCTTACTCTAAGAGCTTATGGTCACCCCCCTTATCTCTACCGTAGATTTTAACTAATCTATCAACCATATGACGTAGAACTTCTATACTAATCATGGAATGGTGTGCTCTTGAGCTATGAATAAATGCTAGCATGTTCTCGATTCTTACTAACTCGTTTAGTACTTCATCCAGATTCTCGGCTATTATAGTTAAACACTGTCCGAATTTTGCAAATCTTATAAGGCTGTAATCCTTGTAGGCACTTCTATCTAATAATAGTTTTAGGGTATTATTTATTTTAACTTGGTTTGCTACTAATTCCTCGATAACTTCGGAATGCTGAGCCATCCACTCCTTACTGAGACTGATGTGGTTATTCAGTTCTTCAGTAGTTTTGTAATCATTTTCCTGAAGGGTTTTGATAGTATTATCGTATCTGACCGCGTCTGAGTAATCCAAATTTCCTGTGACACTTTTTATTATAGAGCCTAATACATCTATGAAACCTCTCTTTACTCGACCTGGTTTTATCGTTTGTAGTTGGCGGTCGACGCTCTCCAGTTTATTCGAAAGATATTCTAATTGAATCTCATATAGCGCGTGCGTATTGTTATCCAATTTTTGTCTAAAATTATCCAACTGACCTTGTAACATCTTAATATTTAAGTCAATGTCTTTAATTTGAATGTACTGTAGGAAGGTATGGTAATGTGTAATGAGTTTGGTTGCACCAAGCCGAAATGGAAGTATTCCTGGACCATCGTCCAAGCTTTCAAGTGTTATCTTCCGATCTGTTTCCTGGGCTGCTATCAAAGGAGCAGTCAGGACCAGTAGTGCCCTGCAACAATAGAGCGCTCTTAGGTACTCTTTTTAACCTTCTCTTAGCGACAGGACCTCGCTTTTTAGATGTATAGATGTGTATAGGAAGGTCGGCTAATACAGTATCATGATTATATCTGGGGGCTAATTTTTGACGACTTGCTGAAGGGTTGCTCACAAAGATACGCTGCTGGGGCTGATATTCGATTTCCGGCTCGCGACTTTTGTTTTGGTTTTCTATTATTTTAGTACGGTTTGCGAGAGAAGACTCGTTTATTAAATTATAGACTAACTTGATCTTTTCTTTATGATTCTGTGTGTATTGTTGTAGAAGATGTTTGGTTAAATCTACATCAAAGGGATCTCGTGGATCGAAGTGTCCGGTTATAATGTCAAATGGTCGGCATTTGGTAAAACTATGTATGCTACTGTTGTATGCTAAAATTGCATAAGAGACGAGGTTGATTACATCGTCGTCTTTATGAGTTAATTTTAAAATACGTAAATGTTCTAATAAGGATGAGTGAAAACGTTCCACAATCCCATTATCATTTGGGGCATGCGGCAAAGTTTTTTTTCACAAACATTGTTTTATAGGATGACGATCATACTTCGCTTGGCCACAGACAGTACAATCGTTGATGAACTTTGTTATTTCATCTTTCATTTTTGGCCAATAGTAACGTTCAGAGAGGGCTAGGTAACATTCGTTTATTCCCCGATGGTTTGTTTTTCCATCGTGGTAATGTTTAATAATCTCCTGCTGCCTTAAATACTCCTTGACGTTTTCGACCTCTCTTTTGGCTAAAACAAGGTTCATTGAGCTTTTAAATTTATCCTGAATGATAGGTATGATTTTATACATTGCCAGAGGGGGATTTATAAGCAACGCAGTCTTTACCTTAGGGTTAGCATATTCTTTGATTATGTTAATAATATCTGATTCTAAACTAGATTCGGATACCTGGACAGCCGTTCTTGTATGTGTATCAAAAGGTTTGAAAGCTGTAGGGCGTTTTTTTATATCGCCTACTACTGTTATGCAAATTTGTCTATGGAACTTATTTAACGGTTGATCGACAATTGGAATTTCGAGAATGGGGCTTTCCTGACTGGTATGGACTGATAACGTAGACGAGTTATTCATTGAAACTGGACGTTCGGAAGTATTTACCGCCAAAGAACAGGTTTCTTCGTTATGTATTTGGATACGGGAGAGGGCGTCTGCGTTTGTATTACTTGAACCCTTTTTGTATATTACAGTAAAATCGTACTCGGATAGTTTAAGCTTCCATCTGGTTAATCTATGGTTGGGCTCCTTCAGACTCATAACCCATTGAAGTGGTTTATGGTCCGTAACGATCTTAAATTTCCTCCCAAACAGGTACGGTCTAAAGTACTTCGTAGCCCAAACTATTGCGAGGAGCTCTTTTTCAATTGTACTGTAATTTAGCTCACTCTCGTTGAGAGTGCGGGACGCATAGCAAACAGGTTTATCAGAGCCAATCGTTCCCTGTGATAGAACAGCACCTAACGCGATGTTAGAGGCATCTGTAGTTGATATAAATTCTTTATGGAAATCGGGGTATTGCAGAATCGGATCATTAGTTAAGGCTTTACATTTTTCGAAACTTGCAGTGTATTCGGAGTTGATTATTACTTTTCTTCCTTTCTTCAAACATTGTGTTAATGGTTTTGTTACGCGAGCAAAGTCCGGGATGAATTTTCTATAGTATCCAACTAATCCAAGGAATTGTTTTATTTCTTTAGGGGTAGTTGGAATGGGGTAATTTTGGATAGCGACAATTTTATCTGGATTTGGCTTGATGCCTTCTCTTGTTATAACATGACCTAAATACGATGTTTCTAATTTAAGGAATTCTGACTTATCTAGCTGTATTTTAAAGTTCGACTCCCGTAATTTTTTGAATACTTTTTCAAGGTTGATCATATGTTCTTGTAATGATGTGCTGAAGACCACGATATCATCCAGGTATACCAGGCAGACCGTGTTCTGGAGGTCTTTAAGGACATTGTCCATAACACGCTGGAATGTTGATGGGGAATTTTTCAATCCCATGGGCATTCGTAAAAATTCATAATGACCATTTTCCACATTAAATGCGGTCTTGGGGATGTCAACGGGATCCATTTCAACCTGGTAAAATCCGCTCGCAAGGTCAAGGGTTGTGAAGTATTGACAATTTCCAAGTTTATCTAAAACGTCATTAATGTTTGGAATGGGGTATTTATCGTCGTAGGTCTTTTCATTTAGTTTCCTAAAATCGACTATCAAACGCCATTTAGGTTTACCTGAAGCGTCGGCCTTCTTTGGCACGACCCAGATAGGCGAGCTCCAGGCAGACTCGGATGGTCTTATAATGCCCTGATTTAACATTTTACCTATTTGTTCCCTGACTTCATCCCTGTGTATATACGGATATCGATAGCTTTTGGTGTGAATCGGAACTTCATCAGTCGTTCGAATGTGATGTTTTATTTTATTAGTAAATGTTAAACTTTCTCCGTCTAAGTAAAATATCTCTGCGTATTTTCCGCATAAAGTTTCTAAGTTAATACGTTCTTCATCATTGAGGTGGTCCGTCCGTAAACGCGATATTACATCTTTCGCTCTAGCTGACATTTGTTCGAGGTCCGCGTGCCGATTATCATAGGATTGTTGTTCGGTACGCGTGCACTGAATATTATAGGTTTCCGCTTGTACAGCACGGTCCATTGAAAATATTAAGTCGTGTGAGGTGGGGTTGGTGACTTCCAAAAATCCGCGGTTATTTGTTACAGTAGTTATACAATCTCTAATAATACAATTAGCTATAATCTGCTGAGGAATCAACGTTTCGCCATCATGTAAATTAATCGGTACCCTGAGTATTTTTGATGAGTTGGCTGGTATGACATCTTCGTACAAATTTACATTACGCGAATTGTACATGTTTATTGAATTAGTAGAATTACGAGTTATTAACAATTTATCTTTAAGATCGATTTTGGCTTCCCATTTTTCTAGTAAATCCAAACCTATAAGCCCGTCAAAGAAATCATGAAATTTGTAAATGAATAATTTAATGTCATCCTGCTCTTGAAATTCGCTAAAAGTGGGAATGTTTATAGAGTAGTTATTTCGCGTTGTAGCATGTACATTTGTAACCTCGAAGGGATCGAATTTTAAAGGGAAATTATTGAAAAATGTTTGTACGGCTTCTGGCCTAATGAAAGATTGATTAGCGCCCGTATCGATTAGTAATCTTAATGGTGGTTGTAAGATCTGAATGAATGGAAGTTGTCTTTGTGTCTGTAAATTCAATTCTATTTTGACCTGTCTGACTTCTCCCGTTTCTGAAAATCCTGCTCACTAGCGGACTTAGACGTGGACGGTTCAGGTTCGTTAGTTGTATTAGTGGCCGGATAATCTACAGCGATATGATCGTAGTTTAAATCTGCGCTTGCGCAATATGCTGGTATCATGTTAAAATATTCTGGGTTTTCCGGATAACAAGTATAATCGGGTTCCATTACATATTCCGGATAAAAATAGTACTGGCCGTCGTCATCTACGCATACGTTCATGTTCATTTCCCTAGTTTTGAAATAATTAGATGACGGCGGGTTACCGCTCCTACGCCAGTCATGACTTGTTGGTTGACCAAACGATGGCTTTTCTTTGGTAACGTAGTGGCTAACGCCACTCATAGGCTTAGGGCCAGAATTTTGAGGAACATTTCGCGGTTGCATTTGGAAATTATTGTTGAAACGGTTATAATTAGGCGGAGCTGCGCGGAACATCTGTTGCGTATTTGACATCGGCGCGCGATACATTTGTTGCGAATGCAAAGGCATTCCGGAAACGTTCCCAAACGGAATAGGCTGATTGATTGGAAAATTCGGTCTCCATGTCTGTAGCGGCTGAAAGTTTGCACCGGGCCCAGCTCGTGCATTAAAATTGAACGTTTTAGCCATAGGGTTGGCAATATGGGTCGATGGAGTCATCGGCAAAGTTTTATTTAACGATGTATTCGGTTTTTTATCATTTATTGGTTCATGTCTATTTTGCAGATAGAGGAAGTTCAATTCCTCTTGCACAAACTCGAGCGCTTTTTCGACACTATCAGGACGCATGCATCTTCTTACACGTGAACCCAATGGTTCTTTTAATCCACGAACAAACGCTTGCATGGTTAATTTCCGATAGAGAGTGCGTTTAGCTTCTACGGTTGTTTTAATATTCTCGTGTAAGGTGACATACGTCATAATGGTGCTAAATAAGTTAAGGCAACGGTCATAAAACTCTTGAGGTGAACTGTTTCCTTGAGTTGCTAACATAAGGTCATTGTAAAGAGCGGTCTCATCCCTTTGATCAGAAAAATTATTTATAAGGCACGTTTTAATACTATCCCAATCCTCCGATACTCCATTTGAATTTATAATACGCGCAGCTGGTCCGGTTATTTTGTTTAAAATACCGTTAATTAAACATAGTTTAGCCAGAGCATTTTCAGGGTTGGCTCCCAGGTACTCTGAAGCAATTTGATCACAAAGGTTTATGAATCTCGGCAAGACGTGTGGATTACCATCAAAATCCGGTACTAAACGTAGAGTCTTAAAAATTACATCAGGGTCAGACATTATGACAGGTTCGTGACTGTCCAAGACTGAGGAATTTTCTAGGCTAGTAACTGTACTATCTAAATCTAAGTTGATATCTCTATTGAAATCTATATCTATTCTACGTGCTACTCTAGAGCGCCCAGGCCCTTCGGGGGTAGATTGCTTAGGGTGAAAAATGATTGCAATTAAAATTGACTACTATAGGTAAGGAGGAGGGGAATTGAAAGCAACTCACAGAAACGATTGTCAGTGTACTTACATGAACTGCATTTTGGTACCTCTGGGATCGATGTCTGGATTTCTCCTCCGCGCAGGACGTCAGGTTCTTGATCAGGATACTCGGCGAACGCGATCGCTCACGACGGCGGTAGCGAATTAGGGAAACGGTAGGTAATCGATATTAGAACCCTATCCAGCTAACTCGAGACGCCTCGAGTATCCTACCGACTGCGCCAAATATGTACGTCGCTGTCGGAGGACCCAAAAAAAACCAAAATGATTTCAACTATCTTTAATTAAGTCAAAATTACAATATTAATTATAACTAAATAGATAACCTAGTCCGATCGATATTAGATACAGAATGGATGTCCTAAGTTCACACAATTACTTATTTCTAGAAACACACTTGGGTTCGGTAAACAGGGGCATCGTATGACGAGCGTCACACGCGGCGTCAGCATTTTGCGGCTACACGTGTAAGGCGGTTTCCATGCGCTGTATCTAGGTTGATGCAATCTTGCAGTAATGGGGTTGGCACATACTATAACACGCTCTAAAGGGGTACGCAGATGTGTACAGTTCACCTTGGTACACTCTCATTTCACTGGTTATGATCAAGTTCCATGGCATTCGGATAATCTATTCTGGCATTATAAGTACCTCACTAAAGGCAAGTTGCTTAATAGGTACAACTAAAAAGTGAAAAATAAAAAATCTTTAAAAAAAAAATACTACCGACTTCCAACTAAAAACACTACAAAGTGAAAAATAACTTTCTTTTTCGAAGTCGGTGTCCATAACGAAAAAAATTGGTACCTACCAAAGACACCGACTTCGAAAAAGAAAGTTATTTTTCACTTTGTAGTGTTTTTAGTTGGAAGTCGGTAGTATTTTTTTTTTTAAAAGATTTTTTATTAGTCAGGTTTTTGGCTAATCCTGACTATAGACATCGGCAACACTGCTTTTCGAGTCACTGTGGTAGGTAGTCTTTCGGATACCAGCTGTAATTAAAGTTATTCGCTTTTTTCACGCGTTTGTTTCGATTTTAACAGATTTTTTTTTGTTGATTAATTATCTTCATGAACTACGGCGTGTGTGGCTATCGGTTGTAAGAGTAGAATGGGCGTATTATCAGGCAATAATCAAAGGATTACTTTCCACAGGTGAATTATCGACTAGCCTATTGAATAGAATTAAGTAACCTTAGTTCTAAATACGTCGATGAAGTATAGTTTCATTTAAACCACTCTATTTAGTCAAATAATAAACTTTTCTCGTTCGCTGATAGAGATATGACATTTACGTTTTAACGTTTCGATGTTAGTGATAGTTATTTACCTATACAACACAGGAAAACCTAGAAAATGCTCAATGTATACGCGTAAGAATTTTTGTTCGGTGGTAGTATAGCACTTGGTCCGTTGTGGGTGCACGGGGCGAGCATCGGCGTACCCAAGATGTTTGTGAAAAGACATGATAAATTATGTCATGTCTTACAATTTGTCATAAATGCTAGCAGAGGTCAAACATGTGACATATTATAAAGGCGCGAAATGCCTATCTAGTTGTGCATGCCTTTTTAGTAAATGGCTTTATCGCCCAAATTGTGATAAAAAGTGTGACTCAAGCCATGTCACAGTAGACCGTGCTCGCCGGGCAGGCCTCCGCTCTGTGAGAGGGAATGGCCGTAAACCAAGAAGTGCATGTTGGTGGATTTCACATGTTTTCGAATTTTTGGTTTCCATACGATGTTTTCCTTCACCGTTTTGAGAGCAGTGGTGATGAAATAATTTACACAAAGTAACCTGCCTGGGTTCGAACCCACGGCCACCTACAACTTGTAAGTCGCGGCCGTCACCAATGAGAGTGTTATTAATGGATTTGATCTTTTTCAGTGTTAATCTTTTGTCAACAAGCATAATTTACAATTGATGGATATTGGTCGATTATTCGCAGATTAAAATTAATATTATGATTTTAAAGGCTAATAAAGATAATAGGTGTCGGCCACAACTGTGAAAGGGGTTCAGTAATAAAAAATAACTAATTAGCTTATAATGTGATTATTTATTTCGTAGACTAAACTGACAGCTGCATTCGACGTTTTTTTCTTAAAATGTTGCAAGCGTGAAACATAGTGTTGTAGTATGTGATTCTAAAATGATTTATTGAATCGTTGTGACACGACTCCAAAACATAACTGTCCCTGTAATAAATAAGAAATTGACAGTAAAATAAATGCTACAACTAACTTCCTATGCAACTCTGCAATAATTTTTCGGAGACGGATGCGGAAGCGGAGGTGTTTTGCGGTTATTCCGCAGCTACGGAGGCGGCGGCGATATTCCGTTACAACCTTACATAATATTAAGGTGACCAAAAATACGTCATAGTCAAAAATATTCCGCGCGTTTTTGCGTCTCGTAACTCGTCTTCTTTCTTCGCTCTCCATTCGCATCGGTTGATCGCCAGGTTATTTTTATTGTTCCTGTTTTGTGTTTGTTGCTTTTAGGATTCTGTTCCTCAAAAGGAGTATAGTAGTCACAGCAGATCTTTGTGTCTCTGAAGTTGCCTCTGCTAACGATTGCGCAAGAAACAGTCTGTCATCGAGTATACTGAATATAGTAAGCGAGATTGGAATATGTAACAAAAGTAAGCGAGTGAAAGAGACTGTTATACAACGCTATCTTCATCTTCAACATTGACACAAAAATAGCTACTGCTCAGGGTCTTGCAGCCAATTTCAAAGACACAAAGAACCACTGTGAGTATTAAAAAAGGATTCCTTATAGGATCACTTCGCTGTCTGTCTGTCTGGTGTCAAGACCTTTCTTTTCCTTCATGGAAGATGCTCAACCGAGCACCTCCGGCGATCGGTTGAGCATCTTGTTGTCTCCTAGGAAAAGGAGACGCCCTGCTTCTCTGAGTGTCGCAGAGAAGACAATGGTAAATAACGCATTTAAATACGTATTCAATGAAAAGAAAAATAAATCGGATACGGAATTATCTGAAAAGCCCTACAAACGTTACTGAGCTCAGAACAGAAGAGATTGACTATTACTCCGTGAGCACCGTGTTGCTCGACTTCAGTTTGCTCGAAACTGTGCTTCATGGACTCTGGAGGTCTGGAATATAGTATTCTTCTCTGATGAAGCTGGAATCTCTTTGTGTGGAGAGGACCGACGCCGGCGAGTCCTGCGAAGTGTGTTTCGAAGAAATCACTCCTTATGGCGGAGGCTCCGTTATGTTTTGGGCAGAAATTAATTCGACGGAGCATAAGGAGTTAGTTTTCATAGAAAATGGAACATTAAATGCACACCGGTACATATTGGAAGTCCTAATTCCATATGCACAACCCGCATTGACTGCACTTGGGGAAGATTCCATTTTTATGGACGACAATGCTCGCCCACACCGTTCTGGCGACGTGGAAGCGTACGTGCAAGAAGTTGCGATCCGTCGCTTAGATCAGTGCAACCTGCTCCACAAAACATCAGGGAGCTAAAAAGAGTCATTGCTGAAGAGTGGGCACGTATTCCTCAAAACGTTATTAAAAACATCGTGAAAAGCATTTCCACAAGGATTCAAGCTGTCATTTGGCAAGAGGAGGTCACACTCGTTATTAGATTTTTACATTTGTATCTTCAAAAAAAATCTTCTTGTCTTTATTGCCGACGCCTTCTTATTGTTTGTCCGTGTATATCGGTTTTAAAGAATTCATAGATTTTAAAAAAAAAAAAACTTTACCAATTTGCACTCCACGCGTATTAATTTACACGATTATAAGTATACAGACAACGTCAAACAATTAAATTTCATTTAATTAACTCAAATCGACCTTAGAATGTAAATTGCCTTAGGACCCGTTTTATTTTTGCAAAAGAGTGTGTATATTATTAGATTATGACAGCTATGAAAGAGATCCCAAAAAAAAAGTTTAAATTATTTTTCCCATTTACTCTTTTAACTGATATTTTAATTTACAACTTTTTATAAACACCATTTTAATCAAATTATTTAAAACTGATACATTCAGGATACAACACTATTTTTAAGTTACGATAAGGTGACAACCCCCCAAATGTCATTTTAGTCTACGAAATTAAAAATCACAGATTAGTTATAGTTGAAACCAAAGAGAATATAACCACTAGAGAGCTTATAGGCCGATTTCTTCTAAGCACACGACTCACTACCTCGGGCCGGGGGACGAGGAAGAACGCGCGGCTGCAATTAGTCAGTTCAAAGTAAGTTGCGTAGGTATGGCTATCGTTAGGATTGATCAACTCGATTAAGGGAAAATTGTCGATATCGAAAAATAGATTTTAACATTATTAAAAATACTTAATTAAAATCATCAATTACAAAATCAATCAATTACAAAAATAAATATGTGTGTCGGGGACATAGAGAAACAAAAAGTATTTTTCCAAATCGGTCAAGCCGTCTACGAGTAATCCGGGAACATAATACATAAGAAAAATTCGACGAACTGAGAACCCCCTCCTTTTTTTAAGTCGGTTAAAAGTGGATAGATATTTTTTAATACATTTTTTATTAAGTTTAATTTTATTATTATCGATATCGACTTCAGCTATTAAAAGTAACAGCACAGATATTTACGATAAAAATACAAAGGGAGAGAAAGGGATAGAAGCATTAGAATTGTCTAGTGAAAGAGCGAGACTTTTCCAAAAGACATCAACGCGGGTCTCAAAAGTGTGCTCGTTTACCCCATCCACCGTTTTAACTAGATCCCTGCGGTGTCTCATAATCTGATTAAATTAAAAATAATTTTCGTACTGTTTACTTACCGATGAAAAGTTATGCCATCCTTTTTGTAACTAGATGTCTTGGCATGTTTCCCATACCCCTTTACGACGCATGTGTTTGCATTTTTATGCGTTATAATTGCAATAAAAAGATAAAACAATTTGTATTTATTTAGCGTGCATACAGGTCTAATAACTGGACACATCTAAAATGGTTACTAGTACCGAAGCCTTTACATAGGCGACAAAATACTAATAGTTTTCGAGCGTCGGTATGTATGCGCCGTCAAGTGGTTATATCGTCGTTGGTTGTAACTAATCAAACTGTTTAAACTAATATAACACCCTTAAAAAAACTTGACTTAATCATAAAGAGGGTTATTTCGTAAGTTTATAAAAAATAAAATAAATACAGTGTTTGACTTGGGAATCGAACCTAGGACGAATTAATTAAAATAATTAACTAAACGAGTCTTATGATATTATCAGCCTGTAACTGAGGGCAAAGGCCTATTCTGATATAGAGAAGAAAGTCTAAAGATGAATGGTGCAAAAATGGCCCCAGGCTAGAGCCCGAAGTGGATTTAAATAATAATTTAATTTCGGTCATCGGTTCATCCGTATAGGAGCTACTATGATGCCACAGACTGAATTTACACGAAGACAGAGGACAAGATACACACGTGAAATTAATTTCCCCTCTCCTCATTTTCAGTTGGGGGTTAGAAACGAAACCCATAAAGGATAACTTCGTTGTTTGTCTGCCTGTCTGTCACAGCCGATTTGCTCCGAAACGTTGGTACACTGTAAGTCGGTGATCCAGACGGGCGTGTAACGTAAATAACTGAATTTTAAAAATGGGGCTAATTTGGGTAGAAAATATCAAATGTAAGGACTTGTGAGCATCTCAAATACATTTATTTTTATCCGACTGCAAAGTGAACACCATGCCAGGATGAAGAAAACCCTTCTTGACAAGATAAATAACTTCTTTTATTCTTCAAGTTTCTTACATGACGATTGATAACAGACTGTTTTTCGTATTTTTTTAACGGCGTCTCGCAATTCAAAAAGAGGGATTGGCTACTGCTTAATCGGGCTTTCCTTTGGAGACTAACTAGAGCCTTTAGCCAGGGTACTGTTTTTGATACAAAATGGCGCTCAATTTATAGTTAAATCGCTAAAAGAAGCCACGCCCACAAATTCGCATTGACCAATCACAGCGATATTGGTGCCGAAATTGTTCGTTAACTATCATATTATCGTACCGAGATCCTTCGCGTTTTTTTTAAATAATACAGCAATTTGAGATCAAATTATGGCCTCTTGCTAGAGTTCTGTTTACAAATCGCAGGATTTCTAGCCAGATTCTAATTGGAATATATAAACATTACATACTAAAATGACTACAGCTGTCTTGTTAGACTTATGGGATTCAAACAAAGTAGAGATATTATTTACAACTTACAAGTTACAACCTAATTTAAATTGCTAAACATGCCTAATTAGACTATAGGCCGATCGCTTAACTGAGACCGGTAGCATGACAGATGTTACACTCATCAGCGAACTATCGACCGATAGATAACTACACCCGCGGCGACGCTAAGACCGCCTTTATACTTTTATATTGCATGAAGTTTAAAAAAAAAATACATCGATTCTGTACCGCGCAGCTACTTCAAAATGGTCTCAGTTAAGCATTTGGTCTATATTTACATTCATACATAGCGACATAGCGAAGTTTGCTTACACAAAAAGTTTACCATTCTCTATCACACTTAATAACGTCACTAATAGTCTTTGTTTACACTACACTATGTTTTCGCGCCGACCTACACGGTTCCAAGTAAATAAATTATACATACTAACTATAGCGTAAATAAATTACATTATGTTAAAATTAAGTATATTGTGAAGGCCTATTTTATAATAAACACATATTTTATATTTTTACCAATAAAATTTACACCATTTTACCATTCTATGTTTTTGCAAAATTTCTTCAATACCGCCACTTTTCTCTGCTTAGAACCCTCAAGTTTTTGACAATTCTAGGCAATGATATGCATAAACCTTAGACCCTTAGGTTCTAAGCATCCCAGTGTGACTAAGAAAATGTCGTTTCAATTATGATTTTCGTACAAAACTTTTTTTTTTTATTTGCATTTTAAAGTATTTCAACAGTGTGCAAATACATATGTTTTTTTAAATCTCTCTTATCACTAAAACAGCGAGAACATATTTCACATTTAAAAGGTTTTTCCCTAGTATGTACACGAATATGCCTTGTCAAATGATACTTTTGAACAAAACTACGCTGACAAATTTCGCATTTGTAAGGTTTATCACCAGTGTGTATAAGAATGTGCTTCGTTAAAACACATTTAGTAGTAAAACTACGCTGACATATTTCACATTTGTAAGGTTTTTCCCCCGTGTGTACCCTAATATGTTTTGTTAAAGCACTCTTTACTGAAAAATTACGCTGACATATATCACATTTGTGAGGTTTTTCCCTCGTGTGTACACGAATATGCTTTGTTAACGAACTTTTATGAATAAAATTACGCACACATACTTTACATTTATAAAGTTTTACCCCAGTGTGTAAACGAATATGATTTGTTAAATGACACTTTACTGAAAAACTACGCTGACATATTTCACAATTGAAAGGTTTTTCGCCCGTGTGTACACGAATATGATCTGTTAAATGACTCTTTTCCGAAAAACTACGCTGACATATATCACATTCATAAGGCTTTTCCCCAGTGTGTACGCGCATATGCCTTGTTAAGGCAGTTTTTACTGAAAAACTACTTTGACATGTATCACATTTGTAAGGTTTTTCCCCCGTGTGTACACGAATATGACTTGTTAAAGAAGTTTTTACTGAAAACCTACTCTGACATATGTCACATTTATAAGGTTTTACCCCCGTGTGTAGACGAATATGATCTGTTAAATGACTCTTTTCCGAAAAACTACGATGACATATGTCACATTCGTAAGGTTTTTCCCCAGTGTGTATGCGAATATGCCTTGTTAAAGTAGATTTTACTGAAAAACTACTTTGACATATATCACATTTGTAAGGTTTTTCCCCCGTGTGTACACGAATATGTTTTGTTAAAGCAGTTTTTACTGAAAACCTACTCTGGCATATATCACAATTATAAGGTTTTTCTCCCGTGTGTAGACGAATATGATTTGTTAAAAGACTGTTTACTGGAAAACTACGCTGACATATTTCACATTTAAACGGTTTGTCTTTTATACATAATCTTGGATATCCATTTATTTCCACAGGAATATTAATAATACTGTTACTAATGCTGGGTGTAGTATTCTTCATGTGCGGTTGTTCAGTTTTCTTTTTCTGGGCTGTAATTGTATCTTCTAGTTTTGTTCTTCGAATAACTATTTTTGGTTTCATTGTATCGGTTGCCCCTGTGATTATAAATATTATGGTAAGTACTAAAGTCAAGGTTGTTGGTGGATGCAAAAAGAATAATAAAAAACAAAATAAATCTTCTTAATAATATTCTACTAATATTATAAACGCGACAGTTTGGGTGAATGGATGATTGTATGTTTGTTACCCAATCACGCCAGATTGGCTGAACGGACCTGGATGAAATTTGGCATAGATATAGATTGTAGTCTGCAATAGCACATAGGTTACTTTTTTACCCCAGTATACCTAATAATCCCTTCGGGATTATAAAACACTTTACGGCGGGCGAAGCCGCGGGCAGAAGCTAGTGTTTGATAATTTATATTCTTCTTTTAATATCACGTTAAATCGAACAGATTGTATACTGTGCTGATTGGTTGCCAGTCAGAAATGCTGATGTGGAAGGACGCTCAACCTAGCGTAAGTAAGAATAAATTAATGCGATTTGTCATGCGATCCGACTGAAGCTTGGCAACTAACAGAACCCGGGCTGGTAAGTGTGAAATAAGCTACTGATGATGTTGATGAAACCGATGCGAAGGATCGTACGACTGGAGAAACTTCCGACTAGCAACACACGAACCGCTAAGAACACTCAACATAGAGTGAGCACCTGAACGTGAGAAGGCTGCTTACGCATGGGAAACAGATAATCGTGGAGAGCGAAATGAAAGCACGTCAATTGACTCTCCTTGGTTACTGCGAGACTCACATGAGATGCCAAGAGCAATTCAAGACCAGCTCTGACAACACAATGTATTCCCCGTGATCTGGGAATGAAAGTCGAAATGGTGTCGCTTTTATTTTAACATCTAATGTCAACAAATCCGTCATCGCGTATCATCAATCAATCGCGACAGTAAAACATGTCATCAAAATACCAGACTTGCATATTCCTATACGGTTCGAGGGTGACACTTATATATTTCTCATTTTTATCTATTTATGTGAAAAGCCTGTATACAAAATTTCAGTCTCCTAAGACTTTAAGCACTACCAACCCCAAAAAAATTAACCTGTCGACAGACCTACACCTTATAGGGTTGGGGGGCAAAAGTTACAGATTTCTTAACTGTTTTTACATTCCTTAAATAAAATCAAAAATTATAATCGAACTGATTTACGTAATTTTTTTTGTTTCTTTGGTAATTTTTGATTAAATAAAAACGTGCTAATTTTCTCCTAGGATGGCTTCGTAAACCTACAATTCAAAAAAGCTCAATTCTGTACAGATTTTACTATTGAGCGGCAAGGTCACGAAAACTTTTGAGATTAAAAAATAAACAATTATTCAAAATTAACACTCGTGATTTCTACTCGTGCATTTGTAATGAACTATTGAGTATAAATAGTTAATAAAAACTGACCATGTGCGTGTTGGGCCACGCGCAGAAATAGGGTTCCTTAGTTGCCTAATAATGCGGACTATGAAGAGGGTTTTTTGTTATAATACATGAACATTAAAACGGTTTCAGCGGCTCACAACGTCTAAAAACGGGCACATAGGACGATGGTAACTGAAGGAGTTATAAGATCACCGCGGGTAAAGGCAAGCGTTTACAATAAAGATTTATAACCAGCGTCACTTAATAATTTGAATACTGCAGTATTGCCGTTACGGAGATAGTCTTCGTTAAAATCTCCAAATATTTACAAACCGAAAACCTATTTTTTTGTATGAATATTTTCAGACAACCTACTCAATTACCAAAAAGTAAAATCAAGTTATTTAATGATAGGAACAAACAACCAACATAACTAAGCTGCAATATATAATCTATATGCAGGACGTCAATTGCGAAAGGAGCCGGTAAGAGCGCGCGTTAGAGCCACGGGGAATGGTATGGTTCATTCTTGGATCCTCACAAGCACGCTCCTTGTTTCTTTCTCTTTTGAAATTGAAAAAAACCGACAAACGCAATTAAATTTATAATTGCGACCACTGAGAATACCGCTATCTATGGTCAGGTAGCGGAATTTTTGACTTTAGATTACAAAACGTGGAAATACTTAACACGTTTTGTACAACTACAAGCTCGCATGCGCCGTACGGACCGGTACTGCCAACGAGTCCGCCCACTCCAAGGCGTTATTCGAGCTTAAACATTATTAATTAAGAAATCATTATTATTAAGGATGATATGATTTTACTTTTGTATGTTTTTACATGTTTCATAAGCATATTTTTGCTATCTGTTTTACACAACGACAACGTTATTTAAGAATTTTTCAATGGCATTCGTACAAAATTTTTACTGTTCCATTTACATTTTATAAGTTGGTCGACTATTACTCGTAAACTTGTTGCCTACTTAGTTGTGATAGTTTTCCTTTTAATATCGTTATATATACACTGCCGTGATTTTTTTTGTATCCAAAAGCAACCATTTCGTTGGCAGGGGGGAGAGACACTTGAGTCTAACAAAATTTTGCAATTTATAACTTAATTTTACGCAAACGGAACGATACCCCACACCATAGGAGAGATTTTTTTTCATGGTTTTATTTTACCACTTTTTTGGAATTACTAATATGTATATCCATGCCAAATTACAGCTTTCTAGTACTAAGAGTCACTGAGTTAAGTTGCGGACGGACAGACGGACATAGCGAAACTATAAGTGCCGTGTAGCCGCTACCGGGTAACCGGCGGTAAAGTTTATAGCCATGTACTTTAGCTTTCACCTCGCCAAACTTCTGGGCCGCCCTGAATTTGGCTTTCCGCATGCGCGAGGCACTATACGGTGCTGCTTTTGTTTGAGATTTTCTACAGTGCAGCCATTGTAGCCAACTTCACGGCGGCCAAGACGTTTGGCGAGAACTATACCGGCGTACACGGCTATACATTCGCCGCTGGGTACCCGGCACCGGCTACCCGGCAACTGGGGCGGGTGAAAAGGCAATCTGGGTTCCTTGTTGACTTCGGAACCCTAAAAAGCAGATTTCCCTTTTTTGTGGTCTATAAAACACTGTGCAGCTGTATAATTGCGTCGATTCAGAAGTTTGATTTTTGACAGCTCCAAGAGATAGACTTTCGGTACCTAGGTTCGCTTGTTCAAGGGGATGTTGAGGTAGACCGAGACTTGCCTCACCAGATTAAATCAGGATGGATGAAATGGCGACAGGTAAATGGAACAACCTGCGACCCTCGTATGCCGATGAAGGTTATAGGGGAAAATTTAAAAGTCCGTCATTAGACCTGTCGTTTTGTATGAATCAGAATATTGGGCTGTGAAAAAATGGATGAAAAGAAATTGCACGTAGTAGAGATGAGAATTTTGAGATGGATGTTTGGGGTTACGAGAATGGATAAAGTGAGAAATGAGTATACATAAAAGAGGAAGTTTGAAAATGGCATCAGTGAGAAGAAAACCGTTTGTCTGGTATGGTTTGTTTGTCATGTGATGAGAAGGAATGAAACGCATATTACTAAGAGTTATGAATATAAATGTGGATGAATGGCGGGGCAGGGGACGTCCACAGAAAAGATGGATGGGATGTTTCAGGAGTTATATGAAAGAAAAGGGAGTCAGTGATAGTGTGACGGGGGACGGATCACTAGCATGTCGTCAGAAATGCAAGTGGTCAAATACGCATTTCGTCATATATCTCAGAATAGACTCGCAACACAACAGATAAGCATTTTGTCAGACACGCAATACGACAGATACGCATTCCGTCAGATATTTGAAACCGAGATTAATATAAACAAAAAAAAAAATTCAACTAGAACACTACCAACTTTCTAATAAAAACACTAATAAGTGAGAAATAATTTTATTTTTGGAAATTGGTATTTGGTTGTTAATTATAATATTTCGATTTGCATTTTTTTTTTATTTATCTATGTAACATGGAATCTTACGTATTTCAAGTAATAAAAGTGTAAACTTTAATAAATAGCTCAAAATTGTAAACAACGCCAAAAAAATATCAGATTTCTAGTTTAATTTTATTTGTATTTTCTGAGAAGGTTTCATCCTACTGTAATTCTATTCCTTTTCAAAAATGATCGACCCTGGTCTAATAACTACACCTTATCCTGCAAATTAGGTATGTATACTATTACTTACTTATTACTATTACTAGACCAGACCGAAAAAATGTGGGTTTGAAAATACGACCAAACGCTTCGAGCAAAAGTTAGTAGTGCCCCGCTTCTTTCGCTTGTATTGGCAGAGATACTTACTTATCGTATTGTTAGCTTTTCGTTTCTCCTGGGACACTTCTTGTTCTTCTTCCATCTCAGTTTTAATTTCCATCAAAGGTACGTCATCTTCTGATTTAGAAAGGTAGGGTTGTATATTTACATTTACTATGTCTTTAAATTCATGTTTAAATTCTGAGAAGAAACAAAAACAGTCAAGTCAAGAGCACCATTTTCAGCCTCAGCGGTGTTTAATTTACAAGCTTTTATTTAACTTGCAATGTTTGCTGAGAAGAATACGAAAAAAGCTTGTTTTAAAAAAGATTTTATAATGAATAATTTATTTATTTAACTACATACATAATTTAGAATCATTTACTGAATCCATGGTGCTTCTTTCGCGTCACTGTCGGAGACACGCTGTATAGCTATTCTTTTTCTTGTTGACCATATTCAAAATAATTAATAATTCAAATTCATTTATTGCTCAACACAACACATAATAATACACTTCCAGATGTCAGATGAATGCGCAGTCAACCGTGTTCCACCATTTAGGCATGCAAAATTAAAATAACAAAAATAATTAAAATAATACAATGTTATAAATTACAATTTGAACATATGTCATAAATAAAAAAATATAATGTATGTCATGTCATAAATTAAAATGTTTACAATGTCATAAATTGAAAAAAACTTAAACATATCCAATGTCATGAATTAAAATAAAAAAACGGTATTAAATATTGCAAATTAAAAAAAAATATATAAAATGACATAAATTAAAACACATCTCATGTCACTAAATACGCAATCGCACAATATGAAGATCGCTCAGTTGCTGCCCTACATTTTGTTCAATAGGTCGAAATACAAATGCAAGTGCAGTGAAAGTGACGTCAATGAACATTTTCTTGTAAACTATAATTTAAATAATTTGGCTTTCCATAATCATACTTCGATTAGGTCTCATCTCTTTTGTTTTAGAAGTAATTAATGTAATTTTTCTAATAAAATATTTTCCTAAGTCAATTTGGTTTTTTTTCGATCCTCTGACTGCAGCTAACGTAATTCACTAATCTCATCATAATATCAATAAAATTTAGAACGTACCGGCTGGATTTTCATCATATTGGCCCTCACAAACATCTGGTAATTCTTCTTTGATAATTTTTATTTCTGTTCGATATTCATCAGGAAAGCTGAAGTATTCTGTTGGACTTATAATGTACCCACTAAACTCTATTTGGTTACGGTTTAGTAGAGGTTTTGTCTGTAAAAGATTTTTAACAATTTAGCTAAACAAATATGCAGAATAAACACAAAATACCTGCCCACCATGTTCATAAATTCCATGTCTCATTTTGCTCAATATCCACTTATACAATAAACTGCCCTTCTCTTTTCTTGACCTGTCTTTGAAAGCATGATGCATATAAAGCTAAAGTTAAAACTTTTCATCAGTTTTCAATACACTCTTTCACTCCCTAATGATCGTCAAAACCTCTAGGGAACGTCCTGAAGTACTAGAATGCTGAAATCTAACTTTGTTTGATGGCATACTATTTTATCAATAAGTAATTAGACAATTTTTGATGGTTCATAGTGTGCCGCTACTTTCATAACAATTAGGTCTTCATAGTATTAGTTAAAACGGCGGAAATTTTTATTTTCTAAAAGACAAAAAATCATGCCCTGTCGGTAATCAAGTGACCAGTAACCCTGTATATGGGTTAGTGGTTCCTTAATGTTAGTCCAGTCAGTTAAGAGTGTATCTTGGACTGAGTTCCTTCGGGTCAATTAGGCCTTTGGCTTCATTATCAGCCAAAGTTTGAATCAGTGTCCCGAAAGAAACTCTTTCTAGGTATAATATGTATACAGTTGTATGTTTGACTACTCCTTCGACTAGTCAATCCTCACCTCATAGTCCTCATTTAACATCTGAGCAAAAAGCTTCTCAGCTTCCAGCCATTTTCTCTGCAGTCGACAGCATTGCTGCAGCTTAGTGCAGCAGAAGAAACAAGCAAGCATTGGTCGTCTGTCTTCAGTACAAAACTGCAATAAAACCATAAATATATTGATATATTGTCCACATAAAGTCAAAAGGTTCTGGAGTGCTGGCATTGCAGCATGCGTAAGGCCCTCAAGGTGGTCAGATAACTTGGTGACAGTCACACTGGATGTGACTAGCTAATTATTAGATGGGCAGAATCCAAACGTCATTTTAGGCATTTGTTTCATCTTCTTATTTGATTGTGGTCTTCAAATAATTATGTAACTAGCAGCAGCCCATGTGGAATTTGAACTAAATATAAATTTAGATCTTAAAGCCTGTTTTATTTGTGTATATAAGGTTTGTTTTAAGGTTTCCATACCCAAAGGGTAAAAATGGAACCCTATTACTAAGACTCCCCGGTCAGTCTGTCACCAGGCTGTAATTCATGAACCGTGACAGCTAGACAATTGAAATTTTCACAGATTATATACTTCTGTTGCCGTTTTAACAACAAATACTAAAAACAGAATAAAATAAATATTTAAGTGGGTCTCCCACACAACAAACATGATTTTTTTGCCATTTATAGCGATAATGGTACAGAACCCTTCGTGCGCGAGTCCGACTCGCACTTGGCCGCTTTTTTTAAAGGTAAGTAAATCAAAATCTGTCTAGTAGATTTATTGATTAGTAAGAAACATCGATGCTCACAAACATTCACATTTATTATGTTAATACGACATGATACACTTACCCGAATATCCGTCAGCTTCTCATATATTTCCTGCAGGTACTTGTTCGCAACCACATACATGTTAACATTCTCCACTAGGCACATCCTACACATTGTCAGTTTTTCCATCTTCATAAAAAATACTTCTGTCTTTTAGAACAACTTATTCTTGTAGACAAAATAGGTACAAAGATATTCTAATAAAAGCTTGGTAATTATTGTTTGCTTCCTTAGTGGATAAGTGATGGCTTCCTTCCTTCGTGGTGGTAAGTCAAGTCTGGCTATCTATCTGCCGGGGCAGGCCTAGATAGCTATGATTATACACTACATTATAAACTATATAAACTTATTATTTATCTGCCACTCTGCAGGTTAATGATTATCTTTATGTTTTTATTACTTGAAGGAGAGCATCCACCTAGTATTTAACCATCAAAAATCAGTAAACAATTCCACTAAACGTAGTGTTACATACTTTTGAATTCAACGATCAATCAATCACAGGTAAACAGTATATAATAATAATCTTTGCAGATAACTATACAATACACCAGTCAGTACTCAGTAGTCGAGAGACCAGAGACGATCAATAGGTAGGTATTCAAAGTGCAAATCGTAGACAAAGGTACAAATACAAGTGAAAGTGACAAGCTGTGACATGTCAAGCCATGTAATTTTTTTTGGGAGATGACTAACCTGGCTACTAGGGTTTTACACTTTTGAACGCCAGAGTATTATATTATCTGTGGCAAAGATAAAGAGAACGATCCAAAGAGTAAAATAATGAACGATCTCACAGGGGGCGAAAGTTGAAAGTGTCCAGCTTTATACAATAAATAATAATTCAAAAACCCTCAAAAATAGCGCTAGCGTAGGCAAATGGTGTGGTATGATTATGAATTTAGCAGTTGTTAATGGATTGAAGTATGCCGAGTTAGAAAATGTTATATGTTTAGTGAGTAGTATGTAAACATAACATAAAATTATTTTTGTGAGAAAATGTGGAAAGCACAGACGTAAATTTTAATAGTTAACGCAAGTCCCTCCATCTGTATGAAAATCAAGCGTGCCACTTTTTCACAAACAATTAAAGGTTATCGAAAAACCAAACCAATTGAAAAACCCTTTATAACTAAAGGCGGAACCACGCTTACGCTTACGTGTCGTGGCGTGGGATCCACCAATCAAACTACTCTGTTTTAGCCTACGTCATAACACAACGAGTTTTGTAGCCAATCAACTGCGTCAGAAGGCGCCACGGCAGGCCATGAGACGTAAGTGTGGTTCCATCTTAAGTAAAGGGTTTTTCAAATGGCGCGGGTAGATTTTGGGGGGCGGGGGCGAATTAAAAACCTTCAAATTACGTTTTAAACGCAATGTTTCAAGAAAATGGCCGACCCTTCTTTTTTTTTTCGATATCAATTTCCTTTTGATTGAACAATACTCTTAATAATTTATTATTCAGTTACATATACCAAATCACCATGGCAAGTTACACGCTTGAACAGCACGTTCAAATGATAAAAAAACTGCATGAGCGATTTGAGCGTTTGGTTATCCCTCGCAGGGGTGATGTGAATTGGCCATCAAGGTCATGCAATTTGACGCCGCTAGACTTTTTCTTGTAGGGTATTTAGAAGTCGTAGGTCTATGCAAACAAATCACAATCGACCGACGCCCTAAAGGTGAACACACAAAGGCTATTGCTCAAATTCAGCCGGATCTATGCAGAAGAGTCATTGAAAATTGGACCACTCGGATCCGTGCCACTGTAAATAGCCGAGGCGGACATTTGAACGAAATAATGGCACAAGCGGGCCTTTCAAATAAAAAAGAATTTTGTTAATACCTTACACACAGCGTCTTTTATTTCATCTCAACATCTACCCGCCCTTATTAAAAAAAATGATACGAGAAAAAAAACCCTGTTTGTCATACTGGTGTTATCTGGTGTGACTACGAGCAACAAAATTATTGTTAAAATTTCCACAATGGGCCGTTGAACCTTTTTTTTTTCTTTTTTTTTTTTTTAGCGTGGAGAAATGCTCATGCATACTGCGCTACCACGGGGAGATAGCGCAGTTATGTGGGAGTCTAACCCACTAAAACTCCACGGTGTCCTCCTGTGCCGCTTATGGCGGGAACAAGGGAACGCGTTAGCATACAACCGCGGACCCGCCGCGGCTGTCCGTCTCCGGACCCTCCTCTGGGGTTTACCCCCCATCACCGGCGCACCAGAACACACTGTACGCCGTGACCACCTCAGGGACCAAACCAGCACATGGGCGCCAGACGACCCCGTGTATGGCACCCTTGGTCCCCCTGTGACGGGTCAGGACAGTGGCCCCGCCACCTACCACTTTTCGGCCGCAGGAGATAGGGAGAGCGGCCAACGCTATACCGACACTCCTCCTCCCCTGCGGCCCCACCGCATCCGCCATCAGACGGTGGCGACCCGGCACAGGCCGCGGTGGGTAGGGCGAGCGGCGCTCCGTAATACCGGCACTCCTCTCCCGCCGCGGCCTCCAACCCTCAGCCACGATGCCTACGTACCACATCGCGGCCCGCCTCAGTTGCGATGGCGCCCATACGCCACCGCAACCTACTTATTGGCCGCTACGTCGTCGGCTTGTCGGCAAAAGCCCTGACGAGCGGCCCCTCCTCGGGTTCCTCTTCGCTTCACCGTGGTTGTCCAAGCCACGGTTACTGAGCCCCTCGCCTCGACAATGCGGGAACCCACCGGGGGGGGGGGGGGGGGGCCTTGAACCTAACCTATCCGTGTCGGAGTGCCCTAAGATTGGACTAATTCACATTTTTTAAACTCATTAATTACATTTAAGTAAAAAATATATTCAATATCTCCATAACCATGGGGTTCTGTTGGGAGGGGATGGTACAGTGGTGTACACCCAAAGGGGGTGTACACCACCTTCTCTCCCTACCCGCCGCTTAAAACGATAGTTTTACGGAATTTTTTATTCTAACCTGAAAACTTTAACCATGGATATCTCCATAACTATGGGGCTCCGATGATGGTGGGATGGTACAGGGGGTAGCCAAACCAAGCCAAATTTTTTCTTCACATTATTTACAGCTCAATATGGCATAAAAGGGCATTTTTCTAGATTTCGGTGGATATCCGGTGCAGATAATGCTAAATGAAAAATTCAGATTACGATCATTGATCAAAGTCAAAGTCAAATATATTTATTCAACTGGGCCAAAAAGCGGCACTTTTGAACGTCAGAATTAATCATAAAATAAAAATTGATTCTACCGTGCATTCGGAAAAGTAGCTTGTTATGGAGAAGAATGCACAAGAAACTCCATACTAACTCTTTTAAAAAAAAAGTGTTTTACAATATTTACATAAGTACATACATTAATAAATTCATATATGTGAGTACGATGCACCCAGAATAGCACTATACACTATACTACGTACAGGTATAAAGTATTAAAAGCATTAACAGGTAAATTTATGAATGTGATAAATAGGAACATGGTTCTCACATACTTACAAATATTGCAAACATAGGTAAAATACCTAATTCAACACCAACGGAACAGTGTGTGAGTCAAATTCTAAAAAAAAAAAAAAAAGCAATAACTATGAATAGGAATATAAATTAACAAATTTGATTTTGTCCACCCTAAAGATTGCCCTATGGAGCAGGACCAGCATGTTTCCAAGCATTCTTATCTTGAATATAATCATCTAATTTGTAATATGCTTGTTTACAAAGTGTGCTTTTAACTAAAGTTTTAAATTTACCTTCATTTAGTTTTAATATATCACAAGGTATTTTGTTATAGAATTTAACACAGTACCCCATGAAAGATGAGTTTACTTTAGCTAGTCTATAAGATGGTTGATCTAACTTATCTTTATTTCTCGTATTACATTTGTGTCTATCACTGACTTTACTAAAGAGATGTATATTTTTCCTTACATACATAATATTTTTATAAATGAATTGGCAAGAAACTGTCATAATATTAATATTTTTAAATAGTTCCCTAAGAGATTCACGATGACTTAACTTATATATCGCTCTGACAGCTCTCTTTTGCAATATAAATATGGATTCAATGTCAGCCGCTCGACCCCACAGTAAAATACCGTATGACATAATGCTGTGAAAGTAACTAAAATAGACCAAACGCGCGGTTTCTACATCCGTTAACTGTCTTATCTTTCTAACAGCATAAGCGGCTGAGCTTAGCCGACCCGCAAGAGATGTTATGTGAGGACCCCATTGCAGTTTGTCGTCTAGAGTGATTCCCAGGAAAACTGTTTGATTTACAAAGTCCAGCTTCTCGCCATTCAATATGATGTCGCATTCGGTACTTCTAACATTCGGTAATGTGAATCTAATACATTTGGTTTTTTTTTCATTTAGTACCAAATTGTTTGCTGTGAACCAATTTTGGACCTGAAGAATAGAGTTATTCACATCAAAAAGATTTTGTGACCGCCGATCTATTTTAAATATCAAAGATGTGTCATCAGCAAACAACACCATCTTCGGTTGATATTGTAGTAATTGGGGTAAATCGTTAATATAAACTAAAAAGAGGAATGGACCCAATATCGAGCCTTGAGGAACACCCATTGTCATTTCAGACCCTAGTGAGTTAACGCCATTTACCTGAACTTTAACTTGTCTGCCTTTTAAATATGATCTAAGTAACTCAAGGGCTGTATGTCTAATGCTCGAGCTTCAACAATAGTGTTTCATGGTTAACGCAATCGAACGCCTTCGAGAGGTCGCAAAAGATTCCAATGGCGTCCTGTGCTTCCTCCCAGGCGTTAAAGATGTTCTTTATTAGGGTGACACCGGCGTCAGTTGTGCAACGCCCTTTGGTAAAACCGTATTGTTGATCATAAAAGATGGAATGTTTGTTAAAATGACGCAGCAATTGGTTGAGCATTAACTTTTCGAAGACCTTACTGAGAACCGGCAAAATTGACACTGGCCTATAATTGTTGGCTTCTTTGCTATCCCCGGATTTAAACAATGGAACCACTTTACTGTGTTTCATGAGGTCCGGAAAAATTCCTTGATCGATACTGGTGTTAAATATGAAAGCTAAATAGGGTGCAATAGTTTCAATGATTGGTTTACACACTTTTACAGATAGTCCCCAAAGATCTTCTGTTGATTTAATTTTTAGATCTTTAAAAGCTTTTAAAATAGCCTGGGGGTTTGTATGTTGAAACTTGAACTCCGAAGGGCACGCATTTACGTTATTTCTAAGTAAGGCAGCAGAGAGTGCGGGTGAGGAGTTTAAGGCCGCTGTAGTTTTAAGAGGAATATTAACAAAAAAGTTTTCAAATTCCTGAGCTACCTCTATATCTGAGTATATGGGGCCATGTGCAGTCGCTAAATTAAATTCAGTATTACGCAGTTTTTTCCTACCTGTTTCATTATTTATTATTTTCCAGGTAGTTTTTATTTTATCGTCTGCTGATTTTATTTTATTGCTAATATACAGCGCTTTAGCTATTTTGCATGTAATCTTAAAGGTTTTTGAATATTTCGCAACATATTTATCAAAACTAGTATTATTCATATGTTGCTTTAGGCCATAAAGTTCATATAGCTTTTCCCTGCTTTTACGAATGCCTGGAGTCGCCCAATCGCTAAATAGGAACTTGGTGTAAATACTCTTCGCTTTCAGTGGAAAAGTGTCATTAAATTGCGTGTTGAGTACTTTAAAAAACTCGGCATAGAAATCATTTGGGTCATCTATATTTATAAAGTTTTGAACACATAATTTACTAGTCAAGGTTTTATAAAATTTTCTAAATTTTTACATGTAATTGGTCTAAATTTTATTTGAATCTTTTGCAAAGGTATGTAGGTGCTAAACGTTATTGTTTGTCCACTGTGATCAGATGTTAATTTATTTACAATTTCTTTATTTAGGAAATCACAATTACAAAAAATGTTATCTATGCAAGTCGCAGAAGAAGCTGTCACTCTAGTAGGCTCCATAAAAACATTTGCTAGATTAAACGATTTAAAAAGACCCAATAACCTGATACTGTTAGAGTTGTTTTCTAATAGGTTAATATTAAAATCGCCACAATATGATAATTGATTTACTACTAGTACTAACTTTTTTCAACACATCTTCCATTATAGAGTCAAACACAGATAGATTCTGGTAACTTGGAGGTCTGTAGACACATACTACAACATGCTTATCAAGCTCAATACAGGACAATTCAATGGTGTGTTCAACAGACAGTCTAACAATGTCTTTTCTTTCTTTGGATTTAATAGAATTTTTTATAAGTATCAATGATCCGCCATGTATCATACGTTTCCTGCTGTAATGGCTAACTACACAATAATTTTCATAATTAATGGACCTTACTTGGTGATCTTTTAACCAATGTTCTGTTAGACAAATAATATCAAATTTGGTTTTTTCTAGAAACAGTTCAATTTCTAATAATTTGGAAGAGCAACCTTGAATGTTCTGATTAAATAATTTTAAAGAGTATTGCTCTCCCCTCAGCTTAGTACCAATAAATGGATTGCCAGAAGATACCTTTATACTATTTACTGATAATAACTGATTATTTGCAGTGGTAACTACTATTGTCTTATGGACTAGTTTAAACTTATGTTGCTAGTTGAACTAGGCAACACAGGGTCGTCAATCAATATAAAATTTGATAGATTTACTATCACTTCATTAATAGAATATGCTATCAACATAGCAATCTTATGTCTACATCTACGCGACAGAGAGAAAGCTCTCTGCGTTACTTGTAGTCCACTAATAAATCTATTAGTGTCAAAAAACAATAATTTGTCACTATGACTATGATCGTAACTTTAGTCCGTTTTTTGGCACGCGAAGTACATACAATCGCGTCATCTAGTTAAATTTATGTCTGTGGTGGAGAATTATGAATTTTAGTGAACATCAATCATACATTCATAGATTTTTAAACCCCGACGGAAAAAAGAAGAGTGTTAAGACGGAACCACACTTACGTGGCGTGGCGTGTCGTGGCGCCTTCCGACGCAGTTGATTGGCTACAAAACTCGTTGCGTTATGACATAGGCTGGAACAGGGTCGTTTGATTGATAGATCCGCGCCACGCCACCGCACGACACGTAAGTGTGGTTCCGAATTTCATAACTTTGAAGTGTGTACCTGTGCGTTTGTGTATCTGTCTGTGGCATCGAAGGTCCATAACCTCGCTAGAGTAAATTTTTTTCTATGTCCATAACTACTACGCGTGTTAAATGTTGCCAGGGCCAGTCGTCGGTTTGTATTATAGTATATTTATCGGGGGATTTGCCATAATCGCCATGCTTGGCAGGCGAGTTGGCGATCGCAGTTTTTTATGAAATGCACAGGGAACGCTGCTGCCCATTCCCTGGCATGTCCCTTAGTCGCCTCTTACGACACCTACGTTCAGATATGGGATGGTGAAATTCTTAATGTCCGACACCGAACCGGAACAGCATAGAAATAAGTGCATTTGACAAACAGCGAGCGATCAGCAAAACATTGTGTAGGACAATACTGTAAAGTAGCATACGACCTCGGTTACGCTCTGAACACAACTATGAATGGGTATGTATGAAATAAATGTAAGTAATCAGTATGTAGGTATCAGGTATTAAATAAAAATATTTTCTTGTTTCATACTTTTTAGAGGGTGTCGGGTTTTAGTTTTTAAACTAAACTTATTTAAAGTTTTGGGGTTTTTGCAGAGCCACATCACATTTTTCTGTTTAGGCATTGTTGTTTTACATGCAGGTACCTAGTTAATGTATAAGTTACATGATTGCACTCTAGATAACGTATAGTTCTCGCCAAACTTCTTGGCCGCCCTAAAGTAGGCTAAAAAAAAATTACTTAAACACCGCTAATAAGTAAGTAATATATACTGCTGTAAACGTTGGCGGTTTCCCGATGCGAGTACGAGGCTTATTTTTTTCTTTTTAGAGGATTTGTGTCGGGTGTTTCTAAATAATAAATAAATTAGTTTTTTGATTGAACAACACAACCGGCTGCCTGTTGTAGTTTTTTTTATTTATATTAGGCTTGCGCTTGACCAGTTGTTGTTTGTTTTTTGCTTCTTTCTAGTGACGAAAAAAACTAATGCTGGATTAGAAATAAAAAACATGTACCTAAATACAAAATTGTATCTTTTTATTTATTAAATTATTAACAAAATCTTATTTCGCCATCCTTATGTTGGACAACAATAGTTACTTTTCCTTTCATTCCTTCTGAATTAAAAATTTTGCAAAATTAGTTTTTTTTTGTCGCTATGGATTGGTGATAGAAATAAAGTTGACTCATGTAATGAAAATCCTTAATGTATCGATGTGTATTCACTTTTTTTAATGGAGTGGCAATGAGCCGGGCACAAGACAGTAGGTGGACACTTTATCAACACAATGGAAGGGCCCAACAGGGAAAAGGAAGATATGCAGGCCAAAAAGTTTTGAAAATTTGAAAAAGATGGTGGGGATGATGTAGAGGAAATAGCAGGTAAGGACTGGCAGACAGTTGGCAAAGACAGAGACGCATGGAAGAAGTTAGAGGCCTTCACCCGAATAGGGCTCCATACCCAAAAAAAGTAAGTTCAAAAACTAAAACCGAACTACCGAAAAACCACTCTCTAAAAATATGAAACAAGAATAACAATTCTTCCATGCGTCTATTTCCAAAAGACTATTTGATAAGTGTCGGATATTAATAAACAACTTACGTATACGTCGTATGCTACTTTGCAAAATATATTGTAGGTGGCATACGACCACGGTTATCCTCTGAAAATCAATATGAATATGTATGAAATAAAACAAATTATTTATTACATGTAAATTGTTTATTTAATACCCGATACATATCGAATAATCTGTACCAGGGATGTTGCGGATGCCGATTTTTTCACATCCGCGGATGTGAATGCGGATGCGGATTTTTGGAGTCTCACTATCCGCGGACGCGGATGCGGATGTTTAAGATCTTATTTATATATAGTACCTATATTAATGAAGAATGTAAACAATGTTAAAGTAATTATTAACATTTTTATTAATAAAATTAGTATTAAATATAATGCTCCTATTTTTATATAATTACTAAACTTACTAACTTTTATATTAGTAAGTGAAGTTAAAACTAGGAGCATTATACTTAATAAAGAGTAATATTGCCGCCTTTTCTGATTCAAGGCGGTTACGCAGAGGTGCGTAAATTAAACCCGCGCTACTAATTAATTGTTCGCTAGGAACACTGCCTGGTGGAGTGGATAAAAATCATTTAGATTCCATTAGTCATTGTCACGTGCGAACAGCACGCGCCACTCGTCGGCCCCGCCCATTTCTTTCTTACCGCATCTTGTATTACATTCGCATCTGCATGAAAATCCGTATTGATTATTGCGGATGCGGATGCAGAAGTCCAAATCTATGCGGAAGCTCCGCATTTGCGGATGCAGATGCGAATATTCGCAACATCCCTGGTCTGTACATAACAATTTCAGTTGAGAATATTCTCTTGTTTCATACTTTTTAGAGCGTGATTTTTCAGTAACTGGTCGGGTTTTAGTTATTGAACTTATTTTTTATTTAAGGTATTTTGGGGTTTTTGCAGATCCACATCACATTTTTTTTTCTTTTTAATGTTTGTTGTTCTACATGTATCTAGTTCCAGATAATGCATAAGTTACAAGGGGTCTAAAGTAACCTAAAATCGAACCTAACCTATTCGGGTCGGGGTGCCCTAAGCTGCTGCCCAGCTCGCTTCGCTCGCTCTTGGACTAATTAACTGACCATAATTATCGAATTGCCCAACCTTTACGTAGCAATATTCATAATGACTAGACAATGCGTTAATTAAAGAAGTTAAAATCATTACCTTGCCCGATTTGACTTGACTAGATTCATAATGTCCTGGCATTTTACATAGTGCCCTGATTAATCACTTGGCATATTAATTTATAACAAAATTAAAAGGAAAAATATTACAGCTAAGTAAGCTTAACAAGTTTCCGAGTAATAGCAATAAAAGACCCTCTTCTTAGTCCGCACTATTGTGCAACTACGGAACCCTATTACTACACATAGCTTGACACGCACTTGTTTTATTTATAACTTTATAAGGCATACACAAGGCTTCCAAAATTCATAATTCAAAAGTAATGGAATCCAAACGAGCAAAAACGTAAAAAGGCAATAAAAAATGAATTTAACGACTTTTTTTTTTGAAATATTTAATCATTATAAATTTTCGACAGTATGATAGTCAATCCAACATTGACCGAGACAAAGGAACAGCTGACATTTCTGGCACATGGTGTTTACTTCTTTCCGTATTTTTTTCACAGAGCAACGAACGCAGCGTTTTCTTAGAATTTTATTTCTATTGCTCCCTGCTCTATTCTCTAAGGAATTTGCATACGAAGGGAAGTGATTATTACCATCTAAGCGGAGAATAGAAGTAGGATTTATTACTCGGGGTATGATACATTTTGGGTATCTTTGAACGAGTTGCTCCGCCAATTTGTATCTGAATTGCCTATGGCTGAGAGGATTTCTGCTGTTTTGACAGTGTATGATGTAAGTGTTAAAAATGCTAATATTTAATAGCCGTTCGAAAACTTTCAAGTACCATTTTATCCCTCTATCGCGTTCCATTAAGTACATCGATAGCTTTTGTTCTTTGATATCTACACCGCCCATGTACTTATTGTAATCGTGCACAACCACGGGCTTCAATATTTGTTGTCCTGCTCTTTTTCCATTGATCATATCCGCATTGTGGTAAGTAGAAACTGTGGTTACTAAATTAACATCTTTCCACGATAAGACAGATACGTCACCACAGTGTCTAGCTACCACTGCTCCCTTTTGAAGACTCTTTTCGTCTATGGTCTGTATGTCCCTCGGTGTCCCTATTCTCCGCCTGTTCAGAGTTCCAATGACATCGGTCTTATTCGACTTTAAAAATCGCGTCAAAGTGATTGAATTATAATAGTTCTCCATAACAAGACAGTGACCCTTGTGAAGAAATCCTTGCATGAGCCTTAACACCACTTTCGCATTTGCGCCCGTAAAGCCATACAAGGAGTTATCTGCAGAGTCTCCCGTATTCGGAGATTTTTTGTCCGTGTTAACCTCAAATTTGAGAAGATATCCTGTAATCGCCTCGCAAAGTTCATAAAACTTGATACCGAATCCTGCTGCTTTTGATCGGATGCTCTGGACCCAGCTCGAGCGTCCTTGCAATGATTCGTCAATGCTTATTTCTCTGCGAGGCGTGTACATGCCACTGAACTTTCTGTTGCAATGATCAATAATGGGCTGTATCTCAGAAACTTCGTCGTAAGAATCACGAATACTGATGGTATTATTATCGATAAAGTGTAGGAAACGCATGAGGAGCCAGTACCGTTTTTGACTCATAAGACTACGAAAATCGGGCATGCCCAGTATACCGGTACTCCAGTATTCAGTCACACGTGATCTGACAGTCAATGACATAAAAATCATTATCCCAAAGAGCATGTAAAGTTCATCAATTGAAGTTGCTACCCACCCGTTCAATCGGGAATGGTACGCGATACCATCTGACGACCCGGATGCTCGCAGAAGTGTTTGCCAGGCATACTGGTTGGTCTCTGCCACAATACTGTTCATTATATCGTGATCCCAAACATTAGTGAACAGCTCTAAAGGATCGGTTCCCTCAATATTAGAACCTGTCCTGTCTGGCTGGGAATAATCTTCCGGCTGACCTTTAAATGTCGTGTAGTCACTTGACCAATTGAAAGATTCAGAGAGCCTCTCGTATTCTTTGGGATCGTCTTCCACAGATTCTGCCGCTGTCTCAGTCAGGATACCTCGACGCTCCTCCAGCAACATGGGATCCTCCTCTCCCTCACTGTCCGCGTCCAATCTTAACTCCTTACCTAATGACCCAGCGAATATCTACAAAAACAAATACCCATCTATGATTCTGCCTTTTGATAATGTGATATACTATACATATTAATTTATGATTAATCAGAGGGAGATATGGATATAAATCTGGATAGATGGAGAGGGAGGGGACGGTCAAAGAAAAGATGGATGAACTGGGTGAGGAGTGATATGAAAGAATAGGGAATCAGTGATATCATGACGGGGGACAGGACGGTATGGAAGAGAAAAACTACCTCCTTTTTTTGAATTTGGTAAATATGTAGTTTATATCTACCTCGGACACAGACATATCAAGGTCACGAGAACTTTGACTAGGCTGCCAATCGTAATTGTCATCATTGGGATGCGTTCCTTGATCCTACAAAAAGATAATAAAAAAAGTACATGTTAGAATTCTCAAATTAACAAAAAAAATTGAAACAAATACAAATTAACAACATACCACACGTTGGGAAGTGCTGGCTTCGGGAAGGTCGACGTCCTTACTAACTCTGTCTGACTGCATAACCTATTGTTATTTGGATTGAAGAAATTATTTTACATTTTGAAAGTCTTCTATTAGAATTTATTTGTACAGTGAAACCTGGATAACTAGGCCGTTGTGGGACCTGCAAATTTGTCTCACTTGAAGAGATATTCCACTTACCCAGTGTCTTAGATATCCAGTTATAAATAAATATCGCTCTCATTTACACAGGGTTCCATAAATAGAGGTGCGAATAGAGATTATTTCAGTTACAGGGGCGCAATTATAAAAAAAGTGATTAACAAAAATTCAGGATATTCTGATAAACGTATCGTAGTAACTTTTAAGTTTTCCTTGTTAAAACATTGTGACAGAATTTTATTTATTCTGAATGATTCTACAAAGAGAAGAGCTTGGCACATTAAATTCGACACAGACTTCATCGCGTGTTTTTCCACTTGCATTAAAGAATAATAACTTTAGTTTAGCACATATTGATAAATGATGATACCTTCGTTTCGGCATTTTTCAAATATACATATTACATAACCGGACGATAGCAACCAAATTGAAACTGGAGGTCATTTAGGTACAATTAGCCAAGTGCGGAAATTGCGAATAGATATTTATCTGCAATAAAGTCCGAGTTAGAGAGGTATCACGTTGACGTTAAATCAGTTATAGAGGTAAAAATACCTATAAAATTCAAAGAAAACAAACAATTTTGCTAATGTTTCTTTAAAATTTAGTCTCAGTTCCCAGATATAGAGATTTGTTTTGTAAGTTACGGGACCTCAGCATGAGTTCCAGCAATGGAGATTCCTCACTTATCCAGGCCCCACTTAACAAAGTTATACTGTATATATACATATATATCTAAATTTAATATATTAGTTTTGTGTACTAGATAATAGATCACGATCACGAACCAACAACCACTGGGACACAAACCTCATAATGGCTTGAGCCTGTCGAATGATTGCCCGAAAGCGATCGCTTTGTAGGATGTCCCTCTTCGCCGAACGTACCGCCTAGAAAGAAACAAATTGGTTTTACTTTGCAAAAAATTCATAAACTTTTGTGAATACTTATTACTAGCGACCCGCCCCGGCTTCGCCCGTGACAATTTATATCCAAAAACCTTCTTCGTTTCTCACTCTTTCCATTGGTGAAAATCGCATGAAAAGCCGTTCAGTAGTTTTTGGGTTTATCGCGAAAAGACGCGTCGAGGGACATTGTTTTATAATATGTAGTACTATACGTAGATTGAACCATGGATAGAACTATGGCGGAACGCCTACTCTGCGCTAACGCCTGTCCTTGAAGGCAGTTTCCGAATGGGGCGATGCCGATTTGGTCAGGAACAATGCTGCTTAAACCCAGGCGTCTTTTTTCCTCTAAAAAAACCAATTCTAACCCGCTCCATCGATCCGAGGTGTAGCCATGCCGATAACGGACATCTTGAGCTTCTTGGCGTTACGTGGACAATGACCCTCAATTGCGGTCCATCCATACATTGAGAAAAAGGGTCAGGTGGCTGCCGAGTTGGGATCTTTGCAAAGGTGAGACTGTACTTCACGTATGCGATTCTTTATTCCGCCTAGCCCGTATATTATAAGTTTTTAACCTGACATGGTCACAATCATGTATGTAATATAATAACGAGCTGTCAACCAAAATATAAATATAAATTCTAATATATATTGACTACAAGACGTACGGCGATGCACCATATCGGTACATGGTGGACATCCCATCCATACGCACTTAACGTTTTGGGTATATTTTCATTATTCGTACTGTTAAGAAATGCAATTCCCTACCGGAGTCTGTGACCCCCCTCGCAGATTACCAGTATGGCTTCCGGCAGTAGCGTTCTACAGTGGATGCAATCCTACGCGTCCTGTCAGTACTAGTGGCCTGGGGTGGAATGGTGCGTTGGTGGAAAGTTTAGATATCGTCAACGCTTTTAAAGCCCTGCCCTGGGATGCGATTAGGGCGGCACTAGTAATCAATCACAGCGTGCCCCCCTACATTCATCCGTTCATCGGGATGGTAGTGTACATCGGAGGGAGATTACGTGTGGGGTAATGCAAGAGTCGGTTTTAGCAACTCTCTTGTTGTATCTCGCATATTAGATGTTGGCCTGCGTGTTGACCTCCCCGTTGGCGTTAACCCTGGTGTTGGCCAGTATGGACACCTTTGACGATACCATCCAGCTTTCCGAACTTGGTGTAGCAAGAGAAGTGACCCGTGGCGTCGATCAACGAGGGTTTAGAGATTGCAGCTCGTAAAACTAAAACGCAATGGTTCCATAAACTTCCGAAGAGAGAGCCACCCAGCTGGTCAGTGATAGTTGGAGATGCGCAAGTTTAGGTGGCTCGATACATTAAGTATCTTGGACTAACCCTTGACGATTTGTGGGGCTTCAGTGGGTGATTTGCATAGACTACTGCCCAACCTCGGGAGAGCTCGAGAGGTTAGCCGTCTTGCGATCGATAGAACTTTATGGAGCACCTGTTTGGTCAAGCAGCCTATAAGGAATCCGACGCTGCAGGACTAAAATTAATAGTCTGTAAAATGGTCATTTGTATCACATGTGTATAAATGGCCATTTGTATCACATGTGTGTACCTGACAGTATCCTTTGAGGCGGCAACACTCCTGTCACGCTTTCCTCCGCTAGACATTCTGGTGGATATGGATGCGAGGGTTTATAACCGAATTCGAGACATACCTACGCAAAATGGTAAATGCGTGCCAAGAATCGCTGTTGTAAGGCGCTGGAGTGGTGGCGCGAGCGGCTACAGCTGCCGCAGCATTCGCGCAAGCGCGTTTTCGAAACCGTCCAGCCGGATTTCGAAGCCTAGCCGAAAAGAGAGGAGTGCATCTCCAACAAACTCACTCAGGTACTGACCGGGCACGATTGCTTCGCTGTGTACCTGGATAGAATTGGACGACAGACCATGGCAAATTGCCACCACTGCACAGCGAAGTTCAGGGGAGGCGCTTTTTCAGTCTCCCCAGGGATGTGCCCAAACAACCGTTGCACAGAAATGGTTTCGGGGTAGTCTTTTAAGAGATCACGGGCCCCTACTACGTGCTGATGGTGATTACCGGGGTAGGTTTTAGTTAGGTAAAAATTCCAAACTCGCTGGTCTTTTCCTCAAAAGTACAAGCGCCCTTTGAAGGTTGCCCCCCGTTAACAAAAAAAAAGAGAAATAAATCAAATAACAAGGCACACATTTTTGCGTACTTGAAGGTCATATATCTCCTTTCTCCAGGACCTAAGAGGAATGTCGCACGGTTGGCGCAGTGATGAGCGATTGACTGCTGCACTCGCTATTATAGTGTATGGGTAACATGGTAATTAATTAGGATTATGAATTAGATTTTTCTACTTCTTACGTACCTATAAAGTTATCGCGGCTTGTAAAGCCGGCATTCCACGGTTCGCACCTGTAATAAAGAATACCGGCTTTACGGTATTCTACGGATTTTATCACGCACAGCCGACGACCACGAACAGCCACGCACCGCGCACCTATTGCTTACCACGGTTCTTGTCGTTCTAGATTCGAATAAATGGCTTCGAGACACACACACACGCACCGCTACGGACTTGCTGCGCTTCCACAAACGACACTCTTTCCACCACAGACTAAATAGATAACGCGAGTCCCTCCATTTGTATGAAAACCAAGCGTGCCACTTTTTCACAAAAAATTTAAAAACAAATTTACTTACCAATGAAAGAAAACATTTCCAATGCTTCGGCCAACTTTTTCTATACATTCTCTACAGCTCAATATGGCATAAAAAGGCATTTTTCTAGATTTTGGTGGATTTCCGGTGCCGATAATGCTAAATGAAAAGCTCAGATTACGATAATTGATCGTAACTTTAGTCCTTTTTTTGGCACGCGAAGTACATACAATCGCGTTATCTAGTTAGATTTATGTCTGCGCTTACCAAGGTGCGTCGGTGTGGGCTGATCCGCGTCCGTCCGCAGAATCACGCACCGTAGAATGCCGGCTTAAAATGAGAAACGTCATCGGAATTCTTAGATTGTCTCGATTTTAATAACATACAACTTTGTCAAGTAAATGGTAACTTGTCAAGTCGCAATATTGTCTAGCAAAGAATGTAACAAATTTTCTTTTAAAGCAACTAATAGTGTCTTTGTCTAATAGATTAGGGGTTGATAGTGGGCCGGAACAGTTGGCTTGTGTATCGCCCTTCTCCTTCGCGAACTTAGCTGACGTGTTTCTAGATACGATAAAAAAAATACTTAAATTTTAGGGTACCTACTTAAAGTACATACCTATATCTCACTATTCCGATGTATCAGGGAGATGTCGTCATAGATAAAATTAAGCATAAAATATATATATTTTTTTAATATTTCCGACTTCCAAATAAGAAAACTATAAAGTGAAAAATAAAATTTATTTTTGGAAGTCGGTGTCTTTCGTTTACTATTTTTTTGCGTTATGACAGTAACAATACTAATTATCCAGGCCGTAATTATGAGGGTTTGAAAATACGACGAAACTTTTTTTTATTATGGTTTTAAGTTAAATTAAACTAATATCATCGAAATCTTACTAATATTATAAATGCGAAAGTTGGGATGGATGTAAGTTTGCTACTCAATCGCGCTAAAAAGGCTGAATGGACCTGGGTGAAATTTCAGTTAGATTAAAGTCTGGAATAGCACATAGGCTACGGCTTGTTGAGAATTCAACTAGCCGACCTACATATGCTTTGTTGATTTCTCAAAAGCATTTGATTCTGTGAAATGGCCAACCTTGGGGAAGACGCTAATGGAAATGGGCACACCAAAACATCTTGTGCACCTTCTTAGAGAATTCTACGAAGGAGGAACTGCATCAGTGCGGACAGATAATCACGTCTCCCGAAAGCTTCCATCCCAGTGCGGGCGTCCGCCAGGTATGTATCGTTTCGTCACTGTTATTTAACATCTACACAGAGCTCATTATGCGGATCACCTTCGAAGACTGTACTGATGGTGTTGCAATTGGTGGCTATAAAATTGCGATCCTTGAGGCGCTGATGACACAACATTGTTTGCGACTAGTGCTGAGCAAATGGGGGAACTACTCCTTAAGATAGAGCGCGTTAATCTTGCATTTAAGTTGAAGATCAATCGGAGTAAGACCAAAATAATGATTGTGGACCGTAGCAACAACAACTCGCCGGGTGTGGCACAGATTGCCAACTGTGACGTAGTGAAGTCCTACATATATCTTGGCGCTATGATTGTAGGCAATGGCAGTTGCATGGATGAGGTGAAGTATGGCAATGGCAACAGGGGCAACGGACAAGTTAAGAAAGGTATGTAAGAATCGCAAAACAACCAAAGCTACTGAGATCAGGCTCGTCCGTTCGCTTGTATTCCCCATATTTCTCTACGCAGCTGAGACATGGACACTACAAGAACCGGAAGGGAAAAAATAAATGCTCTGGAAATGTGGTACTGGAGAAATATTTCATGGACAGAATGCCGCACTAAAGTCTCCATACTCCAAGAACTCGGCATCAAAGAGCGTCTATCAGCAGTAATAGTCTCGAATACTGAAATTCTTTGGCCATGTCTCGAGGCGGATTAACGACTGCTATGAACGCCTAGTGGTGCAGGGCAGAGTGGACGAAAACAGGCCACGCGGGAGATCACCGATGGGGTGAACTGATCAAATTAAGTCCGCCGTTGGTGATCCTGTAAATGAGTGCGCCAAAGTTTCGTGTAACCGAGCCAAATGAAGAGAGATCGTGCGGCGAGTTACAACACCAGCGATTGGGCAAAATTCATCGTGACCACGACCGCTCTGTCAAGAGCGAAACGAAGAAAAAGAATAATAGCTACAATCTAGGGGTCTTTAAGTCAAGAGTGAATAGGTTACTTCTAGGCAAGCGTGCTTCACCGTCGACCACATCATCGCTTACCATCAGGTGAGATAGTGGTCAAGCGCGAGCCTATTTACAATAAAAAAAAAAAAAATAAAAAAAAAAATGATCCCTATGGATGATAAAACACTTGTCACGCGGGCGAAGCCGCAAGCTGGCAGAAGCTAGTTATTTATAATTAAATTATTCTTTAAGCCTTAATATAAATGCTACACCTTAAAATTTTGCAATTTTATAAATCAAAAAGTTTAATCATTTTAAGAACATATTTATTTTTAACTACTGTGTCCCCAGCAATACTTACTTATCGTGTTGTTCGCTTTTCGTTTCTTCTTGGCCACTTCTTCATCTTCTTCCGTCTCAATTTTAATTTCCAGGTAGGATTGTATATTTACATTTTCTATGTGTTGAAATTCATGATCTAACTCTGTGAAGAAACGAAAGCAGTCAAGAGCACTCTTTTTAGCTTCAGTGGTGTTTATTTTTCTTGTTGAACAGTATCAATTAAAAAATAACTTTTCATAATATCTTTGATAAAAATTAAGAACGTACCAGCTGAATTTTCATTATCTTGTCCCTCACAAACATCTGGTAATTCTTCTTTGATAACAATGCCTTCTGTTTTATATCCAACAGGAATACTGAAGTTTTGTGTTGGACTTATAATGTATCTACTGAACTGTAACTGGTCATTGTTTAGTAGAGGTTTTGTCTGTAAAAAGTTTTTAATAGTGCCAGCTCAAAAAATATACAGAAACAAGCACGAAATACCTGCCCATCGTCTTTGTGAGGTCCAGGGCTCAATTGTGTGGCTTGGTATCAGCTTCTACAACAAACTATCACACTCTTTTCTTGCCTGCCTTTGAATGTGTTAAAGGCATAAGTTAAATGTAACCTTTGTTCAACAGCATACTATTCTAACGACAATTTTAGATGAATTTTGATTTTTCATAGTGTGCCACAATTTTCAGTTGTATGGTGAAGACTCCTTCAACCAGTCAATCCTCACCTTATAGTCTTTATTCAATATTTGAGCAAACAGCCTCTCAGCTTCCAGACATTTTCTCTGCAATCGGCAGCATTGCTGCAGTTTAGTGCAGCAGAAGAAACAAACGAGCATCGGTCGTCTGTCTTCAGTACAAAACTGCAATAAAACAAGAGAAAATTATTTGTTTATTTAATATTAAAAACTTCCAGTGCCATAATTAATGTATTTTTATACTGTCCACGTCAAGTCAAAAAGTTGTGGAGCAGTAGTGATGCAGTGTTCATAAGGTCCTCAAGGTGGACAGATGACCTGGTCACAGGCACAGGTATACAATGGATGAGACTAGCACAGGAATGATCAATGTGTGATCTTGAGAGAAGGGCAGATGTCAAAGGGTAATTTCAGGCATTTTTTTCATCAGCTTATCGATGTGACTTGGTGAGTTTGTTGAATCTGCTTATTTGTAAAAAACTATGGTCTTCAAATTATTTTATACATAACTAGTTGCATAGCTACAACGGCAGCTGGGAATTTGTACTAAATATTATAGCGTACATTAACGTATATTTGTATGATAGGATAGGCCAAGGAGTAAATTTTTTTTATTTATAACGTATTAGTTTTTTTTAGAATTAGGTACATTTGAACATATAAGTGTTATTTATTTTTGAAATCACCTCTTAAAACCCTTTAACAAACACACAATAGGTTTGGAAGAAAAAAAAATTTGGTCCCCATTTTTCTATTATCCAACTTCAAGGCAGCCAAGAAGTTTGCGAGAACTGTACACTATTTATGTAGACAAGGGGCCTGTTTCTATATCTTAGTTTAAGTCATTCACTTTCTTTCTCTTCCTGTTGTCACACACTATAATCTATATTTCTTTTTAATTTTTCCTTTTTGCAGGTCTGCTGGTAGAAATTTCTTTACAATGGCAGTAGTAAATCTCATACAAAAACAACACCGTTTCCTGCATTGTGCATCGGACAACAAACTTCAGGGAGGCCCAGAAGTTTGACGAGCACTATAATAGTGGATATATATTTATATAAATACATAAATTTATAAAGATCAGAATCGAGAGGAAAGATAATGCTCTTTTAAACGGTTTTTACTTACTCGAATATCAGTCAGCTTTTCATATATTTCCTGAAGGTTCTTGTTGGTCACCACATACATGTTAACATTCTGCACTAAACACATCCTACACATTGACAGTTTTGTCATCTTTATATAAAAGTTACTTCTGACCTATAGTTACCTACTATCTGGCTTTTAAAACAACTTTTTTTATAATTAACAAAAGGTAATAATCTCCTAATAAAAACTTGGTAAATATTGTGTGTGCGCTTCCGTCGTGGATCTTAGTTAGTCATGCCAACTGCCGGAGCAAGGAGCAAGCCTAAAGAGCTACACTTTCAATTTATCTGCAGATCTTAGATAAGATTCAATAATATTTACGTAAATAAATGATTAACTTTGTTTTTATTAAATATTTTACAAATTCAGTACTTGAGTTTCCAAATCGTATCTCCTCGCGAGATACATTGCCTTTTAATTACGGCATACAACCGGCTTACCGATAATAAGTAAACAATTCTGCGATCAATAATAATCACAAAACGTAGAGTAGAGTCAGACACTTGGCTTGACTCGTTGACTGTCAGACGTCAGTGTCAACAAACAACGAGACTCAAGACGTCACGTCATTTTTTTTTGGCGTATTTAATAACCTGGCAAATGGGGCTTTTAAACATTCGGACGTCTAAGCTGCAGCAGACAGAATGCAGGTGCGTGTGTTTAACACGTCTACACAGTCAAAGCAACTGCCCGACCAAGGGACACCAACCAATAAAAAAAAGATAATGAAGACGGTGGTTGGCTAACCAAATTGAATTGACCTTCCAACAACTATGTTTTGGGAGGTAAGTGCTTGCAAGCAAAGGCAAATAACCTAGAGACAGCGTCCATTTATTTTTCTTTATCTTCGCTTTCACACAAAATATCTATAGCCACTCCGACTTTTTGTTTTTCTTTTTAATTCTTCTCTACACGGTATCCGTAAATCTACGTTTTCTTGTTATTTTTTGTGTTTAAACTGGTCTATCATCGTTATTGATATTATAAATATTGTCCCTGGAAGCTTATGGAATTAAAAGACGATTAGTTCGAAAAATGAGGAGCAAGAATAACTGGAAAGAAAACAGATCTTATTGAGAGGCAGACATTTATTTAATAAAACATTTTTCATCAGTGATGTATTCTAGATTTGGATATTTTTTTTTAGCTGTAACGAGTTAGGTAGGCAAATTTACAAAAAATTAGAGAACTTTACTTGTGTTGTTAGAAGTTTTATTTTATTTTTGGCAATCAAAGCCCTCAAGTTTCTGAAGGCCAAGCAAATAACATTCCTGCTGCAGAACTTTATCAATACGTTAAAAGCTCCACTATAATGCCGAAGATTACCCAGCAATATAATCAGTTACTTTGACAGGTACATAACAAAACCTATAAATATGTATAGCCTTTTCCCAGTATTTTTAGTGTTGTATCTTTGGGCAATAAATGAACACCGGGGTTGGTACGTCCTGGTACAGCACACAGAGGCAAATTTAGAGAAAATTAACTACTGAATGATAGGTTACAAAATGTATGGACTTGACAACAGAACTTTCAATAGCCATAGCGACGATGCGCCACCTCTCGTGAAAAAATGGCAGTTCACATCCCCATTGCAACCCTACCTCTACCTCATACGTGTTGTTAGTTTCATAAAATACGTCTAATTAAAATTTATTTTTTGTTGTGCCATCTTGGTACCTACCCTACCTACGCTACCTACGCTACCTACGCTACCTATCCTACATGTGGGGTATATAAAGAGAGGACAATACTTCCTCTTCAACCGAGGAGTAAAACTGAATCGGTTTATGAATTTTGGGCAGCCCTTTTGCCAACACATGGTTGAAAGAGCTGTTTTAGTTAGATCGTCGGACTCGGGCATGAGTGTGATCAAAAACAAACTTAGAAACCGACTGCATAGCAACCAAAATGGCATAGTGGCAGACTACTTCATGGGGATGAGACTAGTCGCTCGTTGTGGATGTTTACAGTTTGAGTCGACTGTTAAATTGAAATGACTGACCAGTCTCTTCTGTGGGAGATGAAGTTGTACTAACTGTTGTTACATTTGTTTGGTAAGTACTGTTCAAGAACTTTTGTTTAAAATAACAAATAATAATATAAAAAAAATGTATTTTTTGGGTATATCTTTGTTAATTCTGACAAATTTAATGATGTTCGGGTTTTTCTGAAAAAATAATTGTGGGTGCAAAATAGTTTTTAATCTGGGGCAATTATTTTTTTTTTTTTTTTTTTATTTATATTTGTTCCTAACGGAACAGGCTAAGGTCTGAGACCATGCTGCCTAGTCATCAGTATTTTTCTCTTCTTGAATTCTTTAGTATGCATTAGAATGCGGATGTAACAGATTCTAATGCTTTTTTGGAGTATTTGGCAGCAAATTGTATCGAATCAGCCTTCCCAGTAAGCTTTGCAGAGGTAGTCAATACTACAATAAAATTCTCCGATCCACTATCCCGAGATCGCTTCTGTCAATTATTTCACATATTGTCCAGTTGCATAGACAGTTGAGACACAAAACTACACCAATTTTATATCACAATATCCACTAGGAATCAATTTGCAAATAATATTAACAGCCGCTGAACTACACTCGAAAAAATCCCGCCAAAAACTCTCCCTGGGGCAATTAACGAAATCACATCTGACAATTTGTCATCTGTCATGTCTCGTGTTCTGAAGTCTATGTGTGTATATTATTAAACTCTATGAGTCTGTGTTTTTGTCTGTGTTGCGATCGTTAAAAGTTGTAAGACGCTTTCGCTTTGATTTATTTGTGTTCGTGAAATATTCGTATAATTATTATAGATTATATTATTAATACCTACCAGCACAGATTACTACATTGACATTACGCGCTTGTGTTTTGTGAATAATTAAAATTACTAGGTTGTATACTTAATTCTTAATTTTTTAGTGGTAAATAAAAAAATAAAAATAACAATTTACCAGTAACCAGAACAAATCGTATTATTAATATTAACCACGCCAGTAACATTTTGGTAACATAAACATTAATTTACCTATTTATCCTTTCTAAGTTAAAAGATGGAAAAACTAACATTATGTAGGATATGTCTAGTGGAGAATGTCCGAATGTATGCAGTTGTCGACAAGAACATCCATAAACTATACAAGATGCTGACTGACGTAACAGTAAGTTATTTCAAACATACATTATAGTAGTCTCAGCGGATCTTTGTGTCTCTGGAGTTTGCTCCGCAAACCATTGCGCAAGAAACAGTTAGTCATCGAGTATACTGCATAGAGTAAGCGAGATAGGACGATGCGACAAACGTAAGCGGGCGAAAGAGGCAGTTATAAAATGCTATATTCACCTTCAACATTGACACTAAAGTAGCTGCTGCGCTGGGTCTTGCAGCCAACTTCAGAGTCACAAAGATCTGCTGTGATTATTACACTTTATGACCAAGTATCCTTCAGATGTTTTCTTCACCGCTGTACATATCAGTTGAAATAATCACATTGACTTTTGCCTGGATTTCAAACCACATCCTTAAGCACTAGAAGCGAGGTCTTAGCTCACCATGACACATAATACTTTTCGTAATATGTCAAGAATTACTTTATAGAGGTTGGGCTCATGTCAAATTGATTATTTGAGTCTAACGGTGACCTTCTGATCAGACTCTGTATGTCTTACCAAAAGGTGCCAAAAGCAATACTGACCACCTACTGTTGGCTTGGACTTATGCCCAGTTTTTTAATCTGTAGTTTACTCAACCAATGGTTAAATATGCTAAGAATTACAAGAGTTAATTTGACCTTAATTTTTTTAATTTGGGCTGAATAATACTCGACCTGAGATGCATAAGGTCAAGAATAATTGATGAATAAATGTGGTTAACCAAAATTGAAACCATTGGTTAGCATATTTAACCAAGGTTACCAACACAGCCCGAAGAATTGCCAAACTTTAGCAGTAGTGGGCAGGGCACATTGCTCGCAGAATGTATGGCCGTTGGGGCCGTAAAGTTCTAAAGTGATGACCGCATAACGTGTCTCCATCCAGGTGGCAATGATCTGGTCAAGGCTGCGGGAGTGAGATGCAAAATGCACAGGACCAATCAATGTGGCGACGCTTGGGTGAGGCTTATGTCCAACAGTGAACATCTTTTGGAAAAACTGGGCCTTAATAATACAGTGTTGGATAAAATTTATTCATAAGAACATGCCATGATGGGCCCAGTGGGTAAGGCCTGGCCTCTTATTCTTCAGGTTGTAGATTTAAACCTGGGCAAGTAAGAATGCAATTATTTCAATTCATATGAACTTAATCTATGTTGAACATCACTGACAACGGTGAAGGAAAATTTTGTGAAGAAACCTGTGCCTATAAACTATATTAATTTTAAATCACCAACCTGTATTGAGCAAGCATGGTGATTAATGCTCATATCTTCTCTGTGTGGGAATTGGCCTTTGCCCTGCAGTGGGACAGTAACAAGTTGGTATTATTATTATTATTTAGTGTAAGAACAAAATGGTGAAAACAATTTTTGTTACAGTTTGTAACTGACGACAGGAGACCCATGCTTGCTTGTTTTTACTGCTATGCTAAACTAAAGCAATGCTACCAGCTGCAGAGAAAATGTCTGGAAGCTGAAAAACTGCTTGATATGATGATGAATGAGGTATTTTTTAAATTTAATTTTATTCTACTGATTTAACTTTAGTAAGTGTGGAAGCAGAATTGCCAAACGTAACAATGTGACCTGCCCACTGCCATGGCCGGGCACATCGCTTACAGAATGGATGGTCGATGGGGCTAGAAATTTCAGGAGTAGTGACTGCGTACTGGAATACAGTGTTGGAAGGCCTCCCTCTTGATGCACCGATGATCTGGTAAAGGCTGCGAGAATCTGCTGGATGCGAGACTCACAGGGCCGATTAGTGTGGCGGCACTTGGGGGAGGCCTTTGTCCAGCCGTGGAAGTCTTTCCTTTGATATGATGATGATAATGTTTTTTTCTAGTTTAGTTTTTTTTTTAGTTTCTTTTTTCTTGTATATTATGGTGTACAATAAAGTGTATATAAATAAATAATGGAAGTGGTTTCTCTCCATATCTTACCAGTGGTGTAACTTTTGAGTGACTATAGAAGACTGAAAATTTACCTGAGGCTCAAAAAAAAAAACAAATGCCACTCTATTAACGAAACTATCTCTATAGCAATTGCAAATATTTATGGGATTGCCAACCCCTATCAAAATGTCACATGATGAATTTCTTACATTTTGTCATTTTGACCGGTGTAGTGGGGTGTAAGCGTCGAATTCCATTGCATTTAGCAGAGATGAGAATGTTGAGATGGATGTGCGGAGTGACGAGAATGGATATAGTGAGAAATGAGTATATTAGAGGAAGTTTGAAAGTGGCGCCAGTGACAGAAAAGTTGAAAGGAAACCGTTTGTCCTGGTATGGTCATCTGATGAGGAGGGATGAAACGCATGTTACTAAAAGAGATATGAATATTGTTACAAGATAAGGCAACGCCATCTAGTGACGAGAGGAAGAACTAAATAGTTACTAGTGGCGCCATCTAGTATCGAATAGCGGAACTAATCTTCTCGAAGTTTCTAGTCGCTTCGGGAACAGTGAGTTCGAAATTCGATTGTTCTGGAACTTTCTCGAATTACCTAGCATAGCATGGAACGTTCTAGAAACATCTTCCGTGCTATATAAAGAGCGGTCGGGTTCGTCGTGAGACAGACGCGCGCCCGCCGGACAAAAAACGTCTACCGCGGGACCTCCTCACTGCAGACTGTGCAGCCCCATCCACATCCCGGATTTGACGCCTGAGCAAGCAGCATCAGTCTACACGCTGCTTACTCAATCAATAACACTGCCCACCCTACACTACATTTACGGCGTGAAGTTTGTTCTAAGTTAATATAGACACGCTTCACGTCGAATACAGCCAATCGCTACTATACATTCGCTAGTACACCTGCACCGAATAGCGCTGCGGTAGCCTCGCGCGCTATTGGTTCATGAGCGGTGTAACTCAGTACATTGCCGCTCCTACATACACAAACGGCGCTAGTAGTCGCTTTCTCTTTCTAAACTGTAGGTTCGTCCAAGTCGGCATTCCTGCGCTGGTCACCTTCGCTGGGCTTCCCAGGGTACGCACTGAGTTCCACCTGGTGGGGGTGGACCGCCAGGGTGCCGTGAAGAAGCGGCGAGCCGTTCAGCAACGCTCGCCGCGGCGCGCCTACAGCCACATACAACAAGAAAACATAGCGAGCGTGAATTTAGCAATTCCCGCTCGCATCACGCCAGGTCCAGGGGACCACACAACGACGGGTTCGCAGTTGCGAGCCACGGTATAGCACTCGCGGCCAGGGGACTAAGTCTCGTGACCGCCCCCTTGCGGGGCCGATGCGACTACCAAACGGAGTCGTGAGACAGTTTCGCTTTGGAAGCGACACAGAGCGATCGGAAAAGGAAAATAGTGCGAAGTAATAGAATTGTTTAAGAAGTGTTTTTGTATAAAGAGTGATTAATTGAAGTCTGCTGTATCCCTGAACTCCAGCTCGTAACAATATAAATGTGGATGGGGATGGAGAGGGAGGGGACGGCCAAAGAAAAGATCGATGGACTGTGTGAGGTGTGATATGAAAGAAAAGGGAGTTGTGATAGCGTGACGGGGGACAGGACGGTATGGAAGAAGAAAACGTGTTGCGCCGACCCCAAGTAACATGGGACAAGGGCAGGAAGATGATGACCACTGCTATCGCTTATAGAATGACCCTTTGTTAAGAGCACGACCATTATTTTACCTAATACTAATAAATTTTCACAGCCCAATTCTGTAATAAACCGAGGACAGCTTGAGTTTTTCAATGGATATATAAAAACTCCCCTGGAGAATATAAATATAGTTGACGATGTTGGTCAAATTGAAAGTACTGCTATCAAACAAGAATTACCAGATGTTTGTGATTTGGAAACAAACCAAACAAGAATTAAACAAGAATTACTAGATGATGATGATGATGATTATATTGTGCGACAAGAGGAACATCAAAGAGAAGGTATGTATTTTAGAATAAAATGATGATGTAGTGGTGATGCTGCCTCGTTGATGTAGTGGTCGCAAGCTCTACTGCCGAGCATGAGATCCTGCGTTTCTAATCCCGGGTCGGACAATTATTGGGTTTTTCATCTGGGATTTCTCAATAGAAGCTCTGAGTATGGATTTGTGGCCGATGAAGGCAATAGACTTTTCCCCAATCACATGGGACATAAACATAACTGGTGAAACATGGGTGTACTATACCCATTACCCCATTAGTACCCCTTTTTAATTGATAACCAAGACCAATTTTGAAAATCCTTTTTTTTTGTTTGAAAGAGTATGTTCCGAAATTGGCCCCATTTTAATTTGGTGAAGGTCTGATGAAGAAACTTCGGAGATATAAAAGAGAACTTTACAATAAACAATGGCAAATCTCTCGGGATTGCTGCAATCGCATGTATGTTTATTGTTTATATCATTTCATAACATAACATCACGCAAGTACGCTCTAAAGGGGTACGCAGATGTGTACAGTTCACCTTGGTACACTCTCATTTCACCGGTTATGTTAAAGTTTCATGGTATTTGGGTATCTTACTAAACAACTTGCCTATTTGGTAGGTATAACTAAAAAGTGAAAATAAAAAAAAAGATTACAAAAAAAAAACTACCGAATTCCAAATATAAAAAAATACAAAGTGAAAATAACTTTCTTTTTGAAAGTCGGTGTCTTTGGTAGGTACCAATTTTTTGCATTATGGACATAAAGTTTTTTTTTATGAGAGAGGTGTTTAAATTATATCTTTACGACCAAAATCTCGATATTAGATATAGCATGTATGAGCTTGCATCGATTTACCGAGATGTAGGAACTTTTGAGTATGGATTGGGACTCTTTAAGTTGCTATAAATTTCTGGTTTTGAATACAAGTTTTTTAGTAGCTTTTACTATTTTTTCTGCAACTTCAACTAAATTGTGATAGCAATACTATTTCAAGTCACACGGTTGGGATCGTCAATCCTTACGCACACGAGAAAATATTTTGAACTTACGACCGTAGGACATAACAAGGTGGAAGCACTGATTGAAGACGGGTCTTTAGGTTCTGTGGAACACGCGACGAGAAGACTCGACCATGTTTCCCGATCTAGTTTCCCGATCACAGTAACTCAGCAATATGAAGATATTATCCTTAAATATCATATTCGAGATGTACTCACCGTTTACGTTAATGCCGCTTGCTTCCCAGTTCAGCGTCTTAAACATGTGGGAGACATGTTTAAGACGCTGAACCGGATGACTAAATAATTTTGGGGAAAGTATGTCCCCTTGTCTAACCCCTCAATGCAGTGAGATAAATTGAGATTGAACGGTCATTGTTGCGGTTTCATAAAAACATATCAGCACTTGTATGTACAGTGAGGCCGCAAAAGTCCATAAGAACGCTAAAGATTACATTGCTACGAACCGAGCGAGCACGATACTTCCGTGCGTATGTTTGCGCGTGTATGAGTATCCACATTCCACAGATAACACACACTAAGGAACTGTCGTCGCACTGAGCTTAAAAACATCATTATTATATTTCTGTGCCATTGAATACGCATCACACAGTCACAGAGGCGACTTGTTCTTACCATTGCATTGATAAAATTCGCGCAAATATGTCGTGTGCTGGTAGCCGTATGAACTAAGTGTTGGATTCGCAAATAACGTAGCCCGAGTTCAAATCATGGTCGGTCCGTTGCGGTTATATCTTACTTTGAAAATTCCCAATCTATATTAATATACAGTTGTTGTTTTTTATAGTGTAGTTGTTTTTTATAATTCTATGAAAAATACTATTTTTTGCACTAAATAGTTGCAAATTACGAATATGATCTATTTACCACAAGCAGAATCACATTCGTAATTTGCAATTATTTAGTTGTTACATCTTTTCGATGTTGTAAGGTGGAAATAAAAAGACGTGTTTAATAAAAATGTTTATTCTTTATATTTACAAATTAAACATTTATTAGAATTGTGACGTCGAATTCTTACCTAGACATGTAAGATTGTTTGTTGGAAGTATACCCACTTAGACCATTCATAATATAAATAACGTAACAATGAAAGGATATTAAAATTTTAATAAAATAAAATATAATTGTTTATATCCAGTTATTTATTGAAAAGTGATATAAGATTTAGACTTTTTAAACATTTTATTTTTATATAACGTCATAATGAATGTATTGAGGTCATAGCTTAATTGTTCATTTTCTTGACGAAAAGAAGATTGAAACTAAACCTCAATTTCTGTTAAAAGAACTTTAGTTCTCACAAGATAATCGTCAATTAGATGAGAAAAATAAATTGAACTATTATGTTAGAACAGTGCGGGTAGAAGAATAAAAAACAAAATAGAATCATGATTATTGTCAACAAAATTGTAACGAGTTCACTGCATTCTTAAGATAAGGCCATGGCACAAGTTAAAAGATATAGCTGTTTTAAACGAAAGTAAACACAATATAATACAGTGTTTGTTAACGAATAATCACGGATATTACGGCTTTTTAGCAGGTTTTCTGTGATGCACGCCTTCAGCGTGAAGTGCACGGCGAACAGTATCCATCGAGGTGTCATATAATTCCGCAAAATGTCTTGTTGGTGCGAAACCATTCGTTTCGTATACGTCCACCATATGTCGTCGCTGCGCCTCGCTAATAAGCTTCGGTCTCCCAATTCTCTTTCGACTAGCAAGGCTACCTTCTTCCTCATATCTTTTTATCCAAAGACTTACAGTATTTTTCTAAAACAAAAAAAATATATATTAGGCAGCTATACCTACTTGACTTCATTTTCATTAAATAAAATGTTAATAATCATAATTATTGAATATAATTTTAAAATAAAAATGCATTTATAAATCCAATAACCAATTTATAAAGTTACAATTCATTAATAGCTATTATACTCACATTCAGTCCAGTTTCTTCAGATATTTGTGTTTTATTAAGACCACTTTTATGCAGCCCAATGATAGTCGCCCTCACTTCAATACTAATATTAGCCTGCATTTTGCGAATATTACAATACTGTTAACCACACGTCACTAACCAACAACTACAACCAAACGACATTTCATTTCGGTCAAGTCAAAACTCATGTCTACCTCGCAGAAATCAAATTCTTTATTTAGTTTTTTTGTGATCTACCTTTCTAACTCTAAGAAATGTGTGAACAAGTTAAAGAATAATTTAATATATGTAATGCTAATCCATAACTTCCAATCGGGTAAGAACTCACAAAAAGTCAACAATTGCGTGGGATTTGAACTTGCGGCACACTGATTTGCGCTTCAATCTGTGTGCTCTATACCACTGGGCCATCTTGACTTATACTAAGTTGATGAAATTGTGAATTTCAATCATTTCTTGGCGAAAACTTGAAAATAGAAGGTCGTAAGTCAAACTAAACGTCAAACTAATACTTTTTGAGAATTCTTATCGACTTTTGCAAGTGATAGTATGTATTTATTGCCAGTGCCATTCAATTTGCCATCGCTGCATAGACTCCAAAACAGACCAAGTCTCAATAGAGTCAAAAGCCTTCTCATAGTTCACAAAAGCAAAGCACAGGAACTGACTATACTCTTCGACGTTCTGTATAATTTGACGTACCGTGTGGATTTGATTTATGGTACTTCTCGTAACCCAGCCTGCTCCGGTAGCTGAAATTGGTTGAGACTTCGCGCTAGACGATTCTTGACGACTGTCGTAAACAACTTAAATACGTCGCTAAGAAACGGAAAGCGTCTTGTCCCCCTATTTGAGAGCGGCCTCGATTTCATCTTGGTTTACTTCAGACATTTCTTCTTTGGCATTACGGGTTAAGGTGGCTCTAGGATCCTCTTTTTCAGGATCAGGCCAAGATGCATGCTAAGCATAAAGTTTGCTACTTCTGATAGAATCTATGGTTTCGAAACAAAGATATCCCCAGTAGTTATAATCAACTTCGTTAGGTGACTGCCCCCAAGCTACTGGACAATAAGACAACCAAGTTATGGTAATTCTTAGTACCACTATAGTCGTGACAATCTACGAAATCGGGTTTGACAGCTATAGAAATATTTAATAATAATTAAACTTGATGCTTACAATTGATACTAGTCGTTATACTGTATTGGTAACAATAATTAATAAGGATTATGAAATGACTTCTCAATTTCTTATGTACAAAGTTATCGCGGCATGTCAAATGAGCAACGTCATCGGAATTCTAAAATTGTCCTTCATTTGCTCACAGAGGCTACCGTTGCAAAGGAACCAAAAAAAGTAATTCGAAGAATAAAACGAGAAGATACAAATATAGCCACGCAAAAGAAAACTGATCAACCGCTGTCGAAGAATACTATAACCAGCGTTAATAACACTATTAATAAAACTCCTGTGGAAATAAATTTCCGTAATAATAGTGAAAAAGGTATAGACAGGAATGATATAAAATTATATCTAAGAACATGTATACAAGAAAAACCGTGCACATGTGAAATATGTCAGCGTAGTATTGCTCAAAAAGCTACTTTGACACACCATATTCATGTACACACGGGGGAAAAACCTTACAAATGTTATATATGTCAGCGAACTTATTCAACAAAAAGTGTTTTAACAAGACATATTCGTGTACACACCGGTGATAAACCTTACAAATGTGATATATGTCAGCGTAGTTTCTTAGAAAGGGATACTTTAACAAATCATATTCGTGTACACACTGGTGATAAACCATACAAATGTTATACATGTCAGCGGTGTTTCTCAGTTAAGAGTGCTTTAACAGAACATATTCGGGTACATACAGGGGAAAAACCTTATAAATGTGAAATATGTCAGCGTAGTTTCGTTCAAAAGGTTCATTTAACACGGCATATTCGTGTACACACAGGGGAAAACCCTTACAAATGTGAAATATGCCAGCGTAGTTTTGTTCAAAAGGTCCATTTAACACGGCATATTCGTGTACACACCGGGGAAAATCCTTATAAATGCGAAATATGTCAGCGTAGTTTCGTTCAAAAGGTTCATTTAACACGACATTTTCGTGTCCACACCGGAGAAAAACCTTACAAATGTGAAATATGTGAGCGTAGTTTTGCGAGAAATAATAGTTTAACAAAACATATGCTATTGCACACTAGTGAAAAGCCTTCCTAATGCAAATGAAGTCAAAGAGGTTTTGCACGAAAATCATAGTTGAAAAATCATTTTCTTAGTGACACTGAGATGCTTAGAACCATAGCATGCCCTTAATGGTTCCTACCAGGGCATAAGTTTAAAAAACATACAACAACATACAACTAAAAATGTATTGGATGAATTTTGAAAAATCATTGAATGGTAAAAAAGATGTAATGTTTATAAGTGTCGTTATAAAATATGTGTGTACTATTAAATAAAATACGCTATAATTATTGTTTTTCTCGGCACCCGGATTTCTTTCCCTCTTACCAACTTGTCTTTCGACAAAAGCCTCATCCAAGGCTGTCCACTTGACTATAAATAATAACATAAAATACATTTAAACTATACTTCATATCTAGTATACTAATAAACATCGAATATATGACAGAGAAAGAAATTGTATAAAAATTATAGTGAAAGGTAATGCTCCTTTATCATTTTCTTAAACGTTGGCAGTGTTTGAGCACGTCTTATTTTTATAGGTAATACATTCCACAACCGAACTGCACATATTAGGTTTCAGTGTAAATTGATGGGAAAAAACGTGGCATTGAGTTACAGTGTTACCTAGTTGGTAATTTTTATCCCAATGGGTAACAGTTAACAGTGTAACTCAACGGGAACATACCGATCAAGATAGCTAGCATCAGCATAGTCCAGGATAGCGAGAAGAGGAGATTGAGCTATCGCAATTTTAGTGATGATGGGAAGAAAATTACTAAGATGTCTCAGAGAGCCCGTAGAAGCAAACAGTTTACGACTTCCTGCAGCTGTATGGTCCAGAGAGTGCTGTCAATATAAATCCCCAAGTTCTTTACAGTGTTAGCTATAGGAATAATGGTGTTGTTGAAAGAAACCTGCAGAAGCGTTGACCAATCAATCCTACAAACAGTCCGGGAACTAGCAACAACAGTCACTTGAGCCTTCGTTGGACTAGTCTTTAGCCCTAACTCAGTAATCCAGTCACCTATTCGAGCCAGGTCTATATTAATCGTCTCAATGGCATCAACTAACTTTCCAAGAGGGGCTTGGGTATAAATCTGGAGATCATCAGCATGAAGGTGGTAGAAAGAAGAAAGTCGTTGAGTGATAGCATTAATAAAGAGTGCGAAAAGAAGAGAAATTTTCACATTTGTAAGTTGTCACTGAAAAGTTTACATGTTTAGTTTTTTGTTTAAATTGCAAAACATTCCAAGCTGAATATTTTCAGTATATATTTTTGACTAAACGCACATATTTGTGGTTTACACTTCTATCTTCTATCTTGGGTTGAGTTGGTTTCTTGTATTTTGCCGTCAAAGTTATGACACCCTCGTTTTGACTTTTAGCAATATTATTCGATAATGTAATTATGTATGCTTTTGAAAGTTTTTATGGTTATTACAAGCATTAAGATGGACTGAATACAGTTTTCAGCGAGCTTATACGTTTTATCATTTAGGCGCCACGATTTTTAAAAAAAAGCGCGATTACTTGAAAATTATAATTATTTTCGTAAATCTTATTCCGGCACAAATACACACATATCAAGAGCTACTCGTGTATGTTTATTCTACAGGCGCACATGCAATGGTTTTAGAGATATACGATTCTGTAAACGTTACTCCAGCAAGAAATGCAATATATCGAAAACCTGATGACGCACCAATTATATTTTCGGCGCACAGTTTTGCACAACTATAAGCTCTCTGCCCATGCACAATATTCATCACTCCGATCATTCGTTTAAAATTTGCCTGCTGGAACAACGTTACTCCAGCAGGAACGGTTTCTTCCGTTTTTTTTTCAAAAACTACGACATTCAATAGTTTTTATGTGGCACACATTCACAGCAGATAACGCACTAATTAAACGTTCCACTCACATCACTCTAGGGGCCACTTTCTTGTTGGGGTAACGTACACATAAAGAAATCATCTTTAGGATAAATATGAAATCACGCGAACGCAGTCACGGGCGGAGTATCAAATAAAATTATAGATTCAGTTGCTATATCTTGTAAATATTAGATATTTTGTAATTATATCATATGTTACTTACCCCGATTTACGGGCTCTTGAGTTAATACGGTACGGTCTGCGATCGGTTTTCAGTCCACAAGACTTCTAAGCTGTATTAGAAAGAAGGAGCCCTACGCCATACTCGCGCACATCTTCCTCACTTTCTTTATCTGAATACAGCACATTGAACCCCCCGAGCGTTCTCAGTTTCCTAATCCGTTTCTTCTCACCTCGCTTAGACCCAGAATCTGCAGCTTGTTGCTAAGGCATCACTGCCTCGGCCTGGGCCAGTCGACTGTCCTCGCTCATCGTTCGTACATTCTAAAATGCAATTCGTGTACATAATTTGAACCAAAAATTGTCGAAGGTAAAAGATCGGTCTGGTTTCTAATTACTGCTTCAGTTTCAGGAATCTATGATTGTCGGGCAAGCGAGTGATTAGTCCACTATGCCTTAATCCGATAACGGTGCTGCCGATTTTGAGTCTTCGGATGTGCTCGGGTTTGTTTCGGGTATCCTCCCTATTGAAACGATTCTGTTTTAAGGCGCAGAATATTCGCCCTTGGCCCTGCATGCGTTAGCTCTGCTGCAATTCGAGGTGGCGGCGCGGTTGCAGTTTATATTTCCTAAGCTCTGCTTTATATGGTAGTCCGCCACGAGAACAGCAAAGGGTTTTTTTTCGTCAACTCTGTCTCTGTCGTCTCTGAAAATGAAAAACTTTATAGGTAATGCTGACCCTCTGATGTAACGTTTGATATGTAAAACAAGTGTGAGGATCCTGGTACCCATAACACAAGTTAAAACATTCTGTGGGTGCCAAAATTCAATACAAATACTACTGACATTGTTACTAGCTAATATGATTTTGTTATCTTTGCATGATGTTTGTTCGTAAGTGTTTGACTGTACAAATGTTTTAATTCTAATAAACAATTTATTTATTATTATAATGCTGTTCCGACCAAAAGCTTATCTTCCCACTGCCTGAAGTAGATCACGGTAAATTAATTGCGCTAGTGTAATAATCGGCGCACTAGATATATAGGAAACAAAGATGTTCGACATACCGTGTCCGTAAAAACTTACAATGTGATACGGGCATTAGAATATTACGCGCGAATTTTAAACTTAATGTTATTCTGTAAATAAGTGGTTCTTGCAAAGGCAAGCTTGACGCCCCTGGATCCTCGCCCAGGCTATAGCTTGGTTAGCCTATAGGTACCTAAATCAAATTTGGAAGGCAGTTTCTGGTTTCGTTTCTTGTCATCAACTTCCGAAATTGAAGTTATTTTTAGTGATTTTATTTGGAAAATTTTAAGTTTAGATTATTTGTCTTTTTATCTAAAAAAAAGATTTTTAATTTTTCACTTTTTAGTTGTCGTACCTAGTGGGAAAGTTCTACAGTAATTTAGAATATACAGACATACGATTCAGGCAATCTCGAGAGATTTGCGTCACTCATTGAAGATTTCTGTTGTATCAGATCTTCACCAAATTTATAAATACTCTTTCAAACACAAAATAGATGGTAAAAAAGAGACATGACTGTTTTTGTTTCTTTACAGAGTTAGACCAAGAATTTCAACACATAGAAAATTTAAATATGCAACCCTACCATTCTGAATTGAAAGATGACGTATCTTTGATGGAAATAAAAACTGGGATGGAAGAAGAACAAGAAGTGTTCAAGAAGAAACGTAAAACTAACAAGATGATAAGTAAGTATCTTTGTATATCACTACCCTGTCCCCGCCAAGACGAGACAAAGAAGCTAGGCACTACCTACATTTTCTTGAAGCTTTTTGTCGTATATTGGAATCCGCGTAGTTTCGGTCTGGATAAGACTAGACATCCCAAAGTGGGATAAGATGAAGTTACTGGATTTATCAAATAAACAAAGTTTCATCTGTTTTGCTTGTACTATATTACTATTATCAACACCCAATATACGTTGATTTTGTTACTGACACTTTCAATCACTGATGATTACCAAAACCTGGTATTTCCTGAAGTGTTGAAAATCTGAAATTTGGTATGCAGTGGTGTGTTTCTTCAGTAATATGATCCTTCGCATCAGTATCATCAACATCATTGTCAATCGGATCGCATAAAAAATCTCATTCATTGTTCTTACTTCATTCCTTGATTTAATTACCATATTTGTAATCACAGAGACAACCGTTGCAAAGAAACCTAAAACAGATATTAGAAGAATAAAACTAGAAGATACAATTACAGGCCAGCAAAAGAAAACTGAAAAACCGCACCCGAAGAATACTATAATCAGCGTTAATAGCAATATTAATAATACTCCTGTGGAAATAAATTGCGCTGATAATAGTAACAAAGGTATAGACAGTAATAATATAAATGGGTATCTAAGACTATGTACTAAAGTTAAACCGTACAAATGTAAAATATGTCAGCGTAGTTTTCCAGTTAAGAATCGTTTACAAGATCATATTCGTGTACACACGGGGGAAAAACCTTACAAATGTGATATATGCCAGAGTAGGTTTTCAGTAAAAACTGCTTTAACAAAACATATTCGTGTACACACGGGGGTAAAACCTTACAAATGTGATATATGTCAAAGTAATTTTTCAACAAAAACTACTTTAACAAGGCATATTCGCCTGCACACTGGGGAAAAACCTTACGAATGTGACATATGTCAGAGTAGGTTTTCAGTAAAAGCTGCTTTAACAAAACATATTCGTGTACACACGGGTGTAAAACCTTACAAATGTGATATTTGTCAAAGTAGTTTTTCAGTAAAAACTTCTTTAACAAGTCATATTCGTGTACACACGGGGGAAAAGCCTTACAAATGTGATATATGCCAGAGTAGGTTTTCAGTAAAAACTGCTTTAAAAAAACATATTCGTGTACACACGGGGGTAAAACCTTACAAATGTAATACATGTCAAAGTAGTTTTTCAGTAAAAGCTACTTTAACAAGACATATTCGCGTACACACTGGGGAAAAACCTTACGAATGTGATATATGTCAACGTAGTTTTTCGGACAAGAGTCATTTAACAGGTCATATTCGTGTACACACGGGGGTAAAACCTTATAAATGTGACATATGTCAGAGTAGGTTTTCAGTAAAAACTTCTTTAACAAGTCATATTCGTGTACACACGGGGGAAAAACCTTACAAATGTGATATATGTCAAAGTAGTTTTCCAGTAAAAACTTCATTAACGAGGCATATTCGCGTACACACTGGGGAAAAACCTTACGAATGTGATATATGTCAGCGTAGTTTTTCGGAAAAGAAACATTTAACAGATCATATTCGTGTACACACTGGGGAAAAACCTTACAAATGTGAAGTTTGCCTGCGTAGTTTTTCAGGAATGAATAGTTTAAAAAGACATATTCGTATACACACTGGGGAAAAACCTTATAAATGTGAAATATGTCCTCGTTGTTTTATTGATAAGAGAGGTCTAGCGAAACATATGGATTTGCACAATGGTGAAAAACCTTACAAATGCAAATAATGTCCAAGATGTTTTGCACGAAAATAATATTTCTTAACACTGATATGGTATCGTAGTATCATGGGTTCGCTTGCTTTGCTCGCTGCCTTCAGCTCCCGTCATCTCCTTCGTACCTTACCTATCCGTGTCGGAGTTCCCTAAGCTCCTGAGCTCGCTTGGACTAATTCTTTGACCAGAATTATCGAATTGCCCAACCGTTGCATAGCAATATTCATAATGACCAGATGATTTATGATAAATAAAACAGTTTAAATCAGTATTCATTTTATTGCCCGATTTGACTTGACTAGATTCATCATGCCCGGGCATTATACATAGTGCTCTGATTAATCACTTGGTCCATGACATACTCGTATATATAATTTAAACTTCTATATTTATCTAATTTTTTTCTTGTTTTTTCTTTTGAAAGTGCTTATTAATTAATAACTACCAAACAATGATTGCAGTGAATATGTGTGATTCTTTTATTTATAAAAAAAAAGCATTTTGTGTTTACATCCCGAACAAAATAACCGAGACTAGAAGAGTTAGATTATCTAAAAATATTGGACATGAATTTTCTATTATTATTATATTATTTCTTTGAAAACCTCGGGACCCTCCCGGTCCTTTGAAAGGCTTTGCGAGGAGCCGAAGCCAACTCGTAATGCCTAACGGGGCCTTCGTTAGGCATGTATCAGGAAATGTGACACCAACCTGTATGCAGTACGCAACTGCACCCAAGGACAATCCCCGGTTGGTGCAGGACTATTGCATATTATAGAAAATAAAATATTGGTCTATGGATTTTGAAGGTTAAGTGGATCGATTCCCCAAAACTTTAGGAGGACTACCGTCCCCTGCCCGACCACTGTATAACTAAACGGCTATAAAATGGCAAGGGGTGACTTGCACACTATTAATGGGGCCCATAAAGGGTCGCTAGCACTTTAGTGACGTAGTGCCAAGGGGGCAACATATACGGAGGTTCTTGAGGAGTGGAGAGCTACGGCTATCAGGACAATTCTGGCAGTACGGTCAAGATCCCTACCAGCACCTTACTGGGTTAACTTCCTTCATTCGAGCACGTTTGCTCTTGTGAATCTCCACACAAGCCAGCCAATTAAGGCAAGAGAGAGGTGAGAGCTCTGGTCCCCGTGAGTTTTCACTCCAACCGGCCAACAAAGGCAAGCCAGAGATGAGGAACCAGACTTCTACCTGGAAATCAGGTCCGTGGGGTCGCCACTGCCCATTAGCTCGCCACAAAGCTGCCCTGCGGATTGTATCTCTCTTAGTCGGGCTCCTCATCTTAAGCATGTTGCGGCAAAGCAGAATCTACCGGCACAAACCTAGGGATTATTGAAGCGCGCAAGTCCTACCACGACATCAACTTAGAGATACTGCGGGGGGGGTTATATTATTTATTATTAAATACAGGTCAGGTCATGTCTCACCTTCAAAATCAAAGTCAAAGATTTATTTGCAGATAAATATGGTTACAAAAGTTCTTACAATGGTAGTATTAGTAGCTTAACATATTCAATCATAACTTAAAGACATGCAAATTTTTGGTATAGGTAGAATTCGAACATTAATTTAATTTATAATCAAGAAATTAAATTAATTACATGGATGATCTGAAGCTCTTTGCCCCCAATTGAATTACTGAAGGTGACAGAAACCTTCAGTGACGCCATCAGGATGGAATTTGGTGTGGACAAATGTGCAGTCATGCATGTAAAGCGAGGGGAGATTATGTCATCTTCAGTTTTCATATTTTTAATAAAATTTAAGTAAAATTTAAGTTTGTTCACAGTTATTTTATAATTAGGACATAACCTAAGCTTTCCATTTTCTTTAACAACTGAAAGTAATGGAATCCCCCACTTGAGGTTCTCTGTTTTAACAGTAACGCCTTCTTTTTCTAATTTTTGTAACTCTTGGTCAATTTTATCTTTAAAACAATACGGAATGGGGTTATACATTTTTATCAACCTCTAATCAAAGTCAAATATATTTATTCAACTAGACCAAAAAGCGGCACTTTTGAACGTCAAATAATAAAAATAAAAAATTACAAGTAATAAAATATGATTGCTACTTTTCCGAATGCACGGTGCATTCGGAAAAGTAGCTTGATACGGAGAAGAATGCACAAGAAACTCCATACTACTCTTTTAAAAAAAAAATGTGTTTTACAATATTTACATAAGTACATACATTAATAAATTCATAATCCTACTTCCTTCCCTTTAATTACTCCCAATTCTGGCTTAAACACTTCTGAATACTCTTCTTATGTATATTGTAATGACAGTTCTACTGTATTTAATGACAATAAATATTGAATATTTTGTTTTTCAAATTATGTCTCTCCCTAATTGTTTTGTATCTAAAATATAGGTACTTGGAAATCCTATTGGCAAATAATATTACTTTCAGTGTAAGGCTACCTAGAGCTTAAGCTATCCACGAAATAAAACAGTTATTTTCCTAGTTAGTTAGATTACCTAATTCGTGTTTTACTGAACATAATAGTGGCGACGAGAGTTATATAAGCGTAACAAGGCTATTACACAATAGCCTTCATTGTAATTAGGCAATAAGATTACATTACGAGTAACTTCCTGGTACTGCGATAACAGGAAGCATTAAGATTATAATAACCCTTTGTTTATGTACTCTACTTCTAAGATTTGTTTATTAAATAAAGTTAGTCTTGAGCTGCTCTTCAAGCGGAACACACCTATCGTTCCTTTTTAAAAAGCCTTTCGCCTCAGCCCACAACCTAACTGGCGCAGTCGGTACGTCGCGTTCTATCGGTTCCAGTGGAAGATTTCCGTAAACCTTGATTCCGTGGCGTGATCAAAGAACCTACCGTGGGCAACCAGCAGAAGCGGCAGGCAGCAGAAAAATCCAGCAGCAGCAGCGTGAAGAAGAGGAAGACTCATCTATCATCGAACAGCCTCTCATCGGCTATGCTCGTGGGGTAAGCATTGAATCTGATTATTCCCGAGACACCCTCCATTCTATTCCTGACACAGTAATAATAAGCAACTTTTGTGCGTTTCTAGTGTCTAGGTATCAGTATTTTCATTAATACAACTTATTTTCGCTGTTTTTCAATTCTTTGATGCTATCTGACTCACTTAGATAAACATGGCTAATGATAGGAAAGCACTAGATGAAAAACCTATTACTGAGGAAACAATTCCCACTGATTATTCAACGTTTTCGAAACTGTTACCCTGTTACGATGGGAACAAGAGAACGTTGGCATTCTATATCGAAGGTGTAGAAAATGCCCTAAAATTAATTACTAACAAAGACGACGGATGTATAGCGTGTCTTATTCGAAACAAACTGACAGGTAAGGCTGTCGAAGCGCTGTCAGAAAACCCAGGTACCAAAACTTGGGAAGATATTAAAGGTGTTCTTCAAAAAAAATTTGGAGAATTCAGAACCGAAATTCAGTTAGTTCAGGAACTAATGCTAATTAAAAGAGAAAATAACACCATAGATGCATTCGGTGACAAAATTAGATCTTTAATGTGTACGCTTATTTCAGCTAACCCTGAAAAACGTGACTATTACGAACAAATGGCTCTGGAAACGTTTTTAGATAAATTAAACCCCATTACAGCCATCTTAATTAAACTTAAACATGTAGAAAACCTAGACCAGGCCATCACAGTAGCCAAACAAGAAGAAATTAAACTTAGGGCTAGGCGCAATGATCAAAGTAAACCAAACACGTACAAAACAGCTAACCCAAATAATAAACCGAACAAACCGGGTCCATTCCAAAAGAAGTTTCAAAACAAAACTCCTAACAGTATGGAACAGTCAAAAAAAATACATTTCCAAAACGAAGTCGATGAAGGTGAGGGAAATGACGAAACATCGGAACAGGAAACGGAGGAAGTCTCCGAGGTAGTAGAGGACGAAAATTTTCTGACGGACATAGAAAATCAACTCGCAATATAGTTTTTATGAATAACATCCAAAACTACAACCGCCTTCCATATATTTACATTAGCGAATTAGGTGGCAGATTCTTATTAGATACAGGTGCCTCACAATCTCTCATCAACCCGCGAATTTTACAAAACTCAAAAGATATCGACATATCTATAAAGAACGAAACACACTTCATTAAAACAGCTCATGCAACCTCCAAACATAAGCAGGTAGCATATATTAAACTTCCAGAAAAATTATTCAATGAAGACATAACTCACAAGTTCCTAATTTTTGACTTCGACTCAGACTTCGTAGGACTACTAGGTTTAGATTTACTAGTCCCACTTAAATGCAAAATAGATATTAAAAATATGGTACTCCGTACAGAAAAAGCTGTAATACCAATTAGAGACGACATAAAATCACACAGTAAAATAGGACCTAAATGCGAGCAGGTAATAAATCTATTATGTAACTATAAAGAAGGAGAATACTTTTCAGAAAAGAAAACAACAAAAAGCGGATTGATATTCCCACCGGCATTGGTCACAGTAAAAAACGGAAACGCACTGATGACAGTAATAAACACATCCAATAAAACCATAAAATTAAAAAACAGTTGTATCTTAAATTTTCAACGAATAAACATAAAAGATAAAAACTTGCAGCAAAAACAAGTAAACAATACTAAAGAACTCGATAAAACCATAGACAAATTGCAGAAAAAAAAATTTAGAAAGATTACGAACCAGTCACATGAATCCGGAGGAAAATCGAGAAATAAAGAAATTATGTTACAATTACAGAGACATTTTCCATTGCGAAGAAATCCCATTAACATTTACTCACGAAATCAAACATCAACTAAGATTAACAGACAACAAACCTATTTTCGTACGTAATTATAGACAGGCTCCGAAGCAAAAAGAGGAGATTAAAAAACAGATTAACCAACTCCTGGAAAATAACATCATACAGGAAAGCAACTCTCCTTGGTCATGTCCAGTACACATAGTACCAAAGAAAGTAGATGCTTCAGGAGAACAAAAATATAGATTAGTCATAGATTATAGGAAACTAAATGATAAAACTATAGAAGATAAGTATCCTCTTCCTAACATAGATGATATTTTAGATAAGTTAGGACGTGCCCAATATTTTACTACATTAGATTTAGCCTCGGGCTACCATCAAGTGGAAATGCACCCAGATGATGTCGAAAAAACTGCATTTTCTATAGATCGCGGACATTATGAATTTCTCAGAATGCCATTCGGTTTAAAAAACGCACCAAGCACCTTTCAGAGATTAATGGATTCAGTATTACGAGGACTAGACAATGTATTAACATACCTAGACGATGTAATTATATATTCCACATCTTTGCAGGAACACCTAGATAAATGCAAACAAGTTTTTGACAGATTCAGGTCACACAATCTCAAGATTCAATTAAATAAATCAGAATTCTTACAGAAACAGGTCAAGTTTTTAGGACACACGTTGACAGATAAAGGCCTTCAGCCAAACGAAGATAAAATTGCAGCTGTAAAAAAATTCCCTCTACCGAAAACACAGAAAGAAATAAAATCTTTTTTAGGACTAGTAGGTTACTATAGGAAGTTCATCCAAGATTTCGCAAAGTTAACAAAACCTCTAACAAAATGTCTAAAAAAGGGCAGTAAAATAATGTTAACACCCGAGTACACACAAGCATTCGAAAAATGCAAAGACGTACTTATTAATGCACCAATACTTCAATACCCAGATTTCGAAAAACCTTTTATCCTCACTACGGACGCATCAGACGTAGCAATAGGCGCAGTATTATCTCAAGGACAAATAGGCTCGGATAAACCAGTAGCGTACGCCTCACGGACACTTTCAGACACAGAACAAAGATACTCCACGATAGAAAAAGAACTATTAAGCATCGTATGGGCCATTAAATACTTCCGCCCCTACCTATATGGTAAACGATTCACGATCTACACAGATCATCGTCCGCTTACTTGGATAATGTCTATTAAAGATCCGAATTCTAAACTCACACGCTGGCGCCTAAGATTAGCAGAATACAACTACGATGTACAATATAAAAAAGGAAAAGCCAATACAAACGCAGATGCACTCTCAAGAGTCCAAATAATACATCATAACGAAGTTAGTGAAAACCCCCAGCCCAGTACATCAAACGACAATGTAGACTTGACAGACGTAGATATTCGAACGCTATTAGGCATACCTATTACCCCTGATAACATTAACCAATCACAAGATAATCAAGAACAAACAACACTAACACCCCAGATTTTAGGCAACACGCAAAGAGAAACTGAAATAGACCCAATAATAGATAGTACTCAAACAAATACAACAACAGACAAAATACCAGAAATAGATGATGCAATCGATAGACAATTAAAACAATTTCACATCAGAAAAACACCAGGAGATACCTACAGAGTAGACGATAGGTCCAAAGGTAAAACAATAATCAAAGATGTCTGGATCCCAATTAATAACACAAAAGAACAAATCGTACAATTTTTGAAAGAACACACAATCCCAGATAGAATTTTTCATTGTTTTTTCCATCACGAAGAATATTACCCACTGTTTTGCGAAGTATTCAAATCAATATTCAGCAATCGTGGACCTAAATTAATTCGATGCATGAATAGAGTAACACTCATAGAAAATATTTCTGAACAAACAGACTTAATAAGGAAATATCATGAAGGTAAAACCATACATAGAGGCATCCAAGAAACTTACAAACACATACACAGAAATTACCATTGGCCTAATATGCTAGCGTCAATACAAAAGTTCATCAACAAATGTGACAGCTGCCTCAAAAGCAAATACGAACGCAATCCCTTAAAGCTACCTCTGTCTTTAACTGACACACCACATAGACCAATGGAACACATGTTCATGGATCTGTACAGCAGTGGAGGTATAACCTTTCTAACAGTAATAGATAACTTCACAAAATATGCACAAGCAATACCACTTAACGCTTCAACTAGCATACACATTGCCGAAGCTCTACTCAGCTTATTTTCAGTAGTAGGAGTACCTAAGAAACTTACAACAGACTCCGATACAAAATTTGACAACGAAGTAATTATGGAAATATGTGCAATGCATAACATACACATACATTTTACTACACCATACAACCCCAACTCAAACTCCCCAATAGAAAGATTGCATTCAACCTTAGCTGAAATCATTAGAGTACAGAGAATAACGGACAAAGACGACCCTACAAATCTAATGAAGTACGCCATGATAGCTTATAACAATACAATTCACTCTTCAACGGGCTTCACACCCTTTGAATTACTCTATGGACACACTGACAGTAGAAACCCTCTAGAATTACACTGTCCTAAAGAATTCTATCAGGAGTACGTGGTTAAACACAGACAAATAATGGAAAATACACAAAAACTGATAAACAATAAACTTGTAAACGATAAGCAACAAACAATAGAAAGATACAATAGAAATAAAGAAACGGCGCAATTTAAAGTAGGAGATACCGTCTACAAACAAGTAGCAAAAACGGCCAGGAGCAACAAATTAGAACCCAAATATATAGGTCCATATACAATAGTTCGCTTACACCCTGAACAAATAGCCGAAATAGTAGGCAAACACGTGAACGCAAAAACAATAAGAGTTCACTTCCGCTTACTAAGGCGTCCTGAAAATGTTCCAGGAACGCCTTCGCCTGCGCCGCAGTGCTCCAGCTCGTCGCTGCCACAGCGGTCATTCAGCCAATAGATAACCACAATGGGATTCTGGTATTAACAGAAGCCAAAGCTCAATACCAAGTAGACACATACCACCTAGCAGTAATTTACAACACTACTAAATTAAAAGAAGTTTTCCTAGATATTTGCAGTAACTATTACACATTTAAGTTAAAACAAAATAGCTCCGCAGACATCACGGCTATTACTAAACAAATAGACTACCGCATAGATACGATAGAAAGTAAGCTACTTTATTTAGGTTTAGAAACCATAGGCTTTAGGTTAAAATATAGATATAGACGTGGCCTTATAGATGGCTTAGGCACTGTAGTAAAAGCCATCACAGGTAACTTAGACCAGAACGACGCTACGAAATTTGAAAACGAAATTAGGTCAATACAATCATCACTAAACAATAATAGAGTCAATCAGAAAAAGACGATAAGTATTATGCAAGAATTTATGAAAGAATATGAAAATAATCTGAGGAACATCAAACATAACCAAATAGAAATATATAGAGCAATAGATAGATACTCAACTAAAGAATCTGAATTCGAAACCAGCTACTTAACAACGAACATCTTTAATAACATTGAGAACTCGCTTCAACAGCTTTACGACAGATTGGATGCGCTAGAAAACGCATTAACATTCGCACATCTCGAAAAAATGCACCCTAGCATAATTGACCCTTCATATCTAATAGAGGAACTAGATGGCATCCAGAATGAAATAAGTGGAAATTTAGCCTTCAACCCAAACCTAAATAACATTCAATTATGGGAGAAAGCTATTACAGTAAAAGCATATAGTACCAACCAAACGATTAACTTCATACTAGACATACCAATAGTTGCAGAACAACCCTATAACCTTTTACACCTTTTTTTTCCATTCCCAATGATAATAACACAATCCTTATACCTAAAAATCCCTTCCTGATCTTGGGAAATAATGAGTTCGCCTATCCCCACGAGCCATGCACCAGCATAGCAGAAAATGAAGTCATCTGCAAACACCTAGAATGGACCACTTTACTACATTCAAATGACTGCATAGCACAACTAATCCAACATCAAGAACCACACAACTGCACTTATGCAACTGCAACGTTCGAGAATAACATCATTCAGCAGATCAAGGACAACAGCTGGATAGTCATAATGAAGCAGGAAGAAGTCATCAAGACCATCTGCGGCAATAACGTACAATACCAACGCAACAAAGGTGTTTTCCTGATTACAACGGACAATAACTGCAAGGTACAAGTTATGGACAGAACATTAACGACGCATCAGAGATACATCAATATCAAGGAAACCATACCACTACCACGCACGCATGTGACACCAAAAGTCCTACCTATCAAGATAAAGCTAGAAGACATAGAGCTAGATAATTTGAAGAAAGCCATGCAGCAATCAGAAGAGGTTGAGTCTTCAATATTAGATCCAGTAACCATATCAAGCACACCCAGTTGATCATCGATATCCCTGTACATCATAGTACTAGCAACAGGAATTGGCGTAGCAGTCTACAAACTCTGGTGGATACCCAGGTCGGCGCACACCTTAGTACAGCAACAACCTGAAGCTGTTACACTCCAACTTCAGTCGCAGCCTTCGGCGCGCCTCCATCTTAAGGGGGGAGGAGTTATATAAGCGTAACAAGGCTATTACACAATAGCCTTCATTGTAATTAGGCAATAAGATTACATTACGAGTAACTTCCTGGTACTGCGATAACAGGAAGCATTAAGATTATAATAACCCTTTGTTTATGTACTCTACTTCTAAGATTTGATTATTAAATAAAGTTAGTCTTGAGCTGCTCTTCAAGCGGAACACACCTATCGTTCCTTTTTAAAAAGCCTTTCGCCTCAGCCCACAACCTAACTCGAGCTATAAACTTTTAAGAATGGAATTTAGGGCAGTATAATTGCCGGAATTTGTTTCTCAAACAGACAATTGGAACAATTACATAGACAGGCTAAGGCTTTGAAGCAAATGGCGTTGTGTTGGACATAAGTAAAAGAGCAAACTTTTACACAGTGTGTGGATCAAAAATGTTTGATACGCTTCTTGCGTTAATTACTCCTACAAAAGCTAGTGACATCTCATTTAAGGAAATTGTGAACATTTTAACGAAACATTATAGCCCTAAACCTAACGAAATATCAGTGTCATATCAGTTCTATAACGTGACCAAGATCAAAGCGAATCAGCATCGGAATCTATTACTCAGCTGAGGAAAATAAGTTCTGATTATAATTTTTCGGATTTAGAACGTATGTTACGTGACAGACCCGTGTGTGGAATGAAAGATCATAGACTGCAATATGATTTATTGAAAAGAGATAATATGTTGTCTTCCGAGAGTGCGGTAAGAGATGTTCGCATGATACAAAATGTGTATGGCTATGGAAGCACCAGCAACGTCGCAAGCGGATTCGATTCGACAGCGAGTACATCGACGGCCATGCCGGCAGCTCCTGAGCCCATGGATATCAATGTAGTGCAAACAAACATGAAACATTGCTACCGTTGAGGTAATCGCCATGCTGGCGAATGTCGTTTTGCCAAGATTACTTGTCAATACTGCAAGAAGGTAAGACATATAGAAAAGGTTTGCATTGCAAAGAAGAAAGCCTCGAACAGTAAACTTTATTTCACCGAAGAGGTTGAGTCACATGTTCAGTTGAATGGTATATAGAATTTCAATACTAGTCAACTGCGGATGCCAGCTTATAATGTTAAGGTTCGTCTGAATGGGATGTCAGGTGACTATGCAGGTGGACTCCGGTGCTAGTTTGTCACTCGTGAACGAGCGCACGTGGAGAGGCCTGCACAACACAAAGCCACGCCCCGAACTGCGCGCTGTACACGACAATCTACGTACCTGGACGGCGACTCCAGTTAATGTGCTCGGTCAGTCAGTAGGGCACGTAAACTTTAGAGACATTGTGTTTTACCGGTTATTGTAGCTAGAGGCTCAAGCCCCAATTTAATTGGTCGTGATTGATTTTCTGCTCTTAATATAAAAGTTAGAAGTAGAAGGACTGACAGAACGCTTTAAATAAAGTCACTTTGACATCTGCCGTACAGCGAGCAAACCTTCGGGCAAGCATATTGCTCCTCACCGCCAACACCCTGCGCTCGCGCTCAATGTCAACATCATCGCGCAGATCACTGGTGACTATATGTCCCAGGTAGGTACTTAAAACTTTCAACCACTTTAAGCTCTACGCCGTTGAGATATACCGGAGGTACACGACGGAGCTGCTGCCTAGGTGCTTTGAAAACTAAGACCTCGCTCTTTTTTGCATTGTATTTAAGGCCGTGCACCTCCGCATAAGTCTCGCAGATCGATAGTAGCTCTCTCAGCCCGCCCATCGATGGGCTGAGCAACACCATGTCGTCCGCGTAACTCAAGTTATTGACACATATACCGTCAATGTGACAGCCGACGTTTGTGCCGCTGAGCCGCTCGATAAGCTGGTTCATGTATAAATTAAATAACAGCGGCGAGCTCAACCCCCCCTGTCTCACACCACACTCCATTCTATACTCATCCGACAGGGTACCGACCCACCTCACCTGATTTGTCTGGTGAGCATACCAGTATCTGAGAAGGGCTGTATACTCCACCGGCACGCCCGCGCCCCTCAACTTGTTCCATAGGATCTCATAGGAGACAAGATCGAAAGCTTTTGACAGGTCGAGGAAACACGCGTACACCGGCGTCCTTCACGCAGTGTAGTAATTGACGGTGTGTTTCAGGCTAAAGATGGCACTTTCCGTAGACACTCCCGCTTTGAACCCGAACTGGGCATCATGCACTTCTATGTATTGTGAGAGGCAGCCGTTCAACACACCATCAAGCACCTTGGCTATGGTGGTAGCAAGCGAGATAGGTCGATAATTGCTCATATCGGATGTGTCACCCGTCTTGTTTTTAACTACTGGGACTACTATCGTTCGCATACGCGGTTCAGGTAGATAAGAGTGACCCAGGCACAGAGTGAAAAATAGTGACAACACCCTGGGCAGAGCACGCTCAGCTAAAAGCTCGCCCAGTTCCTGTTGCAATAAATAACAGAGTTGAAAAGGAATTAAATCGATTGATGACTGAGGGGGTACTACGCCCTGTTTCTTACTCACAGTGGGCAACACCTGTAGTGCCCATTGTTAAGAAAACTGGCGAGATTCGCCTGTGTGAAGATTATCGCAGCACGGTCAATCAGGCTACCGAGTCTGATACTTACCCTATGCCAACTGCTAATGAGGTATTAGCTACAATTGCTGGAGGAAGGTATTTCACAACGTTAGATTTAGAGCGTGCATATACACAAGTTGTTGAGGATGAAGACATGGCTAAACTTGTTAACATTAAATACATGTAAAGGTGCACTGTTTCCAGGCTAGCGTTCGTAGTAAAAGTTTGTCCAGGCATCTTTCAAAGGTTGATGACATCCTTACTGACAGGTATTTCAGGCGTCGCAGTACTGATTAATGACATTATTATAAGTGGGCATACCTTGACAGATATGAGTTAATGACTGGATGCTGTACTAGAACATATACAAAAAGCTGGCTTGCGACTGAATGCTGGTAAGTGTAAGGTTGCTAAACAATGTGTGGAATTTCTGGGGTTTGTTATTGACGCCGACGGCATTCATCCAGCTCTTAGGAAAGTGCAATCGATTATCAAAACTCTAGAACCACAGAATGTTCAGCAGCTACAAGCTTTTTTAGGGTTGTACATTTTTTATGAGAGGTTCGTACCTCACAAAGCTACCGTCTTCGAACCACTCCACAGGTTGCTTGATAAGTCTCGCAAGTGGTAGTGGACAGAACGTGAATGAGAAAACTTCGACGCAGCGAAACTCTTACTATCATCAGACATTACTTTAGTTCATTAGGATTTAAATAAACCCTTAGTACTCACGTGCGATAGCTAGAGTATGGTGCAGGCGCGGTATTGTCTCATGTGATGTCGGATGGGCAAGAACAACCAATCGCTATGAGTTCTAGGACTTTACAATCACACGAGCGTAAATACTCTCAGCTTGATAAAGAAGCTACAGCAATTATGCTCGGAATTAAAAAAAATCATGTCTATCTCATGGGAAGAACTTTTACAATAGTAACGGTTCACAAGCCACTGGTCAGTATTTTTTACCCTAAGAAGCCAATACCCAATATTGTATCACCCCGATTAACTAGAATCGCTATTGTTTTGACTTCAAACAGTTATGATATAATTTATAAGCATGGTAAACAAATAGGAAATGCAGATGGTTTCAGTCGCTGGCTACAACCGGTGCCAGCGGAACCTGAACAGCAGCTTTGTGATATTTTATTGATGGCGGAGACTCCTGAAGACTTTCCAGTTGATGCTAATCAGATCGAGCTGCTCACAAAAACAGATAAGACTTTATCACGATACAAGGATTACGAGATATCTGGTTGGCCTGCTAAAGTCACAGAGGAAGCTTTGCACAGTTATTGGTTGAAATGATTATTGGTTGGAACTGAAAGACGACAGCACCGTCGATTCAGTGTTACTAATTAATATAAGGTGCCCAAAATTGAGTAAGTTTTCAAGGAAATTTCACATTAGACATAATCGTTTAATAAGAATTACAGTTTTTACAAATTAAAAACAATGATACCTAAATAAAAAAAAATGATAATTTACAGTTACGTAGGTACGCTAACAGTTTAGTCTCTCAGCAAGCAACAATGGCTTTATCTAAAAATTAAACCAATGAAGTGGAAATTCAGCAGATAAAATGTTCCACGGGGGGTTTCTACTTTCATTTAATGCGAAGTTAAGTAGGTACCTACCCTACAAGAGGTACCTGGATGTCTAGCGTTTAGTTATGACCGTACCTAATCCCTAACACCAGATTTGACTAATTATAATTAGCAGTGGTACCTACCTAGTGGTTGTTAAGTAGGTATGTAACCTACTTGTATTCGTCTGTGGTGTAAAGAAAATAATATAAGTAGATGAAAGGTGTCAAGGTAATTCTGTAGAAGATGGCTCATGTAAAAATAAATATTGAAAACCTATAATAATTGTTTTCTCTAGCAGTATGCCCTCTGCAATATCATAAAAGGTTATGGGCCGCATATTTGTGCTGATATAAAGAAGAAAAATGGTAAATTAAATGAAAATATTTAAATGAAAAAAAAAAAATTGTGCTGTCAGAGTAAAACGAAAGTATAAAAATGGAAATGAGAAAATATGAAGCGATGCCATTTCTGAAAGAGGAAGTAAATTTTCAAACATGGAAATTTCGAATCAATTTACTGTTGGAGGAAAAAGGAGTTGTAGAAGCGATAAAAAGTTTGAAACCAACTAAGGAAATGGATATTAAAGCAAGGTCAATAATCGTACAATGTGTATCAGATAAGTACATATCATATATAAAGAAATGTACAACATCATTAGACATGATGAAATGTTTAGAAGCTATCTTTGAACGAAAATCTGTTTTCAATAAATTGCAACTAAAAAGAAAATTGCTGAATTTGAAATGTCATAAAGATACAAAACTTCAGGAACACTATCTAAGGTTCGATAACATAATAAATGAAATTGAAATTGGAGAAAGCATGTCTGAGTCTGATAAAGTGTGTCACTTATTATTAACACTGCCAGATAGTTATGAAAACGTAATAACATCACTAGAAACAATGTCAACAGAAAAGGAAATCACAGTTGATTTTGTGAAAGCAAGGTTGTTAGATGCTGAGCTAAAAATGAAAAGTTATAGTAAAAATAGAAACCACGAGACAGGTACTGAGACAAGTTTTTCGACGGAAAATATAGTATGCTATAAATGTAAGCAAAAAGGACACAAAGCATATCAATGCAGGAGTAACCAAAGAGGTAGATACTTTAGAGGAAATGTTTTTGGAAGAGGCAGAAGAAATGATAGAGGTAGAGATGGACAAGCAAACATTACAAAACATATGTTCACGGCGTATGAAGAAACAATACATATAACAAATGAGTACATTGAGTCAAACGTAATTGAGTTTATAATAGACTCAGGAGCTTCAGACAACATGGTACAGGATAAATACAAAAATTATATGACAAAAATTCAAACATTGAAGGAACCAGTAAAAATAAAAGTCGCGAATGGCGAGTATTTAGAAGCAAATGAGAGAGGAATGTTAGAGACAGAAGTAAAAGGCAGATGCATAGACATTGAAGCCCTAATCGTGCCTAATTTAACGCAAAACTTACTTTCAGTAAGTAAATTAGTTGAGAGGAATAGTCATGTAATATTTCAAGGAAATGTTGTAAAAATTATACAAAATGACTTGAGAGTGTATGGAGAAAAATTTGGAAAATTATATAAACTACAACTGATAATAAAAACAGAGAATGAATGTCATACAACTGCAAATGATACAAATCTATGGCATCAAAGACTAGGACATTTGAATAGAAATGGGTTGAGAACTTTAAATTTACCAAATGATAAGAAAAGATGTGACGTGTGCATGAGAGCTAAATCAACGAGATTACCATTCTATCCAGTAGTTATGCCAAGATCAGAAAAAGTTTGCGAAATTTTACACACTGACATTGCAGGTCCAGTAAATGTACCCAGCATAAATGAAGAAAGATATTACCAGATAATTGTAGATGATTATACACATTTTGGAGTAATATATCTGTTGAAGTATAAACATGAAGCAACTCAAAACTTAATAGATTATGTGAGATATTTAGAAAGACAGAAACAAAATAAAGTAAAAAGGATAAGATGCGATAATGGTGGTGAATTTAAGAATAGAATAATAAACGAATTTGCGATAAATAATGGGATAAAAATGGAGTACACAATTCCTTACAGTCCACAAATGAATGGAGTATCAGAAAGAATGAATAGGACTGTATATAATAAAGCAAGAGCATTAATGATGGAATCCAACCTTCCGAAAGAATTATGGGGAGAGGCAGTTAAATGTGCAATGTATCAAATAAATAGATGTCCATCAGCAGCTATAAAATTTAAAACACCAGCAGAGTTGTATTATGGTAAATATGAAATAGATAATATGAAAATATTTGGATCGAAAGCATGGATGATAGTATTGCCAAGAAAGTCAAAATTTGAAGAAAGAGCAAAAGCAATGAGATTTATTGGATATAGTCCAAATGGATATAGATTGTGGGATCCAGAAAGTAACGAAATTAAAATCTCAAGAGATGTACATTTTGATGAAACAAATGTGAGATATGATGGAATAAGAGACATCGAAAGAGCAAATGTAAGGTCAGTAATATACAGAGAATTAGATGAAAAAGAAAGCAAATCAAGTACATCAGGACTTATAGAAAGAAAAAGTAAAGATGAGATTAAAGTTTCACAATGTCCTACTATGACTGAAAATGATGAAGACAGTAATGATGAGGATAAATTTGATGATGCAACTGAACAAGTGAAAGAGGTAATACAAGAAAAGTTACCAGAGGAAAAATATACAAGAAGTGGAAGAAGAATTGTTAAACCAAAACGACTACAAGAATATGAGACACACTATGCTTATAGTACATATTATATGGAAGATGTTCCTAAAAGTTACCAAAATGTTGGAACGATAGATTCAAAGAAATGTGTGAGAAATTAAATATATGCTAAAATAAATAAAAATTGTATTCCCATGTGGTAGGGTGACCATTATATTATTATTATTTTCGGAAAATTAGTGTCACCATAAGTTATTTTTTGTTCTTGTCAAATGTAGAATGTTTTTGATTTGATTTTTTTTATGCGATTAAGAGTGTTTGATTTTCAATAAACGCTATTAATCGAGGTGGGGTGTTAAGTAGGTATGTAACCTACTTGTATTCGTCTGTGGTGTAAAGAAAATAATATAAGTAGATGAAAGGTGTCAAGGTAATTCTGTAGAAGATGGCTCATGTAAAAATAAATATTGAAAACCTATAATAATTGTTTTCTCTAGCAGTATGCCCTCTGCAATATCATAAAAGTGGTAGTGTAGTGTAATAAAAAAAAAAACAAATTGCTTTACAATGATTTATTGAAAACCAGGTTTACAGTAATTGTGATCTTTAGATGAACCTGCATACACAACTTCATCCTGGTTGTGAGGCAATACTCCGCTTATTTCCGTACCACTATCATCATTATCACTATCGGTTTCAGTGTCACTTACTAGTTCTATAATAAAAGGTTTATCTAAATACAAATCATGTTTTAAGTATTCTCCTTCTAACCTGCGAACGTGTTTACAATGCTGTGCCCACTCATGAACTGTAATAGCGTCAAAAGCTTCTCTAACTAGGCGGGAAATTTCAGCATTTTTGTGCTCAATATTTTACATCAGCAATTTTTCTTTTCATTGTGCTCCTTATGAGTTCAATGGGATTGAGATCACAGTGATAAGGTGGTAAATATAAGCATTTGTGTCTATTGTCTTCTAAATTTTTTTCAATCTCATATACAGGTTCAGGCTTGTTTCTCTTAATTTATTTCTAAAAGCTGAGGTTTAGTCAAATTCTCTCCGTAGTCAATTTTATTTTGGGTCAACCGTATTTGCATGTCGTTTTTTAAGGAATTCGTATTTGGGACTTAATTCACACAAATACGGTGATAAGGAGCATTATCCATCACTATTATGGATGGCTCTCGTAAATTAGGCACAAGTTTTTCAATAACCCACTTTTTAAAGTTGGTACTATTCATCTCGACATGATAATCACCACTTTTTGAGTTTGATTTAAACACAAGTAGTGCATTTTTTACAAATCCAGTATCTCCCCCCGCATGAAAAATAACATATCTTTGCCCTTTCGATACAGGCTCCAGTACTCCGTCTTCACCCTCTCCTTGCCATAATTTACCCGATGTATGCGAAGAGTATAGGAGAATATAGGTCTCATCTAAATAAATTATGGGCCGGGGCTGCGGAGATTTATTATTTTTATCCACTGCATGCAAGTACGCTCTCCAAGCTGATATTTCATTACGCTCCATAAGAACCTTCCGATTGGATTGAGATTTTTTTTAAACGAAATCCCACCTTGTGAAGCAGCTTTCGCAGACTATCTCGCTGTCCTGTGTAATTTATTTCTGTCTTTAAGACCTCTAGAAGCTTTTTAACAGTAGGGACCTCTTTTTTAGCAGAATAAAATTCATGAACTTTTCTCCGTATAACTTCCATGTCAAAATCATCAACATGCACAAATCCACTTTTATGTTTTCTCTCCTTGCCTGGTGTTTTTTGTACCAGTTTCTTCTGCTGCGTGCCGTTCCTTAACTATTTTTGAAATTAGTCCTTCACTCACACCTGAAATATAAGATAATAAAATAAATGTTAGTAGAAATCTGGCAGGTTAGTTTGCTCACTCCAACGACGATATAACCACTTGACGGCGCATACAGTGCCCCGACGCTCGAAAACTATTAGTATTTTGTCGCCTATGTAAAGGCTTCGGTACTAGTAACCATTTTAGTTGTGTCCAGTTATTAGACCTGTATGCACGCTAAATAAATACAAATTGTTTTATCTTTTTATTGCAATTATAACGCATAAAAATGCCCTCATGCGCCGTAAAGGGGTATGGGAAACATGCCAAGACATCTAGTTACAAAAAGGATGGCATAACTTTTCATCGGTAAGTAAACAGTACGAAAATTATTTTTAATTTAATCAGATTATGAGACACCGCATGGATCTAGTTAAAATGGTGGATGGGGTAAACGAGCACAGTTTTGAGTCCCGCGTTGATGTCTTTTGGAAAAATCTCGCTCTTTCACTAGACAATTCTAATGCTTCTATCCCTTTGTATTTTTATCGTAAATATCTGTGCTGTTACTTTTAATAGCTGAAGTCGATATCGATAATAATAAAATTAAACTTAATAAAAAATGTATGAAAAAATATCTATCTACTTTTAACCGACTTAAAAAAAGGAGGGTGTTCTCAGTTCGTCGAATTTTCTTATGTATTATGTTCCCGGATTACTCGTAGACGGCTTAACCGATTTGGAAAAATACTTTTTGTTTCTCTATGTCCCCGACACACATATTTATATTTGTAATTGATTGATTTTTATTAAATAATATTTGTATGATTTTAATTGAGTATTTTTAATAATGTTAAAATCCATTTTATCGATATCGACAATTTTCCCTTAATCGAGTTGATCAACCCTAACGATAGCCATACCTACGCAACTTACTTTGAACTGACCAATTGCAGCCGCGCGTTCTTCCTCGTCTCCCGGCCCGCGGTAGTGAGTCGTGTGCTTCGAAGAAATCGGCCTATAAGCTCTCTAGTGGTTATATTCTCTTTGGCTCACTCACTTATCAGGTTACCTAATAGATGTACGTTACCGTTACGCTAACCTGCAGCAAGAATAGAAACGAATATTTCGTGGACTTTAATAATTAGTTAGGTATCGGGTAATTTATAACAAGAAAGTTGACCACACTAACCTATATGTTGTTGTAATAATGTTTCGAGCATCACTTTTATTAGTTTTCGGCATATTTAACTTTATAAATTCAGCAATATCACGACAAAACAACCAGAGAACCCGAATGTAGTAGACACCATATTATTATGTTACTCTTTGGTAGACACTGACAATCGAATGACATTTCAACATGACGGCCGTAATTCCAATTTTCGCCATTTCACAGATATGTTGGTAGGACTGTACTTCCGTGCTCGAGTAGCAGTAGATATCGATTTATGACACGAATGTCAACCTTATATCAAACGCTATAAAGTTTATAATTGCAACCACTGAGAATACCGCCATCTATGGTCAGGTAGCGGAATTTACTTGGCAATGGAATCTAGTTTGACTTAAGATTACAAAACGTCGTAAATACTTTCTGCACTAACGCAAAATAAATCATATTTAAAGAGTGTGAAGATTTCTTTCCAGATGTAGGATCTGTGACTTACCCCCAGTTTCCCAGCTCAAAATTATCGCAGAATTAATGTGACAAATTGTCAAGCACGCGCTATCTGCTGTGATTGGCTGTTGAAAATTCATTCAACCAATCACAGCAGTCAAAAGGCTTTATTACGAAGTTCGATGTTCTCGTCGCCATTTTTTAAGAGTCTTTACACTTTTGAATGTTTTATTAAAATGAAAATGCTTCCATAGCTACTTAAAATACTTTAAGTAAAATTTAAATGACCTTAGTTGGTGGCTTCCAAGATGGTTTTTTTTTCCGGATATTATATTAGACTTGTGAACATAGATATTAAATTTGTGTTGCCGTACTTATTTTCTAAATACACTACAATATAATCATTAGATCTTTTGTTATTATATCAAACGTTACACAACCCATAAAAACACGCACTCACATATTTCACCTCTTTATTATTAGTGTGAACAAGGGGGAAAAAAGCTAGGGTAAGTTTTGGTGGGAATCGCTGTTGGTGAGAACAGCATTACCTATAAAGTGCCAAAAATATCTTCTGCTGTACTCGTGGTGGTTTACCGTAACAAGCAGAGCCCTAGCGAGTCTGAGTCATCCATGTCCCCGTCGTTCTCCCTGGGACCTGCTGCAACCGCGCCGCCGCGCGTCCGCCGCCCCGAGTTGCAGCTGAGCTAACGGATGCAGGGCGAAGGGCGAATATTCTGCGCCTTAAAACAGAATCGACTCACTAGGGAGGATACCCGAAAATAAACCGAGCACACTTGGAGCCTGATCGAAGACAGAAGAAACCTTCATCTGAGATTGCTTGAGACCCGTAATGATGCCATGCGAGCCCACCTTAACATGCAATACCGTCAGAAACGCAGAGAAATTTATTGCAGCACCCGCAAAGATAGGAGGCAGTGGGCTGATGATATTGCTGATCGTGCTCAACAAGCTGCAAACACCGGTAACCTGAAGGAATTGTATAAAGCTACCAAAACCTTGGCAGGTAACAGCAAATATAAGAAGTCGCTCAAGTCTAAGGACGGTCAGCTCATAGTGACGTCGGAAGGGCAGCTCTTACGCTGGGGTAATCACTTTGAGGAGGTCTTCCGTTTGTTAGCAACATCAGTACCTGAGGCGCTGCAAGTCAGTTCTACACCATCCCGGCCTCTCGACATCGACACGGAACCACAGTCAGCTTCGGAAGTTTCAAGAGCAGTCCTCTCTTTGAAGACGCTGAGTCATACCCACGCTAATATGCAAGCTAAATTGAAAGATTTAAGTCAGGAAGCGGCAGAAACGGGACAAAAATAAACAACCGGAAGACCCAAGAGATGAGATCTGGTGTGAAGAACACTTCACCGTTGCTGATTGGCACGGAGGCAGTGGAACGCGTCCACAAGTTCACTTACCTCGGGAGCGTCGTGTCAGAAACTGCAGGTAAAGATGACATCGCTTCAAGGATAGCCAAAGCACGAGCTACCTTCGCGCAGCTGAGACCCGTTTGGCAATCTCGGAAACTGACCCGAAGAATTAAACTCAAAATCTTCGGGTCAAATGTCAAATCCGTGCTGCTTTACGGATGCGAAACGTGGAAGGTCACAAAAGACATCTCACGCCAGATCCAAGTCATCGTCAACCGCTGTCTTCGTCGCATACTCGGCATTTACTGGCCCGAGACCATCACCAACGTAGAGCTGTTGGAGCAATGCCACGAGAGCCCGATCGACAGCCAGATCAAGCGTCGCAAGTGAAGTTGGATTGGCCACACGCTGCGAAGGGATTCTGATCATATACCGAAGCAAGCGCTGGATTGCAATCCCCAAGGTAAAAGAAAGCGTGGTCGTCTCCGTCAAACCTGGCGTCTCACCGTGTTGGCGAAAGCGACGAGCATCTTTATGACGTGGAGCGAGGTGAAGCATGAAGCTCAGGACCGATCGCGATTGAGGACTACTGTGGACGCCCTTTGCCCCATCCAGGGGACGTAGGACATTAAGTCCAGTAAGTCATAAAAGATTATAGTTTGAATCGGTACCTAACATTATTGTATCTGTTATATTTAAAAATGTTTTTCTTTTCTGCTTTAATGAACACACAAGTAAACATTAATCAGCTCTTATAATATTGTAAAATTACAGACAGGTTTTTTATTATACAATGAAACAACATGACAGCATTTTTGCCAGCGACAATATGTTATTATTCTGTTGTACGGCCTCGACAGTGCTGTGTCCAGTAAGTCCCTGACCGTGTAGCACTGGCTTAATAAAATTAAATTCATTAATTTTCAGACATCGTTGATCGTTCTTAATCTGTGGGCAAAATGGCAGCTGTCAGTTTACAAGTTTACTTTGTTTAATAGGTTTTTTTGGCGGGATTTTTTCGAGTGTAGTTCAGCGGCTGTTAATATTATTTGCAAATTGATTCCTAGTGGATATTGTGATATAAAATTGGTGTAGTTTTGTGTCTCAACTGTCTATGCAACTGGACAATATGTGAAATAATTGACAGAAGCGATCTCGGGATAGTGGATCGGAGAATTTTATTGTAGTATTGACTACCTCTGCAAAGCTTACTGGGAAGGCTGATTCGATACAATTTGCTGCCAAATACTCCAAAAAAGCATTAGAATCTGTTACATCCGCATTCTAATGCATACTAAAGAATTCAAGAAGAGAAAAATACTGATGACTAGGCAGCATGGTCTCAGACCTTAGCCTGTTCCGTTAGGAACAAATATAAAAAAAAAAAAAAAAACTTTGTTTAATAATTATAGTTATCTGATGTTTAATTAAGAAGTTCAAAATTACGGAAATTACTGATAAATCACAATACAATCGATAAAAACAAGTTACAAGCTTTTATTCGTAAATTCAGTAAATTACCAGTTTGACTAACATATAGTTATACGCGCTTGTATCCACATTATTTTAGTTACTTTGTGTAATAATCAAACTACATAATTAAATTATTTAGAGTTCATATTTCATATTTTAGGGTGTGACGTTCAGTATTTCAGTGGTAATTAAATTAATTATCAGAAAAGTGTAATAGTTACCTATGACTAGAAGAAATCGGATTAATAACAATAACCACGCCAGTAACATTCTACAGTGATTTTTTAACATAAAGGTTAACTTAGGTAATTGGTTTATAAGTAAAAAAATGGAAAAACTTCCATTGTGTAGAATATGTTTAGTGGACAATGTCCGAATGTATACAGTTGTCGACGAGAACATGCATAAACTATACAAGATGCTGACTGACGTAACAGTAAGTTAATACTTAATGTCCTAACAATACCAGCCATTTACTGTCCCACTGCAGGACAACATCCTCTTTTTATACAGAGAAGGCACGAGCCTCAATCACCACGCTTGCTCAAAACGGGTTGGCGATTTCAAACTTTATTATCATGTGCCAGGTTTCGTAACAATGTTTTTCTTCACCATTGTCAGTGATTTCCAAAAAAGACTAAGGATGTACATATGAATTGACGTTTGCCTGTTGTTTATTTATTTATTATATACTTTATTGTACACCACAAAAATATGTACAGGACAAACATTCACCAAACAAGTGTACAATGGGCGGTCTTATCGCACAGGGCAATCTCCTACAGACAACCTTTGGATGGACTGTACGATAGGAGAAGAATTTAGGGTTGTCAGTGTTTATGATGTTTAATAAACAATAGCGGGAAACTTGTGAATACAAAATCCTTTTATTAGATGCAATTACAAAGAGCAAGTTTGACACATTTTAGTCATGTATATATGTAGGTATGCATGATCGATTATAGTGATGTGCTAATTATTATTAAAGTTGTACTTAGCACATTTTCCCCTGTTAGGACTAGCTTACATTTAAAATTATAATCAACCTTAGTACATAACAAATTATTAAAAAAAATTATAGTTATCATTTTTATTAGGTAATCTAATTCTTCTACCTGATCTAGATGTTATAGCTTCAGATTCAACTCTCCCTACTTCCTCCCATACCTTTTTTTCTATTATTGTTATCAATAGGCTCGTACTTGACCACTATCTCACCTGATGGTAAGCGATGATGTGGTCGACCTCTCTCTCAATTCTCACTACTTCTTCCCTTACCTCTCTCTCAACTAGAGGTAGTATATGCCCCTCATTTCTCCTATATTCTCCACTTTCCCCAACTACCATGGGTGGACTGGTTTATTTTTAATTGTCCCAGGTTCCCATAGTAAGTTCGGCATCTTTTTAAACAGGACCTTATCCCCTTATTTTTGGCTCTCACATCATAGAATTGCTCAACTTCTTCTTTCAAACTTTGCAGTTTTATCCTTTCCTATTTATATGTTAATTTAAATACCAACAAATTATGTGAACATGGCATGTTTGTTTTTTTAAAATTTCTCCCCATAAGGATTGAAGCTGGTGAACTGACCAGGCCTCTAGGTCTATGATTAAGCAGAGCCAAATGTGGGTCCTGTTCTGAATCTAGTGATTTTTTTAATAAGGTTTTTGTGGTCTTAACTGCGCTTTCTGCTAACCCTTTAGATTGGGGATAGTTAGGACTGGACATAATATGCAAAAATCCTCATTCTTTGGTAAATGCTTTAAAAACAACAGAATGAAAACATAATGCCCTGTCTGTATATTAGATTTGTGGAATGCCATGCCATGCAAATATTCATTTAAGTTTTTCTACAACCATATTGCTTCTTAAAGTTGACAATGTTAATACTTCTATATAATTGGATAAAAGCTTCTACCACTACCACATATGTTACACCATATAATTCAAATATATCACAGCCGACTTCCATCCATGGAAGTGCTGGTACTTTTTTATACTTTAATACCATTTTTATTTTGATACTTTTGACAAGTGGTGCATGATTTAACAATTTTTTTAATATCCTGATTAATTCCAATCCAAAACATAGTTATATCAGCCCGACTAATCATTCGGCTGATCCCAGGGCGATCTTTATGTAATTGCTTCAAACTATTGGGAATTAGGACACGGTCACCCTTGACAACTACACCTTTGACGAGTGATAATTCTTCCCTAATATCATATAATGACCTCAATTCTTCATGTACCTTATGAGGTGGCCAACTCTGCTCAGTATATTTTTTCAAAGTACTAAACATATTATCTTTGTTAGAAACCTCTACCACAAGATCCTAATTTTCTTTAGTCATTGGTAAATTATCAATTAAACTACCTCACCAAAAGTAACTTCTGTGTCACAACCTTTAAGAGTAAAATCTCTAGACAGAGTATCAGCAACATAAAGATACCTATAGGGCTGTAATTGCATCATCATTTTTTGTTAAAATGCAGGAATTTTTGAATAATTTTTGGTAAATTGTTAGCCTCAAAAAACTGGGCATTAGCAAAACAATGTTGGAAAAAATTTATTCATAACAAAATGTCATGGTAGCCCAATGGCTAAGATCTGGCCTCTCGTGCTGCAGGTTGTAGGTTTCAACCCGGGGAAATAACAATGTGACAATTCACTATGTACTTATTTTAAAATCAACATCAGTGACAATGCTGTAGAAAAACATTGTGAGGAAACCTGGGCTTAAAGATTAAATAAGTTTTAAATTATACTACACCAACCTTCATTGAGCAAGCTTGATAATTAATGCTTATGCCTTCTCTGTATAGGATGAGGACTTTGCCCTGCAGTGGGACAGTAAAAGGCTGGTATTATTAATAGTATTATTTTAAGAACAAAATAGTATAAGACAATTTTTGTTACAGTTTGTAACTGATGACAGGAGACCCATGCTTGCTTGTTTTTTCTGCTACGCTAAACTAAAGCAATGCTACCAGCTGCAGAGAAAATGTCTGGAAGCTGAACAGCTGCTTGTTCTGATGATGAATGAGGTATTTTTTAAATTTAATTGTATTCTATTGATTTAAGTATAAGGTATTCTTTACCTTCAATTTTATTCTTCTGTCTTAAGTTAAGTTAAGATGGGCATGCTGTTCGAGAGTATAGGGATACGCATTGTATAGGGAAATCCTTAACCTCCCTGGCTAGGATGGCTGAGGCTGCCAGGGTGATGCCCAAGCACTCGGCTTGGAACCCCAAGTGGCGTGGCTAGGTGGATGTTGAGGTCCTCTGAGAACACCCCCGCACCTGTGCCAGTACCTGTTTTTTATCCGTCTGTGAAGATCCTTAGCTCGTCAGAGCGTAGCCCTTCGCAGCGGTGGTCCTCATGCAGTTGGATCCTGTATTTCTTGTCAAATATGAAGTGTGTTGTGTCTCACTCTTACCCCATAGATCCAGTGCCATGAGACGTACGGCCGCCATCGTTGCTTCTTGCTGTGTGAACAGGTGGAGAGGGCGGAGTCCAAGCATGGCCCCGTGCGCTGCAGTTGGGGTAGTCTGTAGGATTTGTATAGTAGATTTCGCGTTTGTTTAGTCTCCCTTGCCTGGCTTTGGGATGAATATTGTTTTCACTTCCCTCCATCCTTTAGGACGTGTCTAAAGGCCAGGCATGCCCTCATTGGTGGCACAAGTCTTTCTGCCACAGACTGACCCCACTGCAGTAGCGCAGGGATCACTCCATCTGGTCCTGGCGCCTTGAAAGGATGAAGGCTTTTGATGATCCACTGGAGTTTTTCCAGCGTGATCACCCTGTGTGCGTAGAGCCAATCTTCGTTAGTTGGTATCTGAGTAGTATCTTGCCAGTTTGTTACCTGGACGAAGACGCTTCCTGGGAAGTATGTTTCTACTAGGACGCGTCGTGACGTGGTGAGTGTGTTGTCGGTTTTGCGGAGTGTGGCGAGCTCGGGTGTGTTCTGATGTGCCAGTAGTTTCCTTACCCTGTTTGCTTGTTGGCAAGATTCAATGCTACCACAGTATTTGCGCCATCCAGCGGTACGTAATAGGCGTCCCATTCCTCATCCGCGCATGTGTTCATATCTCTGTTTAGGGCCTTTCTTACCTTCCCGCGTTTGCGTTCCAACTCCGCGCCCCACCAGGGTTGTTTGCCCGGTGTTTTCCGTGGAGCTGTTTCCGGGCAGGCGGTATGGTCGCTTACCTGCAAGTCTATCTGCGTTGTGCTGGCAGTAGTCAGTGCCACGCATACCGGCGCTAGCTTTGAATCAAGGATGCGAGTGTAGGCGGCTCTATTCGTGTTGCGCGGATTGCGCCGAGGCGGTACAGGTGCTACACAGGCCTGCAAGTCAAAGTGGATCCATCTGTGATCCGAGCAGGAGGCCTCGTTGGAGACCTGCCAACTAGTGACGGTAATTGTGCGACTGCGTCTAGTAAAAACGTCGGTTACGCGCCTGTGTTTAGTAGGGATAGGTTAGTTGTAAACAAGTAGGTCACTAATACCTTACCCCTTTCATTTTGCGTATCCATTCCCCACAGAGGGTGATGTGCGTTTGCGTCAGTCCCAATGATGATCTCTGCCCAGCTGTTCTCGAATTGGGTTACGAGGCGGACAAGAGTGCGGAGGTGGGGTCTCCGCCTCAGGCATATAGGCCGAGGTGAAGACGATCGACATCATAGCGGCACCACACTGCATAGCCAGCCTAGCAGCAGAGATATCTCTGCAACAGAAATCATTTAGAAGCTGTGCTTTGAGGTTACCTGTAACAAAAATACAAGCTCGAGGGAGATCACGGTTAGAGGTAACAAGGAGCTTACCACCTAGGTTTGATAGTCCTCTGATTTGACCGCCCCTAATCCACGGCTCCTGAATCAGGGCAATGGCCGTGTGTTGAACCTCCAACCACTTACGCAATTGGGCCGTCGCTGTCTGGCTGTGGTGGAGGTTTGCCTGCACTATGCTACAGGTTGATGAAAGGGTCGCCATCTTGGGTGGGGCCCTCCTCGTCTTCCTCTAGCTGCAGACCGGCGAAAGCGTCCCCCTCGATGAAGACATCCTCCACCGGACCAGAAGTCGGCGACAGTGTGATATCGTCTGGCTCCCACCCCGACAGAGGAACGGTGATCGTGGCATCGATAGGGGTGGCCAGCACTGCAGCTACTGCAGGGTCGGCCACGGATGCTTCCGGGTTGATGGGCGGGGGGTTGCTTTCCCCTGCATTGACGAGCTGCCTTGTGGTCGGGTCCCACCCCCGAGGGACACACAAATCTGCCGTTGGCCCTCTGGAACTTGATGTACACCGAGCCCAAGCCAAACGACAGCCTGCGCTCGGCAACCATCAAAGTCGGGATCTTGTCCTCGGGGACGCCCAGGACCACAAACCAGCACGTCTTTTGCCTATCCGAGCGAATTCTTCTATCTTATAATTGCACTTTAAGTAAGTGTGGAAGCAGAATGCTCACAGAATGGATGTTCGCACGGATGGATATGATGGGGCTGCAAAGTTCTGGAGTGGCGACTGCATACCGGAATACAGCGTTGGAAGGCCCCTTTAAGTGGACTGATAACCTGGTAAAGGCCGTGGGAATCCGCTGGATACGAGAGGCACAGGACCGATTGATGTGGCGACACTTGGGGAGTCTCAATCTTTTACCAATGTGTAACTTTTGAGTCCCTATAGAAAGAACACTGAAAATTGCCCGCTTAAGACCAAGTAGGATTCTATCACCGACGGCAATGGTCAAAACATTGTTAATAAATTGATAATGTGACATTTCGATAGCACTTGGGATTCTCGTTGATTTGTGGCATTTCTAGAGCCTCTGACCATTTTTTTTTGTTGTATGCTCATCGCTTGCCATCAGATGAGATAGTGGATTTGACCACTATCTCAGCTCATGGTAAGCGATGAGCATACTGTGACCTGATGATTTTATCTAATACCTACCAATAAACTTTCACAGCACAATCATGTAATAAACCGAGGCCACCTGGAGTTTTTCAATGGGTATATGAAAACTCCAATGGAGAGTATAAATATAGTTGATGATGTTGGTCAAATTGAAAGTATTCTTATCAAACAAGAATTACCAGCTGGTTGTGAGAGACTAGATGATTTTATTGAGCGACAAGAGGAACATCAAAGTGAAGGTATGTTTTGAACAAAATGAGGATATTGTGGTGAAGCATCACCACAATATCCTCATTTAGTTCCACCACAATACCCCCGTTGGTGTAGTGGTCACAAGCACTACTGCTGAGCATGAGGTCCTGGGTTCGATTCGGTCTGGAAAAGTGTTATTGGGTTTTTCCATCTGGAATTTCTCAGTAGCAGTCTGGAATCTTGATTTGTGGCCGGTTGATGGCAATAAGCTCGTCTATTACCAAACATAATTGGTGAAATGTGGGCAAGCACCTCAGCCCAATCCTTCGAAGAATACAGATTTGATGTAATATTGAAATGTTTTACCATTCTATATATCTTTTTTTTAATTGTTAATAAATATAATAATATATAAAAAAGAAACAGTTAATTCAGAAAATCAAAAAACCTGACTGCTTAAGAAGCGGACTAAAAAGGCGTAAACAAGAAGAAAATCATGCTGTGCAGTCGGAGGATACATATTCGCGAGCTGGCTGACCAAAATCAGATTATTAGTCTGATAAACCATTACCCTCCTTCGGCAGTCGGTTAAAAAGCAAAGTGATATGAAACAAAATAAGAGTAGTGCTTTTGACCGTTTCTGCTTGTGTACAACTAGCTGCTGCCCGCGGCTTCGCCTGCGTAAAAAGTTTTATCATCCCAAGGGAATACAAACTATCCTCTACTCCTTTCCAGGGTCTGAACCTATCTCCATGCCAAATTTAATCTAAATCGGTTCAGTAGATCCAGCGATTACCCCCCTACAACCTCACAAACTTTACCTCTTTATAATATTAGTAAGTAAAGATGTATGTTTACAGATCTAAAACTGGAAAATGTAGACAATGACTATTCAGATGTAGAAGATACACCAGCACAACAATCAAAATCAGATTCAAATGATGATGTTCCTAATGTTCCTATGACGAACATTAGAACGGAAGTGGAAGAGGAACAACAAGTTTCTAAGAGGAAACGAAAAGCTGACAACACTGAAAGTAAGTATTAGTTAGTTTTTTTTTGTAGTCTATAGGCTCTCGCTTACGATCAGGTGAGATAGTGGTCAACTATCTCACCTGATGGTAAGCGATGATGTGGTCGACGGTGAAGCACGCTTGCCTAGAAGAAACCTCTTCACTCTTGACTTAAAGACCCTAAGATTGTAGCTATCGGGAAACAGACTCCGGCAGGGAATTCCACTCCTTAACTTTACGCATAATAAGTGATCCCAGAACGTTTTGTGCATATGGGTGGGACGTCCACTATGTACCGATGTCGCGTCGCCGTACCTCCGATGATGACAGGCGGACTAGGCGGAATTAGAGCATGCTCTTCCATCGCATATTCCCTTATCATCGATATTGCCCAGTCATCTTTAGTGGATCAGAAAGTTAAAATCTTTAACAGGTATGTACTCCAGCTTATGGACACGCATGCGCCACTGAGGGATGTTCGTGTCAAGCGCCCCCAGCTTTATGGATAACCCTTGGAGTTCGGATGGCAATGGTCTCACGTCGTCTGACGTGACCGGGCTTTTAGAAAATATATGGGGGACCGCAATTAGGAAAATTGGATCCTGTATAAGTTGGCTAGAAACCGCTGCAACCAGATGGTAAGAGCATCTAAACGCCGATACATTTGTGAAAATGTCCTCAACTCGTCACCAACTGATATTTGGCAATTCTTAAAATGGCTTGGCATAGCAAAGTCCCCTTTTAGTATTGTTTCTCTTAATCTGCCTTTGAATGTTATTAATAATCACACCACACATCCAGTAGGTGTCAATCAGACTATTTTTGCTTTACATTATTTTTTTGTATACTCGATTGTACATCAGTTTTGTGAATTATAAATAAAAAAAAAAAAAAAAAAAAAAAAAAAAACATTTTCCAACGTCCGCTACGCTTGCGGTCGTCAAAATAAAACTATCGCTGATATTACTTCCAAGCCAATGCTTTCTCCTGACTCTTTTTCTTTCTCCACCGTGACTAACCTTGAGGTCCTCCAATATTTTACCTCAATTAAGTCTAGGGCTGTGGGCTGTGATGGGAACAGTCGAGCTATGTCATCTTTTATGATTGAGAACTTAATTCCAATTATTACTTAAATCATCAATTAATCGCTGCAGACTGGTAAATTTCCTGCAATGTGGCGTAAGGCTTACATTATCCCCCTTCCTAAAATTCTCAACCCCAGTTTGGCTATTCACTTCAGGCTGATCTCCATTCTCCCTTTCCTTTCTAAAATCCTAGAAGCAGTTGCTCTTAAACAAATATCCTCCTACGTCTTCAAGAATAATCTGTTGTCCAATTGCCAATCTGGTTTTCGGCCTGGCCACAGCACAGCCACAGCTACTGATGTTACTGAAGCCATTAGGTACGGCTTGGAGAATTCGAGGTTAACGGTGCTGGTTTTAATAGATTTTTCCAATGCTTTTAACACCGTTGATTACGACATTCTCCTGGCCATACTGTCTCAAAATGGGGTCTCTTCGTTGTCACGTGATTGGTTTTCATCATATCTTCGTGGTCGCCAGCAGGCTGTGCGTACTGATCAGGATTGCTTTGACTGTTGCGACTTGGTATCTGGTGTTCCACAAGGCAGTATACTCTCTCCTCTTTTATTCTCTTTATTTATAAACTCCATTACTGTTATCTTCAAATGTTCTTACCATCTGTACGCTGATGACTTGCAACTTTACGCTCAATCAGACATTGCCAACCTTGACAATTGCATTTCATTACTCAATGCTGATCTTCGAGGTATCAGTGAGTGGTCTGGCAAATTTGGGGCTTCTGTTAACGTCGGGAAATTTCATTCGTACTATTTGAAAAGTGTGAACACTGGCCAACTTATGCTACTGATTTACGAGAACTCCGTCATTTCTCTTTCACCTCATGTAAAAGATTTAGGTCTGTACATTGACGACAGTTTTAGTTGGAATAAACACGTGGCTCAGGTGAGCCAGAAAGTCGCGGTCTCGCTGCGGTCTCTATAGATTCAAGCATTTCCTCCCATCCAGCACCAAAATCACTTTGATGCAGTGTGGTGTTCTGCTGTGCAGACACACGTCTTTAGTCTATTTACAGTTTAATAAATACTATACAATCTCACCTTCATATCTTCTGATATTTTATCGACTCATGTCTCATTTTTATATATTCTTTGTTACTGTTAACACCTGAAAAGCATATTTTTAGTTATCTCTGATTGTTTTAATATTCCATAACTTATTTATATCGCTAATTTGTAAAATCTAAGAATATTTTATATTCTGACATTTTCATGTGATCTGACGTCTGTATTTTATCTTCTTAAGCCATAGACATAACGTACCATGGACTAGATCTTCCTTAAGCTAGTTTTACATAATAATAAGGGCAGCGTAGACTGCCCCCTCTGTAAACCGGTTTTATTCGTTCTGGTCATATAATTGATATTTTGAATTTAAAATTTAGAAGAGATGACAGAACGAGGAAAAAACGGGCGTCAGCTTTTTTGGTCAGATTCGGGCTGAAAACGACGAAAGTCGGTTGTCTGGTTAATACTATAATTTTACCAAGGGTACTACAGTATCTGATAACTCTTTAAACCATATCTTCTGCCTACATGTTTGTCATTCATGTTTTTTGTGTGATCATTAAAATATTATTTACTGTGAGTGGAATTTGTGAAAGACTTTATTAACCTCATCGGTCAACGCTCCATATTAAAGGGCTAGTCGAACGGCGTATGAAGCCACAGCCCGGCCTCCACATCTCTTTTGTGCCTGCCTACATAACCATCGAACCTACCTACCCGACGTGGTGCAAGAGCCGCAGCTACAGCGCGCCCGCCAGCAGTATACGCAGGTTACGCACGCTGAACACGAGCGCCCACAACTCGCGGTAGCGTTCTTCCAGCAGTCCCACCGCATCCTGTCAACCTTTTTCTTATTTTACCTTTTCTTACTTTTTCTTTTTATTTAGATAACGTAGCTTACGTTTAGCTCGTCTGAGCTAAACGCAACGTTACAGCAGTCACTTGTGCTCCCTGTTATCGACTATTCTGATGTTTGTTATCGTGATCTATCTCATGAACTTATAAATAAATTGGATCGACTTCTCAACAATTGTATTTGCTTTGTTTTTGGCCTTCGTAAATACGATCACATTTCTTCCTAGCGTTCTCAGCTTAAATGGGGCAGCCTCAGGAGGTCCCTCAGTTCTCTCTGCTTGCTGTTCACTATTATGAACGATCCTTGTGCTCCCGATTACCTTAAAACTTATTTCAAAGTGTTGGGCAGTCTCACAGTCTTAACCTTCGAGCTTTTAAAAATCTACTCCTCCGAATTCTTTCACACCGCACCGGTTTTATGTCCAATTCATACGCTGTAAACAAATTCATGTTCAAAAGATAAGTTCGTGACCACTATTTGAGTCAGACTAAATAGCTCTCATCTAGAGACAGAAGTCTAGTCATAATAATTATTTTCAAAGTCAAAAGTCAAGTTTTTTGAAATATTATTTTGTACCCGTTCACAACGTTTTTCTTTTTAACCCAACTTTTTGACTGGCAGAGAATACCTTGTGGCATTAAGTCCGCCTATGTACCACTATTGTACATGAAGTTTAAATAAATAAATAAATTACTTTAGATCAATAACAAAATGTAAATCAGTTATTGGAGAAATTGAATATGTTAAACTGCAAAGTTACTAGTATTCCAATGGCATGCAAATTAGATAATGATAAATATAAATATTGTGATCGAGATATTCCATATCAACATTTAATTGGAAGCCTTACAAGACGCGACATTTCTTTTTGTGTCAGTTACCCATAGATTTAGAATTTTTTTGCTACGCAAAAAGATACACGAAGGGTGCGAGCGAGAAAACCTAATCAAGTACTAAACGCCCAAGAGAAAAAGAGAGAGTGAATGAAGTACCAATATGTCATTTTTTTCGCGAAAAGGGGTCCATAGCGTCCCTTCTGTTTTACACAGCGGTGAATTTCTTGCATTTAAATAATAATCTTTAGATTTAAATTGATAATATTAATTATGCAACTATGTTGGCTTATTTTGTGAGTGAATGTGACGTTACAAGACGAAATAACCCCAATAAATACATGTTTCATAGGTAAATACAATTTTGTCCTTGGATTGTTTCGATCCATATTTTGACAAATTTCCGCTAGTAATCGGCTCAGAAAAATATTCTTACAATAGTATATTGATTTCCATTGTTTAATAAAAGTATATTTCGTATATTTAAACAGAATTTGCTAAAATATAATGTAAAAGAGAAAATTGTTTGTTTACGCTAGGGCTTGACAAAGCGGTGACGTCAGGAGTATCGATAAAAACTTAATCTTTTTATAGTGACATCATGGCATGAATACAAACTTATTTAGTCAAGTTTTGTTTAAATAGATTTAAGTTAGGATTGAGAAGATGTGTTCATCTAAACTGTACTTTAAGTTGCATGTTTATTATATTAGCCTTTGTTTTTCAAAATGTTTCGGAGACTTTTGATGTTTTATTACTTTGAGTAGGTTTAAGAATGTCATATTGTTTGCATTTATTAGTTTTACAGTGTCTTGAAATAATAATTTGTAATGTTTATGTACCTACAGATGCCCAAATAATTCTGTATTAAGAGAAAATGGATTCGAATTTTAAACAGAGATGGATGGTCTCTACAATATGTAGTAAACATTTCGTATTGAAATACCTACTGCATACTAAGAAAACATCGACGAATCCTAATGAAAGAATCTATACCTAATTTATTTGTGCCTGTAAGAATGACACTTCCTATCGTATGGTTAGTTAGTGGCTAACCTAGATAGTATTCTGTATAAGCAAGCATGTATTTTGTCCAGTTTTTATAACAGTTCAATATAAACAACAACGGCAGCAACCCTTTAATCTTGTTTCTTATTGTGTTCACCAAGTATCGATATCGATACTGAACATGGACTTTTTAACAACACTTTTTTAACTAACACATGGACAATTTCCCTCACACATAGATTTTATTTTTTTGGTTTCGCTTTTCATCTGACTCTGTTTATCTTGTACATACTATATCTATGCAGTTACCTGATTCAATTTAACAAGTGTTAAACTAATGTTCATTGGAACTGGGCAAAAAAAAAATACTAAGGTATCTTAAGAAAACTAAGAATTATTGTTTAAAATTGATTTATGTACATTATTTGTGAAAAATGTTTTTTTTTCGTGGAACTAATAGATTTGCTTTAAAACAATATTTAACAACACGATATTTTTTCGCTACTAGGTATAATATTAAGTGGTAATGAAGATTTTTGATATCTACAGTTGAAGTTTTGCGCTAGTCGTGTTTTCTTAACTTTTTTATTTTACACCAATATCATCAAATATGTAAAAACGATTACAAATATGACAATTATGTTTCTAAATCGTAGTAGAATCGTAGGTTGTTATGGAGAAGAACGGACAAGAAACTAAAAAATAATTGTTTTACAATATTTACATTAGTACATACATTAATAAGTTCATATTGCATGCACCCAGAATAGAAATACATATTATACTACGTACAGGTATAAAGTACTAAAAGTACTCACACATTTGCTGTCGGTATCTACATAGGTAAATTGACGAATACTTGTAACAGCATAAGCTGCCGAACTTAACCGTCCTGAAAGTGATATTAAATGAGGAGCCCACTGTAACCTTGAGTCTAGCGTGATCCCCAGAAAACCTTTTTATCGACGAATTCTAGCTTCTCCTTGTTTAATATAATGTAATGTCTATTTAACATTATGACGTCACAAAAATGGTGACCTATCCTGGCTCTTTCGTAGTCACGTGATTCTTTCTAAATTGTATGGATTTTCAATTGATTATAATGAATTGAAATAAAATATTTAAGATTTCGCAACGACAATATATTTATGATATATATATATATATATATATATATATAATCGGAATTTCATTTGCTTACAGGGGCAACCTTTGCAAAGAAACCAATAAAATTCATTCGAAAAAATAAACGAGAAGATACTATTACAGCCCAGCTAAAGAAAACCGAAAAATCGCTGTCGAAGAATGCTATACCCAGCATTAGTAATATTACAAATACGCCTGTGGAAATAAATAGCCGTAATAATAGTAACAAAGGTATAAACAGAAATGATAAAAAAAGATATCTAAGATCATGTTTAATAGATAAACCTTACAAATGTGAAATATGTCAGCGCAGTTTTGCTAAATATTCTAAATTGACACTGCATATTCGTGTACACACTGGGAAAAAACCGTATAAATGTGATGTTTGTCAGAGTAGGTTTGGGTTAAAGGGTAATTTAATAAGACATATTCGTGTACACACCGGAGAAAAACCATTCAAATGTGATATATGCCACCGTAGTTTTATACAAAAATATTCTTTAATAATGCACATTCGTGAACACACTGGACAAAAACCATTCAAATGTGATATTTGTCAGCGAAGTTTTAAAAACAAATATGTTTTAACAAGGCATATTCTTGTACACACTGGTGATAAACCTTACAAATGTGATACATGTCAGCAGTGTTTTTCAACAAGGGGTGCTTTAAAAAACCATATTCGTCTGCACACTGGGAAAAAACCGTACAAATGTGGTGTTTGTCAGAGTAGGTTTGGGTTAAAGAGTAATTTAATAAGACATATTCGTGTACACACCGGAGAAAAACCATTCAAATGTGATATATGCCACCGTAGTTTTATACAAAAATATTCTTTAATAATGCACATTCGTGAACACACTGGACAAAAACCATTCAAATGTGATATTTGTCAGCGAAGTTTTAAAAACAAATATGTTTTAACAAGGCATATTCTTGTACACACTGGTGATAAACCTTACAAATGTGATACATGTCAGCATTGTTTTTCAACAAGGGGTGCTTTAACAAACCATATTCGACTGCACACAGGGGAAAAACCTTACAAATGTGAAATATGTAAGTGTTGTTTCGTTCAAAAGGGTCAATTAACACAACATATTCGTGTACACACCGGGGAGAAACCTTACAAATGTGAAATTTGTCAGCGTAGTTTCGTTCAAAAGAATCATTTAACACAGCATATTCGTGTACACACCGGGGATAAACCTTACAAATGTGATACATGTCAGCGTAGTTTTAGTATATCGAAAAATTTAACAAGGCATATTCGTCTACACACCGGGGAGAAACCTTACAAATGTGAAATTTGTCAGCGTAGTTTCGTTCAAAAGAATCATTTAACACAGCATATTCGTGTACACACCAGGGATAAACCTTACAAATGTGAAATATGTCAGCGTAGTTTTGCGATAAAGAAAAGTTTAACAACACATATGCGTGTACACACTAAAGAAAAACCTTATAAATGATATATGTCCTCGTTGTTATAGTGATAAGAGAGATTTAAATAAACATATGCTTTTGCATACTGGTGAAAAACCTTACAAATGCAAATAAAGTCAATGATGTTATGCACAAAAATCAAAGTTTCACTCTGATATGTCTGATATGCTTATAACCAAAGGCTCTATTAGAGGAAAATAATACTATAATCTCATAAGAAATAATTAACCCATTACAATCTGATAACGTCGTGACAACATATGCAGATATAACTAGTCTGCTTTTGCCAAGATAATGTGACACCAAACAGGTGTCACTTTATCTTGGCAAAAGCAGACTTCGACTTTGCATTCTAAGCCGGAATCAAAACAGAAACTGACACAACATAAAAAAACGTTGCCAATCGCTTTCGAACACGACAGTGGCCGCTGTCGATATGGATTCCGATTCGGAGGTATCATCTATGTCTTCTACAAGTGAAGAACAAGAAACATCGTCGCAATCAGATAAATTAAAGAAGTTAAGTACTCATCGTAAAAAGACACCATGTGACCATGATATATCAGATAAGTCATTTAGTTACGTAATAAGTAAAAATAGCAAATATAATAATGAATAAAGGTTCGTTCAAGAATAAAGTAAAAAACGTAGTTAGGATAATAGTAGAATGGTTAGTACTAATGATAGTTAACTAGCACTTCGCCCGCGACTTCGTTCGCATGATCCGTATTTTTTCCTACGGATGACTTTTCAAATTCATTATTCAAATTCAAATTCATTTATTAATTTTGTGAACATAGGGTAAAATTACAGATGATATAAATAAACAATTTTGGTCCATACTATGTCCCGCCAGTAGGCATACAAAATATTGGGCATATGAAGGTTATTGAATGTCACATTAACAAAATAAAAACAAAATAATAAAATCAATAGACGTCACAATTTCATGTCAAAAAATAATAAATAATAATAATGTGTCAATAAATTAAGACGGCACATAAACAAATAGAACCCCCTTAAAGGTTGAATTGCCAAAAATCTATTCTTAGTGCTCTTTTCTATACTAATATTATAGAGCTGAAGAGTTTGTTTGTTTGTTTTAACGCGCTTAGGAACTACCGGTTGGGATTGAAAAAATATTTTTGTGTTAGATATCCATTTATCGAGGAAGGTTATAGGCTATATTACATCACGCTAAGACCAATAGGAGCGCAGCATAAATGAAAAATGTTGCAAAAGCGGGCAAAATTATTCCTTTTTGAGAGCTGCCGTTGCGTGCGCTGCGTAAGCGGTTAAAGTTACGCAACATTCATGTATGTAGTGTAGGTAGGGTAGGGTAGGTAGGTAACCAGTTGACGGGAGCGAAGCCGCGTGGGACAGCTAGTTTATTATAAAATGAAGCTCTGTGCAGTAACACTCTTCAAAAATCATTACACCCCCTAAATCATATTTTAGAATTAGTTTTGAAAAACTAATAATGATAATGTTTACTATTTAGTTAGGTTAGTATTCGGAGTTACAGGTGAATGTAATAAAGAGATCTAGTCTTTCAAACTTCCTGACGTATGTCATGGCATCTTGACTTTTTTCATTCATGTATCTCGGGGATCCCGTAAATGATAACATGCTACATATTTTATCCATTCTACCAATATCAACATTATTTATCACAGAATAATCAAGGTTACAAAGGCAGAATTCAATAAATAGTGTTGCCTGCGAGTTCTATTCATTGCTGTTCGAGCATTTTGCTGTGCTAATCGGTGGGAACGTTCAGCGCTTGATTCTCGTTGTCGGTTCGCCGAAGTTCGAGAACTCTATGAGGCCAAACGTTGAGAAAGTTCAGCGCTTGATTCCCGTTGTCGGATCACCGAAGTTCGAGAATTTTGTGAGGCCAAACGTTGAGAGTATTCAGGGCTTGATTCCCGCTGTCGGTTCGCCAAAGTTCGAGAATTCTGTGAGGCTAAACGCTGAGAACGTTCAACGCTCGATTCCCTAGCACGGTTTCGTTCAGTGATCTGTCTCTGAGTAACCAACCTATGCAAATATTCATCCGCTGTTTCATTATTGCGCAAAAGTCGCAGCCGCTTTGCAGTAGCAGACTGCCGAGAAAGCTGAGTTCTTTTTCTAGGCATTTTATTAGCGAAAATGGCGATTATGCACGTGACAATAAAAAAAAAAAGCAAAGTTGCTGAAATATTAGATCGAAAATAAAAACCTGTCGCGGTAAGTTGTGAAAATTTTTGAAAAAAAAACAACCTTTAAGAGAATTTACAAAACAATACCCAATAGAAAACTAATACAAAATTAAAGTGTTTGGGGCTTGGAAGTTACGACGCCTTGGCTCCAGGATGTGGCCGGGGCATCGGCCGCCTATGCCTCTGGGCGGCAGTTGATTGTGTTTGGTAGTTTCTTGCTCGGATCTTGCGAGTTAAATGAAACGCCGACTTATAGAAGGATGATGTATATTTCAACTTAGGAGTATGCAGAAATAAGGAATATAACATTTCACCACCAGCTCAGCTTGGTTGGAAGGAAAAATCTGGCATGACTGACGCTGTCGCCGCATTGTTTCTTAATTATCTAAATCTCTGTGCGGCCAGTTGTGCAACGGTGTTGCCACAAGTGCATTTAAAAAGTATTATTTTACGATGAGATATCCCAAAAACAAATTTTTAAAATCAGTTCGCTGAGTTCAACCGTTTCGTAAGGAGCCGACCACGCGTACGAATGACCCTTGCGGCATGGCCGGCATGGTACCCCGCAGAATTACCGACATCTTAGACTTGAGCGGCTTCTCCTTATACTTGCTGTTACCTGCCAAGGTTTTGGTAGCTGTAAACAATTCCTTCAGGTTACCGGTGTTAGCAGCTTGTTGAGCACGATCAGCAATATCATCAGCCCACTGCCTCCTATCTTTGCGGGTGCTGCGATAGATTTATCTGCTTTTCTGACGGTATTGCATGTTAAGGTCGGCTCGCATGGCGACATTACGGGTCTAAGCAATCTCAGATGAAGGTTTCCTCTATCTTCGATCAGACTCCAAGTGTGCTGTGACATCCAGTTTTCGAATGAGTCGGTTTGTGTCCTAGAACGACGGAGCTGGTTCCTGTATAGGCCACTTTGATGCGTTTCCACTACTCGTCCAATGAGTCCGAACCGGTATCAAGTCCCGAAAAACGATTACGTAGCTCGAGTTGGAACGTTTTATGGATGCCCGGGTCACGCAGTTTCCTCAGGTCGAACCTTCTTCCGATCTTGCCAGGTCCTCCAGCCGCACGGGCCACTGCGACCTTAAGCCGGATTTCAGCAACTACCAAAATAAATGGTGGTAGCTAACAATATCGGCGCCCCTGCGGTTTCGGATATCGAGCAATGAGGAACGCCATTTGGTGCTAATGGCAAAGTGGTCAATCTGGTTCTTGGTGAATCCATCAGGTGAGTTCCACGTGTACTTGTGGTGGTCGTCATGTAAAAATAATGTTCCTCCAATAGTCAGGTTGTGATTCTGGAAAAACTCGACAAATCGGTCTCCGTTCTCATAACAAACTCCAAGCCCCTGTGTACCCACATGCCGCTCACGGTTTGTGTTAAGGCTCCCAACCTTTTCATTCAGGTCCTCCATGATAAGGACGATATCTTGTTTCTTAATGCTCCTAAGGGTGGCGTTGAGTGCGTTGTAGAAATCGTCTTTGGTATCCTCTGGTGTATGCATTAGTTGGGGCGTAGCATTGTACGATGGGGATCTTCCAGGCTCTGGAGTAAAAACGGGCGTACATGATTCCGTCTGAGATCAGCATCCAGTCCAGTAGGCTATTCTTAGCTATGTTAGAAAGGACTAGTCTACTGTCATCGCTAAGCGTTCTTATATTCCAAAAAGCAATTCGTGTCCATTTTTTAAAGCCAAAAATCGTCGGTAGGGTATCGGTCAGGCTTCTTACTGTTTTAGTTTCGTTAATCTATTATTGTCGGGCAAGCGAGTGATTAGCCCACTGTGTAGCGGGGCTGCCGCTTTAGTGCCTTTTTTCGGGTATCCTCCCTAGTGAGTCGATTCTATTTTAAGGCGTAGGATATTCACCCTTCGCCCTGCAACCGTTAGCTCAGCTGCAACTCGTAATAGCGGACGTGCGGCGGCGCGGTTGCAGCAGGTTCCAGGGAGAACGACGGGGACGTGGAAGACTCGGACTGGCTAGGCCTTGTGGTATTCTGCTTTGCAGATCCTTGCATCCTTTCTAACACTAGTCTACTCACGTTTTATAACACACCTTCATATCTTCATACAAAACACACCACTTTTTTTTATATTGTATTAACTCATGACTCATTTTTATGTATTCTTTGTACTGTTAGCACCTGAAAATCATACTTTTAGTTATCTCTGATTGTTTTAAAATGCCTCAACTTAATTTATATTGTTAATTTGTAACAATCAATTCTTGATTAATGGCTTTTGTGGAAGAGTAACCACAATTCTGCCAATATCCCGTACTTATAATGATAGACCATCAAACGAAGGAGATTGTACAGTGATGAAATTTGGACAGTATTGCATTTTCTACGCAGAGCAAGACTGGAAGACAGTTTTTTTTTTCCCTAATGTTGTAGCTATCGTCATAGTGTATGAATGTCACAATACTTAAATAATCAAATAAATAGAATATTATAATAGTTTACAACTTAATTTTATTTATTTCAATGAACTTACTTAGAATGTATACAAAGCGGGTAAATACGAGGGATAGGAGGCATTTAGCGGAAGTTGGACGAGGGATATGGGGTGGAATGATATCATACATAGAAAATCGTAATTTAGGACAGCTGAAGAATAAATGGTTCACGTTTCCTTCATCCAGACCACATTCACAGAGGCAGCTATCCCTTATCCTAAGTTTAGCCAAAAAAGCTGGGGTGCAGCAATGATTGAGTCGTAACCGACAGATTATTGAAGTGGTCAATTTATTTGCCAAAAACCAAGGTTTGTGAGGAATCTCAGGTTGAATATCGCCATAGAATTTTCCCTTTATGTTTTTAGAAATTTTCCATTTTTGGGACCACGAGTTGTACAAAGTGGTTGACAGAGTGGCACAGATGTCATGGGAATAGATTTCAGAATGGTCAAGTGTGCCAGTCAGAACTGCATTTTTAGCACACGAATCGGCTGACTCGTTCCCATTAATACCAATGTGACCAGGAATCCAGGCCAAAATAATATTGATACCTAATGTATGGCACTGGAAAAGTAAATCTCTTATTTTTAAGATAATAGGAAAATTGGATTTTGTTCGGAAAGGGTTAGACAAAATGGATTGGAGGCAGCTCTTTGAATCTGAGAATATTATGGAGTTATTTAAATTATGAGATTTAACGAATGAAATGGCTTCAAAAATGGCAATAGATTCACCCGTGAAAACTGATGTAACCGAAGGGCACTTGAAACTTAAAATGATTTTTGTAGAGGGGATCCAAACGGCAACCCCAACCGGACTATCAGAGACTTTGGAAGCGTCAGTGAATATTGTTACCCAGTTATTAAAATCAGAGGATTTTTTTCTGGAAAAAAACCTGTTTGCTTCCAGAGTGCTTTTATTAATTCCAAAGTCCAAGATGACATCAGGGCGGTATACCAAAGCGTCATATGGCAAAGAGTAAAGAGGTAAAATAGGGTTTTGAAAAAGTGGGCTAGGAAGACGAGTGAACTGGAGGAAGGCATGGAAGTTCTCTATTAAAACGACGACCAGAGTCAGAAATGATAGATAATTGGTCTAGCTTATGTAAGGGGGCTGCTCCGAATTTTGAACGAGTTTAAAGAAAAATCTATTAGCAAGGAATTGTCTTCGATTAGAAAGGGGGGGATCAACACTTTCGACTTGCATAGCGTTAATTGGAGATGATTTCATCGCTCCAAGAATTATGCGTAAACATTTTGCCTGAATTTTATCAAGTTTTTGAAGGCCAGATTTATTACAGGGATCTAAAAGAAACAGTCCATAATCCAAATGACTACGAACTATAGCATTATATAACAATTTTTGAGTATACGGATGAGCACCCCACCAAACACCAGAAAGAGAACGGAGAACATTAATGTTTCTTTCACACTTTTGAGAAATAAAGTCAGTATGAGCGGTGCCTGATAACTTTGAATCTAACCAGATTCCTAAGAACTTGACTTTATTTTCTTGAGGGATATTTTGATCATTAACTTTAATGTCAACAGAGGCGGGAAGTCTTTTTCTAGTGAAAACGACTACAGAGCTTTTGGGGACCGATAAAGACAATCCATGTAAAAGAAGCCAATCCGATAGATACCCGAGGGCAGAATTTAACCGCTCAGAGGCATCTTCCAGAGATTTCACGGATATGTACAGAGCCAGGTCGTCAGCATATTGTAAAATTTGGCAAAATGGGTCAACTGTTAAGTGAAGGTCAAAAGTATATAGGCTGAATAGAAGAGGGCTAAGTACTGAACCTTGCGGTAAACCTTTCCAGATAGTCTTAGGGGGTAAAAGAGAGTCAAGAGATTTAATAGAAATGGTTCTTTCCATCAACAAATTACATATAAAACGAACCAACCTCTCAGGGATGTCCAACTGATAGACTAATTTATCCTTAAGCACCGGAAGTAGTACATTATCATATACCGATGCAATGTCAAGAAAAACTCCCACCAAATGCTGTTTATTCAAAAAAGAGATGCGAATGTCGGTTGTTAATATGCTAAGACTATCTAGAGTGCACATCCCTTTTCTGAATCCATACTGGGATACGGGCAACAGGCTCCTGCTTTCCACAAACCATTCAAGGCGGTGCTTGAGCATATGCTCAGCGACCTTACACAAGACTGATGAGAGTGCAATAGGTCTATAATTACCTGGTTCTGAAGGGTTCTTACCCGGTTTTAGGACCGGAATTACCGTTTGGTTTTTCCACGGTTGAGGAACTAAACCATACTCATAGAAACCATTAACAAGGTCCAGGTAATACTGCTTAGATGCATTAGAGGCATTTTTTAAAAAAGAGTATGGTATTCCGTCTGCCCCAGGGGATGAATCCACGAGACCATCAAGTGCCAATTGAAGTTCAGAAAACGAGAATAAGGAATCGAAACAGCTTACAGAAGGAAGAAGGCTTGGAGGAGAAGGAAGGTTGTCTAGGTTTGGAGCCGAAGGTGGAGATAGTTTATCAGAAAAGGCTTCGAGCCAAGAAGAGGGGTCATTGACTGAAATATCGACAGAGTTAGATGAACCTCTGAATCTTTTAAGTTGCTTCCAAACAAAGGAAGAAGGAGACCTAGGGGATAAACTTTCACAATAGCGGAGCCACCCTTCTTTTTTCTTTTTAGAGAGAAGTCTAATGGCAATAGCTGCTTTCCTTTGGTAATTTAAAAAATTGTGAAGGGACATAGAGGCTTTATAACCCTCCTCTGCTATTTTCCTTTCGTTGACTGCTGATGTGCAATCCGAATCCCACCAAGGAGTTGAAACTTGAAATTTGTAGGGTTTTTTAAGAGGGAAATTATCCTCAGCACTAGAAGTAATCGATTCCACGAATTTGGAATAGCAATCAACGAAGCTGTTTCTGACTGGAGTCGGCAGGGAAAATATCCTACTCTCAAGGGATGAAGAATAAGCGGGCCACTTTGCATCATTTAATCTATACTTAAGAAAAGGGTTGAAATTGCGCATTGGCGTAACTTTATCAGAAATAAAGACGAGAATAGGAAAATGGTCACTTCCGTAAGAGTGTGGCAAGATACTCCAGGAAAGGGTAGAAGCTAGAGAAGCGGAACACATTGTAAGATCCACAGCCGAGTTAGGATTTTGGGTAGGACGAACTCTTCTAGTAGGAGAACCATTATTAATGACGCAGAGGTTCGATTCATCAAAAATTTCGAGGAGGGAAAGACCAAAGTTGTCATCATGACTTGAACCCCATGATTGATGGTGTGCATTTAAATCACCCATAAAGATGATTGGAGAAGGAACGGAGGAGATTATACATAAAAGATCTGGGATTAAACGAGAATGAGGATGAGGTATGTACGCAGAAAGGAAAGTTACACCAAGAGCCCTGACGACCACAATATTAATGTCAGGAGAAATATAGGGAAGGGGAATATGGAAGAACGGAAGGGAGCGCCTAACAAGTAAGGCACTTCCAGCATATCCGTCAGCCCTATCATCTCGGAGGCAGGAATACCCTGGGATCCGGAAATGAGAGCCAGGTACCAACCAGGTTTCCGAAATGGCAATGATCGACGGGTGAAATTTATTTATAAGAAAAAGCAGTTCAGGCTTCCTCGGACGGATGCTTTGAGCGTTCCACTGAAGAGCAGAGACTGGATCCATAATCAGAATTAATAGAAAGAATTTGGGAAAGTTTTTGGGCAACGTGGGGCGGTAGGGTTGACTTATTAAGGGAAACTAGACTAATAATTAGAGACAGGAGCAATTCCAGAAGGTCATCATCTTGAAGCGACCCTGAAGAGGGAAGATTCTGAGAAAGGAGGGCAAAGCCATTGGGAAGGGAAGAGGGTTCATTAGCAACAATGGAATGGTGGGCAGCCCTGTCATATGATTTACCTAATGGAGCTTTGGGACGCGGGGAGGAGAGTACAGTTTTCCTGTAAGAGACAGATGGGGAAAGACTGGGAAGGCTAGAGTTAGGTTGCGAGGGAGAGAAAATAGACTGGGAACGAGGAGCGCTTTGCGTAACTTCAGAGTATAGTTTTGAAGTTTTAGGGATAGATCTTGATGCCTCTTCGTATGAGAGGTTTTCTTGTGCCATGAGGAGCTTTATGGACTTCTGCCTCCCCTGTTCGGGACAGTTACCACTATAAGAAAAATGATTTCCCAAACAGTGTATACAGGTAGCTCTGGACTCGATAACGTCACAACTGTCACCGGTGTGAGGTTGCGAATATCGATAACATCTGGCTTTAGATCGGCATTGAGCTTTAACATGACCAAAGCGACAACAATTTTGACATTGAATAGTGGGGTATTGATAAACCTCCACGGGCAAAGAAGTATGATAAGAGAAAACCCTTTGAGGAAGGACTTGGCCTTGAAAGGTGATGACGATGGTTTGGGTAGGCACCCAAGAGGTCTTACCTTCTTCTCTAACTTTTCGATTAAGCCTACGGGCTTTTAAAATTACACCACAGCCCTCAGCGAGGATCACGGACTCAACAAATTCGTCCATTGACATATCCACCGGCACATGACGGACAATACCCATTTTTGTAATATTGTACGAAGGGATGGTTGCTTCATAATTGTGTGATGGTAAAATAGGGTTGTCGAGAAACTTGTTAGCCGCAACACCAGAAGTGAACTCGACCGAGATCTTATTCCTCCCCACTTTTTTATAACCCCATCGGTGCAGATGTTAGCAATTTTATTAATAAATAGAAACTGACCAAATTTAATAGGACGGATAGTCGTCCCAGCTGAAGGATCCGGTATAGATCTGGAAACGTGAACAATAAAAGGTCCTTTGTCCAATTGGGTGTATGCTTTAATACCCACCACAAGATTTGGGTGGATATACATCGTCTGGATGGAAGCTACAGCCATCTCTTTGTCAATTATAGTCTTTTTTGCAGAAACAATATCATTATTTGCATCTACGTCATCCAACCGACGCTTACCGTGTGTACCGTATGAAGATGGGATTTCGTCAGGAGGATCAGGGGGATGAGGGTCCATAGTGGACTCTCTACGGGAACCTCTGCGCAGAAAAAAAGAAAATATAGTTGTAGTTTAATCCGAAATTCACTGAATGAAAAAATTAAATCTCCCGAACACTTGTGACAGCTATCACCGTCCTCATCCGTCCCCTAGTAATAGTCCGTTAATTTGTAAAATCTTAGAATATTTTATACTGACATTTTCATGTGATTTGACGTCTGTCTGTCTATTTTATTTTCTTAAGCCATAGACATAACGTACCATGGACTAGACTTTCCTTAAGCTAGTTGTACATTATTGTAAGGGCAGCGGTAGACTGCCCCCTTCTGTAAACCGTTTTTTCTTCGTTCTGGTCATATAATTGGGAATTTAAAATTTAGAAGATATGACAGAACGAGGAAAAAACGGGCGTCAGCTTTTTTTTGGAATCAGATTCGGGAAGGAAGCGGCGAAAGTCGGTTGACTTCGTAGTACATTAATACCTCAATGTTTGACTTCTGATTAATATAATACCAAGTGTATTTTTTTATTCTGAAAAACTCTTTAAACTATATCTTCTGCCTATTAATGTTTCTGTGTGTGCATTAAATATTATTTACTGTGTGTTTGAGACACTCGTGTATCATTTGTCCGACGCCTTGCCTGTCCTGCGCACCCTCCTGGTGCGCTGTTTGGCGTATAACGCCACCACCCAGTTCCTTGACACTCCTTACTGCTTGCTTACTACCTACCTACCGGACGTGGTGCATGAGCCGCAGCAGTAATTTGGTGCACGCAGCACACGAGCGTCCACATCTCACGGTAGCACTCCATCAGCCGTCCCACCGCATCGTGTCAAGCCGGCCCTTATTTTTTTAATCTTTTATTTTAATAACGTGGCTTACGTTAAGCTCTTCGGAGCTAACGTTACAGCCTCTGCTTGTTACTGTACTCCACCACGATTACAGCAGAAGGTATTTTTGGCACTTTTTAGGTAATTCTGTTCTTACCAACAGCGATTCCCACCAAAACATACCCTAGCTCTCCCCTTAACAATATTAACCTTTTTTTTTTTCTTCATTCAAATGAGTCAAAGGTGAACGGCAGATTTTGTACCGCATATTTTTTTTTTGTTGTTCGGTTATAGAATTTGGTATATAAATAAAGGCAACTAAGCCATTTATTTTCATGTAAGTTTACTATTTTTAGAACTTCGGATTAATTAATAATATCAATAAAAAGATTTGAATATAAAAACGTAATAAAATCGTGCACTCAACGCAGTTATGTTTTTAGATGTTGCCTTACATAAAATAACACAAAATTGAAATGATAATTAATTATTTAGAAATAGAAATAACATTAAATATAACCATACTCATCATTATCAAACTGTCGCCGTCTGCTGGTGGATATAGGTATTTAGTAATACCCTGAGTAGGTACGATCCTCATCTCAATCTACCTACTTATTGGTAAGGAAAATACTACAAAGATAGCAACAAACAATTTACTTTACACATTACCTATGTAACAATCTGCAACATTTACCTATATGTAACAATTTACATTGGTACACTAGTATATAACCTTAAAAAACAAAACTGGTTATAACTTTTACGTTCCAAGTTCTAAAAAACTAAGAATTTTAAAAAGGATTATTTATCGTATTAACTACCAATTAAAACAAAAAATATCCCAAAACACGAAATTTTATTTGCGGTACGAAGTTCCCATACAAGCCTGCCGTTCGCCTTTAAATTGCAAGATTTGATTACAGACACCAGGACAGGTGAAAGTAAATAAAAGCTTGTATAAAATATATTTTATGACCATGTAATTTGAATCTCTTAATCTGAATTAAGTATTTGGAGATAAGAACGTATTAAATCTTACTTAACCTACCTACCCTAATAGGCAGTGCTGGGCCCGTGTGGAGCGAGGATTCCCTTTTACAGAGATATGGCCTGTGTCCCAGCAGTGTACACATTGTAGGCTGATGATGCTTATATGCATACCCTTCTTAAACAATACAACACGACTGGGATACATTGTTTTATTACCGGAACTTCCGGGTCTCACTCCGCAGTTTAGGTACGATCGGCCGGTGCTCCTCCCGGGACGGAGTATCGCATTTCTCTAGTATTATAATAGTAGTCTATGATCGCATTAGGTTGCCGCTTACCGCTCGACTCGCACGTTAGCCACGTTATTAATTCTATGATTTTTGCAGCAAAGAACGATGATTTCTATACGATCTTCTAATGAATCCTTCAAAAATATTGTGTTTACGGGTGTTTAAATAAAGCAAATAACAATGAATCGATATTATTTTTTATTAAAGTTCCCCCGATAGATTTTGAAAGGTAAGCTATTTTGTTGTATTTAAATCACTACATATATACTCTGTAATTATCGGTAGTAGTGCATAATGAGTACGAGATTTTTATAAAAATTGAAGCATTGTCGAAGCGTGTCTAAAAGAATGATTAAGTGTGTGAAATACTAATAATTGGGTACCTATCTACTTTGATATTTTAGATTTTCGTGTTGTTCACAAATATAATTTCATTCCTTTTTTTATTGAATAGTTACCGTTACGTTCACATAAAAGTAAACGCTTTAGACCCAGTTTAAAATAAATTATAATTGCCTAAGTAGTTACCTACCTAGCCTAAAAATTTACCAAAAGCCTGAGTAAATTAATGCTTGTATATAAAACTAGGTACTTATTTATACCTAACGAACAAACAAAAAATATTTCCTAAGAGTTCTTCAACCCAACTTTAAATAAGCTAACAAAAAATATCACTAAACAGTAAACAAAGAGGTAGGTTAGAGTAGTAAGTAGACCTAGATTTGTTTTCATTTGTTAAGGTACCTAATGACGGTCCATTTCAATGTCCACCATATAATATATTATTTGAAGAAGATGGATTTCCGCATAGCGATTACGCCGGAAACTATTTACTATTAGAAATGCAATAATTGTTCACAAAACGAACGACATATGGACCTACTTAGACATGTAGCATATCTAGACCTAACGGTATATTAATTTTATTATTATTCGACAATTAATATGTTGAGGAAAGCGAAAGCGGCAAGTCGATAACCCTTACGAGCTGAGTCAAACCGCGCCCGACAGTGACGGAGATACGCGTTAGAAGAGAGCGGCAACGTTTAGGTGAATATCACGTTAGGCACTAAGCGCTTATGCGAGTTGAATTGTACTTTGATGCTTAATAGCAGGAGTCTCTATTTCAATGAATTTTTGCAAGTGAGTCTTCATCACCAAATCAGTGTCGATGGTAGGTACAATTTTCATTAGAACCATTTACCTAAATTTGCGTAATCTCAGTCATTTAACTATTCGAGATAAATTACTGGGCTATTTTTACTATAACCCTAAGGATACTTATACCCAAAACATACTTATCATTGAGAAGTTCCAGTGGCCTTCTGTCGTCTTCTTCGTCAGTTCCACTTCATAAATTAAATTAAAATGATGCTTTCTGAATCAAAAAATAGCAAAATCACTATGTACCTCTCAATTTCCATGAGATCCCATAATCAGATCCTAACTTGATGACCATGGGACCATCTCGGGATTTTTCACCCTTTCAAATGAAACAAGAATTTTCAAAATCACATAAAAAATACATTCAGACAAAAATAGAACCTCCTCCTATTTGGAAAGTCGGTTAAAAACAGCTTCAGACATTAACGAAAGTGAGGTGCAATTTTATATACCTTTGGTATCTCCCAAAGCCACCCAGATCCAAACTTCATATTAGGGGATCGTTCTTACCTGTATGGGGTACCTACACAGATAAACTTTTAATCTTTTTTTAAATGAATCAGGTAAGATCATCGCAAACTATCGTTTTCGTGGTTTTTGTGGTCGCCTAAAATGAATATAAGGCAAAATCAAAATCCAATAAGGTGCCGACAGAAATTAAAAACACTACAAAGTGAAAAATAACTTCAATTTCGGAAGTCGATGTCAAAAAACGATAGTTACTTCGATTTTAAACAAGAACACCGATTTTGTTTTATATCGTGCAACAATATTGTAGGTGTGTGGGCCGCCTTACTTGAGAAATTATTGATTCCCAATACAAACTTCTACCCCCTTAAGGGAGATTACCGAGATAAAAACTATAATATGTCCTTCTCAGGATCTCAAACTATGTCCTTACCAAATTTCATCTAAATCGGTTTAGCGGCTTAAGCGTAAAAAAAGTATAAACAAAGAGACAGACTGACAGAGTTATTTTCGCATTAATAATACAACAAACATTTATTTTCTGGACTTTTTTAAGCATTGTCCTTCCTTCAGAAAGGCATAACTTTAGTATTCTTTCTTGGGAACAAATTAAATATTAGGTTAATAAACGCCTGACTATCCAGTCGCTGGTGATTTTTATTTTATTTTTTTATTTACCTAAATAAAAAAACACAACAACAGCAACAGCGATACTTTAAAATATTTTACAAAATATGCGTATTACAATTTGTATGGCCAATTATAGGTTTCCCTGTGTAACTAAAACCAAATGTATATAACATGCGAACGAACTAATGCCACAAATTTAAATTAAAAGATGCAATACAATCCAAATTTACATAAGGTTAAGTCAAATCACAATTTTGAAAGGGCAGAAACAAAAAAGGTTGAATAACAGAAGACAGGAGAAGATAGAAGATCGGTTGACTGTCACTCGTCTCCATCTATATCCTTTACTATTCGTTTTTTGAATGTAGGTTTATTAGTGTTCGTTACTCCAGCCAGAAAATGTCGAAACTAGTCATCTAAGTGCAATAGATAATTAGATATACAGCTTCTGTAATTGGTAAGCAGATTTTTTAATTTGGTAAGCTGATAGTTTATTAATTATTTGATAAAAACAGTTCCGGCTGGAGTAACGTTAGCGCAGCCAGATCTTTTGTTTTTTAACGGGAATGTTGAAATAAATGTTATCTTAATAACTAGATATCAGTTTGAAATAAATGGTACAAACTTAATTTGTATTTGCAATGGTTGCGAAGATATTTAAAATCCTGCTGCAGTAACGTTTGCACGATTGCTGTATCTCGGAATCGGCTAAACGGATGATTATATTTTGTCTACATGACAACTGGCTAATCAGTTATAATTTGTTACGCAATAAAAGAATCCATAATAATGCACCTTTTTAAAGTTATTTTAGTAAATAGAAATATGCTTTATTTGGTCCTAGTACTAACATTATTTTTTTTCTTTTACAGGAAATCTGAAGGATGTAGCAGGGGTTGATGAGACAGTGATATGATTGAATGTTGCCCTGTCTGCAGTGGAGTTAAGAGAAATTATAAAAGAGTCTTTTGAAACCATAACTCCAGAAGAGTGGCGGAAAATAACTGATCATGTCAAACATGTTGAAAATAAACATAAAGAAAGAGACAGAATTACAGAAAATAATGTAGGAAACAGTGATTCCAGTGACTCTAATGAATCTTTTCACATGGAAGTTAAGATTCAGATTTTGATTATGGTAGTGAATATACCAAAATTATTATAGAATACTGTTGTTTTTTATTCAGATTGATACATAATAATAATTCATCATCTTCCTGCGCTTACCTATGTTACTTGGGGTCGGCGCAACACGTTTTCTTCTTCCATAACGTCCTGTACCGTCACGTTACTAATGACTCTGTTTTCTTTCATATCATTCCTCATACAGTCCTCATACAGTTTCTTTGGCCTTCCTCTCCCTCTCCATCCATCCACATTTATATTCATAACTCTTTTAGTAACATGCGTTTCAAACCCTCCTCATCACATGATCGTACCAGGACAAACGGTTTCCCTTCAACGTTTCTGCAACTGGCGCCACTTTCTCCAACATTTCTCACTTTATCCAATCTTGTCACGCCGCACATCCATAATAATAATTGGTCTAATTGCTGCAACGCTTTCCAGTACGAGGAAAATCAAATAAAATAAATAATATCAAAAGCATTACCTACCTAAAGTACTTTTATTCAGACGAAGTAAAATGAACAATTCTAAAGTATCAAATTCGGTTATACCAGGTATTTCATACTAGTTCTGGGGTTGCTATGCTGATATTTTTTAAATTTACCCCGCTATTCAGGTCTCTACTTTCGTTTGCCAGACTCTAGAAGCTAAAAGACACTAAGGTTCTAAGCATATCAGTCATATCAGTGCAACATTTTTTACAATTATGCTTTTCGTGCAAAACATCTTTGAGTTTATTTGTTTTTATAAGGTTTTTCACCAGTATGTAAAAGCATATGTTTTGTTAAATCTCTCTTTTGACTATAACAACGAGGACATATATCACATTTATAAGGTTTTTCCTTAGTGTGTACACGCATATGTGTTGTTAAACTATTCTTTCTCGCAAAACTACGCCGACATATTTCACATTTGTAAGGTTTTTCTCCGGTGTGTACACGAATATGATGTGTTAAATGAATCTTTTGAACGAAGCTACGCTGACATACTTCACATTTGTAAGGTTTTTCCCCCGTGTGTAGACGAATATGCCTTGTTAAATGTTTCGAAATACTAAAACTACGCGGACATGTATCACATTTGTAAGGTTTATCACGAGTGTGTACATGAATATGTTTCGCTAAAGCATCCTTTTCAAAAAATCTACGCTGACATATATCACATTTGTAAGGTCTTTCCCTAGTGTGTACACGCATATGTGTTGTTAAATTAGGCTTTCTTGCAAAACTACGCGGACATATTTCACATTTGTAAGGTTTTTCCCCGGTGTGTACACGAATATGCTGTGTTAAATGATTCTTTTGAACGAAACTACGCTTACATATTTCACATTTGTAAGGTTTTTCCCCCGTGTGTAGACGAATATGTTCTACTAAAGCACTCCTCGCTGAAAAACAACGCTGACATGTATCACATTTGTAAGGTTTATCACCAGTGTGTACACGAACATGTTTTGATAAAGTAACCTTTGCTAAAAAGCTACGCTGACATATATCACATTTATAAGGTTTATCACCGGTATGTACAAGAATATGGTTTTTTAACTGACCCTTTTGAATAAATCCACGTTGACATATATTACATGTGTAAGGTTTGTCAGTAGCGTGTACATGAATATGCTTTGCTAAATTACTCTTAAATATAAAACTATGCTTACATATATCACATTTGTATGGTTTTTTCCTTGTGTGTACAAGAATATGCTTTTTTAAAACCGATTTATTTTTAAAATTTCGATGACAAATATCACATTTGTAAGGTTTTTCGCCAGTGTGTTCACGAATGTGCATTGTTAAGTTATATTTTTGCTTATAACTACGGTGGCACATGTCACATTTGTAAGGTTTTTCGCCGGTGTGTACACGAATATGTCTTGTTAAACTACCCTTTAACCCAAACCTGCACTGACATATTTCACATTTGTACGGTTTATCTTTTATACATGATTTTAGAAATATTTTTATAGTGTTACTGTCTATACCTTTGTCACTATTATTACGGCTATTTATTTCCACAGGAGTATTTGTACTGTTATTAACGCCGGGTATAGCATTCTTCGACAGCGATTGTTCGGTTTTCTTTTGCTGCGCTTTAATTGTATCTTCTTGTTTATTTTTTCGAATGACTTTTTTTGGTTTCTTTGCAAAGTTTGTCCCTGTAAGAAAATGAAATTCTGATTATATTCAATTGGGGTGTTGAAAAAAATATATAGATTTTATTATGTATTTTAAAACTTTAGATAAACGATAGTTGTTCCGGCTCTGTGTGCTTGTGTATGTGAGTTATATGTTTGTCAACGCACCGGAACAAATTCCCACACATACAGGAAGAAATTCCTAGTGTGGGAGAACGTGTGTTTTTTTTAAAGAAAGAAAGAAGAAAAGAAAAAAAAGTTTTACATATAATAAATAATATTGATGTTGCGAAAAACCTATATATTTTGTTTCAATTAATTATAAACAATAGAAAATCGATAAAATTTTTAAAAGAATCACTTGACGACGAACGCGCCAGGATTTGTCATCATGCTTGTGACGTCATCTCATAATGTTAAATACTACTGTACACACTACACTGTACTACTGTTACTACAGTGTCAAAAACACGTAAATTGACTAAAAACATCCCAAAATTAGTGCAAAAAATAGTATTCAATGTCAATTTTATTTAGTCATGTGTGAAAAATATAAAGAATTCATAAATACTAATTTCGATGATATACTTGATAGACGATTTGTAAGTTTTGAGCATAAATAATGGTAATGAATATTGCGTCTTATTGTACCATTGTTTGTTAATTACGTTAAGATCTGGGCTTTTTCTTATTATCCACTTAAGCGTTTAAGGATATCACACCATCCAAAAAAAATAGCCCATCATCCGTCCGGCCCGCGCGACTGTTTTTTTCTCTACCGTCGAACCGCGCGCGACCTCGCAGTTCCGTCGTAACACAAACCTACATATCTACTTAACCGTAAAAGCTACAATAAAGATAAATATACCAAAAAAATATAAGAGAACACAAATCAAACTTACCTATTTTTTTAATCGTTAGTTTTAATCTGTGATACTCAAAACGTGGTTAAACATGTAATTCGGAAAAAAAAACATATTATTTCTATCCATTCAAAATAAAAATTTACTAATTTCACAACAAAGTAGACATAATTCCCTTTACTATGATGTATAAATGATTACAGTCATTTAACTCTAAGTTTTTAAATAAACCTTGAAACCGGCATGTCCTAGAACTAAAAATTCGAAGACATGTGACATCCACCAACCCGCACTGGGCCCGCGTGGTGGATTAGGGCCCATTCCCTCTCACAGAGTCGAGGCCTGCGTCCCAGCAGTGGGAACATTCATAGGCTGATGATGATGATTTATATAAACCGAAACAGAACCTCCTACTCCTCGTCATTCTACCGCGATGTCTCGAGCGCTCGCGACTCACTCGCGAAGGCGAAATAATAGCAAGATGGCCGCCGTCTAAGGTTTCTTCCCACACACGATGTATTTTTTACCAAACAAAATAAAAAAAATTTTTTAATTGGTTTTTTTGCCTTAATAGTATATTTTAAGTTGCTATTTTTTCTTTTAGTTTGCTTTTTTTTTCTTTTAGTTTGCTTTTGTAACTGTAGATTTAAAGCATTAAATACATCCAAATAAGAATTAAATACAAAATAAATACCAATTTACCAGCGCAACAAAAACGCTATTCACGGCAAACATATTTTGCCGTGAATAGCGAACCTTATTTTCAACGTTTGATGTATTTATATTATTACTATTATTTTGCTTATTACGAAATGTAATTCGATATTTTAATGCAAAGAGTATAAAATATTTTTAAATAAAACTTAAATTGGCCGACACCATGAGAACGGCCATCTTCTTCTTTCTATGAAATTAGACTTGATTTATCATGTTTATCTATGATAATGTATCATCATCATCGTAAAGCGCAAATCTTCTAGTTTAATTTGTTGTTTAACACTTTTAAGATAAATAAAACAAAACTATAGTCCTTACGACATGATTGCCGACACTCGAAAAAGACACTTACACGATACACACGTCACACGAGTCAATTGACTTAAAAAATCTAATTCTAATGTCACAACATCTTACACAGCAATCTCGTGTCTTTTTGTCGAACTATTTCAACAACTAACATTCAAAACTCACCAAGCAGTACCGCATTTTTTAACTAGATAGAGTTAAAGACAGTCGTCTTTAACTGTCGCTGTGGTTAGTGTATTATCAATGGACGTATGACAGGACTTTTCTTATTGGATAGTATGGAAACAGTCGCCCGGACCGCTGATAAGAATTTAGAATTTGAAAATCGTGTGTTAATGTCATTTATGAAAATTATAATAAAAGTTGCCCTAAAATGGAACCCTGAGGCACGCCGGCCGTAACACTTGAAAGTGTTGGCACTGAAACCGTTTACCATACTCTCTGAGTCCTATTTAAAACGTAAGAAGAGAACCATCTCCAAAGATCGCCACGTATACCATTAAATGCAATCTTGTTTAACAGTAGCTGATAGTCAACCTTGTCAAAGGCCTGCGAAAATCAGTGTATATAGCGTCTACTTGAATACCTACGAGAGTCCATATTGTTAAATAAGTAGTCACAAAAGTAACCAGGTTGTTTGTAGTTCACCTGTTTTTGACGAATCCGTGTTGTTGTTGGATGATATTACTGTGCAACAAAGGATATATTTACTTATGGACTAGTCTATCGAAAACCTTTGACAAAACTGACAGTATGGATATAGGACGATAATTCTCAACATCATCTTTAGGTCCCGACTTGTTAACAGGGGTCATGTTTGCTAGTTGCCATGCTTCAGGAAAACATCCCTGCGAAATAGAAGAGTTAAATATTATTTGCAACGGTGTACATACATTATCAGCTGTCTGTTTTTGTTTATAAGCTCGCGCTTGGCCACTATCTCAACAGATGGTAAGCGATGATGTTGTCGACGGTGAAACACGCTTTACTAGAAGAAGCCTATTTACTCTTGACTTATATACCCCTAGATTGTAGCTATCGGGAAACACAGACTGCAGCAGGGAATTCAATTCCTTAGCTGTACTCATAATAAAAGTGATCCCAAAACGTTTAGTTTGTATGGGCGGGATATCCACCATGAACCGATGGCGCATCGCCGTACGTCTTGTAGTCTGATGATAAAACGAGCTGGGTGGATTTAGATCGTCCAATTCTTCACTTCAGTTTTCTGGGTTATTAGTGGTCTGATTTCATCCAATTGGCGATAAAAATTCAAAAATGCTTCACATTGTGCCGAATACGGTCTGTAGACTGAAACATTGCGATACATTTTCCATCTAACCCGAGCCTTAGCCTTTTTAATAAATGTTTATAATAGTATGCTTTGAGAACCACACAGGAAACTTAAAAGATCTACAGTTAGTCAAGGGTAGGTATATCAATTTAACGGAATCTTTGAATGTCGCCCCCTTCAAAACGTCGCATTAATTTGAAACTTTGCACACTTATCAAAGACCGATGACAATGCAATAATTTAAATAGTTTCTCCCATTATCCCGACCAGGATCTTCAGGGTTAGTGAATGAACTAAAAAGTAAAACTACATAATAGTTTAAAAACAAACTAAAACACAGGCTTTTGGAGAAAACCAAACTAAAAAGTATTAAATAATTTGGACAGTTTTCTACGTGATAAAAAGTTTTCTTCTCAGGAGGTAGTACAAAATGCTTTCACAGTTTGTCGAATCTAGATCACAAGAGTTCTATCGCAAAGGCATAAATGACCTTTCTATTAGATGGCAGCAATGTATGGATAATAATGGTGATTTTTGAATAAATAAATATGTTAAATAAAAAAAAAAAACAATTTTTCAGTACAAATCGACAATTTCGTACTTTAACCCCTAATAACAGGAAATAGGACTCACCCAAGCATAAAATTGCTTACAAAGTTAGCCATTTCTATCACGCAGGTGAAACAATATTGTACAAAAATAAATTACAATATAAAAATTGTAACAACTCTAATTACTATAAACTTAATATTCATGTATAATGTATCTTACAACTAGCGCCATCTGCCTATAAAGCTGTAAACTTTAATTGATTATAATTTCTTTGAGGAACTTCAATAGGAGAGGACTTACTTAGTCAACTTTACTGCTTGCATTGTAAGTGGTTCGCAGTATAACCACTAGATGTCACTGTTTATTGACATCTTGATCCTGCAACTCGGTATTAAAAATCACCGCCATTTAATGACTTCGACAAATTACTGTCGTTCGTCAATGCTATTCCCAGCTAGCAGTGAGGTGCATCTGCGGATCTCGTCCTAATTGGAAGGGTCACACAGGACACCCCTGATAGTTGGTTCTATAGCCCGTATCCTTATCCTTAAGGAATATATTTTTTGGATTAGAGGGCTAGGTACCCTGCCTTCGTCCAAGCGGACTTGGCTGTGTGTACTCCGCCTTATTTTAATACAAAGTAAACCAATCCTGTAAACATCACTTCCTGAAATAAACACCTGCAAGTCATCTCGAGTGTTTCCTTCGAACTTGTGACGTCGACTACAACGAACCCTACAAACTGGCTTCCAACGTGGGGCAAGACTACACAAGAGTCCTACAACTGGCGCCCAACGTGGGGCAAGACTACACAAGAGTCCTAAAACTGGCGACCAACGTGAAGCAAGAAGACGGACCCGCTCCGGCCGTATCACTACGACTACGGTAAAAAGGAGGCAAGCAGAGATGATGATGAGGCAGACGAAACAAAGCCCTATACCCTCAAGACCGATGCCAGTAGCTACGTACATGGAGCAGTTCTGGTCCAGGGGGAGAAGGAAGATGAGCAACCTATTAGCAAGGGGCTCAGGAACCCGTGCAACCACTTCGCGGAAGAGGACGCCCCAGAAAGAAGATTGTTGCCGACAAACCTTCACCTGGAGACAAAAGAGGACGCGGACGTCCTAAGAAGCAATAACGCCCTACTATTCAGTCCTCCACGCCGAGACGTCTTCGAGGACTGAGGGGGAGATTGTAACAACTCTAATTACTATAAACTTAATATTCATGTATAATGTATCTTACAACTAGCGCCATCTGCCTATAAAGCTGTAAACTTTTATTGATTATGATTTCTTTGAGGAACTTCAATAGGAGAGGACTTACTTAGTCAACTTCACTGCTTGCATTGTAAGTGGTTCGCAGTATAACCACTAGATGTCACTGTTTATTGACATCTTGATCCTTCAACTCGGTGTTAAAAATCACCGCCATTTAATGACTTCGACAAATTACTGTCGTTCGTCAATGCTATTCCCAGCTAGCAGTGAGGTGCATCTGCGGATCTCGTCCTAATTGGAAGGGTCACACAGGACACCCCTGATAGATGGTTCTGTAGCCCGTATCCTTATACTTAAGGAATATATTTTTGGATTAGAGGGCTAGGTACCCTGCTTTCGTCCAAGCGGACTGGGCTGTGTGTACTCCTCCTTATTTTAATACATAGTAAACAAATCCTGTATCGTCCCTACTTGAAACAAACGCCTGCAAGTCATCTCGAGTGTTTCCTTCGAACCTGTGACGTCGACTACAACGAACCCTACAAAAGTACATAAATAAATAAAGTACATAGGGAAACAATGAAAAAGACACTCGACAATCCCAAAAGCCGTGCAGATCCAGAACCATCAAGCAAGCCATTAAGCGACCCTTGTTGTCAATCGGCGCTGAGAATCCAGGCTTGATTTTAGCAATTTCCTACGAGGTTCGAATAGCGAAAGCCCTTGCGTATTCCTTTTCCCGAATAAGAACGGTTCCGTGCTTGACCCACAGGAACATATAATTGTGCCTCGTCTACCATCAGATGAGATAGTGGTCAAGTGCGAGCCTACCAAGCATGACAAAAAAACTCACTAATACTTACATTCCGTGTTGTCAGCTTTTCGTTTCTTCTTAAAAACTTGTTGTTCCTCTTTCACTTCCGTTTTAACGTTCGTAATGGGAACATCATCTTCTAAATCTGATTTTAATTGTTGTGTTGGTCTATCTTCTACATCTGAATAGTCATTCTCCAGTTCGTAGTCTACATTTTCCAGTTTAAGATCTGTAAACATACATTGTACAGTCAAGGATCAAAATTGCAGTCGCACCTCAATGTTTATAATCGCCCGCACGCGAATGGCGTCCGCGAGCCTGCCATGCTATTCTCTAAGAGACAGTCTCTTGGCTGTGCTCGTCAACGAGCTCGTTAGTGAGACAGCCTGAAGATCGACCGATCGTGCAGCGCTGATTCAAACGGTATTCTCAACTTCAACTCTTATTAAATGGCATTTGTGGAAGGGACACCACAATTTTGCCAATAACACGTGCGAACTGTTAATAGACCATCAAACGCTGGAGAAACGGTATTCTCTAGCGTGGTTATGGTCGTCGACGAACTGTAGGCTGACATCTCCCGTCACATTTTTGTATTCGAATTAAGGCTTGAAACAAAATCTTTAAACTATAATTGATAAATCTCGACTGAGAGTTTTATGTTCCTAAAATGTATAATTCAGGTCTAGTTTTATGTATTTTAAGTAATAGAGTGAAAACTACAAATGATTTCACTGTTATAAGAGCTTAAATAATGCACATTTATTAATAAATCTTAAGGCTGAATGACAATTCCATTGCCTATTTCGTAAGTAAAAGCAACGCGCTGTGACGCTGTCACAACACTCGCAAAATCGCAACCGACGATATTTTTATTTGATAATTTTTATTTAAAACTTTTTTCAAGTTAGAAACTTTTAAGTGCTTTCACAGCGATTCATTTTAACATAGTTCTGTGAATGTGTGAAATGTGAGTATTATTATATAGTATATGTACAGTGACAATGTGACGATATTGTTGCTGTCCAAGAAATATATAATATGTTTATCTTTAGATAAAATATAACAGTACTGCGTTGAAATACATTTGCAGGATATAAAACCAGGGCTATCTTGACATATGGAGAGTATGAAATGGAAAACCAACCGAACACAAAACAAGTGGTGAAGTTTTTTAGAAAAGTTTTAATAGGTATGTTATTTTTTTTATATTTCACTAACATGTTTCTGTTTTATTCGTATTATAGTTTGAGGCTAGATGACCACCTACAGTTCCTCATAGCAGTGATGCCTCAATTCCCTCTACATGTAAGTTTAGCTTAATTGTTGGTTCAGTTTAAGAAGCTGTAGATAACTAAATAGTGTTCTCACTTTTCATTCCCAGGCTGGACCAAGCTGTAGGGATTTTTAACAGGAGCCAAAACCATATCAATGAACCTGCATTACTTTAATGTATCTACCTATAATATCTCTTCCTTCAAATAGTAATTTGTTGCATTTTTATGTTCACAGCTCCTTGTAGGCGTCGTTTGCTAACGGTACGAGGCTGTCTAATCCAACGCTCATTTCACAACCACCTTCACAAAGGCAGTCACAAATGGAGCTTAATTAAATGTTTTGTCGCTATTGAAGAGAGGCGCTTGGAAAACCAGCAACTCCTTATTGCCAACCAGTGGACAATGTTGGATATGTATAAGGAAATAAGAGAGTAGTGGTCAAGAGAGACCTAAGCACTGCAGGATTTATGTGCATCCCTTAGAAGACGAAGTTGAATGCCTGGAACATGATTTAAATATAAATATAGATATTATGTTTAGTTTATGAGAGATGTTAAGAAATTGTAATAGAAATTTAAGTTAAAGTACTGGAACTTATTATCACTGCTATTGGCATGTTACATAAATTATACTAACTTAAATAGTGATAAAAGTTTCTAAAAAAAAAAATGACATTAGAAAAAGAGTAAATAAATTATAAAATAAAATTATATTACTGGAAAATTGTTCAATGAATAAATCTTGTGATTTGTCATTTTGAGTTTTTTTTTATTAGTCAATATTTATATAACTAATCATTTTCCATACTAAATATATTAATCCGTTTTGCAGTCTTAATGCACATGTTTGCTTGTACAAATACAGGGTTCCGCTGGATGCGAGACGCATAGCAGTTCCATGCGTCAATGTGGTGACGCTTGGGGGAGTCCTATGTCCAGTAGAGGACGTCTTTGGGCTGATATGATGGCCGGACCAATAAAAATGATTCACATCGCAATAAATATTACTTAATATTTAATGTCCTCAAATATATTTATGACTTATAGTTTTAATTATAAAAGCTACTAATTAACCTGTGCAATCCAAACTAAAATAATAAAGGCGTAAGTAACTCTGTCTGTTATCTTTTCACGCTAAAACATGGAAATCTTCCTTAAGGGGGTGCAA